>CM057455.1:1088557500-1090022500 GCA_016271365.2 Neoceratodus forsteri
CTCTGACACCAAATGCAGAATCTCTTCCACTTGGATGTGTAAGTCGTCCTAGTAGAGGGCTTTCTAGAAACCCTAAGGACCTCCATGACCCCTTCAGAGAGATGCAAATCAGCATACTCTAGGTCCTCAAGAGTCAGGCCACGAGTCTGAGAGACTGAAGGTTGGGGTATAGGATCCTGCCCTGAGAGGAAGTCAACAAGTTGTGTCTCCTGGGGAGACTGACTGGTTTGGCAACTGACAGTGCCAGAACCAGGGAGTACCAGTGCTCCCTTGCCCAGTCTGGAGCAATGAGAATCATTGTCGGCTAGGATCTGAGCTTGTTCAGAACTCTCAGCAACAGTGGAAATGGAGGGAAGGCATACAGGAACTTCCCTGTCCAGTCCAACAGTGGTGCACCCAGTGGGACCGAGCCCCTCACTGGAGGCCTGCAGCAAAACTGGGGAAGCCAGTAGTTGTCTGGGGCTGCAAAGAGGTCCATCTCTGGAGTGCCCCACATTCTGAACACAATCTGCAACACCTGCTTGTTCAGAGACCACTCGTGGTGGTTCTGATTAATTCTGCTGAGAGCATCTGCCAGAACATTGTCCTTCCCTAGCAAGTGGACAGCTGACAGGGAAATTCCCAGCAAGTATGCCAGACTCCAAACTGACATGACTTCTGTGCACATGGGGCTTGACCCTGTGCCTCCTTGTTTGTTTATATAGTACATGGTGGTTGTGTTGTCTGTCCTGACCTCTACCACATTTCCTTGTAGCATGCTGGCAAAGGCCTGGAGTCCCAGGAGGACTGCTCTGAGTTCTAGCAGGTTGATGTGCAATAGTGACTCCTGCTGGAACCATGTGCTGTGGGAAGTGTGCTCCCCCATATGTGCTCCCCATCCCAGGAGAGATGCATCCATAATTAGCACCAAGGAAGGGGTTTCCTGCAGGAATGGTATACCTTGTCTGAGGTTGTCCAGCTCCAGACACCACTGAAGCACCTGCAGCAGTGTTCCTGTGACTAGCACCAGCTTTGACAGTGAATCATTTTTCTGATACCAATGCAACTTGAGATGATACTGAACATCTCTCATTTGGAACCTTGCCTGACATTGTTGCTGTGGAAGCTGCCATGTAGCCCAGCAATTGTAGGAAGTGCCTTGCAGGCCTCAGGCTTTGCGGCTTGAAGGTACTTGCCAACTGCATAAGGCTGTCCACTCTTGCCTGTGGAAGAAAAGCCTTTCCTCTTCACAGCATCCTGCTTGGCTCCTATGAATTCCAGAAGCTGTACTGGTTCCAACACAGATTTTCTCAGGTTGACTAGAAACCCTTGTGACTGTAAGCCATCCTGTGTGAGTGTCAGGGACTCCCTTACTTGTTGAGAGGATTACCCTACAACTAGCCAGTCATCTAGGTAAGGGAACACCACCACCCCTTGCCTCCTCAGGTGTGCAACAACCACAGCCAAGCATTTTGTGAACACCCTTGTAGCAGAAGTAAGTCCGAAAGGCATTGCCTTGAACTGGTAGTGGCCTGATGGCAGTCTGAATCTAAGAAATTTTCTGTGGGACTGTCTGATGGGGATGTGGAAGTATGCATCCTTTAAGTCTAGAGATGCAAGCCAATCCCCTTGCCTTAGGGTTGAAAGGATTGTTGCCAAGGTCACCATTTTGAACTTTGGTTTTACCAAATGTCTGTTCAGGTGCCCGAGATCCAGTATGGGTCACCACTACCCTGATTTCTTTATTGTGAGGAAGTACCTTGAATAGAGCCCCTTGCCTCTCTGTGCCTGAGGGACTGGTTTTATTGCCCTTTGAGACAGAAGGTTTGATACTTCCCCTTCCAACAACGTTTCCAATGGGGAAGAAAGTCTGACTACCCTTGCCCTCAGCTTTGGCATGAACATACAAGCATACGAAGAAGTCAGCAGAAGAAGGCCATTTGGTCTATCAAGTCTGCTTGTATTGCAGGGTCCACAGTTTGAGCTACTGTCCCTGCCCTCCCTCCCCGCGCCACTCTTCCCATCCTCCCTACCCAGGATACTTACCTTCCCCCATGCCTATCCCAGCCTCTCAAAGCTCAGAGCCAGACCTTGGCCCACTACCTCCAAAACCCACTTGTCTATGGTGATGGATTGCCAGTCTTGCACGTAGTGAGCCAGCCTGCCCCCTACTGGGGTTGGGGAGGTGACCCGAGAAGACACCTCAGGGTGTCTGCTTGGCTTGAGCTACTGTCTGGGTGCTGGGGCTAATTCAGTTGCCACCTCTCCTGCCCCTGCCTCTGAAATTACCTCTCTATGTTTGGTACTGGGGAAAAGCTTGAGGCTGAAAGAGTGGCCTATAGTGTCCCCTGCCACTACTTCCCCTGGCTTGGTGTTTCTGGGGTGTAGATGCTTTTTCTTTTGCAGAAGCACTCTCGTATGCTGTCTTGTAGGCATCCATTTTCTTCATGTAAGCCTCAGTTTGTTCCCCGAACAGGGATGTGGGCTCACATGGAAAATCCAAGGCCTTGGACTATGTGTCCTGGGTCGGATTAGTAGTTCTGAGCTAAGCAACTCTTCTGAGAGACACAGAAGCAGCCATCTGTCTGGCAGCAGTGTCATTATTGTCAACAGATATTCTAAATTGGGCTTTAGATGCCGCTATCCCTCTCTTTGCAGTCTCTTCCAGGTCTCACGACACAGGGGCTGGGACAGATTTAGCTATTTCTATCACTGTATTCCACAGTGTCCTCTGATATCTGGCAAAATAGGCCATATAAGAGGCGTGTCTGATTATGAGAGAAGATCCCAGATGGCCTTTTTTGGCAATAGAATCCATCTTCCTGAAATTTGTCTAGTGGATGTGATGCCAAAGGTATGCCAGCTTTATCACAAGCTGCAGCCTGCACCACCCCCTCATGGCTTGGGTGCCCAAAGAGGAATTCAGCTCCACTCCTAGCCACCCAATATTTCTCATCCACCTTTTTGTCCACAGGTGGCACAGAAGTGGGAGTCTACAACACTTTGTTAACCTGTTTCTTTAAGGATTTATGGATGGGCAGAAGCAGCCTTTTAGAGACTGGGACGTCCATCATATTCATGTTATACTGTTCTTCCCCCTTATCAGCAGACTCCTGGAGTAGGAAGGTCCAGTGCTTGAGCCACTTGCTTTATAAAAGCAAAGTGGGATGTATAGTCCTCAGATCCCTTATCAGGGAAATCAGGATGGTGAGGATCAGGGGGAGATACCACGTTCAATAGGCTCCCCATAGTTATCATCCTCATCACATCCTCCTTTCCGTCCTCTCCAAAAGGTTCAGCACCTTGTTCAAGTGAACTGAGAACCAAAGGCTTGCGTGTGTGACTGCTTTTCAACCGGAACCAGAGTGTTCGGTTGAAGCGAATGAATTATTCTGATAGTGTTTGCTATCTCCTCAGCAGTCAGAACCAGTGTCTTGTTAGGTTGCAGTGCATGCACTGTATGTTTTTCTTTCTTTTTCCTGTGGTTGATGGTTCAGCAGCAGTATCCGCGGGACGCTTTTTAACCAAGAAACCATCATCCTTGTCAGAGGGCTGTTCATCCGGTTCTGTATGGCTAGAGGCTGGTTTGTCTGTAGCCGGTTCAGCAGCTTTCTCAGACATCTTCTCCTGTAGTCGTTTAAGTCGCCTCTCAGGTGTCAACTGAAGGAAGTTTATACAGATGTCACAGTCCTCTTTGAGGTGGTCAAATCCCGAACATCTGCTTTTGCGAACAGTTCCCCACACTCTGCACAATGTTGGAAACCTGTACGGCCTGTTCTTTTCTTAGGCTGTGACATTTAAACACTAAAATCTAGGTCTCTCTTTTTTTTTTTGATGGTTAAGACCGAGGAACCAAGGTTTAACCCGGTAGAAATTTAGGAGAGAAAGATCGAACCGACTTAAATAAAAAGTCGGACTGAGAATTACCTTAGAAATTAAGGAGAATACACCGGTTGTTTCTCAGTTAAGACAAACTGAAAAACTTACCCGATAGACACTAATCTAGACTAAGTCTACCTGTGTACCAAGGACAGTGCTTTAAAAATCAAATTAAATAAACAGACTTCGATAAAACTGAGAAAAATAAACTTCTTGAAGAAAGTGAAGGAGAGCTCTCCGGAGACGTCTTAAAGAATCTGATGGTTGCAGGAAGTGCAACCAGGAACAGTGGTCTGAAAACCAAGCTCGAGCCTAGCATTCCACTATTAGCATAGGTTCAATTAACCATTTTGGCTCCAGGGCAGTCCTACAGTGAGACCATACAGTATGTGTTAGAATACAGTAAGATAGCTGGCCCAGTGGCACAGAGGGCTGAAGTGCTGGATGCCTTACCTCGAACCACACCGGCGACCTGGGTTCTGGAACGGACTCTGGGCACTGAGGGTTGGCAGGGGAAGGAGAGGATTGAGCATCTGGAGGATTGCTCTCCTCTCCTGGGGTGGTCGGGTGGGAACCTCGCTCTGTAGCTGCCCGGTGGAGACCAGGAGCACTACAAGGGCAGGTACAGAGAGGGTGAACAAGCAATGAAACTGCATGCATGCCGTCCGGATGACGCCCCCCTAACCGCAATGCCTCCTGATTGCATTTCCACCCCTGCAATGAAGCAAGGGAGTGCTACGTGCACCTGCTCTCCCTCCCGGCCCTGGCAGGTAAGGGGCCCCCTGGTGAAGGGATACGACCAGGACAGCAAGGAGATAGAGCAGCTGGATGGCGGGTCGGCTGAAGGCAAAAGCAGGACTTGGCCACCTGAAGGAGAGGATGACAGCAGGCGCGTAGGTGGAAGGTTGGGTTAGAATCTAGATTAAGTGGTCATCCATATAAAAACAGATCTGGAACAGTGGTCCCTGTTGCCCAGTACTATGTGGGGATGTATGAACAACATTAAAATGAACGTGCTTCCCCGTCTTTTGTATCCTCGTCAGGTGTTTAACTGTGTTTTACTGCAATCTTGGTTTGCGCAGGTCAAGAGGATGATCTCTTCTTTCCTCTGGCAGGGTAAAACACCCCAAAGAGCTCTATCCATGCTGATGTGCTCCAAGGGGGGAGGGCGTCTCCCGACTCCCAATCTCTTTCTATATTATTTTGCTATTCATTGTACTATATTCTTTCAATGGCTTTGACCGAACTCTAAGGATAGTGCCCAGCTTTATGTCCCCCAATGGTTGGATACAGAACGCTTTCAGTGCTCGCACCTAGGTCTTGACATCAGGGCACTTCTCTTCATTCCCCGCAAGCATCTTCCTCATTTATTAAAGGGTTAACCTCTGGAGGCATCCCTTCAAGCCCACCTGCAATTATGTTCCCAGTTTAAAATACAACCGTATAGGGATACCATGGAACCCCTGCTAGGAAACCCTAATTTTAAAATAGCTAGGCAGCTGCTTACTAACTCCTTCTGGCCACTTATTGAGGTGAATACAGTGGACAATCTCCTTCGAGACTGTAAACTGCTAACCTTTCAGGAGGCTCGAGAGAACTATCATTGGCCTGTTTCTTTATGTTTCAAGTATCTCCAGCTGTGGCATATGCTACTGCACCACTTCGGTACTGGCTTGTGGGATAAACCTTATGGGAGCCATATTCTCCCTCTGGCCCTCAATGCGCCTACCTCTCATGTTATCTCCTACTACTATCGTAACTTACAGGACCTGGTGTCCAGTAACGAGGGACCAGCACTTTGCTACTGGGATCAGGTTTTTCCTGATCATGTTTCTCCCCGCAATTGGCCCCGTATTTGGAAACACTTATATAGATATATCAAATGGGAAAGATACCGCTTTATGCAGTTTCAGGTCCTGCATAATCTTAACTATATCCCCACTAAATTGCACAGAATGGGCAAATTACCCTTAGATGTTTGCTCCTGTTGTACTAAAGCACCTGGCACGTTGTTTCACATTCTCTGGTCCTGCGAAAAAGTGATGCTCTTTTGGGAATTTATCCAATCATGCTTGGACCCTATGCTTGGGTTGACTAATGTGTTTCTCCCGATCTGCTTGTTGGGAGAATACAAGAACATGCTGATGGGTAACCAAAGACCACATATGGCTTCGATTTCAGCCTGAGCCAAAAAAGTTATTCTTCGACACTGGCTTGATCAGAATGTCCCTCAATTCATTGAATGGTACAGGGACATACTTTTTGCCCTCCGAGCTGAGCGTATTATAGTTAGCATGACGGATAGAGTCTGTCGATGTATGAATATTTGGGATCCACTATATGTTTTGCCGACTTCTTATATCGCCTTTTCCTCATTTCCTGTGCACTGATAGTTTTCTTATGATGGCGTCTTTGTTTAGTGGTAATCTCTGGTGGTGGTCGGCAGGGGTTGGGTGGGTGTATTGGGGTTGGTGGGGATTTAGATTTAGGTTTTGTATAATACATTCAGGAACTCAGTGTCACAGTATAGTCTGCCCATCCTTATTTAAATCTGTTTGTATGTTACGGTGTACTGCAGACATTTTCTTGATGTTGTTCTTGACATTCTGTATATATGCAATATTTAATAAAGTTTGTTCAATTTGAAAATAAAAAAACTCCCCACCTTCTCCAAATTTGTCTTTCTTCCTATCACCTTTTGCTGACCTAGCATCAATTTTTCAATGATTCTCTGAGATTAAAGACTGAAATATTAAGACAGTCCTTACTTATTTTATCTAATGCCTGTGGTATGCTATATTAATCTGTTTTTACATGAATTTTACTGAAAACCTGGAAAATCTTATCACCTGTTCATATACTTTTATTATACACATATTGTACTTTTAATTTTACAAATCTTAGTCATTGGATTACGTTTGGGGGGGCTCAATCACGTGACTGCTCGCACATAAAATGCATGCGTGGCGTCATAACTCTAGATGCACCATTTTGCTTCAGCTGGTTTAGCAGTGTGGAGCGTGGAACTTTCTGGCTGTTGATTCTGCTAACTTTACAGCATTAGATCTCTTTTGAAAGATCTCTGCTCGTGTTCAACTGAATGCCTAAAAGTAGCATAATTATGCAACGAATGTAAATCATATTTTGCTTTAGCTGTATATTTTCTGCAAATCTAGAAAACACCAGTATGGGATAGTGGCAGTAGGCATTTTACAAATACGTGTTACATTGCATGACGATAATTGAAGCAACTGAGGCACCTGAATTAAGTATAAACCTATTGCTATGACAGCACTTGTTTTAATTATTCATCATGTTTGCTTTTTCCTAGTATTGTTGGCACTTTTATTTTCTATATCCTTCCTGAACTCAGTGTACTATCTGCAATGCTGAACTACATTTGTACTGTCAGCTGTTATTGTATTGTATTCTACCACTTGATTATTGCATTGTATACCACTATTTTAGTCTTGTATTGTTTTTCACCATATTGTAACCTCCCCAGTTGTGCCTGAAAATAGGCATTTTCTATGTCTAGAGCTCCTACCCGGTTACCAAAAACAAATAAATAAAGAAATTAATTAATTAAATATGTTTAGTGTATTTAATACTGTGGAAGCTGCTTACAAACAGCAGCACCCTAAATGAATTGTCTCTTCTCATTAAGCGTTTTCCAGTATTGGATATTTGAGAGATTGTTCTTCCCTAATCACAGTTAAGTCTACTCACCACACTTCTTGACTTTGTTTTCAGAACATGTGCTTCAGACTTCTGCTGTTCTGAAGCACTCAGGCTTTCCTTCTGTCAAGATCCATTGAGGGAACAGAGTTTGCTGTCTCATGACTCAAGCAGATGCTGCCCTTCCAAAACCTGATGCCTACCGATTTCACAGGCAAAATCCTGAAAATAGGCTGATTAAAGGAAGCTCAAGTTGAATACCTGATAAAAGACTCTCTATACTACTTCAAACTTTTAACTCTGATGCAGACTCTCGACCTTGACACAAACCAAGTAACCAACTTTATTTATTCATCTCTAAACCAAAGTTACTGGAGTGAACATTAATTAAGACTGGTTTTATTTTCTGCCCTCATTGAAAATATAATCAAGGGTGACTATTTCTGGACATTTTATTTTATTTAGTTTTTGTTGATCGGGTAAGGTGCACTAGCCATAGCAATGACTATTTTCAGGCACGACCTGGGAGTTTACAGAAACAAAACATTATTGAAACAATGACAGTATAATTATAGAACAGTGGATGTTTAGGCAATAATAGTACAGTGCAGGCAGAAGAGCACAATTGGTACAATTTAATCAACAATAATGAATAACATAGAAGTATATGAGAGCAATACAATAAAATAAAGCCATCTGGTGATATTCAGGTAGCAAGTAGGGTGAGATTTTTACGATGAAAGTACTTTTATAATGTCCATGTAAGAATGGATGTAGAAGAGTAGGGAAAGAACTGGGGTAGGGATGCAATAGAAAGAAAAAAGAAAGGGAGGGGGAGGATAGGACAGGAAATTAAGGCAGCTAGAGGGATTAGGACTAGCTATAGGGACGAGGAGGTGATTGGGGACAGTGCAGAGCTTAGCTACAGGAGATACACTCATAAGGTTGTGAGGGGGTGAAGAGATCAGGAAGCGATAAAGGGCTAAGGGGGTTTAAAGCAGGAGCAGGAATCAGCAAGATGGTCCTGAAGCAATTTTTTGAAAGAGGCATGAGACGTTGCTTGTTGTATAGTTAGAGGGAGGGAGTTCCAGTGTTGAGGGGCAAGACAGGAAAAAGCGCTAGCACCTTTGGAGGATCGGTGTCTGGGAACGAGGACTGGGGCATTTGCAGTTGATTGTAGACCATAACTGGATGTCTGAGTGAGGAATAGAGCAGCCAAAGGCATTGGTGTTTGGTTATGGATGATATTATCTATGACAGAGCTGTACGCAAAGTCTCTGGCAGCAGCCGGAGAGAGCCATCCTAGTTCAGCGTAGAGGCAGCAGTGGTGCTTCATCCGATGTGAGGAGGATTCATATCTGCAGATATTATTGTGTGTGACATCCCACTTCTGAAGGCTAGTTTTACCCACCGAGGCATACACTGCGACCCCATAAGTGAGTGAAGGAAGGAGTAGGCCACAAGCTATGGCAAGCCTAGCCGAGGGGGTGAGTGCATAGTTGGACCGGTAGGCCATCCCAAGTTTCATGTTAGCCAGCTTGCAGGTCAGCTGAATATGGGGATCAAAAGTAACAGCCAGATCAAGAGTAAGACCCAAATATTTAAAAGAGGGTACTACCTCAATAGAAGTACCAGTTAAGGTAGTGACATTAAAAGTAGGTTGAGAGAGTTTGAGTTTGGCATTAGAACCGAATAGCATGGCTTGAGTCTTAGATAGATTCAGGACAAATTTATGGCTAAACAGCCAGTGCTGAATTCGTTGAGAGTCATTAGTTGATTTCTGTAATGTTTTTCACACTGGCGTACAAAACAATATCATCAGCATATAGCAGGAAGGCAGTCTTGAGAAGGTTAGAGGTGATATCATTTATAAAAATGGAGAAGAGCAGAGGACCAAGAATAGAACCTTGTGGCACGCCAATGTTTATAGTAGCATAATCCGAGAAGGTGGAGTTGAATTTAACTTGTTGAGTGCGATCTGACAGGTAGCTGTCAAACCATGCAATGACACATGGTGAGAAGCCTAGTGATCTAAGGGCAGCAAGCAGGATAGGATGATCGATGAGGTCGAATGCTTTTGTCATATCTATAAAAATTGCCCCCGTTAGGAGACCAGAGTCCATGGCCACTAGAGTATCAGACATAAATTTGCATAGAGTCGTGGTTGCGCTGTGACCCTTGCGGAAACCATGTTGTGAAGTCGTAAGAAGGTCATGTTTCTGAAGAAAGTCAATGGTTTGGGCGGCTACGAGCTTCTCAGGGATTTTGCTGAGGACAGACAATATGGCTATAGGCCTATAGTTGGAGGTATTATGACGGTCACCCTTTTTGAAGACAGGTAATCCTGGCAGTCTTCCAGATGTCGGGAACATAACTGTGACATAGGGAGAGGGTAAAGATCTTAGCAAGAGGTGCAGCTATGAATGGGGCAGCAAGTTTTAGAAGCTTTGGTTCAAGATTGTCAGACCCAGCTGCAGTGAAATCGGAGATGTTGTTGAGCAGTCTATGTACTTCCCGGCGAGTGACAGATATGAAAAGATATTTGGGCCCAGAGACATTAGGTTGGGTGTTTAAATTCGGTGTAGCCAGGAAGGATGAGGTATAGTTAGTAAGGTCTGAGAAACATTTCTAAGAACCGGCAAAATAAGCTGATTTAGACTACATTATACTGTTCTGTGTTGCTTTTATTCCCCAAGTAATATAAAATGGTAAACACTAGGTTGCAAAGATTACTTAATCCTGATTTGTTACCCCTAGCTGATGAAATCAGTACTTACAAGGGGAAAAAAAACTTTCTTAAGACAGACAAAAATTACTGATCATTTACTAAATGAAACAGAAACAGGTAGTAAAACTTCCATGCCCAAGAGTCCCAAGGGAGGAAAAAGTAAAAGAAATAAAAGTAAAATAGATCTACTTACCCCTTCAATTTCTAACTAAACTAATATAGAATATTCATTAACAGAAGATAGTTTAATTATAGAGCAAAGTATGAGTGACGTAAATAAATCTAAAAGTGAGGGGATAAACAGCCTCCCAACTCATGTGCACACTGATAATATTTTACCAGCTAAATTGGATTCAACCCCCAATTTATGGTTCTCACAAGATGAACAAAAATCGGGGGAAAAAGCAATCAGGTCAGGTACAGACTTAAAAGAAATTATGTCACCCATGCAGTATACTATCGATGGGCTCAAGTAATGTGAAAAACAACTGAAAAACTCTAACATGAGCAAGATATGCGCTTGCAAGGGATCTACTACAAAGTGCCATTCAACTACGAACAGCAGTCTAGACTATATTCCAGACTGTCTCAGTGAGGATCTTATCCATCTTATGGGGAACCAATACTGTGCCAATTTTGTATTGATGGAGCAGCTGGTGAGCAATAAAAATATTTTGGAGGCTCAGCGGGTAGATGTAGCTAGGAATAGGTTTAAAATTGATGAAGTGCTATGAACCCTGAATATTGTATTCCTCATTAGTAACTCAGATACCACTACCCAGACAAAGCAGGAGGACACCAAGAGCTCTAAGAGACCCAATTTCAGCACAATTATTATACCAGACAGTCCTAAGCTGGAAACTAAAACATATACAGGGAAAAATATAAAGAAGAGAAAGAAACATAAAGGAAAAAATACAATTACTGTCACTAGCTGTAATAACAGAGACCACTCAAAAGAACATAATATGGTCTTGGAGGGTCAGCTTGAAATCCAGCCTGAACCCAGGCAGGAGAAATATGAATAACTAACATAAAAAGAATTGTACAGGGTGGAAACGCTGACACAGAAGATTGCTCTATCTATTCCACTAATATATCAGGCTTAAACACACCTGAAAATGAAATCAACCAATTAAACAAATTGATTAGCATCCAAAAGTCAAGGAAACTGAACCCTGACATTGCTGAAAAAGGATGCTCCCAGTTAAAAAATAAACAAGACTCACTAAAGAATTACAGTAATGACAGTAATAAGGAAGGTCTACCCTATCCGTTTGTAAAATTCTGGGAACCTAAAAAATGGACACTGGACCCTGAGGAGCAAACCCTACAGATGCTGGACAGACTAATATTCCTGTTGGATATTGAGATAGGAGAAGAGGAAGCAGTTGATGTGAGGGTTACACATGTAGAATTCGCCACCCTGATAGATGTTTTATTTATCTCACCAAGAACGGCTAATTATGTCTGGTTGAATGGATTAGCCTTTCAAGGAAAAGACTTTAGTGTCACATTTCCTAATAAACAATATTTTAATGTGAAGGGAGAAAACACCAAATTAGTGAAGAATCAACCCACATACAGTCATGGCCAAAAATATTAGCGCCCTTGCACTTCTTCAAATAACTCACAATTTCCTCTAAACATAAGTTGAAATTAACAACAGTACAGTATTTGGTCTCCACAATTCTTTATTTCTCTGTTAATATTACAGAACCTTTGTTTTTGTTCAGAATTTAATATATCCTTTTAAATCAGTAAATGAATAAAATGGCATTGACAAAATTATTGACACCCTAGACTTAATATTTGGTAGCACAGCCTTTGGTCAAAACAACTGCAATCAACCGCTTCCTATAGCCATGGATGAGCTTCCTGCACCTCTCTACTGGCAGTTTGGCCCACTCTTCTTGTGCAAACTGCTCCAGTTCTCCCAGATTTGAAGGGTGCCTTCTCCCAACTGCTGTTTTCAGATCTCTCCACAGGTTTTCAATGGGATTTAGATCTGGATTCATTGCTGGCCACTTCAGAACAGTCCAGCGTCTTGTCTTGAACCATTCCTGGGTGCTTTTTGAAGTGTGTTTGGGGTCATTCTCCTGCTGGAAGACCCATGACCTTCGACGAAGACCCAGCTTTTTGACACTGGGTTCAACATTGCGCTCCAAAATGGCCTGGTAATCTCCAGATTTCATGATGCCATGCACACATTCAAGGCACCCAGTGCCAGAGGCAGCACAGCAACCCCAAACATCACTGAACCTCCTCCATGTTTGACTGTAGGGAAGGTGTTCTTTTCTTTGAAGGCTTCATTTTGTTTTCTGTAAACATAGAGATGATGTGCTTTACCAAAAAGCTCTAATTTGGTCTCATCTGTCCACAGGACATTCTCCCAGAAGGATTTTGGCTTGTTCAGGTGTGTTTTGGCAAACCCCAGTCGGGCTTTCTTATGTCTCTCTCTCAGCAGTGGGGTCCTCCTGGGCCTCCTACCATATAACCCCCTTTCATTGAGTTGGTGACGGATGGTGCGAGTTGAAACTGTCGTACCTTGTGTCTGAAGGTCAGCTTGAATCTGTTTGGCAGTTGATCGAGGTGCTTTCTCCACCATTTGAACAATCCTGCACTGCAATCTTCAATCAAGTTTTCTCTTGCAGCCACGTCCAGGGAGGTTGGCTACAGTGCCATGGGCCTTAAACATCCTGATAACATTACGTACGGTGGAAACAGGAACATCAAGGTCTCTGGAGATTGATTTGTAGCCTTGAGATTGTCCATGCTTGGCTACAATCTTCTGTCTGACCTCCTCAGACAATTCTCTGGCTGTCTTTCTTTTCTCCATGCTCATTGTGTACACACAGTGACACAAAACAGGAGAATGAGTCCTTTTCTCTATTCAAACTGGTTGAATGAGTGATTTTTATATTGCAGGCACCTACAACTCACCACAGGTGAGTTCAATTCCAAAGTGAAGGAGAATCACCTCCTTGAAATCTAATTACAGTATTTCTAACTACTTATAAAAGGTGCCAATAATTTTGTCCGGGCCATTTAAGGATTTCTGTGTGGAATAAGCTAAGACTTAGTACATTTTTCTGCTTTTTGTGTTTTATTCCACTGCAAACCAAAGACATACATATGTGGATACCAAAATATTTTTTAATTTCGACAATTTTCTGGAAGGAATGGTGCATTATTAGAAAAATTGCAAGGTCGCCAATATTTTTGGCCACGACTGTATCTATGCATGTATGACCTCTCGAGATTGGAAAATGAAACAAACTATAAGATAAATGCCACTATTTGCAATCTATTTGAAAATATCATGCAGATCCCACTGGGAAAGAGAGGAAACATACATGCAGAAAGAGTAGGTGAGGAGTCTCAGGCACTGTAGATTTACTCAATAGGAACAAGAAACTGGCTGATATTATACTACAAAAAGCAAATTGCTGCACAACTTCTGAATATTTATGGTGGATGCAGCAGTGTTGATGGAAACTAATGATACAGCAGGGATTTATTTAACTCTAAAAATTGATTAGCGTTTTGCTCATAAAAGAGCT
Source organism: Neoceratodus forsteri (assembly GCA_016271365.2). NCBI lineage: Eukaryota > Metazoa > Chordata > Ceratodontiformes > Ceratodontidae > Neoceratodus > Neoceratodus forsteri. The sequence continues at coordinate 1,088,571,328 of CM057455.1, forward strand.
AAATCTTTGTGAAAATGCATAGCTCTTGCCTCACTGTGTTCAACAAACACAGCACTTCTAGAAAATCTATATAAATACTTTCTGTACAGTTAGTATAGTCCCAAGAAAAAAACTGCTAATCAATTATTTAAAACCCTGTACAGGGAATGATCTGGAAGAGGAAAGGGATAACCATAGTAATAATAATAATAATTATACAATGGCATGAAATAATCCTGCAATTTGATTGGCCTGTCTGGGACTGGACCCGTGATGTTATCCCAATACAACATCACGGCTCTAGCCCCAGCGCAGAAACGACCACATGAAATGTAAAATTTAAAACGAAGAAATCATTCCATGGCTGCGACATTGACTGTCCGACTCGCCAGCACCCAACCTTACTTGCTTTTACCCCAGCACCACTAACAATTTCACACTCATCTTTGTCTTCTGCTCTCCTCGCTATGTCTAAAAAACTAAATACCTCCATCAGAAAACAAAACCGTGCCTTCTTACTCCCGTAACTCCCGGAAGTACGGACAACTTATCGCACCAGCATATGGGATTTCTGCTCCTTCACGCGTGCGCACTCGTACTCCCAAACAAAAATAAAAAACACTTTTTAAAGAAAGCCAATAGACGTTAAACAAAGCCATACCTTTACTTTGCCTTTTTTCTTCACAACAGCCGTGTGGCAGCCGCTACAACTCGGCTTGTCAGCTAACCTCAGTGGCTCAGGCAGCCGCTACGACTCGGCTTGTCAGCTAACCTCAGTGGCTCAGTCAACACAGCCCCTAGCAAGCGCCTTGCCATCTGCCTCTCCATTTAAAATTCAAAACTAAATATACAACCAGAAAAAAAAAAAAAACAGAAAGCATATTTTAACCAATACTCTGTGACCCCATCAGACCTATGTCTCCTAACAAAAACAGCACTGTAGCGAGGGTAACCTGGGAGGCAAATACAATGCAGAGCATACAGCTAGCACCATCTAGTGGTCAAACTGTGGACTTTTTTCTAAAAACATATACCTCCACACATGAAAAAATACAAAAAAGACACAGAAAAACATTTTTTTTTCTATTTTATTATTTTGAAAACAAACGAGCCATTGTATAATAGCAATAATGCACTCCAGGGTGCATGTTGTGCTGAGATAACATCACTTCTGGGATCATTAGTCACACCCGGCCTGCGGCCTCATGCCTAATCACCCCAGGCGTGACGTTATCCCAGCACAACACACACCCTGTCATGCATTACTGCTTAAGTATCATACCCTAGCAGGTTACTATGACTGATAGGTGTGTAACCTGAGTATCTCCCCAGATATTACACTCAACATTTTAATCAAGTAACTCAGGGATATATCCTTATTATCATGGAACATTACAGAATGGACTAACAAAATTTCTGATAATGATCGGAGTACTTTTATCAAAGACTATGACAGTATAGGTTTTCAAGAAACTTGGCTTAATAAAGTGGATGACAAAACTCTGAATGGTTATGAATGCTACCTTTCACCATGTAACAGGAAACAGAAGTTGGGGAGATACTCAGGTGGACTAGCTGTCTTTGTAAAAAGTGGTCCGTCTCAAAGGGTAAAATGCATATATGCAGAGAACAATTTTATTGTTATCTACTTGGAGGCGAATGGAAAGAAGTTTTTTATAATCAATGGTTATATATCCCCTGAAAACTCCTGTTACTTTGACCCAAACATATGGGACAAACTGAGTGTCTGCCTCGGGGAACTGATTCAGAAATTCCCCGACACAGACATTTCAGTAACTGGAGATCTTAATGCCAGAATCGGCATTTATGATGGGTATGTGGAGAATATAAACTTTACCCCCTCAACAGGAGGATGGACGGGGATGTAGAAGGAGAATGGAAATCATCTCCAAGACGAGTCTCAATGATTGATTATGCGCTTTGGCTAGGGTTACATTTACCCTGGGAAAAAACTATAGATCATAGAATGCACAGAGAGTGACCATTTCCCCTTGACTATCACTTCCAATCTGAGTTTACAGAACAATCGAGAAAGGAACAACTCTCCACTTCTCTTTACAGAGATTAGAGTATGTAAAAAAAATACTATGGCAAAGAGAGTTAGAAACTAATGTGAGTAAAATTGTTGAAGAATCCTTCCTTAACAATAGTACAAATTATCTACATTTATTAATGCTTCTTCAGTTTAATGAAGCTCTGAATACACTTTTTAGTATGATAAAAAAAAAATTGGAGGTTACCTTAGATCCATTAGAGAAAGTGAAAAATCCCTTTAATGGACGGTATGAGGAGTGTAAACATATGAAAAGATAGATAAGAAACACTTGCACGGCACAGAAGTATCCTAAAAGATACTTAATTTGGCAAAAAGAATGTACAAGGATTTAATCAAAGAAAAGAAAACCAATTATCATAAAAGGCAGTGGGAACAAATGTTAGAAGTGGTAACTACTAAAAATAGCAAAATATTTTGGAGCCTTGTTGCTAGGGGTACCAATAATCATAAACTCTAGCGATACATATATATCCGAAGAAAAATTTATTTCTTTTTTTAACAAAATATTCCGGGACCCCTATGTACAAGATGTATTCCCTAGTAATGAGCTAGCCCACAAACAGTCTATAGTTATACAATTTAATGAAGTTCTATTAGTGATAACCTCACTAAAATTACATAACGCCTGGATGGCATACTGGCTGAAGAGTATCAATGTAACACCAGACTATGGGAAAGGTCAATGACAATTTTTTTACAATAAAAGTATAACAGAAGGAAAATATCCAGAATCCTGGAAAAGGAGCTAACATTGTTCCAATCCACAAAAAGGGCAGCAGAGCGGCTCTCCTAATCTACCATCCCATAAGCCTTTTAGATGTAAACCTGAAAATTTTCTCCTGGATAATTCTGGAGAGATTGATTGTAGGATTTAGGATAAATCACTTGACATTAGATAATATCTTTGTTTTAAGACATCTTGTAGAAAAGTACATCTTTCTTCATAAGCAAAGGCTTTACATTGCCTTTATAGACTGTTCAGCAGCGTTTGATATGGTGTCTAGAAACATACTGTGGGAAACACTTTTAGAAAGAGGTATAAATAAAAAATTTGGTTTACATCATTCACAGCCTGTACACATAAACTTGGGCCAAAGTGAGGCTAGGGAATACTTAAAACTTATCAGCACCTTTCAAGACAAACAGGAGGGGTAAGACGAGGGTGTGTACATGCCCCTATTTTGTTTTTTATGTACGTCAATCCATTATTAATAGAACTAAATCTCATTTTATCAGACTCCCCAAAGATAAATCTATTTTTTTGCCCTGCTCTTGAATACGCAGATGATTCTGTGCTCTTTTCATTAACAAAGTCAGGACTTAAAAAAAATTAGATATATTGTACACAAAGTCGCAACAACTACGACTCCAGGTTAACATGCAGAAAACAAAGATATTAATATTCAGTACAAAAAACAGATGTAAAGGATACTGGTATCTAGGCACACAAAAATTGAGGTAATACAGAATTATGTTTATTTAGGTATAGTTGTTAAAGTTAACTGTTCGTGCACAGACCACATTGATGTTACTTTGAAAAAATTGGATAAGACTGTACGAGGAATGGAGAGGTTTAATTTCATATATAGAGGTCAGACACCGAGACCATTAATATAAGTTATAAAAGCCAAATACCAGGCACAGCTATTGTATGGGGCAGAAATCTGGAACAGTAAGTTAATAGAAAAGCTAACGGTTCCCGTTTTTAAACTACTCAGGAAAATATTGGGTGTCAGATCAACATGCCCTTCTGCCTACATTAGAGCTGAGCCTCGTATTACTAATCTCAATGCCCTCCTTCACAAAAGGAAAATTAGATTTTGGCTAAGACTAATTAATCTCCCTCAGGAGGTCCTCTCGGTTCAATGCTTGAAAGAAAAACTAAAATGGATGAACCTTGGAAACATAAGTAAAAATTTTTGGTATCCCTCCCTGATCCAGTTGTTAAAAGAATATGATTTAATAAACTTGGTTAATTATGTTCAGAAAGGCAAAATGGTTAGCAAAAAGTATAAAAAATATTTAACAAAAAAGTTATGAATAAGTGGAACCAGAAAGACCTAGTAGCCATCCAAAGTTCTCACTATTCAAGATGGTTTGTGAAAAATAATTTCAAAGTTGGATGCAAGCCTTATCTTGATTTGCTTACTAATCCAGATCAGCTAGAGGAGAGAGCTGTTGAGTGTGTTTGTAAGTTGATCTAAAGTAGTTTTTTTAGCTGCCATTTCTGTGTGTTGAACACTGTATTTGAGGTCTGTTAACTGCAGAAGCAGTTGGGGTCTGGCAGAGGTTGTCTGAACTTTCTTTTGCTGAGCAGCTGGGGAAAGGATTTACTTGCTGGATAGCATTACATTCTTTTTCATTCTGTGAAGGAACTAGAAGGGGAAAGGATCAGATCTGTTCCAGTACAGTAGCTACTTGTTGTTGTTTTTACATTGTTTCTTGTGGATTTTACTTGGTAGAAGGTTATTTCTTTTCTTTCTTACTACTTCTAAGGGGCTAGCAGGGTATTGTTTTGGGGCTGTTGGAATTTTGAAACCTGTTTTGGTGGCTGTAAGTGGGCTCATTTGTTTGATGTTTCACTGTGTAGCAGGCTGCATTTGTGGAGGCCTATTTTTTCTGATTTAAAACCTATTTGATGTGATTTAATTGGGGCTGTTTCCTTGAATTGGAGACCTATATCTTCCAACTTCAAGCCTATTTTGATGTGTTGTTGCTGAAGCTGTTTGAATTGGAGACCTGTTTCTTTTGGTAGCAAACCTATTTGGGGGGCTTTGAGTAGAATTGTGATTCATTTTTGCTGGCTTCACTAGCTGCAAAGTTTAGTGCATAGTGGGGGAAGGGTGCTAATGGTCTGACCAGGGGCCTTAGCTACCTGATTGTTTCTGGAAGACTTGGGCTGGTTAAGAAAAGAATGTTTTGCACTGGTAGAGGGGGAGGAGGGGAGACTTGGGGGAGTGTTTGGTATCCTTCATCTGGAAGGGTGGGGGGTCGCTGGTGGGCAACGACAGCAATGGGTAGGGTGGTAGGCTGCAACAACTGTGGTGCACCAATCTTTCTGAAAATTGCCTGGAGTGTGGGGGGATGTTTAGTGTGCAACCACATAGAGAAACTTAAACAGGAGATTGAGGGTCTGCAGGAGGAACTAAGACAGGCAAGGCAGACTGGGGGTGGGTTTAGCCCAATACTGGAGGGAGGGAGGAAGGGCAATTTGAGCCAACAGTGGTGAGGAGAGGGTCAGAAGAAGGAAAGCAGACACAATGGGGCCCAGGCCAGGAAGAACGATTGCCGGGGAAACCAGGTCAGGAGACAAAAGACAAATGGAAGGAGGAGATAGGGACTTGTGAGGGGAGGTGAAGAAGTGGTAAAAGTCATGGAGTGGAAAGGAGAGAACAGGTTACTATGAAGAGAGAGGGAGCGGGCATTTGTGAAGGGTCTTCAGAAAATAGTTTTGCACTGCTAGAGAGGAAGAAGGAGGAGGAGGGAAATGATGAAATTAGAGGAGTAATTGATAAATGCCTGGACCAAACCAGAGCGGGGGGAAGTTCTGCTGGGAGAATTGTAACAGGGGCAAAAGGGGGACATAATGTGCAGGAGGAAGAGGAGGAACCGGAAATGAGACAGGGAGATGAATGGAAGCAAGCAGGGAGTAAGATGGGTGTAATCTTAGTGCTGGGGGACTCAATACTAAGAGGAGTCAGGTGGGGTAGCAAGGGGGGGGAGAGGCATAGTCGCATTTGGGTGGAGGCCATACCAGGAATGACAGCGGAAAGGGTGGGACAATCTGTTCTGAAATATGCCAGAAGGGGTCGGGACAAGCCTCATTTAATTATACATCTTGGGACGAACGACCTGGCTGACAAGACAGTAGCTATAGTCCAGAGGAGGTTTGAAGAAGTAGGACAATTATGTGAGGGGGCAGGAAGATCAGTAACTTTTTCAGAGATACTTCCAGTGCCCAAGGAAAGCACAACAAGAAAGTTGAGAATAGAGGAATTTAACAGATGGCTAAGAACCTGGTGTTGTGCTAAAGGGTATGGGCTGTTGGGGGTGGGAGGGACCTGGGAGGACGGTAGTCTCTATGACAAGGTCAGACTACACTTGAGTGAGGAGGGAAAGAAAGTGTTGAAACAGAGGATAGAGGAGAACATAGAGGAAGTTGGGAATTTAAACTAGGAGCGGGGGTGGTAATTGGGTAAGAGTCACGGAGAGACCACAGGTTGGGAAACCATATGAGTTTACCCCCCCCAATAACAGTGACAAAGGACAAATGGCAAGTACTATTGGTGATGCTAGTAAAGGAGGGTAGGATGGGGGGAGGGAGGGTGGAAGGTGGTTACCCTTAATTGTAGGAGCCTTGGAAGGAAAACTGTAGAGTTACAGGTGCTCATGGCAGAGGAAGAGGTGGACACTGCAGCCATCACAGAAACATGGGCCACCCAATACAATGACTGGGACCTGTTTGTACCAGGGTACAGGTTATTTCGTAGGGACAGCGTGATTGGGAAAGGAAGGGGTGTGGCACTATATGTGAAGGAAGGACTGAAGTGTGTAAGGGAGGAAGGGGAGGAGGGTAGTACGGAGTCACTTTGGATGCAAATCCAGGATTCCAAGAATAGGATTCTCAGAATGGGAGTGGTGTACAAGCCGCCATCTCAGAGGAGATAGACAGGGAACTAGCGGGACAGATCAGGAGGACCTGCGAGAAGGGTAGTGTGGTGATTGTGGGGGACTTCAACATGCCAGGAGTAGGCTGGAGTACCCCAACAACCAGGAACAGAAGGGAGCAAGTACTGCTGGATGCCTTCCAGCACAGCTTCCTGCTGCCATTGGTCAGTGAACCAACCAGGTTAGGGAATACCCTTGACCTTGTGCTGGCAAATGGGGACTTTGTGAGAGAACTTACAGTGAAGGAACTACTGTCAGGGAGTGACCACCACTCAGTATGGCTCACATTGGATATGGGCAAGGAAGGAGTGGAATCTGGCACAAGAGTGCTGGACTTCAGGAGGGCCGACTTTGGGAGGATAAGGGAAGTGGTAAAAGGGTACCTGGCCAGAATTCAATCTAGTATGGACACTAACCAGAGGTGGGAGCTCATAAAGCTGGGAATAGTGGAGTCAACCAAAACCTGCTGCAAGGCCCAGAGCAAGAAGGCTAGGGCTAGGAAACCAAGCTGGTTGAGCAAGGAGGTCATGGAAAAGGTAAGGAGGAAAAGAGCTGCCTTTAGGAGGTACAAGAAAACAGGAAGGGGGGGAGGAGTACTTGACGGAATCGAAGGAAGTGACAAGGGCAGTAAGGGGAGCCAAGGTAGCTACGGAACTCAGGCTGGCACAAGGCATTAAGAAGGGGGAGAAGGACTTCTTTAGGTACGTCAGGGAGAAAAGGAGCTGTAAGGACCACATAGTAAGGATTAGGAAAGAGGGGGTTGGTGGAAGTAGAGGCGTATAAGGCAGAAGCACTAAATTATTACTTCTGCTCTCGGTATTTACTAAGGAGAAGAGCGGGTGACACCCAAGGGGAGGAATGGCAGAAACGGAGGGAGGGGTGACAGATGGGAAATCATGGAGGGCAGAGTTCGGGAGGGTTTGAAGGCACTGAGGGTGGACAAGGCGCCAGGCCCAGATGGCATCCACCCCAGGGTACTGAAGGAGCTGGCAGAGGTCCTTGCGGGACCTTTGGCAGACCTATTTAATGCCTCACTACATTAGGGGTGTGTACCTCAGTACTGGAGGATGGCTCATGTGGTGCCCCTCCACAAGAGTGGCCCCAAGGATGAACCGGGAAACTACAGACCAGTGAGCCTCACATCCATCGTGGGTAAGCTAATGGAGGCTATCCTGAAGGAGAGGCTGGTGGCCCTTCTAGAGGTCAAAGGACTACAGGACAGCAGACAGCATGGCTTCATATGTGGCAGATCCTGCCAAACCAACCTGGTGGAGTTCTATGACTGGGTAACTAGCCAACTGGACAGGAGCCATGCAGTGGATGCCCTGTATCAGGACTTCAGTAAGGCATTCGACTCAATGCAGCATGGAAGGCTGGGAAGTAAGTTAGAAGGCACAGGGGCGGGAGCAAAGCTGGTGAGATGGGTAGGGAACTGGCTTTGGGGAAGGCAACAGAGGGTGGTGGTGGGTGGGGAGCTCTCACACCCAAGGGTAGTGATGAGTGGTGTTCCACAGGGCTCAGTGTTGGGACCAGTGTTGTTTGGGATATTCATTGCAGACATATCATTGGACATCAAGAGCAAGATCAGTCTGTTTGCTGAGGATACCAAGGTAGGAGCGGTGGTGGATGACCTAGGGGGATGGCAGGGGTTGCAGGATGATCTGGCAAAGCTTAAAACCGGGTCAGACACCTGGCACTGGGGTTTAATGCCAAAAAGTGCAAGGTGCTGCATTTTGGGATGAAGAACCCAAGGAGGAGTTACCAGCTGGGGGAAGTGCAGCTAGCCCAGACAGAGGAGAAGGATATGGGGGTGCTCATTACAGGGTCAATGAACAACTCGGCACAATGTAGGAAGGCAGCTGCAAAGGCCAACAAAATGCTGGGTTGTACTGCAAGGGGTATATCCTCAAGGAGGGAGGAGGTGATTCTGCCACTGTATAGGTCATTAGTTAGACCGCACCTGGAGTACTGCGTGCAGTACTGGCGCCCGTATCTGAAGAGGGACATTAAGTTACTGAAGGGGGTGCAGCGCAGGGTGGCAAAGATGATCAAGGGGCTGGGGGACTTATCATACAAGAGGAGGCTGAGGGAGTTGAACATGTACTCGCTGGAGGAGAGGAGGGACACGAGGGACATGACTGAAACCTTTAAGTACATGAAAGGAATAAACAAGACAGGTACAGAGCGGCTGTTCAAAGTAAGGGAGGGAAGGACACCAGGGGCCATGTTATGAGACTGGAGGGAGGAAGGTTCAGGATGGAGATGAGGAGACACTTTTTTACAGAGAGGGTGGTGGCTGGGTGGAATGCGTTACCTGCAGAAGTGGTATCCAGTAGAACAGTGGACTGCTTCAAAAGGGGATGGGACAGGACAAGGGGAAGGGTGGAAGGGAGGGGCAGCTGCAGAATAAGGGGTGCTAGCTGCACATTCGAGCAGACTTGATAGACCTCTAGGCCTTTATCTGCTGGCAAATTTCGTATGTTCGTATCTTCGAAGAACTTTTTTGAAATATAAATTCGAAAGATTCCCAAGTAGCATTCTCCAGGCAAGGTATAACAAGCTACCTAAAGAATGAAGATCTCATTCATGTACTATGGAAATGCTCGTGGTACGTGAATGAAAGAAACTACTAGCTAAGACCTTTCTTGGATCCAAAATATCCTGTAACTGAGGAATTTTTAATCATTTTAATACATACAGAAGATGAGGGGGCCATCACCAGAGTGGCCAAATATTTCAGTGCAATATATAAAAAAAGAGGAAAATGCTGGCTACCCAAATTATGTTGTAAATCAAGTATTATTACAATGGAGATTAGATTTGTGGAAGGTATCTGGTAATAGGAAGAATGGTAATAGCTGGGACAATTTTAAGTTAAAAACTGTGCAATATGTATAGTCTACCATTTTTTAGATTGTCTATATCCTTGTATTGATTGTCTTTTTATGTTGGTTTTATTACTTTTGTAAAGATTATTTGTGAATGGCTATTTAGCCCAACAATAAAGGAAATGATGATGATTTGTAACTCAAATGTTTAATATTCCTGCTGTTTGTAAACTTTGCTGTTCTATAGTTTTCTGATACCAAAAGTCAGTTGTTGTATCTGAATTGTTTTAAGTTATGTTATTTCCAATTTTTTCAAAATGTAATTTTTGAAATGTATTCTACTTACTCTACCTCCTCCGGGTCACACCTGGAGACAAGCCTTGGCTCAGTGTGCCTTTTCTGGTAAACAAAGTTTAAATTAAATAAAATGCACATCAAGGTTAACCCCTTGTGTTCCATATAAACCCAAATAGCTTTCTGCAGTCATTTCAATAATACACTTACATTTGCAAACTAAGGGATCCCAGTTTTCACATACAGATTCATATATTTTTAACCACAAAAAACAGTGGAAGAAACAAAGATTAGAAACAGCAGGTGAAGAAGGGGAGAAAATGGGGAAATTGTGGGACTATTCAAGTGGCCAATTCCTAGGTGCCACAACGAAAACTGGACTACACAGTCAGACAGGCAAGAGATAGACAAGTGGCAGAACAGGAGAGGACAGAATAGATTCTTGCTTTTAACTGCCTCCGCATAACAAATGGGACAAGGTTTTATCCCAGCCCTGTCACAGTGTCCCATAAAAATGCCCAGGACACACTGTCAAATGCCTTTTTGGCATCCAAACTCACCACCACCATGGGAATAGAGTGCTGCATGACATAATCTGTCAAAAGAAGGGTGTGGCTAACATTATCATGAGTCTGCCGTTTATAGGCAGACCCCCACCCCCGGTCCTCATCTAATAAGCCAGGTAACAGAGCATCTAATTTTCTAGCCCAATACCCCATGACAAGTTTATAATTAATATTTACTGCTAATATGGGGTGATGGGGAGGGGGTTCTGGGATCTTTCTCTGGCTTCAGTAATGCAGATATAGACACATACCTCCACAATGGAGGGGTGGAACCTCATTCTTTAACATACGTGAATGTCTGCTATGGTATGGGTAGGAATGCTTCATTAAATATTTCATAAAATTCTACCAGCAGCTGAGCTGGGCATGGACAGTTCTCAGTTTTTGGATTTTTAATCCCCACCGTCATTTTAACCAGCAAGAGGGGAGCTAGAAGGCGAGCCTGGAGCTCAGGTGACAATTTGGGGAGCTAAAGCTTATCCAAAAACTGTTTTGCATCTTCCGAGTTGGAGGGGGGGATCCTGGGTTGACAAGGTTCTTATAAAATACTCCTGCTATAAAAGAAACAAAGGGAATAAAAATATAAGGAATTAACAACATATCAGTTTCTGTATACCCACCATAGTACTCTGCCAAAATCCGTTGCATACTTGCATGGTCCCTAGTAAGTTGCCCAGTTACCGAACCCCACCATTGTAAAATGCAAGCCTGCTTTTTCTACATTCAAGGTTGTCTGGCTAGCCTATGAGCACCCTTTGCGCCCCCTCATAATAATACTGCTTTAAATAAAAGAGGGCCTGTTGTATGTGTCAGTTCATAATAAGCTACGAGAGTCCCTTTAAACCTGAGCTATATAGTCGGCTACTGCTTTATTCCCTGGGGTATACAGAAGCTGATATGTTGTTAATGTCTCCTGTAATTCCTTATATTTTTGTTCCCTTTGTTTCTTTAATGGCAGGAATATTTTATAAGAATCTTTCTGAGGACCGATTTCACTGTATCCACAACATAGCTGGTGAGAAGTCACCCTTGTCATTCTCCACTAGAATTGTAGACACTTTCTCAACTAGGGCTAGTAATTCTCTGCCTTTAAGCAGGGACAAATTTAACCTCCACATGGGGGTCTTTTTGTTTCCCCAGGGTCATCTTCAAATAAATAGGGGAGTGGTCCAAAAGTAGTCTGGGGTCCACACTAATATCCTGTACCTTTTTCCAGGTGTTCTACTGTAGCAAAGAAATAATCCAGTCTGGCCACAGAATGGTGCTTGGGGGGAATAGTGGATGTACACAGTGTTTGTAGAGAAAAGTTGGTGCCAAACATCCAGCTATCCCAATTGGTTGACTTCAGATTTAAAGTATTCTTGAGCCGCTGAAGTTTGGTGGGCTCCCAGAGCAGAAACATCTAAGGCCAGATTCATTACCAAATTCAGGACACTGCACATGATTACACTGCCCTAAAAATGTCCAGTAGTTCATTAAAAAAGTGTTTCACCACTGCTTTGTCCGAACCTGAATACAGGTAAACACTAAAGAATAGTTACCTACCATAACAGTAGCTCTTCAAGAGGAATCTCCTTCACTGAGCCACATCATGGAACTGTAAGCCGCTGGCATCATGACCACCCGGAAACTTTTTGCAGGCTGGGGCCACCCACATCGCCAGCCTCGTTGGCGACTATAGCACATCAGCATCAACAGCATGCCTCAGCTCCCTACTGGAGACAAGCCTGGAGGATCATTGGACCGACAGAAACTGAAGCAACCAGGACCACACAAAGCATGCAGCAGAAGAAGTGGAAAACAGAGCACAAATGCCATAGGGGGCATCACAGGAAAAACAGCTTAAAACAGCAAGCCATACAGTCACCTGTCGGGGAGGGGGCACGAGAGGGACAGCTTTGGCTCAATGAAGGAGATTCTCTTGAAGATCTACTGTTACGGTAGGTAACTAGTCTATCTTCAAGGATATCTCCCTCCTTTAAGCCACATCAAACAATTCCCAAGCAATACCAAGCACTGACGGAGGATGGCAGGACCTAATGATCTTGAGTTGCAGAACACTGAGGCCAAAGCCAGCATGTCTACAAGAGACAATGTCCAGACTGTAGTGTTTAGTGAATATATGAAGAGTACTCCAAGTTGCAGCAGCACAGATGTCAGCAGCAGACAGACACATTCTGAAAACCAGCCACTGAGGTAGCAACCCCTCGGGTAGAATAAGCATGCAAAAGACAGGAAGCTGTTTACCGCGCTTCTGGTAACAAAACATAATACAACTGGCTAGCCATTTTAGGCCTGGTTTAGAAATCTGCGAGACCACCATTCTATGGGCGAAAGCAATAAACAGCTGTGAGGATTTTCTGCACTCCTTTGTACAACCTAGGTGCCAATGCAGTATCCTACAGACATCCACTGTATGTAAATATCGCTCCCCACTACCTGTGGGAGAGGAAAAGTAAGCAGGAAGGTCAAAGGCTTGATTTAGAGTTCTTTCAGACACTACCTTCAGAAGAAAATGAGGACTGGTATATAAGGAGACCCTGTCCTTGTGAAAAATAATAAACAGAGAATCTGCAACCAGAGCCTGCAGCTCTGAAATGCATCTGGCAGACATCACTGCCACTAGAGACAGTGCCTTCCATGAGAGGAAGTGTATCTCGCAACTAGTAGCAAATTCAAAAGGAGGTGAAGTAAAGGTCTTCAGGATCAAATTAAAGTCCCATACCAGAATTGGATTCCAGATGTGGGGTGCAGGAGGAGGATGCCCCTTAGGAATCTACAAGAAACCCCTAACGGCGCCTCTCTCATACCCTTTGATAGGGCATGAAATGCTGAAATAGTGGCCACATGAACCTTTATTGAGGAATACCTTAGTCTGGAGTTCTTAAGGAACAGGAGGTCATCCAGTATTTTAGGAACTAGACTGGTAAAGAGATTCAGATCATATCCTGTACACCATACAGTAAAATGATTCCATATTTTGTGAGTCAGTGTACCGAGTAGATGGCTTTTAAGCTGCAAGACAACATCAGCCGCCACCAAGGAAACCCTGAAGCATGAGCTCTCTATATTCCCAGAAGCCAGGATCAAAGATCCAGATGCACCATAGTACATTGCTGCTGTGTCAGAAGTCTGGCTTGCAGTGGGAGCAGGACCAGAGGTTCCACCACCAATTGCTCAAGAAGTGGAAAAGCAGAAGTCAAATTTGTCTTGGCCAGTGAGGCACCACCAAAATCAGGGTGGTATGATCCGCCTGTGGCTGTAGTACCCTCTGTATCCAGAGAGCCGGGTGAAAAAGCATACAAAACTTCCATTTCAAGAGAGGTCAATCGTAACAAAAACTCTAGGCCCCAACAAGGGAGAAACGCGCTAGTTTTGTACTGTATGGAGATGCAAAAATCTATGTCCAGATGATTCCATTTTTCAAAGAGGTCGCTCACTATAAAGTTTGAGAGTTCCTGTCACCGAGACACAGGTCAGGAAGCATAGGAAAACCAGCAGCAATTATAAAATTCTCAAGTAGCGTTTTATTATCAAGAAAAGTAAAATAAAAAAAAAATGCTCAGTATAACTATTTACAAAGGCAGTACAAACATAGAAAACAAAGTCCTTCATCTGAGGGTATCTCTTAATTCCAAGTTTCAGTCTCAGTATCTCTCCAGCAAAAGCTTTGCTGCTCATTTTATCAGTCTTTGCCTGGGAACTTGTTAAGCGACATCCTGTTTCTCACAAAATGCTCTAGTCAGTTTCTTTGCAGGAGCAACAAATAGAATATGGTGACCCAGAACTAACCACTTGTCGACAGCTCTGCAAAAGAGTCTGCAAACAAGCCTGAGAGGAGCTCTTACTGCATCTCAGGTTAACCTCCTAAATTCCAAATAATGTTTTGCAATCATTTCAACAATATAACTATATACATTTTCAAACCAAGGGATCCCAGTTTCACTTATAGTTTTACACAAAGTTTCATGTATATTTTCATAACTGCAGATACACAAGGGGGAGAAAAGATAGAAACCTCAAGTGAAGGCAGAGAGATCGCGAGAGGCGGAGAATCGCAAGACCTTCCGACTGATCAGTTCCTAATTCTCACGAAAAGAAAAAATTACTCACTGTAGTAATTCTATTTCTTCCAAGGGGTCCTTTAGCATCAGTAACCTCCCAACATGCCTCCCCAGGCACCTACTTTAAGACAGCTCTACTTCTGTATCTTTTTACCAAGTTTGTTCAGTTTTTGGATTGTTTTTAGAGCATGTTAATGGTTAATTATAGGCTTTTTATAGTTCATGCTATTGCATGGTCTTAAAACCTGTTGACATAGTCCTTTTAGTCAGTGTTCTTTCATCTTGGAAAAAATTCTGAAGCCCTGTGGACTCTTTGCACTCAGCACAACTTCCTGCTTGATTCTGACTGGCTCACTCTATTTTAATGAATATTCATGGCTCCACCTCTGAGGCAGTTCAACCTGGTCAGCTTACTGCTATTGTTACTGATGCTAAAGGACTTCTGGGGTGAGAACATTTGGTTGCACAACCAGACAGACAAAAGAGAACAGGTCATTGCATTTAACTCTTTCTGCATAACAAATGGGACAGGTCCTTACTCAACCCTGTCACATTCCCATTCGTGGCAGAGCTCACTGGATCAACTGAGTTGATCTGCAAGTACATTCAGGGTCCCTGGGAGGAACACTGCTGACAGAAATATGTCGTGTTCCACTGCCCACTGCCAAACTCTCATTGCTTCTCTGCAAAGAGCATATGAATGAACCTTGCCTTGTCGACTGATGCAATATATCACCAACCTATTGTCTGTGTGACTCAAAAGCTTATTCCTCGGAAGAAGGGCTGTGAAGGCCTGCAGGCTATGCAGAACCTGTCCTCATCTCCAGAGTGTTGCTGTGAAGCACCATAGCCAAAGGGCCCCATTGGCCGTGGGTTCAGAAAGGTCCCAAATGGGTACCTCAACCTGTCCCTGAGGCATCTGTAGTCATCACCAGCAGAGGGAACGGATGCAGGAAAGGAGATCCCTTCTCCGGGTTGGTGCGGTCCAACCACCAGAGCACGGAATGACAGAGAGGAGGAGGGACTAGAATGAGGCGTTCCAACTCATCCAAATGCTTAGCCCACTGCTCTCTGAGAAACCACTGAGGAATTCTCATATGGAAGTAGGTTAGCAGAACTGTCAGGATGGTAACTGCCATCAGACCAATCAATCTTAAGAGGCAGCGGGCGGACAAATAATTGCTTGAGCTAACCAGCTGTGTCTGCACCGCCAGTGCTGTGGCACAGTCCAAGGGCAGAAAAGCCCGACCTAGACCCATGTCCACCACAGCTCCTATATACTGAAGTCACTGGCAGAGGGTAAGTACCGACTTCGGCTCACTGACCAATATGCCCAGTTGGTCAAATAACTGCCAGGTCTGAAACAGTGTATCCAGAATCGCTTCCCGAAATAGGGCCTTTAACAGTCAATCATCTATGAAAATGAAGACATACAGACCCTCCCTGCAGAGGGTCACTGTCACTGCTGCAAATACTTTGGTAAAGACACGTGGTGCAGAGCACAAGCCAAAGGGTAAAAAACGAAATTTGCAGTGAGAGCCCTGAAGCATGAAATGTAGATACTTTCTGTGAGATTTCCTGATCTCGACATGAAGGTAAGCATCCTACATGCCCAATGCAACCATCCAGTCCCTTGTAACAACAGAGGCAATAGGGACAGGAAGGACACCATTCTGAACTTCCTGTATTCTATGTACTCATTCAGAACCCTTATATATTTAATACAGGCTGAGAGTAAAAACCCTGAATAATTTCTGCTTCTGGGTATAATTTTACAGCCCTTTTGTGAAGAAGGAATTAAACGTTCTGCAGCAGAAGAGCAAGATGTCCTGGAGGATATCAGTTTGGCAATGGGGGAGTAACTGGAGGAATAGTAAGGAGCTCTGGGGCACATCTGTGCTGAACTACCTCCTGTACCCTAGCATCTGTAGGTATCTCCTTCCACTCTGATAGGAAATGGGAGATCTGGCCTCCCACCAAAACCTCCTGGGGTAGTGAGGTCCGAGGCAAGGGAAAGCATCAGGGGCGGGGGGGGTGCCGGTAACAGTCCGGCCTTTACTAAGTCTAGCATGGGCTCCAGGAGGCAGGTTTGTGGCCCAGGAGATAGAGGGCTGAGGCCTCTGTGATCCATGCCAGGGGCCTCTTGAGTAGCCTCGGCCAGGATGGGCATATTACCTTCGAAAAGAACCATGACCCCCATCCTCTGCGTTTGGGGTTCAAAATACGCAGGGACTTGAGAGTCATTCTGAACGTTTGCAGATCCCTCAAAGTATATTCAGCGTCATTACCAAACAGTTGTTTCCCCCTGAATGGTGCACTCATAACCGATTGTTGTACATCATAGGAAAAATGGCCACCCAAAGCCAGGAGTGGCAATGAATGCAAATTCAGATGCAGCAGCCCTTGCATCAAAGCATCATAGGCTGATCTGAACATGTGTACCAGCCACCTGGCCATTAGCAATTGTTTGCTGTGCCACCAATATGTCCAGGTCTTCTGGCAATTTTTCAGCCAGTAAGGCCATCGTCTTCCATACGCAATTCTGATATTTAATCATAAATGCCCGATAATTCTTAGGCCTAGTGTAGTAGAGACAAAAGTCATTTTACCCATTACATCCAGCTTCCTATACTCTCTGTCAGGAGGGAGAGAACATAGGTGTTTTGGTATTTCAAATTTGTCATGAACTACCATAATAACCACAGAGTCTGTTTCTGGCTGTGAAGAATAAGATGGCTTTACAGCAGTGGCAGGATACTGTTTATCCACCTTCCTTGGAACTGCAGGCAATTGCGCAGGCCTATGCAAGGCAGCCAAAGTAGTATCCACTGGTGCAGAATGCACTGGCGGAGTCACTGTAAGAGAAGCAGAAACTTCCCAAGAACTCAAAGATTTATTTTTGAAGAATATGCCTCCTCAGCTTGGAACCCCAGTTTGACCTGAATCTGTTTAGGGAGGGTCTGAAATGAGGCATCTTCAGGGGGAGATCTAGGTGTGCGAACCACACTCCCTTCAAAGTATGCTGCTGAGGATTATGGTTGGAGCGCTGGGGCTAGTGCTGTGAGATCAGGAGCTTCACGATTAGCAATCCACTGAAGTTTTCTCAATAAAAAGTTTATCCACTGACTTCTTCTGACCTGAGATTTATTACCTGTGTGGATTGTGAGCTACTATTAGTAATGCTGAGCCTTCCTGTTCATGTACTAACTACACTCCCTTCAGAGCAACAGGATAGAGTGGAGCTTGAGCCAACATCTATGATCTCTTCCTCCTCCTCTTATTCATCCATGGCCTCCTTTTCCTCCTCCATGTATACTGGATTATATGCAAGCTCATCATCGATGTACACCGGTACAGGCAGAGTTTAGACAGGACAGCGAGAAACATAAAGAAGAATTGCAGACAGGCATCCTGTCGATAGTGGCCTGTCTGAGACTGGCACTGAAGTAGGGGTAGAATATGGAAAGGCAAGGCAATTTTATTTATTATGGCACTCAATCCCAGAGGTTCTGGGCACCTCACAATGTGTACAGTAGAGTCAATAAACTTAATTAAAATCAATAAATAGCACTAAATATAAAATCTCAAAAAGATTATATAGCAGCCCGGGGCCCAAAACTCTGTGTAAAAAAAAAAAAAAAAAGAGTTTTCAAAGACTTTTTAAAAATGTTCAGTGAAGGAGCACATCTTTGACTTCACTGTCAATGGTGAAGGCATCAACGACAGTGGCAACAAGCAACACAACAGGTCCAACATTGTCAGATACAATGCCTGTGTTGATGGAGCCCAAAGGGATCATCAACAGCTGAGATACTGACAGCACTGTGCCGGACGGCAGAATACGTTGTGAGTACCGCGGCTCTGATGTCTTTAACATAGTCGGGGAGGAGGCAGGACCCACGGCCATGGCCAGGGCTCCGTCTTTTTCTGTGGACTTACCCCATCTTAGTAATGAATGGGCACAGTCCAGAGAAGCATCTTTTTTCCTTTCTGCATTTCTCCTTGTCTGTGTGGCAGTGTTTGTCCACTGATTCAACAACTTGTCTTTTTTTTCTTCAATTCAGAAATGGTGCCATCAACCACAGAGAAGGAAGGAAGGAAGGAAAGGCCAACTGCAAGTTGGGAATGGAAGCAGGTGATGATGGAGAAGTGGCCTTCACCACAGCCTGTTTCTCCATTTCTTGGAACAAGTTTTCTAAATATTTCTGACAATGTCTGCTGGCTCCCTGGTTAAAGCCTAGGCACACTGTGCATGCTTTAAAGAGCACCATTCTAGATTGTCAAAGTCCACCAAGAAAACATACCAGAAAGCAGGGGTGTGCAAATCCTATTGCCCCCTGACCAGGGCAAGTAAATTTCCTTGAAGGGCAAGTATAAAAAGAGCGCTAATGTCACTGTAATGAATAGGGGGCAAGTGAAAATTCAGCTACAGTCATGGCTGGGCAAATACTAAAAGTTTTGATTTGAACACCCTTGCCAGAAAGAGTATATTGGTGTCCAAAGCAAAGTGCATTTGTTTGTTTTGTAAATCTGTGTTCCGTTTCTGAGTAGTTTATCATTTATTAGTGCGGCGCTTGTATCTCCACCAGCAGACTTTCTCTGTATTTATATTTCCCGGGAGTGCTCCAGTTACGCCATTATATGGAGCGCTTCTACAGCTTCATAGCATGTCTGCCTGTATCCCTTTCACGCTTCGTCCTGCACAGTAGTGCCACTCACTTACATCGGTTAACACATCTTTTAAAAACAGGTCTTTCAATGAAGTACTGTAGAAGGACATAAATCCATACAGTATATTTCGTGCTGATGAAGGTCCCCCATGATCACACTAGAAGTATTTTCACAAGGCAGCAATCAGAAGATTCCCAGCAAAATGCAGTGCAGTTACTATAAATGTTGTTGCCCTTTCAATACAATTCAGGGTAACAGCAGGTAGCATAGGTAATGCCTGTAATCAGCTGAATATGTAATCCCCCAGCTGTAGGCTACAAAACTCTTTTTCCAGACAGGCTGTTGCTTTCTGAGCTATTGATGAATACACATGTCAAGCTTCTAAACTATTCAATCATTCTCTTTCTGTCTCTTTACTCTCTTTCTTTACTTTATTAGTTTGCTCTCTCTTTGATTAATTTTGTGCCCCAGTATTTTGGCGAGCGAGCAATGTCGTGAGACATGCCGCATGCTTCAGAACTCAACAAAAACAGGTCTTAAATACAATATAAATATAGTATTTAGTATTTATAGTATTTAAATGACCTGACTCATTTCAGTGTTCCTTTCACCAAACACAGAAAGAGTAAGCTCACTAATGTGGCATTTTATCTCAGCCTAATACTCTGCTGCGAGGGGGGGAATGCCGTGTTAGCTCGCTAAAGCAAATAGAGTAGTGTTGGTGTTTTTGGTTTTTAAAGACAACAGTGTTGTAGTCATTCAAAAAGTGAATATCTGCTGCCTCTTTTGACTGTATTTTTGTTGGCTGTAGGGGATATGGCAAGTCTGCATGGTGATACTAGCTCACTTTGGGAAAAGTTCACTTTATTTCTCATGTTTAGGGTCCGATCCGCGAACATAGCGAGAAATAAAGAACTATGAACATTTCCTATTCTACAGTACTTTGGGCTCTGATGACTGTGTGATGCTCTATTTGTGTAAATAAGATTTAGTGACTGTAAATCGTGCCAGATCTCTTCCCCCCCCCCCCCCCGACTCAAATGTTAAGAGAAGCTGTATTTCTTTTTAGTTTAGTGCATTCTATTCTAGGGCTGTGGATTCACTGCTTACCTGTGGCACTGAAATGGTGTTTCATGTTATTACTACACAGAGTCTGAAATATCAAGATATAACAAAGATTAATCAGCTGTTCAGGAGATCGGAAGGAGTGCTCACTGATGAGGATATTACTGTAGTTCACTATGCAGACACATTCCCGTAGACTCCATATACTGACATCATGCTCAGCAGAAGCACTCGGCAGAGTGGAACATCTCCAGCACTGCGAGTGAAGAGACAAAGCATGGAAACCTGTTTTTAATATGCAAAACAGAGTAACGTAATGAAAAAACAGAACACAGGAAATCATTATGCAGCAAGTGTGATTTTATGCATGAGGTGGGGATATATAGAAAAAGGTGTTCTTTAATGTTGTGGTTTGTACCAAGGCAACGGATACAAAATGAAGTGGTCATTGTCTTTATAAATTTAAATGTCATACAATAGCAAAAATGGAACAGCGGTTCTTTGTCAGTTTGCAGTATAAAATACATGTCTAAAATAAAAACAGAAGTACACAGTGACAGCGAAACACTTGCAAAAGTTTGATGGCTTTCTTCAGCCACGGATCAACGAGTGGTTGACAACGAAAGAAACGAACAGAGGCATGCTGGGGATGCCAACATGGCACGTCAAAATGGGTGGCTCCAGCCTGCAAAACATTTCTCTGTGGTTCTGATGTCAACAGTTTACAGTTCCATGATGTGGCTCAACTGAGGGAGATATCCTCGAAGAAGATCCAAGGTTACCAATTCTTCATAGAAATAGCCCACCAGTATGACAAATTTACCCTCTTTATCAATAAATTTATCTTGCATTACAAAGGGTGCACCCCAGGGGAAAAAAGACAGCTGTGCCTCGCAGTCTGCCGCTTTTATGGATGGAGGCCTCCACAATATCGAACGCAAATTCTAGGAAATACTGGTGTTCAGCGGGGGACAGGTGAGTTTCCTGTAACAGCAGAACCTCTGGACATTCTCGTTTGAACATTTGCTGCAATCTGTATCATTTAATAGGGTCATGGACCCTGTTTACATTATATGAGAGAATCTTAGCGGAAATTGCCATACTGGAAAAAGGGGAACAATAGCCTAATAGTACTCCTGTATGACTCTGTACGGGTATCAACAGCATAAGCAAATACCCGCAACTATTCACAGAAGCTATACGTCCAGACCCATATCTGCTAACATTTGAGGTTACATCTATGGGAAAAAAGTGACAATTTAGCTAGAAGGGACATTAGTAATACAGTATTAAGAACAGCAGCCCACAGATACAAGAAATAGAATGGGAGAAAAACCAAGCATTTTGGATGCCACTTTGACCTCCAACTGAGGGAGAGGAGACTGTGCCAACTCTCCTGTCCAACAGTTCATGTGGTAGGAGTGTTGGAAGGGAGGAATACAGTTGGAAACTGGGCCCCTATACAGGGCAACCTGTGAAGTGAAGAGCGTCACCTGTGGGACACATCGCGGCAGAATTTTGGGGGACAGAGAAGTCGATAATAGAAGTGACTGGCAAATTAGTGGGGGAGGGGTTTGACTACAACTCTCTAGGAATAAGTCATGGAGCAGCAGTCCCTCAGCATCATGAAGATCTGCAAGGTTGGCCTTGAGAGAATTACAGAAGTTTCTAGCCCCAGTCTCCTCTAACAGACAGGACATGCTGAGCATTGTAAAGGCCTGCCCCCAGTAAGGAAGGAGAGCCACTGGAGCAGAGGGTGAGCCATCCTGGCCACTTACATAGAAAACGTGTGCTCCCAGACTCCTATGCAACACCAGCTCCAAGCCCCACCCAGGTAACATCTTGGCTGTTGCTACAACCTGTCATATGCTGCTAATGGACTTAGTCCCTTACTGTTCATCCCTTAGTTCCACCTGTGTCCTGTAAGGGGCTGCCCAGATATACTACAGGCCCTTCTCCTTCAGCAAGAGAACCTGGCAAGCACAGAGGAAGTATTACCTTGCAATCTGCTACCATAAATGGACCGAGGGGCACCTGAGCAGGCCAGAGACGGCTAACCCCACAAGGGGGAGTGCCTGTCCTTGGCGGACCTGGACCCAGCCCTGCACCCGACCAGCCTTGAGACACAATATCACAGACTCTGAGAACACGAGTTTAAAGTTGGAGGACACCTCCCAAACAAAAAACCTCATATATATATACACACACACACACACACACAGTACACATAAGCATGCAGAGGGGGTCATCACATGCATATCACAATCAATTACTTAGCAGTGTCCTAAGGACCAGTAATGCTGGAGCTGGTATTACAGTGCAACTAGCGCAGGGCTCATTCGATGGTGCCTGGGCCTGTCTAATGTGGAAAAGTTAATATAAGAATCTCTGAGTATGGCCAAGACAGTTATTGCGGAGTCAGAAAACCAGCTAGTAGCATTTCCACATAAAGTAACATCTTGAAATGAGAAATTAATCCACAGTTACCAATTTACATTACGTCCAACAGTTCAGGAAAAACAGGGGGAATGCTAGTGTCCTAGCTGTTATCTTGAAGCCCTTTGGGAGTGCTTTAGGATGTCCTTGATAGTTTGTAAGGTGTCCAGGCCTTGTCGCCAGGCAGCTTCTGATAAGGTGAGGTGCCCGTCTGATTTGGCTTAAGAGAGAGGGCCATTTGAATTGTCCCTGAGGTTGTGTCCACCCCATCTGCAAAAAGGGTGTTGGGGAATTTCAAAACCCTGGTGCTGGATATCCATCTGTGCCTCCTGTACTGCATGATACAGTACGATACCCTCTAGATAGTGGACCCTTAACTTGGCAGTCCTTGATGTCTGATATTTGAGGCCTGCTGCTCGTAGTGCTTTGCCTGGATTGCCAGGGCATAATCCTGGATGAAATAATCTGTGTTCTCTCCATTGAATGAACTATTTCCACATGGCTGCCAATCACATTTGCTCACTGGTCTGAAAACTTAAAAACCGCTCAATAACTGAACGTGGTCGAGTGTCAGGAGCTGGCTTGGAGCCAAAAGCCCGATTAATTCTTTCTATGTGGAAGGGATCTTTGGTGGGAAAGTCTAGTAATTCTTTTAATAAGCTTTTCAATAAATTCAGAATTGTGTTTGCCCTTTGTTAAACCATATAGGTGTAGATTTTTCCTTTGAATCATCCCCTCTAAATCACTATATTTAGCATCAAATTGTACCTGCCTGTGATGCACATGCAAGATCAAATCACTGATGGCATTCGTCTTCTCAGAGAAGTCAGTGAGAGTCCCGGTTACGTCCTTATTCTCCTCTTGTAGGGTAACCATCTCCAATTTCAATGCTTGGAGTGAAGAACCCACCTTGGCTCTGAATGCCTGCAATTCCTCCAGGATAAGTTCATTAGTGACAGAGTAGTCCAAGGCATGTGGCAGGGCTTGTGGAGAGGAAGCCATGCTGGAGGCAAGTGAGGAGCACCTAGATTGTGAAGCATGAAAATCCTCAGTGGTAAGTGGCGGATTACTATTTTAAGATTTTTTTTTACTGTCCCCCATTCTTAACTGTTGCCTCTAGTCATCAAAATTGGATTGTACTGAGTTTAAACTGCTAAACGGAGGCATTTGATTAATGATGTTCTCGGGGCTCCCGCCGAGTTACTCCACCAAGGTCGGTGACGTCACCAGAAGTCCCAATCTGGAGTCTCTTTTGACCTTAAACTACTATGTTAATATGCAAAAATATCTATCTTCACTTGAAATCTTTTCTAAGCAGAATAAACAGAAGTATTTTTTTATTTTGAATGGCAGTTCAAATCTCTGCTTTAGAAAACAAAGGTCTTTTTAAGCCCAGAAGACTTAACAGCATCCTGTTCGGTCAACAGCTACAGTCTCTCGCATGCATCGAGGACTATCGGATACACAGAGAACAGCGTCCAGCAATGCTGCTTGTAATGAAGTACTGGAGGAATGTGACAGACACAGCTATAATTAGAAAGCTGAGATGATGAGCTATAATTACAATGTTACCACTGAAAGTTCACATGAGTGCATGAATGGGAGATCTGGTTAGAGATGTTTCTCATAAACCAAAACCAAAAAAAAAAAATCTTGTCTTACGCTTATTTATCAAATGTGACAGTTTGGAACATTATGCATCCCTGAGAGTAAAACAAATGGTTTACTGGAAATGTTAGTGGAGAGCCACAGCACAGTCAATGTCTTCTGTAACGGTAACACTGCCTGGTTTGTTTGTTTTATTTATTACAGAGACAATCCAGAAGTCCTACCAACTGGGATATACTCTAAACAGTCCCGAGGTAGAGAACAACAGGGGGAATACGGTAAAGTGCCTTCACTAGAGACAGGGAGCTGCTCCCAAATAAAATCTTCAAGCGTCAAGTTAAGAGCATAAGTTCTGAAAGTGTACAGAAAAAACTCCCGTGTCTATATAGGGTCATGATAATGGTAAAATGCAGGGATTTCTATTGCAAAGGATATTCTTTGCTTCACAGAGCAGAATTTACCTTTATGTTGGTCATTAAACACACAAAATCAGGCACAAATCACATGAACATACGAACCCTGCCAGCAGAAGTCCCATTGGTCTATCAAGTAGGCATGTTGCAGAATCAGGGTTTCATGGTATAGTGCTGTATAAGAAGTCTCAGTACTGGCCGGCTCCGTGGCTCCGGGCGTTGGGGGATCACCGGGCACGCTGGCGACCCGAGTTTGTGCCTGAGCCCAGGAAGACAGCAGCGGAGGCCGGCAAGGAGGGCTCAGAATGTCCAGTAGGACACACTCCTCCCAGGAAGTGGGAGTGAAACAGCACTGCTCTCGAGCAGCTCCCAGTGGCCCAATGGGGCGATGCATGCTGTGGCGTGGGTGACCATGCATCACTGTGCATCCTGCCATGGACAACACAGGTGTGTGGCTGCACGGTGGGGTGGGCAGGAAAACTGGAGAAAATGGGCTGCCTGGCCAGCCATTTGACAGCTGCCAGTTCCCTGTATGCCACAAAGCCAGCAGCTATCTCTGCTGTACCCCTGCCGAGCCTGGCATAGATGGAAGTGCCCACTGGGCCAGTCTCCTCTCCCAGTGGCACCACAGGAGAGGGGGCCCCAATGAAGGGATATATCGGATCAACCAGGCTCGACACAGAGAGGAGTGGAGAGATGGTGACCGGGGGAGGGGGGGTCAGGTGGTAGGGGCCCATGGCAGCTCGAAGGAGTGGCTGGCCAGGAGGACTGGGGTGGGAGAAGTTTCAGTACTAATACAATGGCCAACTTCTATTACCGTGATAACCATAATTCACGGTATACTGCAGTTTTCAGGCCTTTCATAAATTTCTGAGTGTGTTTTTATGAGCAACTGTCCCTGCTACACTAACTCTGCTTGACAAAAGAGTTCAAGAAGATATTTTTTGTACAAAAATGACTATTTCCATAATAGCATGGTATTCTCCATAACTGTCGTACTGAGTGTCACGATTATCATACTGTCAAGATTTGATATCGTGCCATCCCTTTTTGCCTCCTGACCCTGACCTTCCCCTTTACCCTATCCCACCCTCTTCCTTCCACTGTCTCCAGGAGCTCATTCCATGCTACAACCCCCCTCTCCATGAAGAAATGCCTCCTGAACCTTCCCCCTTTCAGTTTAAGGCAATGCCCCATCACAGTTTTACTTCCACTGAGATTGAAAAGACCCTCTTTGTTCACCTTGCTGATGCTCTTCGTGTACTTAAAGGTCTCAGTCATATCCCTCCTTTCCCTCCTCCAAGGAATACATGTTCAGTTCCTCCAGCCTCTCCCCATATGTCCTGCCCTGCTGACTTTCAACCATTTTTGTCCCCTCCTCTGGAACTCTTTTAGTAGGTTAATGTCCTTTTTCAGACAGGGCGTCAGTAGTTACAATATACTCCAGGCAGCGGCGCATCGAGATCTCTGTGCAGTGGCAGCATGACTTTACCCTGCTAGTGATTTCCCTGGCAATGCAGCCCAGCATTTTAATCGGCTTTCACTGCCACCTTCCTGCAGTGTGAGGAGTGCTTCAGGTCACTAGTGATAGCCACTCACAGGTCTTTTTCTTCCTCAGATCCAGTTACCAGGACCCCTCCCAATGCACTCTGTCCTTGGGTTCTTAGCTCCAATGTGTATGACCTTGCACTTCTTTGCATTAAACCTCAGTTGCTATATTCCTGACCTCTTCTCAAGCTTGGCCAAATCTTCCATTGGGTGCTGGCTCACTTCTGCTGCACTCATCCTCCCACAGAGCTCAGTGTCATCCATACACAGGCAAATCTTGCCTTTTATACGGTCTCCAATGTCGAACATATGACAAGACAGCAGAATAAAGCCTTTAGGTCTATTGAGTCTGCTTGTACTGCAGGGTCCTCAGCACCAGCTAATGACCCTGATCCCTTCCCGAACCAGCTCTTCACCTCTGTTCCCTCCCCTCATGACCCTTAATTCCCCCTTAACTCTATCCTATCCCCTCTTGCAGCTACCATTTCTAATTATATCACTACCTCAGGAAGCCCATTCCAACCCACCACCACCCCCTCCATAAAGAAGTGCCTTCTGGTCTCTCTCCTAAACTCCCTTCCCCAACTTGAGACTGTGTACCCTTGTGTTTCTATTACTGAGCCTGAAGAGACCTCCACTGTCCATCTTGTTTATACCTTTCTAGTACCTGAAGGTCTCAATCATGTCCCACCTTCTCTCCTCTCCTCCAGGGAGAACATGTTCAGTGCCTCCAGTCTCTCCTTATATGTACTATTTTACTGGCACATAGTCATTTTAGCTGTCCTCCTTTGGACCGTCTCCAGTAGATTCATATCCTTTTTTTTAGGTATGGACACCAGTACTGTACACTGTACTCCAACTGCGGCCTCACCAATGACCTGTACAATAGTGGTATTACCTCCTCCCACCTACTGCTAATCCCCCTAGAGATACAGCCCAACATACTATTAGCTTTTGCTGTTGACTTCCTGCATTGCATAGAGTACTTCAGGTTGCTAGTGATCATCACCCCCGGGTCCCCTTTCTCCTCAGATGTAGATCCCCGGACCCCATCCAGGCTGTACTCCATCCTTGGGTTCTTAGCCCCAGTGTGCACAACCTTGCAAAGCCTTGCTTTTCTTTGCAGCAATGCCAGGTTGCCAAACCCTGGACCACCTCTTTAACCTTTCCTTATCTTCCCTTAGGTCCTGTATCCCTTCTGCTTGGTCCACCCTTCCACAGAGCTTGGTGTCATCAGTGAACAAGCATATTTTGTCTTAATGCTTTCCTCAATGCCATAGATGAAGACTTCAAAAAGCACCAGTCCAAGCACCAATCCCTGTGGGGCCCTACTGGTGACCTCCCTAGTACTTGAGATCTCGCCCCCCACCACAATGCTCTAGATCCTGCCTCTCAGCCTGTTTGCTACCCACCCGGTCAATTTGTCCCCTACCCCAGATCTGCCAACTTCCTGATCAACCACTTGTGAGGCACTGAGTTACAGGCATTACTGAAATCCATATATAAGATGTCCACCACCTGACCCCTGTCCACTATTTTAGTGACCTAAAGAAGTCTATCAGATTTGTTTGAGACAAACTCCTTCCCATAAATCCATGCTGCCTTTCATCCTGGAGGCCATTCTCTTCCAAGTACCCTACAAACCTTCCTTAAGTATGGCCTCCATAAGCTTGTACATGACGGACGTCAGACAGACCGATCTGCAGTTACCCTGGGTTATGTTTGGGACCACTTGTTTGACATAATCTCCCTCCTGTAAATCTGCACTGCTTTTCATCCTGGAGGCCATTCTTCCTGCAGGCACCCTACTACCCTTTCTTTAAGTATGGTCTCCATGAGCTTGCACATGACTGAGGTCATACTGGCTGATCTATAGTTCCCCGGGTCATCTATGGGGCCACTCTTATGAAGTGGCACTACACGTATGTGCCATTCTCCAGTACAGCGGTAACCCCCCAACTATCTTGACCTGGGGATTTATCCACTCTCAAGTCTAGCAACCCTTCTGCATCCTATCCACCTCTATTAAATCATCCGTACTCTCTCCCCAACCCTTCCCCCTTGCGACACCGGCATGTCTCTCTCTCTCTCTCACTCAGACCAACCAGAAGTACTTAATCAGTACTTCTGCTTTATCTTCATTCCCTTCTACACACCCCTCCTCCTTTTCCGGGCCAAACTATCCTATCTTTTTGTCCTTCTTCTTGTTGATATATAGAATAAAAGCCTTATCCCCCTTTTTAATTCCCTTCGCCATCTGCAGTTCTTTCTGAGATTTAGCCTGCCATACTACCTTACCTGCTGCACTAGCCCTCTTCAGGTAGATGCCCAGAGCTTCTTAAAGGCTGTCCTCACATGCATTACTGTCTGGGTGACCTCTAAGCTAAACTGACAACACTTTAGGACTCTGGCTTTTTACTTTGAGTCAAATGCACTCCCCCTGTAGCTGCCTTTACCCCTCCTTGATGATGGTCACTCCCATTTCCACCATGACACCTTTCAGGTGACCCCTTAACAACTCGCCCATCCCTCCTCAAGTCCGCGTTTCTAAAATTCAGGATTTTAGTCTTTGTGGGAGCCCTTTACCAGCCCATGTCCAACCGAAGCTACACTGTGCGAAGGTCACTTCCACCCAGGGGCTCCTAGATCCGGATGTCCTGGACATGGTCCCTGTCTGTCAACACCAGAGCAAGGATTGCCCCCTCCCTGGTGGAATCCATGATGACATGTGTCAGGAATCCACCTTACACTGCAGCTAAGGTCACCTGACTCCTGGTGCATGCCGTGGCTGGGACCCTTCAATCCACCTTGAGTAGGTTAAAGCATGGCCAATGATTTTCCACTTTCACAAATTACCAATTACATTTCAGAAATATGTAAATTCCATTTTTTGTTTTTTCTATGAAAGTGAAGCCCACAGCTGGTCCATACACACTACCCCACGCCCGCCTTAGGCCATGTCTGCTCTAGGTAAGGCAGAGCTGTAAAACTGTAAAGGACTTACATGTCCTTGGTATCCTGATTTTCCTTGATCTCTTAGTTACCATGATTGCGTTTCCAGCATTGTTTCACTCGAGTGTGTTATGCATCAGGGTTACTCAGCAGGACTAAGAAACTATGACCATTACCAGCCCTAGATTGCTAACATACATGAATCATTTTAAATCTTGCTGCCATTGTTGTTCTCCAGAGTGTGTTACACATCAGCATTTCTGATTGGGACTAAGAACCTACTGTAAGCCGTATCCTTAAGAAACTACCATAAGTGCATTACCGGTATTTAACAGGACAAAGCAAGCCAAGTAAAAAAAAAAATTTTTTAAATAAAAACAAACAAAAAATAGTGCTTCCGTAAAGGACTTCTTTACTTTTATCAGCAGCACCTCAGCTTTTTCCTG
Organism: Neoceratodus forsteri; assembly: GCA_016271365.2. Taxonomy (NCBI): domain Eukaryota; kingdom Metazoa; phylum Chordata; order Ceratodontiformes; family Ceratodontidae; genus Neoceratodus; species Neoceratodus forsteri. The sequence goes on from CM057455.1 coordinate 1,088,600,943, forward strand.
TGTCTCAGTCTTCGCTTACCCGCAAGTCTGTAACTCGAGTATACGGCAGAGAATATCTTTAACTAAACTGCTCTGTAAACAATATGTAATGGAGGAGGGAGAAGGAAAGAGCACTGCTACGGATAGGCACGTTTCTCAGACCAGCGCCACTACAGACTACTAAAAATGGCTGTTTCTGATATGTAGAGAAGTCAAAGTTGTCAGTTCCTTGCATTTGGTAAAGAAATGCCGCTTTTCAGTTTTTCCATCCACGATCACAGAAAATCACTGGCCCTATTAAAATCTCCCACAATTACCAGTCATCACTTCCCTGCAGCTGTCCTTATTGCTGAACCCAACCCCCTCTCTCTCTTGCCTCCTCCTCCTCCTAGCTGGGTGGTCAATGTACCACTGCAAACTCACCTTCTTCCCTATATTAGATAGTAAAAAGCACCCACATCACTTCCGCCCTCCCCTCTTCCGATTCTTTCTTTGTACAACGTATACCCTCCTTACGTAAACCACCACCTTCCCCACTTTCCCTGTTCCCAGTCCCTCCTACATAGTTTGTACTCGGATTGGTAGCCATCAGTTATAGTTAGGTGTGGCCCCTGTCATGATGTCCATGCCCATCTCTGCCAACAATGTCTGCAGGTTGTTCCCATCTTGTTACAGAGGCTTCTTGCGTTCAGAGTCACAACCTTCCACCTGGAATCTGAGCCACCCCCTCACCTTTCTACCGTCACCTCTACTCCCCTTTGCCTGTAACCCCCCGCCCCACTACTGCTCCTCTTGCTCCTCTCTCAACCACTACCTCCCCCGATTAGTATGGTATGATCCAGACACCCGGGCTTTCAGGTCCACTCTGCCCCCGGAAAGTTTAAATTAAGATCTTTAAATATATACCCTTCCAGCCTGTTCTTGAGGACTGTTTACCCCTGTACTGAGCTGCACTCTGTCTGGAGCAAAGACTGCTTTTTCTGACCAGGTCCCCCCCACCCAAGTCACCAACACAGCTGTACCTTTCCTCCTTATACCACTCCCTCAACCAGTCATTTAACTACTCTATCCTTTTCTTCCTGGTTGTGCTGGCTCTCAGTACTGGCAACACCTCCAAAAATGCCTATGATCTGGATACCTACCTGTGGGTTTTCCCCACCATCCTAAATCTTTCCTGTACCATGCCCAGCTCCTCCCCAGCTAGGTCGTTCGTACCTAGATGTATAACTAGATGTGGTCCCCCCAAATCCCTTCATCAACTCACCAATCTGTGGGCACACCACCTCTGCCATCATTTCTGGCATGCATATCAGCTTCCTCTCATCTGGGTCCCCCTTCCTCCCCAACTAATACCCCTAACTATGGAGTCTCCCAGAGCTACCATCCTTATGCCACCCCATTCCTGCCACCTACCCCCCTTCTGCCTACCTCCTGAGTTCCTCCCCCCTCCAATCTGCACCACCTCCTTCTCCCTTGCCCCTGCAACACTGACTCCTCCACTGCCACCATCCTCCCCTATGCCTACCTTCCTACCCCTGCCGACTGTTCCCCTTGCACCACCCATACCCCCATCTCCTTCCCCCTCCACCTGACATCTTTCCTACTCCCCCTTACTCCACTTTCCTTGCTCCATCTTCCCCTTCCACCATTACTGCCTTGTGATATACCAGCCTCTTCCTCTGCTCTCCTCCCCATTCCAGACTCTGTACTTGACCTCTTCTCCAGTGCCCCCTCCCCAATTCCAGTCAGTCAGTGGGATCTATTCCTTACGGGTGCTCCCACTCCTGTCCCACTGCCTGCAATCCTACCCTTTCTCCACCACTTACCATCTTCCCTCCATGGGTCCTCTCTCCCCCATCCTCCGAGGTAGGGGCACCCACGGAAATTGGGTACTCCCCTCTACCCCCCTCCTTGTTTGTCAACCTCTCTCCCCTGGGCTGCCACCATCCTATCCCTCCCTTGCCCTGAACCCACTGTGCTCCACGCTAGTCTCTCCAGCTCCCATCTGAGCTGCCTTATTTCTGCCATTAGGAGATTCAGGTTCTTTCATACTGGACAGCCCCATATCACCCACACTGTCCCCAGAAACACTGCCACCCCATAACTGTTGCAACTCACCACCCTCTTCTCACTATCCTGCTGCCCATACATGTTCCTATACCCCCACCTCTTCTTGATCCCTGACTCTTTCCCTCCTCCAGAAAGGACTTCCGTATTTTCATCTAGACGGGGTGGCTGTAAAAAGTTGCAACCCCTAGTATACTCAACCCACTGAACTTTTTATGGGGCCTACTGTAGCAGAACTTAGATGGATATGGCTGAAAAGCTGCAACACGTATCTGCTGCCCCCTGAATCACAGACCTTAATGAGAGATTAGCTACAACCACCCCACCCTCCGGACCCTGGCTTGTGTCATTACTGTATACATTAAACAACACTGACCCAAGCACTGAGTCCTGCTAGTGACTTCCCTAGAACCTGAGAGCTCCCCCTACACTACCACCCTTTGGATTCTGTCCTTCAGCCAGTTTGCCACCCATCCAGTGAATTTCTTCCCTACTCCCAGATCCTCCAGTTTACTGATCAACAACCTGTGGGGCACATAGTAAAAGGCCTTGCTGAAGTCCAAGTAAAGGATATTAACCGTCTGGCTCCTGTTCGCAGTTTTTGTCATCCGGTCAAAGAAATCTATCAGGTTTGTTTGGCAGGATATCCTAACCATGAACCTGTGCAGTCTCTCATACTGCAGACTTTTTCCTCCAGGAAACCTACTAGTTCTATTTAAGGATTGCGTCCGTGAGCATACCCACAACTGGGGTCAAGTTTAGTGGTCTGTAGTTGCCCAGGTCATCTCTGGGTCCACCTTCATGGAGTGGCACCACATGCGTTGTTCTCAATGCCAATGGTACTACTCCCAATTCCAGTTAACTACTGAACAGGTTTGTCAGCGGTCCTGCTAGTTCCACCGACAGTCCCCTCAGCACCCTGGAATGGTTACCATCCAGGCCTGGGGATTTGTCAGCCTTGCGGGCCAATAACCCTTTCCTCACCCTGTCCTCATTGATTTTTTTCATCTGTGCATCCCCCTCTTCCTCCCTTGCAGTACCAGGCTGTCCCCTCTCCTTTGTAAAGATGAGCAAAAGTATTTATTCAATATCTCTGCCCTGTACCCACCATCATCCACCCACCCTTCTCCTCTCTTCAAACATACAATACCATCTTTATTGTCCCTTTTCTCTCTAATGTACTGAAAGAAGGCTTCTTCCCCTTTATAATGCCCTCTGCTAGCTGCAACTCCTTCCTGGCCTTTGCCAGCAGGACTGCTCCCCACACCTCTTTGACCTTACTACTGTATTCCTCCCTGTCCTCATCTTTCTGAATCCTTCAGAACTTCCTGTAAGTGGTCCTCTTATTCCTGACTACCTGGGCTACCTCTGTGCTAAACCAACAGGGTGTCTTGGCCCTAGGGTCTACGGGTAGACTGGATGGGCCTGGCGGTCCTTATCTGCTGACAATTTCTATGTTTCTAGAGTTTTTCCTCTTCAGTTTGACGTACTCATTTGTGGCAACTGCTATCCCTTCTTTGAAAGTGTCCACTTCTGATCCACCCTCCCTTCACTGAGGCTAGCCAGTTGCCCCTTTAGCATATCTCCCATTTTCCTGAAGTCTAGAATATCTTCTCTAACACTGTAGGATACTGAAGGACAAAAGAAAGGGCCACGTGGAAGAGGAAAAGGGACATAAAAAAGTAAAAGGAATGAAACTGTCTGAACTCCATTCCTCTGTATACTGCCATCATCTCGAAGTCATGGCAGGAAACAAACTCCTGGCCTGAGACCCTGTAAGATCCTTAAAATCAAAGAGTTTCATTTTGGCTGGAGTGCTTCATTTCAGTGTTTGTGCCAGGTCTGAGATCCTGCCAGACCCAATACACTTTGATCCCTCAGCATAACGTAAATGGTGGAAGAAAGCAGTTTGTTACATAACATGACCTTCCTCCATACCCCTCAACCTCATGGCATTGCAAATCCAGGACAGAGCTTAGAAAATTAGGGACAAATCACCCCAATCAGGGAGACATCTTACAAAATTAAAATAAAAGCTGAAGAAGCTTGCTGTATTGTGGGATTCGTATGAAAAGCATTATATGAAAGAGAACCAGCCTTAGTTATTAATGTCTAATAAACTTATGTTTCAAATCTCTACTTTCTAGTGACAAAAATGCCAAATATAGGATAAACTGAAAACCTTATTGAGGTAAAATCAGGGACAGTCGAGTGGTACACCTTCCTCTACAGTTACTCCACTGTGCACTGCATAAACAGTTTCTGTTTTCCAGGAAGCGTCCTGATTTTGTAGTATTATTAAATAAAGGATTTGGAGCAGAACTTATAAGTTCACTGAACTGTAGCTTTATTTTTTGTTTTGTTTTTACCACTAACTTATCCAGCCAAGTCAAACCAAGATGCAACAGCTCTTTTACAGTACACTAGCATCTTGCAGCTGTCCAAATTTACAGATGCTACGGCTGAAGCAGAGGAATTTTAAGTGACTTGCTCAAGGTCACACAATCAGTAAGTGGATGTGGAGAGAGTCAAACTTGTAATGTTTCAAGCAACGGACTATACTGACTTCCCTATACTAAACATCATTCTGTATCAGCATGCTGCACCAATGAAAGCCCCATATACTACTGTAAGCTGTCCACTTTCCACTCCCACAAGGAATGTAGTACCAACTTCTAGGGAGAGTGAGGGATGGGCCTTCTAACTTTTGGTGGAGAGACCTACATCCTGATGTTACTTGGCTGTAGAAATATAACATGATGCAGTATCTTCACCTGGCGAAGCCCCCTGCTGTACAACTGGGCTCAGGAATTAAACCATATTTTTATTCTGTATCTCTTCAGAACAGAACAGACTGGTTCATACCTCTCAAAATGTAGGTACCAAGGCAGCCCAATATGCGTAATTAAAGTGACAGTGCTTAACTCATGCGGGCACTACACATGAAAGCAGAAGCGCTCCCCAGGTGGTGCAACTGGTAACGTAGCATAGCAATGTTGATCCTTTCACTCACATGAGCAGGGCAGGGTAAATAAAACAAAAAAAACTACTAACAGCGCCCCAACAGACGCAAGAAAGTCAAAGCAGCTAAGCTGATTGCCGGATAGCTTTATACAAATGAAAGGACTGAAGCACTCTCTCATTGGAGTGCTTCAGTCCTTTCAAGCTCACAAAGATTCTGCCCATGAAACTGTGACCACCGTCATACTCAGCTTGCTGTGGTCATTGGTCTGTCAGAGACGAGCCCAACAGAAACATAGGATCTGATGGCAGATAAGCACCGCTTGGCCTACCTAGTCTGCCCATTTCCCTACCATAGTTAACCAACAGCCTACTTCCTCCTACCCCCCACTAGAATTGCCTTGTGTCTGTCCCATGCATTCTTGAATAACCCACTGTTTTTGACTCTACGACCTCCTCAGGAAAGCTGTTCCATGCATCTACAACCCTCTCTGTGAAGAAATACTTCCTCACATTACCTCTGAGCCATCCCCCCTCTATCTTCTAATTGTGCCCCCTTGTTTTTGCACATCTCTTTTTCTGAAAGATGCTACCCTCTTGGACTTTGTTGATTCCCTTGAGGTATTTGAAAGTTTCTATCATGTCCCTCCCCTTTCCCTCCTTTCCTGAGGCTATCATCTTAAGCTCCTTTAGTCTTTCTTCATATGTCTTCTGGTGCAGACCCTGCACCATTTTGGTTGCCCTCCTCTGGACAGCCTCCACCCTGTCTATGTCTTTGCGGAGATGGGGTCTCCAGAACTGTATACAGTACTCCAGATGTGGTCTTACCATCTGTCTGTACAGAGGGCCAAAAACTTCCTGTTTTCTACTGGTGATGCCTCTCCATGCATCCCAGTATCCCCCAACCCTCCTTACTGCTTCTCACATTGCTGGCCCACCTTTAGGTCATCTGATATGACTACCCCCAAGTCCCTTTCTATTTTTGTTGTCAGTATCTCACCCCCCATTGTGTGCTCTTTCCTGGGTTTTGTTTCCCAGGTACATTACTTTGCACTTTTTTGCATCGAATCCAAACTGCCATACATTTAACCATTCCTCCAACCTTGCCAAGTACCTTTTCATCCTTCCCACCCCACCTTGCGTATCAACCCTGTTGCAGATCTGTGTGTTATCTGCAAAGAGACATACTTTTCCTTCCAGTCTCTCTGCAATGTCGCTTATAAAGACATTAAAAAGGACCAGCCCCAGTACTGAACCCTGCGATACCCCACTAGTAACCCCCCTTTCTTCACTGTGGACTCCATTTACTATTACCCTCCGTGTCCTGTTGTCCAGCCAGTGTTTTGACCCAGGCTACCACCCTGGGACCCACTCCCAGGCTGGCTAATTTGTTTATTACTCTTTTGTGCGAGACTATGTCAAATGCCTTGCTAAAGTCTAGGTAGGCCATGTCCACAGCCCCTCCCTGGTCTACTACTTTGGTCACCCAGTCAAAGAAATCAATTAGATTCATCTGACATGACCTTCTTGCTGTGAATCCATGCTGCCTTGGGTCCTGTGCCCCACTGGCCTCTAGGTACTCAACAATTCTTTCTTTCAGAAGTGATTCCATCATTTTCCCTACCACTGAGGACAAACTGACAGGTCTGTAGTTTCCTGCCTCTGTCTTGCTCCCACTTTTGTGAAGGGGAATCACATCTGCCCACCTCCAGTCCTCAGGTACCACACCATCCTCCCATAATTTATTAAAAAGGGTAGTCAGTGGTGTTACTAGTTCTTCCCTTAGTTCTTTTAGAATTCTAGGGTAAATACCATCAGGCCCCATTGCTTTATCCACCTTCAGTTTTAAGAGTTTTTTCAGAACCCTTTCTCCTGTGAAAGGACTAATATCAACTCCCTATCCAAAGTGCTTCTATTGACTGGATTAGTTATCTCCCCCTGCTCTTCCATTGTGAATACTGAGCAGAAGTATTCATTTAGTAGCCCTGCTTTTTCACTGTCGCTCTCTGCCCAACTACCTTTCTCTTCATTCAGCCTCAGTATCCCTGCCTTAGTCTTTCTTTGCTCCCTAATGTACCTATAAAAGGTTTTATCCCCCTTCTTAACCGAGTTGGCTATCTTTTCCTCGGTTTGGGCCTTGCTATTCTGACTGCCTTCCCCGCTTCCTTCTGCTTTAACTGGTACAGTTCTCTGTCCTGCTCCTTCTGTGTTTCCTTATACTTCCTGAATGCTATCTTTTTCTCCCTAACCTTTCCCACCACTTCTTTTGAGAACCATGGTGGTTTTTTCTTTCGTTTTGATTTGTTTATTTGCTCCACAAAAAGGCTTGTTGCCTCTGTGATGGCGGTTTTGATGATTCCCCATTGCTGCTCCACCCCATCTTCTTGTCTGTTTGCTAGTGCTTTTCAGAGGCACTCTCCCATTTTCACAAAATCAGCCTTCCCGAAGTCCAGTACCTTCACTTTTGTATGACTTGACTTTACAACCAAGTTTATCGTGTACCAGATGGCTACCCACTTTAAGATCGGAGATCCTCTCTCCGTCCCCATTTGAGAGTACCAGGTATAAGATTGCTCCCTCTTGAGCGGGTTCCAAAACTAGCTGTCTGAGGCATGCCCCCTGTAGGGCATAGAGAATGGCCCTGCTCTTGGATGTGGCTGCAGCAAAGATGCTCCAGTTAACATCTAGCACATTCAGGTACCCCATCAGCAATATCTTCCCTTTCTCTGCCATCCTAAGGATGCCTTCTATCATTTCCTTGTCCATTTCCTCCCCAAGAGATGGGTGTCTGTATACAACCCCTGTGCGGATTGCAGTACCATTTCCAGTCTCCAGGGTGACCCACAGTGCCTCCTCTCCTCCCTTTTTACCCTTTAGTTCTGTTGCTTTGATCCCTTCCCTTACATAGAGAGCTACTCCTCCTCTTCCTCCCTCCCTGTCCTTCCTGTAGATTGTGTACCCTGATATGTTGACATCCCAGTCATGGTTCTCTGTGTACCATGTTTCTGTGACTGCCACAATATCCAGGCATCCCTCTTCCATCAAGACCACCATTTCGGGGAGCTTTTTACCTAGACTATGGGCATTGGTACTCATTATCCTCCATTTTTTTATGGCTTTATTTCTTTTTTTTCCCCATCCCTGTCCTTACTGCCTTTTTATTTTTCTCCATTTACCCCTTTTCTTCTCCCTATCGACTGCTCTATCTTGGTGTTTACCTCACTAACTATCCTGATTTTTTTGGGGGGGTGGGCTAGGATTTCCCTTCTCCTTTTCAGTGCCTCCCTCCTTGGCTAGTTTAAATGCTTGCCAATTAAGCATTTAAACTTATCACCTAGGATCCTGGTTCCCCTCCTGGATAGCTGCAGACCATCACATCAGTATAGGCCTGCATCCCTCCAGGTGGAGCCCCAGTCCCCAATGAAGCCAAATCCCTGAGCTCTGCACCAGTTTTTCAACCAGTCATTGAATCCCATGGTGCGGAGTACCCTAGCTTCATCCATGCCATAGACAGGTAGCACTTCCGAGAAAGTTACTGTGTGTGTTACTTGTCTAAGGCCCCTCCCCAACTCCACAAACTCCTGTTGCACTGCTCTGATCCCATTCTCAGCCAGGTCATTTGTCCCTAGGTGGATAATGACATCCAGATCACTCACCCTTGCAGCTGCTCCCACGATCCTCAGGATTCATTTACTGTCCCTCCAAGCCATGGCGCCGGGAGGCACTGGGCAGGCACCGTACCTCCCTTTCCCCTACCTCCCCCAGTTCTACCCCCCTAACAACTGAGTCCTCCACCAGGAGTTGTTTCCTTCCCCTGTGAGGTCCTGTGCCATCCTCATGTGGGTCTCCACTGTGGAGGTTTCCAGCATCCTCCTTGGTCTCCACTGCAGGTGACTCCATAGAGGAACCATGCTCCACCAGAGTGATGAATGAATTGTGGAGAGGCCAAACTGGAGGGATGCACCTCTGTTCCACCACCTTCACCCCCCCGAGCCCACCGTGGTCCAACCACTCCTCTTTCTTGGCAACCTCTGAGGTAGTGGCGGTGGCCTGGGTGGGGAAGCAGGTTTCTCGAATCCTTGCCAGGTCAGCATGGAGACAAACACCCTCCATTGTAGCTTGCCATGCACCGGGCTAGTCAGTGACACATCTCTGAAATGTTCTTTGTAACAAAACGTTTCTTGAGCAAGAGCAAGAAAACATAAAAAAATTACTAACACGCACAAAGCACCAAAACTAACAAAATAACAAGCAACATGTCCAGTCCCTCGAAATACCTTAAGTGGTGTCCACAACCTGAAGCTGAGGGCATATTTGAAAGAAATGCGAGACTGCCTTACAGACTACCTGGGGGGTGGGGGGATTTCAAGGGAGGGGTAGAGAAGCAGTGAGGGAAAATAAGGCAGGACAAAATTAAAGGCAACCAACCTCTGTGTGAAAGAAGTGAGTAAGAAGAAAAAAAAAAAAAGAGACTGTTATGGTTCTTTAATGAATTGGCCATGGTGGCAAAGGAAAAAAGGGTAGTATTCAGGAGGTATAAGGAAACACAGAGCAAGGAGATCAGGGAGGGATACTAAGTAACACAGAGGGAAGCAGGAAAGGCAGTTAGGGGAGAAAAGGCACAGAAAGAGGAAAGGATTACCAAAGGGGTTGCCTAAAGGGGCAAGACTTTCTTCAGATATGTAAGTGAGAAGAGGAAAGCAAAGGGAGGGCTAATGAGGATTAGAAGGGTAGAAGGGGGAGACCGCACAGAGGAGGGCCAAGGAAAAGCTGAACCTGACCAAGTACTTCTGCTCAGTCTTCATAGTGGAGGGGCACATGCCACCAGGGAGTAACAGGAATTGGGGGGTAGATACAAGTCCTTTTTTTTTTTTTTTTTATTTAGTTGTTTAACCAGGAGTAGCAAACTAAGCTGAAAGCTTTTTTACAGGAGCGACCTGGGAGCACAGGGAAGTTAAGTGACTTGCTCAGGGTCACACAGTATGCAAGTGGAAGCTGTGGGATTCAAACCCAGGTCTGGTCTGCTGGATGTCACCAGATTTGCAGCTCAGAGCCTTAAACCACTGCCTCAAAATTTTCAGAGAAATAAGTCAGAAAGGAATATGGGGCTCTGAAGGTAGATAAGGATATGGGACTGGATGGGATACACCCAAGGGCAGTAAAAGAACTCAGGATGTACTAGCTGCCCCACCGACAGCCTTGTTCAGCAGTTCACTGAAAACAGGCATGGTTCCATAGGACTGGAGAGGAGCTGACGTGTTTTTTTTTTTCTACATAAGAAAAGCAGCATGGAGCAGGTTAGCTGCTATAGGCCGGTCAGTGTCAATTCTCTGGTGGGGAAATTAATGGAAACTCTACTGGTAGAGTACTTTGAACTAAGTGAGCTGCAAGACCACAGGCAGCATGGATTCCCGAGGGAAGGTCATGCCAAACGAATCTGACAGATGAAGGGAGGATAGTGGATGTGGCCTATCTTGACTTTAGCAAGGCCTCTGACACTTTGCCACACAGGAGGCTGATATAGAATTTGAACAGCCTAGGGGTGGGATCCAAGGTGGTGAACTGGGTTAGAAATTGGTTAACAGACTGGAGACAGAGGGTGGTAGTTAATGACACTCACTATAATGACAAGACAGTGACCAGCAGGGTGCTACAGGGTTCAGTACTGGGACCGATCCTCCTTAACGTCTTCATAGGTGACACTGCGGAAAGAAGTGGAAGGGACAGTATGCCTTCTGTAGATGATACAAACATATGAAAAAGCCAGCAGAAGAAGGCCATTTGGTCTGTCTAGTCTGCTCATATTGCAGGGTCCACAGCTTGAGCTACTGTCCCTGCTCCTTCCCCCCACTCCTCCCTTCCCATGATCCTTACCTTCCCCTTATGCTTATCCCAGCCTCTCTCAAAGCTGCCCACTGTCTTCAATGAGATGACCTCTTCCGGCAGCGCAGTCCAAGTGTCCACCACCCTCTCTGTGAAGAAGTGCTCCCTGACTTCCCTCCTAAACCTCCCACCCTCCATCTTAAGTCTGTGCCCCCTCCCTTGTGTTATGGTTGCCACTCAGCTTAAACAGGCTCTCCTTATCTACCTTATTTATTCCTTTCAAGTACCTGAAGGTCCCAATCATGTCCCCTCTCCCGTCTTCCAGGGAGTACATGTTCAGTGCGCTCAACCTGTCCTCATATGCCTTAACCTGCTGACCCGCTATCATCTTTGTAGCCCTCCTCTGGACCTTCTCCAGAAGGTTAATGTCCTTTTTTTGAAGTGTGAGCACCAGTACTGAACTCCGTATTCTAGATGCGGCCTTACCAGTGACCTGTACAAGGGCAGTATAACCTCCTCTTTCCTACTACTGATCCCCCTAGATATGCATCCCAGCATCTTGTTTGCCTTTGCTGCTCTTTTCTTGCACTGCGTGGATACCAAAATCTGCAATAGGGTGGACGCTCAGGAGGGGCTGGAGAAAATGTGCAGGGATCTTTGGAAACTTACGGAGTGGTCAAATGCATGGCAATTTGGGTTCAGTGGCAAAAAGTGCAAAATCATGCACCTAGAACACTGGAACTCAGCAGCAGAGTATAGGTTAGGGAGGAGGTATTGACAGTCACTAAAGAGGAAAGAAACCTTGGGGTTATCATATCTTACAACCTCAAAGTGACAGCACAGTGCGACAAAGCCGTGAGTAGGGCTAGTGGTTTGTTGAGGTGCCTAAGGAGGGGTATCTCCAGCAGAAGGAGAGAGGTGCTGTTACCACTGTATTACAAGGCATAAAATAAGCGGGTTTGCATTGCAATTTGCAACCCAGGATCGGTAAAAAGCGAGTCAAATGTGGAAATGATTAGCAGTCAATGCTAATCATTGCTAACTGGTAATGGGTCCTGTAAAAGTGACTTATTGGGCACTGTCACTTAACATTTTTTTTTTTTGTCCTGGTATCCATTTTTTGCCCTCCTCCTCCTCCACGCCCCGCCCCATGAACCCTGAGCTGTTACATGATTGGTCCTGCTCCTCCCCCCCACCCGGTCTCTGTGCAAAAGAAGCATGACTGAGTCCTTTTGCAGCACACCCACAAGAGGAAGCAGGCATCGGGAGTTCGAGCAGGAGTCCAAAGATGAGTTTTCTTTACAGTATTTTATTTATTTATTTTTTTAATTCGGTCGTTGCGCCATCATCCGGTTAATTTAAATTGTGTCTTTTTGCTTTGTAGGTGGTCAGAGACAAGCCGGAGCCGGGAGAAGTGACAGGTGGCCGCACCAAGGAGGAGCCTGAGGGAGAAGGTCAAGACCATGAGAGGGCATGGGAGCGACCTGGAGGGAGTGCAAAGCAGGCGGCTGCATCGCGGGGCGAGGCATGGTCGGACGGGCAGACTTCAGCGACTGCAGAGACTGAAAGTAAGAGCACAGCACAATTAGGGAGCAACAAAAAACAAGTAAGCAATTTTCATTTGGTCGGGAAGCCTGGAAGAGGGAAGAGCGTCACATGGACTTTAGGGCACAGATGGGGGGGGACGGAGTAACGGCAACAAACGGGCAAGGCCTACAGCTGGACTGTGGGTGGTGGGAGAACAAGGGCATGATCACTGGGCAACTAGAGAGTGCCCTGCCTGAACTTTAAATTAGTGCCCTGCTTGCAGTGAATTTGGGAACAAACAGTGAACATAATTGCAGTGAACATTTGGGAACAAAATAAAGACTATGTGCCCTGCTTTGCAAAGATTATGAGGGAACCAGAACTTAATGTGCCTTGCTACCATGTTGTGTGCCCTGTGTCTTTGCAGTGAACATTTGGGAAAAGATAAAGACTAAGTAATGTGCCCTGCTTTGCAGAGATCTGTATTGTGCCCTGCTAGTTGTGTGCCCACATGCAGTGAACAATTTGTGAACAGAAAAAAAGACCAAGTAATGTGCCCTGCTATGCACAGATCTTAGGGGAACAACCAACCCTGCTGTGGCTGTGCCCTGCTCTTTGCAGTGAACATTTTGGGAACAGAAAAATACCAAGTTATACCCTGCAGCTTTGCAGAGAATCCGAGGGGAGAACTTAAAGCCTTGCGCCCTGCTTTGGCAGTGTTGGAAAAAAAAACAAAAAAAAACAACTATACTGTCTACCTTTTTCTGGGCAAAAAATTAAAATTTTAAGTGTTGTCACGTGCCCTGCAACTGCAGAGATTTTAACCTGAACTCACTGTGTTGTCCCTGCTTTTCAGAGGAAGGAACTAACTGTGCCCTTGCACTTTGATTTGGACACATTACTTGTCTTATTGTGGCAGCAAACCCACAAAAACTTGAGTAATGTGCCCTGCTATGCAGTGACTTCATTGCCTGCAGCACAGTCACAATGGGAGGGATTGACCCGCTTAGACAGGAACAGGGTTTGGTCTGAGAAGTGCCAGCGACTGGGCCTGGGGGGGGTCACACATCTGCTGCCATTTTCTTTTTTTCAGTGCAGGAAAAGCCCCATGTGTTAATTTAAGTAGTTGCACACCCTGACACCTTGTTTTGCTAACTTCAAACTTTTTAATAATTACAGTCCAACATGACTGGAGTTAAATTAGTAACTGCAGAGGGATGGTGCCAAAAATATGATCCAGAAAAAACTGGCTACAGATTAGCAGTGAGGGAGACTGTGCAGTGCGTGTTAGTTGCAAATTGTGCTGTGAGTACAGAGATGAGCTACGTGGGTTGAGGAACTTCAGTGAGGCATTAATTGCAGGGATTACTGGCCCCCAGCTAAAAGTTGACTCCATCCGGAAACATCTTCGAACAGAGCAGCACAAGAAAGCGGTTAACATTTTAAAATTTGGTAGAACAAGGTCACCACTTTATATATATCACCATACCACAGTTGCTAAGTTTAAAATAGTGAGGGGGGGTTAGGGGTTTGGACCTTGGACCCAGACTTAAAACTTTTAATTTATTTGCAGAGAGAGCATTCAGTAATGCAGAGGAACAGCATAGAACAATTCTAGGCAAGCTGATGGACAGCCTGTATATGATGGCCAAAGAGGACATCCCTATTAAAAAGTATGAATTGACAGCTGAACAAGAGAAGCGCCATGGAGTTCATTTGGGCAATAAATACATCAACGCTGTTAGTGGGAAAGAACTCATGATGTGTATTGGCAAGAGCCTAGAAGAAAACCTTCTGACAACTGTCACAAATGCAAATTATTTTTCAGTGTGTATGGACAGTAGTACTGACAGTGGTGTAACTGAAAAGGAACTGGTTTACGCAATTTATGTAAATCCCATCAATGGTCACGTGGAGACTAACTTTTTACGAATGAAAGCTGTATCAGATGGCACAAGTCAAAGTCAGGGATTGAAAAATCTCCTTTTAGACATTTTTACAGACTGTCTTAATATAAAAAAACATGGTTGGATTTGGGGTTGATGGGGCATCTGTCAACATGGGTGTAAGACAGGGTCTTGCAGCTCTTTTAAGTGAAGACATACAGTGGCGTGAAAAAGTATTTGCCCCCTTCCTGATTTTCTCTATTATTGCATATTTGTCACACTGGATGTTTTCAGGTCTTTAGACAAAATATAATACTAGATAAAGGGAACCTAAGTGAACAAATAACACTTTTTTTTTTTTACTTATTTCATTTATTTAATGAAAAAAGTTAACCAACACCAACTGGCACTGTGTGAAAAAGTAATTGCCCCCTAGTTAAATCAACCCAATTAAAGGGATAATTAGAGTCAGCTGATTGAATACAGCCAGGCTTGATTACAGCCAGCCCTGCTCAATATAAACCTCACTTATTTTGGCCTTACCATCAGAGTCACGTTGCCAGCACAAAGATTCCATGAGCACATTATGCCATGATCAAAGGAAGTTCCTGAAAAGATCAGAAAAAAATTTGTTGCCCTCTATCAGTCTGGAAAGGGTTACAAAGCTATTTCTAAGGCTCTGGACTCCATTGAACCACAGTGAGACCATAATCTCAAATGGAGAACACTTGGAACAGTAGTGAACCTTCCCAGGTGGGCGGCCTGCCAGAAAATTACTCAAGGCGCAGTGTAAATCATCAAGAAGTCTCAAAGGATCCTAAAAACAACATACAAAGAACTGCAGGCTTCTCTTGCCTCAGCTAAGGTCAGTGTTCATGACTCCACAATCAGAAAGAGACTGGGCAAAATGGGCTTCATGTGAGAGTAGCAAGGCGGAAACCACTGCTAACCAAGAAGAACATAAATGCTCGCTCTCTCATTTGCCAAGAAGCACCTGGATGATCCACAAGCCTTTTGGGAAAATGTTCTATGGACAGATGAGTCCAAAGTGGAACTTTTGGACAACATGGATCCCATAATGTCTCGTAAAGCAAACACAGCATTCCACAGTAAGAACACCATACCAACAGTCAAACATGGTGGTGGTAGTGTGATGGTGTGGGGATGCTTCTGCCTAAGGACCTGGATGACTTGCCATAATTAAAGGAACCATGAATTCTGCTCTGTACCAGAAAATTCTTAAGGAGAATGTCCAGTCATCCTTCCGTCAGCTGAAGCTGAAGCGTAGTTGGGTCATGCAGCAAGACAATGATCCAAAACACAAAAGCAAGTCCACATCAGAATGGCTAAAAAGAAGTAAAATTGAAGTTTTGGAGTGGCCTAGTCAAAGTTCAGACTTAAACCCAATAGAGATGCTGTGGCAGGACCTGAAATGAGCAGTTCATGCTCAAAAACCTACCAAATGTTACTGAATTAAAGCAGTTCTGCGAGGAAGAGTGGGTTAAAATTCCTCCACAGCGATGTGAAAGACTGATATTGAATTATAGGAAGTGTTTGGTTGCAGTCATTGCAGCTAAATGTGGCATAACCAGTTATTAAGTGTAAGGGGGCAATTACTTTTTCACACAGTGCCAGTTGGTGTTGGTTAACTTTTTTTCATTAAATAAGTGAAATTAAAAAAAAAAAACAAGTGTTATTTGTTCACTCAGGTTCCCTTTGTCTAGTATTACATTTTCTCTAAAGACCTGAAAACATCCAGTGTGACAAATATGCAATAATAGAGAAAATCAGGAAGGGGGCAAATACTTTTTCACGCCACTGTATAGTGGTTAGCTGGTGTTCACTGTTTCTCACACAGATTAGAACTGGCTATATAAAAGATGCTTTGGATAACACCTATTTCAGTGATGTTTCAAACTTTCTGACCTAACTGTTTTATCTCTATCAGAAATGTCCTAAGAGGTTCAGAGAGTTACGGGTCCCTTGCCCAAGCCATGAAGATGTCAGTTGAAAAGCCCAAGAAGGCCCATGGCACACGTTGGGTGCAGAATAAATTTCTTGCCACCCATGCTGTAACCAAATCATTCCTTATAATTTGTGCCCATTTAGAATCTATGGCCGCAGACCCAACTCATGACTAGGTCAAAGCCAAGGAAGTGTTGCAAATTATGACTAACAAATGGTGGCACACCTTCTGTATTTTTAACAGCTTCTTCCGCCGCTTGCCAGGTTCTCATTAGCACTTCAGAAAGAAGTAGTTGAAATGCCAGAGCTACTTAGCTTGGCTGAAACTTTGAGAAACACTCTTGACCATGCTAAACATAGTGGTTTTATAGGTGGCAGTGAACTTGACATTCTCTTAAAAAATGGGTCTGATGTTCTTTCAGGAGCATGTCCTGACATCACATACAAGGGTGTGAAATTTACACATTTTAGTGGCCAGGTTGTTAAAACTTTTAAACAGCAAACTAAGAAATACGTTACAAACATTGAGAACTGTTGTGAACAACGGTTCGGTTTGCCTGATGAAAGTAATATCTATAACTGTGCAAAAGTGTTAGATACCAGACTTTGACCAGCAGACAGAAAGGAACTGGAGCTGTATGGTAACAGTGACATTACTGCAGTAGCTGACCACTTTTCAGCACTTTTGCAGCCTGACTGTGACAGCACTCTGCTACTTGCAGAATGGCAAGAGTTTAAGATTTTTGCTCAAACCAATTTCATCAATCTTTCTGCCTCCGCTATCTGGTCAAAGCTGGCACGTGATTTCCAAAATTCTTATCCAAATCTGTTGAAGCTTGTCAATGTGTTGAGAGTATTTCCTGTGTCTAACGCAATAGTAGAAAAGTGTTTTTCAAGTATGAACAAGGTAAAAACTGACTGGAGAGCAAGTCTTGCAGGGGATACTGTAGAAACAGTGATCCAATTAAAAAGTAGAGCCCCACTGAATTCAACCAGATAGGGCTGTAGACATTTTTTTGTGCTAAACCAAGATGTTCTGGTGATTTGGCAGCTGAGGATGGTGGACTACCCCCAGGTCCCTCACCCCCAAAACAGGCCAGAATAACTGGCTACATGCCTGGCGGAGAAGAGTAGCGTTGGAGTCCTTGCTGGTATTTTATGGTCAATCACTGTCAGGTGGAGTAGTTTTTATGCTGGGTTGGAGAGGGGTTCATTTTAAATTTATATTTATCACGATTCACACTCACAAATTTATGGTCTGTTTTGGCAGACATCCTTCACTGCTCTTAAAATGTAATTGTGCTGTTGCACAGTTGCTGTATTCTCTGACTGGCTAAATAAAACAGTAACAGTCTCAGAAACGTGTGTACAATGTGTATTTTATCAAGATAGAGCAATATAAGTAGATTGTATGGGGTTTTGAGCAAAAATATAAATTTCTGGTAATTGCTAATCAATTTCGGTCAATTGCTAATCATTTTTTACTTTGATTAGTGAAGGCAGCTAATCAAGTCTCTGACATTAATTTATGCCTTGTATGGTGAGACCCTACCTGGAGTACTGTGTCTAGTTTTGGAGGCTATATCTCAGAAAGGACATTTCCAGGGTAGAGACAGTCCAGATGAGGGCAATAAAATAGTGCAGGGACTGCACAGAAGGAAAAAATACTCACCTTAGTAATTGTGTTTCTTCTAATGGAGTCTTGCTGTATTCTGACAATCTGCAGTTAGCTCCAGCCTGTAAACTGCCCTGGAGAGTACAGGGTTAATTTTCTGTGCAGTGCATAGAACGTTGAGCTCTAGCTCAGTTGAGGTCTCTGTCTGCAGCACTTTGAAACCCAACCACCAGATTCTTACGAGCAAACACTCACTGACCATGTGGAAAGTGTGAAAATATTTTAACTAGCCAACTGGCAACAAAGGGTTTTGGATTCCCAAAGGGAGACAAGTCAGGAAACCAAAAACCTATCCAAAATAAAGACTATAATATAAGCACCCAGGTAAAAGGGAGGGTGTGCTGAAGACACCCCTGGGGTGCAGCACTGCACCTGCCCACCCACTTCCCAAAAACAGGTTCTGAGAGGGGAGACAGGGAGGGAGGTCAGAATACAGCAAGACTCCATTAAAAGAAACACAATTACTAAGGTGAGTAATTTTTTCTTCAAACAACATAAAGTCATGCTGTAGTCTGACAATCTGCAGACTACCAAGCAGTACCTCCATGGAGGAGGGAGGGGCAGAACCTACTTTGGGAATAGGCTCTGAAGTACTGCTGTGCCAAACCGAGCATCACTCCTAGCCTAGATATCCAGAGAGTAATGCTTGGTAAAGGTATGGACTGTTTTCCAGATGGCTGCTTGACAAATTTCTAACAGAGGTATATCCCTGGCAGCTGTACCTCTTGTGGAATGAGCCATCAGGCCTCAGGGTGGAATTTTTCCCAGTTTCTCATAGCAGAATTGTATACAAGAAACAATCCACCTGGCAATAGTTTTCTTGGTGGCAGGTTTGCTCTTTCCCACTTCCCCATAAGTGAGGAACAACTGCAGGGAATCAAACCTGCGACCCTTGGTTCACTCTATGTAGTAGCTAAGGGCTGTCAAAGTCTAAACTGTGTAGCCTCCTCTCCCCGAGGAAGAATGATCAACGAAGAAAACAGGGAGAGACGTGGACTGATTCAAGTGGAAGTCTGAAACCACTTTGGGCAAGAACCTCCTATTGGTTCTAAGGACCACTTTATCTCTATGGAAGGAGATAAAATCAGGTTCCACTGACAGGGCTTGTAATTCACTGATATGTCTGGCAGAGGTAATGGCTACCAAAAACACAGTTTTCCAAGTCAAGTACTTAAGCTCTGCTGAGGACATAGGCTCAAATGGAGGTTGCATAAGTTGAGCAATGCAAACATTTAGGTCCCAGGCAGGTGCAGGATCCCTAAAGGGAGGATTGGTATGAAGCAATCCCTAGAAAAATTTACAGAATACAGGGTGAGATGACAGTGAGGAAGGCTTTCCTACTGACAGAAAAGCAGAAACAGCTGACAAGTGTGCCTTGAGGGTAGCTGGTCTGAGGCCTAGACCATTAAGATGGACCATTTAATCCAGAACTGTAGACAATTCTGCAGTGTCTGGGGATATATGCTTCTTGGAACACCAAATGCTGAATCTTTTCCATTTGGAATCATAAGTCTTTCTGGTGGCAGGCTTTCAAGAGGCTTTGAGAATATCCAGAACGCCTTGGGACAGATGCAAATCTGCATACTCTAGCTCTTCAAGAGCCATGCCTTGAGATTGAGGGACTGAAGATTGGGGTACCAAATCCTCCCCTGAGAGGAAGTTAACAGGTTGTAATTCCTGGGAAGAGACAGGGGAAGATGGACTGCTAGGGACAGTAAGAGTGGGTACCAGGGCTGCCTGGCCCAATCTTGAGCAATCAGAATCACTTTGCAGGGTTGTGACCTCACTTTGACCAGAACCTTGAACAGTAGAGGAAAGGGAGGGAAGGCATAGAGAAATTTCCCTTCCCAGTTCAACATCAGAGCATCCAGAGGGACTGAGCCCAAGACAGGGGGTCTGCAACAAAACAGAGGAAGTTGGTGATTGTCTGGGGCTGCAAAGAGATCTATCTCTGGAGTGCCCCACCTTCAGAAAATCACTTTTAACACCAGAGGGTCCAGGGACCATTTGTGATGGCCCTGGGAGATCCCGCTCAGTGCATCTGCTAGCACATTGTCCTTCCCTGGAAGGTGGACTGCTATCAGAGAGGTCTGCAGAGAATAAGCCAGGGACCACAATTTCATGGCTTCCATGCACAAGGCCGTGGACCGAGTGCCTCCCTGCTTGTTGATGTACCACATGGTGGTGGTGGTGGTGTCTGTTCTGACCTGAACCACCTTGTTCTGCTCACTGACTGAGAGAAAGCTTCAGGGCCAGAAAAACTGCCCTGAGTTCCAGATGATTGATAATGAAGGAGTTCCTGAGGGACCACAGTCCCTGACTGAGAGCCTCAGATGGGCTCCCAATTTAAAAGGGGAAGCATCCCGTGGTAAGGACCATCGGTCGAGAATTCGAGTAACAAATGGGACCCTTTTGCCTTAAATTGTCCTGATCCTGACACACATTGAAGAGCTTGGATCGAGTGTCAGAGTCACTGAATCAGTTTGTAAAAGGATCCTTCCTTTGGGACCAAAAGCTCTCAGAAGGAACTGAGATGTCCCTCATCTGGAATCTCGCCCCTTGGACCACTGCTGTAGAAGCTGCCATGTGATCCAAGAGCTGAAGGAAATGCCTTGCTGCTCGGGACACCTGAAGGCTGAAGGAAGGAGCCAGTTCTATAAGAACTCTTGCCTTTTCAAGGGGAAGAAAGGCTCTTGCTTTGACAGTATCTAGCTCTGCCCCTATAAAGGTAAGAAGCTGCACCGGTTTGAGAACTGACTTGGGGAGGTTGAGAAGAAGTCCCAGGGAAGTGAGCACTTGCTGGGTCACTTGCAAGTCTGACTTGACTTGGTCTGGAGACTGACCCACTAGGAGCCAGTTGTCCAGATATGGAAAAATGGAAATCTTTTGCCTTCTCAAAAAGGTAACTACTACTGCCAGGCACTTTGTGAAAACCCTTGGAGCTGATGTTAGACCAAAGGGCATTGCTTTGAACTGATAATGGCCTGAGGGCAACTTGAACCTGAGGTACTTTCTGTGGGAGCACCTGATAGGGATGTGAAAGTAGGCATCTTTGAGGTCCAGGGAGGCTAGCCAGTCCCTGGCCTTAGAGAGGAAGAATTATTCCCATAGTGTCACCATCTTGAACCTTGGTTTTAAAAGAGTTTGTTCAGGTATCTTAGATCTAGGATAGGTCACCACTCCCTGTCTTTTTGGGGTAAGAAAGTACCTGGGTACAGACCCTTGCCCCGGTGTAGGGTAGGAACTGTCTCCATGGCTCTTAAAGCCAGAAGAGATGAAACCTCTGCTTCTAGGGCAAGGGTTTCAGAGAGACCTGCAGGTGGAAAAGATCTGGCTCTCATCGTCGGACATTTTTTGAAGCTGAGAAACAGTCCCTGGCTTACTACTTCCAGGACCCACTTGTCTAAAGTAACAGACATCCAGTCCTGGACGAAGTAAGCCAGCCTGCCCCCTACAGGGACAGGAGGGGCCTTAGGCTGAGGAGTGGATGTAGCCCTGCTCATCCCCCTTCTGCCTCTCCCTCTGAAGAACACCCTCTGTGAAAAGGGAGAAGAGGCCTGTGCTTGGTAGAAAGGCCTATGAAAAGGCCTGCCCCTAGATTGCTGCCTTTGAGGAGTTGCCTGCCTCTCCTTGGCCTGAGCACTACTATAAGTGGTCCTGTACTCATCCATTTTCTTCATGTAATTCTCTGTCTGCTCCCCAAACAGAGAATTACCCACCACAGGGAAATCCATGGCCTTAGCTCGGGTGTCCTGTGAGAGGCTAGTACATCTGAGCCAAGCCATCCTCCGAAAAGCCACAGATGTAGCCATGACTCTTGATGACACTCTTCACTGGAGTCCACAGCAGCATGAAACTGTACCTTTGATGCCTCAATCCCATCAGCAGCCACCTCCTCCAGCTCCTTGGCCAGCTGGGGGTGGCCTGTTTAGCCAGTGCCAGTATAGTGTCCCACCTGGACTTCTGGTACCTGGCTGTATAGGCCATATAGTTAGCCTGCCCGAGTCCCAAGGCCATGTACTGTTTCTTTGCCATGGCATCCATCTTCCTGCAGTCTTTGTCTGGGGGGTGTGAAGCCAAGGGAACATTTGCTTTGTCAGAGGCTACAGCCTGCACTACTCCAACATGGCTGCACTGTTGGTATAAAAACTCTGTATCCGAGCCTGATAAGGTGTACCTCTTGTCCATCCTTCTGTCCACAGGAGGTACAGAATTAGGAGACTTTAGGATTTTTTGTGTCTGCTTCCCAAAGGATTTTTGAAGGGGAATAGACAGTTTCCTGGACTCTGGGATGTCCATCATTTCAACAAAATCAGGCTCCTCCTGATCCTCCACAGCCTCCTCCATAGGAAGCTGGAGGGTTTCAGCCACTTTTCTGTAAAACAGATAGTGTGGAGGGGACTCAGAGAGCCAAGGAGGGGAAACACCAGAAGGTCTGTCTGGGGAGATGTCCGGTTCCACAGGCACATCCAGACTTTCACCATCATCACCATCATCTTCAAAATCCCCCTCCTCCTCCTCAAACTCCGGTTCATAAAAGTCTTCAGGGGTATAATCTTGAACCGGGGGAACTGACCGAACTGAACCCCTGCCAAAAGGCGCTGGATTGGTCGGAACCGGACAAAGAGATTCAACAATCCGAATCGCTCTGGCTATTTCCTTGGCGGTCGGAACATGAACTCTCGATCCGAACTGCCGATTTTCTTTGCGCTTTTTGTAGGAATCGATCCTCAGGATCATCTCTCCTCTTGCCGAAGAAGTATAGCCTGGTCAGAGGCACTCTTTCTGGTTCAGTCAGACCGAACCGGGCTAGCCATCTGGGTCATGGACTTCTCAACTTCCTTTTCCCTAAGTCTGCCAATCTTTTTCCAGGGTAGACTTAGGAAATTCTACATATTTGGCAGTCTGTATCGAGGTGGTCAAACCCCAGACAATAAACACAGGTGGTGTGGGGATCGGCCTTAGCAAAGACCTCCCCACACTCACTGCAGTGTTGAAACCCAGTGGGCCCGGTTTTTTCTTGGGTTTCTCAGACATGGCCAACCTAACAAACTTACCCTTTTTTCGGCAACCGCCAGGCAAGACTCCCTTATAGGTTTATAACCGTGTTACGGGCATTGGAAAAAAATGCTGAAACACGTTTTTTTAAAAACCAATAAGGACCAGTAACTACACACTAAAGGAAAAAATACAAGAGTTCAATATAATGGATCGGTTCAGCCGAACCGATCGAAATACAAGTTTACAATTTCCACAAATAAACAGACTATCTAAGTACTCACAGTACCGCAGAGAGAGCCTGAACTGACAATGCGGAATAATTTCGGAATGAAACAGACAACTTTAACCAACTTTGAACTGATCAGAAGGAGAAATCTCCGGAGCAGCTGTTCAGTGAGGCGGAGTAAAGAATCTGGCGGTTGGGTTTCAAAGTGCTGCAGACAGAGACCTCAACCGAGCTCAAGCTCAACGTTCTATGCACTGCATAGACAATTAACCCTATGCTCTCCGGGGCAGTTTAAAGGCTGGAGCTAACTGCAGATTGTCAGAATACAGCAAGACTTCATGTTGTTTGAAGCCCTATGAAGGCAGACTGAGGGATCTCATTATGTACTTCCTGGAAGAGAGACGAGCGAGAGGTGAAATAATATTTATTCATTTATTACAAGTCGGTTTTACAACCTTTGAGTCAGAGACTCATTTACAAAGGCACCTCGTTGCAGGGAGGGAAAAACATGACATGGTGTAGAGACAACAGTGGTCACATTACAGGTGCATTAAAGAAAACAATAGAACATTTTACATTGATACACTTAGGATACAGAAGTTTCAAGTAGTGAGTTACTTAGGTTACATAATGTTGCAAGAGGTATGTTACCAACATAGATATAGTAGGTCCTCATGGAGGACAGGTCCTCACAGCATAACTGCTGGTTGTGTCCCTAGAAGGACCTAGCGAAGGAGGAGAGGGTCTGGGGAGAGGGGGATGCTGTCCAGCAGACATTGTCATGCCAATGGGACAAGGCGCGCGGGAAAATGAAGGTTACAACAGGGGGGAGGCCCGGGCGGTTAATTGCACCTGCAACAGCTGGTATTAAAGATGTGGTTTCAAAGGGCTGTTTTGAATGAACCAATTTTGGGTAGGTTGGAGATGCAGCTAGGGAGGGAGTTGAACCAGCTGGGGGCTCAGTAGTGGAAGGATCTCTGGGCAAGTGAGGTCTTGGTTCTGGGCACCTGGAAGGTGGCCTTAACAGAGCTATGTGCAGCGACGATCGATGATGACTGTTGTAGTGTGGTGGTGACCCCTGGGGGGGGGCAGAGTCCAAGCAGGGATTTTTTTTAGCAAGAAGGCAGGTCTGGTATTGTAGTCATTCCTCAAAGTTGAGCAGGTTGGTGGTAGAGTATAGCAGGCAGGTGTTAGTGTGGCTGGGGGCACCGGTCAGAAGTCTGCAGGCCTTACTGATGTAGAGTTGGATTTTGGAGAGGACAGTGTTGTCAGCTGCGGCACAGATGGGTAGACCATAGTCCACGAGGGACAGGACGGAAGAGGTGATTGCTAGCCTGAGGGCAACCTGCGGCAGGCAGTTCCTATGTCGATATAGCAGGCCAATCTGAGAGTTAATGGTGGCTGACAATGCATTAATGTGGGTGTGGAAGGAGAGGGTCGTATCGAATGTGATGCCCAGGTATTTGTATGTGGTCACTTGCTCAAGGGGGTACAGAGTGCTGGGAGTAATCAAGAGAAGGGTATTTTTCATTTTGTTTTGGTGGTGGGAGAAGAGCATAGACTTGGATTTCTTTTGGTTAATGACCAGTCTGCGGTCGCCGAACCACCTTTCGGCTTGGGTGTATGCTTGCTGGAAGGATGACTGGAGGGAAGAGGGATTGGGGTGTGAGGCAAAGAGGACCTCATCGTCAGCACAGAGGAGCATTTTACTGGTGCATGAGTTGGGGAGGGTGTTGAGGTATAGACTGAAAAGTACTGGCCCCAGGATACAGCCCTGAGGGAGCCCGGAGCGGACGGGGAGAGTGCTGGAGAGGGAGCCACTGATCTTAACTCGCTGGTATCTAGCAGAGAGGTAGCTAGAGAACCAGGTGATGGGACCATCAGAGAAGCCAAGTTGGTGAAGGGAGTCGAGCAGAAGGGGGTGACAGACAGTGTCAAAGGTCTTAGAGAGGTCGATGAACACTGCCCCTGCAAGGCTGCCTGAGTCGAGAGCAGTGTGCAGCTGTTGGAAGAATTCCAGGACAGCCGTGGTTGTACTGTGTCCTGGGTGGAATCCATGCTGCTCTGGGCACATTATGTTGTGCTTGGCTAGGTATTCAGAGAGCTGGATAAATACCACTTTTTCAAGACAGCGGAAGGAGGATGGAGATGGGCCGGTAGTTATTTGGGGTGAACCGGTCCCCACTCTTATGAATGGGTGTTATCTCGGCAGTTCTCCAGGCAAAAAAGGGACTTCTAGGCCCAGTGGGCTTACCGGGTCAACAAAATTCAACAACAACAACAAGAACAACTTGGGGACTGACTCAAGCATAGGGACTGGTTTAGAAGATCAGTCAGGGGGTACAGGACTTCATCCAAGACCATACGGAGGATTCTGGAGTCAAGGGGGTTACTGCTGGGGTTGTTGCTGCCAAGGGCTTTGATCAGGTGTGGCCTGGCTTCTTGAGGGGATAGGGTGCGCAGGTAGAACAGTGGGTGATTCAGGTCTGGAGGGAGAGAGGCAGGGATTGGGTCAAAGAAGCTGCTAGGGAGGACCGAACTTATTTCGGAGAAAGCAGTGTTAAGGCAGTTGGCTATAAGGAGCAGGTCTGTGGTAGGGGTGCCATCGATGGAGAGCTGGGATGGTGGGGGGGAGCGGGACTTCCCATTTAGTTCCGTCATGTTATCCTAGAAAGTTCGGGCTGAGCCCCAGGTGGAGGTGAGGGTGGACTGGTAGTGTTCAGCCTTAGCCCGCCTAATGGCCCAGGTGCACTTACTGTGTTCAGCACTGTAGGATTGTCAGTCAGATACCTTTCCAGTTTCTACAGCAATGTGCCAGAGATCATCTCTGTTTTTGAGTCTCTCTGGAGGAGGGGTGGGGTGATCCATGGGACATTACGTTTTTTGGAGCGAATTCTGGTGAGGAGGGCGAAA
This sequence comes from Neoceratodus forsteri, assembly GCA_016271365.2. NCBI lineage: Eukaryota > Metazoa > Chordata > Ceratodontiformes > Ceratodontidae > Neoceratodus > Neoceratodus forsteri. The sequence goes on from CM057455.1 coordinate 1,088,626,966, forward strand.
AGGTCACAAGCCTTACAGAAAGAGGTTAGTGAAGTAGTCAAGAGCGGAGTCAATGTCAAAAGCGAGTTGGATGGGAGACCAGTCTAGCTGGGTTAGGTATTGTTTAAATTTTCTGAGGCCACCGGGCCAAAAACGCCAACGCAGAGTGGCCTGAGACACTGGCTTCAGGAAGGAGGATGACCAGAGACAGAGGACAAGAGAGTGATCACTGAGAGAGTCAGGGAGGACAGTGACATCCCGGATTTTGTGGGCCGGTTAGATATGATCACATCTAGGAGGGTGCTGGTGCCATTAGAGAGGTTGAGTCTGGTGGGTTGGGTGACTAACTGGGCTATGTCCAGTGCAGCAAAGGAGTCCCTTATATGGGCAACAGTGGGGGCAAGCCAGTTAACGTTGAGGTTGCCTAGGATGACTTGCTCAGCTTTGTGCGGGATGGATGTGAGGTAGTCAATGAGGCACTGGAACTCCTGGTTTTGGTTCCTCGGGGATACGTAGGAGACCGTGAGGAAGAGAGGGCCTCTGGCAGGATCAGGCGTGATTTTGTAAAGTGACGGCTTGGGCAACATAGTCAAGTTTGGGGGGCAGGTAGTGCCTGATCCTGCAAGAGAGTCCCGGATGAGTAGTGCGCAGCCACTGCCGCGTTTGCCTACTCAGTCTTCCCTGTAGAGGGAATATCCAGGGAGGGTGACTGCGGAGTCAGGGATGGATTTGGGAAGCCAGGTCTCTACCAGTGCAATTATGTCAGGTTGATGTTGGACGACCCAGAACTGGAGGGCAGCGGATTTCTTTAGGAGGCTGCAAATGTTTAAAGATGCAAAACGGAGGCCAGCTGTGATGCAGGGGCTGGGAGGGCTGGGAGCCATGGGACCTCGGTTAGGGTGTACATTTCCAGGTAATAATAATAGCAGTGCGATTATTCTGGTTAGGGGTCAGTGGCAATGGTGACCCTTGGTTCGGCACCCGGTTGAGGACTGTACAATGAATGTGCAAGGGATTGATAACTCTTGCAGGGTGGGGATGGCAGGAGAGAGCAGGGTCCAGGCCGAGCCTGGGGTGGCAGAGGGGATGGAGGCATCGGCACGGGGGGATGCTGGGGGATCAGGGGTGCGTTGAGAGTGGTGGGACTGTGTCATTATGAGGTGGGCTGGGAATAGGGGGCCTGGTGTGGAGGGCAGGAGCGTTGGATGGTGAGGGGTCAATACCAAGAGGATGAAAGTGAGCATACTTAATAATGGAGTGTAGGTGCCCATATTTCTATTCCTATAGCAGATAATAAGGGTGCTTGGTGACATTCAGTGAGGATGACTGCCACTGTGGAGTAGCGGTAGTGCTGCCAACTTTGGTGCAGAAGGTACCAGGTTCAAATACCCCGGGGGGGGGGTGTCATAGAGCCTAGCGGGAAGGTAGTCTGGAGGTGCTTGGTTAGTGGAGAAAAAAGGGATGTTAATAGTGACTCCTAGTGGTCACAAAGGGCATGTCAGGGACAGAGAAAGGGTGTGGGAGTCTAGAGATAGGGTATGGAGGTTGAGTACAGAGCAGGGAAGTGTGGAGGTGGGGGTGTAATGAGGTTTTCCAGGCAGGAAGGACTGAGCAGCTGAGTAGTAGAGGAAGCTGAGTGTTGAGGAGTAGTAGAGAGTAAGGAGAGGTAGAGCAGCTAGGCTCAGTTGGAGGACAAACCCCTCTAGTGGGCGAAGGGTATAAGCTGCAAATGGGGAAGTGGGGACTTAGTTCCAGTAGGAGCAGGAAGTCATGTGACAGGATAGGACAATAAATTGAGGGTCGAGCTTGGGTGGGTGGGTGGCTGGGGCGGGAGAGACAGTCGACGGGCTAACACCCCTAACAAACTAGTGCAAGGGGGAGGTCAGTAGTTACCTCTTAGGCCTTTCAGGGGATCGCCTCCAGGGCTTGAGAGCTGCAGCAGGAGCTTGTGCAGACCTACAAGTACCTGGGCCACCCAAGGGCACGATTGGGACCTTAACCTGGAGGGCTACACTATGTTCAGGAAGGACATGGGAGAGGGAAAAGGAGGTAGCACTGATAGTCAAAAATGGCATAAGTATAGGAGAGGTGGAGGAGGCAGAGGGGAACGTGGAGGCAATTTGGGTCACCCTGCAAATGCGGGGGGGGGTAAGAGAGTAAAGTTAGGGGTGGTATACAGACCACTCATGCTGGCTAAGGCTCTGGAAGAGAGTTTGGTGGCAAATGTTGTGGGTCACTGTAGATTGGGCAAGGGAAGTGTAGTGGTGATGGGCGATCTAAACATGCCAGAAACAGACTGGGAGACTATGACGTCCCCAGTGGCCAAGAAGCAGAGGTTGCTGGATGCCTTCCAGGACGCGTGCCTTACCCAGCAGGTGGGGGAGCAGATTAGGGAGGCCAGGACACTGGACGTAATCCTGGCGGACAGTTGCCAGATTGGGGGCCTGGAGGTAAGGGACACGTTGGCAGGGAGTGACCATGCCACAGTCTGTTTTTTCCTGGACCTAGGGGTGGAGGAATGCCACACAAAGATGGAGGTAATTGACTTCAGGGGTGCGTATTTCAGGGAGATGGGAAGGATCCTTAAGGGTCATTTGGACAGGATAAGGCCAGACATGGATGCTGAAAGTAGGTGGGAGATCATTAGAAGGGGGGGTACAGGAGGCTACCAGGTCCTGTGCAAGAGAGAGGCACAAATCCAGTAAGGACAGAAAACCCTGTTGGTGGACTCGGGAGGTTCAGGAGGCGGTGAGGGATAAGAAGGTGGCCTATAGGTGCTTCAAGCGCTCAAGGAGCAAAAAGGATCAGGGGGAGTATGAGCAGATAGCCAGGAGGGTCACCAGGGTGGTGAGAGCGGCTAAGGCAAGGAAGGAGCAGATCTTGGCCAGTGAGATCAGGAGGTGGGACAAGAGGTTCTTTAGATACACTGGGAAATAAAGGAAAGCGAGGGGGCAGATCAGTAGGATTAGGACAGGGGAGGGATGGGCACAGGATACAGGGATGCAGGCCAAGGTACTAAATGAGTACTTTGCCTCAGTTTTTACCAGGGAGGATGAGGGAGCTACATCGCCGGGGGGAGAGGAGGTAACCCTGGGGAGGGGGTGGGACTCTTACAGATAGGGAGCCCTGACGTGTCTGGTGAGAGGGAAGGGCCAGCACCGTCAGGTGGGGGATGACAGTACAGGAAGCAAAAGGGGGGGATGTGGAGGTTGAAATTCTGGTAGAGAGAGTGAGGGAAGCCCTCAGATCCCTTCGGATGGAGAAAGCACCAGGGCCGGATGAAATACATCCCAGAGTACTGAAGGAACTGGTGGATGTCTTGTTGGCCCCCCTGGTGGAGCTTTTTAACATCTCTCTGAAGATGGGGTGAGTAACCCAAGACTGGAGGGTGGCCCATATCGTGCCTATCCACAAGGGAGGATCAAGAGAGGAGGCGGGAAGCTACAGGCCCATTAGCCTGACGTCGGTGGTGAGCAAGGTGGTGGAAGGTATTGTCAAGAAAAGGCTAGAGGGGGTACTGGAGCAAATGGGGTACCTGGACAATAGAAAGCATGGCTTCACCCCGAGAAGATCGTGTCAGATAAACCTTGTGGAATTCTACAACTGGATGATGAGTGTCCTGGACCAGCGTAGGTCGGTGGACATCCTCTTTCTAGACTTCAGCAAAGAGTTTGATTTGGTACCCCATGGTGGTCTGCTGGCTAAGCTGGGGGAAATGGGAGTGGGGATGCAGATGATCAGATGGATAGGAAATTGGCTCTTGAAGCGTACTTAGAGGGTAGTGTTTGGTGGGGCTGGTCTCATCTCCAAGGAGAGTCATTAGTGGGGTTCCCCAGGGATCGGTACCAGGGCCCCTCCTGTTTAACATATATGTCTCTGACATAAGGAAGGGTATCAGGAGTGAAATGAGACTCTTTGTGGATGACTCGAAGCTGGATGCGGTGGTGGATAGGAAGGAGGGGAGAGTGGCCCTGCAGGAGCACCTGGAGGCTCTGGAAAGGTGGTTGAGAAAGTGGAAACTGAGGTTCAATGCAGGGTTCTGCACCTGGGGCCAGAAATCTGGGCCAAAGGTATACCCGGGGGGGGGGGAGAGAGACACGCTACAAGTCTGAAAGGGCGAGAGGGACCTGGAAGTGGTGGTGGTGGTGGTGGATGTCAGAATGAACAACTCTGAGAATTGTAGGAGGGCAGTGGCAAAAGCCAACAGGATGCTGGGTTGCATCACTAGGGCGATTACCTCTAGAAGGGCAGAAGTGATCCTTCCTCTGTATAACTGCTTGGTTAGGCCTCAGCTCAAGTACTGTGTACAGTTTTGGAGACTGCACTTAAGGAGGGACATTGCACTCCTGGAGAGGGTACAAAGGAGGGCAACCAAAACTATCTGGGGCCTGGGGGAAAGGACCTATGGAGAGAGGCTCGAGGAGCTCAACATGTACACCCTGAAGGAGAGGAGGGATGGGGGGACATGATAGAGGTCTTCAAGTACATAAAGGAGATCAATAAAGGAGGCTCAGTCAGGGTGCTCCAAAGGAAAGAGGGGCAACTAGCGGACATGGGTGGAAGCTAGAGGGAGAGGCTCAGGGGAGAGGAGGAGGTGTTACTTCATGGAGAGGGTGGTGGAACCATGGAATGCACTACCAAAAGGGACTGGGGAACATCTTGGACTGAGGACAGAGAAACCGGGGGGGGGGGGGGTTGGAGAACAGCAAAATCAGCACACAGTATGGGTGCTGACTATCGAGCAGACACAAAAGACCAATAGGCCTCCTCTGCTGGCATTTAAATATGTTAGTAAGTTCCTCACAGAGGTGAAGAGGGTGCTGGAGGGGAGTCTCTTTCAAAATGAGAAAGAGCACAAGAACCAGGGAGATACAAAGGAGTTGGGGCGGGGTAACACATGAGTAGCAGCTCTTGTTGGAACTCTACAAAATAGTTAACAACTCTATTTTTACACATTCATTTTCGGACCTATCCAAAGCAGTACTATACAATCATTTTAGACTGCCTATTATCTCAGAATTGGATTAAACAACTAGAAGTACAGGTGGTAAGATGGAGACCAGTACTATATTTTATTTTTTTTATGGGTTTGAAAGTATATTCATTATAGTAATTAAATAAAACTTTACACAGTACTGTTTTGAGATAGGACAGAAAATGAATTTGTAAAGGCAGAGTTGTTTACTATTTTGTAGATTTCCAACAAGAGCCGTTTTATATTTTAAAGGGTTACGTTTTTATCTGAATTTTACATTTTGTGAGTTGTTTCTAATTATGTAAAGAATGGCAAAGTTGGGATTGCCACTTTATTGCACAGTGCGTTACTCGTTTTTATATTTTACAATAACTTTTGAATATTGTGTTTTCTGACATGCTGTTGAATACGGTGGCATTTGTCAGAATGTACTAGTGAATCGAATTATTTTAGGTAGTCAACAACACCTGTTCTTATATTTTTCAAGTACTAATATTGTCCTCTTTCCCTCCTTATTTGGCTATGAATAGAGTGGTTTACTCAGAATACACCAGTGAATGTGTACTTGTGTCTGATTTATTTCTAAGAATGAATGCAGTCAGAAGAGCAATTGGACTGACATTTGCAGAGATGAAATGGAGTTCTGGATACAGCATTTTTGACACTGACCCGTATATGCTACTGCTGATTTATAGAAGGACTGTTTATGTTTTTAATACAGTATAGGCAATAACGCAGTATGTTAAATAGGTTTAGAACCTCATGGATTAAACTGTTTGTTTACTGACAATCACATAGATAAATTACTTAAATGAATGCTGCATTAATGTTATCTAACTACTGCCTTGCTCCACTAACTCCCTCTCTCTTATTTATTAGTAGAGCTATTTACACGTAACTGAATTATTTGAAATTAAAACTGACTGCATTATTGCCACGCAGCAACACTCTGCCTCTAGCACTTATCATTGCCTCTGTCATGACAGGACAGTCAAACTGTAGCACTTCGCCCACCTCCCTACCCCAACCCCCGCTCTGCCCCTTGCCCCTGTACCTCTCCCTACCTTCCTCCCTCCCTCCCTGTCTTATGTGCTCAGCTCACCTAGCTCTCCCACTCCCATGTATCCTTGTCTGCTTATCTTCTTGACACAGGCATACATTGTACAATGCTTCAGCATAGCTAGTGCTTTATGTATGTTTTCTTTAACCTCCATGAATATTTTTCTCAGTATCTGTACATTTGTGCACAGTATTGTACCTTGTTATTTAATGTACCTGACGTGGAACCTTTCGACGAGCATCCGCTCACAGGTATTCTCCAAGAACTCAATAAATAAATTGTCCTTAATGATATGAGATTTTAACTGAGCACAGAATCTGCACAAGCACTTTAAGTATTAGGTGTGCTTTGACATCTGTAACTGCTAATCATTTAATCTTGTTAGAAGAAATTCTGCACTTTTATTTTACGTGCTATCTAACTGTGAAGTGTATTTAATGTTGTCCGAAACTGAGATATGGCTATTCCCTGATGAAGCCTCACTGAGAATCGGCCATTTTTTGTAACTGCCTTAGTGCCAACTAGCTTGCCACTGTATACTGTAAATGCAGCTCTTTGTAGATGCCACTTGAGAGTTGCATGAAACAATAAATCCTTTAGAAGAAAAGAGGAAAGTATAGTGACGTGCCATTTTACAGCTAAACTCTATCTTAAATTCCTGTGTGCCCATGGTCTGTAATTGATGGGTAGTTCGATTAACCCTGGTGCCTTTAATGGTCATCTTCTAGTCATTTGAATCCTTAAAGGGAACAGGAAATGTGTGCTAACTGGCAGCAGTTGGTAATAATGTCTCTGTTTACAGCAGTGAAATTCATACCTCTAATGATCCATATTTTACTGTACCCAAGTAAGCACTGATGTGAAAAACACTGTTCCCAATTGTTTTCTTTTTATGAACATACTGCACAGTTCTTTTCATGGAACTGGTTGTTTGGAGTTTTGTCTATGTCACGTTTTGTATACGGAATGCTAATGATGAGCTGCGGACCTATCAGAACCATGCTCAGAGTTCTGTACACAAACTGTGGCATAGTTAAAACTCCATATCACCAGCTCCATAATGGTTAAATTATTTCCAGACCATGTCCAAAACAGAATAACTGCCCTCATACCTAAAATACAAAAACCTGGGAACCCAGGAAGACCCTTAGTCTCTGGTAATGGAACCCTGACATAGGGGATCTCAGGTTTTGTAGAAGCTATTTTAAAACCACTGGTTATACAAAGGGACAGTTACATTCAGGACACTACTCACTTCCTGCATAAACTTTCAGGTTTTAAGAAATTACTACCTGATACCCTTTTAGCCATGATGGATGTAACATCCCTCTACACTAATATACTTAATAATCTCCACCCAACCATTAAGATTTCACTGGAATATTCTGCCACCAGTGGTAATTTTCTGGATACCACTGTCATCATCAAGGATGGAACCCTACATATATGTATTTACAAGAATACAACAGACAGACAGAGATACTTACACAAGAAAAGTAATCACCAGAGTCACACTAAGAAGTCTGTCATAAACAGTCAAGCACTTCAGTACCACTGTCTCTGTTCAAATGAAGAAGAAAGAGATAAACATTTAGTTATGTTAAAAAACACCTTTATTGAGCAGTGGCACTCTCCCAGAGAAATTGACAGAGCAGTGGAACGTTCTACACAAGTACCAAGAGAACACCTACTGCAATATAACGAAAGGACCACTACTAACAGAGTACCCTTAGTAGTCACGTATCATCCTGACCTTAAACTTCTACATAAGATTATTAAAGACCTACACCCCATAATCAGTGAAGATGAAACCCTGAGTTGCATTTTTCGAGAACTGCCACTACTATTTTTTAAACAACCACCCAGTTTAGCCAACCAGATTATTAGGAGTGAACCTGAACCTGAACAGAGTGCGATGACATCATATGGCACACAACCCTGTAATAAACTTATGAGCACATGTCCACCTCGGACTGTGTGATTACCTCACAAAACAGACAATTTAGGATATTGGGTAACTACACATGTACATCAAGCAATGTTGTTTATCTTATTCAATGCAGGAAATGTCCTTGCACAGGGTATGTGGGGGAGATGAAATGGCAGCTCTACAAAAGAATAAATTCACACAGGTATGATATTTATAGGAAGACGACTGACAAACCAGTGGCACAACACTTCTCTCAGGATAACCACTCAATCTCAGATATGTCTGTGATGGTCTTGAAAGGACATTTCAACAGTACACAACAGAGACGTGCTTGTGAGATCAGACTTACGCTACTTCTTAATATGGTGCAAGATAGCTTGAACATTGATATTGGATTTATGACACATTACATGTAAACTTACAGGGACCTTTACTTCAAAAGATGGACATACATGTTTTAGGTTTTCAGTAAGCCTTGGACTTTGACTCTTACACAATCCCTCTTAACTGGTTATCTACAGGTTGGCCTTTCGCATTAGTATTGTGTGAATGTGTACAACGGTGTGTGGGTATGTCTATTAGTGTGGGTTTGTGAATATGTTTATGTGTGTGTTGTGAGGATAGACGAAGTGTGGTACATTAAATTTTTAATATGGGTATTTGAGATGGGAGGTTATGTGGGTATTGTGGATGTGAATATTGTGGGGATATTGAGGTAAACTTATGTTCAGGTATATGACATTATGTTGTCATTGTGGTTAGGACTCTGGACTCATATTAGAGTGGATATTTACTTCCTTATGCTAGTTCAGTAGTTTGAGTAAATATTGTAATATTTTTACACTCTGTACTTATTAGGATAGTGTATTAGGATTCATGTACATATACTTCATTTTAAGTAGTTACTTCCCGGGGTTAATTCCTAAGAATTTTGGTTTGGATTCCTTAGACTGTTTCTGTATATGTATTATTTTGATTATACACTCACATTTTCTTGAAATCTGTACATATCAGGCTGCATAGTCTCAGTTTATTGGGGGTCCCTGACTAGCACTCTATTTATCTGGCACTTACACTGACAATTGATATTATCATGAATAAAATCTTGTTACAACAAGGTCTTAACATAATAGTTTAACAGTATGTTGTAAATATATCTCCAGCTGGTTGTACTTTCATCAGTCTGATACACTTACTCACTTTGGGTATACATCATTTTCATCATTCTATATGCCATGTAAAGAATTTCTGATGCTGTAATTTTGGGGCTCATTATTTTTTACTTGGTTTTATGTTACATTTTAGCTTGCAGTTGTTTCTCGAGGGTCATCTCATTATGAATGGTTCAATTCGGAGCAGAGTGATGTACTGTGGCCTCACTTGTGAAATGTGTATCTTAGGGAGGTTTTCTTCACTTGACATGTAATTTACTGAGCAGAGAATCTTAAGGTTCTTTTTTTTTATCCATTAGACTGATACATGGTACCTCTATGCCTGCTGTTATTTTTAAACAACCTTTGACCTTTAAGTTTAGTTCAGCTGAAGTCACTCTTTAGATATTCAATCTCTCAAACGTCATTTTAATTATTTCTGAAGGCCTGTTTTAAACCAGTGAAAATGATTTCTGTTTTTTTCTGCATGTTCTAAGTGTTAATAATATGGGATTTTCTAAATAACTCTCATTAAGCTTCTGAAGAAGGACTTGTTGGTCTGAAAGCTAAAGCTCTTTGTTCTTCTTGTAACACCCTTGTTGGTTCAATAAAAGGCCTGGGAGGCAGTATAGTGCAGTGATTTAAGGCTCTGAGCTGCAACTCTGGAGACCTGGGTTTGAATCCCACAGCCCCCACTTGCATACTGTGTGACCCTGAGCAAGTCACTCAACTTCCCTGTGCTCCCAGGTTGCACCTGTAAACAAGCTTTCAGCCTAGTGTGTCTCATCTGGTTAAACAATAGGAAAAAAGAAAAATAAACAAACAACTGGAAAAAAGGTATCAAACCATTTGTTCTGGATCAGTTCCATAAAGAGAATTGTAACAGAATGTTACCCATAATAAATAATGGCAAATTCAGTTTATATTTACTGGTTGACATTGTTTATCACCTGTTGGCAGTGGCTGGCAAACTCAGTTAATCACATGTCTGAATAATGAACTGTGAAAAATGGAGTTTGGCCAAGCACCTTCTTTAAACTCTGTGCCAGTCTATCTGAAGTCAGCTGAGTACATCCACGGCTCCTTTCCCTCACGCTGTCAACTCGCTCGCACCACAGTGAGAAACTGGCAAATAGCTTCCATGTTAGTTTGAAGTACTGCAAAGACCTGCGTTGCACTTTGAGACACTGTCAACTTGCCTGCGCCACAGCCAGAAATCTGCAAACAGCTTCCACATCAGGCACCACAAAATAAACAGCAAAAACTACTTCAAATAAATCTCAGGAAAAATAAATAAAAAAATGTCAACCTCTTTGTGCTTATTTTTTATATTTACTGGTTCTTTGAGAACTACAGTTTAGAAAACAGTGAAACAGTGCTATGCCACTAATCATTCCATGTAACACAGAAAACTGCAATTCTCAAACAACCAGGAAATATAAAAATAAAGCATGGTGACGTCTGTAAAATTCGGATTTTATGCACAACCTCGGTGTGTGATCCCAAGATAAACCCCCAAGGGCGAAGGGGCATCACACACCTTGGGTGTACATAAAATTCTCAATAACCACACTTCCCCATGAATTATTCTATATTTCATATAGATAAAAGTTAAATATGGATAATTTATAGAAATGAATAGTACTTCTGAAAATAAGAACTTTATAAACAGCTACCAAGTTGAAATTATTTCCTGTCCTCTTTAAGGGACTGTTTCACCTGTTGACCAAAGAAATAAATGTCATCATATGGCATATTCGTTATCTGCTGTTGGGCATCCGAAGCAAAGCCAGCAGTATGCAACCAGGAGTGTCTCGGGATGCACATCCCCACAGCTGCAGAGTGAGCTGCTGCATCGGAGGAACCCATGGAAGTTTTCAAATCCTTACTATTAGACCCAATCCCCTAGTGATACAATCACCAAAAACTTTTATGTATGAGCAAAATGATATTGTGTCACATAAGTGTATTGTATTGTAAACAAATCCACTACCTTACAATACTGTGCTAATTTTCATGGCTATAAGGCTTTGCCCTATATAAGACAAATGGTGAGTGGGGGGAAGGATATAGGTTGGGGAAGTATGAAAGGGGTGCAGGGTTCAGGAGGTAGGTAATAATCAGAAAGGGGTAAGTAGGGAAGGGTATAGGAACTAGAGACATAACGAGCAAAGGACTGGATTGGACAGCAATTATACATGCCCCCATAAATTCAACATTTACAGACAGATAACCATAAAACCTGTAGTTATATACAACATCTAAAATTCTAGTCTCTTGGACTTATCTGGTATTTAAATTGGACTAAACCATGAGTTGTTTTGTAATACTAATGGCATGCCAGTGAAATCATTTGATTCTTTAAAATCATTTGAAGTACAGCACAGCTCAATTTCATCAAATCCAGCATCTATAAAACATGGGACATAATCAAAAAAATAAAAGTCAGGATTAACTATCACAGTACCAAAACATATTTTGCATATTCAATATCAGCATGCTGTTTCTTTTGACTTATTCTCATTTCAAGTAAGGCCAAGTTGAAAACATTCATTTAATTCTGGACTCTTACAAGCTCCAAAAGCATACTGCCCACATGTTTCTATTCTAAGGAGCTTGTTCTCTCCCCCCTGAACTCCTAATGTCACCTACTGTCACATGTTGCTAACACAGTTTTTCTCCTTCAGCTGTGAAGTCGCAATTTTTTGGAAATGGGATGAATTTGTCTTTTGCAAGTATTTTTGTCCTTGTGATTCACCTGTGTGTGTTTGGTTTCTATGTTCCATGTGGGAATAGTGGGTTTTACAAATAACACAAAGGTGATGGTGCACGATATGGTGCCATGTGTTTATTTTTTTATAAAGACAAAAGCAAGAAAAGGACAAACACACCAACTCGTGTGCCACGGTTTTATTTATTTAAACCAAAAATTGCTCAGGACGCCAAACACCTCTATGTAGTGCCTTCGTGTAGAGGCTTCATCAGGGGGTGACATTTGGTAGTCAACTGCAATAATTTCAGGGTGTCGGGTTAAAATTAACATTCACTAAAAATACCACCAACAGCTTAATCTGGTTCAGTTTCAGTCAGTTACCATCTGCACCCCCCACACCCGGATCGCCCTGAAAATGAACTTAGTCTCAGTGGGCCTACCAGGTCAACAAAATTCAATAAATAAATAATTTAAATTCTATTAATTGATTATTCCTTAACAAACTTTAACTGACTCTGGAGAGACTAGTAAGGTAAGGTAGACTGCCTGTGTACTGGTTGCTGACTGTTTAAAAGAGTGTACTGTCAGTAGGGCAGGGGTAAACAACGGTACAGGGATAGGGAGAGTACGACCTACAAAGATCAAGCTAAGGGCAACTCAAGGCAAGGCAATTTTATTTCTGAGGTGCCCAATCCCGGAGGCTCTGGGTGCCGTACATAATAAAAACAAAGATACAAAATACATAAATAACATTTGTGCAGTAGTAAGAACTTTAAAAAAAAGCAAACACACAGTATGGTGGGAAAACAGGCAACATCCTATCTAGGGGAGGGGGAGAAAGTAAGTATAGGAAGCCAACTATCCTAATTTCAATGGGACCAAAAAAGGGGAATTGAAGGAAAACCCTATCTAGGGTAAGAGGTCGAACACAAACTATGAAGGGGAAAGGGAAAGCAAGAGGTGGGTTAATGATAAGAGTAGCCTACAGGCAAGGGAAAGGCAGGGAAGCAAAAAGTCAGGATGATAAACAAGTTGTCAGGCATGGGAGTAGTGCAGCGTAATGGGTGCAGGGCCGCAATCTTCAGGGACACGTTCTGGAAACTGATGTGTTGCCCCATATGCAGGCACCTCTCTGGACTGAGAGCAGAGGTCACTGGACTCTGGGCCAAACTGGCATGAGTACATGGCACAATCTGCCTCAAAAAGGGGCCACCTAGTTTGCCGTTGCTGCTACAAAGGATGCCAGCAAGGGGCAGAGTGGCTGGAGGGAGGAAAGAGGGAGAGCACTCCTCAGACCTTACCACTGTGCAATTGCTTTGCCATTCTGGCAGGACGGGGAAGCCAAGAGGAGGCACCCAAGGCAGGAGTAAGACAGGAGGTAGGGGTCCTCAAGGGAGCAGGCTATAAGGAGGGTAGGAGAGTCTCCTGACCAAGGAGGGGACAGCTGCTGGTGGGAGATTCCATTGTCAGGGAGATTGATTTGGGGGGCAGGGGAAGTGAGGGACAGGGTAGTACAGTACATTTCAGGTGCTTCTGCAGGTAGGACTGGAGGGTGGATCCTGGAGATCACCATGGAAAGGGGCGTTTGGGAGAGATATGGATGTTGTTGTCCACTTGGGGATGAATGGTCTGGCAAGGGAAACTGTAGGCATAGTACAGAATAGGTGTAGGGAGCTGGGGAGGAGCCTGATGCAGATAGCTTGCACAGTGGACTTCACTGAGGTGCTACCTTTGCATGGTCGGGGAAGGCTAGGGAACTTTGGACCAGGTCCTTCAACGAGTGGTTGAAGGCATGGTGAAGGGGGGAGGGCTATGGCTATATCGTGGACTGGGGTCACATCAGGGTGGCTGGAGGCCTGTACAAGGGAGATGGACTCCACCCATCCAGGAGGGGAATGGCAGGTCTTTTGTGCAAGGTTTAAGTACTACTCTGATGAGGATTTAAACTAGCCAAAAGGGGAGGCAGAAAAACTGAAGGAGGTAGAGATCCCCCCCCCCCCAGACTAGTGCAACAGGGAAGGTTAACCAAGGGATAAGAAATTCCTTGGAGATTGAAGGAAGCAAAGAGAAGGGCAGGGCAGAAAAGTCTGAAGGAGGAAGACAGGGGAAGGAGGCAAGGTAGGAAGACAATGAAACAGGGGAGGACAGGACTGGGGTAACAGAGGTGGCAAGTGGGGAAACAGGAAGGGGGGGGTTAAAGGAAGAGAGGGACAAAGAGAATGGAGAGTCATGTGTGCCAATGCAAGGAGTCTGGGAAACAAAAGTCCTGACCTTGAGGCAGTCACTTCAGAAACAGACCTGGATCTGGTGGCCATAACAGAATCATGGTGCACAGACGACCACAGCTGGGAAGCGGCCATCCCACATTCCAGAAGGACAGGTCAAGGAGGAAAGTTGGAGGGGTTGCTTTACATGTGAAGGAGGGTATAAGAGCTACTGAGATACAAGGGCAACATGGGGAAAAAGAAGCGCTTGAGGTACTATGGGTCAGGCTAGAGACAGGGTTAGGGGCTGTTATTTGCACGGGGGTGCTGTCAGGGGTAGAAATTAACATACACACAGCCTGTTCCATTTGCAAGTAGGAACAGGCTAGTGCATGTAATTTTCTCCTCTGCATGCACTGCGGTGCATGTAGTTTGGTACTTGGTTTTCTGGTCACAATAATAACAGGCACCACAAGGGATGCAGGAGAAACTGGAGGAGAGCAGGCTTAAACTTCTTCCCCATTGGGCATCATTGCCATGTGGCTGTGCCTTTTTTCCCCCCAACTGGGCATCAGCACGGTGGGGCCGCACAACCACTGTTTACTGCATGAGGAGTCGGAAGGGAAATGCCGAGGATAGCTAAAGAAGTCCAACTCCAAGAAGACAACTGGCCACCGCAGCAATGTGAAGAGAAAGCATTCAGGAAGGAGGGACAGAAGGTGGTCTCGACGTCTCCAGGTCGCAGGCCGCAACGCTGACTGGTGCTGAAGGTAATGGGGGTAGAGTTCTTTCAGTGACTGCCAGCTGGGCCGCTAGTGGCAGTGGCAGTCACATGTGGTGGTTCTGGGGAGGGGCGGTTGTGAGTTCACAAAGAGGGGTGACAGACAGACTGCTAGCTGCTCCAATGCTATATCAACATTACTGTACCACACCACACATGTCACTTTGTCACCCTCGAGGTATAGTAACATTGAGATAGTCATGTGCACGTTTGAGAACTACACAGTTGTTGAAGTGGCAGAAGTGATCAGAAGTGTAGCGGGAAACTCCTCTGACTGAGTTTATCGAGTCTGTACTCCATCCCACTGACATTAGTTTCTTTAAGCAGGCAGGGAGAGTGTTGTTCAGGCAATCCAAGCCTGCATTTGAACTATAAAATTATCTTTTTTTTTTGTATTTACTGTAAACTGGGATGATGGGAGACTTAACGCAGCAGATTCAGCAGCAAGCAAATTGAGTTGGGGTTTCCGATTCACCCCTCCCCCAAAGGGATTTTGAGAGAGACTTTGTGCCAGAGAATAATGATAAAAAAAAAAGAAAAGAAATTATAATTTGTATCATTTTTTTGTCTGCCAGTACAGGTAACCTGACACTTATGCATGTAGCTTTTGTCGCCACATGCACCTTGGTGCAGGTACCACAAAACATTAATTTCTACGCCTGGGTGGTGTACAGACCTCCGACACAGGGGGAGGATTTAGAAAGAGCCCTGGGAGAAGACATTAGCAAAATGGCCAGCAAGGGGGAAGTTTTGATAATGGGGGACTTTAATCTGCCAGATGTAGACTGGGGCATTCTCGCCACAGCTACATCAAGAGGCAGAGCCATCCTCGACTCCATACAGGAGGCATTTCTCAGGCAGCTGGTTTTGGAACCCCCCTAGGGATGCGGCAGTGCTGGACCTGGTACTTACAGAGACAGCACTGCTGATGTCACAGTGGGTAGTCCTCTCGCTACAACTGATCTTCATACCGTGTGGGTTGGCACACAGATAGGACAAGGGTGAAAAAAAAAAAAAACACACTAAGACAAGGGTTCTGGACTTCAGAAGGGCAGATTTTAAAGAAATGGGAAATTGCCACAGAGAATTCCTCGGGGGGGGGATGGGCAGAGGGGAAGTGGAGACTCAACCGGAAAAATCTAAGTGGGGGTATAGCCCAGGGCAGGCAATGGCATGCTGTTTGAAGGAAACGAGCAAGGGAAACAGAAGAAAGAGGCCGTAATGGTTCTCTAAGGAGGTGGCAAAGGCAGTGAAGGAGACGAAAACAGCATTTAGAAAGTACAAGGGGACCCAGAAGGATGACGACAGGGAGCTATATCTTATAAAGCAAAGGGAGGTGGGAAGGAGGGTGAGGGTAGCCAAGCACTAACGAGGAAAGGATAGCTAAGGAGGTCAAAAAAAGGAACAAGACCTTCTTCAGGTATGTGAGGGAAAGAGGAAGAAAAGGGGAGGGATACTGAGAATCAGGAGGGCGGGGGAATTGCACAGAGGAAGAGCAACAGAAAGCAGAAATACTGAACAATTACTTCTGCTCAGTCTTCACAGTAGAGGGTGGGGGAGACGGACCAGCATGCTGCAGTAAGTAACAGGGAGAGGTGGAGTGGACATAAGTCAACTTTCAGTGGAGAAGGTCCAGACAGGATGGGAAGCCTTAAAGGAGAATACGGCAATGGGGCCAGATGTGATTCATCCAAGGGTCCTAAATGAACTGAGCAGCATGCTGGCTGCCCCTCTGGCAGTGCTTTTTAGAACCTTACTGGTGATGGGTGAAGTTCCAGAAAACTGGAGGAGGCCGATGTGGTCCCTCTGCACAAAAGTGGCAGTAGGGAGGATGCTAGCAACTACAGGCCAGTCAGTCTCACATTCAGTGGTGGGGAAGTCATATGCCGACGCCACAGCGACAACTTTACAGCGATGTTGTTGACAGCGATAACATCCGACAGATGGATGTAAAGTCCGCTCGGGACCCTGGCACAGCTTCCCAGGGTCTTGCACCCCTCCCCGAATCAGCTCTGACTTGCAATTGTGATCGACATGCAGCCATCGCTGTAACGTCTGGTCGACATATTTTTATCGAACCAGCATCATACATCCATGGGGAAGTTAATGGAGACACTACTGAAGGAGAGGCTCATGGAGCACCTGGAGGCAAAAGGGCTGCAGGACCACTTGCTGCATGGTTTCACAGGAGGGCGATCATGTCAAACTGATCTCACAGATTTCTTTGACTGGGTTACCAGGGGAGGTGGATCAAGGGAGAGCAGAGGACGTGACCTATCTGGACTTCAGTAAGGCTTTTGACACTGTGCCACACAGGAGGCTAGTTAATAAACTAAGAAGCCTGAGTATGGGGGAGAAACTGACAAGCTGGGTATCAAACTGGTCAAGAGATAGGAGGCAAAGGGTGGCAGTAAATGGTAGTCACTCAGGTGACAGGAGAGTGTCTAGTGGGGGTGCCACAGAGTTCGGTACTGGGACCGGTCCTCTTCACTATCTTCATAAGCAACACTGCAGAGGAGCTTGAGGGTAAGGTGGGTCTCTTTTTGGACGATACAAAAATCTGCAACAGGGTTGACACTCAGGGAGGCATGGAAAGAATGCACAGGCATCTGAGGAAACTAGAAGAATGGTTAAGGGGGTAGCAGCTAGGTTTCAATGCCAAAAAGTGCCAGATTATGCACTTAGGGCGGCGGAACCCAGGGGTTATGTATAAGATGGGGGAGTGGAGCTTACAGTCACCAAGCAAGGACGAGACCTAGGGACCATCATATCCGATGACCTCAGGGTAGCTGGGCAGTGTGACAAAGCATTGGGAAAGGCTAGCAGGATGCTGGGGTGCACTGGGAATAGGATTTCTAGCAGGAGGTGGGAGGTAGCGCTGCTGTTGTATCGCTCACTAGTGAGGCCCCACCAGGAGTACTGAGTCCAGTTCTGGGGACCGCACCTCTGCAAGAACATTAAAGAGCGGAAGTGGTACAGAGGAGGACAACCGAAATGGTGAGGGGGTTGCACGAGAAGCCATACAAACAAAGGCTGCAGGAACTCAACATGTACTCCCTGGAAGAGAGGACATGACTGAAACCTACAAGGTGCAAGTGTAGACTCTGTTTCAGAGGAAGGAAGGCACTAGAACAAGGGGGCATGCAATGAAGCTAAGAGGGGGAAAAGTTTGAGAGAGATGTATGGAAATACTTCTTCACGCAAAGGTGGTTGATGACTGGAACAGCTTGCCAGAGGAAGCAGTGGGGGCACAGACAGTCGGAAGTTTCAATCATGCGTGCAATAGGTACAGGGGCATACTAGCTAGAGGAACAGGGGAGGGAGCAACACCTATGACCAACTAGGGTCAGTGGTGATGGAATAGGCAAGAACAAGGGGCAGACTGGATGGGCCCAAAGGTTCTTTTCAGCTGACAAAATGTACGTTTCTATTATAATTAAAGCCACCTCACAGCAGTTTTCTATGGAGAAACATACACAACAAGCATATTTGAGAAATCCATGATTCCCACACTAATTGATGTGACATTCAAAATGCTGCTTCCTAATACATTCAAAGCATTTAAAATGTCACCCACAGATTTTTAATACAAACTTCGGCCGGCCCGCTGGCACAGCAGTAGCGCTACTGCTTGCAACGCCATCAACCCAGGTTCAGGAACAAGCCGGGAGGCAGAGGGCCGGCTGGGGAGAAGAAGGCTTGAGCATCTGTAAGACAGTTCGGCCTCCTCGAGGGAGGGGGTCCAGGCTCGGGTGCTTGACTGGCCTCCTGGCGGAAAGCCAGAGGCACAGCAAGCAAGGAGTACAGAGAGACGGTTGGGGCATGGTGGATGTCAGCAAAAAATGCCTTGATGTCAGGGCACACACCATGCCCCCAGAACAGGGAAAATAAACGCCGGAGTGCCGAGAGGAAGGAGCGCCAAAGTGCAGACCCTGATAGCTCCCGCCTGCCTAATCCAACGGGGACCCGACGAAACAAAGAAGTGTCTCGGGGTGTACGGGCCCCACGGCATACCCGCCTGGGGGGTACAGCCCCAGCTCCGTGGGGTTCCACCAGGAAGCCAGGTAGACAGTGAAGTGGGGCAGATGACATGTGGCCCGACGGAACGGGGCTCCGTGTGAGGGAAGATAAACAGAAATTTAAAAAAAAAAAAAAAAATACAAACCCAAAATGCAGGATTAAAAATAAATTAATATTTAAACACTATGTGGTAAACAGTACTGTGTGCTGACTTGCATAATATCAGACAGCTTTCAACTTTACATTCCCCACCTACTGTAAATGATGTATCCATTCCATGGCTGTTACCTTATGGGTGCCACACTCATGCTAACCAACTGTGGCTGAGCAAATAGACACTTCATAAACAACATCCAACCAAATTCTGATCAATGTAGCCAATTATTATTATCCATGGTGAATGCAAGACAACCTTGTATTCAATAATACTCCTCTGCAGATAAACTTTTTTTTATTATTCCATTTTACTCTCCAAAAGGTTCAGCCATGATTAAAGATAAAAATAAAAGTTATTAAAAACCTCTAAAAATACTTTAACTATATACTTATATCTTGCCTGAGACCAATTACACTTATCAACATCCTATATGAGCTCTGTGTACATGCAGGCCACATCTCTCTGAATTCTGACCCACCAGTGCACTTGCACCCTCCTGTTTCATTGTTCTTCGGGGACAGGTGAATCCAAGAAATGGCTCTGCACACCCCCAGAACCCATATTTTACAACAAAAATCAAATCCTACTGAAATACAGTGATCCTGGCCTCAGGAAAAAGCAGACAAAAATGGTTTAGTCATTTTCCACCTTCATTGTAACAATCCAGCAATAAAGGAAATTGCAGTTACGTAAGAACTTACCGTAACAGTAGATCTTCGAAAGAGGTTCCTGGAGTAGGTCTTCACATTTACGCCAGGGGGCGCAGTCCTATATGTGAAGACCTACTGCAGGAACCCTCTCGAAGTAAGATCTCAATGTTTTCAGATTCCTACAGTTTTATAAACTGGAAAGCAGTGTTTACAAATAAGGTCTAAATCTGTGTTAAGACCATTTGGGTAGAGCGATCCGAGTCAATTAATTCATTCCATTTCTTACTTGGATAACTCCTTAAGCCTATCACTACCCACCACTATAAGGTACGTGATCCACAGCCCTGAAAGAAAATACTGTTGTGGCACACCTGTGGCAAGCCCTAAAATGTTCCCCCAAAGGCATTTGCCTGATTTCCTCCCTGAACTGCTCTCACATGTTCTTGAATCCTCTTTCTTGTACATCTCGTAGTTCTGCCTACGTAGAGCTTGCCACAGGTGCACCACCCCACTTACACCACGTACCTTGTCTGACATGTCATGCTGAATTTAGTTCTAAACTCTTCCCCCGTATTTGGGTTGAGAATAACTGGAACAGTTACTGCATATCTGCACACATTTCACTCATGGCACTGATAAAAACCTGTCTTCAAGTGCGCAGATTCCACAGACCTATCAATATAAAGGCTGTGGGTCAAGAGATCCTTCAAAATTTTCCGCCTTCTTTTGGACACCCTTGGTGTGGATTCCACCACAGGTCCTAACTCCATGTCTATACTTCAGATCTGCCAATGATTGTTTTACAGTTCTAGCTACCTCACTGGTATCCAACCCATAATCCAGTACAACATTTATTTCTGTCTGCTTATTTTGCTCTCTCCTCCTAGGCACCAGTAGTGAGTCCCTGAGCACCTGTTCAACTTTTTTCTCAGCTTTATTTATTATTCTGGCTGAATAATCTCTCTGCAAGAACCTGGTCAACAGCATCCAGGCTTCCTTGTCTTATGTTGTTGTTAAAGTACAATTATGTTTAATCTGTAAAAATTGCCCATAGGGAATGCTGCCGACCAGTCTCCTGTGGTGGGCACATTCTGCCCTCAATAAGTTGTTACCATAAACAGGTTCCCTGCAAGGTTCACAAATCGCTCTCGAGTCTTCACCCACTTTGAACTTTATATCTACGTATCAGATCAGAGCAGATTACAGCGGTGCAAGAGGAGTTTGTGGAGTTGGGGAGGAGCCTTAGACAAGTAGCATGTACGGTAACCTTCTCGGAGGTGCTGCCTGTCTATGGCAAGGATGATGCTAGGGTATTCCGCACCATGGGATTCAATGAATGGTTGAAAAATTGGTGTGGAGCTCAGGGTTTTGGCTTCGTGGGGACTGGGGAGCCACCTGGAGGGATGCACGCTTATACTGGCGCGATGGTCTGCATCTGTCCGTGGGGGGACCAGGATCCCACGTGACAGGTTTAAATGCTTCATTGGCAAGCATTTAAACTAGCCAAGGGGGAGGCACTGAAAAGGAGCAGGGAAATCCCAGCCTCCCCCACAAAACACAGTAGTTAGAGAGGTAAACACCAAGGTAGAGAAGTCAGTAGGGAGCAGGACAGGGATAAATGCAGAAAAAGGCAGTAAGGACATTGATGGGGCTAAAAGGGGCAAAGCCATAAAAAAATAAATGGAAGGTGATGAGTACCAATGCCTGCAGTCTGTGCAACAAGCTCCCTGAACTAGTGGCCTTGATGGAAGGGGGATGCCTGGATATTGTGGCAGTCATTGAAACATGGTACACAGAGAGCCATGACTAGGATGTCTGCATACCAGGATACACAGTCTACAGGAGGGACAGGGTGGGTAAAAGAGGAGGAGGAGTAGCTCTCTATATAAGGGAAGGCATTAAAGCAACATAACTAAAAAGTAAACAGGAAGTATATGAGTCACTATGGGTCACCCTGGAGACAGGAAATTGTGCCACAATCCGCATGGCGGTTGTGTACAGACCCCCATCTCAGGGGGAGGAAACAGACAAGGAAATGATAGAAGGCATCCTTAAAATGGCAGAAAAAGGGGAGATATTGTTGATGGGGGACCTGAATATGCCAGATGTTAACTGGAGTACCTTTGCTGCAGGCACATCCAAGAGCAGGGTCATTCTTGATGCCCTACAGGGGGCATGCTTCAGACAGCTAGTGTTGGAACCCACTCGGGAGGGAGCAATCTTAGACCTGATGCTCTCAAATGGGGAAGGAGAAAGGATCTCAGATTTAGAAGTGGGTAGCCATCTGGGAACAAGTGACCACCAAACAGTGTGGTTCACAATAAACACAGCCATAGAGTCAAGCCATACAAAAACAAGAGTATTGGACTTTAGGAAGGCTGACTTTAGGAAAATGAGAGAGTGCCTCAGAAAAGCACTAGCAAACAGGCAAGAAGGAGGGTGGAGGAACAATGGAGAATAATCAAAACAGCCATCGCAAAGGCAACAAGCCTTTGTGTGAAGCAAATCAACAAAACAAAATGAAGGAAAAAAACCACTATGGTTCTCAAAAGAGGTGGCAGGAACGGTTAAGGAGAAAAGGATAGCATTCAGGAAATATAAGGAAACACAGAAGGAGCAGGACAGAGAACTTTATCAGTTAAAGATAAGGAGGCAGGGAAGGCAGTCAGAATAGCAAAGGCACAAACTGAGGAAAAGATAGCCAACTCTGTTAAGAAGGGGGATAAAACCTTTTATAGGTATATTAGAGAGACGAAGAAAGACCAAGGGAGAGATACAGAGACTTAATAAAGGCGAGGGAATGTGGGCAGAGTGACAGCGAAAAAGCAGGGATATTGAACAAATATTTCTGCTCAGTATTCACAATGGAAGAGGAGGGGGAGGTACCTAAACCAAACAAGAGAGAAACTCTAAATAGGGGGGTTGATACCAGTCCATTCACAGAAGAAAGGGTTTTGAAAGAACTCTTGAAAATGAGGGTGGACAAAGCAATGGGGCCTGATGAGATTCACCCAAGAATTCTAAAAGAACTAAGGGTAGAACTAGTAATACCACTGACTACTCTAACAAATCATGGGAAGATGGGGTGGTACCCGAGGACTGGAGGAGGGCAAATGTGATTCCACTTCACAAAGGTGGGAGCAGGGCAGAGGCAGGAAACTACAGACCAGTTAGTTTGATTTCAGTGGTAGGGAAAATGATGGAATCACTTCTGAAGGAAAGAATTGTTGAGTACCTAGAGGCCAGTGGGGCACAGGACCCAAGGCAGCATGGTTTCACAGCAGAAAGGTCATGTCAGCCAAACCTAATAGATTTCTTTGACTGAGTGACCAACGTAGTAGACCAGGCAGGGGCTGTGGATATGGCCTACCTAGATTTTAGCAAGGCATTTGACACAGTCTCGCATGTAAGATTAATATACAAGTTAGCCAGCCTTGGAGTGGGTCCCAAGGTGGTAACCTGGATAAAAAAACTGGCTGGACAATAGGACGCAAAGAGTAATAGTAAACGGAGTCCACAGTGAAGAAAGGAGGATAACTAGCGGGGTACCGCAGGGTCCCAGAACTGGGACCGGTGCTCTTTTAATGTCTTTATAAGTGACATTGGAGAGCACCTGGAAGGAAAGGTATGTCTCTGCAGATTACACAAAGATCTGCAACAGGGTTGATACACAAGGTGGGGTGGAAAGAATGAAAGGGACTTGGCAAGGTTGGAGGAATGGTCAAATATGTGGCAGCTCAGATTCAATGCAAAGAAGTGCAAGGTAATGCATCTGGGAAACAAAAACCCAGAGGAAGAGTAGAGTACACAATGGGGGGTGAGTTAATAACAACAACAAAAATCGAAAGAGACCTAAAAGTAATTATATCAGATTACCTAAAGGTGGGCAAGCAATGTGAGAAGGCAGTAAGGAAGGCAGGGGGGGGAGACTGGGATGAATAGGGAGAGGCATCAACAGTAGAAAACAGGAAGTTGTTATCCCTCTGTACAGACAGTTAGTGAGACCCCATCTGGAGTACTGCGTGCAATTCTGGAGACCTCATCTCCGCAAAGACATAGAAAGAGTGGAGGCTGTTCAGAGGAGAGCAACCAAAATAGTGCAGGGTCTGCACCAGAAGACATACCAGGAGAGACTAAAGCAGCTTAATATGTATACCCTTGAGGAAAGGAGGAAGGGGGGGACATGATAGAAACTTTCAAGTATTTCAAGGAGATTAAAGTACAAGAGGTAGTATCTTTCAGAAAAGAGATGTACAAGAACAAGGGGCACAATTTGAAGATAGAGGAGAGCGCTCAGAGGTAATGTTAGAAAGTATTTTTCTCAGAGAGGTTGTGGATGCATGGAACAGCCTTCCTGAGGAGGTTGTGGAGTCAGGAACAGTGGGAGAATTCAAGAATGCATGGGACAGGCATAAGGTAATTCTAGTGGGGGGTAGGAGGAAGTAAGCTGTTGATTAACTAGAATCTGCAGCTTATCCATCAGGTAGGGAAACTGGCAGACTAGGCGGGCCAAGCGGTCCTTCTCTGCCGTCAAATTCTATATGTTTCTATGTTACTCAACCTCCCTGTTGTCATTATGAGTACAAGTAATGTTCATGGAGTTCACATTTAACCAATCTATGAATCCCTGCATGGTGTCCTCCTCCATCCCAAACACATATAATCAATAAATCGGTATTACTTCACAAAGTGTCTGAGGTTGCCTTGTCAAAATCTATCTGGTGTTTCCACCAGGCCATGAAAATATTAGCATATGAGGGGGCAAAAGCTGCCCCAATAATCATTCCTCTCAACTGCAAATACTTTTTATGATCAAACAGAAAATACTTATGTGTGAAATAAAAAACTTAAAAAGTCAAGTATACATTTCTGTGGTGCCTCCCTCAGGGTACTGTCTACTGCCAAAAAGTCCTTGCATGCTCAAATACCACGCTCATGGATGATGCAGGTATATAAAGAGCATATGTCTGTAGTCACCCAGCAATACTGTTGTAGCTATTCAAGACCTTTGATCTTATTTATAATATCCATTGAATCCCTAATATAGCTGGGAACTTTCATCCCTTGAATCCTTAATATAGCTGGGGACTTTCATCACAATCTGTTTCTGGTAATGGTCCACAAATCTGGAGAGATCCTCACTGAGAGACCCCAGTCCTGAAACAATCAGACACTAAGGAGGGTCCCTCAAAGACTTGGGGACATTGGGAAGCGTGTAAAAAGTGGGTGTCATGGGGTGTTCAGTTTTCAGAAACGGTGGCCATGCTTAGAAATATAACCACCCACCCAGACTCTCTCCACAATTTCATCTAGTTCTAATTTAAATGGTATACTGGGGTTAAAAGTTAAACTTTTGTAACATTCATGATCCAACAGTTGTCTCAATCTCCTGAACGTAAATTTCTGTATCCTGGACTACAACCAATCCACCTTTATCTGCATTTCATATCGTAATCTCTAACACCGATCATAATCCTCTCACAGTTTCCCTTTCTCACGGAGACACATTTCTGCATTTATAATCCTTTCTCTGTGCTAACGATTTCTCCAGATCTGCTTTCACCATAGTTTCAAATACATTTACAGTATTGTGCCTGGGAGTGTTAGGACAGAAGGTACTTTTAGGTTTTAAACCACTTTTATTAGTTTTCATCATTTTCCTTGTGTCCTCCTGTTCCCCATCCCCATTTTCCATCTGCAACATACCCTCACCATCATCACACAGAGACAGCAACAGATTGACATCAGGTGTGATAAAACTGCCCCCAATACCTTGCTCAAATTCGCATTAAGTGGCTGGACAAACATTAAACCAACAGCTAAGTCTAAATTAGATTCTGGACTTAATGCCTGCTCAAGTCCTTCCAAAGTGCCACAACCCATTGTTGAACTATTCCCTAAAGGTTGCTGCAGAGAAAAAAAACAGTATTATTAACTTGATTTTGTTTATAAAAATAGTACTTCATAATTTTTCTCAGGAGCTTATAAAAGTCCACTTGTACAGTAAAACTATCAATGTCTTGTGAGGTAACAAAAGATAAACCTTTTGCTAATACTCTGAGTTTCAGAAATCACCCTTGATGAAATGTTCAAAATGAGCAGTTCATTCACTTCTTATAATGATTCCTTTTCAGAATCTGAAAATACCACCGTGCTGTTTTCCCCCTTCTCGGTCTTCTTTTTCCTTTTCCTCTTAACTGGGTTAGGTCCAACTGATCTTCCAGATACCTCTCTAACAAAAACCAAAAAACACCTGTTTCTGTGCTGCTTTACACCGAGTAATGGGGTGGAGGGGCGGAATTTGTGAATGTTCTGGTTGCCTCATTTTCTACTCCTGGAATGCCCCCTATTAGTGGACCTGCCCCTACTTCAAGGTCCATTTACCCAAGAAAAAAACATTTCATAGTTCATAATCCCTGCAATCTCTTTCAAACTTTTGTTTCTTCCTCTGTTCTACCTCCTCCTCGTGCTTTTCAGCTCTCTCGTGCAGTTCGAAAAAAATACTTCACAACTAGTTGGGATTTAAATTTATCAAGCTCTTTCTCAAGTTCTTGGATTTCCCTTAGTTTTCTCATACAAAGTTTTGTTCCACCAGAATTTCAACCAATGTGGTAGAAACGTCACTTGAAGCCCCCAACCACTTTTCTTCTAAATCGCTATCAAGTGTCCCTGCTGAGAGAGTTTTATACATTCGCAGACCTCTAGGAACATGTTCCCTTCGCAGGTCTTCTTACAAAGTTACACCATCATACCAATAGTCAATTTTCCATATTCACTAAGCTTTTCTTTTAACTCACTGTTCTCCTCCTGATTGGCTGTTTCATCACCAGCAAGTCCCCGTAGGAAATCTCTCCATTAATCATGTCTCACCATCCTGGCAAAGCTAAAGGTATTCCGGCTAGGGACTGCTCTCTTTTAATTCCCCTTCACTGTAACCGCCATGTGTTCACCAGCGTTGTATTATAAATAATTACAACCTCTGTTAAGGCTGTAACTCAGCATGGAATTGGAGATGCTATGGAGGCGTGCTAAAAACACACACGCTTGACTGTGCACATGGGGCACTCCGCTTAAAAACTCAGACTACTGAACAAAAAGAAAACCACTCACACCACGTCTGATATTATGTAAGCACACAATACTATTTACTACGCAGTGTATAAATATCTATGTTTATTTTTATTCATGAATTTAGGGGTTGCATTTAAAATCTATGGGTGACACATTTCAAATGCTTTGAATGTATTAAGAGAGAGCATTTTGAATGGCACGTCAGTTAGTGTGGGGATAGTGGATTTCTCAAATGTGTATGTTGTATATGTTTCTCCATAGAAAACATCTGTGAAGTGGCTTTAATTGTAATTAGTATAATTTAAATGATGGCAGTTGACTACCAAACACTGCCCCCTGATGAAGCCTCTGCAAGGAGGCACTACATAGGGGTGTCTGATATTCTGGGCAATTTTTGGTTTAAATAAATAAAACAGTCGCACTCAAGTAGCTGTGTGCACTCCTTTCTTGCTTTTGTCCTTATGGTCATTTTAAGGGCTGCACCTTTGGCTATGTGGCATAACAGTTTTGTTCGTTAGTTTATGTTTTTAGGTACAGTTAATGCCATTTATATCGACCGCGGTTTGAGCAGGTGGTCGGTTTGTGCGGGCACTTTTCAATTTCCATTTGCTACATGTATTCAAAGGCATCACAAAAAAGGACTTTACAGCGGACATTGGGCATCGTCTATCTTGCCCATTTTTGGCTGTTTTGTAACAGTTTGGAAGTGTGAAGGTAACATGTAAAATGTAAGAATTGCAGTTCAACTTGACGGCTTTACCACTGAAGCTGGCGACCTTACAAAGTGACTGCAGCTTTTCACTTTGAGTACTGTATTAAGCGGGTTAATCATTTAATTACTTGTTAATTACAGTCAGCTCTCCTGAAAGTGGATTTAATCCTCTCTGTCATAACCGCATCTTACATGCTTTGTTAACTCTTTTCCGAGATGGCTACAGGCGGTTCAAAATGCAAGACGC
This sequence comes from Neoceratodus forsteri, assembly GCA_016271365.2. Taxonomy (NCBI): domain Eukaryota; kingdom Metazoa; phylum Chordata; order Ceratodontiformes; family Ceratodontidae; genus Neoceratodus; species Neoceratodus forsteri. The sequence goes on from CM057455.1 coordinate 1,088,654,616, forward strand.
TCTCACTTGCAGAGAAAGTTGACCTTCTAGATAAAGTAGAGAAGCTGCCCCATATGAGGCAGCATGATCTGGCACAGCACCTTTCTATGCCAAAATCAAGAATTGCTGACTTACTGTGTAATATGCCAAAGTCAGAGGGTCCCCAGTAAACCCCAGTGGTCCCCAGTTTCCCCCAGTATACACTGTAAGGTGCCCTGTGCACAATGTAAATAAAAAATGAAACCATTTTTATGCAGCTGCAGCAACAATGGCTTGGATGGAATGCTGTGCTGAGCTGCTCATGCGTCTTGGTTTCAAAAAGTTTTAACAGTTTTTCTGTGTGTTCCTGGGTAGCTGTTGAGGAGGGAGGACGCAGCAAGTTAAGGGGGCAAGGGAAGAGGCTTACCTGTTGTTGAAGCCGTTCCTGAGAACTTGTCTGTGCTCCTGCTCTGCCTCCAGCACCTGAAGACTGCCCCAGAAGTGGACGGCGCAGTCGGTGGTGCCATCGGGGCACCACAAGAAGAAGAAAAAAGTCCGGTTCAGTCGTTGGGCTATGACCCAGTCTGTTTATTTTCAGCTCCCCGATTAGTTTTGAAAGTAATTTCGGCCCCCCTTCGGCAGCACAGAAGAGCCACATCACAACTGAAAGCTGTCGGTCTTCCAGAGGCCCCCAGATGTCCTCCGCACTGCCTCCATTGTTGCCTCCCACTGCTTGCGCACCTCCCGCCTCCCGATTAATCCTCCGGTATCCTAAGGAGCGGTGAGTTGGCGGCAGCACGCTGTTAAGTGCTGTCCACCTATCTAAAAGAGACTTTTTTTTTAAATTTTATTTAAAAGCGCACAGAAGACGCAAAAGAGGAGTGGCTGACCGCAGGGAAATCGGGTCCGAGGACCCTTAATTTAATATTCAGGGGGTGGGTGTAGCAATGCCCACAGGGAGGGGCCAAGGAATCAAGGCCAAGCTAAGGCTTAATAAATATTCAACGGGGTTTGAGTCGGAAGAGGGGCAGCAGGCTCTCTGAGCCAAATAATTAAAGGGGCCTTGCCACTCCTGGGCAAATAAAAAATTAAAGGGGCAATTCAGAGGGCACCAGGCCCAATTTAAAAAGGGCACCAGGCCCAGTTAAGAGGGGGGCACCAGGTCCATTTCAGAGACACCAGGCCCAGGTTAAAGAGGGGTACCAGGCTCATTTCAAGGCCACCAGGCCCACGTTTAAGAGGGCGCCAGGCCCATAATTAAAAAGGGCACCAGGCCCAGTGGTACTGAGGGCACCAGGCCCTAGCAGTAAGAAGGTGCCAGGCCTAGCAAGTTAGGACAAGCCAGCCCAGTAATACTAAAGGGCTACCCGGGACTAGCAAATTAGGGCAAGCCAGCCCAGTGGTAGTACAGGACTAGCAAGTTAGGGCAAGCCAGCCTAGTGGTACTTAGGGCAGCCCAGGCCTAGCAAGTAGGGCAAGTCAGCCCAGCAGTAGTAAAGGGATACCCAAGCCTAGCCAGTTAGGGCAAGCCAGCCTAGTGATACTAAGGACTACCGCGGCCTAGCGAGTTAGGGCAAGCCAGCCAGGAGTACTAAAGGCACGAGGCCCAGCCAAGTGAAGGCATCAGGCCCAATAGTGATAAAGTAGGGGCATCACAAGGTCCAGGACCTGTAGCTAGCTATTTAGGCCAACAGCTGTGTTAGGGGCCCAGTGATAGGAGCGACCCCAGATTTAATAGGAGCCTAGCTAGCCATGTAAGCCCTCCAGTGTTAAAGGGGCCCAGTCACCCATCTTTTGTATAGCCTTCCCGAGAGTCTATTCCCCACTGTAGTGTTTCCACAGTAACAGGAGAACCCAATTTAGCTAGAAGGGACCCCATTAGAGTTAGGTCTACCAGAGCTAGGGTGGAATCTGTACGATAAATTGCCTGTATATTTACTGTGGTCTGGACACTGAGACTATATAGTTATTGACCACTACAGTATGAACTGAGACTCTGTGTGCATTTTCCTACATTATTAGTCATTCTACGAACATTATTGAGTATCAGAACTGTCTTGCATTGTTTTGTGCCGGCTTTTTGGTGCTGGATAACCATCGGAATCAGTCTTCAACTGTCTTCAAAATCACTTCACCCTGGTGTAACCCTATCAGTCTTCAACTGTCTTCGGAATCACTTCACCCCAGTACAACCCTGTCAGTCTTCACCTATCCTTCAAAGATCATCCTCCAGTGCATCCAGAAGCAGACAACAGCCAATCCAGGAAGAGCCGCACTGCAGTTGCCTCAAAGTTGCATCGTCCCATTTGTTATTTTCCTCTCACAGTTTCCCTGTATGGCTTGGCGCAGTGCAGAAGTCTGCAGTCCGTTTTCTTGTTTTCACGTCTGCAGCGGAGTACCAGTCAGCCCATCTGTCAGTTCTCCAAATGACATTCGGTTTCTTGTTTTCAGTGTGTCCTGGCTCATCCGGCCATGGACACCAAGTTCAGTCGCAGTTCGACATACGATTTATTGTTTTGGCGAGTGCCTTGGCTTGTCCGGCCTTGGAACTCTGAAGACCAACGCACTTCGACGCCCAGAGAGAGTGGTTGCCTGGAGTCCAAGAGTGGTCCAGGGGTCCTGATCCAGTGGGAGCATCAGCCAGTGTGTGTCTTCAGTCCAGAGGGAGTGCGTGCTTGCCTGGAGTCCAAGAGTGGTCCAAAGGTCCCAATTCTCCCAACCCCGTGTGTTCATCAGCTTAGAGTACATCTTCAGTCCAGAAGCGAACTGTTGGTTGATTCTTCTTCTTCTTCTTCTTGATCCCTTCACTTGGCAATCCAGAAGCGGATTGTGGCCAAGTGGTTTGCATTGCCTATCCTTTCCGGGCAGTCTAGAAGCGGACTGCAGCCGGATCTTGTATTCCTTTCCGGCAACCCTAGAGAGGTGGGGTGTAGCCTAGGACTCATGGTCTGTTAAATCCTCTCTGCATCCTTAGCTTTTCCACCAAGATTCTATATTTCACTGGGAAACCAGTGGAATGTTTCTACATTTCTTTCGTTGACAGAGAAAGTTACGTGCACCAACTGACGATCATCTATCGCATAGACTCTTCTTGTAGTATTGGAATGACTGTAATTCTAAAACCTAAGTTTTAGGGAGAGGTGCACCTCAAGGTTAGAAGTAGATATCTGAAGACAAGGAAGATGCTCTTACAGCGTAGCTGTTACAGCTGACTATTCCTCTTGCCTATAGTAAAGTAGCAGCTTGTGTATATATGATTGTCCCTCTCTTATGACCCCACCCGATAATCAGATGCCAAAAAAACTAGCTCATCTCTACTCGTGCCTCCTGCCTCTCCATTTTGGTGAAGAACTACATCACGTAGCCAAATAGGAAAAGAACTGCCTTATAACCTGGGTGAGTGTATTGGAATAGCCTGACATTCATATCTCCCAGCTCACTTCATTTGGCGTCACGGAATTACGTGATTCTCATTCATTCCAAATATTACCACCCCATCTATCTCCTTATTAGATCTCCCTGCTCACTTCAATTGAAGCAAAGGGAACAAATCCTTCTTGAATGGCATTCTAAGCAAACCCCAACAGAAAACGAAAACGTGAGGGGAAGGACGGAGAAGCTGAGGAAGCACTTCTCTATTGCTTTGAGAATGCAAGAGGGAAAGATGCTAGGACAACTGGCCCACTGCTGACAAAAAAAGCTGAACAACTGATATCAGCATTAGGGCACTCCCAACTTCACCCCCTCTGAAGGCTGGTTTGGCCATTGGAAGGCCAGGAACAACATTGGTTTTCGGAGAACACACAGGGAGAAATTAATTGCAGACGCTGCCAGCGCAATGCAATGGGTAACAGATGCCTTGCCAGGCTTATTGGAGGGGTAAGTACCGTGCAGAGAAAAATAACAGACTTCTTCACACAAGGAGCTGAATCACAGTGAAACAGATAACATTTATGCTTATTTTTTTTTTTTGCTTATTGTTTTTTGTTTTAATGATATAAAATGAATTAAACATTTATTTTTTTAGTACTTTATTGTATTTAATAAAGTTGGATTAGCATTAGCAAGCAGTGTCATTAGCTTATATATGTAAGTAGGCTGTTTGGCTTCAGCGTTCTGCCTAGGTTCAGTTGAGGTGCTTTGAAATTAGACTTTCGTGTAGTCAGTCCGTTCTATAGTGCGGGCAGAATAGAAGATCACGAATGCACCCACTATAAGAGATTTTAACTGTATGTTTTTTTTAACATTTTGGTTTAGCATTTCTCTTACTACATTTGGGGTAGTCAGTGCCACCGTGCACTGTTGGTTGGATGTACTACTTAATGATATGTTACAAGAAATGGCAAATCCGCTATCCAAAAATAAGTGCTAAAAATCCAAGGTCAATTGAACAAAGTTCAAAGAGGTGCTATTGGGCAAAGTCATTACTTATGGATGTTTTTTAACACTATATATGAGACAGCAAAGTTTTTATGACATGGTATAAAATGCAATAATTAATTTGTATGTGCCACCATCCACATTTGGTGTATATGCTTACGTTTGCTGAAATTTGGCTGTTGTACATTTTTATTCTATTTTTTACAACACACACACATACACATACATATTGCTATAATTGACTAGTTATGGTGGTGGGAACCAATCAGGACTGGTGGGGATCACTTTTGGGCTCAGGTCTCTGGGTATAAAAAGAGTGTACCCACAGCACCAGACTGTAGCTCTGACAAAGCCCACTTGGAGATACGTAAGCTCGTCCATGCACATGTGTGATCAGCACACATCCTTCTTACCCTCATAGCCATGAATCCCGTTGAGAAGGTAAGCAGTTTGTTCTAATACTGGCTGAGCAGTGAAAAGCAATACTTGTGGCAAACCCTGAAGTGCAATTATGCTCAAGTGCAACAGTGAAGGCTACTGGTGCTTTTATCGGAATGGGTGAACAACGTGGTAATGCATCAAAAATCTCTTGTGACTGGTGGTTGGACAAATACGTAGAGGCAACAATTTACTTTGTACAAGAAGTTTAAGTTTCAGAGAGACTTTGAATCAATTGCTAGTTGGTGTGACAGTACAACAGTGTTTCATAGCACTACATGGATTTCTGCTTAAATCCCTCCACTGGGCACTCATATGAGATAGTTTCTGAAAACTTATACACAACAAAAGACAGCTTGCGATCATTAATACATAGAGCATACTGGATGGGCAAATATGCATATCCAGTGTATTCTGCCACAGAGGGATTCTTATTCCTTCTGACCTCGAGATCAAAGCTCAAGAGATTCGTAGGAATCAGAACCCTTCTGTGGCAGAATACACTGGTTGTGCTTAGAGTTGCACATCCAGTAATTTTTACAGTGTACGGTGCCCCTAAAAGTAATATAAAAAAGTCTGATTTTTTTTTTTTGTAAAAAAACAAGAAATTTATGCTGCTGCGTCTTATTCTGGGATTTAAGGCTGGTTGCTAGGGTCAGTGGTGTGGTCGTTAGAGACCAGATGTCCCTACATCTACAGCATAGGCTTCCATTGGTTGTCCGTTGTGTTTGGGAGGAATTTAAAAAACATGGCGGCCGTATTTCCCGCTAAGAGAGAGGACTTGCAGCGAGGAATCGTTTTTGATTTTGTGAGTAATTTAAAATATCTGGTTGATCCTCCATTGTATTTTTTAAATAGCTGGTTGGTCCTACATGTTTTTTTTGTATCTGGTTGATACCGCATCTGCAGGATTTGTTTGATTCACAGAGTCAAGTGATCGTGCCTCAAGCTTTTGTCTAGTTGATCTTGCAGTTTCTATTGCTTGTGGCTCGTGCACTTTCCAAATCAGCTGGAACAATGTTCATAGGAATCATAGGAACTTTTCAAGTCCAAAGCCTTTAGAGGCCACGAGGACATGACCATTACCCTAATACCCCCTCTATCCAATCCTTCCTTGTTCATTCATGTAAATATCAAGTCTTCTCTTGAAATAAATTAATGCTATCACTCTGTATAACATTAACAGGAAGCCTATTCCATCCCTCCAACACTCTCTGGCTAAACCACTGCTTCCTCTTGTTACTCTTAAATTGTTCCCCTTTCAGCCTGTATGGTGTCCCCTGGTTACCTTTGCAGCATCCCTACCAGTGAGCGACAAACACTCCCATAAATCGGGGGATCGTAGTGCCTTGTAGACCAGATGTATGTCCCCCCTAAGCCTCCTATATGCCAATGGATACATACAGAGTTCCCAAAGTCTCTCAGTTTATGTTAGACCACTAGTCCCTCTCACCATTCTTGCAGCCCTTCTCTGCAATCTCTCCATCCTATTCACTAATGTCTTACCTTGGGCAGCCCAAAACTGCACACAGTACTCAACGTGAGGCCTCACACAAGGGCCATACAGGGGCATAATAACTCTCCTATCTCTACCTTTTAGATTCTTCCCAATACAACCCAGCATTCGATTCCCTCTCTTAAGTACTTCTCCACAATGTCTCTCAAACTTCAAGTCACTTGTTACGATAACTCCCAAGTCTCTCTGCTCATACACACAATTCAGCTGTTCCCCATTTAAGAAATAGGTTGCTCTTATATTCTTATTCCCAAAATGCATTGTCTTGCATTTATCAATGTTAAAAACCAGCCCCTTCCTATCCGCCCAGTTAGCAACTTCTTATATCTCATACTGAAGGGTACAATCACGTTCCATGACCTTTGAACTGTGGTACAACAACATTTTAGATGAGATAGAAAGTGAGTCAAGACCACGTTCCACCATACACTGTATTAGCATTCTGGTTGTAACAAATATGTAATCACTCTGCTGCCCCCATGTGATGCCTAAATATGGCCATTCTGGTATGTCAAATTCCTACATACAGTAATAAAATAATTTAAGGCACTGCAGAAAATATTTCAAAAATAGACCCCAAAACCTGACAGTGTCCCTTCTAAAGTAAAATGACACAACATATGGTAAACATAGTGATTTTAAATTTTTTTTTAACAAAATGCAACTAGTGCTCCAAAACGACAGTAACAACGGATGTACTACTGAGAAGTATTTTCCCAACCTGCCTCATGTTGTTACAAATATTCATGTCTGCCAGCACAATCCCTTTAAGTTTTCTTCTAATTGAAAAGCAGAAAAGCTATATAATACTACAGTGCTGAATAAACCATGTTATGCTCTCGTAAGATTACAAAAGATATTAGAAATGTGGCCCCAAGCTGTAAGATGCAAATATAAGTACCTTTCCTCCTTGTAATCAAAAAAAAATGCTCTCCTGCACACTAATAATGTTATCTGGATTCAGCATGGCAAAGTCAAGAATGTTTCCATTAATTAAAAAAAAATAAACTACTGGAAGCAAAACACTGACTTCATGCAGGTGCTAAAAGTGTCAACTGTCATGTGTGGTGCTTGTTCAGAATTCTGTCACATTACGACTTCCCTTTGGCCTTGTGAACAAGAAAAACAAAATCAAAGTTGTGCACAGACATACTTGAGTGAACAACGTTTTATTTGGGGGAGTACAAGGATACAAATTACTTACATTATACTCTACTTAGAAACATAATAGAAGTGTTTTACAGGCAAAAATAAAGGGTCCAGCTAATCTGCTCGGATCCTAGTGTAATGGTCAAGGGCACTGAGCTACAAAATTGGAGACCTAGGATTGAATACCATCAACCCCCATTTGCATACTGTGTAACCCTGAGCAAGTCACTTAACTTCCTTGTGCTTCCAGGTCGCACCTGAAAACAAGCTCTGGCTCAGTGTGCCTTTCCTAGTTAAACAATTTCCCCTTTCCCCCCTTACCTACTTCTGCCCTAGCCTGTTGCTGGGCAGGCTCTAGACTGGGTACCCTACTGGCAGCATGGCCCTTTTTGTAGCTGCATCCCCTATTCCCCTTTCCATCACCACAGTTGTCAACCTTTAATCCCACTTCCCCTGAGACCCCACTGTCTGTGCCTCTGCCACTTCTCTTGACAAGCTACAGTATTCCATCTGTCCACCAACCTCTCCAACAAGTACTTCCTCACATTCCTCCTGGATTTGCTTCCCATCACTTTGTACTCGTGCCTCCAGGTGCAGGTCCCCTCACTCCATTAGAACAGTGTTTGACTGTCGACTCTGTTGATTCCCCTTATGGTACTTAAAAGTTTCACTCAAATCTCTCTTCTCCCTTCTAGCCTTAAGTGAGTACATGTTTAGTCTGTTCAACTGTTCCTCATACGACTTTCCCTGCATACCCTGCGCCATTTTGGTGGCCCTCGTTTTTAACATTCTAGGCAATCACAATCCTTCTGACCAAGGGGTCCCGGTGTCACAGTACAAAGGGATTGTGGTTAACCTTCCAGGGATAGATAGCTGCTCTGCTTTTGGCAACAATATTAATCTCATTTCTCCAGCCCATCTCCATCCTCTCAGCTGATTAGATTCTGCTGTTATCCATGCAGACAGGGTTAAAATAATATTAAAAAAAAAAAATTATTGTTGCATATAGGAAAAAGGATTAAGTTTTGGTACAGACTGGAACAACTGGAAGAAATTAAAAACTGTAAATTTTTACCTTGGTACAAGACAGTGAAGGTTAATCATGAGTTAGAACATTATCTGCAGATAATAAAAACTCCAGAGAACTGAAAAGCTATCACGGTCTTCAGATTAAAAGCAGCTCTCTACTAAAAAAAAAAGTGCTTAAAACTATTAGATTGCCAATAATTATGTTTAAATTTTAGTGTTTTTTAGATTTCTTTTAGAAAATGGGTTTAACATTTCTAGCTTCCTTATTGGCTTTTATTAACTGGTCACTGCCATACACAATGTCCAGCTGGGAAAGGACCTTCTAAAAAGAAGACCCTGCTGCCCTATAGGAGCTACTTTAAAGCTCTTTTAAAACGCCTAATACTGTTGTTGCTGCTTATCTCCAGCAACATTCACTCCAACCCTGGCCCCCCACAGCATGGATCCAAGGGTACCTGCAGTGCTGGGACACTCTCCCTGGCAAGCATTAACATCTGCAGCTTCCTCATTAAACTTGATACCCTTTCCACCTGGGTCTCCCAGCACAACCAAGACATCCTATCAGTGCTCAAGACGTGGCTGTCCCCTAAGATCCCCAACTCCGCAATTGCAATTCATGCAAGACAGGCTTTCCAAGAAAGGAGGGGGCTGTGCTCTACTTAAAAGAGTCCCTCACGGGTCATGTCCTGACCATGCCCGTCCCTGGGAACGGCATTCAGGTCCTTTCCACCAAGGTACTACTCGGAGCGCATAATAAGATCCTGACTGTTGCCTCAGTCTATATTTCACCCAAGCTAACTAAATCAGGGCCTTCACTCCCTTCTTGACAGTATCAACTCCCTAGATCAGAACACAGAAGTTATCATGCTTGGAGACTTCAATGTCAACTGGCTGGCCCCCAGTGCAAACAGCTATAAGGATGCCCTGACTGCCATTAATTTCTCCCAAATGGTCCATTCACCTACCAGAATGAACTACAGAACGGGGACCTGTACGCTTCTGGATTGGGTGCTTACCAATTGCCCAGAGCACACCACAAAAACTGAAGTTCTCTCAGACTCCTTAAGTGACCATTCTGCTATCCTGTGCATCTGGACCAACAAATTCACCCCCCCCCCAAAAAAAAGCTATTAACAGCAGAATGCTGGCCCCCGGTCCTCTAAGGCCACTTAAACTCTTCTACATGAACATGACTGGTCACCAATTGACTCAGCAGTAGAATATTTTATCTCCATTTTCAACTCAGCCTGTGACATCCATGCTCCCTTCAAGAAGCGCAAGACCAAGGGTGTCAATAACCCGTGGTTTACTCTAGACCTCCTTAAACAATTGAAATCATAGTATCATAGTAAAAGCCAGCAGAATAGGCCCCATGCTCTATCGAGTCTGCTCAGAAGCTAGCCCCCTACTGGGAGCTCGCTCCTCCACCCCCAGCCCCATAGGTGGTCTTCCCTGGCCTCAGTTTCCCCCTGTACCTCTTCCAACCCTTCTTGAATCCCTCCACTGTGGTCTCTTCCACTAGACTCCTGGGCAGTGCGTTCCATGGTTCCACCACCCTCTCAGTGAAGAAGTGTCTCCTGTGCTCCCCCCTGTACTTCCCCCCTTCCAGCTTCCACTCGTGCACCCTGGTAGTTCCCCCCTTCTTGAGCCTGAACACTTCCCGGGCTCCACCCTTATTTATCTCCTTTACATGTTGAAAGCCTCTATCATGTCCCCTCTGTCCCTCCTCTCCTCCAATGCGTACAGATTGAGTTCTTCCAGTCTCTCCTCATAGGTCCTACCCTCCATGCCCTGAATTATCCTGGTCGCCCTCCTCTGGACCCTCTCCAGCAGCGCTATGTCCCTCTTAAGATGGGGTCTCCAGAACTGCACACAGTACTCAAGACGTGGCCTAACCAAGGCATTATACAGAGGGAGGATCACCTTCCTCCCCCTGGAGGTAATCCCCCTGGTTATGCAGCCTAGTATCCTGTTTGCTTTTGCTGCAGCTCCTTGACAATTCTCAGTGTTATCCATTTTGCTATCCACCACTATCCCTAGGTCCCTCTCACCCAATGTGACTTGCAGTGTGGTCCCTCCCAGGGTGTATGCATGTCCCGGGTTTCTGACCCCCAGATGCAGCACCCTACACTTCAGTGCAATGAACTTCAACCCACACTTCCTTGCCCACCCCCACAGGGTATCCAGATCCCCCTGCAGGGCCTCTCTCCCCTCCTGCCCATCCGCCAATGCTCCCAGTTTTGAGTCATCTGTAAAGAGACTCAGCCTACTCCTAACACCCCACCCTACGTCCAAGACATAGGAATTGAACAGGAGTGGTCCCAGGACCGAACCCTGGGGGACCCCACTGACGACCCTCCTGGGGGAGGAGACTATCCCAGGAGGCAAATCCAGAGACCATCTCTGGTACCAAACTAAGGCAACTGGCACTCTTGTCGACATTCAGGCATACAACACAGAGAGGAATGTCTGCACTCGAGCAATTCGCCTTGAGAAAGCCAACTACTACAGGAGCGCATTAACCTGCACCTGGAAAAAACGGGAGTAAGTTCTGGAGCAACCATACTGAAGTAACAGGAAAAGACCTCAAAGTAACACCCTCAATGCTCAACATAGATGGTGTCATTACCCTGGACCATAGTTAACGCTTTCAACGCTACTTTCACGTACCTTAATCACGTGCTACCCCCAAACTTCTTTGACTCCACCTCTGGCACTTTACCCTCTGATAAATCAGGTATGTTACAGGGGCACCCACAGTTCTATTTCAAAGTAATTTCAGGCCTAGCTAAAAAGCACCTACTTAAAGTGCTCGGAAGGTCCAGATACAGTGGAGATTCCCTTGACCTGAAACTTCTCGCCTTCACCATTGATGAAGTCCTACCCCCTCTTACCAAAATCGCCCCTGAAAAAGGGACTGCAATTGTCTCAGTGGACTTACCCAGTTACCACAACTCACATAAATAAATACAATCCTCAACTGTTCCCGTTCCCCTAAAATGGAAATCGGCAGTGGTGACTCCAATCCCCCCCCAAAGCTTTGGAACGGATAGTTGCTGATCAGCTTGGTGAGTACCTTGAAGAATACAATCTGCAATGTTCCCAACAGCATGGTTTTCGAAAAGGGCACAGCACCACCACTGCACTCCTCGAATTCACCACCTACATCCATCATGCCCTTGATCGGGGCCAACTGGTCGGCACCACTTTCATCGACCTGACAAAGGTGTTTGACACTGTGAATCATTCCCTTTTTTTTTTAACATATTTTATGCACCGGTACTCTCTGTGGCATCCTTCAGAGGTGCCCAACTTGATCCTGCCCCTTCTACTCCCTACTGGCGCAGCCATCACGGTTCACCCCGGAGGACTTTAGCGCTCGGATCATCCCCGGAACTGGGCCCGCCCTCCCTCGGTGGCACTTTCTGAAATTAGAGGATCCATCCCTCTGGGAGGTCAGCCGTAGATCCCCGGTGTGGCCTGGCATGGCATTAGGGATGAGAGGGAGATCCCTGGGGCCCTCGTCATCTCCTGGGTGAACCAGGGTTTTCTACTTTTTCAGTTCCCCCCCTCTCCCTGCGGAGCCCGGCCAGCAAGGCAATGAGTTGCAGTGGCTCCGCTAATAGCATACACGCACCTCCCCAATCGGCGATCCTCCAGCCACCACCGGAGAGATCGCTCCAAAAGCAGTGCACCCGTACCCCACCCCAAGAAGAGGCAGTCCCCGGATGCTCGATCTCTTCCCTCCCTGCCGACCCCCGGCAGCCCTGGCTCGTTCCCGAGCCCGGGTCACCAGTGTGGCGCGAGGTGTGGCGTCCAGCGCCTCAACCCTCAGTGCCACCGGGCCGGCATAATCACTCCCTGTTGATCAAACAATTATCACTACTAGGTCTTTCAACATGACACTACCCGCTGGTTTCAAAGCTACCTCAGTGACCATACCCAACAGGTTAGGATTGGTGAATCCCTTTCAATCTCTCTTCCTGTCCGCTCTGGAGTTCCCCAAGGATCCATCCTTGGTCCCCTGCTATTCAGCATATTCTTGAACAAACTCCCTGCCTCCTGTCCCAACAGAATTCTACTGTATGCAGACAACGCAGTAATTTTCATGTGTCACACAGATCCCTCCTTCCTACAGCTTCAGCTGCAGAAAAGTTTCATGGAAGTTGAAACCTGGTTTAGATTACACAAACTCATCCTTAATTACAAAAAAACAATGTTGTTCCATGGAACCCAGAGTAAGTATAAGGACAAGGAACCAATAATCAGAACTTGCGTGGGCGTTGCCCTGGAGCAGGTGGACCTGTTCAAATATTTAGGTGTGACCCTTGAAAGCACTATAGTGTATAGTAGAGCATTGTTCTATATAGAAATCAATCCTTTTCAAAATGCTGTTGTACCACAGTTCAAAGGTCTTGGAATGTGATTGTACCTTTCTGTGGTAGAACAGCATTCTAGAACCTCTAGAGACTGCACAAGTCAGTTTCATTTTGTAAGAGAAAAATCACAATCCACACATTTCACATAATACTATACACTATAAAAAATACAGGATGAGCAACTTTATATATAACCAGTGTGTTCTGCCACCTTGGGGTTCTGATTCCCACGGACCTCTCTAGCTTTGCTCTCAAGGTCAGAGGTAATCAGAACCCCTCTGAGGCAGAGCGCACTTGTTGTGCATAGTTGCCCATCCAGTATTCTCTATCTTTTGTATACCAAACACATTGATAACATCGCAAAAGCAGTGAATACCCGCATAGGGCTGTTATACAAGCATAAGCACTGCCTGACAGTTGAAGCCCTAAATCTTGCCATTCAGAGCTTAGTAATCTCAATAATTGACTATGGGCTCATGATCTATGGAAGGCCTGTCAGCTTCTCACCTCAGCCACCCACCTTTCTCACACGTGACATCTATAAGCAGGCTAACTGGCTCCAGCGATCCAGCAGACTAAAGTACCAGACCTGCATCCTAGCAAAAAAGTTCTCCTTGAGTCTCCTGCCCCCTGGGATCCAGACTATGCTGACCCCTCACTGTGTCCCACATCAAACCAGAAGGACAGAGAGTCAAACGTTTTCCTTACCAAGCTGCCGGACTACACAAGGTCAGTGGTCCTACAATGTTAAGATTCTCAAACCGGTTCAACTCTCTTCCATCGGAAATCACCAACGTTGCCACACTTGATGCTTTTAAGAGCATTACACCAGCATCTTGTGGCTAGTGCCTCCTGTGATTGCCTCACATAATCCGTTCCTGGTCAGGCTCCCCCTCATGCTTCCTCTCCCACCCTAACACACCACCTCATCACCTCCTCTACCCTCCCCCGTTCGCACTATTTCCACCCATCTCTGTTGCTTGCTCCTTGTTAACACAGCCCTCCTCATCTTTCCTTCTCCCTCATGGAGTTCTACACCTCTCGCTCTCTCCCCCCCATCCCCCAGCACCCCTACCATGCTTACCCTCTCGCCACTTTCCCCTCTTTAATTGCCCATTTCCCCTCCAACCCCATCTTCCCACTACCTTGCTCTCTCTCATTATCTCTCAATCGACCACACATCCTACACCCAGCTCCCCCTACCCTTTTTCCCTTTCATCTTCCCCCTACCCTGCTCCCTCTCATTATCTCTCAATCGACCACACATCCTACACCCAGCTCCCCCTTTCCTTTCCCTGTCTACCCCTTATTCTCACCAATCCCCTCCTGACAATGCTCTTCGAGCTGCTTTCCTCCTCCCACCCCTAAGTAACAGATTAACTATCGTTGCTCTCTGCACCTGTTATCAACTGCCTCTACTGTAACTTCTCATGCTATTTCTCTAGGCATACGTTGTTCAACGCCTAGTGTACTGTCCTGTTGCATAATTACTCGCACTACTATCCTAGACAAAGCCAATAGCTATTCCTATTGTTCATCTTACTGTTTGTTTTGTAATTCATTTTTGTAATATGGATTTCTACTTGTCCTTGTTCCATGACGTGGAACCTTTGTAAAAGAGCCTATGGCTCAAAGGTGTAATCCGAAATCGTAATAAATAAAATAAATAAATAAGAGACTTGCTAGTTAGGCATTTATGCTACAACAATGTCCACCTAAAACAAATCCCTATGCCACCCTGCCTTACTAACAAAAAAAAAATCACTGGGCACACAGAACTTTTGAATATGCTGTGTGCCATGTTTTTCTCTTGCTTACGAGTGAGAGACAGGCCACCTGCTCAATTAAGTTATATACAACAGTAGAGGGAATCATCGAGTGGCACACAGTGTCATAAAGATTTTTTTTAAACCATCAGTTCTGCATTAGTAAACAGCGTTGCAAGATGTGAGCGCTACTCGCACTCCCTCCTCCACCCATCCACTTGCTTCAGCACCACAAGCCAGCAGTGCATCTCCATCTGCAGAAGACAAAAGCAAGAAAGTAGCAGTAGTCTCATCATTAAGCGAGAGCTACAGTCTCATGCTTGCTCTTCCCCTGCTCGAAAACTCAAGCTACTGCCAGTGTAAAAGGCAGAGACACTGCAGTGCAACCACATCCTTTTAATATGCTTGTAAGTAAATCAGTGAAAGCCTCACCGGATTTTTTTTTAACCCTCACTTGATCTACATTTTTACTGGCAGCTGTGGGGGGTGGGGGATCATAAACAAATGATGCCGCAAAACAGTGCCCTCTACCTGTCAGATGCAGTAGTAAATGGTCTATTTTAACATAAAAATATGCTTATTGTTTTTTTTTTTGTTAATACGTTACACTTTTAAAATATATTTTTGAATAGATTATTTAAAATTTACAACTACAATCCATTTCCTAAGTGCAATAATACCCTCCTGGTGGGTGGTATGGTCTATACCCAGCTTTTCGGGGACTATAAGACCCTCTGAGGAAGGGGTATCACACCCTGAAGCGCTGAGGCAACGCATACACGTGTGCAACTGAGCACTCTTGGCACTTTTTTTGTGTGCAATACTGAGCTTACTGTTTGTAAGTACTATGTTTAAAAAAAAAAAAAAAATAATAATTTCTCAGTAAAAAGAATTTAAACCGAATCTACTGCTGTCTGGAGTGCTGGTTTCTTATTGATATACTATAAGGCCCTCTGCCTGCAGTGTTGGGCCTCATTATGCTCCTGGGCGGGCAGGTATAGCCCAATACCACCCACCCTGTTGGGTATTATTACTTGCTTTTGCTTGTTTTCAGTCTACGAAATATTTCAGATAATGCTGTACATATTCCCAGGAATCTTTCAAAATCATCAGCTTCCAACTGACCTCAGAACAGCTGTTCATGAAACCACAATCTTGTCACAGTGATCACAACAGGAGCTCCTGTTATTACCTGTAAAACAACGTACAGAAAGTCAGATGTGCCTTCCCCATTTTCCCTTTCCTCTTCCTATCTCCTTTTTTTCCTGGTCTTTCCCTTTTTATGTTTGCTTGCGCATGTGCAAAAACATAGATGCCATCATCTGAGTTTTCGAGGTGTGGCAGCCCTCTTCAATTCAGGCAGTGTGTTTGCAGGCGGCGGCCGCGGTTCTCCAGTGCCTGCTGAGCTGTCTATGACAGCCGTCCAAATACGGTGGCATTACAGTTGAAAGAAAGGGGGCTACGCTTCAGTGAGCAGCGATAAGATATCGCCTGCTCATCGCGCTCCCCTACACACACACACACACGCGGACGCATACTGCGTGCTCACCCCACACACACTATGTAGCCGGCGGGGTGCCCCAATCCCCGTGGGCTGTGCTCGCCCCCCAAAACAGAGTTCTGTATGCCCACTGGGTGCCCACCCCAGCGGTAATACTATCAATGTCTTGAAGGGTGCCCAATCCGTCGGCTCCACTGGCCCCAGAAACAGGGTGCCACACTGGGAGCCCACCCAAGCGTGGCAAGACATGCTACCGCCTGACAGAGTTGCCCAATCCCCCACCAGCCGTCCTTGTGCCCGCTGAGGCCCACCCCAACATGGCGGCACGTCCTCGCGTCGTCCTCATTTTAAAGAAAAAACACCTGAAACTCAAAAGCAGTCCCTGTTGTCTCTGCCCCCACCAGCCCCACCCTGCGCACCTGCCTCCCCACACCCCCACCCCTTACTTACCTCCGGACTCCGGTGACGATCTTGGTGAACGGGGAACACGTCTGCACTCTTCAAAGCCGACCGAACTGAGGAAATGCGGTAAGCTATATAATGGGATAGATAGGGTTTTCAACTTTGCTGCTTATCTCAGGCATTTTGGAATTTTGCACCAAATTTTCAACATGGGGTTTTGGGACCCTTCTCATGAATGATGTCACTGTCATGGCGTTAATCGGCCCCAGGTGATTTCGCAGTCACTGCGCGAAATCACCTTCGGAACATAAGAAACAACACTGCCACTGTTAGTAAGGTGGACTCTCAAAAGCCTATGTTGAAAATTTGGTGGAAAAATTCCTAAAAATGACTGTTTCTGCGTCGTTGTGCACTTCCTACGCCTCGTGAAGTTCACGAATTTTCAATATTTTCACTCCAGATTTTCAACATTGCCATTTTACCACACCTCCTTATGAGCAGTACAGCTGTCATTTTCACATCTTGCCCAAAGCGTGTTTCGCCTCAGGTAGCGCACAATGGCGCAGTCGGTGTCTGAAATCAATGTATGGGACACATTAAGAAAATCACAGTGACACTGTTAATGAGCAGAGGTCTTAAAATGGCTATGTTGAAAAAATTGATGAAAAATCTAAATGACATTTACGAGCACGCGTGCGCGGTTCTCATGCCGCTCATAAGTTTGCAATTTTCAATATTTTCACTCCAGATTTTCAACATTGCCATTTTATTACACTTCCTTATGAGCAGTGCAGCTGTCATTTTCACATCTTGCCCAAAATGTGTTCCGCCCATGTAGCGCACAATGGCGCAGTCGGTGTCTTGAAATCAATGTATGGGACACATTAAGAAAATCACAGTGATACTGTTCATGAGCAGAGGTCTTAAAATGGTTATGTTGAAATTTAGTGAAAAATTCCTAGAAATGACTGTTTCACGAGTGTGCGTTCGCGGTTCTCTCATGCCTTCGTAAGTTCGAATTTTCTATATTTTCACTCCAAATTTTCCACATTGCCATTTTATTACACTTTCTTATGAACAGTATAGCTGCCATTTTTTACATGTCGCCCACAATGTGTTTCCGCACATGTTGCGCACAATGGTGCAGTTGGTGTGCGAAAGCAATGTTTGGGACAGATTAAGAAAATCACAGTTACACTGTCCATGAGCAGAGGTCTTAAAATGGCTATGTTTATTTATTTAGTTAAACATCAGTTTAGAAACCTTTGAGTCAGAGGCTCATTTACAAAGGTACCTCGTCACAAAGAGGACATCAGAACAGTAGTACAAGGGACACAATACTTACAAACAAAAAAGTTACAGTTCAATTACAATTTTGTTACAATAGAATACAATCTCCAATGAAGCAAAAGATAACAAAAGGTGCAAAACTTATGGCCGGGGGAGAGCTGGTGGGGGTAGAAGGGAGGGAGATAGGGGAGGAGGAATTAGTAGGGTAAGGAAGGGGGCCGCTCAGTGAGCATTGTCAAACAGAGTGTATATTTTTTTTTTTTTTTTTAAACACTAGGCTAGCGGCAGTTGCATTTGCGAGAGCTAAGCAGGAAGTTTCTGAGCCTGGGCTTAAAGCAAGCTAAGGTTAGTGAGTTTGAGACACTGGCAGGAGGAGTTATACCAGTGGGGCTGCATGTGGGAATGCCCTCTGACCTTGAGAGGTCCTGGCTCTCGAGATAACTAGGGTAGCTCTTGACGAGCTGCACGTGATCAGGGTCAGTGCAGTACGGCGAATGGAGTTGGATAGGCCTACGGGGGATAGGCCACACAGGGCTTTAAAGGTGAGCTGGCATGTCTGATACATGAGTCGCTCTTCCAGGTTGAGTAGGGTAGCCAGGGTGTACAGCTCACATGTGTGAGTGAGTCTGGGAGCACCAGTGATAAGTCTGCAGGCCTTATTAATTGTGAGGTGAACCTTGTTGAGGGCAGTCTGATCTGCTGAGCCATAGACCGGAAGGCCATAGTCAATGAGAGACATGACAGAGGAGGTGACAGCCAGGCGGAGTGCATCAGGAGGAAGGCATTTCTTGTGCCGGTAGAGAATGCCTAGCCGTGAGTTGGCGACAGAATTTAGGGCAGATATATGTCCATGGAATGAAAGTGCAGGGTCAAAGGTTATACCAAGATATTTATAGGACTGCACCTGGTCAATGACGAGATTGTGTGTGGAGTGGACAGTTAAGGGAAACTTGCTGTACTTATTTTGGGGGTGGGAGAAGAGCATCGTTTTTGTTTTCTTAAGGTTGATGATAAGTCAGTGCTCAGTGAACCAGGTAGCTGCAGAGTCAAAGACTAGTTGGAGGGAGTTCTGTAGCAGCATGGGGTCATTGTGGGAGGCAACGAGAACAGCATCATCAGCATAGAAGCATCTTACCAGTACAACTGCTGGGTAGGGAGTTAAGAAGAGTGAGAATAGTAGGGTCCAGAGAATTGAGCCCTGCGGCACCAAAGCGAATGGGGCATGTTTCAGAGAGAGTACCGTTGACTTTCACACATTGGGAGCGGGCGGAGAGATGGCTGGTGCCAGGAACAGGTCCTGAGGCAAAGCCTATTAGGTCGAGGTGGAGAGCAAAGAGGATCTGAGAAATCTACGAGGATGTTGAAAATTTGGTGACAAAAGTCCATAAAATTACTGTGTTCACGAGTGAGCATTGCGGCGGTTCCACGCACCCTTAGTAAGTTCATGACTTTGTAATATTTTCAGTCAGATTTTCACCAGTGGCATTTTCCACACTTCCATATGAACAGTACAATATGCGTTTTTCTAGCATTGGCGAAATGTGTTTCACACTCAGGCGCAGAGATCATTCGTGGTCGCTGTAGGAAATCATTGTTCGGGACAGATAACGAAAATCACAGTGACACTGTTCATGATCGGAGGTCCCAAAATGCCTGTGTTGACAATCTGCTGTAAAAAATCCCAAACTAATTACATTCTTGGATGCGTTGCACAGTTTCTATCTGCCTTCGTGACTTCACCAGTTTTTTAATATTTTACTGCAGATTTGCAACATTGCCATTTTTACACCTCCCCATGAACAGTGCAGCTGTCATTTTCACATCCTGTTGAATGTGTTTTTGCACCTGTGGTGCTAAATGCCGTAGTCGCTGTGCATAAACAGTTTTCGGCTAACAAACTGATATTGCCACTGTTCATGAGGTGGGGGTCACAAAAAAAACATGTTCAAAATTTGGAGTGAATATACCAACCAATGCTGAGGTGTTAGGGTTTCCAACCATAACGCCCAACCCTGTAGAGAATGACAGGCATCGGGGTGTGACTTGGGATTCTTGCCTGTAATGCTCATACCATTCCACACCCTGCAGCCAGTGAGAGGCATCGAGGTATGCCTTGGACTCTTTGGCCCCAAAGTTCACCCCATTCTCCTATACCGCACCCATCTCACCACATTTCCTGATGGAATGGGGTGCGCATAAGGGCCAAAGACCCCAAGGCACACCGTGACACTTGTCAGTGTCTGCAGGGTAGGGTGTGGTGAATTGGCGTGGCCGTTATGCCTGATGACCCAAAGGCACACCCCAATGCCTGTCACTCTCTGCAGGGTGGTGGTGAGGTTGGCTTCAGTTCAATACTTCACTGCCATTTCTGTTATGCAGCTGTGTAACTTCTACACTACCAATGCCAGCAAGCAAACATTCGGCATTGACAAATGCTTGTTTTTCATGTCAGGGTGGCCAAAATGACATTCTCCTTGCTTTTCTGCCCGTTTTCTTGAAAAACCCTGTTTGCACATTTAGTGCTGAAAAACTCTTCTCCTTTATCTCCCGATTTGGAAAGAATGAATAGCGCACATCACACTACAGGTTTAAAAGCAGCTGATGCCTCAAGAAATAAATATTAGCTGTGCGTCTGATTTAAAGGCGTTGAGCACTTGGTTTGCTGGCCAAGGCACCTAGCTTCACCTGAGCTCTTTCCTTCTAAGATTGCTTGAAAGGACAGAGCAGAAAAACTTACCAGAGCAAGGGAAAAGGATTAAGACTTCTTTTGGCTAAGCAGATTTACTGTGTGTTATTTTTATTTTGTACTCACAAGGATTGCTACTGTTTGTTGCAAACACTTCATTGCTTAGTTTTCTCCGATTCAAATTGTTGTTGCTGGTATACCTTCTTCTGCATTATTACAAGGTATGCCTACAGGTGTGTGCTAACAGATTACTGCTGTAATCTTCTGATTCAGACTGTCTTTCGCAAGGTATATCTTCTATTACTGCTTTATTTTTCTCTGTAGCATAGTGTTTCTTACGGGGTATATCTTCTCTGAAATTATCACAGGTGGTGCTTTACAGGTTTTACAGTTTTATTTAACATTAGGATAAGCTTTCAGGGTTACTGCATTTGTTGTTGACTGTTTCTGCTCTTACCTCCTTGTTCCTTCATCTGTGGTTCTTCTTTTTCGGCAGAGGAAGGACCCAGCCACCAACCCCCATCCTCAACCACCCCACACTACACTCCTTTTATAGGGTACCATAGTTGTGACATTTCCTGTGGCAAAGCCGGAAGAGGCGGATGAGTGGGGCATCCACAAGGTGAGCTCATTTACAGGCGCACTAGTAATTTAACTTGTTATAACAAGTTATACGAAAACAAAACAAAATCAAACCAGAGAGAGAGAAGAAAAAAAAAAAAAACAGAGGAAAGAGTAAGAATTCCAAACAACCGTTAAGGGGCCAGAAATAAGACATGATGGGAGTGGTGCAGTGCAGTGCAGTGGCTGTGGAGCAGCAGTCTTCCGGGAGATGTTCTGGAGGATGCAGTGTTGTCCAATCTGCAGGCACCTCTCTGGGCTGAGGGAGGAGGTTGCTCATCTCCAGGCTGAGTTGGCCAGAATTTGTGGGACCTTCTCTTCCATCCAGGGACCACCAGTGCCACTGCCGTTGCCTCAGAGGTTGCCAAGAAAGAGGAGCGGTTGGACCACAGTGAGCTCAGGGAGGGTGAGGGTGGTGGAAAAGAGGTGCAACCCTCCAGTTGTACCGCTCCACAATTCCCATGCCATTCTGGCAAAGTGTGGTTCCTCTATGGAGGTACCCCCAGTGGAGACCAAGGAGGATGCTGGGAACCTCCATAAAGGAGACCCACAGCAGGGTGGCATGGGACCCCACAGGGGAAGGAAACAACTCCTGGTGAGGGACTCCATTGTTAGGAAGGTAGAACTGGGGGAGGAAGGGAAGAGAGAGGTAAGGTGCCTGCCTGGCGCCATGGCTTGGAGGGACAGGGAGCGAATCCTCAGGACTGCCGAAGCAGCTGCACAGGGGAGGGAGCTGGATGTCATTGTCCACCTAGGGACAAATGACCTGGCTAAAAAAGGGATTAGAGCAGTGCAGGAAGAGTTTATGGAATTGGGAAGGGGCCTTGGACAAGTAGCACGCACGGTAAGCTTCTCGGAGGTGCTGCCCATCTATGGCGTAGGAGAGGCTTGGGTATTCCGCACCATGGGATTCAATCAGTGGTTGAAAAACTGGTGCAGAGCTCAGGGATTTGGCTTCATTGGGGACTGGGGGTCCACCTGGAGTGATGCAAGCCTATACTGGCATGATGGTCTGCATCTGTCCAGAAGGGAACCAGGATCCGGGGGAGGCACTGGAAAGGAGCAAGGAAATCCTAGCCCCCCCCCAAAAAAAATCACGGTAGTAAGTGCGGTACACATCAACATAGAGGTGTCGATAGGGAGAAGGGCAGGAGTAAATGGGGAAAGTGACAAAGGCAAGAAGGACAGGGATGGGGAAAAAAGGAGTAAGGACATCAGGAAATGGAGGGTAATGAGTACCAATGCCCGTAGTCTGGGCAACAAGCTCCCTGAACTGGTGGCCTTGATGGAAGAGGGATGCCTGGATATCGTAGCAGTCACAGAAACATGGTACACAGAGAACCATGACTGGGATGTTAACATACCAGGGTACATAACCTACAGGAGAGACAGGCAGGGGAGAAGAGGCGGAGGAGTAGCTCTCTATGTAAAGGAAGGGATAAAAGCAACTGAACAAAAGAGTAAACAGGGAGGAGAGGAGGCACTGTGGGTCACCTTGGAGACTGGAAAGGGCACCACAATCCGCACGGGGTTGTGTACAGACCCCCATGTCAGGGGGAGGGAATAGACAAGGATATGATAGAAGGCATTCTTAGGATGGCAGAGAAAGGGGAGATACTGTTGATGGGAGACCTGAATATGCCAGATGTTAACTGGAGCACATTTGCTGCAGCAACATCCAAGAGCAGGGCCATTCTCAATGCCCTACAGGTGGCAGGCCTCAGACAGCTAGTTTCGGAACCCACTTGTGAGGGAGCAATCTTAGAGCTTGTACTCTAAAATGGGGGCAGTGAGAGGATCTCAGATCTAGAAGTGGGTTGCCATCTGGGAACAAATGACCACCAAACAGTGTGGTTCACGATATACTCAGCTACAGAGTAAAGCCATACAAAAGTGAGGGTACTGGACTTCAGAAGGGCTGACTTTGGCAAGATGGGAGAGTGCCTCAGAAAAGCACTAGCAAACAGGTTAGAAGGAGGGCAGAGCAACAATGGGAGTCATCAAAACTGCCATCACAGAGGCAACAAGCCTTTATGTAAGCAAATAAACAAATCAAAAGCGAAAGAAAAAGCCACTATGGTTCTCAAAAGAGGTGGCTGGGAAAGTCAGGAGAAAAAGATAGCATTCAGGAAGTATAAGGAAACACAGAAGAAGCAGGACAGAGAGCTGTACCAGTTAAGGCAGAAGGAAGCCGAGAGGAAGTCAGAATAGCAAAGGCCCAAACTGAGGAAAGGTACATCAGAGAGCGTGAAAGACAAAGGAAGGGATAGTGAGGCTGAATAGAATGAGCAGTTGGGTGGGCAGAGGGGACAGTGAAAAGCAGGGATACTGAACGAATATTTCTGCTCAGTATTCACAAAGAGGAGGGGAAGTGCCTAATCCAATTAACAGAAGCACTTTTGATAGGGGTCGATCCCAGTCCTTTCACAGAAGAAGGGTTCTGCAAGAACTCCTAAAACTGAAGGTGGACAAAGCAATGGGGCCTGATGGAATTCACCCCAGAATTCTAAAAGAATTAAGGGGAGAACTAGTGAAACCACTGACTACTCTTTTTAACAAATCATGGGAGGATGGTGTGGTACCCGAGGACTGGAGGAAGGCGGATGTGATTCCCTTTCACAAAAGTGGTACCAAGACAGAGGCAGGAAACTACAGACCTGTCAGTATGACCTCTGTGGTAGGGAAAGTGATGGAGTCACTTCTGAAGGAAAGAATTGTTGAGTACCTAGAGGCCAGTGGGGCACAGGACCCAAGGTAGCATGGCTTCACAGCGGGAAGGTCATGTCAGATGAATCTAATAGATTTCTTTGACTGGGTGACCAAAGTAGTAGACCAGGGAGGGGCTGTGGACATGGCCTACCTAGAGTTTAGCAAGGCATTTGACACAGTCCCACACAAAAGATTAATAGTCAAATTAACCAGCCTGGGAGTGGCTCCCAGGGTGGTAGCCTGGGTAAAACATTGGCTGGACAACAGGACACAGAGGGTAATTGTAAATGGAGTCCACGCTGAAGAAATAGGGGTTACTACTGGGGTACCGCAGGATTCAGTACTGGGTCCAGTCCTTTTTAATGTCTTTATAAGTGACATTGCAGAGGGACTGGAAGGCAAAGTATGCTTCTTTGCAGATGACAAGATCTGCAATAGGGTTGATACACAAGGAGGCGTGTAAAGGATGAGAAGGGACTTGGCAAGGTTGGAGGAATGGTCAGAAGTATGGCAGCTAGGATTCAATGCAAAGAAGTGCAAAATAATGCACCTGGGAAACAAGAACCCAGGGGAAGAATACACAATTGAGGTAGTAACAACAACAAAAAGGAAAGGGACCTGGGGTAATCATATCAGATGACCTTAAGGTTAGTAAGCAATGTGAGAAGGCAGTAGGGAGGGCTGGGAGTATACTGGGATGCATAGGGAGGCATCACCAGCAGAAAACAGGAAGTTGTTATCCCTCTGTACAGACAGTTGGTGAGACCGCATCTGGAGTACTGCGTCCAGTTCTGAAGACCCCATCTCCATAAGGACATAGACAGGATAGGGGCAGTCAGAGGAGGGCAACTAAAATGGTGCAGGGTCTGCAGAGAAGCTGTACAAGGAGAGACTAAAGGAGCTTAATATGTATACCCTTGAGGAAAGAAGGGAGGGGGACATTAGAAACTTTTAAGTACCTCAGTGGAATCAACAAAGTCCAAGAGGGTAGCATCTTTCAGAAAAAGAGACATGCAAGAACAAGGGACACAATTTAAAGATGGGGGGTGGTTCCAGGGACAATATGAGGAAGTATATTTTCACAGAGAGGGTAGTGGATGCATGGAACAGCCTTCCTGAGGAGGTTGTGGGGTCTAAAACTGTGGGAGAATTCAAGAATGCATGGGACAGACATAAGGCAATTCTTGTGGGGGGTAGGAAGAAATAGGCTGTTGGTTAACTAGGATCTGTGGCCTATCCTGTAGGTAGGGAAATGGGCAGACTAGGTGGGCCAAGCGGTCCTTATCTGCCGTCAAAGCCTATGTTTCTATGAGCACCAAAGTCACAGCTGCATGTTGCACCTTCATGTGAAAAAAATGACTCTAGTGCCCGACAATGCTTCCGGTCGTGAAGTGCGACACAGAAGCATAATTCGTTTTGGAGCAGGATGCTCCGGAGTGAGTTATGCCACACCATGTGGTTAAAGAAATACCACTTGCTGTTTAGCAAGACACTACGGGCAGATATATAAAAAGCCCCACAGTGTCCGATAATTAAATGACAATGAGTTTTTGCAGCCCCAGAGATGTTATAACTGGGGCTGCCTGTCGAAATAAAGCATATTTGGGCAAAAAGGGCCAAATAAAAAGGCCCCTGCATGTTAAAGCATGGGATAGTATGGAAACTCCCCATTATGTAATGTCATAGCCAATGGGAACTCCCTCACAGAGTGTGATGTAATCACTAGGGTATAATAGGGCTCACCACTAGGGGACCATAGATAGTCAGGTCAGTCTGGTGCGGACAGTGAGCGGAGAAGGATCTTCATTGGAGTGTACAGATTTTCACACAGACAACTGAAGTGTAAGAGGTATTACACTAGGCTAACTAGACTGAAATGAAGCCACAAGCTCCACTGGGAAAAGTATAGTCCTGAAGCTATTTTGTTATGCAGGACTAACATTTTTTTTGTTTTATGATTTCTGCATCCATTTACTGATTTTTCTACAAAATAAATTGACAAACGCATATGTGTGTGGTTTATGCACTTGATCCCTGCTTCGTTATGTCACTTATTTATCCCACACGTTCACACCCTGCCTACACTGTCATCGTAGCCTTTACTCAATCTCCGGCTCCCACGCTTCTCAACTAAGACACCTGTGTGTCTATTCTGCATATGCTTGAAGCCCACCACAGTTTTCATCACCACTACCTCCGCTGGAAGACTGTTCCAGGCATCCACCACTCTTTCAGTGAAAAAGTACTTCCTCACATCTGTCCTAAACCCCTCTCCTTCTAGCTTCATTGCATGTCCCTTGTTCTCATGCATTTTCTTCTCTGAAAAATACTCCCCCTTGTACCTTGTTCAATCCCATAAGGTATTTATAGGTCTCTCATGTCCTCTCCCCTCCTTTCTTCCAGTGTGTACCTATTTAGGTCCCTAAGTCTCTCCTCACAGGGCTTCTGATGCAGTCCTGCACCATTTTAGTTACCCTTCTCTGGACAGCCTCCACCCTGTCTATACCCTTCTTGAGATGTGCTCTCCAGAACTGGACACAGTACTCCAGGTGGGGTCTCACTAATGATCTACACAGCAGCAACACCACCTCTCTCCTTCTGCTGGCGATACCCCCATTTTCTACTCCGTGTCCGGATTTCTGTACCCTAGGCGTATGATTTTGAATTTCTTCGCACTGAAACCCAGCTGCCAACCCTTGATCACTCCTCCACTTCTATCAGGTCTCTGCACATTCTCTCCACCCCCACTGGAGAGTCCACCCTATTGCAGATTTTAATGTCATCTGCAAAGAGGCATACCTTCATTTCCAACTCATCTGCAATGTCACTTATAAAGACACTACAGAAGACTGGTTCCAGTACTAAACCATGAGGTACCCCACTGGTTAACCTCCCTTTCCCTGAGTTCCGTTTACCACCACCCCCTGACGCCTCTCCATTAACACCACCTTAGGACCCACCCCTAGACTGCCCACTTTCCTTATGAGCTTCCTACCTGGTTTGGTGCTGAAGGACTTACTAAAGTCTAACTCAGGTTTGCCAGACATGACCCACCCCTCACCCCACCCCACCCCCGTGAACCAGTGCTGCCTCAGGAGTTGTAATTGCCAGATTCAAAATACTTCACAATCCTTTCCTTTAGCAGCAACTCCATTAACTTCTCTACCACCGATGTCAGACTGACCCACCTATAGTTGTCAATCTCCTCCCTGCTACCACTTTTAGGAAGTGGGACTACTACTGCCCTCATCCAGTCCACTGGAACTACTCCCGTTTCCAGTGAGTTGTTGAAAAGGGCTGTCAGAGGTGCAGCTAGTACTTCCCTGAGCTCCCTCAACACCCTTGGGTGTGCCCCACCCCGACCCACAGCTTTGTCCACTTTCAGGTTTGCAAGTCCTCTCAAGACTCTGTCCTCTGTAAATGGGCATGTGTATACCTCCCTCCCTCCCCCCAGTGTTCTGGTGGCATTTATGTGGTCCATTTCCTTCCCCTTCCTCTGTGAAGACTTAATAAAAGCATCTGTTCAGGACATCTGCTGTTTCCTGATCTTCATCTGCACAGTCCCCGATAATAATCTTACAAACCCTCCACAGTCTTCCTCTTTTCACTTACGTACCTAAAAAAATCTTGTCTCATTCAGTTACCCCTTGGACTGTCTTTCCTCAGTTTGTGCTGTTGTGCACTTCCCTGCTTTCCCTGCTTCCCTCTGCTTCTCCAGGTACACTTACCCTATCCTCTTCCCTCTGCGTCTCTTTGTACTTCCTGAATGCCACCCTTTTAGCCTTTAGCTTTTCAGTCACCTCCCTTGAGAACCACAGTGGTCTTTTTTCTCTCTCCTACTTTTGGTCACTTGTTTTGGGCAGATGTTTGTTGCCTTCACTGTGCCATCCTTTTACCCAGCCAACTGTTCCTCCACCCCATCCAAGCCATCCCCCGCTAAGTTGTCTCTGAGGCATTCACCAATTATTTTTTTTTTTTTTTTTAATCTGCCCTCCTGAAGTCCAGGACCCTCGTCCTTGTGTGGTTTTGCTTCCTCTGCTGTCCTTATGTTGAACCACACTGTACGATGATCACTGGTCCACAGGTGGCCTCCCACCTTGACATTTGCAAAACTGTCCCTGATGTCATACACAAAGGCACTATGAGGTCAACAGGGGATAGGCCAAAGGTTTTTATACAGGCTTTCTGGACAGACTACCAACATGTATTATAAACCCTTGAAAGGAAATCTAAAAATTAAAGTATTCTCCAGTAAATTGTTACAGCTAAAACATTATGTTTATGAGACAAGCAAAAGTGCTGAGTTGCTATTCATATTTTTTCATCTAGAAATACAGAGGCTAGATCTGGCAATCAGGAGAATTTTGAGTGGTACTGCATATGCAATAACAAACAGAATATATTTATCATGTAATTATGGTTTGCCCTTGATATGAGGCTCAAACAGCTAAATTTATTGTACCTTTTTCAAAAGAAATATTCCTACTACATAAACAAACAGCGGTCCTCTTATTCGAAAAAAAAAAAAAAATATTTTTAACAGTCTGTCACAATTTCTGGCAGGTGCAATGAAATGAAGAAAACATCTTGGATTGGCAAATAATACACAGAATAACTCATAACTAGTGGATTCTACAAATGAATGTGGTATCCACTGCATTAGGAATGTGTGATACTCTGCATGTTTGATACATTCTTTTTAAACAGCTACGCTAGCCTACTGTTAAATTGTTATGGGAAAAATGTGATGGAATGCATGAAATTATAAAGGCACATTTGCTTAACAATAAACTCAGCTTCTACTGCTACAAAGGCTTTAAATTAATCAGTGAGTTCTGCAGTAACCCAGATCTCCTAAAACAGGCATGTTTATCCCAGGCCCACCACTGTGAGGCTGGTTAAGTCCCACTAGGGAGATCCCGGTCTTAACAGAGAACACTCTGTCAGGGAAGAACTGAGCAAACATCTTGCACTGGGTGACTGAAACAGCTCTTTTTTTAGCTGCAGACAGGCAGGATGAAGCAGCCTTATCTACAATTCGATTCTGTTCCTCCCTGCCGCAATCTTCCTGGACAGGAACTCTGCCTTCTTACGGCTGACTGCCCTTTGATATTCACCGTAGTGAATTCTCAAAGCCAGCTTGTCCCCCTCGTACCGAGTTCCCCTTCAGCAGCGCTCCAACATCTGACCCCTGGTCTTCATCTCCTTGAAAGCCCCATCAAACCACAGGAGTCTCAAGTGAGACCTGGGTCATATATGGATCGGTGCAACAGTGTCGAGAACCTTGGAGACAGTACCATTATAGGCTACCACCTCCTCGCCCACACCCACTGCACACGCAGCACTCGCACTAGAAAAATCCACTACTGCCAGCAGTCCTTCTGGGGGACAGCCCTCTCAATGGGCGGTAGCGGACCATCTCAACAGGGGAGGGATTAATGGGGGGCCCCGAATGAGAATTCCACAGTGCAATGATCAGACCAGGAGACTGGATCAATCTTGAGATCAGTGACCTCAAGCCATAGTGAGAATACTAAGTCTAAGGCATGGCCGTAGCTGTTGGTCGCAAAAGCAACAGCTTGTGCAAGGCCCAGCAAAGTCATTGACTGGAGAAGTCATGACCAAAAAGCAAGAGTTCATCGTCGACCCAGGCATTAAAGTCCCCCAAAATTAACCATCTGGGTGACTCCAACACCCTGTCAGCGATAAATTCCCCCTCGTGACCAGGAGGTCGGTACACAAGGAGGATCCTACAACCAGCTCCTGGACCTCTGTACACAGCCCACATTCAGACGACGACGATGCAGATCCCACTGGGTGCACGGCAAAGTGCAAGTCAGATCTAAAACAGATGGCCACACCCCCGCCCCTGCATTCCCTCCTTGGGCAGTGCACTACTGAGAATCCGTCCAGGACCGATACCTTCAATAGCAGACCTGCGTCATCCTCAGCCAAGTCTCCATGATGCAAACCAAGTCGACTGAGGAAATCAAGTCCGCAATAATTGTGGTCTTGTTCCTAATTGATCTGGCATTGCAAAGCACCACCCAAAGGGGACCAGTGGAGGCTGCTGACCCACCGGCTACCCACTCGGCCTGGTGAGAACCCTGGGAATAGGCACCAACCACGTCTGGCCTCTCTCAAGGCCTCATTTAGCCCCAGGGCGCCTCCTGAACCTGACCACCCCAATATGGCTCACCCCTGCTATACCCCCAGTGCTCTGCCACCTACCATCCCGACCCTTGCCAATTCTGACTTCCCTCAAACGCCTTACTGCTGCTGCTGCTGGTAAAGGGGGTTCTGAAAAGGGACAGAGGTCATGCAGCAGAGACATTGAGTAGGTAATATGTGGGGGTCTGAAGCCCAGACACATCTTCCAGCTATAGCTAAAACCAATAAAATACGACTATATAAATTACCCTCACCCTTAAAATACCCCACTACCCTTAAACAAACAACACAGTTCACTTCCCACCAATAAAATGTAGACCCCCACTCATACCCTAAATACATCCACCCAATTCACTCAACGTTTAATGCATAAATTATAACCATACACAATCACCATTCACTCACTAACCTACAACTACTCATACCAACCCCCTCCCAAAAACCCCTAAGCTTCAAATTAACAACTGTTAAAACTATAAAGCAACAAAATATAAAACACAGGAGAATCCTTGCAATGGACTGCGGAGGAAATCCCAAAGAAGTTTATAATAGATATGGGGGTGAAGCTCTAAAATAGAGCAATGTCCAAGTCTTTTTAAGCACACGCAGCAGTGCTCTCGCCACTACTGAGGTTGACGCAGTTACCAGGAGATAAGATTTAAAAAACACAGAAAAGGTGCTCTCACCACACAGTCATGAAAATAGATTTCAAGAACAGACCATTCTGTTCACCAAACAGAGCACAAATCACAATCCCAAACAGAAAGAGGCTCTCACCACCCCCTCCTTTGGAGCAACAGATCTTCTAGACGATCCGGTTAAGTTTTAAGGGTGAAAGTATAGTATTCACAGGAGCAGTCAGTATCCCAAGGCAGCCAGCAGTAGGGATCAACACAGGTTCAGGATTAAGGATTCTCAGATAGCCATGCTGTCCACCAACTGGGAAAGCACCGGTGGGGGTTAGTTCAATGAACTCTGAAACCAGAGATCACAGGTATGGACCCCACCAGAGACATTGGCCCACTGTGTAACCTTACACTAGTCACAGGACCTCCGCATTATAGGTGTCAAATTGTAAAAATATTAGGGTCCTCACAATACTGTGATTTTTACAGCAGCCTCAGTTTGGGATGCTAAATGGTCAGAATCTGAACAGTGAATTAGTTCGGATCCATGCAGAGGCATCCTTTTTTTCCCCACTGTAGGGGGAGGGGAGTATATCTAAACTAATGGGCTGAATTAAAGGGAATCTGTAGCTTGCATTTGGAAACAAACAGTTGTTACTTATAACAAGTAGAAGGAGGGAAGTGGTGGTACCATTGTACAACTCCCTAGTAAGGTCTCATCTGGAGTGCTGTGTTCAGTTCTGGAGGCCCCATCTCCAAAAAGACAGATAGGATGGAGACGGTACAGAGGAGGGTGACAGAAATTGTGTCGGGGATGCAGCATAAGTCGTATAAGGAGACTCAGTGCTCTAAATATGTGCTCCCTGGATGACAGGCGAGAGAGAGGGAGGACATGATAGAGACCTTCAAGTATCAAGGCTGGCAGTATAGCCTAGAGGTTAGAGGAACGAGGTGTGAATGAGCTCGATACATCCAGCAGACTAGACCTGAGTTTGATTCTCACAACCTCCACTTGCATACTGTGCGACTCTGAGCAAGTCACTTAACTGCCCAGTGTTCCCAGATCGCCCCTGAAAATAGGCACTTGTGCCTAGTGGGCCTTACCCAGTTACCAAAGACTAAAATAAAAAAAATAAAGAAAAATCTGAAGGGGATCAACAGGGTACCATAGGGGAGCATCTTTCACATGAAGGGAAATAGCAGAACAAGGGGGCACAGCATGAGACTAAAAGGTGGGGAACTTGAGGAAATTCTACTTCACTGAAAGGGTGGTGGAGAGATGGACCAGTCTCCCCTTGAAAGTGGTGGGGGTGGCCATGGTTCAGGGATTCAAGAATGCGAGGGAGAGGCACATGGGAACTATCAAGCTAGGGTGAAGGGGGGCGTGTAGCATCTAGAGTACCTTAGGCATTAGAAAGAGGGATAGGGTAGACTCGATGGGCCACAAAGCCCTTATCTGCCAACAACATCTATGTATCTATGTCTCCATGAAACAACAAGACTCCTCATTCCATGATTTAGCAATTAACCCTACAGGGTTGGATGGTTTTGTGGCCACTGTGTCGAATGGAAGTATAAAAATCATTCTTCGCCTCTGCAGCTTTGTTTATTTATGCCAGGGTGCTTTCCATGATCTCTCCACCTCATCAGCATCAAAAGAATGGATGCTGCTAAGGTGCGGACATCACAGTGAGTGCTCTGCCATGCAGAAATGGCATTGCACAGCCTGGGAACACTGCTTTGTTTTATTAATATTTGGTCGGATGATGACAAACTAAGCCCAATAGAGTAAACTGCTAAAATTGGGAAAGGAGTCTTATGAATTTTAAAATGCAAGCTGCATATTCCTTTTAAATTTCATATAGCTAAAATATATTTTGCTTTCCAGATCTCCATACTGGCCAGTTACTGAAATCAGAGGTGACCCCAAACAGAAATTCAAACTGGGGTTTGGCCACCACTTAACCTTTAGTGGCCACATAGGGCATGGCTTGTCAGCTTCGCTTTGTAGCCCACAAAACTCAAAAGACTGATGGGATGACTCTTGACTCTGTGTGATGTCCCTGCCACTTTCTTTGCAGGAGTACATCTGCCTGCAGCAAACATTTCCTCTTTGAAGAGTTCCCTCAGTTAAAAGCCTGACTAGTGGCAACCCAGCAGGAAATCGCTACTTAATTGCTGCCAGCCAGTTCTTTGGGGAGGTTTTGTCAATCTCAGTTTGATGCAGTTTCTAGCCCTGGGATGGTGATGCCCCCTTCTGGAGACCAAGGCGAACGAGGGAATGGATCAAAAGATCATGGGGCAAGCAGACAGAGGCTGCTGTTGTGAAGTTCCAAGACTTGGACTTTACCCAAAAGTGGACAGAAGCCCAGCATTTTGAGAACAGATGCTGAGGAAGTTGACAAATAACTGAGAGAAAGAGGTATGAAGAAACTGGTAAGCAGCTTTATCAAAACGAGTCAAATGAGGGACAAGTCCAAAGTGTGAAGACACTGCATAAGATCAAAAGGCAAACGGAAAGATGCGATCAAAAACCTGTGAAACCTAAGCAAGTTTAGAAAAGGAAAATTTTTTTTTGAGAAAAAAAAAACTGCATTCTTATACCATAGACTGAACAGGCAGGGGAGCAAAACAGCATCCTAAATACACTTTAGTTTTTATTCAGCAGAAGCAGACTGCCCTCTGCTGTCACAATGTGAAACTGCTACACATTCACAAAACCTTTTATTAGACTTTACTATTTTTGCCTCTGATGAGGCTCTAGTTATGGCTACTCGGAAGGCAACCCAATATCCAGCAGGAAAGGAACTAAAACCCATTGATTTTTGGGGGTCAAGGAGTTGGGGTTTCTCTAACTCACAAATGATCTCACCAGGTTTGAAGAGTCCAAGATGGAATTTTTTTAAACTGTTGGCAGTTAGACTAACAGGGAGTTCATTTTGTTACCTAAACTGGGAGTAATCTAGTCTCACATTCCTTTCACCCAGACTGGCCAGCTGTAGTTTCCTCATTTAGTTAAAGAAATTGTGGGCAGCTTAAACACTTTGCGTAATAGAACCACTGCATCATTTTTCATTTTCACTTCACTTTGTTTATTAGAGATAACTCAGATAGTCACCGGCCCAGTGGCATGGAGGGATGAGGCACTAGCGTCTTACCTCTTGCCACACCAGTGACCTGTGTTCAGTGATGAGCACGCGGTTGCGAGAGGTCGGCGAGGGCGGGTGAGGACTGAGCAGCCGCTTGGCAGCTATTCTGTCCTGGATAAGGGAGGTTGGCTCTCCTGGCCTTTGACTGACACCATGTGGAGGCGTGGTGGTGTGGACACTGGAGAGGAGCCAAGCACTAGGCCAGGGGTGGGAGGAGCAGAATCACTCGGGCCAAGGTGTGCGTGTCTCCACATGCATGCCAGACCTTGTCTGAGGCTCCAGGATAAAATGACAGAAAATAGGTTGAAAAACTGGGGGTTGGGGCTTGATGAAGCCCCACCAGCTAGCACTGACAGCCTGCCCAAGATTGGAGGTGGTGTGACTCAGGACAGCCGTGGAGCTACAACGGGACGGGCTGATACAGTCACCCAGCCTGCCAAGGGAGAATAAAGGAAAATATGAGTGGAAAAAAAGGAAAACTCAGATGGGATGCAATATCTCATTTTCAGTGGGGTCCTGTTTAACACATTTTTATATCAAGATTTAGACAATTGTCAGATCTTTTCTTTCTGCAGAAGTGGTCGCCTCAGAAGAGAGCTCCCACACAAACATGGCCAAGTCTATGTTTTAAGGCTTAAGTTGTTTTAATTTTCATCTTTTTCATACTTATTTATCAATTCCTGCACGGTAGTTAATATTCATTTATTTAATTTTTTTATTGCATTATCATAGTTCAACATACAATAATGTATATTTTTATTTATTTCTTGAAATGTTTCATTAGGAAGGCACACTGAGCAACAAGTCGCTCGTCTCCCGGTGCGACCTGGGGGGGGGGGTACAACAGGAATGAGACATTAAACATTCAAGTTACAAGATCAACACTAACATATAGTTGTAGGGAGGTGTTACAAATAGTGTTATTACAGTGTTGCGCATAACATGTAGAAAGAGTGGACAATAATAAGTGCTGGGTTATTAAGTAAACAAGTCTTACATGAAAGAAAAGGGGAAAGGGAGGAGGGGTGAGGTGGGGGGGAAGAGTCGCATCCCTGGAGACCCCCTCAGGATGTGAGGAACCCTGCAAGGGGGCTGGTGGGACTAGAGAGAAGGTGATAAGGCAGTGTCCCAGAGAGACCCCTTTAGGATGGTAGGGGAAGAGAGTAGATCAGAGATGCAGTATAGTGCAGGGAGAGGCAAATACATCAGTTACAAAACACAGAAATTTCAGTTAGGATATGTGTCACACTCCCCCATTTGGTACATCAAACAGGGAGCTACCTTCTTTACAATGAAATACATATTAAAATTACACATTGAGCCGAAGTGCTGCAATGCTTGTGTAAATATCAAAAAATTGAATATCCCACAATAGTACAGAAACCTGCCAAAAAGGTACTTTGTGATGTAATTCAAATTAATCAGCCTATTATAGAGCTTCTCACAGTGCTCCTGTGATTAGCATCACTCAACAAATCTAATACAAATTAAAGGAATAAGCAAGCAAGAGAGGAACTAGTTAAAAACACCACACGGAGTTCAGAATAGCTTATTTCCAGATCTATCCTCAAGAAAACTGGTATCGGGGAATGAAATATTTTGTTACAACAAAAAGAGCAAAAAATAAGGTACAAGCAGTGGCTGAAAGTGAAACAGGATGTGTAAAATGAGAGACTATACAGAATAAGTACATAAAGGCCATCAGCAAAGGAACAGTGTGCCTTGTACAAAGTTAACTGCAATTGTGCCAACTAAGTATCGCTAGCCACAACAACCAATAAGCAAAGTATGGGAGGATACCTGCCGTAGCAGCAGGGAGAAACACATTAGGGCAGAGAGAGGAAAAAGGGTAGTAGGAGTACTGGTGAAAGAGGAAAGTTTAGGTGGGGGGGTTAAGTTCAAGAACAGACTTGAGAGAGATAGTCATAGAATAAAGTCTTCTGGGCAGAGGGGCAGGAGGACAGGATGGGGGAGGGCAAGCTCAGAGCCGTAGAGAAGCCAATACAAAAATGCCACAAGACTGACAAAGGTTTTAGCACAAGGAAGAGAGAAGGAAGAGGGGTAGAAGTTTTTGAGGGGGAGGAGGAGGAAGGTGGGGAGGAACCCACACAACAATCTGGAGATAACGAAGACCCAGTGAGAGAGGACCCTTCCCTTGCCAGAGGGGAGGAAGAGAGAGGAGTAAAGGGAACTGTGATGCATACAGAGGGAGGGCAGTCAATTGCAAGGAAAATGAAAGAGTGGAAAGGGGAAGGAGGGTCCAGTCTGGTGAGGTTAGATTTAAGCCAGCACTATATACCACACCCTTGTAGTCAAATGCCAGGAGGATCATTTCACAACAGTCTTCTGATCTGCAGGCAGGGGATACTAGCTTTGTTCCTGTAAGATGCTCAATGTTTTTGGAAGAATGTTTTGCAGATTGCATCAAAGTGGAAGAAGCAGACAAGATAATAGTCCAACCAGACATCTGGGTATTTAGAAGTGGAAACTTCCAACAACTGGACAATATCTAGGCTCGTGAAGAGTGGATTATAGCCAGCTACTGCCTGGTGGCAAAGGTCATGGAGTATTGAAAGAATAATGATTGGTGCTGAACCCACTTTGGATATTAGCGACGTCCAACTTCAAGCCAAAGATGGGTCATACCAGCTCTTTTAAATCAGGACCCCCACTATCCAACTGTTAATTACAAGTCGTAGAGAGTGTGTCACTTAAAAAGTTCCACTCAGTGTCAAGAGAATAAATGTTGAGAGGGACTTAAGAGGAACAGGGGTGAGGAACACAGCTCAAAGGTTTCTATAGCTGATCAGTAGATTTAACAGTTACTGTTGCCGTGTTCAGGCAGGTAGGATGGTGGAGGAGGTAGTTACAGGGGACATAGCATAGCTAATTTCCAGAGGGTGTTCTGGGAAATTAGGGGTGCCAGGTGTGTAGGAGGTTTGAGGCCTGTGCTTCGAAGGTTGCTCTTCTCTGAGCTGAAGCACCTGTAGGAAGACCACACAAACAGGACTCGGGGAGCTGCTGTTCCTTCACTCCAGAGGCCCCTAAGGGTCTGCTCTTGGGGATGAACTGTGGTGGGGAAGGAGCGGAGATAGGTTGGTTTGGGCAGGACAGTGTTCCCGAAAACTGTACACTTGAAACAACAGCCCCAACCTCACAGGTGCAGTCTGCACTTTCAGGGAGGCGGCTCCATCCAGCAGTGATGAGCCAGATGGGAAGAAGGAAATCTAGGGCAGGACAGATGGGACTTCCAGTGACATCACTTGGCTGCATGGAGTGATCTCCACGAGCTCTGCATTGGCCATCGGAAAAACACCTCCAAATTAGTGGTTATCCTAAAAACAAAATACAACCAACTTACTTTGGAGGTAGCAGAAACATGGGAGGCTCTAAGAAGAAAAAGCAGCAGGCACAATAGCAGTCTCCTGGAGCCACTAGTTGTGACACAGAATCGGGCCACTCTTCTCCTGCCTCAAGTATGGCATCCTCCCCTCTCGGCCCAGCCAGCCTCATAGAGCTGGGTGTTACCAACGCACATTTGCTAACAGAACTCAAGGAGTTTCAGGCAGAGGCCTCCAAGGCACTTGTGACACACTGATCAGATGTGGACGGCCTGCAAAAAGAAAAGACTTAATTCCAGGGGGCCATGAGCAAGACTTCTGACTTAATGATTTGCTCATTCATATGTATCACAAGCAGGCCCAACTAGCGTTAAAATGCAGTGACCTGGAGGGGAGGATTAGAAGAA
The DNA here is from genome assembly GCA_016271365.2 of Neoceratodus forsteri. Taxonomy (NCBI): domain Eukaryota; kingdom Metazoa; phylum Chordata; order Ceratodontiformes; family Ceratodontidae; genus Neoceratodus; species Neoceratodus forsteri. The sequence continues at coordinate 1,088,692,134 of CM057455.1, forward strand.
AGAAATCTCCAACTACATGGTTTTCTGGAGGGGCAATACATCTCTGATTTTATACACTGGTTCCTATATGATACTGTGGAAATCTCCTCTGAAAAACAATTGCATATAGAGCATATTCATTGGGTGTAGGGATTTCATGGTATACGGAAAGGGAACACTGTTTAACCAGGAGTAGCACACTAAGCCAAAGCTTGTTTCCAGATGCAACCTTGGAGCACGAGGAAGTTAAGTGACTTGCTCAGGATCACACAGTATGCACCTAGGCAGCTGTGGGATTCAGACCCAGGTCTCCAGATCTGCAGCTCAGAGACTTAACCCACTGCACTATACTGCGTCTGGTATGAAATTCTGATGGTATGATAACTGTCACATGTAATACCATTGTTACCGTTATACCGCAGTATTACAGAATAAGTACTGTAGAATTGAAAAGTAGCGCGTTCGTTTAATTTAGCAGTCCGAGGCTATGCAGCTTGTTAGCTGCAGTTAAAGTTCACTGTCTTCTACTTCCGTATAATGAGTCAGACACAGATAATTAACTTAGCTGTTCAATTAATTTAGTGGGTCTCTTTCTACAGTAAACATAGCAAGACTTTTTTTTTTTTTTTTTTTTAAACAGTGAAATAAATCAATTCTACAATAATTTTTGTACTAAAAGCCTCCTTAAACTCTTACATCAGGGAGAGTTAGGGTGGAAGGGGCAGTTGTTCCCGAAAATACAGAAAAATCAGTTTAAAGGTCTGAATGCTGCAATATACTGTGAACCACAATTACTGCAGTATCAGAAATTGCCCACCGTATTAATAACATGACTTCCGATGCCATAGTACACCGTAAATCCATGATACGGTGATGTCCCTAACATGGCGCTTGATCCGAAACCAGCCCAAAGAGAGAGAGAGACCGTGCCCAATAATACTGCACTTTTTAAGCTACAAAACAAAATAACACATTCTTACAACAGCATGGCATAAAACAAAGATCAAATGGGGAGATCATAGAATCCACTTTAATGAAGACTACGCACCACAGGTAAAAGCACTCAGAATGGCCTACTCCCTCTGTCTGAGAGAATTATGGAAAGCCAGTACTAGGTTCCTGATGCCCTTCCCTGCAAAGCTCCATGTTCGTTTTTAAGGAGTTATCTTATACCATACAGCTGCTGAGACCAAGGCAGACCTACAGTGTAGGGGAATGGAAACCCCTCAACCACCACAGTAGCAGACGCTGCACAAGGGTCCTCAACCAACTACACTTCAACCACCTCCCAGGGCCTAGTATATAACTTTGTATAACTAACAGTTATGGTTATTAATAACTGCACCATGTCTTTGGAAAAAAGAGTATTCAAAAAATACTAACACAACCAAGCATTCCTAAATCATTATCACCCCAAAAAAATGATTTATGTGATTCTATATCAGTTTTGGTATATTCTATGTGTAGAGAGGAAAGGAAAAAGGAGGAGAGATAACAGAGTAGTGTACAGCCCTAGGACACCACTAGCACGTCTAGTTAGATGAGAACATCAGAGGGCAAATATGTCCTTACTATCCTAGTGTAGAGATGAATTTACTGATTTGAGTCTGTTGTAAACAATACCTTACATAGGGTATCCCATTTTTTGTTAAACTTATCTGCTTGCTCTCTCAGGTCATTGCCAGTTTTTCTGTTTTAGTCTCCAGTAAATTATTCTTCCATTCCTGTACTGTTGGAACTATATATTCTAGCCAATATTTCAATAAAATATGTCTAACAGATACTCCTATCAGCAACAGAGTTTGCCTTTGTTCATATGACCAGTGCATATAATCCTCAAAATGACCTAAAATGCAAGTGTACATCCATATATGGTTTGGGATCATAGGATGATCTTTGAATAACTTTATTATTGCTTCCCAAAAAGAATGAACTAGAGGATAATCCCAGAACATGCGTAGTAATGTACCCTGTCCAAATTTACATCTATGGCAAGTAGAGGAGTCTGAAATGCCCATCTTAAATCTTTGGTATGGTGTATAACGGAAATTGTGTACAGTTTTAAAATGAACCAGTCTTACATTTACCAAACTGAACACTTGAAAAGGGCGTGCCCATATTTTTTCCCATTCCACCGCAGATGTTTCTAGTGCTTAAGACCACCACTGCACTGTCTCCGAAGCAGATCCTCTTATCAAATCTAGAAGTACTCCATATAGTGTTGAAATGGAGGGTGTCAGCCTGAGACAACCAACCAATGTCCTAGTATTGTCATTTAGTGGGACTGAGAGACCTATCTTATTTCTGATAGTGTTTTTAATATTTGTATATGAAATGCTATCTTCTGGTGGGATGCTGAATTTGTCTATTAGAGTGTTGTATGGGAGAAAGGTATCCTTTCTAAGGATGTCCCTCACTTCTTCGACTCCCCTTTCCTTCCATATAGCATTTTTAAGAGAGAGGCCATTGTATATAAAATTTGGATTCCCCCAAATCGGTTGGGATCTAGCTTGACTCATGTTTAGAATACGTAGACTACTGATCTGTTTCAATTGTCTGAGAGAATATATCATCTTATTTTCACATGAAGTGGTAGGCCTTGAAAATAGTAAGGTGTCTAGTGATAGACCCTGTTCGTTCATTATCTCCCTTTCTATATCTATCCAATCAGGAATGAAAGTTTGTGGGGTATCCATAAGTGACCATTTAGCCAACTGAGCCAACCTTACAGCCAAAAAATATAAATAAAAGTTATATACCAAGTAAGAAAATTATAATTACAAATATAAATCAAAATACAATGCTTATGTGACTGTTGTTAATCATTAAACATTCTCATTAAGATTTTCACAACAGAGAATATTAGCCATTATTCTTTCTGAATTAGTTGTAATGATTGCTATACAGGAAATGCAAACAGTATGAAATTGTACTGTTATTAATTTAATTATGTATATTATTACATTTTTGTGTTTCTACTCATGTTTGCAACAATATTTCTGGAAACCAATAAAAATATATGAGGAAAAAAAAAACACCTCCCACGCCGACAGACAACTCGATACTGGATTTCCCCAGCAGTAATGACCATCAGTAAGCACCAGAAGCACTGCAGGCTATAAAAGACCTCTTAAAGGAGTAGTCCACCCAGAATTTGCAAAAACATGTTATGCAAAGTCCTAGTGTGTCCTTCCCTCTGTCTGCTATTAGGAGTTTTTCCTAAATTAGCCTGCTAGCTTTATAGTAGTTTTATGACCCCCTAGGGATCTCCATCACAAATAGGTTTATTGTCTTTCTTTCTCCTACAATGCACCCTGTCTCATGTGACAGTGATGTTGTCAGGCCCATAGATTTAGGATATGCACTGCTTTAAAGAGGAACTTTCATGATAGTCCAAAAAGTTACAGCTTATAGTTATTATATGCAGTACTAGACCTGAAAAGGTGTGTGCATTTATTTTCAGCCAAGGTTTTCTCTGCCTTCCATAATTTGGATTTGTTTGTGAGCCCTACTGCACTTGCCTTTGCTGTTCAGCTGCAGGGCTGCTAGCTCCTGATGACATCACTGTAGGATAAAGGAGAGACTGTCACTGTGCAGTACCAAGCAGTTGCAAAAATGTTGCAAAGGAAACCTACTAATTTGACCTAGATTTGACTAATTTAACCTAGATAATTTGGAGGCTGATTAATTTTGTGTGGTTAACTGAGTTTTTAAATATGTTTTAATATGTTTTTATTCTCTATTTTATTGTATTGCGCCTTGGTTTTGAGAAAGGCGCATATAAATAAAGTTTATTATTATTATTATTACTAGTATTCAGTGTACACACTGTGTTTCCTCTTCCCCAAGACAGCTTGTTAGCAATACATTATGCCAACATCCAAATGCCTTGTCAGTATGTTTTTTTTTGTTTGTTTGTTTTTTTTGTGAAATTGACTCTGCCCTACAGTGATGTCAGCAGTACAACCCTGGGCCCACAGCAACACCAGGCTTGCTACAGAAGCTCTGGTACACCCTGCAGTTTTTAGCAGCTCAGAGTGCAAAAACTAACTGCAGCAGACAGTAATGAAATACAATTCCAGAATCAATGCAATGCAAGAAGGGGTAATTTATGCATGAAAGTCAAAAAGGACTGGGGAAGTGCCTCTTTAAAATCAGTTCACAACAGCAGAGCTGTGTAACTGTTCTTATACAGTGAGCACAAATGGCAACATTTACAGTCTAGCAGCTACCTGAGAGCTAGCTAACTGGGGTTTCTGTAAGAAAACAGCTACTAAATAGCTCTAATTCACTATTTGTGTTTTCTGTGTGCATCAGGTCTCGCTAACAGTAATAAGTGTTTCCATTGTGTGGAACTGTTTCATCTTGAACTCACCTACATCTAGCTTAATCAGGATTTCCTAGCAGGGTGAGTGGAGTGGAGGGAGTGGTACAGAAGTAGGCTGCAATAGGATGGGTACAGGGGGAGGACCAGGACCGATACACCTTGCCCTCCTGTAAGTGGGTCCACGCAGGAAAGGTGAAACAGCAAGCTGGCTGCTGCCATATGTCCCAGAGTTGCCATTTACTGCCACAATCTGAGATATTATGCATACCGTCTTTGATAGCCCCAGCAGCCTTATCAGCCACGGCTCCTGACAGCACTGCTACTGTGGGGAATCATCCTATCGAGGGTCAGTCACGTTGGCCTTACTGGGATTTCTTATAGCACTTACTGGCTTTGTCTCTGGTTTAGTCTAGCATGGCGGAGCAGGGAGTGACTGCCTTCAGTTATCTTAACATACTGTGCACAAACAGCAATGTTTGGGGGGAGCTGTAGGGTGGTGTGTCCACTAGATGTGGGTGGCTGGCTGCCCACCCTTCAGAGGTAGGTAGAAAATTGTACATTTAACAGATTACAGCAGGTCCCCGGTTGGGTACCCAGCATTCCCCAAAAGTCACTTGATGCTTGACATGTGAAGGCCCTCAGCTCTACTTAGCCTTAGGGAGCCTTGAGTGATTGGTCCAAGTCAAGTTTCTATGCCATGCTCCCCCATCAGTACTTGCATCCGTGAAGTACAGGTAGTATTGTGGGCCTCCCCTTGTCACAGCTCCCCCCCCCCCCCACTGCTTTTTTATAGAAAGAGTTACCCTACTGCATTTGCTTCAAACAATATTGGGCAGTGAGAGTGCCAGATTCTTTCTTCTTTCACTTTTTTCTATTTTAGAATATTACTTTATTGTTATTTATGTTATTTTGTGAGGGAGAATTATAATGTCCATATAAAATTGAGTGCAGGAGTAAGTGACCCAGTATACGTGGGATAGGGTAATATATATTTTAAGTGGTATTTTATTGTATTAAGTTGGGTGAATTTAGTGTACTTACTATTTTGTTAGTGTGGTTTATAGTTTAAGGTTTGGGATAACTGTTTTAGTTCGGTGGGTTTGGGGGAAACTTATTAGTTTTTTTAGTTTGGTTTATTTATTTAGCTGCAGAATGTATTGGATGCCAGCCCCCACAGTTGTGCACTACTCATCCTCTGTTCTACGTGCCCTTCGCCCTTTTTCTACTCCTCCTCTCCAATTTGTGACCTACCAGCACTGTAAAGCACTGGGTATTATGCTTAGGAGGAGGAGGGGGCGGGGGTCATGAACAGTGGAGGATGAACGAGGGAGGGGGTCGCCGAATTGGTGGTAGGATCCAGAAGACACCCTGAGGCGAAATGGAATCCAGATCGTGGTTCGCCATGTCTGGTGCCCATACTCAAGGGCACTACGGATTATGGCAGGCAGATGGCCCAGGAGGTTCGTCCAACTCAGGCGGTGTTGTGCAATGCCAGGTCCATTAAGAACAAGACTGCAATTATTGCAGATCTTGTTGAAATGGTGGCCCTGGCATGCATTACCGAGACCTGGCTGGATGAAAATTCCGGACCCATTTTGAAGGCTATGACTCCAGCTGGGTACTCAGTGATACACCGCCCGAGATTGGATTGCGGGGGGTTGCGGTCTGTTTTAAGACCAAACTGAACCTCACGAGGGTACTAGCTGAGGAGGTTGAGTCCTTTGAGTGTTCAGTAGTAGCAGGTGTAGGCTATTGAATCGCTCTCATCTACCGTCCACCCAGTGATGAGAAGTGATTCCTTCAGGAAGTGGCGGACTTCGTCATCGACATGGCGTTTGAGTCGCCCAGATTGATGGTTCTGGGTGACTTCAACGCCTGGGTCGATGATGAACTTGGGCAATTTGGTCAACACTTCCTCCATTTAATGACATCTCTTGGCCTTATACAGGTGGTTTCCACTGCTACTCAAACATGGACACTCTCTCAACTTAATCTTTCTCCTAGGGATCGAAACATCGGACTTGGGGGTGGAACCAGTTGGGTGGTCCGATCATTACACCGTGGGGTTTAGTTTTAGCATACACCCCCTTGTAGGCCTACCCCTGTGGAGATGGTTAGGTACCGCCCTTTACGGGACATAAGTTCCCATGGCCTTGCGGCAGTAATTTGGACCTCTCATCCTCTCAAGCAGCAAGCAATGACCTGTAGAGACCCTCGTGTCGGCTTATAATTCAGTCGTTTCAGTGGCTCTGGATTCAATTGCTCCAGTCCGTGTTCGCCCTCTCTCCCTTCGCCCCAGGTCCCCTTGGTTTGATGGGACTTTGAGGGAGATGCGGAGACTAGGGCGAATGTTAGAGCGTTGCTGGCAAAAGTCCGCCCTTGATGCCGACCACCTTAGATTGATGGACCATTATTTAGTCCATCAATCTGCAATCACCCGTAAAAAGGCAGAATTCCTGCCCGGGGAGATTGCGGCTGCTCAGAATCGACCAGCTTAGCTATTTCAAACTGTGGACAGACTATGCAACCCAGGCCTGTCTGCATGTTCGGAAAGCCTTTTCGCAATTAGAGTGCAATGAGCTTGCTCCATTCTTTGCAAATAAGGTGGCCGACATCAGGGTGGCTCTTCAGCCAGCACACTCTATGGGGGTTGTTTGTGATCAGTACGGGGTACTCTACCTCAGTTTTCCTGGAGTACCTTCAGTCGACCAGAGTTCATGGATGTCATGAGGATCATCCAGAGTGTGCACCCTACGTGCTGTAGTTTGGACCCTGGATTTACCTCCCTAATTTTGGGTTGTATTGACATCATCAGTCCAGTCATTGTGCGGATAGTCTGGTGCTCCTTGGAATCTGGAGAGTTTCCTAGCTCCCTGAAAGAGGCGCTGGTAACACCACTCTTGAAGAAAGCTACCTTGGACCCTAACTGCCACGCAAACTACAGACCTATCTCTAACCTTCCCTTTGTAGGGAAGGTGATTGAGAAAGTAGTGGCAGCACAACTGGAGGACCATTTGACCATCCATGACATCTATGAACCTCTCCAGTCCAGTTTTCGTAAAAGACATAGCACCGAGACAGTGCTGGTTCAGGTGCTCAATGATCTCCTCATGTCAAGAGAGTGGAAGAACCATTCCATCTTGGTTCTTCTGGATCTCTCTTCAGCTTTTGACACCATGGACCACATGGTGTTGATAGGATGCCTGAGGCATATCTGTGGAATGTCGGCGATAATCCTCAGATGGTTTACATCGTTTCTCACAGGTAGAACACAAAGAGTTGTGTCTGGGTTTTTTTCTTCAGGCCCAACTGCTTTGTCTTGTGGGGTGCCTCAGGGTTCAGTGCTGTCACCCATGTTGCTCGCAGTGTATATGCTACCCCTCGGAGACATTGTAAGAAGGTACTGTATGGGCTGAGGTTTCACTGTTATGCAGATGATACGCAGCTCTACCTTTCTTTTGCACCCGACCAGGATGGAGCTCTCTCGGTCTTTAAAAACTGTCTGAAAGAAATCCAGGAGTGGATGGATTCCAGTTGGCTGAAGTTAAACTCGGTAAAGACTGAGGTACTGGTTGTTGACCCGGGTAGTCAGATAGGGGGGGGTCGGGTGTTGGTACATCCTCTGGAATTTTTCTTGGCGGCGGCGTCTCACTCCCGACCTCTGAACGGCTGCGTAACCTGGGGTAGTTTTTGATGATGGACTGACCCTACATTTTCAGGTGTCAGCTGACGTCAAAACCTCCTTTTATCATTTTAGGAATATCGCCAGGATTAAGCATCTGGTTCCGTCTGATGACCTTCCTACCTTGGTCCATGCCTTTGTGTCCTCACGCCTGGATTACTGCAACTCCCTCTATCTAGGGCTTTCTGGGGTTGAAATCCGTCGCTTGCAGCTGGTGCAGAATGCGGCAACATGGCTTTTGACAGGATCTACTCGATCCTGCCATATTACTCCAGTGCTGCGCGAACTGCACTGGCTGCCAGTACAGTGGCAGATCACATTTAAAGTCAGTTTACTGACTTTTAAAGCCCTACATGGATAGGGCCCGGACTATCTGTAAGAGCTTCTGGTCCCTTACTGCCCTGGTCAATCACTCCACTCGGCCGACGAAGGGTTGTTAGAGATTCCAAGGGTGAATTTGAAGTCATCTGGTTCTAGAACTTTTGCTTATGCAGCCCCCACCCTTTGGAATTCTCTACCTCGCCGGTTATGGAAGTGTGCAATAGTGGAGGAATTTAAGCAGGGCTTAAAAACCTACCTGTGGCAAAAAGCTTTTATAGTTAACTGATGTGAGCAACTGTTGTATTGGTATATGATTTTAACTGTATTAATCTGTCACTTGATGTGCGATTTGTTTTTATATTGTCAGGCGCCTTGGCAATGGAAAGGCGCCATATAAATACATTTATTATCATTATTAATATTAGTTTTTCTTTGATTCTTCACTGGCACTCCGCCATTAGGTGCTCAATCCTTCCAGACTTCCTGTTACATATTTGTGCTGTTCTTTGGTCTATTTCTCTTATGCCCTGTTGGCACCTGTCACCTAATATTATACAACCTTGTTGGCACTTTCTGTAACTGTGTTACACAGTTAGTTCACACAGTAAAGAGGAGGGGGTGCCTCAAGATATAGGCCCCTATTTTAACAGGCAATTAGACAGGACACTTATTTGGTAACCAGTTACCACAGATCTGTAATTATTGTATTTTTCAGGGACATTAGGGCTGTTTCCACTAAAATCTTGTCATACAATGTTAATGGAGTACATGATCCCATAAAGCAATACAGGTTATTGAAGATGTTCAGACAGAAGCAACCAGAGGTACTCTTACTGTAAGAGACTCATCTCTCTGAGTCAGAACATTCAAAATTTTGCCAGTTATGGTACAAGGTGGTAGAAGCCTCCTGAACTGAACTGGTTGCTGAAAATCCAGCAAGCTGCCGGCCCGCCAGTGCAGCAGTAGCGCTACCACTTGCAACGCCGACGACCAGGGGAGGATGGCATCAAGGACTGCTCTCCTTCTCTGGGGGCAGAGATTCAGCACTCGACTGGCCCGAGGTGAAGGCCTGGGGTACAGCAAGTGCCTAGCCAGTGCAAGGGGGAAGGACGTAATGGACATCGGCAGTTACGCCTTGACGTCAGGGTGTACGTCGCATCCACAGGAAAAAAATGGATAATGGCTCTCCAAGCACTGGGAAGACTGAGCGCTCTGTGCAGATCCCACAGCTCGCACCTGCCTGTCCCTCCCGGCCTGACAAAACAAGAAAGTTCGGGGAGTACATGACCCACCTCGGCCCCGACTGGGGGGGGGGGAGAACCACAGCTCCACGAGAGTACCAGAGGGCTCCAGGTAGGTGCAAGAGCAGGGGCAGACACCATAAGCAACTCCTGATGGTGCGGTGCTTGGAGGGTTATGGGGAGGAAAAAAGGCAAGTTTAAAAAAAAAAAAAAAAGAAAATCCAGCAAGCTGAATGACTAAGAGATCCTGTCCACTGTGACTAAATCCCACCAAATAAAAAGAACCGGGTCTGTTTACTTCAATTTATATCATTCCACCCAGACTTTGTCCACAGAACCGTAACTACCCTCTGGCATCACTGCCAATTCCAGGCTGCCATGTCACCCTAAATTCCAAGAACAAGAATTTAAACATAGCATTCCCATATATACACAATTTTTCCTGTTTACTGGAAAAAAAGAAGTCTGGTATGCACTGCAGCCCCTGCCGACCACCACTCTAAACCTCACACCGACCCGCCCACTTCTCTCACTGACTGCGACATCAGCAGCACTCCACCTGCTCATGGAGAACGCCAATCCCTCCAGCTGACTCAAACCACTCTAACTACTCCCCTTTACCCTGTTCAAACTCACAGAAAAATACACCGATTTCACAGGGAAACCTTAGCTGTTCACTGGCCACCATAAGAACCGCACCATTTAAGGTTACATGCAACTTATGGCAAACACTTCCAATGGCATACATGGCAGAAAGTCTGAAAGTCATCAAACCGCTACTCCACATACCAGAAGCTGCTCCTGCCACAGAAGTAAACAGCACAGCAAGACACAAATAAAAAAAAAGCTTTTTCTCTCTGCTGAGATCTTTTCATCCCCGAATGGTGCCACTACAAAGATATTTTTTAAAACACGCTCAGAGCAGGTACACGGTTTGCTCTCTAATCAGATTACATATACACAACTATAGTGCCACCTGCTGTTCATATGTAAAAGAATTATCTTCTTTATATCACAATGCACAGAAAGACTCGGCTTCACAGTATCCACTCCTTCACTAAAGAACACTCTTTTGCTGTGTCAGGATAAAACAATGGCTTTATTCCCCAAAAACGACCAGCAGTAAGATGCAGCAAAGGCTCTCCCTCACAAACCCTGCAGCCAAACGTTGCTGTGCAGTACTTGTGCTTTTTCAAGGCTGAATAGTGGCACTAGAGATGTTCCTTTTAAAGATCAAATGCCAGTGTTGTACAGATTTACAATAAACACAGGAATTCATGTTCCTGTGTCACGATTAGTGTTTCCTGAAAATATCATGCCATTTGGTTTTGTGGTTTTCTTTAAATCAGCGTCTGTTAATGTGCTCTGCAGTAACTGAAAAAGTACAGTTATGTAAGAACTTACCATAACACTAGATCTTCGAGAACAGCTCTTGCAGCAGGTTACACCATTAGAATTGAAGCCGGCAGGTGCCAGGACCCCCACGGAAATTTTCTAGCTAGCTGTATTCAGCGGGGACTGCCTCCGACATCAGTCCCGCCCCCCGATGTCAGGCATAGTACAAAAGGAGGCGGTCCCCCAGAATCCCCAATTCTCCCGCCGAAGACTCCCGGCTGCTGGATGACATCAGAAGAGGAGACTGAGGATCCGCCATCAAATGGCAAACAGAAAAGAGGCTGTGAACACCTTATCCTAGGAGAAGGATGTTGGAACCAGAATCTACCTCCAGCGGGGATGGTGGGAGGGAAAGTACCTGCTGCAAGAGCTGTTCTCGAAGATCTACTGTTACGGTAAGTTCTTACGTAACTGTACTGCTTACTTCGAGAAACAGCTCTTGCTGCAGGTTACACCATTAGGACTGATTCCCAAGCAATCCTGGAAATCACACACCATTGGGAGGAGGGAAGGTAGAAATCCTCAAATGACATCGAGCCTAGGACAGAAGTCCTTGAAGGACTGCTAGACCAAAACCTGCTCTTCGCCTCGCTGCGATATCCAGTCTGTAATGCCTCATGAAAGTGTGGACAGAGCTCCAAGTAGCTGCAGCACAAATAGCTGAGGTGGATACGTTCTTTAAAGCTGCAAAAGAGGTAGCCACCCCTCTGGTGGAATGACCCTTAACCATGCCCGGTAGAGGTTTGTTGCGCTTCTGATAATACACTGAATGAGCCACCTGGACAGCGACTGTTTTGAAATAGGAGCTTCCATCATCTTGTGGGCAAAGGAGACAAAAAGCTGGTCTGATTTTCGGTGGTGTTTGGTTCTGGTCAGGTAGTATCTGAGACAACTATGCACATCTAAAGTGTGCAGAAGGGCTTCTCCTCGATTAGAGTACTAAGGGAAGTACACTGGTAAATCGATATCCTGATTAAGGGTGAGTGCTGAGACCACCTTAGGCAGAAATTTAGGATTAGTCCGTAGGGATACCCTGTCTTGGTGGAAAACCAAATAAGGTTCTTTGCACATAAGTGCCTGGAGTTCAGAAATTCTTCTGGCCGAGGTAACGGCAACTAAAAACAGCGTCTTCCAAGAAAGAAGACATAGCTCGCTGGTTCAAAGGGTGGCAGCGTAAGCAGCTCCAGGACAAAGGGTAGATTCCATGGTGGAATCTGATCCTTAATCGGGGGCCTAAGGTGGAGGACACCCCCTCAGGAAGGCACATGTTGTGTCCAATTGAGCTATAGTGCATTGGCCTATAGGGATGTGATAGGCTGAGACAGCACAGAGGTGTACCTTGATCGATGAATAAGCCAATCCTGACTGGAAAAGGGACAGCAGGTAGTCCAATACTAACTTCTCTGGACAGTCCAAAGGCGAAAAGCCGCGCGCTTGAACCCATAAACAAAACCTGCGCCACTTCATGGCGTAGGTCGCATGGGTAGCCGGTTTCCTAGCAGCAGCGAGAATGTCTGCTATCTCTTGCGAGACCCCGTGTCACATCATGGCTATGTCTCTAGGAGCCAAGCGTGTAGGTTCAGGGAACACAGGTCCGGATGGACCAAGGAACCCGCCTCCTGAGACAGCAAGTGGGAGCTGATTGGCAATGGCACTGGAGGTTCCCGGGACAGCTGATGCAAAAGAGGGAACCAGATCTGCCTGGGCCAAAAGGGCGCAATCAGTATCAGTGTCGCTTGCTCTCTACGAAGTTTCAGAAGAACCCTCTGGATCAACGGGAAAGGGGGAAAGGCACAGAGGAATCTGCCCACCCAGGAGAGGGACAACGCGTCTCACCACAAAACACCAGGCCCTGGATCTAGCAAGCAAAAACTGGGCAGTTCTGCGTTGGATGGGGACACGAAAAGGCCTAATTCTGGAGTACACCATCTGCGAAACAGATCCTTTGCTACCTCCTGAAGTAGTTCCCATTCGTGAACTCTGGCCTGAGAGCGGCTCAGGCCGTCTGCGATGACACTGTCCACTCCCGGAACATGAACGGCAATGAGGTTTGCGCCATGTTGCAAGACCCAATCCCACACTCTCATGGCCTCCCTGCAAAGCGGGTAGGAATGGGTGCCTCCTTGTTTGTTGAGGCAATACATCACCTCGGAATTGTCTGTTTGTAACAGAAGTGTACCCGGTGGGATCTCCGACTGGAAGGCCTGCAGGGCGTAAAGAACTGCCCTCATTTCCAGGATATTTATGTGGAGATGAGTCTCTTGGTCTGTCCACAGGCCCTGAGACCGGACACTGTCGAGATGTGCTCCCCAACCGAGCCCTAAGGCGTCCGTGGAGAGTGTCACAGTCGGGGACGGCACAATGAAGGGGACTCCTGCCGAGAGATTCCTCGAATCTAGCCACCATTGCCAATCTCGGATTACGGCCTTCGTGATCCAGATTGGATGCTGCAGATGGTCTTGCTTTTGGTCCCATTGGACCCTTAACATCCACTGGGTTACCCACATGTGGAGACGGGCTAGCGGACTGTTGCAATGGCCGCAGCCATGTGTCTGAGCAGGCAAAGGACCAGTCTGGCAGGAATGGTCTTCTTCGCCGAAACATCCCTGATGAGGGATCTGATGTGCTCCGCTCTGTCTGGGGGGAGGAAAGCTTTCCCTCGGATGGTGTCCAGAACTGCACCTATGAATTGCAGAGTCTGGGACGGAACCAGGCATGACTTCTCATGATTGATGATCATGCCCAACATCTCGAACAGAGACTGAGTGCAGTGAATAGCAGACATCAGGGCCTCCCGGGAGGGTGCCATGAGAAGCCAATCGTGCAGATAGGGGAACACGTATTAGCTTTGTCTCCTCAGAGATGCGGCTACGACCACCATGCACTTCGTAAACACCGGAGGTGCCGATGACAGCCAGAAGAGTAGGGCTCGGAACTGATAGTGGTGACCCTGAAACTCAAAGCGCAGAAACTTCCTGTGCACCTGAGCAATAGGTATATGCAGGTAGGCATCCTGCATGTCTAGGGACGCTAGGAAGGCATCCTGCTTGAGCATGGGAATCAGACCTGGGAGGGTCACCATGCGGAAGCATTTGTACAGGACTGAGTTGCTGAGGTCCTGTATCGGATGGAGGTCCCCTGTCTTCTTTGGAACCAGAAAGAAGTGAGAATAATATCCTAGGCCCCTCTGGTTCCGAGGTACGTGCTCTATGGCTTCTTTTTCCAGAAGTGCGAGCACCTGCAGCTGTATGAGCAGGGCATGCTGACCCGAGTAACGGGAGAGCAGGGGAGGTCTTGCCGGTGGGTGGTCGAGAAATTCTATGAAATGGCCTTTCTTGACCAATTGAAGAACCCACCTGGCGGTGGTGATCGACTGCCACCCTAAAAAGTGGTGAGTGATGCGACCCCCGACCTTTTGTGCCCGTTGATCCAGAGGAGAGGCGGGGGCCAGGAAGGAGTCATGCTGTGGCAGCACTGGTCCCTGGTCCCTGTGGGCTGGGCCGGTTTTGTGTAACGTTGGCCTCTGTCTGGGGACGACTTGGCCTGGGCTTTAGGCTGAAAAGTGCCCCTTTGCTGCTGGCCAGAACGTGGCTGTTGCCTTTGTTGCCGGCTGTGAAAGCGGCTCTGGTTCCTACAAAAGGAACTAGGCCTGGATCTGTACATGGCCTGTACAGATCGGACTGCCTCCCTTGCATCCTGGAGTTTGGTGATGACCTTCTCCGAGGATTCACCAAAGAGTACCTCGACGTTATACAGGATGTCCAGAATGTTCTGTACGTCTGGGGTGAAGCCGGAGACACGGAGCCAAGAGTGTTGCCGGAGACAAACGCCTGAAGCTGCAGCTCTGGCAGATGAGTCCGCAGAATCGTATGCAGCTCTAAGCACTTGGGTACCCACATCTGACCCTGTGCAGAGAAGATTGAGGAGCTCCGCCTTTTGATCGCCATCGGGAAGCTTATCAACCAGGTCCCGGCCCTGTTCCCACAGGGCGTTCTGAAACTATACCATCTGGGTAAGGTAGTTCAGAGACCTGATGGCACATGTAGCAGCCGCGTACGTGCACCTCCCCAGGGCATCCAATTGCTTGGATTCCTGGTCCGGTGGCTGTGTGCTCATATGTTGAGGTCTTTGAGACTGGTCATGCGAGGCTGTGATGACCAGGGAGTCTGCAAGAGGTTGTTTAGCCAAGTACTGGTCGTCTCTCGAAGCCTTGTACAGGCAGTCAGCCTTCTTCGGCACTGCGGGAGTGGAGTGCGGACGCTTCCACGCAGCCTTGGTGACGTCCGCAAAAGTGTCCACCAAGGGTGGTACTACCACAGGCTTTGGGTCTTTCTGCCGAAGATAGCAGGCAAGGCATTGTCGTTCGGGGTCAAGGTCTTCAGCATCCCATCCCATGTTGTCCTGGATGTGCCTCATGATCTCAGCGAAAGAGGGATCATCCGGAGAAGACCTGGGGAGGTCATGTGGGTCAGGAGAGGAGATGCTGAGTGGAGAAGGAGATCTGGAGTAGTCCGAGGTGTCCGATCTGGAGTCCTCCCCCGACGGAGTATACCAACGCCATCTGGGTCGCTTGGGGCTGGGAGACCCTGATAGAGATCTGGAGGGAGAACTTCTCCTGTCTATAGATCTGCTCCTAGGAGGTGGAGTCTGTTCCTTGGGGGTTGGTGGTCGTCCTGCTGGCCCCTTTGGTGGAGGAGGGGACGTAGGAGGCGAAGGAGTAGGAGGAGGAGGTTTAACAGGGACCACATCCTTTCGGATGGTGTCCCACCAAAAAGTAAAGAGCTCCTTTACTTCTTCAATATTCATACCCGACAACGGGCCTGGCGCCGGTGGTTTGTCACCGGGGTCGGGCGTTGGGTCCCCGGGTGTCTCCGGTTTCAGGGAAGGTTCCCGCGGGAGCCGGCATCCTCGGTGTCACCCGCCTGGTCTTCAGGCAGTGTAGCGTCCTCCTCGGTTGAGTCCCCTGTGACCGGTGTGCACCAGTGACGGGGGGGGGGGCAGTCTTCCGCTCCGGAGAATGCGATGCTGATGTCGGCCTCTTGGCCGATGCCCTCGGATCCGGTGAACACCCAGCCAGCGACGGGTGTCTGGCCGGTGTCGTCGGTTCCTGTGAGCGCCTGGCCGTCTTCTGATGCTTAGCCGATGTCGGGTCCGACGCCCGCTTCAGGGACGTCAGGTCCTTAGGTGTCAGCGTGGCTCAGTTGGTGGCACATCTGCCTCTGGACCAGAAGGTCGTGGGTTCTCGTCCCACCTCGGGACTGGACTTACACCTAAAAATCGCTGGCATCCAAGTGCAGTATTGGGGGGTGCTGTACTGCTGGGGTGTGCCGTCCTTCAGATGAGACGTTAAACCGAGGTCCCTTCTGCCCATCCTGGTGTTGTCCTGGTGGGTGTCCAGGTGGAATTAAAAGAACCTAGGGCACTCTTCGCAAAGAGTAGAGAACATTCCCGGTGTCCTTGCCAACATTCTCCTTCCCATAAACCGGTTCATGCAATTATCCAGGCTGTGTGTGGGTGATGATGTGCGATATGACCGCCACCACACATTCAGTCACTTCACTACCAGTCTAGCATTGCTTGTAAAGCGCTTTGGATGTATGAAAAGCGCTATATAAATGCTGATTCTTCTTCTTCTTCTTAGTCTTTCTCGGAGGTGGATCAGGACCTCTGGGAGGTTGGGAGACCGACCTGGAGTCGGTGTCCCGATGTCGGGTGGCAGATGAAGATTTGTGGATTCTCGGATGACTTGGAAGAGGCCTTAGATGGAGTGGAGAAAGCTGAGTGCCTCGAAGTCTTGATCGGCTGGAGCGAAGAAGAGCCGCCTGAAGCCCGGACCTTAACCGGGGGGGGCTGCGACTGAGCCCTGGAGGGAGAGCGGTCCGATCTGGTGGAGCCTGAGCTGCGGGAGTCAGAGGCCCGGGTTGGGGATCTAGACCTAACCTTCTCCCGGTGCTTGTCCCGGTGCTTATGTGCCTTCGAAGAAGATTCTCCCCTGGAGGAAGGTTCTTGGTCCATCTTTTTGAGCTTTTCTTCAAGAAGATACGCCTGTAGTGATCTTCTGATGGCGGATCCTGGTGCGGTTACTGAACCCTTGGCAAAAGGTGCAGGCCTTGGTATCGTGGTCCGGGCCTAGGCAACGCACACAGGAGGAGTGAGGATCCTTGAAATGGATCTGTTTTCCGCAGGCACACTTAGAAAGGTGACCCTTAAGCAAAGGAGTTGGAGAGGACATCAGTTAGCAAAAAAAAAAAACACACAGAAAGTTCTGTAGTCGTCATAGGCTAGGTAGAGACCGAGAGGCCGATGCTGACGAGTTGACGGCGGGAAAAGAACTGGGGATTCTGGGGGACCGCCTCCTTTTGTACTACGCCTGACGTCGGGGGCAGGACCGACGTCGAAGGTGGTCCCCACTGAATACTGCTAGCTAGAAAATTTCCATGGTGGTCCTGGCACCTGCCAGCTTCAGTTCTAATGGTGTAACCTGCTGCAAGAGCTGTTTCTCGAAGTAAGATCAATGAAGAAACAGTGAAGATTTTTCTGACCCCATTAGTGAGTGACGGCATCACTCCTGTCCAGCCTGTTGCTGCAGCAATGAAGTCCTTAATTGCCTGTAGTAGCTGGTGCACTTTCCAGTCAGAATAATCTGTAGGGCTAATTGTCTTTATTCCAAGTGTGCTACTAACCCCACCTGGTTTGTGTTTAGATAGAGTAGGTTACAATCATCATTCTGTTCTCATTAAGGCCCTGTCCACACTGCAGCCAGAAAACCCTTCTGTAACATTACAAAGGGTGTAAACCGCATCTGTAACAGCGTGCGTTTACACTGGTAACATTACAGCAGGTGTTTTTGCAACCGTTATAGAAACCTTTCAGGAGGTGGTTTCTAGCGATTTACAAAATAGTGGGGCCGTAGCAACATCACTGCCACCCGCCCAAACGCATGCACCATGTAGCCCCAGTCAGCGCTAGACCAGCAGGCAGTGCACCACAGAGGGCACATGGGAGGCAAAAGAACAAGGAAGCACCGGAAGGCAGAGAGGCATGCGAGGACTGGAACCACTGCAGTGAGGTGAAAACAGTGCAGGGCAGCGCCTGCACTATGTCAGAAACCTGAGCCCAGATCCGCCCGGGTGCACACACCTGAGGGATGTGCAGCGTGGCGGCACAGAGTGCCAATAGGGGGTGCTGCAACAGTACATGAACTGTGAGGAGTGAAGAGCGCTGGTGCCCAGGGCAAACAGTGGGCACATGCCATAGGGAGGCAGCAACAGATGCCAGCACTGTGTGCCAGAGGTGTGAAGGGGGCCACAACAGCTGCCACAACACATGAACAGCCCCCAGAGGACAGCAGTGCCAGAGCACACCACCCCAGCACCATTGCAGAGTGACCCCATCCCCCAAGCACTGCCTGTGACTGGTGGAGAGTAGACAGGCCTGTGCCAAGCAGTGACCACAGCCGCACGCCACCCTGACCACCAGCAGGACCATGTCAGATCACGGCGCCACCTGGTCAGCTGAGGCCATTAAACTCCTGGTGGAGTTCTGAACCCAGGAGAAGGTGCAGGCAGAGCTAGCCAGTGCAAGGCACAACACGAAGGTCTATCAAAAGGTATCGGACTGCCTGTTCAGGAATGGGGTGGAGCGGACAGCAAAGCAATGCCGTGACAAGATAAAGCAACTGAAGGTGCAGTACCATAAAACCAGGGACAGCAACAGACACTTGGGGGTGCGCATGTGGTGTGCCCCTTCTATGACACATTGGATACCATACTTGGAACATGGCATACCACCAAACCAGCGTTCATCCTGGAGAGCTCACAGGTGGCCAGCCCTGAACTGGACACGGAGGATGATGGGGACACCACCGGGGATGCGTGCCCGCACCTGGGGAATGAAGACGATGACAGTGTGCAGCGGGAGTGCCCCGACACAAGTACATGCATTGAGCAATGTGTATGCTGGGATATGGCATGCCGGTGGAGGTGTAGCCTGGGCATGCAGCACATGGTGATAGGCATGGTATGGGTGGTGGCACAGGTGCACTCAAGGGAGTTTGCATGTGGCACCTGTGGTGTGCGTAGGCACACAGGTGCATGGGGGACAGGGGCATGGGGCTGGGGTTGGCCGTGGGGGGTGGGGTACCCACATGTGTGTAATGGTGACAGGTGTGTTCTGCCATTCCAGGGCAAGACCCCAGTGAGGGGACATCGGTGGACACCAACGCAGTGGAGGCCTCCCCAGTGTCCTCGGCCCTGCAGGACGAGATGCCAGGAACCTCCAGTGACGGCTCCACTGCGGGAGGAGGCAGCCTTGCGAAGCGGCGGGGTAACCAGTTACCCCTGGTGAACCTCAGGAAGAGAAAGTCGAGGACAGTATGGATGGCAGATGTACTTGGGGCTGTGCTGGAACAAACACGTAGAATGATGCAGGAGCACCACAGGAAGCTGATGGACCTGGAAAGGGAGAGGGCATTGCAGGAGCGGTTACGGAGACAGGAGGCAAAGCAGACACAGCGGTACTTCACAGAGATGGTCTAGTTACTGGCCATGCAATGCCAGCAGCCACCCCCTGTAGCCACACCACAATGGCCGGGTGCCACCCCCATGGCACACACCACCGCAGCCCCAACCCCTTGTGCCCCATTCCCCCGTGGGTGTACCACCATGCCAATGGCCACTGAGAACCTCAGTGGCATGGCCGACCCTGCCATCGTCCACCCATCTACCGCTGAGAGACAGGCTGTGTGGCACAGCCAGCCGCCACCAAGATGCATTCCCCGGCTATGCCAGCACCCCGCAGGCATGACACCCCACTACAGGGTGCTGTGTACATGGGTGGCATCACTGCCCCCACCACCCTGCCTCCCACGTCCCAGGCAACACCGGCTGGTGCCAGCATGGCACAGCAGTACCCCACAGGTGTCACGCCAGCCACCGCTGGCCTGCACACAGCACCCCAATCCCCGATGCATGGTGCTGCTGCTCTACACAGTGCTACCCCCTTGGATCCCACAGCAGGCATGCCCGGCTCCACACAGGACCTGTTCAGTGATGGGTTCCAGTGCACCACCCCGTGATAACCCATGCAGCATGCAGGGGGTTGTTGACCGGTGCGTCCGGCCGGCTGCCACCCAGGACTCCCTGTCTGATTCCCCTCCTACATTGGGGATGTCGCTGGGGTCCGCCCAGTGACAACAGTGCCTCGTTCATGTTGGCAAAGAGGTATGTGCCGACTGTGGCACTCAGTTGCACAGTGCAATTCCTGGGTCACACGCAATGTTGCGTGGCGTCTCTGCAACATGCTGTGTCAGGGGTTTCGATACAATATGGCCACATGGGTGCCTGGGTTAGGGCATCACCTGTGCATGGTTCTGTATTTCTTTGGTTCGGATAACAGTACAGTGACCCACACGTAGGTTCCTTTATATGTTGGTGTACACCGCCGCCCATATGGTGGCCCGGCATCGTGTATTGCATTGTTCATTCACATGACAGTGTCAGTTTCATTTGGGGATTTGTGGTGTTACGCAGCAATGCACATGGTCCACTGCATGGCCATGCTGCCACTGCACATTGTTTACTTGTGTTATTGCCACCAGAAGCCATGGCGGCGTTGGATTAAAGGCTGTCTTGTGTCACCATACCGTGTTGCTGGTTTGCTTGGGCGGTGTGCATGAATGCGTACATTGTTTTCTGGGGCACAGTAGGGCTTCTGATTCCATGGGTTGCTGGTGTGGGGGTTCTGGGTGTGCGGCCTGGCTGCACAGTGTTTACTAGAGCACGCAGCTTGCATCCGGTGGCAGCGGGGCGTGGTATGCCATTTCCTGGTGGTGCATCGCATGCCTGCCTGTGGGACGCAGCGGGGTCCCTGTTCCCGGCATGTGTTGGTGTGTCACTGCACGCCTTCATGCCATGTGTAGGGGTCTCCCCTCATTTCGGTTCCACACCTTCACCTGCTGCACACCCTTGGTCCCCCACAGGTGCCACTGGGCATACATTGCTGTAGGACACCGTGCATGTCTCTCCTCCTGTCGCGACTCAGTGCCCTGTGTACACTGGCAGCCAGGTGTTCATTCGGGTGGGTTTCTGTCTTCGCTGCTGTCTTCCCCAGGTGCACCATGGGATGCACTCCACATTACAGGGGTTAGGTGCACACACTGTTCAAATCTCAATGTGGACAGGTTGTGCTGGTTCCAGACTGTTTTCACAACTGTTCCGTGGCAGTGTGGACACGCTGTAACGTTTGCAGCCTGTAACGGTTTGGAACTATTTCAGCCTTGTTGGGTGTAGTGTGGACGTGACCAATGAGTTGGTCATTTGTGTTTCAGTGGGTAACTGAAGTGGCATAAATGAATGTTTGTGAGAAATCTCCAGTCTGTATCACAGCTGAGTTCTGTCACATCAAAAGTCTGCATTGTTTTTTAGCTATATAAACCCAGGGATGTTTAATGAATATAAAATAAATCTAAAGTTTAAGCCACAGAAGTAGTGTGTCCTTGATGTAGCCTCCATACATATGTTCATGTGAGAACAATATTGTTGTTATGTCAGATTGATAACCACGTGTCTGCCACACTTTGCTATTTCAGGAACATGTACTATATGAAATCACAAGATTCAGTTCTCTTAGGGATTCTATGTGGAAATACATCATGTATGTGTGTAACTAGACATGCTATATGTCATCTTGATGCTCCTGTCTCTCGCCCCTCACTGAGGCTGCTGCACCCTGCTTCCCTCTGCCCCGCCCCCCCCTTCAGGGCCAATGCCACCTGTTGCCCCCTGCTCCAGTCTCCACAGACAAGACTGCTGTGCTCTGCTAAGCCCTAGAGTCCCAAGGCCTCTGCCTCTGTAAAACATTAGCATTTGATCTTTAAAATCCACCGTTAAAGTGATAGTGTACAATTTCTAAAGAGAACTATGGGGGGAGTTAATTAAAAGAACCCTCCCATATGCAAACACCATCACCAAAGAGCACATCCACTATGCAGTAGAAAACTACATATATACATACATAAATAGCAGCAGTTTATAACAAAGAACTTTAAAAAGGTATGAAATACATCATATCTATAAATCCCCATGATGGGGCTGGAGATGCGACTGCTAGCCTTGAGCAGGTAAACTTTTTAGAATTAAACGTTAAAAAAGGCAGCAACAACAATACTGTCACAACATTGTTTAGAAAAAAGACAGAAAGGACTTCTTTATTACACTGTGAAAGCTGTCATCCTGGCCATGTGAGGAACAACATCCCCTTGGGGCAATTTATGAGGACCAAGCATAATTGCACCAGAGAGGAGGACTATCAGATACAGACAGAGACATTAACGGACAGATTTAGACGGAGGGGTTATAACAGAATGGTAGTTGATTTTGCCACACAGAAAGTGGATAAAATGGATAGAAAGAACAGGTTACTCACCTGTAACAGGTGGGAGTATAGGGAGGCAGTATAGCACAGTGGTTTAAGGCCCTGAGCTGCAAATCTGGTGACATCCAGCAAACCAGACCTGGGTTTGAATCCCACAGCTTCCACTTACATACTGTGCGACCCTGAGCAACTCACTTAACTTACCTGTGCTCCCAGGTCGCGCCTGTAAAAAGCTTTCAGCTTAGTGTGCTACTCCTGGTTAAACAACTTAAAAAAAAAAACAGTAGTTCTAGGAGTGGTATATATTGTTCATCCACACTGGCATGTCCCTTTCCCCCTTTAAGAATTGTGCGTCCGCAGCTGGGGAGGTTGAGTGGGTCAGTGTGGATGAACAACATATACCACTCCTAGAACTACTGTTACAGGTGAGTAACCTGTTCTTCTAGGATCGTGGATATGTTGTTCATCCACACTTATTGGCAGACTCCTAGCAGTTCTCTGGGAGGAGGAAGACAAGGCGCACACTCCCTACTTAGGGAACAGAGACTGGAGAACTGAGGCACCAAAACCAGCATCCCGGCGTGACTCAAGGTCGATGTGGTAGTGGGTGATGAAGGTGTTTGCCGACTTCCAGGTTTCCTGGATAGGGATATCCCTGGAACAGCCACCGATGCAGCAGTATGGCAGATAGAATGAGCTCTTATCCCTCTGGGAGGCTCCTTATCCGCCAACTCATAGGACAGACCTATGCATGATGTGATCCATCTTGCAATAGTCTGCTTCGCTGCAGGTCTGCCAGAAGCGGCTTCAGCATAGGTGATAAACAGCTGGCGAACCTCTCCCCGAATTTCCACTATCATCTCCTTATAACAGGAAAAAGCACGTCTCAGGTCCAAAGTATGGAGCCTGTATTCGGTCTCCGAGGTGTAATTAGGGTAGTATACCGGCAGAGTCAACACCTGGTTAAGGCGAAACTCTGACACCACCTTCGGAAGGAATTTCGGGTGGGAGCACAGGACAACTTTGTCCCAGTGGAAGACCAGATAAGGGGAGTCCACCAAAAGCGCCTGGAGCTCCCCTGTCCTTCTGGCTGACGTGATAGCCACCAGGAAGGCCGTCTTCCACAAGTGTGACAACTCACACTTGTGCATAGGTTCGAATGGCTTGCCCATGAGCTTTGCCAGTACCAGCAGTAAATCCCATGGAGGTGGAGGTTCATGCACCGGATGGGATATGTGATCCAGGCCTTTGAAAAAGCGCCCGACCACTGTCTTCTGTGCCAGCGTCGGCTGGTAAGCAGAGATGGCTGCCAGGTGCACCCTAAGGGTGGATGACCATAGCCCCCCCTTTGGAGAGAGACCAAAGGTAGTCAAGAATGTTAGCCACCAGACAGGACAGAGGGTCCAGGCCCTTGTTCTGACACCAAATGGAAAACCGGTTCCATTTGAAGGCATAACACTTCCTGGTCGATTCCTTTCTAGATGCCTCCACCAAAGTGTAGACATCTTCGGAAAGACCCAAAGCCTGGAACTCTAGCCGCTCAGGTACCAGTCTGTGAGGTGCAGGGATTGAAGGTCCAGATGGAATACCTTCCCCTGATTGAGTGAGATCAGGTCCGCGCGTGTGCAAAGCCACTCCGGGTGCCTACAGCTGAGGCTGAGGAGATCTGGATACCAGAACAGGCGCAGCCGGTCTGGGGCTACCAGGATTACCTTCACCTTGTCCCTCCACACCTTGAGAAGTACCTTGTGATCAAGGGAAATGGAGGGAAGGCATACAGGAGGCCTGGGGGCCATGGCCTTGAGAAGGCATCCCCCTGCAGCGAGCCCTGCTGGCGGGGGCAATGAAACAGCTTCAGCTTGGTGTTTTCCCTGAGGAAAACAGGTCCATCATCGGTTTGCCCCAACGGGAGAACAGGCTGTGAGCTACCTCTGGATGGAGAGACCACTCGTGGGATGTCTGGCCTAAGTGGCTGACAGCATCTGCCAGATGGTTGGAAGCTCCTGCCACATGGATGGCTAGGAGATCCGCCTCCAATCGGCTCACGAGAATCCAGATGCGGAGCACCTCCTCACACAGCAAACGGGAGTGCGTGCTGCCCTCTTTGTTGTGGTAGTACATGGTCATGGTATTGTCCGTCTTGACTTGAACCACTTGACCCCAGAGCTGAGGAGCGAAAGCCAACAGTGCCACTCTGACTGCTGTGAGCTCCAACAGGTTGATGTGGCATCGGGACTCCTTGGGGGTCCAGGGCCTGTGGGCCCTTTCATCCCCCATGTGGACTCCCCAGCCCATGAGAGAAGCATTGGTCATGAGAACGACCATCAGCTTGGGGCGGACAAACGGGATCCCTTCCTGCAACTGGTGTGGGGCGGTCCACCACTGGAGAGCATCCCACATCTTCTGGGTTATAGTGACCAGCTGGTCGAATAGACTGTGGTGCTGAGTCCACTGGGTGGCCAGCTCCCACTGAAGGGGGTGCATGTGCCACCGGGCCCAATGGACCACCGAGGTGCACACCGCCATGTAACCCAGAAGGCGCAGAAAGTCCCGGGCAGGGCGCAACTGCCCAACCAGAAATGATTGGGCAAAGGAGGAAAGAACCTCCGCCCTATCCACCGGGAGCTGAGCTCTGGCTCGACAAGAGTTGAGCTCTACCCCGATGAAGCCCATCACCTGAGAAGGCAGAAGTTACGACTTGGCCTCGTTGATTAGGAGACCGAGCGGGGAACAGGTCTGGGGGGAAAAATCCCTGGATCGCTCCACCTCCTGTAGGGAGTGACCTGCTAGAAGCCAGCCATTCAGGTAGGGGTAAATTCTGACCCCCCCGATGCCATAGATGGGCCGCCACCACTGATGATAGGCGAGCAGATGGCTTAGAACTCGTATAGGGTCCCCTCGACCCTGAAACGGAGGAGCTGCTGATGGGACGGACGGAGACGCGAAAAAACATGTCCTGCAGATCCAGTGAACAAAACCACATGTTTCGCTCCAAGGATGGAATGATCTGGGACAGAGTGACCATCAGAAATGTGCGAGACCTGAGATATTGATTCAGGTCGTGGAGATCTAGAATGGGGTGCCAGCCACCCGTCCGCTTGGGCACTAGGAAGTACCTGGAGACAAAGCCTGGGTCTGCTGGAGGATCCACCATGGGAACTATTGCCTCCTTGAGGAGGAGGAGGAGCTGAGCAACATCGTCTCAAAGAGCCGACTGGGTCTGAGTGGATATCCGTTCCTCCCGAGGGGCGCAGGCTTGGCTGGGAGAGTACTGCTCAAACTCTAGAGGCAGTCCCTGACCGACCACTTCGAGAACCCACTTGTCCGATGTGATGACGGACCAGGAGGAAAGGAAGTGATGGAGCCAGCCCCCCACGAGAGGACCCAGAGCTGGCATGACGGGAGTATGGGTGGCAGCCCCCACCCCATCACTGAGCAGGCTTGGAGGAGGAGAAGAAGGCTCCAGGACCTCAGCCTCGGCCTCCTTTATGGCCCGGCTTGGGTTGAGGGTGCCAAGCTTGAGCCTGCTGCTGCTGCTGATGCTGATGTCCCCCTTGAAAGGAGGACTGCTGAATCACAGGGGAAGAGTGCCGAAAGGGCTTCTTCTTCTGCAGGTTCTTGCACGAAGAACTCTTAGCAGAAGTTGCGTCCAAGGTGGCATTGTACTGCTCTATGCGCTGGAGGTGACCGGCCACTCCTGGGCCGAACAAGTTGGTCCCAAGGAAGGGCATATCAGCTAACTTGTGCCGAGTATCCGCCGGGAAGGAGGAGAGCCACAGCCAAGCCCTGCGGTGAGAGGCAACTGCGGCAGCCATCGAGTGGGCGCAAGAGTCCCCAATGTCCAGGGCCATCTGGAGCTGCTGTTTAGCAACAGCTCACCCTGGTCTTGGACCTGCTTGACCGTGGTCTCCATGTTCACGGGGAGATGTGGGAGGACTTTGTCTAACAACCCGAGAAGGGCGTGAGACAAGTGTGCCATAATGACAGCCGAACTTGCCTGACGAAGGCCCAAGGAGGAAGCCATATAGATCTTCCTCGCTGAATGGTCCAAGAGCTTGGACTCTTTATCGGGAGGTCAGTCCATGTCAGCAGAAATGCCAGTACACCTGGACACAGAGGCGGTTTCCAGGATCTAGGCGGAAGGATGCTCTATGTACCCTGCAAGGGACCCCATGGGAACCGCGTACCTGCGGACCATGCAGGTAGACGGGGCTGGACAAGAGGCATGGCACTGCCAGAGTTCGAGTGCCAGATCAACAATGGCCTCGGCCACAGGAAAGGCCTCCGTCGGGGTATCCCCTCTTTTAAGGATGTCCATAAGAGGGTACTCCGCCTTTTTCTGGATGGGTTCCAGGGGCATCCTTCTGGACTCAGAGATGAGGCAAAGGATCCCTTGGAAGGAGGAAGGTCCTTCCTCCATCCCTAGGCCAACAGACGACTCATCATCCCCAGGATGAGAGTGAAACCCGGTGACGTCCGATTCCGAGGAGTCAGGATACAGTGGCTTGCGGCACAAATCACCCTCAACACGCCGAGGGAGGTCCAGGGTGACCTTGACCAACAAACGCCGGGGAAGCACGGTGTCTGGTCGGTCATCTTTGGAAGGAGCCCCTCCCACAGGCTGTTTAGATGGTGGTCCCACCACGATCGGTGGAGAGACTGGCTTAGACTGAACAGGTAGTTGCGCTGACCCTGCGGCCGGGGGAACCAAAGATTTCGGCTCCAAAGGGCTCGGCTTCGGCCTAGGAAGCAAAAGCCAAGTAATGGCCGGGGTAGGAATCAAAGTCGGCTTGTGCCCAGACAAGATCAGCTGTTGCCACATGAGGTCCTCGTAGCACCGGAATTTCCACCAGAGCCTCTCCTCATGCGAGGACGACGACCGATGGCATCGCCTCTTTTTGGAGTGCTTATGGCTCTTTCTCGGCCTTCCAGATGAGGGGGTTCTAAACCTCGACCGAGATCGGGCGGGCCAACTCGGTCGCTCAGGGGACACCGGTGGGACCGGTGATACCCGGGGGTCTGGAACCGGGTCCTCAATGGGGACACCAGCGGGCTAGATCTCCTCATCCAGGAAGACAAGGACCGGAGTCCTCTTTAAAGAGTCACTGACCGGGGTCGGCGACAGCGGGTCGATTAGGTTGAAAACAATCTCGACCTCATCGGCCACAACTGAAGAAGCAATCTCAACTGAGGTCAAGACCACATGCTCCTGGGACTGAGACCACTTTCATTCCCAAGAGCGCCTTCACCGAGACGAAGACTTGCTCGGTTCCTTCTTCTGCTTACGGGATCGGCAGGAGTGTGAGCCATGGGTGCCTCTCCCCAGGTGGGAAGAGACTTGCACAACTCTCTGAAGCAGCCCGAGAAGGTGGAGCCCAGGTTCATCGGAACGAAGAAGCTTAGAGAGTCCGCAGCACGGGCGGCTTCATCCTCGAACGCTTGCATGCTTTTTAATTGCTCGGCAGATCCCGCAGCCGTGGAAACCGCCCACCTAGCCTCCTTGGACTTCACCGGAGGGTTCCTCTTCTCCGGTCTCCCCAGTTTCAAACATGCAAGATGGTCGTCCAGAACATTGGGATGGAAGGCCAAGCAGAAGCTGCAGGACGAGGTGTCATGGCCGACACCGAGGCAGTAGACGAACGTGAGGTGGGGATCGGTGCATGACATTTTTGGCCGCAAGGACACTGGTGAAATCCGGGGGAAGATTTCTCTTCCATAATCGAAGATCCGAAAAGGCGATCGCTAACTCGCAAGATTTTTAATTTCGGTAAAACCAACGTTTTGAAAGCCAGGGCCAACGAAATGCGTGAGCATGAGGGAGGCAACCTAAATCTTCCAGCAGAAAGGAAGATCTGGCTTCACAGGGCACAGCTGAGGTATATACCACCCGGGTGGGTGGGAGGAGCCAGCTTGAAGACTTCTGTCGATTCTTAAAGGGGAAAGGGACATACCAATAAGTGTGGATGAACAACATATTCACGACCCTAGAATAATCTTGATACCCAGAGTGAGATCATAAAACTAGGATACTGTGAGAAATAATACACCTATCTTTATTACTATGTTTACCCCACAAGCTACTTCAATCAGGAATGTAATTGAAAAAAAAAAAACTGGCACATTTTAGGCACAGATAAAAAACTTGAACAAACTGTGTAGACCCTCCCCAAAATGGTATTCAAAAGAGGCCCAAATCTGAGTGACCAGTTATATGGGGAGAGAAAATATTAAATATTTACCACAAGTAACTTATAAATGCGGAAACTGCCAGTTCTGTCAATACATTAAAACTGGAAGGGAATTTTTTAATCCTGTTGCTGGTGATATAGATACATACGGGATTTTGTGACGTGTAGTACTAATAATGTCATATACTTGGTTGAGTGCGAGGTCTGTACTACTTTTTATATTGGTAAAACAAGAAGGAAGTTAAAGGAGTGGGTGGGTCAGCACATTAGAAGCATAACAAAACTTGATGGAACAAGTGCCTTGGCTGTACATGTTCAGAGCAAGGGAAAAGAACACACTTTTTCCTTTCAGGCCATTGAAAGCTTACATGAATCGGTGAGGGGTGGTGACTTGGACAGAAAGTTGTTACAAGTAAGCATTAAACCACAACAGACCATGACTCTACTGTGGAATTAATCCATGGTGTGGGGGGGGGGGCACGAGTGCCTCCAACCACCCAACCATGGATTAATTCCACAGTAGAATCATGGTCTGGAGTGGTTCAATGCACTTGTAACATGGCAAGAGATATAGGACTTTAATATTGTTTACTATAACTAAATAAAAATAATACAAGCAAAAACCTGCAGTGAAAAAAATCAGTTTTGTATGTCTCACTAACATCTGTCTAACGTTGTACACACTTGGAAACGTGCGTGTGCACATTCAGCATTTTGCCATGGATTAATATAGCAACGTACTATTTTTTAAATATATAAAAACTGGCAAAAATATAGATCACACCTATACACAGTACACACTGTAGGTTCTTTTGGTTTGTATGCATATTTCTTGTCCGTCTGAGCTTCGTTCTTAATGCTACATTTCAAATTTAGCTGTTGCACTGTGGGTATGTCTGCACATTTGCATACTGACATACAGTGCGCCATGTATTGCCTACCTGCACTTATAATGTTACATGGCAGACACACACTGCACCATTTCTCACCATACTGGCTGTCTACATTTGAGGTAAACAGACACACACTGAGCAGCAGTTCGTCTGTCTGATCTTCTTAAGTTTCTCTTTCCGCTTTCTATTTCTTTTACCGTGTGCTGACAGTGCACGTTTCTGTGAGATAGTAAGAAGTCTCCTGGGCGGTTGCGTGGGACAGAAACAAAGACGTAGGGGGATGATGTTGACTCCTGGGATTGCTATGGATGATCACAGTCCCTCGGGGCGTGTGTGTGGGAAACAACCTGTCCATTTTTACTATTAAGAATGTTGTGTGACTGTGCAAACTATTCTGCTTATTGTACTACTGCATTGATGGGGCTACATGCTGTCTGACTGCGCGACCCAATCTCCACATCGGCAGCGCGCTTCACAAACATACAACAAACACAAAAAATTACTTTCCATATCCATTACTGCTGTCGGGGGAACACTGCTCATGTGGATATATCAACCGGGAGTCACCCACACAGCAATCGAAATATGCAAGTGAGTGCTGTGACTCTGAGCTGCATTTCTGACTGGTGTGTGTCTCAAGCGCTCCCGACCGACTACGCTCCTGATGCCAGTGTGGTCTAGTGGATTTCTACCAGCAGTCCCGAAAGGCAACCTGGTTAATAAGGAGGGTAATCCATGGTTGTTCAGGGGTCACATGCTGCTGTTCCTCCAATGACTTTTAGTTATTTCAGTGTTTGGTTCTGTGCCATGTTACAAAGAGAAACGTTCTGGCACTAGTACTACAAGCTAAAATCTTCTGAACATCCAAGTTTAAATGAATACTTTCAATTGGCTCCTTATTTATAGCTAAAGAGTGTTTAAAGGTGTATTCTGTATTCTTTATTGTATATTTAGTATTTGGTGTGGGATTAGTTTGGAGCATTGGAATAAACGGGATTCATGTACTTTTGAACCCATAAAAAAAGGATAACGTATCTTGATGTATGATCTTGTAACAAATCCTATGTACCAATAACTCCTTTTTATGAGTTTCAACAAGGCATTCATTGCATATTCTATTTCTTTCCTCCCCCTCCCATTCTTCCCTCCCACTTCTCCCTCCACTTTTTACATTACCTCCACCTCCACTCCCCTCCTCCCCCCCGCCAAGCCCCATCATAGGGATTTATAGATATGATGTATTTAGAAACATAGAAACATAGAAGTTGATGGCAGATAAGGACCTCAAGGCCCATCCAGTCTGCCCATTTCTTTTTCTACCTTATAAATGTGCCATAGGCCTTTGCTCTGTCAGTGGCCTATCTATTCATAGTCATTTGTATTGCTCCCTTATGCCTATCCCATGCCTGTTTGAAGCCCTGCACTGTATTCATAGCCACCACTTCTTGTGGTAAGCCATTCCATGCATCCACCACCCTTTCGTGAAGAATTTCCTCCATTCCCCTTAATCGGCCTCCTCTAATCTCATGCTGTGTCCTCTTGTCCTGCTATTTTTCTTATATTTAAACATGTTAGACTCTTTCACCTTGTTTATGCCCTTAAGGTGTTTGAATGCCTCGATCATTCACCTCTCTCCTCCTTTGCTCCAAGGGTATACATATTGAGCTCCGTTAATCTGTCCTCATATGTCTTCTGATGCAGTCCCTGCACCATTTGGTTGCCCTTCTCTGGACTGCCTCAATTTGGTTAATGTCCTTGTGAAGGTGGCCTCCAATACTGCACGCAGTACTCAGATGGGGGCCTAACCAGTGTCTTGTACAGAGGATTATTACCTCCCTTTTACGACTTGTGATACCCCTACTAATACACCTAACACCCCCCAGCCTTACCTACTGCTTTAGAGGTCTGCTTGGATGATTTTAGGTCACCAGTGATGATGATGCCCAAGTCTCTTTCTTCCTTTGTGACTGCTAGAACTCCTCCCAGCCTATAGGTGGCTTCAGGGTTTCTCTTCCCTATGTGCATGATTTTGCACTTCTTTGCATTAAATCCCAGTTGCCACTCTTCTGACCATTCTGCTAGTTTATCCAGATCTCTTCTCATTCTGCCCACCCATCTGGATCATCTACTCTGTTGCAGATCTTGGTGTCATCTGCAAACAGACAAGCCTTACCCTCTAGTCCATCTGCAAGGTCACTAATGAAGATGTTGAGAGGACTGGCCCCAGGACTGATCCTGAGGTACCCCACTTGTGACTTGCATCTCTTCTGACTGTATACCATTTACCACCACTCTCTGTTTTCTGCCCGTCAACAGTTTGCCACCCAGTTGACCAACTTCTGACCACCGAACCTACCCAGCTTATTTATCAATCTTCTATGTGGAACAGTGTCAAAAGCTTTGCTGAAGTCAAGGTAAGCGACATCAACTGCTCCCCTTGGTCCACCACTCTGGTTACCCAGTCAAAGAAATCTATGAGATTAGTTTGACAGGACCTTCCTTTTGTAAACCCATGCTGTCTTGGATCCTGTGCCCCTATGGATTCCAGGTGTTGCACTATCCTTTCCTTAAGGAGTGCCTCCATAATCTTGCCCACTACTGAGGTAAGACTGACTGGTCTGGTTCATACCTTTTTAAAGTTCTTTGTTATAAACTGCTGCTATTTATGTATGTATGTAGTTTTCTACTGCACAGTGGATGTGCTCTTTGGTGATGATGTTTACATATGGGAAGGTTCTTTTAATTAACAGCCCCCCTTCTCTTTAGAAATTGGACACTTACTTTAATGGTGGACTTTAAAAGGAACATCTCTGGCACCACTATTCAGCCCTGAAAAAGTGCAAGTACCTTGTGAAAACATTTGGCTGCGGGGTTTGTGAGGGAAAGCCTTTGCTGCATCTTACAGCTGGTTGTTTTTTGGAAATGAAGCCATTGTTTTATCCTGACACAGCATAAGAGTGATCTTTGGTGAAGGAGTGGATACCGTGAAGCCGAGTCTTTCTGTGCACTGTGAGTACCTCTTTCGTTTTTGCTCCAGTCTGGAGTTGTTGTGAAGACGCCTTTTTGCTTGTGGAACTTATCTTTTTTATATATGTATTCCTACATTTTAAAACCCATTTTTTAAACTTTTTTTTTTTACTAATGCAAATATAACTCCAGTTCATAATAGCAAAGATACACTCAAGGGTGTGGTATATTATGAGATGATATCATTTCTCGGGTGTGTGTGACACTCAGCCTATGACCTCGTGCCTCACAATGCACATGAGGTGTGACGATACCCCATGATATACCACACCCTGTTGTGTATTATTGCTTAAATGTGATCCTTTCTAAGTAATAGATAACCCACTCTTAGGTGTGCGGTCGCATGCTGATACACACAAGCCTTGGTGTGCGTTGCACGCACGAAGCCACAGGTCGAGTGCGTCAACCACCTAAGGCGTGCATGTGATATCAGAGTGCGAATTCTCACACCGTAGAGTGGGTTATCTATCTTATAAAATGGCAAAATAGTTTTTAAGGGGGGTGAAAGTGCAGGTGTGCGGTCGCACGGTGATATACGCACGGTCATGTGATGTGATCCAACAAATCAGCAGACAATTTTTCCTACCCATTTTATAAGGCACACTATATAATGATTGTACTGTCTTATACTATATTGTTCTATATAAGTATTTATTAGCTCTCCATGCTGTATCATGTCGTCTGCTGAATAGTAGTGTTACTGTCTTTTTCAAAAAAAGAGGGAGGGATACAAGAGGGCATCAACTGAGGCAGGAGGGGGGAAATTCAGGAGGGGCATCAGGAGACGTTTTTTCATTGAACGGGTGGTAGGCAAGTGGAACACTCTATCTGAGGAGGTGGTTTCCTGTAGGACGGTGAACTGTTTCAAGAAGGGGTGGGACAGAGTGAGGAGGGGATGGGACAGAGTCGGGGGGGGGTGACTGTGAGAGGGAGGGCAGCTGCAAGTTGAGGGGCTAGCTGCACAATCGAGCAGACTCGTAGACCATGAGACCTGTTTCTGCTGGCATTTTCATATGTTTGTATGTAAACAGAATAACTACCACTGTTCTTTTTTTCTGTTCTTTATCTGTCCCTGTAAAAATTAAAAAAAAAATGAATATATTGTTACAAAAAGGGAAGGAAAAATAGTAAGAAGGTGACAGTGAATGGGGACTCACAGAGATGGAAAAGCTAGTCTATTGCTGCTCAAGAACAAAGCAAAGGATGAACCTTTGACTGACAGTGCTAAGACTGCGGTGCATCTACTCGGCCTGTCAAGCCCTCCTACATAACTAATCAGTCCAAGAGGTAGACGCATACGCAAAACAGTAATACATTAATGCACAAAACTTAAGGCTAGATTCAAGTTCTGGTTTATTGACCAAAGGTGCTAGTGCATTACAAAAACAAGCCCTGCTGTCCACAAGGCCTCTTGCCCTGGCACTTCTTTCAGACAAAGCTTCATCAGGTAAATCCCTCATCAAGGAGAGGCATGTGTGCCAATGCAAGTAGTCTGGGAATACTATCGGGTTGGTCTGACAAAACCTCCCTACCATGAACCCATGCCGTTTTCAGTCCTGGTGTTCGTTGCTCTCCAGGTAGTCTACGAGTTCCTCTTTTTTTTTTTTAAACTTTATTTTTTAATTCAGTTTCTGCAGTAATTTAATTCCACATTCAGGGGTCACAGGTACAGTCTTAGAGTATCGTATACACATCCATGACATATTTCATTATTATATATTCAAGAGCTTTATGTTTTCCTCATTTGACAACCCTTATGTTATCACTCATCCTGATACCAACACTTACATTTACGGGTCTCCATTTACGGGTCTCCCAAGCCCAGCAGAGTGACCCCTGCCCTCCCTCCCACTGTTTCCCCAGTAGAGTGGTACCAGCTGGACCATCTGGCCCATCTCTGGATGTATATTGGTGTCTTCTGATTTACTTTAAAGGTGAGCTCTTCTAATTCAGCTATGCCCCTAATAATCGAGATCCAGATCCTGTTTTTGAGGAATGGCTGTGCCCAGCCATGTTCTGGTTACTGCTTTAAGAGCGGCTGTTGTTAGAATTGCCCATAAATATAATGAATCTATTCCTCTAAGTCCCTGTGGTGGGACCCCCAGTATCATTTCGTGCCACTCCAATTGTTGGTTAATGCCTAATATTTCTTTTATTGCTGGCTTAATATCAGCCCAGAACTCAGCCAACCTGGGGCAGGCCCAGAAAATATGTAAGTAGCCTGCTTTATCTTCCCCACATCCTCTCCAACAGCTGGCCGAGAGGGAGGGGTTTCTTTTATTCAGCATCTCAGGGGTGTAGAAGAAACACAGCCTGACCTTCCAGGCAAATTCTTGCCAGAGGGGCGATCTGGTAGTTAGCCTGACAACTTTAAAGATTAAATTCCAGTTGAGAGGTAGGGCTCCCGGGTGCATCTCCCCCTGCCATTTGTTTTTAAGTTTTATAAGAGGGTCTGATTTTATCATTCTAACAGCTTTATATAAAGCAGAAATTTGGCCTTTCTGATCTGTTGAGGTCTTTATTTTTCTAATAGTTTCTAAAAGGGGTGTGGCCCTTTCAGAATCTTTCGCTTTTTTCTGGAGGGAATTTATGTATGTTCGAACCTGGACGTATCTGAAAAAGTCTGTATTCCTCAAGCTAAATTTATTCCTCAAGGTGCCAAAGTCCAAGATGGAGGCTCCTTGCACGAACTGTCCCAGGTACGACAGGCCTAGCCTGTTCCACTGTTTATAAGTGAGGTCAAGGCGGTTCGGAGGAAAGTCTTCCACCCAGGCCGGTCTTCTACAGGGCCGTAATAGTGGAAGCAGTTTGTGCTTTTGCCACAATCTATGTACCGCTCGGAGGGTCTCTCCTACTGAGTTTAATTTAGGAATGGGGTGGTGGCGAGCCAGCTGTGAGGTGACCATCCGATCTTCAAGGGGAAGCTTCCCCTCTCCCTCCTCCTCCCCTCTCTCCATTTCCCTCCAGCTCGAGGTGGAGCTAGGACAGGACCACTGTAGAGACTGTTTCAGCGGTACCACTAGGAAGTAGTCTTCCAGGTCCGGCAAAGATCTATCCCCCTCCTCCTTCCGCATCTGCAATGTTTTAAGTTTGATTCTTGGTCTTTTATTCGACCAAACGAATCTAGATATCAACCCATTCCAGTCCCCAAACACAGACTTGTGAATAAACAGGGTATGCATTGAAATAGGTATAAGAATTTAGGTAATACATTCATAGTTATGGCTTGGATTCTCGGCATTACATAGGCAAGTTAATTAGGGACCATTTCTGTCATCTCTCAGAGAGAGTTAATTAAGGGATTATAGTTCGTTTTGAACAATTTAGACGGGTGTTTGGTCATATGTATTCCCAGATATTTCATCCCTTCAGCTGTCCAATTCAGGGGCAAAAGTCTGCGGATGTCCTCCGGGGGTTTAAAGAAAAAACTCAGGACCTCTGTTTTTAATTTGTTGAGGGAGTAGCCTGAATGCTTCCCAAAGCATTCCAAAATAGACCATGCTTGTCCTATAGATTTATGTGGCTGAGAAAGTGTCAACAACACATCATCCGCATATAATAAAATTTTCTTTTGGGTCCCTCCTACCTCTATTTCCTCTACTTCCTGTGCCCTTCTAATGGCCTTAGCTAGGGGTTCAATATACAGTGTGAAAAGAAGAGGGGAGAGGGAACAGCACTGGCGGGTTCCTCTACCTAGGGAAAATCTTCTGAACAGTCCCCCATTTACTCTGACGTAAGCCTGGGGTCCTGTATATAGGGATCTTATTGTACCAATAAATTGTTCAGAGAATGCCCTGTGTTCAAGGACCGAGAACAGGAAGTCCCATGAGACCTTATCAAAGGCCTTTTCAGAGTCTAAACTCAATATACGAGTTCCTCTTTGACTAATGTCTCTGTCAGTTTACCCACAACAGAGGTAAGACTTACAGGTCTGTAGTAAACCAACTGCTCCGTGTCATTCCCCCACCCCCCCAATGGCGTGGGACTATGTCTGCTACCCCCTAGTCTTCTGGAAGTACCCCTGTCTGTATTGTGCTACTGAAAAGCCCTACCAGGGGTTCAGCTAGTTCCAATGATACCCTCGGATGCATCCCATCTGGCCCCCGGGGCCTTATCTATCTTTTCGGCTGCCAGCCCTTTCTGAACCCTTTCACTGGTAACTACCTGCTGCCTCACTTCTGGAATCCCCTTTGCAGCCACCTTAATGCCACTCTTTGGCAGAAGCCCACTGTCTTCCTTTGTGAAGACAGAGCAGAAGTAACTTTCGAGGCAGCTCCCCAAGCTAGGCACTCGGGACAATCAAGCAACTGAAGCACAAGCAGCTCACCTGAGTAGCTGAGGAAGCCAAATCTCCAGCCTGATAACTTCGAGGCAGCTCCCCCACCCCAAGCTGAGGCACTCGGGACAATCAACAACTGAAGCACAAGCAGCTCACCTGAGTAGCTGAGGAAGCCAAATTTCCAGCCTGATAACTTTCGAGGTAAGAGGCCTCTTCTCTTAGGTCTGGACGCCTGCAGAGGGGTGCTACCTGATGAACACTTATATTTTATGAACTTTGTTCCTGTTCACCACTGGTGGGCTTGTTATTTGATTCTCTTTGTGCTACTAATTGCTGAAGTGTAAAGCTAGGGACTCACTGGCTTTTCTAGAGTTGCCTTGCTGATTTCATCTTAAAGCCAGATATACCAAGCAGCTAATATAGATCAGACTTGTTTAATATGGTGGTATTTGGAGCTAATTGCTGATTTCATCTTAAAGCCAGATATACCAAGCAGCTAATATAGATCAGACTTGTTTAATATGGTGGTATTGAGCTAATTGTGCTTGTTACTAAAGGCATTAGGTTAGCTGGGTCCTAGTGTGACCTCATTTTGGAATAGCCCTGTTTGCTTAGAGTGGAGCTCCTTTGTGTAAGTCACAACATATTCTCCCGCTGCATAGTAATGAGAGGCTTTGTTTCTCACAACATAGGCAGCCCCAAGCTGTTTTCCGGGACAATCAAGCAACTGAAGCACAAGCAGCTCACCTGAGTAGCTGAGGAAGCCAAATCTCTAGCCTGATAACTTTCGAGGTAAAGAGAGCCTCTTCTCTTCGTCTGGACGCCTGCAGAGGGGTGCTAGCCCGATGGCGCTTCGCGCCGTCTGCCCCGCCCGCACCAACCACCCTCCCACCCAGGGGCGGCTGTCAATTTAAGGATCCACCCCGTGACATCACATCCAGTGACATCACGTCCTTTTGCCCAGAACCCATCTCCCCACTTTCCCATTTGCAGGTTACACCTGCTGGCCACTAGAGGGACCTATGCTCCCTCACTACTTCCTACTCCTACCTGTACAGCACTACTTCCCTGGGATCTTGCTCACCACAATGTATTGGCCCTGCCTCACGCTCTGCCTGTGCCTATCCCCACTAGCAGTGCACTTACCCACTTACCCATCTGCTAGTCCACACTGTGCCCTGGCACCCCTCCCTCCCCTTGCTCCTGAACCTCCTCTCCTGCCCCTTGGGACCTCTGTGTGTCCCCATCCCCTGCCCTCCCCCTAGCTTTCTCTTCACCTCAGGCACATCTGGGTGTCTTCTTATTCTTGCTTTCCCCTCCTGTACCTCCCTGCCCACCCCCTGCTCCCTTAGCCTCCCTTCCCCTCCCTCTCATGTCAATCGTAGGAAAATCTCTCACCATCTCCCAGCCAGGGTGTTAGTCATGCTACTACTCCTGTCAGGGAACATTCATCCAAACCCTGGCCCGGTTCCCAGGAGCTCCCCAACTCGCACAACAGGCCTATGCATGGTCTCCATGAATATCTGTAGCCTCCTAAAAAAGTTTGACTCACTACAATGCCTGGTCACATCAATTAACCCTGATGTCATCACCCTGGTTGAGACTTGGCTGTCAAAATCCTCCCCTGACTCCCTAGTCTCCCTTCCTGGTTTCACCCTTTTCGGTCCGACCGTGTTGAGACGGGCAGGCGGCTCGCTATTTTATGTCAAGAATCTCTCCCGTACTAGCCCTGCCCACTCCCATCCTTGACTCCAGGGCCCAGGCACTTATGCCAGAACTACCCCTGACCCTTAAAGGGACCCCTTTATCTGACTACTGCATACGTGCCCCAGGGACCAAGCAGGCCATTGCCTCTCTTACAGAATACCTTACTCTCTACCTCCTTCCGCTGATCAAATTCTGGTGGGTGACTTAAATGTCAACTGGCTCAGCCCCTCCTCCTCCTCTACCCGAGACTCCTTTCTGCAATAGACCTAGCACAACTAGTTACCCACCCTACCAGGACTAACCCCAAGAGGCTCCAGTACCTGCTTGATGTGGTACTCACCAACCGCCTAATCGGATCCCCAATGTACAAGTCCTCCCAGACTCTCTCAGCGATCACTCCCCATTCTATTCCACTGGTCAACCTCAGTCCCCAAACCCATAGCACAGTCCACATGCAGGGCATCTAATACCTGGTGGACTGATAAAACTTAAGGAACTTCTGTCCCAAATTGACTGGTCTCCTATACAGGCAACTCCTGACATTGACACAGCTCTCCTTCTTTACCCAAACTTTTAATAATGCCTGTGATATCTTTGCCCCAGTGTTGACCCGCCGTTCTAAAAGGAAGAATGCCCCTAGGTTACCCCAGCTTTGATCCACCAGCTCAAACATAGGGACAACCTATGGCACCGTGCCATTGAGACTGGCGGCCCAATGACAAGCGGTTATGCTGCCCGCCAAAGCAAGTGCACTCGGCCATCAGCTAGGGCCAAGTCTGAGCACCATCGGTCCTCACTCACTGCCTCATGGGGAATCCCAGAACCTTCTGGGATAACATTAAATAGTTAAATGGAGTGCACCTCCCCCACCCACCCAGATCAACATTAATGGTGTGATCTCCTCAGACCCAGCCCTCATAGCCAACCACCTCAACACCTCATTCACTGACCTTAGCCCTATCCTCCCTACAAATTTTTTTGACCCTCCTCCCCCAGCACCTGCCGTAAATCTTTCTCACCCTTATTTTCTCCTCCGTCGTGTTTCTGCCCAAGAACTTAGGCCACACCTTGTCACTGCCCTCAAGAGTAATAGTACAAGCAGTGACACCCTGGATCCATGTATCCTACGGCTGGTCTTAGACACAGTCCTTACCCCGATCACATGCCTCATCAACCTCTCTTTGCCTGGGAAGGTTCCAACTGCCTGGAAAGTCGCCACTGTCACCCCTATCTTTAAAGGTGGTGATAGGACTGTGGCTGGAAACTATCGACCGATCTCCATTCTCTCTCTCTCTCAAGGCCTTGGAAAAAGTGGTGGCCTCTCAAATCTCTGACTACCTCTCCACCTACAATGTCCTTTGTCCTGAGCAGCATGGCTTCGAGCAGGCCACAGTACCAACCAGCCTCCTAGAGTCCTCCAACTTTCTCCACTCCTCCTTAGACACTGGTTCTCTGGCTGGTGCTGTCTTCATTGACCTCTCAAAGCTTTCGACACTGTCTCCCCCCTCCTTCTTGATGCCCTTAGTCTCTCTGGTTTTGCTGCTGGGCCTATCTCCTGGTGCACCAGTTATCTGTCTGACCGCTCACAGCATGTAAAATTAATGGGACCTACTCAGACATCTGTCCCATCTTTTCTGGGGTTCCCAGGGCTCCATTCTGGGCCCTTACTATTCTCCCTTTACCTTAACACCCTTCCACGCTCTTGCTCGGGGAACATTCTATTGTATGCTGATGATGCAGTCATCTTTGCCTCAAGTCGTAACCCTACTGTCCTCCAGGACTCGCTGAAGAAGTCCTTCACTGAAGCCGAGGGCTGGTTCAAGGAACATAGATTGGTGATAAATCTTAAAAAACAAAACCATGTTCTTCACTCATCCCAAAACAAGTCCTGCAACTTCAAACTCCTCATTCACTCTGGGTCCTCATTCCCACTCGAACAAGTTTGCTCCTATAAATACCTAGGGATCCATTTTGACCCTCCTCTCCTTCCATGGACACATCGCTACCTAGCCACTGCCACTAATATCCAATTGGGCATCTTACATCGGTATAAACACTGCCTCTCCCGGAGCTCTTGACTTCAGATCACCTCCTCTATCCTGTCCCTAGTGGACTATGGACTGCCGGTGTATGGTGCTGCTGATCAGACCGCACTCCATAAAATTTGCACTACTCTGAATAAGGCCTGCAGGTTAATTACTGGAGCACCTAGGATGACACACACCTGTCTACTGTATGCTAAAGCGCTGGTACTTGATCTCGACGAGCGCCTCAAATATCTTACCTGTACCCTTACAAAAAAGACCCTCCTTGGGCTTTCCCCACCAGGATTGACCACCACCATACGCCGCTCTGTCCCACTAGTTCATACTCGGACCTCTGGGAAAACCTCTCGTTATCCCTAGAGCTAGGACCTCTCACGGCCAAAGAGCCTTCAGCTTTAGGGCCCCCTCCTGGTTCAACACACTGCCCCCCTCCATCTCCGAAGCTCCAACTATATCATGCTTCAAAACTTCCTTACGTAACCACCTTATTAACACCCGATGCTGTAACTGCCACTAGTCAAAGCCGTACTCAGCACTTATGACAAAGCTTATTACTAAGCTGCTAAGGACGACATAACTCTGGTATTGTTTGCATCCATCCTACCTGTACCAGCTTGTTTGTATCTATGTCTTAATTTTACTGTTATACTTATGTGTTGTACTGCTATATTGTGTATTTTGGTTTGTCTTACTGTGACAAGCTACCTTTGTAAATGAGCCTATGGCTCAAAGGTTTTTCCAAACTGCTGTTTAAATAAATAAAAATAAAATAAAATAACTAAGGACGGCTGCTTTATGCCTGTCCTCCTCCACCACCTTACCTCCCTCTGATAGTCTAACAACTTCCACTTTCATCATACATATCTGAAGAACTGGTTTTCCTGCCCCATATCCGCAGCTCTGTGTCAGCTGTAGCTTCCCTGACTGCCCTCTTGGTTTTCCTTGTTCTCATCTGGTACACTCCTATTGTTCTCCCTCTGTTCTTTCTTCCTTGTACCTAGTGAAGGCCTTCTTTTAGCTCTCACTTCTTCATTGACCTTTCCAGGGAACTAGGTTCCTGTTACTTTTATTTAAAATGTGATAACCGGGAAAGGCACCATGAGCAACTGCTCGTTTCCAGGCATGATCCAGGGAAAGGGGGGGGGTACAATACAAACAGATGGTATGCAAAATACAGAAATAAAAAGCAGTGTATAAAGGAGCTATTTACCAAGACCCCTACTTTTCTGTGGCACATTGGGACCAAGTTCTGCAGCAAGACTACCATTTGCTACAGAACTTCTGCAGCAGTGGTTTCTAATTTCTGTGGAAGTTCTGCGGCACTAATGAACTACGACATCACAGTGTCAGCTTGTCATCCTGATTTCACTTTTATGGCAGTGGTTATAGTAATCAGGATGGGGGAAAGCACAATAACACTAGTTTAAAAAATATCAGACTTAGAAAAATAGTTTTATGCCTTAAAAAGCAAAGAAAATATCTATCCCTTAAGGTCCTAGCCTACTGCATAAATGAAATATGCAGAAGGGACCTTATGTGATAAATAAGGTATTTCTATACTCATGCTATCTATAGCACTCATGAGGTCCCCACTGTGTATCACTTATATATTTATATGCAATCTGTAACATACATACAAGTGTGTGCGTGCGTGCGTGTGTGTGTGTGTGTGTGCGTGTGTGTGTATATATATATATATATATATATATATATATATATATATATAGATAGAGATAGTGGATAGTGATAATGTGTATGTATATGTGTGTGTGTATATATATGTGTATATATAGTTTATAGTATGTATTTATTTTTTTAAATTTCCATGAAATTGTATCCTCATTTGTACAGGTCCCTTTGGAAGTGGAATAAACAGAATAAAGGAAATATTGAAAAACTCATTTTTCACGCCAACCTGCTTCCCCTGACACATTACGCAACACCATCAGGCCATGATATGCATGTGAACCCACTGTGAGATAAAGCTCTCCAGCCCATCACAATGTGTCCCCCATGTGACAGAACACTGCACCATACCTTCCCAGGCTCAGAGCAGTGATGTGTTCCCCCAATCCTTGTGCTGCCCAACCAGTTCCCAGAGCTCATCTCTGAACTCGAGTTGCCAGCATGAGAACACAACATGCTACCCTCTGACCCAACAGCTAGCCCTGCACACAACATTTCTCCATAACTTTTAGGTGATTCTATCAACCAATGACAATATGTAATCAATAACCCTGGCAAAAATGTGTACAGTGCAATTATTTATTTAACAGGTCTATTATTTCAACAGGTCTACACATTATTATATTCCACTTTTCCGGGCATAATTACTTTATTTTTCTTAAAAGTGACAGGTTAATTCATTTTACCAGTTATTCACTTCAGATGGCATCTCTATACCTTAAAGGCAAAAATAAGTTTGTACAAAGTAAGGTATGGACTTAACAAGTCTATGCTATTGTCAAGGTTTTGTTTAAGTTGGCCCTAGTGTAATAACGTAAGACTGAAAATTGTATTAGGCTGTAATGCAGG
This sequence comes from Neoceratodus forsteri, assembly GCA_016271365.2. Classification (NCBI taxonomy): domain Eukaryota; kingdom Metazoa; phylum Chordata; order Ceratodontiformes; family Ceratodontidae; genus Neoceratodus; species Neoceratodus forsteri. The sequence continues at coordinate 1,088,735,126 of CM057455.1, forward strand.
TTGAGCAAATATCACCGTGCCTGATGTGCTGTGCCACCGCCTCTGGCAGTGGAAGCTGTGGTAGATAAGTAACTATTCATTTCTGTGGCAGAATGCAGCTATTTCATCAGCTAATATATGACATTATAGCATTAATAATATCACATTCTGAGCATAGAGGGGTTTTGGATATAAAAAGAGGGGAAAGGAACCAGGTTCTATGGATAAATGGAAATATTAATAAAGAATCACCAAGAACAGTGAATTATGCGGCACTGCAGAAGTTCTGCGCAAAAGTCTGCGGCCGCAGAATTCTAGGGGCCTTGCTATTTACATTACGTAATTACATATAAGGTGCAGTGAGTATTTACAGAATAGGGTTGCATACATCGACAGTAGATAATAGCTATAAAGTGCAAGCACTCAATATAGAGCCTGCTGCCTTGAAACAGGAGGAGGAGATGCAAGACATGGGCAGAAATAAAAGACTTTGGGGGGGGGGGAGAGGTAGGTGCAGGAAATGGAGGGGGGAGGTCTGATAAGCATTTAAGAGCAGGAAAGGAGGGGATGAGGTGGGTTTGAGGGGAAATGCAGCTCCAGAGGGAAGGAAGCCTGTAAGAGGAACCAAGTTTGCTGGATGAGGTGCAGGCTCGTGGTAGGGCAAAGGGTCGAGTGCTGATTGACCGCAAGTTGTATGGAAAGGGAGTGGCAGGTTTGAGGAGAGAAGCAAGGTATGATGGAAGAGTCCCAAACCAGAATTCAGATATGAGGGTGGAGCAGTGGGAAACACGTCTCTGAGAGAGGGATTGGAGAGACAGGGAGGAGTAGAGGTCACAGTGACGAGTTAAGCGGGGGGAATTCGAGACAAACCTACAAAAAGCGTGGTAGAGCACATCTAGTTTGGAGAGGGAGGTTGCAGGGGCAGCACTGAAAACTACATCAGCATAGCTGAAAGCAGGGAGGATCCATTTAACCACTAAATCACGTCTAACAGGGAGGGGAAGGCAGGCCTTGTGGCAAGAGAGTAACTCTAGTTTAGGGTGCAGTTTGGAGTGGAGGACGTTGGTGTGAGAAGAAAAGTCAAGAGAGGGATCGAGCCAGACTCCGAGGTATTTGTAGGAGGGGACATTTTCAAGGGGAGTGGACACCCTGGAGAGGAAGGAGGGTAGTGCATGAATCCTAGTCAGTTTTTGCTTGGTACCAAAAGTCATAGTGACTGTTTTTTGTGTTGAGTTTTAGAGAATTTGCATTGAACCAGGAGGTAACCGCAGAGAAGTCGGATTGTAGGGGTCTCTGGACAGCTGACGCAGATGGACCAGAAAGGAAGAGGACGGTATCATTCACATACATATGGATCTTTGCGGCAGTGCACACAGAGGGGAGATGATTTATAAACAGGGAAAAAAGAACAGGCCCGAGGATCGAACCCTGGGGTACACCAGCAAAGATAGGGAGGGAGGAAGCTAGGACATTTGTGACTCTTACAGACCCGAAGCGGGGAGCTAAGTAAGATATGAACCAGGACACAGAGGGTGGTGAGAAGCCTAAGGCACTTAGTTTATTTAGGAGGAGGGATTGGGATACCGAGTCAAAGGCCTTTGCAAGGTCGATGAAAATGGCAGAGGTGATCAGACCAGGATCCATTGCAGTGTGAATGGCATCAGTGAAACGAAGAAGAGATGTAGTGGTAGAGTGATACTTTCTGAATCCTGATTGGACAGGGGACAGTGTGTTTGAGGCATGGAGGAAATCATTTAGCCTGGAGAGGACTAGGTACTCTTGGAGCTTGGCGAATGAGGGGAGAAGTGATATTGGGCGGTAGTTGGGACTGTGAGCATCCCCGAAGAGGAGAGGACAGGGCTGACTTCAGGCCAAGGGAATGGTAGCAGTGGAGATGGACAGATTTAGGATGAAGGTTAAGGGGATGACAATAGCGGGAGCAGAGATTATGAGGAGCTTGGGATACAAGCCATCGGGGCTGGATTTTGTAGGTTGAGGGTAACTAGAGCTCTAAGTACTTCAGAGGAGGATACCAGAGGTAACTGAAAGTTGGCAGGCCGAGGGAGAGAATGAGGGGTGCAGGGTAGGGAAGTAGGGGGATCATGTGGAATGGCACAGGTATCGAAGAACTTATTTAGAGCTTCAGCTACAAGCGTAGGGTCGGAAACAAGGGATCCTGCCTCCCTGAGAGTGAGTGAAGGAGATGTGTAGAAGGGGTGCATGAGCGATTGGCGGTCACACCAAAAGGAGGATGGAGGACTGCCCCACTGGCGCAGTGGTTGGATTCCCGCTTGCAACGCCGGCGACCCGGGTTCGGGAACGGACTCGGCTCGTCGGAGGGCCGGCTGGGGAGAAGGTTAGTGTCCGCAGATAGTTCGCCTTCTCGGGGATGTGAGCTGGCACCTGCGGCTACCAGCGGAGGCTGGGAGCATAGCACAGCGTCAGGGCTCTAATTGCAGGGGAGGACGGACGCGGCCGCCTGACGCCAGGCGGTGGCACGTCACTCTCCAAGGGAGAAAACCAAGGAAACAGCTCCCTGGCTAAGCCAGATGATGGTCTCCGGACCCCCGCTGCCACCAGGCTTCACGACCGCCCGCCTCAGCAACACCTGGAGCAGATTGCCGCAGTGCGCTGGACAACCCCCACTGGTGCCTTCCCTCTCGGAGGAGGGGGACCCACCTGGCGAAGGGAAACGCCGGGCTACCTCCAGGGGGTAGCGATATGAGGTAGGGTTGGCGTCGGAGATGGTGGGCAGACGGAAGGACCTCGGGGGCCTGAAGGAGGAGCTGGCCAGGGGAAAAGAGGAGGAGGGAAAAAAAAAAAAAAAGAGGAGGATGGAATGTTAGATGAAGCCTGCAAGCGCAGTTTGAAAAAGTTGGATTTGGCCTGACATATGCGCTTAGTATAGCTACTGCGAAGGGAGCGGTAGGTCTGAAGGTCAGCTGGGTCACAGGAGGTTTTTAAGTGGCGCCACGAGAGGTCACTGGATTTGCAACTGGCCAAAATTTCAGAGGTGATCCAGGGATGGTGGAAGCACTCTACTCAGACTGATTTTAGAGCAGCATGGGTATCCCAGACATTTCGAAAGATGGATGTGAAGTGGGCGAGTGCAGTGTCGACAGAGAGGGAGGAGAAGACAGGTGACCAGTTGGCCGATGCCAAGTCATGGAGCAGTTTATTCGAGTCAAGGGATCTGAGGGGCCAATGCTAGATGTATTTCGAGGGGTTTGAAGGAGGACGAATCTTCCTGATACAGAAACTGGGCAATGGTCACTGAGCACGTCGGGTAGTATACCACTAGAGCAGATGCAGTGTGGGTGTGACGAGAGCACCCAGTCGAGCAGGGAGTGAGACTGGAAGTGAAGGTTGGGGTGAGTAGGTTCTGCTATCAACTGGGTCAAATTTAGTGCAACTAGCTGCTGACGAAAGTTGAGCGATGAGGGTGAGAGCCAGTCTAGATTAAAGTCTACAAGGAGGATGAGTTCGCCCGTAGTTGCAAGGGCAGAGACTGCAGTGACACAGGAGATAAGGGAAGATTGTGGAAGTTTCAGTGAGGCATAAAGAACACCCACAAAGATGGGCATTGAGGATGGAAAATGGAGGCTGGCTAAGAGGAGTTCATGGGAAAGTGGGACTGCTTCCTGATGGGAAACAGTAATTGATAAGGAGCTGCGAGAGTAAATAGCAACACCACCACCTCTTTTACCACAGTCTTGCCAGTGGAGGTTAAAGTCAGGAAGTGCCACATGGCTGTCTGGAATGCGGGAGGATAGCCACGTTTCAGACGCACAGTATGTCTGGGAGTGCTGAGTGACCCATACTGTTAGGTCATCCAGCTTAGGAAGCAGGCTACGGGCATTTATGTGGAAAATTCTCAGTCCTTTTTGGTGTGTCAAGGGGGAGGCTGGGAGGAGGGGGTTTGAAGGGCCAGGATTTAGTTCAATATCACCGGCCATTAGTTGGAGAAGGACCAAAAAGTGAACATGAGGGACATGATTTTTGTGCTTAAGTCGGTAGCCTTGGGGTGGGAGGCTCAATGGGTCTGTGAGAGGACATAAATGGTGAATAACTTCTATATTTATGAGGGAGTAATCTAGGAGCCCAGGGTGTATTTGGATGGTGTGGTAGGGGGAGCAAGAGGGATTGTGGGGGAATGTGGAGACAGCAGAGGGAAAGATATGTTGCATGGGAGGCAGGTGGCAGCAGGGGAGATCTTGGAATGTGGTAAGTGCAGGACAGGAGGGAAGGCAGGTATAAAGAGAAGGAGGGCAAGGAAAGAGTAGGGTAGGAACGGGGGAAGAACAGCGATGGTGGCCATGGAAAGGTGATAAGTAGTTGAGAGGTGTGTGACAGTGGCTTCTAGCAGCCTATAGCAAGGGCAGCAGCTGGTGGAGAGCTATGGATAAGTTGCAGGGAATTCAGCAGAATATATTTTGAAGTACAGCAATTGTCTTGATTTTGTGCATGGGGTGGAATAGATAGCAGAAGGTTTAAGTGAAAATTGGATGCAGAGACAAACAATTTAGGCCCTCTAGTGGTGCAAGATTATAACGATCCAATGGGAGAAATGGGCAGATAGAGAATTTATCTGACTGGTGCACTAACTGTATAAAGCAAACTGCACAGATAGGGCGGGTGGGGAGATGTCGCGTAGTGACGTCGGCAAACACTGGACTACAAGCTTAGCACACATTGACTCCGGACAGAAGCCCCAGGGTGCTGAATTAAGGTAAGCCCAGGCACAAAGAAATTAAATGTAGGCAAACTCCCATTTACTGCTCGGGCACAAGAAATAAAAATATGAGCCAGAAGAAGCCTGAAAGAGCCTGAAATGTAAGCTGTACTTACCAACTAGGTCGAAACCAAATTCAGTCCGCTTACGCTAAAAATTGCTTTTAAAATTAAATGTGGGCAAATGCTCGTTACTGCTCAGGAACAAGAAATTAAATTTAAAGCCTGAAAGAAGCCAGAAAGTGCACGATTAGTAGGCTCTACTGGCCAATTATGTTAAAAACCACTTCAGTTCACTTTTATTTAAAAATTCCTTTTAAAGTTGTTTCCCAGCTTTGTCCTAGGAAAAAACGGCGTTGCAGTGCGCAGCTTAAAGTGGCAGCAGAATTCAAAAAGGATGTTGAGACAGGGCGCAGGTCCGTACCTTTTGTTGAAGGCAGCGGGCGAGGAGCAGCTCTGTGGGGGCAGACTGCCCAGAGGGAGGCTTTCGTTGTTGACAGCGGGCGAGGAGCAGCTCCGTGGGGGCAGACTGCCCAGAGGGAGGCTTTCGTTGCTGGCAGCAGGCGAGAAGCAGCTTCATGGGGGCGGACTGCCCAAATGGAGGCTTTCATTGCTGGCAACGGGCAAGGAGCAGCTCCATGGTGGCGGACTGCCCAGAGGGAGGCTTTCGTTGCTGGCGGCAGGCGAGGAGCAGCTCCGTGAAGGCAGACTGCCCAGAGGGTTACTGTTCTCATGCAAGACATTGCTGCCTTGAGAATGGCCCCCTTAACTGCCCGCAATCTCTTCTCTACACCCTGGATGCTGTCCATTCAGACTAACTTGTCTCAGACCAGCTCCCTCATCTTGACTAAGTCTGCTCTTATAAAATCTAAGACTTCAGCCTCTGAAGAAGGGCTTACTCGTCCCAAGGGCCAGCTCAAACCATGTAGAGTTATGGTTGCCAGACATAGTGGCTCCCCTAACCGCACTCCTCCTATCACTTCCGAATTAGTAAGCACCACATCGAGAATGGCAGCCTGCATATTGGGTTCCTTAACCAGCTGCGCCAGCAGGCAGTGCTGCAATGTATCCAGCAGGGCCTGACTTCTAGTGTTCCTAGCTGCTGGAATGTGCCAATCAATATTTGGCAGCTTTAGATCTCCCATCACCACCTCCCCCTTTGCCACCCCCCTTTCTAGTTCTGCCTCTAGCTCCCCATCTTTCTTCCTCCTGTCTTGGTGGTCTATAGATTACCCCTATGTGCAGATTCTTGCTGCCATCAGCCGAACCCACAGCGATTCTATTCCCCCATTAGCTCCCCTGATCCCTCCTCTGTCTCGAAGCCTTTCCTGACATATAGGGTTATGCCTTCTCCTTTACCTTTAACTCCATCCTGTCAAAATATGGTGTAGCATGTCATTCTCTGTGGCCAAAGTTTCTGTAATGGCTAGGAGGTTCATCTTAGTGTCTGCCACTGGGGCTCACTGATTTTATTTCCTGGACTCCTGTTATTAAGTCAGACCCTTTTCCATCTTCTCCTGATCACCTCTTGCTTTTTACTGGTCCTTCTCCCTTATTCTTCCCTAGCCTCCTTCATTTATTTTTCCTGATGACTGTAGGCTTTGTGAGCCCTACTTCCTTGGCCTCTTCCCCTAACCTAGTATGAACTTCAACCTTACTGTTACCCATCTTAATGCTACTAGCCCCCAGTTCAGGGACAGCACTACCTAGGTTCCCCACCCTCTCTCCATTCTCACTGGTTCTCCTAGCCTCAGTCTCCCCCACAGTCAGTTTAACTGCCCAATGTAGATGTCAAACTTCTGTCCCCTATTATAGGTGAAGGATCACCCTAAAAGAGCCTCTCATCTCAGAAGTCCCTCCAGTCCCCCCAAAGTAGTGCCCCTCCTCCTGACACCACTTATTAAACTCCTCAATCTTATCCTTCCTTTCTCCATCATTCCCATTCCCCCAGCCCACACAGGGAGGCCCTCGGAATAGGTTATGGAAGCTGAGTGCACCTTCAATCTGTCCCCCACGTTCTGAAAGTTCCGCTACATTGTCTCCATGTGCTGGTTCACCAGATCATTGGTATCCAAGTGTATCAATATCCCCAGCTCCCCCTCCTCCTTCTCTACCATCCTCCCTTATCCTATCTATATCCCAGATAACTGATGTACCAGGAAGGCATCTGACCATCCCTTCCTCTCCCTCCCACCCACCCACCATCCTCTCGACCCACTAATCATCGAGTCCCCACTAAGATTCTCCTTGCCGACTTCCTCCCACTCACCCCCGGTGCCACCAAGTCATTCTGCCCCCGACTGACCCAGAGTCTGCCCCCGAGTCAAGTACCTGTGCCTCCTCCAGGGGTGAAAAGCAATTTACTGTCAGAATGATATGGGACTGGCTGACCCCCTCCCATTGTGGCTGCCACTGCCACCCTCCCCCTTGCCTTCCCCACCACTCTCCATCCTCCAGGACTGTGGGTCTCTGAAGGGGTGGAATGCAGGCCACAGCTGAAGCAGTTCCGCAACTGAGATATCTCGTCTCTTGCTGCTACTAGCTGAGCACGGAGTTCCACAAAGATCCTGTAAATGGTGCATTACCCCTCCTCCAGAGTGTAACTCTGGAGAAAAGCACCCACAGTTCTGACAACTGACTACCTTAGAAGACCAACGGGACACCAGTGGAAACTGGTGGGCGGGGCGGTGTCAGAAGAAATGAAAGGTTTATTTTATAGAGGCGTGGTTGAGCTGTGGAACAGTCTGCCAGCTGATGTGGTAGGTATCGAAACTATTAATGAGTTCAAGCACAGCTGGGGTAGAGTGAAGGGCTTCGTAGTTACTCAGGACCATAGCAGTAAAATGGAGGTGCAAAAGGGTTGACAGTAGGGCCTAAAACCCTGTATAGACAGAGGGTCTAAGTATGATAGGGTACACAGGAAAGGGCTGCAGTGCTACTGATGTGGAGGTGGTGCAGCTGGTAAAAACTGAGTACACAAAATAGAAAACACGCACAACTCACCCACGTTATCACAAGGGCACAAAAGTCCTGCAAGCTTGTTATTTTGCTGGTGCCAAATTTTATTAAGTGAGTACAACCACAGCAGAAACGCAGTGAAGCAGACGTGCACAACACGTCTCAACGTTTCAAAACTTAGCTCTTTGTCAAGAAACAGGTAAACACTGCTGGGGGACCGTATTTACGGTAACACTCTTAAAGATATAGTGTCCTTGCCAGCATGGAAACAGCATAAAATGCAAAACAACAATCGTGGAAACAGGTACGTGCAAAGTTAATTGCAAAGTGAATATATTAAAAACAATGCCTGTCTGATTCAGAAAACTGATTTTAGACAAAAAAAACACATCGGATGAAGTTCACTAGCCAGATGGGCTAGCTGAACTGGTAGTCAGAAGTGTGCTACAGTCATGGGAAATGGATTCCTCCCACGCATGCTGCACATAATGGATGATCCATGAGATAGTTGCAGGATCCATGCCCTCAGTAGTTCATTCTGCAAGAGATACAAAAGTAACAGTTAGTACACGCATTTTATCCAAATGGCAGTTCATAAAAATAGACATTACTTCAATTCTGTAGTCAAGTCCTGGGGGGACCATTGCCTGCAACATGAAAATCCAGAAGTATTCTCTTTTTGCAAGTTGCGTCTTTTTGCCTGGAGACAGAGAGGGGGAGACCTAGATGCACCACTTGCACAAGGGAATGCTTCTGGATGGATCTTCCCCTATGTGCAGCATGTGTGGGAGGGACACTAACTCTTTCAGAATGTTACTGTAAACACAGTCCCCCAGCAATGTTCACCTGTCTCTTGCCAAAGAGCTAGGCTCGAAATGTTGAGACATGTTGTGCACGCCTGCTTCACTGCGTTTCTGCTGTGGTTGTATTCACTTAATACATTTGGCACCAGCAGTATAACAAGCCTGCTGGACTTTTCTGCCTTTGCTATAGTGTGGGTGAGTTCTGCCTGTTTTCCTTTTTCGTATGACAAGAGTATTCCAGGCAGACTGTATGGACAAATGATCTTTTTCTGTTGTCACTGTTTCCAATATGCAACTGTGAACACCTGCTCTTTAAACACTGCTAGTCCTCCCAAGACATCACTTCTTGCCTCAGCTTATTACATGGCAGCTGCCTGGTTTTAATTTATGGCTTATTTACATATAAATATCTCTACACTTACTGTCAATACCTATAAGTAAGCACAATACCTCATTTGAAAGAGCTGTTAATGGGCTCTCAGACTTTAAAGGGAACATAAACTCTTTTGTTTATATTTTTTAAATAACTATAAATTTGAGCATGTGTGAAGCCAGTTTAACAATCCCCTTTCATTGCATAGTATGTTTATTCTGAAATAGTCCCGTTTCCTTATTTTGTGCTCCTTTTTAACACAGCCTTTTTCTCCACCCAATATTCTTTTTTAATCACTTAGCTGTTCTGGAACCCAGTGACATCAGCTGAGCTGAAACTCTGCCTTGGATGCTTCACTGCAGACTTAAGGTCAGCAGATATCACTGGATTCTGCTACACTCTTATGTCACTGGATTCTCTGACTGCTGTCTAATAAAAAAATACTGGGCAGGCAAAATCGCAGCATTAACAAAGGATTGTAACTAAGGAAGAATATGACTATTTCAGAAGAAACACACAAAACAATACACTGTGATTATTAAATGAACTTCACACAGGCCTAATTGGACAGTTACAATAAAACATGTAGACAACAGGGTCTTGTTCTCTTTATGATGACCTGCAAAGTTTAGCGCCCATTTAAATGAATTAGTGGAACTGTAAGTTCTGTGAGCAGCAAAAGTGGGGTGTTTGTCTCGTCCCTCGAAAGTGGCTGCTTAGTCATAACAGGTCTGGGCTGATGTTTCGAGAGACAGGATGAACACACACACTTTTGTCAATCTGCAGAGAGTACATTACTGAGAACTTTGGATCTTTAAAAGCACTAAGTAATTTGCTGTTTGCACAGAGCGAGTGTTCCCCAGGGATCGGTTCTAGGGCCTCTCCTGTTTAACGCATATGTCTCTGACATAAGGAAGGGTATCAGGAGTGAAATTAGTCTCTTTGCAGATGACTCGAAGCTGGGTGTGGTGGTGGATGAGAAGGAGGGGAGAGAGGCCCTGTAGGAGGACCTGGAGGCTCTGGAAAGGTGGTCGAGAAAGTGGAAACTGAGGTTCAATACAGGGAAATGCAGGGTTCTGCACCTGGGGGGCCAGAAATCCGGGCCAACTGTATACCCTGGGAGGGACACACTACAAGTGTCAAAGGGCAAGAGGGACCTAGGGGTGGTGGTGGATGTCAGCAAGAACAACTCTGAGAATTGTAGGAGGGCAGTGGCAAAAGCCAATAGGATGCTGGGTTGCATCGCTAGGGCGATTACCTCTAGAAGGGCGGAAGTGATCCTTCCTCTGTATAACTGCTTGGTTAGGCTGCACCTCGAGTACTGTGTGCAGTTTTGGAGACTGCACTTAAGGAGGGACATTGCACTGCTGGAGAGGGTACAAAGGAGGGCAACCAAAATGATCTGCGGCCTTGGGGAAAGGACCTATGGGGAGAGGCTCGAAGAGCTCAACATGTACACCCTGGAGGAGGAGAAGAAGGACAGGGGGGACATGACAGAGGTCTTCAAGTACATAAAGGGGACCAATAAGGAAGGCTCAGTCGGGGTGCTCCAAAGGAAAGAGAATCAACTAGAGGACATGGGTGGAAGCCGGGGGGAGAGGAGTAGGTGTTACTACACAGAGAGAGTGGTAAAAACATGGAATGCACTGCCCAAGGGACTGGTGGAGGCAGAGACTGTGTTGGGGTTTAAGAGGGGCTGGGACAGGTATAGGGGAAGGGTGAAGCTGATGAAGTCCAGTACAAGGGGAACATCTTGGACTGGGGACAGAGCAACCGGGGAGGAGGGGGGGGGGGGAGACAGCAAAATCGGTGCCCAGAATGGGTGCTGACTATTGAGCAAACATGAAAGACCGATAGGCATTTTAGTATGTTAGTATGTTTGTGACCCGGAATTCCACAATCAGATATGTGAGGGGGCAACCTGATGTAAATGCTACTTGACGTCATTTGGCTGAATTTACTAAGATAATAGGAGAATTTATAAAGATGACAGGTGCCACGGGCAGACTGGGTGGGTCAGGTGGTCCTTTTCTGCCATCAACTTCTATGTTTCTATCAGCAAAGGGTATGAATCTTCATTTTATTTTTCATTTTTGGGGGTGCCACTATTAGTACACTGCTGCAGCGCAGTTTTCTTCATTTTATAAATCAGAAGTGCATACACTTAGTCCAATGGCAAAACATCAATCCCTCAGAATGGGAGCTCAAAATCAGCATCAGTGTTTTAGTCAGTCATCATCAATGGTGCAGTTCAGGCCCAGCAAACCATTGCCATCTAACAGTCCCAAGGAAGCTGCATATTCACTACAACATGCTGGCACTACTTCAAGTTACACAGATAATCTAAAACATGTCAGCACTCCTGTGTAACATTATCATTCAACCCTCCCCCCAGATTATTAAAATTAAAAAAACATGAATTTTCACAGAGAAGCTCTCCGTGAGAATGAGTAGAGGCATGTGAAATGTCGTGCCTCGGGGTCTTCCAGATTTAGAGTCAGAAGCATCTGAAAAATAGAACAGAGTTTTGCAACAGAACCCTGATACATCCTGTTAGATAAAGGAGCCACTAGGCTATAAAACTGAAGAATTTTCCACATCACAGTTAGAAATTCTCCTTCCACACTATCAGAGTCCTGGGAAATGCTTTTAAAATGATTTCCTTCTGGTTCTAACAACCTAGATGCAGTTCATAATCCACACTCAGACAGTTCTACTGGAGACAGCGGAGTCATCGGAAGTCTTCAAGCTAAGTGTGTCCCACCACCCAGGTGGTATTATCCTCCAGCTGCTCCCTGTGACATCAGATCTTCCTTTCCAGTGGAAAGGACATGTCTCCTCCTTTGCAGCTCTGCAGCATAGAGGCTTTTCAAGCATTTTATTTTTTAGTCAAAACCTTGACTGTTTCAGTCCACATTCAACATTTAGGTTGCTCCTGCATCTTCTGGTGCCACATTATAATAGACAATGAAAGGCAAGAAACTGAGGTTCAAATCCTGCAACCGGCAGAAGATATCAACCATGGATCCACATGACATCTGTTTGTACTGCCTCGGCAGACAATGTCATGGGATGCAATCTTTGTCAGGCCATGCTGCCAGCGTCCATCGAACACTGGAAGGCCAGACTCATCTCAGATGGCCTACAGACCAGAAAAAGTTCTCGGCGGTGGCTGAGTCGGTTGCTGTGCTTGCAGTCATAGAACAGGTGGTGACAGTGGTGAGTTCCTTGGTCTCTGTGCTGTTCCCAGCTGGGGCCAGTGTTAGAGGCTCATTCTCTGATGATTCAGAGAAATGTGCATGGCTCTCCAGACATACGGGGAGAGCCCTTCTCACCGGGGCAAGCAGCATAAAGATCAGCGCTGTCGCAAGTCATGGGATCGGGGAAGATTACGCTTTTCCCACTCATTTGATTCCAACTGCTAGGCCTTGGTTAGCTTCCAATGGTGAAAGGGACAATCGAGGTCTCCACGGTAGCCAGTTGAGCTTGTTGGCCTAGACTTCAGTAGAGAAAGCAGTTCAGATTTTTCTCAAGCCTATCAACCAGCTTTTAGGGGACATCAACGAGGAGTTAATCTCCCAGACCCAGGAGGAAGAGGCCCAGTTGGCACAACCGTCTGAGTTGCTTCAAGAGTGGCTCCACCGGTGGTCATGCCTTCAAAACCAGTTGTGGTTACCCTGCTGAATCAGGTGGTTTATACTAACCCACATGAGGACCCCATCATTGTCAGCCCTCAGGTCAACAGTCATGGTCGAAGTGCTACTCTCAATCCTGCTTAACAGGGACGCATTGCAGTTGATGCTTCTCAACCTCCTCCTCTTCAGGTGAGGAGAGGCACTGACAAAAGATGCATCAATGCTATGAGGATCTCCTATGGCTAAACTGGACTACTGCTGAAAGGGCAGGGCTCTGTCCCCTCTGACATTCGGTCTCTTGGCCTTCACCAGTCATTCCCACACCAGCCCATGCTACTCAGCAATCCCCAGTGTCCACTTCTCATCCATTCCTAATGAAACCACCTCTGCGCAGCCTCCGTTAGGAGCCCTGACCAAGCCATATTGCTCCACTGCTGACTTGCCAGGCCAGCTCTCTGTAGATATCACCCAGGATGAGGATACCAGAGTGGTCTATGGTAGAAAACAGTTGAGGGCCGTCTTTGAGGAATCCCCCCGACTCCGAAGGCAAGTCATCAATGGCCTTGGCCAGGACTCATACTCTTGACCAGGAATCAGTCAAAGAGCTGACTATGGCCAGGAGACAGTACACTATGGAATTCAGGTCCGACTTATGTTGGAGTCCAAGAATGTTCCCTTAGAATCAGTTCAGAAATGGGCTAAGTACCCATTTACAGATATTCTAGTTAGGGACGAATCCTCCAGAGGTTGCCTTTCCCTTGGCTGAAGCCATCTTGTGACTGGCCCTGGAGATTTGGCAGCACCCAGTATCCTGCCCATCACACTCTATCTGTATGGTCCGTATGTATGCAGTCCCAAAGGGTACCCTCTCTGGGTTTAATGACTACTCCTTTGCAGAAGGCTTAGTTTCGGATTCTGCCCTACATAAACTGGGAGGCCAACGGGACATGGACAAATCTCCAAAAACTCCAAGAAAATTGACCACGCAGCTAGAAAGGTGTATGCTGTTGTGTCACTGGGTTTCCATCAAGCCAGTTATTCCACCATAATGGCACATTTTGGCAATTCCTTTTTCAGGGTATTAGGGTAATGACACTCCCCCACACACACACACACACACACACACACACTTCCAGCTGATAAAAGCTTCTGGTAAAAAATTATCAGAGACAGGGTCAATTGTTGGCTAAACACCAGCTCCAGATGGCCTTGGACATGGGTGACTGCTATGCCCCTGCCACAGCTACAGCTCTCACCATGCATCTTAGAGCTTGGTTGAGGCTATCCACTTTAATGGTAGACATTTAGCATAAGCTGGCTGATGTCCCCTTCCTGGGCAACAACCTCTTCGATCTGGTGGTGGAACAATATTTCACGCATACTGAGAAGTCCAGTGCCACCCTGGATCCTGTGCCTTTGTCCCAGAAGGAATAGAAGCCTAAAAAGATGGTCTTTCAGTTTCGGTCCTTACAGCCACTACAACCACAGTAACTGCCCCAGCAGGAACACTTTTAGCACTGGCATCTGAAACCCAAATTCTGTGGCCAGGAGCAAAAAAAAAAAGAGAGGGAACTGAAGTGGTGGTGCATCCACGGCCCCTGCAGCTGGAGCCCCTCCAAGGCTGCTCCGTGGGGGGTTGTCAGGTGTCATACCACCTCCCGTGCAGTCCCTGTCCCAGCTCCTGGTCAGATTAAGCTGCACCACATTTTACCATAATGGTCTGCCGTTACCTTGGAGACATGGGTCTTGGAAGAGGTGGCCAATGGGTTGCCTCTGGATTTCAAGGTTCTTCCACCATGCCAGCGCTGTGCTCCTCATTGCATGCACTAATGGTGGCAAGTTTTCTGGAGAGATCAAGGCTTTTAATCAGGGTGATATTAAGACGCTAAAAACCATTCTGGACTACTGCCGACACCTGAATTGTGTCACCTGAGCTTGAATTGTCAGCCAGATTCTTCACCTTGATGGAGGCTATCAACTAAGAGGGACCAAGCTGGAACCCTGTCACCCCCTCACCCCCTCAGTTACCTCCATACCCCACCTCTAACCAAGCTTAATCATTAGTACCTCATCTTAGCCAGGTTAAGCCTTGGCAAGCTGGATAACATCCAGTCCTGGATCTCGGCCAGACACAAATTTAGTACCTCAACCACAACAGGTGTCATGGGTAATACCGACAGATACAGCTGCATATCATCTGCATAGTAGTGGAAACCCAGCCTGTACCATCTAATGATCGCTCCCAGGGGTACATGTACACCGCAAACAACACAGTCGAGAGGACCGGCCACTTGGGGTATGCCACAGAGCAGAGGGTTCGGAAGTGAAAAGAAATTCCCATCACCACACTCTGCCTATCTCGGAGGATGGACTCAAATCAGCGGATGACCATGCTGGCAAGTCCACAGTACCCACTGAAGCGGTCCAACAACAGGCCATGGTCCACAGTGTCAAAGGTGATGGCAGATCTAGGAGGATGAGAACTAACCATTCTCCTCTCGCACCCTGAGAACATCATCATACACCCTGACCAACGCGGTCTCCACACTGTTTGGACCTAAATCTGAGCTGGAGAGGCTCACAGATGTCAAAGGCTGTGAAATAAGCCTCAAGATGCAGCACCACAATCTTCTCAATAACCTTCTCCAAAAATGGAGGGGTAGAGACAGGTCTATAATTCAAGGGAATTACATCCAGAAGGAGGGAGATGATCCTCTCTCTATATAATGCTTTGGTCAGGCCGCAGCTAGAGTACCCTGTACAGTTCTGGAGACCCCATCTGAAGAAGGGCATAGCGCAGCTGGGGAGGGTTCAGAGGAGAGCAACCAGGATGATTCAGGGCATGGCGGGGAGGACTTATGAAGAGAGATTGGAAGAGCTTGTATTTCACTCACTGGAGGAGAGGAGGGATAGGGAAGATATGATAGAGGTTTTCAAGTATGTAAAAGAAATAACCAGGAGTGGAACCAAGGAGCTGTTTAGGCTAAAAAAAGGGGGGGGATAACCAGGGACCACGAGTGGAAACAGGAGGGTCGAAATTATAGGGGGGAGCGTAGGAGGCATTTTTTCACTGAGAGGGTGGTGGAGCCATGGAATGTGCTGCCCAGGAGGTTGTTGGATGAAGGCACAGTGAAGGGCTTCAGAAAGGGGTGGGACAGGTACAAGGGGAAACTGAAACCAAAGAAGACCCTCTTGGGGGATGGGGGGTGGTAAGGCGAGCAGCCACTAGGTTGCTGGCTTTTCAGCAGACATTGAGAGACCTTTTGGCCTATTCTGCTGGCTTTTAGTATGTTAGTATGTTGGCATAATTCACCAAGCGGTCCGGGTCTAGAGTGGATTTCTTCAGCAGGGGACTCCCCAGTGCATCCTTCAACAAGCTTGGAAAGACCCCCTCTGAGAGGGAGCACCGGACAATTTTGGCAAACAACAGACCCTGAAACTCCACACATCCTACTAGAAAATATGTTGGGCATGGGTCCAGACCACAGAAGGTGGACTACAGCACAGGGATAACCCCTCAAACCTCTTCCACTGTAACTGGCCTAAACTCTCCTCAGACTAGTGAAGTGCAATCATTCAATCCTTGTTCAATCCTGCCAGGCCACCGCTGGGGCAAGCCCAGTTCAAACAGAGGACACCCTGCCCGAGAAGAACCAAGCGAACTCTTCGCACTTTGTGGATGAATTAGCTCTTACCGGTTGAATACAGGCATAATGAAATAGCCTGTCCACAATCCGGAAGAGTTGAGCGGGTCGGTTCTTCCCAGCAGCAATCTACTACAACAGAAATACCTTCTTACAGGAGACTGCCCTATGACAGTGAGTTCTCAAAGCCAGTTTGCCCTCATCAGTCCTGGATCTCCTCCAACAACACTCCAACCTCTGACTCCTGGACTTCAACTCCCTGAGTTCCCCATCAAACCATGAGGATCTCAAGCGTGAAGCCAGGGGTCATAAGTACCGGTGCTACTAAATAGAGGACTAAGACAATGGCCCTATTATAGGCCACCACCACCACTTCCGATCCTGTCTATGTCGCCATCACACCCCATAGGTCCATGACTTCCGGGAGTCCTTCTGGGACAAACCCCCTTAAAGGGTAGTAGTGGACCATCTCCACAGGAGGTGGACTACGAGGGGGGGCCCCTGAATAAGAACATTACCATGCAGTGATCTGACCAATGGACTGGATCAATGTTAAAGCTGTTACTCTCAAGTTCCATTGAGAAGCCGAAGTACAAGGCATGTCCATGTTGGTGGGCTGCATAAGTGAAAAGGGAAAGGGAACATTGTTTAACCAAGAGTAGCACACTAAGCCGAAGCTTGTTTACAGATGCGACCTGGGAGCACTAGGAAGTTAAATGACTTGCTCAGGATCACACAGTATGCACCTAGGCGGCTGTGGGATTCAAACTCAGGTCTCCAGATCTGCAGCTCAGAGCCTTAACCCCACTGCGTTATACTGCCTCCTGCATAAGAACTACTTGTGCTAGGCCCAGTGACATCATCAACTGGAGGAAATCCTGACCAAAGAGTTATAGTCAATCCATGCATTTAAATCGCCCAGAACCAACCATATGGGTGACTACTTTCCTGGCGATTAAGTCCATAATGTCCTTCAGGAAATCCCCCTTGTGCCCCCTAGTGCAAATAATAATCACACATTCCACCATTCAAACGCTAACCAAAACTACTCAATCCAATCCCGCTCCCCAAAACAGGCAGAAAATTAGCTTTGAATAACAATTAAAAAAGGAGAATTCAATGACGTTCAGACCAGGGTACAAGTGCTGGGCTTATGGTTTAACAGCTTTAGAGTCCAAGCAGGTTACTGTATCTGAAGTAAGCGGCACACACTGCTCTGACCAGAACCAGATCATAAAAAGCAAAGCAGTATGTCCCCAAGGTAGTTCTCTCACGGATACCTTGCCAGACCAATATAATGGCAGTATATAGGGAAAAACTGAGTTTTGAACCTGCAGTTTCATTCACTACTTGAAGCCCAATGTCTTCCAGTCTGGCAAAACAGCAGTCTTAGCTACATTCTCAGCTTGCAATGGTAATCCATTAGGTGGGGAAAACATTGTGTCCCCTCACTCAAACTCCTCACGGTCCAGGAAGACAATCCGGCAACAGCGATATCTTATACCCAACTAATTCTTTGCAGTCGGTCAGATCCATGGCGGCCACTGCAAATGAAAAACTCTCCATCACAAGAGGGCCAGTCTGGGTGTACAACAGCTGCAACCATGTGCACACCTGGCCTCACTCAAGCTGCGCGCTTCCGAACTCCTCCTGGGTTGAAGCTGGGGAATGAACTCCGTTCCTGGCATCTCTGAGGTTCCCAAAAACTGCAAGCAGACCAAATCACCAAACACAATGGCGTTCTTCACAGAATTACTTTCAAAGTGAAAATCAGGCAAACGGTTGCATCATGGTCTAAATCAAGAAGATTCCACCTAAAAAATATCTATGTCCTGCACTACCTCACTTGTACCTGTGACTAATGCTAATCCACTAACTACTACTCACACTATTCTAAATACTAGTATGTCTGTAGCGGGCATGATATGGCACTAAAAGGAGGTAGGAAGGTTATGGAAAAGATGATGCAATTAAACTGGTAAGATGAATGGACACGGCAGGGCTACACTAAAGGGGGACCTGCACAAATTAGGAACATGGGACAAGAAACAGGGGCTTTGATTTAATGTGTGGCAGTTGTGGGCCATAGGAGGTCACAATTTTCAGGTCACGATTGAAACCTGGAGTAGGCCTGAAATTTAAAATGCTATTTATTTTTCTCTGCCTGTCTGCGTTTTACATACAGCCCTTGCTACTGCGGCCAATCTATGTAGAGATAGGTATACTGCTAATCTGCCCGTTTTCCTAATGTCTATGTTCCGATGTAATGTCATGTAAAACTGTGTTTAAGAAAATCACTGTAGTTCAGCAACACTGAATATGCGTAAACAGGTGTGCCATATATCTTATCAATTTTGAGCAATGAAAGTTTTTGAGACACAAGTCCCCTCTAGTGGTCTGTTCTAAAACCAACGGAGTGTTTGGTGGAATGTAGTTACGTATGAAAATCAATTACTGGAATCAGCTTGTTGTGCTGCAGCAGTGACGTCAAATTGTTGTGCTGCACTAGCAACATGACTACTGCAGCGTAAGTTGAAATGCCGGCCATGCGCCCACTGATGTCTAACCGCGACGGCAATTATGCAGAATATGTGCTGTTTTTTTATTCCGACGTTAGCACTGTCAGGCAGGTTTTTTTTTCAGTTTCTGACAGCACTAACAAAAAAGGGAATGATGTCAGCTGGTGAAGTGAAGCAAGTAAAAAGTAAGATCCCAACCCCCACCCGGTACAGAAAACGCACTGCTGAAGTGACTGCCACCAACTTAAGTCAAATAAAATTGACCTAAAGGGACCGTAAAATGTAACAAACATGTCCCAGGGTATTTATTTTCTGCTATGCTTGCCCATACACTATAAAAAACTGTATATGAGCAGTCATACACAGACAAGGCTAGGTTTGAATCTCGAGGTTTCCTTGGTAACAGAAGACCTCTCCAGCTGTGCTCTTGAGGTCTCCTGTTACCAAGGAAACCTCTCAACTGAAACCCAGCCTTGTTGTGCGACTACTCATACACAATCCTCTATGTGTGAATTAAAATGTTAACACATTTCTCTCATGTAATGTATTCTAACACAGTACAATAGCCAAGCAGTTTTACTGTCACCAATGTGCGACTTTGAAGCTTCTGTTAAACTGTACCGGGATGAAACTCTTGCTCTATTTATATGCATTCCTGATTAAAAGTATTGGTTATAATGAACTAGGAAAAAGTTTCAACTCCATCTTGCCGATTTCAAAAAACCTTATCAATCATTTACAGCTGGAATGTAATGCTAGCGAAATTCCACCCCCCCCCCCCAATATTTTAATGTAATATGCTTTTTGCCCAATTCTCCCGACCACCCACCAGCAATCCTAGCCCTCTCACATTGCCCCATCACCCACATTCTCCTGGACTTACCTCTCACCATTTTTCCACCCCGGCTTGTCCCCCAAGGCAGAGTCGCCAGGGGTGGACCCAAGTCCCCGGAGTTTAGTCTCTGGTCCCTGGAGACAGTGGCATGGTCAGTGGTGTGGGGCCTGCAGTGAGAGGCAGACATCCTCCTGCAGCGAATGGTGGGGCTTCTGTTTTTACTACTCCAAGACCCTAGGACAACAAGATAAGCCCCTGATGCATGCACACGAAATCAGGTGCACTGCACATCGGGCATGTCAGCATCCTCCCACCCAGATCGTCAGCTCCAACTGCACCACTACCTGTGGTCACCCAGGTGTCGGTAATACACCAGAAACCAAACTCCCTCCCCGAGATGGAGAGCATCCTCTGGAACACTCATCTCACCGCCCCCGGTCAGCCCTTTTGATGACTCAGGCTCGTTCCCCTACCCGGGTTGTTGGTGTCCCAAGCAAAAATGCTACCACTGCCCTGGCAGGCCAGCATATGTAAGCAAAATTCTGCAGAGCTATCTTTCTGTCTAATGATGTGAGACAAATATAGGTTTGCTCCATGAAATGTACTGTATAAAAACACAATCATTTCTCAAGAGATGTAGTGTTTTCAACACCTGATACCATCAACAAGGCATGCATGAGACCTTTCAACATCTAGGTACACACCACAATCACCATGGTATCCTTCACTAGTCAGGCGGCATCCACACATTTGGCTTCCAAGTCTGAGTTTGGGTAACGTAAAGCGGGTCATTACGCTCGCTCAGTACTACTTGTAGGAACAGGGAATCTGGGTAGCATATACATCCTGACTGGTGTAACAGTGGACCGAATTACAGAGGAAAAGGGTCGAGGGAGGTAAATGTGCACAGTAAGCTGTAGTTATAATCATAATTATTAGTATTATTACTATTATTATTAGCTAAGCTGAAGCCAGGCAGGCAATATACTGCCACAGTCAAGAAAATGCAATGCTTGGATGCATCAGTGGAGGGTAAGGAGCAGGTCAAACAAAGGTGGCACTAACATGAACCAAAAGGGGCCAAAGTTGCAACCTGACTGGAAATAACCTTCTTCCCTCCGCCAGTGGGTCCACATCCAGAATCGTGCACCTCCTCTATAACAATACCAAAAGGAAGGAAAACTGAACTGTAAAAAAAGTGTGATTATCTGATGTAATTACAAAGTAGAAACAACAGACAGAGGCATAGGATGGGAGGCACATTAGTAAACTGACAATCGGAGGTAGTGCAAGAAACCAAAGAGTGCCGTATACTAATACAGCTAGTAACATCTCGGTGTCTGAAGTGCTGATATTTGGAACGAGTAGAGGTTCTACTTTTAACCTTAAAAAGAAGCAGTTACCATCATGTCTGCCACTAGCAATGTAGCCTCCCAAGGAGTGCTCTGTATTCCTCAAAACTCTCCAGAAAATATAAATACAAATGTAAGAATAAAAAAAAAATTCTTTTATAGAGATCTGGAAACAATTTGTTTGCCACTGTGTGCTGAGCACACATATTGTGTAATGTGCTATCACTTGGCATGGAATAACATACCAGAGACAGCAGTGGAATCAAGCCTGTACTTGTGACATTTTCCAGCTTTTAGAAGGTGTGTATGATTATCCTATGAGCATTAAAATATGTGTTCCTAATGAATATATGAACACACCAACTTTGTGGACAGAAAGTTCCCCGAGTACCTTTTTTGCATTCTTGTATATAAACTGACTTTTTCCCCTCAATGGATTTTTTTTTTTGTTACTCGTTTTACCTTCCACAGCTCTCCAGCTGCAGCCTCAATCGGCTGCTGGCAGCACCACCTATCCTTCAAAGCTCCTCACAGCCCTGATCCTTCAGGACCCCATGGCATCAGTGACACACTGCTGTGTTGCCACCCCACTGGAGAGGGGTCCTGCCTACCATTCCATGGCAGTGAAACCCCTATCCAGAAGCCCATGGCTGAGGTTCTCTTGGAACCATCCTGGAAGTAGGAAGAAAGGAGATAGCTATGGTCGTGAAAGGCAGGCAGTATCATCTGCCCAACTGGCACCATTATATCCTACTATTCACCTACCTACTGAAAGTGCGCATGGGTCTTCAGAGGCGGACAATTCTGGTGCACCACCGTGTCTGTTCTCCTTCCCCATGTTTGCTGCCAGCACCAAGATTGGACCACCACCTGTGGTCAACAGGTGCCAGTAATGCAGTGGGCTGCACAATGTCCCCCAGGAAAGCATCCTCTGGGATGCTCAATGCTCATCCTCTCACTGGCTCTCTGAGGACCCTGTGCTAATTCATGAACATATGGTGTTGGGAGCTGCAGCCCTGCCACTGTGCTGACATGCCGATACATTTGGATTTTCATCCCCCCACCTGGTGCCACTTGCCCTTCCTCAGGCCCTAGGGCAACCATCCCACACCCATCAACCACTAGCTTGCCACCAGCTCAGCCAGTGTTAGGTCATGGGATCCATGTCGTTGGGCCAGGTGTACCCTAGGTATCACAGGTAAAGTACAGAGCTGCTCAGACTTTCGTCCATTATGCTCGCCTAAGTTAATTCAGTGCAAAATCCCAGCCTGATAGTGTTTATCAAGTCTATTTTTAAATGCCAGTGTGGTACTACTGCCCACCACCTCCAATGGAAGTCTGTTCCATTCATAGACCACCCTCTGATTTAACCAGTTCTTAGTTCTCACTAGTCTGGTAGTTCTGGCCTTTAGCTGTAGGGGACGTGAACGAGTGTTACATACATTTTCGCTGGCTACCAACCCAGTCTATTCTCATAGGTCATAATCTATTCAAGCTTTATGTATCAGACACGTCACCTCATTTCCTTCTATAATCTAATGAAAAGAGTTTTAACTTCTTAAGTCTAGCGTTATAATCTAGTCCGCCCGTGTTCTTAATTCCTCTAGTGGCTCTTTTCTGAATCCTCTCTAGCATAGCAACATGCCCTTTATGTAAGGTGACCAGACCGGAGATCCATATTCTAGGACAGGTCTTACCAGGGAGGTGTACAAGGGTATTATAACATCCCTGTCCCTAGCAGAAATGTGCATGAAAATACAGTTCATTACCTTATTTCCTTTCTGGTTAATACTCTACAGTGTGATGAAAATGTCATGTCCTGGGTTACTAATAATCCCAAGTCCCGCACTTCAGTTGTGATTCTCAGTGGCTGATTGTTTATGTTGTAGCTATGACCAGGGTTATTCTTTCCCAAATGCGTAACAGTGCATTTATCTAAATTCAACATTAATTTGTATTTTGTGGCCCATTCATATATGACGTCCAGAGCATTTTGAAGCTGAGTTTCACCTTTATTTTCATTTACTATCCCCCTCCAACCTGCAGTCATCTCTGAATCTGGATAACCAAATACTTTTAGATTGGTACTGAAGTAATGTAACATTATAGATTGAACACCTTGTCGATCATTCATCCAGTACAGGGAGGTTTCTCCCAGGTTTTTCTCTTTGTCCCACCACCCTCCACCCACACAATGGCACTGCTTGTTTTTTCAGAGTAGGCCCCAGACACCACAGCTAACCCTGGGGAAAGAAAATTCCCTGGCCTGCTACAGGGGTCGCTGCAGCACCAGGCAAAACACGGTCCCCTCCGGGGAGATGGGACGTGATGCCAGCGGCAGCACCATTTACCAGTCTGTCTACTCTGCCCCTGCACACCAAGTCCACTCCAAAACCCATGTCGCCAGCACTGGGCCATTGACCGACCTGTCAAACTGTGGTACCAAAGGGTTCTATCCTGGGTTCCATACTCTTTCCCATTTTCCTCAATTACTTCCCTTCTGCCTGTGCCAACTCACATATTCATATGTATGCAGATGACACAGTTATCTACACTTCTGGCCCCTCCTCCACCAACGCTGAAGGTCTGTTACAGCTAGATTTCCATAACGTCTTACAATGGTTCCAGTCTGACCAGCTTCTGGTCAATACTAACAAAAAAAAGTGTCATGACCTTTTGCACCAGCCAAAAATTGGCCAAACTCACCTCAAAATCCACATTTTCCACCTTGGACAGCTCCCCACTGGAAGTGGTTTCTTCCTTCAAGTACCTTGGTGCGTGGCTTGACAGTAAACTTGACTTCTCTGTCCACACAGACGCCATCCATGCAAGCTCCATCCTAAACTTGGTGCCTTGTACAGAAATAGAGACTGACTTTTCCAACAGGTTCGCCATTAGCTGGTCACCAAAATGGTGCTCCCCGTTTTTGACTATGCAGACATGGTCCATGGGTCTAGCCCCTGCACCTCCCTGGCCAGACTGGATCACCTCTGTAACTCCTTCTGTCGCTTTGCAACGAACTCACCTTCTCAAACTCATCATTGCTCACTTTATTCATTGCTATTTATCCTTCTCCTCCCATCCCATCACCAGATACATTGTGTTTCCTTCATATCAAAATACTGGTTTGGGCCCCATTCCTCCTACCTCTCATCGCTCCTCTCCACTGTTCCTTCTGCCTCTTGCTCCTTCTGTTCCAGGGACCATCACACCTTTGCTTTGCCATATCCCCAGGCTGGCCAATCAGCCCTCGCCTGTCATCTCCCTTCCCTTTGGAACCAACTTCACTCTTCTCTTCATTTCACGGTCTCTCCTGCCTCCCTCAGACACCATCTGAGACTCCTTCCCCGTCCTCCTTGCTCCTGTTTTCCTTCCTCTTAACAGTCCCCTCACATCTTATATAATAATACTAACATACTAAAATGCAAGCAGAGGAGGCCTAATGGTCTTTCGGGTCTGCTAGATAGTCAGTACCCGCACTGGGATCAGATTTCGCTGTTCCCGTCCCCTTGGGTTTCACTGTCCCCAGTCCAAGATGTTCCCCCTGTATTGGACCTCAGCAGCTTCACCCTCCCCCTGAACCTGTCCCATCCCCTCTTAAACCCCTCCACAGCCTCTGCCTCCACCAGTCTCCTGGGCAGAGCATTCCATGGTTCCGCCACCCTCTCAGGGAAGTAACAACTCCTCCTCTCCAAGAGTCTCCCCTTTCTAGCTTCCACCCATGTCTAGTTGCCCCTCCCTTTCCTTAGAAGCACTCTGACTTGGCCCCCCTTATTAATCCCTTCTATGTACTTATAGACCTCTATCATGTCCCCCCTGTCCCTCCTCTCCTCCAGGGTGTACATGTTAAGCTCCTCGAGCCTCTCCCCATAGGTTCTTTCCCCCAGGCCCCAGATTATTTTGGTTGCCCTCCTCCGAACCCTCTTCAGGAGTGCAATGTCCCTCTTTAAGTGTGGTCTCCAAAACTGCACACAATACTCTAGGTGTGCCCTAACCAAGTAGATATACAGAGAAAGGATCACTTCCACCCTACTGGAGGTAATTCCCCTAGCAATGCATCCCAGCATCCTATTTGCTTTTGCCACTGCCATCCTACAGATCTCTGAGTTGTTCATTCTGATATCTACCACCACTCCGAGGTCCCTCTCGCCCTTCGAGACTTATAGTGTGTCTCTCCCCAGGGTATATCCTTGGCCTGCATTTCCCTGCACTGAACTTCAATTTCCACTTTCCCGACCACCTTTCCAGAGCCTCCAGGTCCTCCTGCAGGACCACTCTCCCCTCCTCCTCATCCACCACTGCACCCAGCTTCGAGCTGTCTGCAAAGAGACTCATTTCACGGCTGAATACCATTCCTTATGTCTGAGACATAGGTGTTAAACAGGAGTGGCCCCAGGACCAACCCCTGGGGAAGCCCACTAATGACCCTCCTTGGAGATGAGACTAGCCCCCCAACCACCACCCTCTGAGTATGCTCCGAGAGCCAATTTCCTATCCATCTTATCATCTGCATCCCCACCCCCATTTCCTACAGCTTAGCCAGCAGGCCATCGTGGGGTACCAAATCAAACGCTTTGCTGAAGTCTAGAAAGAGAACGTCCACTGGCCTACCCTGGTCCAGGGCACTCGTCACCCAGTCGTAGAATGCCACAAGGTTTGTCTGATACGAACTTCTCGGGACAAAGACATGCTGCCTATCATTCAGATACCCTGTTTGCTCCAGTAACCCCCCCCCAGCCTTTCCTTGACAATACCCTCCATCACCTTGCCCACCACCGACATCAGGCTAACGGGCCGGTAGTTCCCCGCCTCCTCTCTTGATCCCCCTATTGGATAGGCATGACATGGGCCACCCTCCAGCCTTGGGGTACCCACCCCGTCTTCAGAGAGATGCTGAAAAGCTCCGCCAGGGGGGCCACCAGGACATCAGCCAGTTCCCTCAGCACCCTGGGATGTATTTCATTCGGCTCTGGTGCTTTCTCTGTCCGAAGGGACCTGAGGGCTTCCTTCACTCTCTCTACCGGGATTTCAACCTCCACGTCCTCTCCCCTTGCTCTCTGTACTGCCAACCCCACCTGACAGTGCCGGCCCCTCCCTCTCCCCAGACCCATTAGGGCTCCCGATCTCAAAGGGTCCCACCCCTTCCTCGGGTTTGCCCCTCTCCCCCCACAAGATGCAGCCCCTCCATCCTCCCTGGTAAAAACTGAGGCAAAGTACTCATTGAACCTTGGCCTGCTCCCCGCATCCTGTGCCCATCACCTCCTCTATCCTTATCCTGCTGATCTGCCCCTCCTTTCTTTTTTTTCCCCTATGTATCAAGGCCCTTGTCCACCTCCTGATCTCCCTGGCCAAGGTCTGCTCCTTCCTCACCTTAGTCGCTCTCACCACCCTGGCGACCCTCCTGGCCATCAGTTAATACTCCCCCGATCCCTTTTGCTCCTTGAGCACCTGAAGCCCCTATAGGCCACCTTCTTATCCCTCACCGCCTCCTGAACCTCCCGGGTCCACCAACACGGTTTTCTGGCCTTACTGAATTTGCACCTCTCTCTTGCACAGAATCTGGTAGCCTCCTGTACTCCCCTCCTAATGATCCCCCACCTGCTGTCCGCATCCAGGTCAGGCCTTATCCCGTTCAAAAGACCCTTAAGGATCCTTCCCATCCCCCTGAAATCCGCACCCCTGAAGTCAGTTACCACCGTCTTTGTGCGGCTTTCCTCCCCTCCAGGTCCAGGAAAAAACAGACAGTGGCATGATCACTGCCTGCCAACAGGTCCCTCACCTCAAGGCCCCTAATCTGATCACTGTTCGCCAGGACTATGTCCAGTGTCCTGGCCTCCCTAGTTGGCTCTCCTCACCTGCTCGATCAGGAACGTGTCCTGGAAGATATCCAGCAACCTCTGCTCCTTGGCAACTGGGGACATCATAGTCCTTCAGTCTGTTCCTGGCATGTTTAGGTGCCCCATCCCCACTATCCTTCCCTTCCCTTCCCCAATCTACAATGGCCCACAACATTTGCCACCAAACTCTCTTCCAGAGCCTCTGCCAGTGCGGGGGGTCTGTATACCACCCTAACTTTTACTCTCTTACCCCCCCCCACATCAGCAAGGTGACCCAAATCGCCTCCATGCTCCCCCCCCTCCTCCACCCCCTCCAATACTATATATTTATTTTTGACTAAGCGCTACCCCCTTCCCTCCCCCGTCCTTCCTGAATATAGTGTAGCCCTCCAGGTTTAAGTCCATTCGTGCCCTTAGGTGGCCCAGGTCTCAGTGACTGCTGCCACATCTACTGCTCCCTCAACTAGCATTGCTGGAGCTCAAGCATCTTACTGCCTAAGCTCCTGGCATTTATCAGGACCACCCTCCACCCCTTTCCCCTCCTCTCAATTCCCCCCCTTGAACTTCCGTTCAGCAGCACCTGCACCCTACCTGTTGGCCTATTTCTGTATCCCCCCCAGCCCCTTAGGGGAGTGGAGACCACGTCCCTCTTTCATCTTACCCATTGGAACAGCCCCTTCCTCGATCCCTCCCCCCTTCACAAATTTACAACCCACCTTTCACTGATGAACCCAGCTAGTTTCAGCTTTAGGATTTCCCTCCCCTCCAAATTAAGGTGCAGCCTGTCCCTAGCGTACAGCCCCTTATCCTCCCAGGTTGTCCCCTACAAGGCCATACCCCCTTGCCTCACACCACTCCCTGAGCCACTGATTTATCTCCCTAATTTTCTGCTTGTTCTCCCACTAGCCCTTAACACCAGCAAGATTTCCAAGAAGGAGACTGAACAACCTATGGAATGGCATACCCTTGCCAGCTCCCAAAACCTTGCCTGTGTCTCCAATTCATTATTCTCATTCATGTCATTTGTACCCAGGTGCACTAGTATGTCCAGGGACCCCCACATTCCCTTGCCAGTGAATATACCTCGTGCTTGGACTTGTGCACCATCAGGCCAGGGTGGCATTTGTTTTTGTTTTTTTGTTTTTTTTTATATAATCGGACAGGTTTTATCCTCCCATTGGATGCCTCTGATCATGGAGTCTCCCAACAGTAGTACTCTAACCTCCCCCTTGCCTCCATGCTCACCCCGCAGGTTCGCCCTACTTCCATGCCCATCCTCGCCCCTTCTTCTGGTCTCTCCCCCCAACTGGCTCCTTGCACCTCCCACAATCTGGGTGTCAAAGGTAGCCCCTTCACTATTGTCACTGGCCACCCCCTCTACTCCTGTCCTGGGCATCATCCCCCCCACCCGAGTATCCTTCTCTGTATCTCTATCCCCACCCTTGACTAAGCCATCAACCCTAACTGCTGGCCTACTTTGCTTCCTGCTCACTTTCATCCCATTCATGTTCAGCGCCTCTGTACCTGCCGTGCCCCCTGGTCCATACCCTCAGCCCCACATTTCTGCAGCCTCCTCCTTGCTCATCAGATCCTCCTCCTCCTCCTTTCCCTGCCCTCCCCCCTTCCATCAGCCTGCCCAGGTCTCCCCCATTGCTCCACAGTTCCGGTTCTTGCCTCTTGCCCCCTTCACCCTTCCTACCCGTCCCTGCCAGGGAGGAACAGGGTGCAGGAAAACACTATTTTTAAGCGAAAAAGATGTTCCAGGACTAGAGGGCATGGGATGAAGTTGGAGGGAGGACGATTCAGAGGAAACATGAGAAAGAATTTCTTCACAGAACGGGTGGTGGACAAGTGGAACACCCTGCCAGAGGAAGTGGGGGCTGAAACAATCACGGGATTTAAGAATGCATGGGATAGACATAAAGGAATTCTGGAGGTCAGGGGTACGGGGCAACAGACTTCTAGGAAAACAAACTGAACTTACAAGCTCAAATGGGCAGACTGGGTGGGCCATAGGCCCTTATCTGCCGACGCTATGTATCTATGCCCTAGCTACATCCCCCACAAACACTCCCCTCCTCTACCACCAGCCGTAGAGGGTTAAAACTATTTGTGAGCCTTAAACCAGACCCCAGTGCCTCTAGTCCCTCCCGCCCACCATGGTTCTCTCTGGACACCCCCAAACGCCTGCCTGCTGCTTTGGAAATTTCCACGTTTTGGGCCCCCCCTGCCAGGGTCCCCATGGGCCCCTTGAGTACCCCCCTTCACTCCTCCCAATGTGGGAGGCCTCAGCACCTGGTGCTTGCACATAGGCGACCCTGCTCCCCTACCTCTCCAATCCGCCCCCTGTCCCCTCCCCCAAAAACAGCTGCCTTCTGATCTCCTTAACCTCCTCCCTGTTGTGCCAGCTGGTGGCACACTGGGCAACCCCCAAACTTCCAAGCCCAGTCAAGTATCATGGCTGCAACACACCCTGTGCACCCAACCACCCTCCCAAAGATGCCCGCTCTAGTGACGTGTGGTCCCTTCCCCGTCCTGATAGCAGTCCTTTAGGTCAAAGCTAACCCCACCGGGTTCCCCAGTGGTCAGAGCTACAATTGGCTCTACAGATTTCAGAACTACCACTGCCTATACCTAGACAATCCAAGACACAACATGCAATTTAGCTTAAACAGTCCCCACATAGCTTACAAGGTGGCAGTCCAAAATATACTGAAATTTCTCCAAGGCCACAGTCTCCTACTAAGCCAGGCCACTCCTATCTCCTGACTCCTCCCCCACCGGCTATTTAATAGAGGTCGGGGCCGAGATAGTGGGGAGCAAATACAACTCCTCTGGTGCAGTTTAGGGCAAAAGCCAAGGCAACTGGGTTTGTCCTTGCTTAACCAACCCGTGAGTTTAAATCTGACGCCCACTCTCCGATTGGTCTCGCCTCCTGCAGCCTTTTTCCACCCAGCAGCCCCACTCCTGCCCTGGCCCGCCGCTGATTGCAGCTGCTGGGAAAGCACTCTGCCATGGTACCCTTCACGTGCTGCCTATACAGCCAGCTCCTCCCGCCGATGCAGCCTCCGTTGCCCTCCTATCTCCAACACTCTGCCACCGACCCGGCCCCCAGGACACATCTCCTCCAGTGAGAACAGCTCCTCCAGTACAGTTTAGGATAAGGCGGCTGGGCTTGTCCTTATGTAGCCCAGCCACGAGTTTAAATCTGGCGCCCTGCCCTCAGATTGGTCCTCACCTTCTGCAGCCTGTTACCACCCAGCAGCCCTGCTCCAGTCCTGGCCCGCCACCGACTGCAACCGCCGGGAAAGCACTCTGCCCTTGTACTCTTCACGTGCTGCCTATGCAGCCTCCAATGAGCTCCTCTCTCCAATGCTCCTCCACCGCCAATGCAGCCTCCGGGACACAGCTCCTCCAGTGAGAACAGCTCCTCCGGTGTAGTTTAGGGAAAGGTGGCTAGGCTTGTCCTTATGTAGCCCAGCCACGAATTTAAATCCAGCACCCTGCCCTCCGACTGGTCCTCGCCTTCTGCAGCCTGTTTCCACCCAGCAGCCCTGGCCCTTGCTGGGCATTCCAGTCGCCAGGAAAGCACTCTGCCCTGGTACCCCTTCGCATGCTGCCTATGCAGCTAGGCTCCTCCGCTGCCCGATGCAGCCCACTCCGCCCTCTCCAACGCCGATACGGCCCCCCGGACACAGCTCCTCCAGTGAGAAACAGCTCCTCCAGTGCAGTTTTGATTACCTGCCTACTCTTTCTTTGTTCAGTTCTGCACTTTCCATGGTCATTATGTGTTTTGATTTTGCACTTTTCTTGTAACATATTTATCTAAGCTATATGCAGTTTTTATCCTTTTCTCCCATCCCCCTGGCTGCATCTGGAAACAAGCCCTGGCACAGTGTGCCCCTCCCAGTGACCAATTTTCAAATAAATACATAAAAATACAAGACAATCTGGTGTACTTTGTTGGCCTCAAATCTGATTTTGTAGCCCTTTTTCTCACAAATTATACCTCCCCCATTAACTGTGACCTGCTATAATCTTTTCTGTAGGATATAACAATTTTGGGTCTAGTTGTCTGGCTCAAACACTAACACCAAACAGTGTCCACCCCAAAAAATGCTGCTCAGAGGTGCCTATAAATCATGTTAAAGATTTTTTTCTTACTCTCTTTTCTTCGTTTTTTATAAAAGGGGTTCTTGGTTTCATAATACCAGTGGAGCTACTCATCCACTGAGTATTAATCTCATTTCTTATGCATGTCTGTAAAAAGCCAAAGAGTGGTCTTCACACACACAAGAGAAAACTGTGGGATCACAGCTCATATTGGCAAGTCAAAACTAAAAGCGTAACTAATCTACGAGGGGGTCAACCTTATCGCTGGTGGTCTGACTCAATCACAAATCAGTTGATTCATGAAACCAAGAACCCTTTTTAAAATCATGGACAAAAGAAAGTGAGTAAGAAAATAAAATAACATTAAAATGATTTGCATGCTCTTTTGAGCACTGGATACTTTCCATTTCTGATACTGGCCACACAGCAGTAGCACCCGTACAAAATTACAGAAATGCATATGAAATGTGATTAAAACTTAGTGGATGATCCAGAGTTGAGCTTGCTGTGTCCTTACATATCTAGCTGTCTGGCTGCCTAGTGAGGGTGGATGGTAGTTCAACAACTTCCCACGATTCATATGCTCACGCTGTGGTGATGTCCTTGGAAATACTACTTGGCAGTAGCAAAACTCCTTTCTGGAAACAATTATGCTGTGACCACAAACTCAACACCTTATCTAGCAGGGGAATGTGGATTCGTAGTTATAGAAACTATATTTCTCACCATGTTCCTGAATGGGTTGCTACTGCCTGTGACTGTGACCTCTAGCAGTTAAACTGTTCTTCATTTTTAAACAGTTTTGTGTAGCCCATCTTATTGTACCCCGAATGTATTTATTTTCTGCATACAGCTGTTTGGCCCACAAGCAGCCACTTACATCTGCTCTGGGCCTTCTGCCGGTGACCCCTCAGCCATGTGTGCCACTCTCCTCATAGCTAAAGACAGTGGGGATCAACATGGAGCAGGGATCAAAGTCGTCACCGACCATCATTCAGACAGACTGATACACATTTCTTTTTCAGTTTTTCTCTTGAAGCCCGACCCGCTTCCCATTTTGTGCCAAGCAGTGCCCCTTCTGGCCACACAGGCACCTAGTAATGCCCAGTGGAAGAGGCAAGCTCTCCAGCCCTTCACAGAGGGTCAATATGGCTGCAAAACCAAAACCAAAATGCCTGCTCTCCCTGACTAGGAGCACTGCTGCGGCATCCCAGCCCCCTTAGCCACCCAGACCAGCTACCGATTCCGAACCCGCATCATCAACATGGGAGCATGATCTGCCACCCACTGGGCCATCAGGCTGTCAAAATGTATTTCTATGCCATATCCACCCTTTCCCTCCTGGCTTCCAGTCTGTACATGTTGAAGTTCCCCAGAGTCTCCTCTTGGGTCTCAGCAAGCTGCCACTGGGTCATTGGTGTTGCCCTTCTCTGAACTGAAGAGGAGAAGAAGAAGAAGAATTAATATTTATATAGTGCTTTTCATACACGTTGTATCCCAAAGAACTTTACCTGCAATGAGAGACTTGTAGTGAAGTGACTGTAATGTGTAGTGGCAGCCATTTCACACATCAACACCCACACACAGCCTTGGACAACTGCATGGACTGGTTTTATGAGAAGGGAAATGTTGGCCAGAACACTGGAGAAAATCCCCTCCTCTTGTGAAAACTGCCTTGGATTCTTTAACTTCTACCTGCGTTCCCTCAAGGAAAGCACTAGAGCTGGGTAGAAGGGACTCTGGTTTAATGTCTCATCTGAAGGACAGCACACCCCGATAGTACAGCATCCCCTAGTACCAAACTTGGGAAGGGGGGAGGGGCCAGCACTGACTGTCGGAGTCTCACTTTCACTGAAGTCCTACACCAATGTCACCAACATACATACTGAAAAGAACTGGAGACGGACCCCTGGGGTACCCCACTGGTCACTTCCTTTACCCACTATGAATTTTCTATTGAGGACCACACTCTGTTTCCTTCCTGACACCGGTTCCAAATCCGTCTAGTGAGCCTCTCACCAAACTTCAGGTCACCCACCTTTTTAACCAGTCGTCTCCCATGTGACATCATGCTGAAGGTTTACTGAAATTCAGATACACAGATCCATATACATAAACAGAAGTTGACAACAGAAAAAGACTTGGGAGTCTATCTAGTCTGCCCATAAATTATATTAATGAAACCAATAACATACTATATAGCAGGTTGAATTCGTGTTGGGTATATTTCAAGCCGTTCAACCTGCAGGACGTATTCACGTCTGTCAGAACTAGCACATCTGGCTTAATGTACAGTAAATACTGTTTTATTGATAGACTGTCAGTAACAACAGGTCTGCAGTCAGCAATCTTCACAAGTGAAATCCAGTCAATCCTACGTGCCGCCTTTCACTTAAAATTAGTAGCTTGACAACCAACACAAGAACAGACACTGAATATCAGGACCTCTTTAAAGTTTTTTAATTTTTTACTACCTCACTAGCACACTCCGTTTCATAGATTGCCTGTACTTCTGCAGTTGTACATTTAAGCAGCCTGACTTCTCACTCACGTGCCACTCACAATCCATCATTACCTGATGTGACACTATTGAGAAGAGGCAGTCAAAAGGCTTCCCCGATCATTATGGCTATAAAACAGAAGACTACCAGATGAGTAGATCAGCAATTAGATCAGCAATTCATGTTTTTTTGTTAAATGAACTTACTAGTTCACTCACAGTTCATGCCTCCACTGCAGAGCAATGACTTTCCTCCTGCCTGCCCGCTTATTCATTCGGTCACCTACCCACCCTGCCCACACCTCTTAAAGGGACACTGTCAACCTGTTTTTCATCATATTATTTCTAGAGGAAATCTCACATTTTATGATTGTTTACCCTCTCTAAAATTCACTGATGTTGCTGTTTGTTTTGTCTGTCTCCTTGTGCAGTAGAACTGAAATGCATGGCGATGTATATTTATAAACAACATCGTTTTTGTTTACAATCCTGGTTCTGTTCGTACTGCATACTTCCTAAGCATAAGAAACATACCCAAACAGTTCAGTCACTCATAAGGCAGTAGCATCCTTAGCTCCCACTGCATCATGAGGGGGCTAGACTGTTTTACGGGTGTTCCCAAGTCCAGGAAAGATGTGTCTGGAGCTGATCAAAGAATGTAAACAAACCTGTTTTGGTGTGATAACACCAGTATGTTGGACAGTCTGTTTTTCACTTGTTTAAAGAAGATACCAGTCAGAATCAAACTACCTACTACATCAACAATCTTTACAGAATTTTGGCAATCATAAAATATGTATTTTTAAACTAGGGACACTGAGACCTAAGGGGTTGACAGTGTCCCTTTAATGTGATCTTAACATTTGCAGGCACAAAACCAGTGATGAAAGTGAACAGGAACACACAGGAACTCGGTTCATGTACCTTTTTTGCAGCAGGAACT
This sequence comes from Neoceratodus forsteri, assembly GCA_016271365.2. Lineage (NCBI taxonomy): Eukaryota > Metazoa > Chordata > Ceratodontiformes > Ceratodontidae > Neoceratodus > Neoceratodus forsteri. The sequence continues at coordinate 1,088,769,348 of CM057455.1, forward strand.
GAGTTCCTGTACTTCTTCCCACTGACACTTAAAACTGAAATTCTTAAATCAGCAACATAGTAAAAGTTTCTGGACACGTGATCTGCAGTCAGAGTTTCCATAACAACATTTGACTTGTACAACAATGCTATTTTCCTAGAAATACTTCAATCTCTCTAACTTGAATCTACTAGTGTCGAATTAGATAGATGTGTCTTGACACCGCTATCCTTTAGATTGAGGATCTTCATTCTGCATTTTACAATTGTCAGTGCATGAGTTCCTGTACTTCTTGACTACCACTTGCACCACTGCACAAAACCCATGCACGCAGCAAGATTTATAAAAATTGAAAGGCGAGTTCAAAATGTATGCGAGTATGACAATTAAATAGAAGAGCAATTTTTTTTTTTTTTTTTAAACACTGAACCTTAAAAACCTTAAAAAGTTCTGAAACACAGTTCCTTCATTAACTGTCTTGTGACTCAATTACAGCCCTTGCAAACTTGGCTTGCCTATGTACTGATAATTTTCGCTGCTTTTTCTCAATAGCAAAAATTAACGAAACGCAAATATAACCTTCCATACAGTATATGCCAATAATATGTAGATACCAAATTTCAATTGCCTGACCCCTGCCGACAGATTGCATCACCAAGTTGATATAATCACCAAATTAAAAAAGCCAATCAAGTTCATCTGACACAAACTGCCCTTGTGACTCCATGGTGGTTTTTGTCATCACCCCCTTGTCTTCCAGGAATTCAGCAATCTGTTCCTCAAGTACTAATTCCAGGATCTTACTCACAATCAATGTAAGACTCACTGGTTAATAAAATAAAATCTCCGTAGATACCAGCATGGTGTTAGGACTGAAGCAAAGTACTACGACCGGCAGCCAGGCAGACTAGCCCCATGAGCATGACGACGCACTGGAACAGCTGACTCTGAGGAAGGCGTTGCCGAAAAGTCAGCTGTTTCAGTGCGTCATCACGCACGTGGGCTGTCTGCCTGGCTGCCGATCAAAGTACATTGCTTTGGTCCAAACACCATGCTGGTGTCTACAGAGTTTTTATTTTATTAACCAAAGTTTGCTGTCACCGCTTCACCTTTTTGCTACAGTGGATTTAAGTTGTTTTTGAGCAACTAATAAAAGACTAGAACTGATAAGGTTGTCTAATTTCTTTTTATTGTGCATCAGCTCATTTACAGCTTGATGGTCGAGTGCTGCAGAGTTTCACAGTTTCCCCGAGTTGTTTTTTATTTATTAGAAGGCACATCTAGAGGGGTACCAGCTGGTGTGGAGATCCCTGGAAGGGATGACAATCTAGCAAGTTTTTGCTTTGAGCCAAACGTCATAGCTTCAGTCCCCCAAGTCTGTTTATCTCCCCAGGCACCGGAACTCTCTCAGGCCTATCCACTCGCCTATGCCGCTCTACTGCTCACTGTGAACCCTATCACCTTCAAGGGTGTTACTCCCCCCCCCCGAGCCACGAGGAGGATGAAGGGCCACAGGAGTCTGAACGGGCAGTGGCAGGGTTCCAGTATTGGGCATGTGGCAGTTCGGCACTGGGATGGCCATCGCCTATCCGAGCTGGTGGGGCTTTTTACATAGTTTACGCCCCAGACGTGGGATGTGCAATGCTGTCAACCAGCGATGTAGGTGCTCCCACTCAAGTCGAAGGCAGCCGCCCAGTGTCTTCCTGTTGTGAGCCGTGCGCGCGGTACGCGGTCTCCACTGGGGCCACTGCTGCCAGAGCTACCCTGGAGCCTCCCGAAAGAGGAGAGGAGAGCAGTCCTCCGACGCCGATCCTCTGTCCCTGCCAACCTCGCGGTCCGGAATGCTCCCCGAACCCGGGTTGCCGGGCGTGAGAAGGTGTGCGCCCACGGCCTCAACCTCAGCGCCACCGGGCGGTTCAAAGCTACAGTTTTTTTAGTGTTCATTTTAAGACAATGGTCTTGGAACCAGTTTATCACAGCATGTAAGTCATGTTCTAGGGGGGGTCTGGACATCTGGGCCAGAGGGGCCGGATAGGTATATATGACGGTGTTGTCTGCATATATGTGTATATTGGCCGTGGAGCAGACAGAGGGGAGATCACAGATAAAAAGAGGAAAGAGGACTGGACCAAGTATGGAACCCTGGGGGACACAAATATGCTAGTCATTTGAACAACTGAGTTTGTGTGCCACAGTCCACAAAAGACCCGTGAAGTTTTTGTATATGAAGGACATGCAATCTGAATATCAATGTTATGGAGAGACAGAAATGTGCTAAGGACAGAGAGCAATGTCTCAAACTCCATCAAGAACTATATGTATATGAAGGCATGCCATATGGATTGTCTCTATGTTGTGCCCAGATCACCATAAAATGTCCCCTTAAATGTAACAGAGAAAGGTAACAGACCTCAGTCCCTCTTTGCACTAAGGACCCCATATTCAGAAGTTGAGCTTCCCGCTATGCAGAGTCCCTTACTTGAGAACAAAGAAGCATGAGGCACAAATCTTGTTATAGTGGAACAAACCCAGTGTACAGTGCAAGTGAGCAAAGCTTGTTTGACTATACTCCTTAGAGCGCAGCACAAAGTAGGCAATACTAGATGTGCTCAGCTCAAAGTACAACCCTCTGCTGGCCGCAGACAGGTATGTGGTTATGGTTAAACAACAGACTGCCAAGGAGCAAATTATCAGTTAGACCTTCCCAAAGGTTGCACTAAGTTGTCATATTCAGCATGCCCATACAAATGACATATTTTCTTATTCAAGGCCCCAAGAGGTCATTAGCACCCCATTAAGAACCACTTTAAATATGAGGGCCAAGCCATTGCTCCTTGGATTGGGTGGAGGCTTGGCGCTCTATCATTCAGGGTACTAACTGTCTCTGGTGTCCAGTGGTAACCTTTGTCCCACTCTCTGTTGCCATATTCTAATGTAAAGTGGTCCTTCTACCACCCCATAACTGGATCCCTAGTGTCAGGTCAGGTGGTCTATCTTCCTGCTCTCCACCCCAGTAAACCCACAGGTGTACCCCCCCAAGCACCCAGTGCCCACCATCGGCTACCGAGACTACAGCCGGCACTAACCCTCTGCTCACTGCCACTGTCAGATGCTGTCTGCATGTCATTCATCAAGTACTGTAGAAATATGCAATAAGGTATACTGTTACAGTAGTTGCGGGACCACCATTTAAAAAAAATAATAAATATTAACACAGCTTATGTGATTTTTGATGGCTGCCCTGCCCATATTACAGATATATATATTATTGCATATTGCTGCAGTAATTGATGGTGGCATTAGAAATTCCAGCCACTTCCAGACTGCAAGAACCACTGGGTTAGTCATAACAGGAAGCAGGTGAAGAAAGAGGAAGCCACTGGGCAACAGGGCATTTATCTATGGGAAATGGGAGCAAGGAGCCACCAGATCCAAGGATTTTGTTATCGGCGATCAGGTGGGAGGGTGCCACTGGAGCCAGGGAACTCCTGTCAGTGTTGGGTGAGGGGGGCTGCCATGCTGTTTTTCTGGTTGTAGAAGGTGCTTTCTGGAACCGTTATCAAACACTGTGCAGCCTAGCCCAATGGCACAGAGGGCTGCAGCGCTATGCACCTTACCTCCTATCACACTGGTAACCCAAGTTCGGGAACGAGCTCTGATGAGCATCGACTGGCGGGGGGGGGTAGAGGAGTGGGAGATAACAGAGTATCTGCTGAACAGCTCTCCCTTCACAGGGTGGGGGAGGCACGCCATTTCAGTCTTTGGCTGCCACATGGTAGAGGCCGGGTGGTAGCACCGGAATTACAAGTGACATATTACGGGAGGGGCCATATGGTTCCATATCACGTGTGCACCTCCACAAACACATGCTTACATGCCACCATGGCTGGGGAACTCAGGAATAAAATGGAAAAGGGCTGGGGCAGGCTTAATGAAACCCTGCCCGCCTACCCCTGTCCCGCATCGCCACCTGGACCACCAACCCTGGTTCTGGATAAGAGACACCAGGTGGGGGCGATGATGGCCCTCCCTTTCTTGGCCCTGCCACAGGGGGAAATCCAAGGGGGAAGCACAGGCAAGGAGAGTCTGGAGGAGGTAGATGCTGGGTGGAGGAAGCAGGGACAGGGCGGAGCAGCCCACCCGTGCTGAACCACGGGAGAAAAACCTTTATGGCAAAAAAAAAAAAAAAACAATCACTGTGCAGAATAGCTGTTACTGCTTCCAATTTTTTTTTTTTTTATTTTATTTAAATTTTGTTAACCATATAAACAGCACTGGGGCACATGGCCCTTTTACATGCTCAACCCAGATCTAAGGAACACACAGGCAATAATAAAACGTAGTTTAAAAGCATGCAAACAGAGAATATACTCACAGTGTTTACAGTCAATTAGGAAGTATACAATACCAAAAAGACAATACACGACTTAAATATTGCAAAATATAACACTGACAACATGACGGGGTATTTAACTTATACAGACAATCAACAGTACATGATTCTATTTCACTACATAAATTATACATAGCAAACATTTACACTGCATCTTCTTTAAGTAATTTTTTTTAATTATGACTTGAAGTTATGGCCATTTTTTAGGTTATGCAAGTTATCTGCAAGTGCATTCCATGAATCTTGCGGCAACTTGCTTAAAATTTTTCTGTTTCTTTACTGATTTACACAAAGGAATGGTTAATGTAACCATGTCCTGAGATCTTCAAGCCTTATTACTTAATCTTTGCTCAAAGAAAGCTAACATCGGACTATCTGGTGCACAGTGTAATGTACTGTACACAGAACATGACATATGGAACCGGTCTCTGCCCCACTGACAACCAGTTTAGTTTGCTATTCACACTACAATGATGCTCCCTTTGTTTTACCCCAAGGGCAAATCTATATGTAGAATTATATAGACAAATCCTTTGCATTTTGATGTTTTCCAATACCTCCCCCTCAAAAAGTTTTGAATATGCCAGAGCACCATATATCCATGGCACAAGCCCTCATATGCATGTGCGCCTGGTGTTTGTTAGCATTCACACACTAATAACTTTGGGCAGCGCCAACTGTGCCTTCAAATATGGTGCTTGCCGTGCTAATCCACTCGCAAGATGCCCTAAATGTAAGCCGAACTGAACCGCAGAAGCATTAACATCATTCAAATCTCGAGAAGGATTTTTTCAACTTGTTTCCAAGTTATGTATTAACTCTGAATATCCATACTTTAATTAGGCATAGATACTACATTGGATATGACTTAAAGAGACCCAAACTATTGAAAGGTACGATGGGGACATTGATATAATGGCAGATCGAGAAACTTTAGCCTATAGATTAAGAATGGGAAGGCAGCACTGAGCTGTTACAAATAAGACTGCAAGCACTGAGCTGTTACAATAAGACTGAAATATATAATTTATTCACATGCCTCTCGAACACACATGAAAGGTTTCTGGGGTCAGCTGGGTATGGGGCATATCGAGGGGACAGTAACCCGTATGGTAACTACTTTAATTAGAGTCGCACGACACCGAGGCTCTTGAGAAGGTCCTCCAGCAACGGAGGTGCAATAATTCCTTCTCGTCCTCCTATAAATATAGGAGAACAAAGGGGCTAGTAAAGTAACTTAGCCCCCTACCTTGGAAGCAAATAATTGTTTAAACACTGTTGATGACTTTTTTTAATGTTTAAAGTGGAGTTGATATGTAGTTCTAAACAAGGCATAGCAGAGCAATTGAAAACAATGAGTAACACAAAATGTTGGTATGGCAAAACTGTTTTGAAGAGGAGGGAGCTACCACTATGGGAAAAAGACCATTACTTAGAGGCTCTGAATAAAACAGAGGTTTATGATCCACCTTAAGATGGTGCAGTCCTATATAATAAGCATGTATAATGTGCATGGCATTACTAACCCGGTCAAGAGAAGTAAAATTCTCCAATTAATGAGAAGACAGGGTGCCAATATCTTATTACTCCAGGAGACACATCTTACACAAAGTGAGCATAAAAAATTCGAGAGATTAGGCTTCTCCCAGGTGTTGGCCTCCTCCTATAAGGGGGGCAGACGGCAAGGGACAGCCATAATGATTAAGCAAGGAACTCCTTTTGAGATTAAGGACAAGATTATTGATAGAGAAGAAAAAATTACTCACCTTAGTAATTGCTTTTCTTCTCATGGAGTCTTGCTATATTATAACAATAGCAGTCAGCCACTGCAGCTGAACTGCCCCGGAGAGGAAGGAGTTAACTCCAGAGGATCTGGAGTTCTACAGCGCGAGGGCGCTGTGCCAAAGCTCTATCTGGCCAGTTTCAAATGAAACTGTCAGATCTTTTCGAAGCTAACACTAAGCAACAAGTCTGTGTGGAAAGCTCAACACTAGCCAAATGGCTACCTACTAGTAGTAATAACAACAATATAAACAACAATAAAACACCAATAACCATAATAACAATGAATAATGGTATTATTATTATTAGTTTTCCCCCCTTGACAAGCACCATTAGGACCCCCCCTTCCCCCAAAGACTCAAGTCCAGGAAGGGGGCCAATATATTACCTAAACGAACAAGCTAGTTCCCTAACCCTAAAAGAAAGAGGGTAAAGGGAAAAAACTACAATGGCATGACACAGTGCTTGCACTAATTTGCCACCCCTACCCAAGTAGAAGTTCTGAGACGGGCAGGAGGGAGGGTGGTTATAATATAGCAAGCCTCCATGAGAAGAAAAGCAATTACTAAGGTGAGTAATTTTTTCTTCAAACACCATGAAGTCTTGCTATATTATAACAATAGCAGATTACACAGCAGTACCTCCATGGAGGAGGGTCAGGACCTACTTAGGAAATAGGCTCTGAAGCACAGCTGTACCAAACGAGCATCTCTCCTGGACTGGACATCCAGGGAATAATGCTTGGTAAAAGTGTGAACTGTCTTCCAGGTAGCAGCTTGACAAATTTCCAGAATGGAATATCTCTAGCAGCCGCTAGAGACGCAGCTGTACCCCAGGAGTGGGCCCTCAGTCCTGAGGGGGTTCTCTACCTAGTTTTTGGTAACAAAATTGGATACAAGAGACAATCCACCTTGCAATTGTCCTCTTAGTGGCAGGTTTCCCCTTGCCAACCTCGCCATAAGTAAGGAAGAGTTGCAGGGATTCGAACCTGTGACCCTTGGTGCGTTCCAAATAGTAGCTTAAGGCTCTTTTGACGTCCAAGCTGTGCAATCTCCTCTCACCTGAGGAAGAATGCTCAGTGAAAAATACTGGGAGAGAGATGGATTGGTTCAGGTGGAAATCTGAAACCACCTTAGGCAAAAACTTTCTATTAGTCCTGAGGACTACCTTATCTCTGTGGAAAGAAATAAAATCTTCTTCCACTGACAGGGCCTGTAATTCACTTATGCGTCTGGCAGAAGTGATAGCCACTAGGAAAACAGTTTTCCAAGTTAGATACTTGAGCTCTGCTGAGGACAGAGGCTCAAAGGGAGGTTGCATTAACTGAGCAATGCAAACATTCAGGTCCCAGGCAGGAGCTGGTTCCCGAAAAGGGGGGTTAGTATGAAGTAACCCTTTAAAAAACTTGGAAAACACAGGGTGAGAAGAAAGGGAGGCAGGCTTCCCTGCTGACACAAAAGCAGAGACAGCTGCCAGATGAACCTTCAAGGTAGCTGGCCTAAGGCCTAGGGAATTTAAATGGACCAAATAGTCCAATAAAATGGGAAGATCAGCGGATTCTGGAATAATCTGCCTCTCAGAGCACCAGATGGAAAACCTCTTCCACTTAGAATTGTAAGTGGCCCTAGTGGAAGGCTTCCTTGAAGCCTTTAAAATATCCAGGACACCTTGAGAAAGGTGTAAATCAGCAAATTCTAACTCCTCAAGAGCCAGGCCTTGAGATGGACGGATTTGAGGTCCGGATACCATACTCTCCCCTGTGCACAGGCCAGCAAGTCGTGGACTCAGGGCAGGGAGGACTGTCAAGGACAGAAGCAGAGGGTACCAGGGCTGTCTGGCCCAATCTGGGGCAATCAGAATCACTTTGCAGGGTTGAGATCTGATTTTCACTAGTACCCTGAAAAGAAGAGGAAAGGGGGGAAAGGCATACAGGAGCTTCCCTTTCCAGTCCAACAGAAAGGCGTCCAGGGGGACTGAGCCCAGCACTGGAGGCCTGCAACAAAATAGAGGAAGTTGGTGGTTGTCTGGGGCTGCGAAAAGATCTATCTGAGGGGTGCCCCATCTGGCAAAGACAGACCCCAGCACCTGTGGATTCAGAGCCCATTCGTGATAGCCCTGAGAAATTCTGCTGAGGGCATCCGCCAGGACATTGTCCTTCCCTGGGAGGTGAACTGCTATCAGGGAGGTGTTCAGGGAGTAGGCCAGAGACCACAACTTCATTGCTTCGGTGCACAAGGCTGATGACCAAGTGCCCCCTTGCTTGTTGATGTACCACATTGTGGTGGTGTTGTCTGTCCTGACTTGAACCACTTTGTTCTGGACAGAAACTGAAAATACCCAAGAGCTAAAAAGACAGCTCTGAGTTCCAAAAGATTGATGTGGAGCAGAGATTCCTGAGGAGACCACACTCCCTGAGGACAGGTCACCTAGTGAGCTCCCACCCTAACAGGGAGGCATCCGTGGTGAGGGTGAGGGAGTGGGAAATGGGAATGAAGGAACCCCTTGTTTTAGATTGCTTCGGTCCTGCCACCAGTGGAGGCCAGGATCAGAGTTTGAGTCACTGGGACCAATTTGGAAGGGGTCCTTCCTTTGAGACCAATAGGCCCTCAAATGGAATTGAATGTCCCTCATCTGGAATCTTGCTCCTTGCACTACAGCTGTGGAAGCAGCCATGTGCCCCAGGAGTTGCAGAAAATGCCTTGCTGGTCGAGAGACTCGCAGGGTAAAGGAGGATGCCAGGGCAATGAGTCTGTCTACCCTTTCCGAGGGAAGAAATGCTCTGGCTAACTTTGTGTTCAATTCTGCACCTATGAAAGTTAGGACCTGAACTGGTTCCAGAACTGACTTTGGTAAATTTAGCAGGAATCCCAGGGAAGTGAGAAGCTGCTGGGTGACTTGCAAGTGGATTTCACCTGATCTGGAGACTGACCCACAATGAGCCAGTCGTCCAGGTAGGGAAACACAGCAACCCCTTGCCTCTTAAGTGAGCCACTACCACAGCTAGACATTTTGTGAATACCCTTACGCAGAGATAAGGCCGAAAGGCATTGCCCTGAACTGGTAGTGGCCTGAGGGCAGTTCGAACCTGAGGTACTTTCGGTGAGAAGGCCTGATCAGAACATGAAAATAGGCATCCTTGAGGTCCAGGGAAGCTAGCCAGTCCCCTGGTCTTAGAGAAGGCAATATCATTGCCAGAGTCAACATTTTGAACTTTGGTTTCAAAAGATGCTTGTTCAGGTACCTTAAATCTAGAATGGGCCGCCATTCTCCTGTCTTTTTTGGGGTAAGAAAGTATCTTGAATATAGCTCCTTGCCCTGATGGCAAGGAGGGACCCTTTCCACTGCTTTGCAGTCCAGAAGAGAAGAAACCTCTGCTTCCAAAGCAAGGGCTTCTGAAGGATTTGCAGGTGGAAAATGTCTGGCTCTCATCTTTGGAAACTGTTTGAAGCTGAGAACCAGACCCTGGCTTATTACCTCCAGAACCCATCTGTCCGAAGTTAAGGACAGCCAGTTCTGGCTGAAATAAGCCAACCTGCCCCCCACTGGTACAGGAGACTCGGCCCTGGGCACCCCATCAGGGTGCCTGCTTGGCAGCAGCCTTAGGCTGAGGGGAGGGGGACGGTTTACTTGTGCCTCGTCTACCCCTGCCTCTGAAGAAACCCCTCTGCTCAAAAGCAGAGGAGGCTTGAAATTGGTAAAAAGGCCTGTGGAAAGGCCTGCCCCTACCTCTGGGAGCGTGCCTTGTGGAGTGGCATGCCTCTCCTTAGCCTGGGCACTTTTGTAGGTAGTTCTGTATTCATCCATCTTTTTCATATAGTTTTCTGTTTGTTCCCCAAACAGAGAATTTCCCACTACAGGAAAATCCATAGCCTTTGACTGAGTATCCTGGGACAGATTAGTGCATCTGAGCCATGCCAACCTACGGAAAGCTACAGAAGTGGCCATGACCCTAGAGGAGACGACATTAACATCAACAGCAGTATGAAATTGAACTTTAGAGGCTTCAATGCCATCAGCAGCCACCTGTTCCAACTCACTAGCCAGCTGGCCATGGGCCTGCTTGGCTAACTGCAATATTGTGTCCCATCTAGATTTCGATATCTAGCTACATAAGCCATATAATTTGCCTGCCTGAGTCCCAAAGAAGCTGCCATATACTGTTTTTTTCGCCATGGCATCAATCTTCCTGGAATCCTTATCAGGAGGAGTGAGGCCAGGGGAATATTAGCCTTGTCACAGGCTGCAGCTTGTACCACACCTACATGACTACACTGTTCAGTGAGGAAGTCTGTATCAGAGCCTGACAAAGTATACCTTCTGTCCATTTTTTATCTACAGGAGGGACAGAATGAGGATTTTTAAAATCTTTGTTGTTTGCTTCCTAAATGACTTATAAGGAATAGACAACCTCCTAGACTCTGTATATCCATCATTTCTACATAATCAGGCTCCTCTTGCTCATCCACAGCCTCCTCTAAAGGAAGCTGGAGGGTTTCTGCAACCTTTTTGTAAAACATAAAATGAGAAGGGGACTCAGACAGAATAGGAGGAGATTCTAAAGGTCTGTCTGGAGAAATGTCCGGTTCAATGGGCACGTCCAGACCCTCCCAGCCACACACATGTTGATCAAATTCCTCCTCCCCCTCCTGTGGTTCATAAAATTCCTCAACATCATACTCCTGAACCACTGGAACTGAACGAACCAACCTTTTACCAACTGTTGGTGGTTCGACAGGTCCCTGAGACAGTGACTGGACAATCTGAATGGCTTTAGCTATCTCTGCAGCAGTTGGAGAGACAATTTTGGACTCCAAACCTACTGATTTCTTTGTCTTTTTAACTGGGACTGGTTCATCTGAACCAGCCTTTCTTTTGCCCGAGGAAGTCTCGCCCTGGTCAGAGGGCACTCCCTCTGGTCCAGTGGGTGCTGGACCGGGCTGGCCATCCGGGTCAGCGGACTTTTTGGCCTCTCGTTCCCTGAGCCGGCCCAATCTCTTTTCCAGGGTGGCTGCAGGGAAATTTTTACACACCTGGCAGTCTGACAGGAGGTGGTCAGCCCCCAGACAATAGACACAAGTGGTGTGTGGGTCAGCCTTGGCAAAGGCTTCCCCACAGACATCACAGTGTTGAAACCCAATAGGCCGGTTTTCTTTGGGTTTCTCAGACATAATGCCAGCCTATCCAAAAACTTGCCCTTTTGATGGCAGTGCCAGGCAAGACGCCTTATCGGTTCCTAACCATGTCACGGGTATTTGAAAAACCTATTTAAAAACCAGGTTTTTTTAGAACCGATAAGAACCGGGAACCGCACTCTAAAAGCCCAACCAAACACTTCAAAACGTTAAAATCAGCAAACCGATCGGTTTAAAACCGAACCGATAATTGAATTTCCACACAGACTTTAAATTTGTACTTACGGTTTACCAGATAGAGCTTTTAACCGAAATGCGGTAAAATAAATACTTTTTGCCGGTTCAAATGAACTGAAAATACTCGCTTGAACCGAGAATGAACCGAGCTGAAGGAGCTGATCTCCGGAGCGACTGTTCAGTGGAGCGGAGTAAAGAATCTGACAGTTTCATTTGAAACTGGCCAGATAGAGCTTTGGCACAGCGCCCTCACGCTGTAGAACTCCAGATCCTCTGGAGTTAACTCCTTCTTCTCCGGGGCAGTTCAGCTGCAGTGGCTGACTGCTATTGTTATAATATAGCAAGATTTCATGGTGTTTGAAGGAAGGTTTGAATTCTTAAAAGGTCTCTTAGAAGGCCAGATGACTACATTAGCCTCGATCTACATGCCCCCAGCAACAGAATTCTTGATCTATAGTAATCTCTTCACCCAATTAGCAGGCTGGGCGGAGGGCAGAGTGATATGTGGGGGACTTTAACCTAGATATTTCGGGGGGGGGGGGTAAGTGTTCCTCTCAGGGATGAACAAATAAAACCAGCGGAAGGGTCCAGAAACTGCTACAGGAAATGGGTTACGAGGATATCTGGAAATTTTTGCATGGACCAGCGACTAGGCATACGTTCTACTCGCAGGCCCATGACTCCTACTCCTGCCTTGATTTTATAATGACTCAAAGAGAACACCTAAATTCTATACAGCAGATTTGGCAAGGGGACTTTACCCTTTCGGACCATGCGCCTCTTTATTGTAAAATACTCACCCATAGCACCCGTAAAAAAAAACGTTTTGGAGGTTTAACTTATCCCTACTCAGAGATAAGGAGACACAGGAGACGATTAAAAACATTATAACCCAGACATTATTAGATAATGATACTCAAGACACTACAATGGCTATGATCTGGGATACAGTTAAAGCGGTGGTGAGAGGGAAATTTATAGCTATCTCAACCCACTTGAAGAGTCGTGTAGACTTTTACTGGAAGCCAGGATAGGGGCATTAGAAGAAATGCAAAGAGCTAAACATTGTAAGTCCTGTTCGCGGGAACTTATATCCCTTAGAAAACAATTAAACACCATCCTAGATTATGCCATAGAGCAGAAGTTGGTATATCTCCGGCATAAATACTACGATGGGGGTCCCAGATTTACGAGACTGGTAGCCGGGCCAGCTACATGCTCGGAAGGCTAAATCTACAATATTAAAAATAAGGCACTCAGTTACCAATGTCCTCGGTAGTAGTACTCATGCTATTTCTGAGGCTTTCCACTACCACTATTCTACACTTTACGCCGAGGTTAACACCCCCTCGGAAGAGGGAATCCAGCAATTTCTGACCCCCCTGGATCTTCCAGTACTGACACAGAGGCAAGGGGAATTGTTGATGGCCCCAATCTCTACTAAAGAGCTGGCAACAGCAACTGGAAATTTAAAAACAGGCAAATGTCCAGGGTCTGACGGGCTACCAGGGGAATTTTACTCCACCTCTTGGGACGAGGCAATAGTCTCGGTCATACCAAAAGCGGGGAAAGATACTACACACTGCTCTTCCTACCGACCAATATCTATTTTAAATAGAGACTACAAGACATTTGCCTCTATATTGGTGTAACCCCTTTGTTACCCGGGGTTACTAGAATCCCAGTAAGACCTAGTGGTAGGCAGGGAAGGCAGCTTGTGAAACTCCAGTTAAATGGGTTTCACACTGTCTCACTCTGTCCTCAGTCACAGCTGAGACTAGAGGGATGACATCATAAAAGAATTGTTACAGCTGTATGAGCCACATTTGGAATCTTCAGCTCAGAGTAAGTTTAGAATCTTGGGAATTCAAAGTCAGTCTTCAGTTTGTCCTTAAGCAAACAAGAAGGACACCAGTGTTGTCTGTTTACCCCCTCCCTCTGGGGGTGAGAAAGTTCTTGTGGGTTCCAGGGCAATCCCTCTCCCACCTTGGGAAGAAAGCTGCCTGTTTTAATTTAAGTTCAGTCTGTTCATGTATAACAGCAAAGGTTACATTTCTTCACCTGTGGGGCACCTGCAACGAATGGGTGAGTGTTTGGCCCCACTGGAAGGGAAACAACTTCTTTTCTTCAGTTGGATTTCAAGTATTGGGGACTGCTATTTGGGAGAACTATGTCAACTAGGACAAACAAATAGAGCAGTCATCTGTTTAAAGTGTTAAAGTTCATTGTAGAGGGGGTGCTTCAGGTCATCCACCGTCAATCTACAGTTTAAAGTCTAAAGTTCTGTGTGTCCAGAGAAATGACCGGGTATGGGCTGTGGGAGCTGGAGGTGGGAAAACCCACCATCTTTAGTAACCAGGTCCACCTCTACGGATTTCTTCTGTGTTTTTGCTACGTGCCTCATGCGGTTGGCCAGTGATGGGGTGGGTACCCAGACGTGGGTCGCAACTTGAAAATCTCTCTAGGAGTCGAAGACTCTAAGTGGTGTGGGGAGCCACAGGATGGGAAACTTACTCCTTGTTGGATGGGAGTACTCCCTGTTTGATGGGAGTTTCGATTTGGAAGTACGAAAACAAAATCTCTCTAGGAGTCGCAGACTTCAAGTGGTGTGGGGAGCCACAGTTTGGGAGCCTCCTTGTTTGATGGGATGTCTTTCCAAGTAGAGTTTGGGTTCATTCGCCAAGTGGACCGTCAGTGGGTGCGGCAGGGAGCCGGGCCAGTTGGGCTGTGTATCCAATGCACATGCAAAGTCCGGGCTGAGTGCCTGGTGGGTCCAAAGCCAGACAACTGTTGTATTGTGTTCATTCCTCAAATGGACCGCTGTGTTTAACCTCTAATCTGCATTACAGTTACGTAGCCCTTTGGTGGACCATACAGAGCTTTGTTTATGTTCAGTGAGTTAATAAATAAAGCCACACTGAAAAATCCCAATTCTGGTTCTGGACATTACAGTTATTGCTTCCTGTAGTTGGATTTACTTGGCTGCCCCTGTTCAGAGTAGTCAAACCTAGGTCTCTTGTGCCGGGTAACCTCATCCTTCCCCGAACCCGTAGAGACATATGTATATCCATGTTACAGAAATGGGCATATGCCTTACATTGGTAAGGCGCCTGGTTCAGTATGCCCCAACCACAATAAATTTGGACCAGTGTGGCTTTATCCCTGGACGCCAGGCCCAGGACAATGTTAGGCATACGGTCTACATTATTGAACACATCTGTGCCCGTAGAATTCCCACGGTTTTGCTGGGATTAGATGCCGAAAAGGCTTTCAACATGGTGTCATGGAGATTTTTGAGAGGGGTTTTATTAAAATTTGGCTTCCCGTCCCAGTTTATATACACCATCTTTAAATTTTACAAGAATCCCACTGGTTATATTAGAACAAACAGCCACGTATCACAAAGATTTTTCTTAAATAGAGGAACTAGACAAGGCTGCCCCCTCTCTCCACTGTTATTTGCATACTATATAGAGCCCCTAGCCCAATACCTACGGCAGACCCCAGACATTGAAGGAATAACACTGCCAGGGGTGAACAAAAGCTGGCATTATTCGCTGACAATATCCTGCTTTACTTGGCTAACTCAAATACATCAGTGGATGCCCTTTTTGAGAAGATACAAGAATTTTCTAAAATATCTGGATTTACGCTTAAAATATAAGTAAATCTGAAGCTTTAACATTTGAATATGTCCCAACACCCTCTTTGAGAAAGAGGTATCCTGTTAGATGGGATAATGATAGTATGACCTACTTGGGGGTACAAATCACTAAAGATAATAGATTACTTGACCAGAAGTTTCACCCCTTGGTAAGTAATATCAAAAAAGACTTGAAGAGATGGGCGCTCTTGCCATCATCCTTTTATACTAGGACCCTATCCCTCAAGATCAATGCATTGCCTAGATTATTGTATCTATTTCAATGTGTTCCATGTGCCGTGTTCCCCAAAGAGCTTCTCTTGTGGCAAAGACTATTGAATATGTACCAGTGGAACAAAAAAAAAACAAAGAGTTAGTTGCCGAAAATTAACCCTACCTAAGGAAATGGGCGGTGTAGCCCTCCCCTCACTTCACAATTACTGGATTGCAGCCCAGATGCGTTTGGCATTCCTATGGGGAACTAAAATGTATCAGGCAAAATGGAAACAAATAGACCTAGCGAGACCCTCGCCAATACCACTATCAGCCTGTTTATTTTCCAGGCCAGACCTCAAGAAGGTAATTCAGTTAGCCCCTCAGGCAACTGTAACTATTCTAAAGGGGTGGCAATTAAGGACGAAAAATAAGCCATGTACTTGACATTTCTGGAAGTACAACTGGTTCATCCTGACTCACTCATTTGACAACCAATGGTATAAAAACCAGATTAAAAAGGGACTCGAAGCACCATGGCAAATGCTAAAAGGGGACGAGGTTATGGGCTTTGAGCAAGCACAGAGGGTCTATGACTGATCCGAAAAAGATAGATTATACTATTATCAGATTTAAGATTATATCTTAACACAAATCAGACACAATGGAAGAGGCTCCACGTCTGAGGAGGACAATACCCCCTTTAGGCAGATATGGACCTCAAACCATGGCAAAAGAGCGATATCCATAATATACAGGACGAAAAAATTACTCACCTTAGTAATGTTGTTTCTTCTAATGGAGTCTTGCTATATTATGACATATGCAGTGAGTCCCAACCTTCGGACTGCTCTGAAGGTGAAAGAGTTAACTTTCCATGCCAGGCATGGAACGCTAAGCTCGAGCTCAGTTGAAACTCTGTCTGTTGTTCTTCAAACTTAAGCTGTCAGATCTTTACGAGCTAAACTCACTAAGGTCCTGTGTGGAAGCTGTAAACCTACACTAGCCAACTGGCTACTAAATATAAGAACACATTTTTTGGTTCCAAAACAAAGACTCAAGTCAGGAGACCCAAAAAATGAAAAACACAACACCCAGTCACCCCAAAAAAGGGAGGGGTGAAAAAATAAGGTGGGCATCTACTAGTGCCAACACTGCACTGCCCACCCACATCCCAAAAACAGAGGTTCTGAGAGAGGCAGGCAGGGAGGTCACATATTAAGACTCCATTAGAAGAAACAACATTACTAAGGTGAGTAATTTTTTCTTCAAACAACATGAAGTCTTGCTATATTATGACATATGCAGACTACACAGCAGTACTCCATGGAGGAGGGACAGAACCTACTTAGAAATAAGCTCTGAAGACAGCTGTGCAAACCGAGCATCACTCCTAGCCTGGGTGTCCAGAGAGTAATGCTTGTAAAAGTGTGAACTGTTTTCCAGGTAGCTGCTTGACAAATCTCTAGAATGGGATGTCCCTGGCAGCAGCCAGGGAAGCAGCTGTACCCCTGGTAGAGTGAGCCCTCAGGCCTGAAGGAGGAACCTTACCCAGCTTTTCATAACAGAATTGGATACAAGAGACAATTCATCTGGCAATGGATCTTTTAGTGGCAGGTTTCCCTTTACCAACCTCACCATAAGTGAGGAACAGTTGGAGGGAGTCAAACCTGTGACCCTTGGTACGCTCAATGTAGTAACTAAGGGCTCTTCACATCTAGCAGTGCAGCCTCCTCTCCAGAGGAGGAATGGTCAGTGAAGTACACTGGAAGAGAAATAGATTGATTAAGGTGGAAATCTGAAACCACCTTAGGCAAGAACTTTCTGTTAGTCCTGAGGACCACCTTATCTCTATGAAAGGAGATAAAATCAGGCTCTACTGACAAAGCTTGTAATTCACTTATGCGTCTGGCAGAAGTGATGGCTACCAGAAACACAGTCTTCCAAGTCAAATACTTAAGCTCTGCTGAAGACAAGGGCTCAAAGGGAGGTTGCATAAGCTGAGCAATGCAAACATTAAGATCCCGGGCAGGGGCAGGGGCCCTGAATGAAGGGTTGGTGTGAAGCAATCCTGTAAAAAACTTAGAGAATACAGGATGAGCTGAAAGAGAAGAGGGTTTACCTGCTGAAATAAAAGCAGACACAGCTGCCAAATGCACCTTTAGGGTAGCTGGTCTCAGCCCCAAAGTGTTTAAATGGACCACATAATCCAGGACTGTGGGCAAATCAGCAGATTCTGGGGAAATATGCTTCCCAGAGCACCATATGGAAAACCTCTTCCATTTGGAATTGTAAGTAGCCCTGGTGGAAGGCTTCCTAGAAGCCTTCAATATATCCATTACACCTTGGGAGAGATGTAGATCAGCAAACTAACTCTTCAAGAGCCAGGCCTTGAGATTGAGAGATTTGAGGTTCGGGTACCAAACCCTTCCCTGAGCACAGGTTAACAGATTGTGATTCCTGGGAAGACACAGGGGAGATGGACTGCTAAGGACAGTAGGAGTGGATACCAGGGTTGTCTGGCCTAATCTGGAGCAATCAGAATCACTTTGCAGGATTGAGATCTGATTTTGACTAACACTTTGAACAGGAGAGGGAAGGGGGGAAAAGCATAGAGAAACTTCCCTTCCCAATTGAGAACTAAGGCATCCAGAGGGACTGAGCCCAACACTGGGGGCCTGCAGCAAAAAAGGGGAAGTTGGTGATTGTCTGGGGCTGCAAAAAGATCTATCTGCGGGGTGCCCCATCTGGCAAATACTACCTCCAGGACCAGGGGATCCAGTGACCATTCGTGATGGCCCTGGGAAATCCTGCTGAGAGCATCTGCCAGGACATTGTCCTTGCCTGGGAGGTGAACTGCCGTAAGGGAGGTGTTCAGGGAGTAAGCCAGAGACCACAACTTCATTGCTTCGGTGCACAAGGAGACCGAGTGCCTTGCTTGTTGATGTACCACATTGTAGTGGTGTTGTCTGTTCTGACCTGTACCACTTTGTTCTGAACAGATTTGGAAAAGCTTGAAGTGCTAGAAAACTGCTCTGAGCTCCAACAGGTTGATGTGGAGCAGAGATTCCTGAGGGGGCCACAGTCCCTGAGTAGTGAGGTCGCCCATGTGAGCTCCCAAACCCCAAGAGGGATGCATCTGTAGTAAGGATTAAAGAGTGAGACTGAGTGACAAAGGGGACCCCTTGTCTCAGGTTGTTCTGATCCTGCCACCACTGTAGGGCTTGGATCAGGGTTCGAGTTACTGGGATCAACTTGGTTAGAGGGTCCTTTCTTTGAGACCAAAAGGCTCTCAAATGGAACTGAATGTCCCTCATCTGAAATCTGGCTCCTTGCACTACTGCTGTAGAAGCAGCCATGTGTCCCAGGAGCTGCAGAAAATGCCTTGCTGGTCGAGAGACCTGCAGGGTGAATGAGGAGGCCACAGAGACCAGGGTCCTTGCCCTGTCCAAAGGAAGGAAGGCTCTGGCTTCCTCTGTGTTCAGTTCTGCGCCTATTAAGGTGAGAAGCTGGACAGGTCTCTAGAACTGACTTTGGAAGATTCAGAAGGAAACCTAGAGAGGTAAGCAGTTGCTGAGTTATCTGAAGATGTAACTTGACTTGGTCTGAGACTGGCCTACTATGAGCCAGTCAGTCTAGGTAAGGAAAGATGGCAATTTTGCCTTCTTAGGTAGGCAACTGCTATTGCCAGGCATTTTGTGAATACTTGAGCAGAGGTGAGGTCAAAGGCATTGCTCTGAACTGGTAATGGCCTGAGGGCAGCTCGAACCTGAGGTACTTTCGATGGGAGCTTCTGATGAGAATATGGAAGTAGGCATCCTTGAGGTCCAGGGACGCTAGCCAGTCCCCTGGCCTTAGAGAGGGTAAAATAATTCCCACAGTCACCATTTTGAATTTTGGTTTTAAAAGGTGCTGGTTTAGGTATCTGAGATCCAGGATGGGCTGCCATTCTCCTGTCTTTTTTGGGGTAAGAAAGTACCTGGAGTACAATCCTTTGCCCTGGTGTAGGGGTGGAACCCTTTCCATGGCTCTGAGAGCCAGGAGGGTAGAGACTTCTGCCTCTAGGGCAAGTGCCTCTGATGGATTTGCAGGTGGAAAGGATCTGGTTCTCATCTTTGGAAATTTTTTGAAACTGAGAACCAGTCCCTGGCTTACTACTTCCAGGACCCACTTGTCTGATGTTAGAGACTTCCAGTCCTGGACAAAGTAAGCCAGCCTGCCCCCTACAAGTAGTGGAGAATCGGCCCTGGCCACCCCATCAGGGTGCCTGCTTGGCAGGGCTTTAGGCTGAGGGGTGGAAGCAGGTCTGCTTGTACCCCATCTGCCTCTCCCTCTAAAGAACCCCCTCTGGGCATAAGCTGAAGAGGAGGCCTGGGCTTGTTAAAAAGGCCTAAGAAAAGGCCTGCCCCTGCCCCTGGAAGGCTGCCTTTGAGGAGTGGCCTGCCTGTCCTTGGCCTGTGCACTCCTATAGAGTGGTCCTATACTCATCCATTTTCTTCATGTAATTCTCTGTCTGCTCCCCAAACAGAGAATTACCCACAACAGGAAAATCCATGGCCTTAGTCTGGGTATCCTGTGACAGGCTAGTACATCTGAGCCAAGCCTATCTCATAAGTGCCACAGATGTAGCCATGACTCTTGATGACACATCATTAGAGTCCACTGCAGCATGGAATTGCACCTTAGATGCCTCAATACCATCAGCAGCCACCTGCTCCAGCTCCTGGCAAGCTGGGCAGGAACCTGTTTTGCTAGAGCCATAACAGTATCCCATCTGGATTTCTGTATCTAGCAAATATAAGCTACATATATGCCTTGTCTGAGTCCCAAGGATGCTGCCATGTACTGTTTCTTTGCCATGGCATCAATCCTCCTGGAGTCCTTGTCAGGGGTGTGAAGCCAAGGGAATATTTGCCTTGTCACAGGCTGCAGCCTGCACTACCCCAACATGGCTGCATTGTTGTGTAAGGAACTCCGTATCAGAGCCTGACAATGTGTACCTCTTATCCACAGGAGGTACAGTGTGAGGAGTTTTAGAATTTTACTGTCTGTTTCCCAAAGATTTATGCAAGGAATAGACAGTCTCCTAGACTCTGGGATATCCATCATTTCTACATAGTCAGGCTCCTCTTGATCATCCACAGCTTCCTCCATAGGGAGCTGGAGGGTTTCAGCCACTTTTTTATAAAACATAAAATGAGAAGGGGACTCAGAAAGCCTAGGAGGAGACACTCCTGAAGGTCTGTCTGGGGAGATGTCCGGTTCAATGGGCACATCCAGACTTTCAAATCCACATTCACTCTCCTCTTACTCCTCTTCCCCCTCCTCCGGTTCATAAAATTCCTCTAAATCATACTCTTGAACCGGTGGAACCGACCGAACTGTACGCTTACCTGATGGTGCCAGTTCGGTCGGAACCGGGGAAAGCGACTGGACAATTTTAATCGCTTTGGCTATTTCTTCAGCGGTTGAAGAGGAAAGTTTTGGCTCCACACCAGCTGATTTTCTAGTCCTTTTTGCTGGAACCGACTCCTCCGAGTCAGCCCTCCTTTTGCCCGAGGAAGTCTCGCCCTGGTCAGAGAACACTCCCTCCGGTTCGGTTGAAACCGAACCGGGCTGGCCATCCGGGTCAACGGACTTTTTGGCCTCCCTTTCCCTGAGCCTACCAACTCTTTTCCAGGGTAGCTGCAGGAAACTTTTTGCAAATCTGGCAGTCTGCATTGAGGTGGTCAAACCCCAGACAATAAACATAGGTGGTGTGGGGGTCAGCCTTAGCAAAGACTTCCCCACAGACACTGCAGTGTTGAAACCCAGTGGGCCCAGTTTTTCTTTTGGGTTTCTCAGACATAGTGCCAGTCCTAACCAAACTTGCCCGTTTATGGCAATCCGCCAAGCAAAACTCTCTTAAACAGTTCCCAACCGTGTCACGGGTCGTCGAAAAAAACGTAATAAAATCCATTTTTTTTAGAACCGATAAGAACCGGTAACCACACTCTAAAGGACAGATTAATATATTTTAAACAACCTGATCGGTTCAAACCGAACCGATAAACTGTTTACAAGTTCCACACAGAAAGCAAATGTAAAACCTATCTAGTACTTACAAATACCACAGACAGAGCTCGAACTGGCCGGTTGCGGTTTAAATTGGTACAAAAAAACGAGAAAATAATACTTTAACCGACAAAATGAACCGAGCAGAAGGAGAAATCTCCGGAGCGACTGTTCAGTGAGGCGGAGTAAAGAATCTGACAGTTTGAGTTTGAAGAACAACAGACAGAGTTTTAAACCAAGCTCGAGCTCAGCGTTCCATGCCTGGCATGGAAAGTTAACTCTTTCACCTCCGGAGCAGTTCGAAGGTTGGGACTCACTGCATATGTCATAATATAGCAAGACTTCATGTTGTTTGAACTTTGTTTTACAAACCTCCCACACAATGGTACCGGTACAATCTAGATGGGAGCAGGAACTGACACAGTCAATATCCTCCAAAGACTGGATAAAAATATGGAGAGGAACATGGACCACCACTTCCTCCCCTGTCTGGAGGGAGTTTATTTGGAAGGTAAGGGCGAGATTTTTTCTGGTCCCCTCAGTAATGGCCCAGAGAAATCTAGGAAAGACATTTCAATGTTGGAGGGGGTGTGGTGAGCCAAGGGCTTCATATAAACATATATTCTTAGACTGTCCAAGGATATCAGCCTTTTGGCAGCAAGTAATGAAATATATTAAGTCAATGTTAGACATACATATCCCACTTACGGGGCTTAATCTGATACTGGGGGTTCCTCCCGGGGAGATCAGAGATAAAGCTAAGGTATATTTATGGTCCATATTCTTGGGCTCAGCTTATAAAGCTATTACAAATAAGTGGCTTCAAGTGACCTCCCCTCGAATTTCGGAGTGGAAGTCATTAATATTAAATATTCAGCACAATGAGCAGATCTCTCTAAGCCTCCAAGAGAGGATGGAGATCTATACCACAAGGTGGGCATGGTGGGAACTCTGTCAAGACCAAATAAAAGAAGGAGGAGACAAAGTGAATTAACTATAAGCAAAGGGCCTCAATTTTAGAACTTTAGAAATGGGGTTAATGAAATAAGACTTGAAAGGCAGGGATGGAGATGTTGACAATTAGGGTGAGGTAAGGGTACCCCAGTAAGTATATTTGTACTAATGCTAATGCCAACCTATTTATTAGGATAAAACAGGAAAGATTTATTTGCATAAAGTATAAATGTGATGTTCACGATTTAATGATATCGCTCTGCATATAATGCCAAAGTTTTTTAAGTTGTCTTTGTTATTGTTGATAATGGAAAGGCTGTACATGGAGGCAGTCTAAACTTATATACATGTATGTATTAAGTTGTGCTACTAATAAAGGAATTAAAAAAAAAAAAGACTCAGTGCTCCAGATTAAATAGCAAATAATTATACAGTATGTATTAAAAGTGCCGCTTGTATGTTTAACGAATAGAGAAGCTGACATGCTATGTCCTTGCACACATGTCTGACAAATAATATCAGCTTTGCATACTTTTCCTGCAAAGAATTTGGACCGATATAAAAGATTGGATTTCTCAAATAATTTCACCGTTTCAAATATATTTGCTTTGTTGTGCACATCTTCTACTTGGCAATAAATTAGATGTGTGACATTCACAAAGTGTCTTGGCCAACTGATTCACAATGAAGTGGTCCTTACAGGTTTAGAAGGGGTTGATGTGGTGGGGTAATGCTGGGGGTACAGTGTACTGCCACTTTTTAAAATCAACCCATACATTTAATATGTGACCTTATGCTGATCTCATGCAAAGTAACACCTCAATCCCTGAGGTTGAGGGGGAGGATAAACGTTATACATTTCTGAGGTGTTTTCAAGAGTGGCCTTTTACATGTTATACAATCAAATACTGTACTGTATTACAGAATGATTAATCCACGACAGGGCATGGGTTTACTGAGCATTAATCCACACATTTGGGGGGGGGGTTGTGAGGCATGAGGCTGTGGGCCGAGTGACTTTAACCACCCAGGCATGGATTAATGCTCAGTAAACCCATGCCCTGGAGTGGGTTAATCCTCTTTTAACATGAGCAACGTCATGTTAGAGGTTTAGGAATAATAAAATAAATATCTGTGATAATGCATTTGTAATAAAATAGTACTTCCGCCTAATGGGTTTGTCCTTCTGAGGATGTCCTAGTTGCAGTTCTCCACTAGGTGGATTTGTACTAATGAGGATGCCGTAGTTGTAGTTTTTTTTTTTTTTTTTTTTTTTTTTTTTTTTTTTTAACATGTTTCTTTGGTGGAGTGATCTGAAAAGGTCATTTTACATTGCTGTCAGTCAGCATTTTGTGGTCCGGCAAGACAACTGGGTATACTGGAGATTAATCAATGGTCAGGTGACCTGTTTGGGCAAATAAGAATACAGGTTTTTCATACCCATGTTATAAAGAAAAATAAATGAAACTACCCAGCTATACAAAAACTAACAGTAACCACAGCTATACAAAAACTAACAGTAGCCATATAAAAAGACCTTTTTTTTTTTTTTTTTTTAATATATTTCACTCGGTGACGCTCGTGGGACCTTCTCTTGGGCATCCGGTCCTTTATCCTGCCCACCTGTAGATCCCCAGTCCGTGCCTCCTCTCTTGCCCCCCCCCCCGCAGCCAGCACCCCCCCTGTTTCACCCACCCAGGGAGGGTAGCCCTCACCTCTTTGGGCTATCTTGTAAGTCAAACTCCGGCTGCAGGTGGGCCCAGCGGGAGGAACTGGAAGGTCAGCAGAGGAGAACCCGGCAGAGGGCATAGGGGACAGGTGCCATTGCCTGTCCCACAAGCTGGTCTTTTCCTTGTTCTGTGCTGGTTCCCCAACCCCTGCGTGGGCAGACCCCGATGCTCTGGCGCACGGCAACCCTGCTGGCATCGGCCACGCTGATCTCATGCTGCCCGGCTTGCTGCAACATCCCCTGGTCTCCACCAGGGGTCGCCGGCAAGCCGAGCCAACCCAACCTGTTCTCCTGGGGAGGAAAGCACCTCTAGGGCACTCCATCCTCAACCCGCCCCTGCTGACCTACCAGCACCTGAGCTCGCTCCCGAACTCGGGTCGCCGGTGTGCATCCAGTGCCTCAACCCTCAGTACCACCGGGCCGGCCTTAAAAGACCATTTGATAGATATAGTATCATCAAGTAGATGGATTTCAACTATCAAAGTTTGCTATAGCAAAAAATACGATTAAACTGTGGCACAGCATAAAATTATTAACACGGATGAGTAGATTATACGTGTACTCTCTACTAAGTGGCTGTTATAAATGAACCACTATAGTGTGGGAATGTCACGGTATCACAGTTTTACAGTATACCACGGTATTGACATTGTGGGCGACTTCCAATATGGCAATAACCGTTGTTCATAGTATACTGTGGTATTCAGTCCAGTCAACTAATTTTTTGTATGTTCAGGGACAACTGTCCATTCCACGCCAATTCGCCCTGATGAGAGTTTAAGGAGGCTTCTTTTTTTGTATAAAAATTACTTCTTCTGTAATATCATGGAATTACATGCAACGGTCATCATACCATTAGAATTTCATACCCTGACATCACTACTATAGTGCATTCAAATTCTCAGAGGCTCCACACCACGCTGGTCCCATAGAACTCTTGACTAACCAAAGTAAGAAAGAAGACACTAGAACACGTGGTGCGCTCACCAAAGAAAAAAGTTACAATCATCAAATTATGCTTATAAAGTGATTGGTAGAGAAATGAATACTACAAGTGGGGTAGAGATACAAAGTAGGTTGGCACAGAGCAGGCACTGACAGGACTGGGAGGGTGATATGGCACAGCAACAGGATCAACAGGGAGAGTCAAGGCCAGCCTGTCAGAACAGCAGAAGCACTGCCGCTCATGACGCCGGGGTTACGGAGTGAGCCTTCGTCATTGGGGGATGGCCAGGGCGAGAGGAATTGAGCATCCCTAAGGACGTTTTCACTCTCTGGGAAGGGGGGGGGCTGTGTGATGCCACAGTTATACCACCAACTGGGTGACCAATGATACTGTTACAGGCTGAACCCTGGTATATCCGGGCTCCGTGCCTCCACAGCCCACCATCTGACACAGTCCACTGTCAAGAGGTATGTCCCCTGAACACAACCTCACGGGATAGACAGGGGGATCATGAAGTGCCTGGGGGCTCCTGAGGGAGGCAAGCACGGGGGAAGAATAGAGGGGCAAATATTCCAGATTACAAGAGAGACAGAGCGAGACAGAGAGAGAGAGAGAAAGAGAGAGTGTGTGTGTGAGTGAGAGAGAGAGAAGGCCAAGGATATTGTTTTTAGTTGGCAAGTGATTGTATTCGCCTACTGATGTCACGCATACTCCTTATGCAGATTTCTGAAGATAACTGTTAAGTTTAGTGTGAGTTGGCTGTGATGAAGACTGAGTAGTGACATGTCAAACACAATGAAGCACCCACTGAATCATTTTCTGGTCAGTTTACAAGCCTCCCTACCTGCACACAAACAACGCAGATTTACATACTCATAATGCTTTGTGCTGGGTTTGAGACTAACCCACACAAACTGGAAAGTCTGTACCTTCTTGTATCATTTATTCATTCTGTACAGTACATATCCTTCTTAGCAACAGTTACATTACCTCACCTCTTTCCCTCACTCGCCACACATTAAAAAAAGAAGAAGTTCAAATGTATCGGCTCACAGGCAGATGAAGCAACAGTAACAGTCCATCCTTATGGGCTTCACCTTGTGGTGAAGACAAACTGCTAGCAGCTGAGAGGAATCATAAAAGTCTGACCCCAGCCTCCCAGATGTTTACTGCAGTTGGGGTCTGTTTTACCACTGCCAGATTTCACCCCTTTCTTCAAGCTGAAGGTGTGGATTTTTGGAAGATTAGTGTTACCTTTGGGGGTACATCGCCTGGTTATGGTACGGTGTGCACCGTAGCATGGTCCCTGGCATATTTATTTATTAAAAATCGATAACCGGGAAAGGCACACTGAGCTGAAGCTTGTTTCCAGGTGTGACCAGGGTACAGAGCGTACACAGAAGTGAGAAGAGTTTCACAAGTTACTTTCAAAGACGGTATACACAACCATATTTCATACAGTACATGAAATCTGAACAATCATAATGGAGTCAGCCAGTATACGGAAATAGTGTTTGGGACTGCTGCAAAAAATTTAAGGTGGTGGGGCTTAGGGGGCGTTCTGGGAAATATCTGGGCAATTGGATCAGGGTGGGGTGGGGAGGAACCTAAGGAGTTTTTTTTTATGGCTGAAAGAGAGGAGGCCTGGTGCAGGTCAGAGGGAAGGCTATCTCAATATCATTGGTACTCTGATAAACTACTGGCACTGCCTGGACTAAAAAATATTATACAATGGTGCTTCAAAATCAAGAGATCTGATTGGTTCACTGGCACCTCTACAGCGTTGTAAAATTCAGCATTACCAACGCAAAAGGTGCCAGCCAGCCGCATCTCAGTAACTCCAAAAAAAAAAAAAAAAATTTAAAAATCAATCTGAGCCACCATCTTATTTTCCTCGCTAAACGTTGCTATACCAACCGAAACCCTCAAGACTGCCTGGCATAAACGAGCACTCCATTATTGTTCAAAAGAAATTCCACAACCACAACGTTTAAAAAAAATAAATAACCACAGCCTAAAAACCAAGGTGACAAAACTTTTCAGCACTTGCTCCCTCCTCAGTCCATCGCAGTCACCACAGCACAACTACTCTTTCTGTCTCCCAACTCCATCGCTCAAACCCCCTTCTTATAATCGCAGAACTGCGCCACTCAGCATTCCTCCAGTGTGTAACAAAAGAACCGATAGTATCCAGCAAAAGAACAGTTTCCTGATAAAATAAAATAAAAAAAAAATAAAAACTATATCCCCCCCGAATGCCACTGCTACTTCCTGCTGACCGCAAGGTAAAACCGGAAGCATATGCTCAATCAAGCATAGCAGACCGTTACCACTCTCACCAAACCAACAATCAACTGCCTTCATAACCTGTAACTAAATCAATAGTACATCACTCGCTTTATTAAAAAAATAAATAAATAATCACTGCATATTACTGTCTCGGGGTACTCCATTCAAGTTATTAAACATAAAGGTCTCCCGAGCAACACAGAACCTCTTTAACAACCTAAGACAATTTTTTTTAGCGGAGCAATAAATGCAACAAAAATCATTTCAAATGCATGAAAAATCTACTTTTTCTTCTCACAAAAAAAAAAAAAAAAGAAAAAGAAAAAGACATTGTATAATCACAATAAACCACTCCAGGGTGTGGGTGATGCTGAGATTTACCCACACCTGGATGGTTTGGTCACTCAGTCGAACCATGCCAGGCGTGGGTGAACCCAGCATCACCCACACCCTTTCATGGTTTATTGCTTAAGTATAGCATCTACATTTATGTAGTACTGTTCACACACTGCATGTCAAAGTGCTTAACAAGCAATTTATCTGCACAGTTTGGCATAGCAGAGATGCATCTCATTTCCAGTGGGGTCCTGTTTCTGTACAGGACTTGCCTGAAGCCTCTCAGTACTAGTGGTACTTTCATTTATACTCTAAACTGAACATGGAAGTTCTTACTGATGTGGCTGCACAGAAAAGCAATGTGGAGGAAAGATGACACCTAACTAGTGAAGAAATTTAAGTACCATAATACAATTTCTGTACTTAAACATAATACGCAATTAATGGGACAGAACAGAAAGGGAGCGGATATAAGGGGGAAAAAAAAATGTGTTCTAGCCCGACCTGTAGAGGACTGAGAACTGCTAGGGTATGACTGACTGACATACAGCGCTGAGCCAGCCTGTTGAGTTTGGCAATTTTTTATGCCGTGTAACGTTGCACAGTTAGCACATAATCAGTTCACTTTGGTCGGGTCATATTCTAATTCAACTGACATGCAGCTTGTGTTTGATTCCCGTTATAGCACTCTTGTTTACTTATACCACGTAACTCAATTACTGAAGTGTTCATTACCTAGTAACTGAGTCACTGGTGTATGCAAGTCTTTTCAAATAAGGACTCTGTATTCTGCACAAGTGGTCAGGATCGTTGCCAACCCTGAACAAATTTAAATGTAGAGTTCAATCCGATTGTATAGGTAATTGTTGCAATTGTATCGGTGCACTCCAATTCAATTCCCTAGTCCTCATTTGGAGGATAACTCGAGGACTCTGCAACTAATACCTTTGTAACAGGGTTTTGCAGTGCAAGTAAACAGGACAAATGAGAATACAAAATTGTAAATCACATTCTAGGTCACTCGGTATCAATAGTACACCAGAAGAGGTCAAATGACTGAATGTTTTACACCTTTCTGAGCAAAAATGTAATGAGCAGGAACCAGTCTTGCACAGGCACTCATCAGAACTCTAATGTGTGATCGCGCATGCACAAAGTTCAGCTGGAAACCTGAATTGCAAGGAAACTGATCTGGTATAACACCAGCAAACAGAGGGTTCTAAAGCAACGTTATGTCATGACATTACTTGCCAAGATACAGCCCAACCAAAGTGAAACTCAGAGAGAAGGGATTCCACCAACGATCACTGTCACCAAAGCAAAGTACATAAAGGCCACCAGTACTGAAGCCACTTCAACAAAGATGAAAAAGGTTATAACATTTTCCCCCCTTAACAATAGTGCAAAATAGCGTACCAGAAGAGGTCAACTGGGTGAATGTTTTGCCCCTTTCTAATAATATGCATAGGAACCAGTCTCGCACAGGAACTTATCAGGATGCTGATGTGCAATTGCCAGTGCAAGAAATTCATCTAGGAACTACAATTCCAAGGGAAATGATCTGGCATGACAGTGGCAAACAACTGCAGGGGACTGATCTGACATGGCCAGGGAAAATGTTACCTAGTATCGCGTAGCAAAAAAAAAAAACACGCACAATTTTCATCAGCTGCTACATAACATTGTTTATTTGTAGCAGTGACTTGCTACACACATGCCTTCCCTTAAAAGTGGTTGTACAGCTGTATTACAAAAAGTTACCAGCAAAGCGCTACATAAATTTTTCTTACTGCTATTAAAATTAACTATTGCAACACTGCAATTGCTATGTAAACATTTTTTAAATGACATTTCCCTGGCTATGAGACCGTCAAATAGAGG
Source organism: Neoceratodus forsteri (assembly GCA_016271365.2). Taxonomy (NCBI): domain Eukaryota; kingdom Metazoa; phylum Chordata; order Ceratodontiformes; family Ceratodontidae; genus Neoceratodus; species Neoceratodus forsteri. Next base: position 1,088,798,916 of record CM057455.1, read on the forward strand.
GTTCTTATGAGGCATTATGCTATGAAGTTACTTGCCAAGGTACAACATGGCCTAAGTGACACTGAGAAGGGATCCATTAAAGATCACAGTCCTGTCCCAGGAGCCCCCCCATCCACCAAAAATAATATATGGAGGCCACCAGTATCAATGGCACTGCAACAGAGATAAAAAGCGTTTATTAATTTTGTTTTTGTTGACCAGGACGCGCAGAGCTAGACAATACTGCCTGTTTTTAGCTTTGTCCCCAGTCGGTGGGGGGATACAGATGCAAACCAACTGAAACGGAACCAGATGAAGTTGTTTGTGTAATTGTTAGTGATTGTGGAAATTTGGCAAGGACACTGGGGAAACTCCCCTACTCAGCCTGCAGGGGTGCTGTCACTTCCTGTAGGCAGGATGGAGGAGCCCAGTTTGATGGCAGACTTTGTATCTGAGGAGGAGAAGATGGAGGAGGCTTTTCAACTAGCTACAGAAAATGCAATGGCAATCGACACAGAGGAGGTTTCAGTAACACACCCAGAAGTGAGGAAAGCTGATGTAAGTTTGATCATTCCAGATGCTAGGCAAGAGAGTGCACAAGCAGAATCACACAGCAAATATTTCCAGCCGGCTTCTAAGGGAAACTCCTCAACTTGAAGAACGGCAGTGGATGCTGCACCGGGAGAAGGACTCCAGGTTCACAAGGAGCGAGAGAAATCACCACAACTGCATGCTTTGGCAGTGAGATAGCAGAAGACTGACACTGTCAATGGAGCTAGAGAGAGGCAAGGGCGGGGTCCGCCCACTGCAAGTGCGACGGCGTGCGGCTTGGCCACAGATGTTTCACACATAGACGCAGAGCAGGACAGCCCTACTGACTTTCAAAACTTGTCACCCGAACGAGCACTACAGAATGCGGGATGGAAGCAGACGAAGATGGGGAGGTGGTTACTAGATTCCTAGTGGATGAACTTTTCAGGAGACCAGTCGATGGCTGAGGCGTAGGGCAGTGCAAGTAAAGCAAGCAGCAGTGTACAATTACAGACACGACCAACAACAAGAGAGTCTGAATCGCAAGGTAGGAGTTTAAGCTCTGATAAGTTTACTGTATCAGGTACAGGGCTTGAATGAAGTGTCAGTGCTCAGGGGAACAATGCTACTACCTTAACTGATGGGAGCAATTTAAACATGAATAGTGAAACAATGACTGGGGCAGATAATGGGACAGGACGTATATCTCCTTGATAGCAGAAGAGATTCCTTCCACATCTGGAAATTCAGGGTAAGCACCACGCTACAGGCAGACTCAGATAAGGATCCCCGGAAGATCAACCTAGAGCCTATACTAGGTTGGGACCAACCTTTCAGAGCTATTCTGCAATAAACTAACACAGGCTCCTAGGAAAAATGCTGTTCATCTCAGGTATAGAAGGCGTTTACCTGAACACCCCGACAGAGTATTCATTGCAAGAAAATTGCTGAAAGACTCCACAGTGTTCATCCTTCAGAAATATATGCACTTATTCATGTGTCAGGGGAGGACACGTACGATATCAGTTTTCATACTCATTCTGGCTTGGACAGATTTTGGACTAAATTCAACATGCTTTGTTCTTCACCACTCTGGACAAATGTTGTGGTAATTCCACTTACAAAACCACTCCTGAAAGCCTTAACTGAAATGAAGGAGTGAATGACATTTTATTTTGGTTACAACAGCATTGCACAGTTTTGGGACAACCTGATCCTATTATAGATTCTGAAGGACTATGGACGGAAGGGTGGCGGTTCCAAGTGAAATTGTTTCAAACCAATTCTGAAATTCATTATATCCCTAACATGTTTTTTTTCTTGGTCATGACAGGGGTGTTTGTTTCTATGCAGGCCAATCTAAGACCTGCTATAAATGTGAAGCACGCACCCACCTAAGTAGCTCTTGTGATAGGATGAGATGTGCCTTATGTGGGGATTTTGGGCATGTCAGCGTAGTTTGTAGAAATGTTTACAAATGAAATTTGTGTGAAGAAATGGGGCACGCTTATCATCAGTGGCCTTGGGCAGGCAGAACAGAGCTGATGGTCTGAATCAAGAAAACTTAGCTAATACAGCCCAGGAACAACCTAGGCCTCAGCAACCATCTGAACCAGAACAGCAGCAACTGGACAGCCCCCGCCCCCCCCTACAGAACAGTCAAACAAGCCTACACAAGAGAATCAGGGAGACCAGAGAGATGTAGAGCAGGCAGTGAACACACAGGATTGGTCCCAGATGGGAGCAGGGGGAGAGGAGACAGTACAGCCTGAGGTGGGCCTTGAATCAAAAATCCCTCAGCCAGACACTTTATTGGACATGCCTCCCCACAGGAATTTCAACTTCCCAAACCTAGACATTTTACAAGATCATCTGTTAAAGCCCCATTACACCCTGTGTCCCTACAAAATCCCCATCAGGTCTTGTGGGGGAACAAGGAGGGTGATTCTGATCTTCAGGGCCGGTTTTAGGATTTTGGGGGCCTCCAGCAAACTCAATGACTGCGGCCCCACAGACTGCCCCCCCGGTGATCTTTTTACATAGCCCATATTTTACCATAAGGGCATAAACAACTGTTGACATATAAAAACTGCTACTCCTACTTTACAATGTGTCACAGGAGACAGTGACCTACAGAGCAACATTATAAATAATGCATTTATATTTAAATAATTTAGAATATAATAAATTGCAAAATCCTTTATTTAACTGTTTCTCCAGCTGTTCCAGCTACTGCATAATTTCTCACAGTCTGACACACAGCGACCTGAAGAGCAACACCAAATGCTGCATTTACAACACAATAACTGTTCCTCCAGCACAATTTGTCATCACAACACAGACACAATTACATGAAAAAAGCAAGAAGAACACTACATTCATAATAAAACTAATCTGTACTATAATTGTAAAAAAATGCTGGACCTCCAGATCCAGCTGCTAGCTACCAATTGTTCTAGCTCTGCTCTGCTGCTCTCTACCTATGGCTGCTGTCTCCTGTCTCCTACTACTATATGTAACTTTCTGCATCAGTTGTCAGAGACTAAACAAAAATATTTTTTTTAGTGATAGTTCAAATCAAGAAATCATGGCCCAGACTGACCATATTATAATCTCCCATCCCATCTAGTTACCTACCTAAAAAGAAGTGAAGGCTGGGCGGTCACACCAGCAGTCTTACGATCTGCGCTGGACTTCAGTGAATTACTGCTGCTAGCCGCTTAGCTTTTTTTTTTTTTTTTTTAATTAAATAAAAATGAATTACACAGTTCTGGCAGCACAGCACTAGCAGGGCAGGCAGCAGGTCTTTATCGGCGGGTCTGGCTCGCTTCTGGCTATGGCCAGCAGTGGTACTCTCTCTTCCACTAGCTGACTGTCTCAAGTCAGGAAGCTAGTGGCTGCAATGTCAGATTTCTCTCCGGCGCTCTGGAACTGGTCATTGGCTGCATGTTCCAAGAGCGCCGGAGGGGCCGTTTCTATGTTGCAACTATGAACCTGAGTGGGGGCAGAACTTTTCAGGGCTGAGTGGGAGGAGGTGCGATATCAGCAACGGACTGAGTGGAGTCCTGTGATTGGTTCCACACAGCACCTCCGACGTCAGCACGTATTTACTGTGCAGTGCAATAGGGGAACCGTGTGAAACAGCAAACAAAGACTTTAAAAATGGCATGGTGGACAGCGTGGTTTGGCGATCAGGGAAATTGGGTAGCCCGCAGTCACCCACAAACTGCAACAAAATAGCAAGTCAAGAAGAGACAAAATCGTCCGGGGCCAGCATCGCATCAGGGACAAAAAATTCGGAAGCAGGGCAGGACAAGAAAGAATTTAATTAAAGGTATGCTGCAGTGCTCAGGGACAGGGAGCTATGTTGGTTTAGTTTGATGCTGATTGTGCTGGGGCCCGCCGCTGGACCTGCTACATGTGTTGAGTGCTGACTGTGCAGGCCGGCTGTGCTGCCACCGGCTACATCACATTTATTGGGTTTACTGATGACTGCTCTGCTGGGACCCACTGCCAGACCTGCTACATGTGCTGAGTGCTGACTGTGCAGGCCGGCTGTGCTGCCACCGGCTACATAACATTTTGGGTTTACTGATGACTGCTCTGCTGGGGCCCACTGCCAGACCTGCTACATGTGCTGAGTGCTGACTGTGCAGGCCGGCTGTGCTGCCACCGGCTACATAACATTACTGGGTTTACTGATGACTGCTCTGCTGGGCCCTGCAGACCTGCTACATGTGCGAGTGCTGACTGTGCAGGCCGCTGTGCTGCCACCGCTACATAACATTTATTGGGTTTACTGATGACTGCTCTGCTGGGGCCCACTGCCAGACCTGCTACATGTGCTGAGTGCTGACTGTGCAGGCCGGCTGTGCTGCCACCGGCTACATAACATTTATTGGGTTTACTGATGACTGCTCTGCTGGGGCCCACTGCCAGACCTGCTACATGTGCTGAGTGCTGACTGTGCAGGCCGGCTGTGCTGCCACCGGCTACATAACATTTATTGGGTTTACTGATGACTGCTCTGCTGGGGCCCACTGCCAGACCTGCTACATGTGCTGAGTGCTGACTGTGCAGGCCAGCTGTGCTGCCACCGGCTACATAACATTTATTGGGTTTACTGATGACTGCTCTGCTGGGACCCACTGCCAGACCTGCTACAATGCCCACTACATTTGGGGGCCTCCCGCGGCTGCGGGGTTGGCGGGTGCCTAACGCCGGCCCTGCTGATCTTGAGTCAGACGTTTCCTCTCACTCGGGCCAGATCTCAGACATGGAATAGGAACACCAGCTAGCCCATTTGGAAACTAAAAAGGAAAAAGGAAAGGAGAGAAAAAAAATTTAGGGAAGGATGGGAGCCCTGGCCGAATACAGCCTGTTGGTTTTGCATTTTCATTAAAGTCATAATACCTATTTAATGGCAAACTTACATACAGCATCTCTCAATGTATGCAGCATGAAGAATTATAGAAAAAGAATCACATCTCTATCCTATTTTCAGCACATTACTCACAACATTATAATGCTCCAAGAAACCAGGCTTAACTCGTTTTGTTTGTTTTTTTTTTTTTTTTTTTTTTTTTTTACAGAGCAAGCTAAAAGGGGATGGATATGGGGACCATCATTTTGGACATTTGGAACGGATACGGTGGATGGGTTGGGCATCCTGTTTAGAGGATCCAATTTTACCTTACATAGATTAGTAGACATCCTGCCTGGGAGAGCACCACTCCTGGATTGTGCTTTCCAACACTACTCATTACGCATAATTACACCCGTGACCTCTCATTGCACCACCCTTCTTCCATTGGAGCACCCTGACTGGGCCTCCCTTATTAATTCCTTTCATGTATTTAAAGACCTCTATCATGTCCCCCCGTCCTCCAGGGTGTACATGTCGAGCTCCTTGAGCCTCTCCTCATAGGTCCCCTCCCCCAGTTATACAGACATATAATGTCAACAAAGTGCATGGGACAAGTGGAGTTCCCCAAATGACTCCCCACTAAGCACTCGATTACAACAAAATTGTTGAATGAAAAAAGTATTCCAGACCAAACTTGGGATGTCCTATGGCCTAGCTGTCACGGGAGGTTGGGGGTTAGGGGCAATTTAAAACATAAAGCCATTAATGAGAGAGTTTGGCCCAAGGCAGAATATCAGCAAATTGAGGAATCACAGACACATTTTTTTGTAGAATGCCCCACAACACAATCCTTATTAGCTAGTTTGGTCACGAGATGGCAGTGGCCATATTTAAAGAACCTAACATATTAAGCATTAATTTTAGGAGATTATTCAGGGTATCTCAAATTGTACCACCCTAGCACGTGTAAAGTGATTTTTGCTTGTATAAAGTTTTATCTCTGGCAAGCCAGATGTCAATTTCTTACTCAACAAATGAACATCATTCCTTTGACATTTGCTGTAATGATTAAGAACTGTATTAAAAACAGATAAAACAGCAAGAATATAAAAAAAATTTACCTGCAGGTAGGGCAAACGTTCTTTGGAGGAGAACTGCTTGGCTACATTGAACACTGTATTTTATGCTGACAGAATCTGTATATATGTAAATATGAGATTACTGGGTGATTAATTATATTTTTACTTCCTTGTCTGGTTTAATTTATATATTAAAGGAGGAATTATGTTGGCCTTCGTAATAGTACAATTAGGAGGTATTTACTGTGATTTAACAGTTTTATTTTTATGTTCAACTCTCCCATTTTGTGGTATTTTTAAATATTATTGTGTATGAAACTTTCTTTTCCTTTGCAAGTATTACTGGATCTAATTTTGTATTTCTTATGTTTATGTACCTAATAAAATTCCTCTATTCTTTTCAAGACCTGCCATGGGATCTTTAATGTCCACCAAAAGGACCACCAGAACAGGCAGACAGGACTTTGGTTTAACATCTCAGCAAAAGGATGTCACTCCCCAACAGTACAGCATCCCCAGAGTACTGCACTTGTATGTCAGCATTTATGGTATGAGCCCAATTCCAGTTTAAGACCATAACCCACAACATTCCAGCCCAGAAACAGATGTGCTACCAACTGAGCCACACTAATACAAAGTTTTTTTTTTTTTTTTTCAGTTATTCGAAAAGTACCTATGAGCACAAGTGCTCATTTACAAAGGTTTCACGTCAAGGTCATTATAATACAATTTAGGGACAAACAGGGAAGCAAATGACCAAATAAAGCAAAACCTACAAGCCAGGTTATGTGCAGTTACAACAGCATTGTAATGATAGAGATGACTGCAGAGATCTTCTGAAATGTGCAAGACTGGGAAGATTAAACAGTAATAAAATACCCCCCCCCCCCATTCCAGCTGTACAAATCAGTATGAGGAGAAGCTAGAGAACTGGAATATGGAGGACAGAAAGGAATGGGGGGTATGTTACACACCTTTTTTTCCCCCTCTATTATTTATTTTTCCTCCTGGTAGCCCTGGCAGGTGGCTGTGGTCCTCCTCACGGAGGAACTCACTCTCTGGTCACCCACACCTCCACTCTGCCAACCCCTGGAAATTCCTTCGCAGACTGCCCCCCCCCGGGCATGGCCAGGAAGGAGGGCACTGACCCCCCGACCCAATCCAGACACCAGGGGTGGCCCTCGGAGACATGGGGCCATCACGGAACCTGCCAGGCTCCATTTTCTCTTTTTTCTCCCATCCCCTCTTCCCTTACCGACATGAGAATGTTGGTACATGCCGCCCGATTCATACTGCTCTCCAGCCACTGCCAGAGGACAGTCAACAAGTGGGATGACAAGCCTTCCTCCCCCGGAGAAAGGAGAGCAGTCCTCCGGATGCTTGATCCTCTCTACCCCCTGGTGGCCTGGGTCCCTTCTCGAATCCTAGTCAACAGCGTGGTACAAGGTGTAGTGACCAGCACCTCCAGGCCAGCCTATGTTACATACCTTTAAATACCTCAACAACATCAACACAGTAGACCCCAGTGAACTATTTACAACCAGCAACAACAAAAATACAGAGGGAAACAGCTGTAAATTGACTAGGGGCAGGTTCCAGATGGGACACTTGGAGGTACTACTTCACAAAAAGAGTTGTGAAGGAGTGGAACAAGCTACTGCAGGATGTGGTAAATGCAAAATTCATGGACAGCTTCCAGAAGAGATAAAGAAGTTAACGAGAAGATGAACCATTAAGACATCCTGGGAGGGGGGTGGAGCAGCATGTAACTTAAGGTGCATGGGTTCCCCATCACCCACACTTCACAGATCATAAGGCCTTCTTTGCTGATGAACTTCTGTGTTTCTAAATTATGTCATTAAGTTATTTGCCAAAGTACAGCCCAACCAAAGAGACACCAAGATAGAAGGGGGTCCACCAAGGATCACTGCCCCGTCTAAAGAGCCCCCCAAAAAAAAAAAAAAAAACACACACAAAGTAATTATACAAAGACAACCATTACTGATGGCACTGCAACAGAGATGAACACGTTTATATAATTAAAAGAAGGCAGTTTAGCGCAGTGGTTTAAGGCTCTGAGCTGGAAACCTGAGTTTGAATCCCACTTGCGTACTGTGTGACCCTGAGCAAGTCACTTAACTTCCTTGTGCTCCCAGGTCGCATCGGTAAACAAGCTTTAGCTTAGTGTTTCTCTCCCGGTAAAAAAAAAAAAAAAAAAGGCACGTCCCCAGCAACCTACCCACCACAGTTAAATGCTGTATTCAGACTTCAGTCACTGCACCAAACGATCCTCGTTACTTCACCCAGTAGATGTTATGGTCTATACGGGTTTCTGAAAGACATTCGTTTTGCACACTTTTCTCCTCTCCGCAGGCAACAACCTTTGTCACCCTGGTAACGGCTGCTGCCCCTGCTATACAGACAGCTACCCCTGTTGCTCTTACCTCCTTGCTGGTCCCAGGGCTCTCCTGCCCCCTCCGCATCTCTGAGTGGAGTTCGAAAGCCGTTGCGAAGCCACCAGTCTTCCTCTCCGCCTCTGGGACACCGCCCTCCTTCCCCGGGGTCTCGGCGTCGGTACCGTACGACCTACTGACCGTGGGTCTCCCCGCCGAGATGCTCTGTAAACGGTACAGCGTGCTCACAGTGCGGGTACACACCGTTCTCCAGGGCGCCGCCATATCTGTTAGGGGAACTGACCTGTGACCCCAGCGCAGAGAACGAGAGAAGCGCGACGGAAGAGCGAGGCTGGCGGCTGTAGTTACCCTGCCTTCCACCGTACGGGAAGTCGAACTGTAGTCCTCTGTGCAATCAGCTGTCAGTCCCGCACGGCCTCTGGCGAGGAAAGGCAGGGCCGCAGTAATGAGGGGAAAAGTGGGGAAGTTGTCCGGGGCCCTGAGCCCAGGAGGGGCCCACCTGACGAGCTGGCATTAGCTGGTTTTGGAAATGGGGGCCCATTTCAAGTGACTTGTCCGGGGCCCCAAAATTCATAGCTGCAGCTCTGAGGAAAGGTACAGTGAAGGTGATTGGTACTGCGTTGACGTTGTGTGATGTTGCATACAGGGGATCGTACCTCTCAAGTGTCCATGATTTTGCCCCCAATATTTTACTCTGTCCCTCATAAAATGTGTGTTTTTGTGGCTAAACAGTGGAGACTATAAGCACAAAACAATGTCAAGCATTAAAGTTAAAAACTTGTTCTTCTTTAGAAAATGCATTTTGCACTAAGCCCCAAGCCCCATATTCTACCAGCTTTCTGGGTGGATATTACTAATTATGAAGATGTGTCCCTGATTTTGGTCCTTTATTGTTTTAAGCCTTGTCCCTAATTTATGAGGCAGCAGGTTGAGAGGTATGTGGGGGATAGTAGTCATACTCTCAACAGCTATGAATTTCACATAGCTCTATGTTTTGTTTTCACTGAAATGTATTGCTCTGCATATATTTACTGATGTTCCTCATAATGTTAGAGCTATTTCTGAAGCATAAACAATTAAAACATTGAAGTAAATTGATAGAAGCAAGCGTTCCCTAACATATGAGGCCCACTGTTAGATATATTATTCTTTAAAATAAGAAAGTGCTACACATAACGTTCTGGCTATTTGCTCCAAATTTAAAAAGTCCGTGCTGTGCATGTCAATGCTGACAGATATCATAGGATTAAGATATTCACCCTGGAGTATGTGGAGCAGTAGGTCTGTCACAGAGGGGCAGCAACACCACTTTTTTTTGCATCTTCTGTCATTACAGTATTAAACTGCGGTTGCGTTCTGATCAGAGTGCAGTTGTATAGGTGTACAACTATGGGGTGGTGCTGAACAAGCAGGATTACATAAGCAACTGAGAGGCTTAACAAACAGGGCTAAATATTATGCAAATATTGACTGAGCCGATGGTTTAGTGGGAATATATTGGCCCTGAGGAATGATGTGCAAGTGTGAGTGACAAAGTGACAGTTAAATCCTGAGGTTTATGGAACTTCACAATGCACTCGGCCTTTGGCTTTGTGGATTATTATATTCCATAAACTACATTGACTGACTATAGTTATATGGCCCAAAACTAAAGGCAGAGGCAGTATGCCTTTAGGAGCGCAATAGTTCATCCTGAGTGGTCAACAGTTGTCCACTGTCCTTCAGCTCGGGTCTAGCTGTTCTGTCTGTTTTATAATACATGGCTAAGGCCAATAAGTCACATTGAAGAAACACTTTTCAAACCTGATAATTCACAGAAATTGACAAATTGTGATACAGGTTGTGATAATCCATAGTTAGCTGTGGATTATCACCACTTGTCAATCAAATTCCATGAACTATCACAAGCTGTCAGTCAAATCTCTTGTTAGTTTTTCTGGTGTCACACTGCACTTTTTCCTTGTGCATTTTGTTTCTGTCGCTCACCTTCTGACTCTAACGGCTTCTTCAGAAGCTTGAAACTGAGCCAGACAAATGGCATTGTGATTCTTTTTTTTGTCCATTTATTGTTTATCCTCCTTGGATGACTGGGTGGCTGATCGATCTCTGCCCTGCTCCTGCATCACCAGCATCTGTCTCCCCTGTGACTTGCCTCAGGTCGGTCCCCACAGATTACCCCTCCATGGCGGGGTGGAGAGGGGGGGCCAGTGTCCCCCACCCCAGTACTCATCTAACTTGTGACGAGGTGTCCAGGTCAACGGCGTGGTTCCATGGTGAGTGAGCAGTGTGTCATGTAGCCCAGGCTCCATTTATCATTCTGCATTTTCTCCCTTGACCCTCCCACCACCCTGTGATGGAAAGTGCAGTCTCTGTCGACCTTGACTGCAGCAGCCCACTCTGTGCATGCACAACCCTTCATGAGGGAGCAAGCTCTTTGGCTCACCACAAGTGTCCACTGCTGTGCCAGAGCCTGGTCATCTCCTTCCCTGGCTCACTCGCGCTTAATTTGGGAGCACTCCCCAGCCTAGCTGCCCGACCCCAGCAGACTCAGCCTCACTTCCGAACTTGGGTCACTGACATGGAAGTGCAGAACATTTCTGTGACAACCCATCTCTCCCTGTGGGCTGGAACAGCTTTCAGAGAGGTGTCTGTCATCGGATATTCGCTGCCACCAGCTGGAAAGTCATCCAGCACCCCCTTCAAGTTTACTAACTTGAATAATTAAACATGCAATTGCACAAGTCAAAGTCTGGCAGTGTGTCTCTCTCAGGTGGCGGATGCTACACAGAGTTTACCTCAGCCAGTGGAAACCAAATATTACCTTAGAAAAATGACATCACAGTCACAACTGTTGAGCAAATAAATAGTTTTTTACTTAACAGAAAGTGCACTGAGCATTACAGGATATATATTTACAACACAAGAGAATAACACTGATACAGGAAAAGTAAACAAATGTATTTAAATAACAGATGGCAAGAGAAAAGCTATTACTGCAATATGCTAGCGCTAAACTTACCCTTCCCTGTCCTTTCAAGAGACCACTGGACCCTAAGCTAACTGCCAGCTCCCACAGACATAGCTAGAAGGGTAGGCACCCAATCTTAGTTTCTCCCTCCAGCTTCAAAAGTAAGAAGAACACATTTCATTGTCTTTCAGCATGTTATTTACTCTCTTGAGAATAGGTCATTCCTATTCTCCCTTTGAATGCACCAACCATCTAACATGTATGTATTTAATTGTCCCAATCAGACTGAACACCTATCAGTGACCAATTATATTCCCTTTTAACCTTACGTTTATATTTGAGTGAACCAATCCCTTCAAACTGTGAGTCTGGGTGTACATGTCCACTCGAGATTTATGACCCAGCTCTTATCTAGCAGCTAGGAAGGACTGAGAATTCTAGCGTGTGGAACATCAGCTTGTCTGAGAGAATTTCTTTTTTCAGACTGCTAAAAAAACATGTGTTTGGAAAATCCAAACATTAACTCCTTCCTTCCCATTTCTGTCACAACTTCCACCACACCACTGGGTTGCTCCCCGTTGTGATTCTTGTTTATTGCTGCATAGTTACAGTTGGCCCTATAGTAAAAAAAAATAAAATAAAGTGATGTGCAAGTGTGAGTTACAAAGTGACAGTTAAATCCTGAGGTTTATGGAACTTCACAATGCACTTGGCCTTTGGCCTTGTGGATTATTATATTCCATAAATCCCTTAAAAGTATTCTCATAGAATCTGATAGAAATGATCGAGCATGGAAAGCCATGTGACCCATATAACACTCGTCCATTTACAGAAGGAGAAATCTGGTAGAGTCCCTTTCATAGAATTTATTTAATTTGCTTTTGAATGTCTTGAATTATCACATTGTAACTCTCACTTGCTTGTCATTTATTCTATGTATGATACATGGTCAGTGTCAATAATTCACAAATAGACAGCAGTTTTAAAAGTCATTATTCTCACTTGAATCGATGCTGTCAACACTTGTTGCATCATATTATTTCTCCTTGCAAACCCTCATTTTTTGATTGCTTACTTTCTGGAAAATTCATTAATGTTGCTGTTTTTTTTCTTGCTAGAACAAAAATGTATGCTAATGGTGTCATTAATTATACCGTACTTTGTTTTGTTTCAAATCCTTGATCAACGTGTATTGCATACTTCTTTAACATTAGGAACACTCCCAAACAGTGCAGCCACTCATGATGCAATAGTCCCCTCTCCTCCCACTGCATCCTGTGTGTCTAGATTGTGTTGGGGGTGTTCCCAAGTCCAGGAAAGTTGCAGTGGGGTAGATCAGAGACTGAAACAAAAATGTTTTTGTGTGCTAACACCAGTTTGGAAAATATGTTAGAGAAACCCTGCTCTCTGATTGATCAAGAGCACCCACGACCCAGATGGGTATCAGGAAACTGAGACCAGTAAATAACTTGTTTTTGTGCCTGCCTGCCTTTTTTACAGTTCACTAAAAAACACTGGGGGTGATGCACAAAAAAAAATTAATTGCCTAAGTGCTGCAAATCCACAGCATGTGGGCAACCCTAAGTTTGAAAGCAGAAGGGTGCATGCCCTTTCCATGCTCGTTCCACCAGCTGTTCACTCTGCTACAGGTGCAGACAGTTCAGGGGAGTGCCCGGGGGAGTGCCCACACTCTGTGCCATTCACAGAGGCATGGAGTGCTGGGTGAGGGGGGTGCAGAATATGGCAGCAGACCCCGTGCTGTATCCGTTGCATGCCCCCTACATAGTACACCTGCTGGCTGCAGTGGGACCAACCCCCCATGGGAGGGCTGGGAGCAGTCATTCAGACACTTGCCTGATAATTTTAAAGTTAGGGACTCACGCCATCCCGCAGTCCTCTGCTTCGTGCAGAGCAGGCGCTCCACTATCAGACCAGGATGGGCATCTGATTGTATGCCTATTTGTGTCCACTGATCCACCCCCCATGCACCTGGATAACGGGGGTGGGGCCTCAGACAGTCACCATACCATGGCTGGCTATAGTGAATGCTGTGCCCCATGTGCCTGTGCGTGAGTGCATAGCTGCACAGGCCGAGTACATGCCTTTCACATGTACCCGGCCCGGAATAGTGCATAGTCCCCATTGAACATAAATGGAAAGTCATTTTTGAGTTTGCCATCTTTCTTTTTTTTTTTTTTTTTTGCTGTCTTAGTGACCGAGTGCCCTCTTCTCTCAGTTCTGTAAACCAAGCAGTTTGGCCACTGTTCAACATAGTAGCACTTAAAACAAACTGTTAAATTGTAAATGCATGCCATTGCACTACTATTCACTCACTGTAGAAGCAATCAGGTTTAAACACAGTGTCTGCTATTAGTTGTACTGTGTGTCATCCGTGCTCACTACCGAAACAGTGCAGATATTAAAATTGGAACACTGGAGCATATCTTACCAAAAAAAAAAAAAACACTTCCTAAGCACAATAATACCCTCCAGGGTGGGCAGTATGGACTATACCCACTTTTCTAGGTGCTATAAGGACCTCTGCCTGTGGCGTTGGGCCTCATTGCACCACAGGGTGGTGGATGTAGCGCAATACTGCCCACCCTGTCGGGTATCAGTGCTTTCACGGCGAGCAGTCTATATTTCACTTTTCAATGAAGAAAGGAATCAGAATCAAACTACCAGCTATATCAGCAGTCTCTACAGAATATGTCCAGTCATAAAATATGTATTTTAAACTAGGGACACTTTGAGGACTAAGGGGGTTTACAGTGTCCCTTTAAGAAGCCTTGACATCCACAACATTCTAAACTAAAGCAATATAACATGACAAGGTGTGGGTAATGGGAGGATTTACCCATGCCTGGTTGTTGTGGTTTGCTCACGAGGCCACAGGCTGAGTGAGGAAACCCCACCAGACATGGGTAAATCTTGCCATCACCCACAACCTCTCATGGTATATTGAAATTATACAATGGCTTGCTTGCTTTTTCCCTGAGAAAAATATGGAAAAACTGTTTTCATACATTATAAAGTTATTTTTATTTAATGTGTTGCTGCGAGAAAGAAAAATAGTCCTGGATTGCTGTTGCAAGTACAGAGCACTGGTTCCATTTTTTTCTGTCTCTGCCTGGGCTCCCGGGAGAGGGTCTGCGGTTCCGAGTGGCAACGGTGGCACATTTTAAGTGTAGTGCCACTGATTTCAATGGAGAAGAGAGCTGGTGCGAACAGTGATGCCAACAGAGGCGACAGGGAACAAGTATGTATGTTTATTTAAAAGAACATGCTGGGAGCTGTGCATGGACTGCTGTCATTGTACCGTTTGGGGGGGAAACGTGGTAATGGGCTGGTTTGGACAGTGTTAAAAAGGTTTGTGCTGGGTTAAGTGGTTATGAGGGATGGAGAGAAATGAAATGTACTTTTTGTTCTCCATTTGCGTTTTGTGCCTATTGTGAGGTTCTTTTTTTTGTGTGTTTGCACTGTTGTTTACACCTTGGTGACGGAACCTGACGTCTTTTCTGTTTCAGGGGTGTCACAGCGTAAGGGAATAAACTTCAGACCAGGCAAATTTACAGGTTTAAAACACACCTTGGTGTGATATTTATTTTTCAAAAGTTCAAAAAATAATAAATGAAAAAAAATGGCAAAGAAAATGACTACTTAACATCAGTAGTTTCTCACACAATACAGTCCTGGATCTTAAAGCTCCTAAGACCCTTCTCATCTGCATTCAACAGCTTGTCTACAGTAGCAGTAGAACCCCCTCTCCCCTCTCTCTCAGGGCTGAGCCCTACTGGGCTGAACTGAAGTGAACTTAGTGAAGAGGCATTGTATAGCTTTTTGGTGGGGTCACCTGACTGAGCCCTTACATACCTGGACATGTTTCAAAACCAATGGGAAGGGGATTGTGTCAGTGGATTTCCTGGTTCAATTAAAGGCACAGTGTATATATCCATAGATACTGACTTTCTATATCTCTGATCTATAGTGACTAAGCTCTTCTGTACATAGAACATTATACAGTAACAGGTTTCTAGTGTGGATTTATAAAAATACCTCAAGGATTTCTTATAATTGTATTAAGCTTGGCATTATTTTTGTTTTTTTATGACTTCTGAATAATTTTTCTTTAAAATGGCTTTACTAACTGTATGCATGCCTATTTAAAATAGCCTTCATGCTTTTTGTACCCAAAATGCACTTATGCAATTTACACAACACCTTTCTAGGTGATTGGCATCATTCCAGGGACTGGATGGATGGAAATGGAAAAAGAATGAAAAGAGAGAACTAGTAGGAAGTTTAGTAGGGATAGTAAAGAGCTACGCTAGGTGGCCAACCTAGGGTAGAGAAAAAAAAGAAGAAAAGCAAAGAGAAAAGTGTTAACTGTTGCGTAACAGAAGTTTTGGTAGCTAGGAAATAAGGAGATAGAAAAGTGGTCCGTCAGTCACAGCTAAGGGTGTAGCCTAACTCTGCCACAGGGGGTCGCAGTGATTTCACAGTGGGGTGGCTGATGTGGCTGGCTGCACTTCTTCCTGTGGGGTGATAGCATGATTTACAGTTTGTAAATCGTGTCAGCCACCCAATCGGGAAGCAGGATTTCTTCAGCCATTGTATAATGTGAATTACAACCCATGGCTTTTTGGAAGCACAGCTGTTCTCAGCAGGAGTTGTTAAAGGGACATTGTCAGCCTTTTTGCATCATATTATTTCCAGGTAAAAGTCCACATTTTCTGCAGCTGGTAATCTGAGTTGGATTCCTTTTTTCTTTTAAAAAGTGAAAAACTGGGTACCACCATATTGGTGTTACCACACCAAAACATGTTTTTTTACATTGCTTGACCAGCTCTCACGGCATCTTTCATGGACTCAGAAACACCCCCAACACAATCTAGCCACTCATTATGCAGTGGGAGTAGAGGAGACTATTGTATCATGAGTGACTGCGCTGTTTGAGGATGTTTCTAACGTTCAGGAAGTATGCAGTAAGAGTAGTTCAGTGATCTGAAGCAAAACAAGGTCGGGTATAGCTATACAACGCCATGCATTTCAGTTCTAATATGCATGGACGCAGATCAAACAACCATCAACATCAGAGGATTTTAGAGAAGTTAAGTCAGCAGTCTCTGTAGAATGTGAATAATCATGAAATGTGCTTTTTAAACTAGGGATGCTTTGAGGCCTAAGGGGGTTGACAGTGTTCCTTTAGACCTTGTTCTTCGATTCTGCTCAAACCACTCAATTTTGATTATCCCGAGTCCTGGGCCCTCACAGACTGGTGTGGGGGTGTGATCAGGAGGAGCAAGCCAGTGTGCTTCCCAGTCTCAAGGCAGGCAGCAGGGTAGGGAGCAGAGAAACTGGCTTTGCCAGAGCACCACTGTGCGACTGTGCATGCGTGGCACCAGCAGCCAGAGCTCCACTGTGAGAATGTACATGCATGGCACCAGGAGCCAGAGCACCACTGTGTGAATGTACATGCGTGGCATCAGGAGCCAGAGCACCACTGTGTGAATGTACATGCGTGGCACCAGGAACCAGAGCACCACTGTGTGAATGTACATGCATGGCACCAGAAGCCAGAGCACCACTGTGTGACTGTGCATGCGTGGCATCAGGAGCCAGAGCACCACTGTGTGACTGTGCATGCATGGCATCAGGAGCCAGAGCACCACTGTGTGACTGTGCATGCATGGCATCAGGAGCCAGAGCTCCACTGTGTGACTCTGCATGCATGGCACCAGAAGCCAGAGCACCACTGTGTGAATGTACATGCGTGGCACCAGAAGCCAGAGCACCACTGTGTGACTGTGCATGCATGGCATCAGGAGCCAGAGCACCACTGTGTGACTGTGCATGCGTGGCATCAGGAGCCAGAGCACTAATACCAAACTGGGTAGTTTCAGTACAGCTATATGTTAGGATCTTCTATATGTTATATGAAATAAAAATGCATACTTGTAATTTACAGTTTCCTGTCATTTATTCTATATATAATAACTGGTTTCATTTTCTCCCATTGGGAAACCCAGTTGGTAATTTGCTGTTATAAAAGAGTGTTTATAGCGGCAAATACATGCCAGGATTCCCTCGCTCTGTATATGCATCAGCTGCACCTCTTCCCTTCCTGACCATTGGCCATCTTGCCTTACCCCTGGAGTCTTCACCGCTACTTTTAAAAATATAAATAAATCACTACTCTAAAATGTTTTAAACAACCTAAGAACCAGAAAAAAAAACAACAAAAGTTAACTTTCAGTAGCTGACCGCAGACCACTCCGAAACCTAATGTGACTGCGTCCACGCAGGGACATCTTTTATTTTATGTAATTGCTGTGGTGAAAAAATGAAACCCAGCAATTTTGTGAAATAAACCATGAGGTTGTGTGTATAACTTGAATTTTACACACACCCTTGGCGTTGGATGCTTGAATAAACCCCTCGAGCTTCACTCTAGGAGTTTATGTAGTATCCAGCACCTTGAGCGTGTGTAACATTTTTGTTACACACACCACCCCATGCTTTATTCTGTATATAACACATGTTCAGCCCTTGTAATTCACAGAGAGGCCATACAGATTTTTTTTTTTTTTTTGTAATTCAAAAATGTGGTAGTAGCAGAAATTTCATAATGCACAGGTGTGATGTCAGAACTTTGAATTACGGCTGTTTTAGAAAGTTAGTGTCACTCGAATTGTCCGAAGTGTTCGAATTGCTCTAGAACATTCTGAGGTAAACAATGTCTCCTAATTTCATATTCTACTGACTAGAAAACAGTTTCATTCATATGTGACCATTTTACACTCTATTAACAGTGTTTGATCCTATATTATACTAAATATAAAAAATAGCCCAGTTGTAAATGACAAGGTTTGCAATTCAGTCATGGGATTCTGATAACATGAGCTGTGCTCTTGTGGTTTACGATATCACCAGAACCCCTTGACGGTATTACTGCCTTACAATTCATAGTTGCCGATCATTTATTGCATACAGTATATTTAACCTTGTTTTGAGATACCTGCTCCCAGTGTTGTCAAGTCTCACTGTTTGGAAGCAAGACTCACTTCCTGAGCCATAAATGTCATAGTCACAATGACAAAAAAAAAAAGCTTAGCTTCAGCTAAGTTCCTCCGGCTTTCACTATTGAGCCTCAACTTAAGGACATTCCCTGGTGTTTCAGCAAACCTGTGTCAGATTCATAATTTTTTACCCATTACGTGATGGTCATTTAAACATTTAAAATCCACAACAAAAAACATGGGTTGCCATGCTTGTTACTGCATGGTGAGGCTTATTCCCTCTTCATGGAAAACATCTGTAAGTGTTTAGATTGTTTTATGTAGTTATAATATCAGTGTTTTAGGTGTCAACTTTTAGGTGTTAAATCCTTTTTAACATATATATGAGTGATATATCAGAGGGAATTAAAGGGAAAATGTTTCTGTTTGCAGATTATGAAAAGTTATGTAATTATGTATTTATTGGTATCTTGTATTACAAATTCCTTTGACCCAGAGGTTCTTTTACACAGGTTCTACGTCGTACAAAATTAAAAGCAAGTAAACAAGGTACATGGTAAATAACAGGAGCAGTTAAAAGCATGAGTACAAGTGTGAGCAAGTAGCAACATAACAAGAATTTAACAAAGCTAACTAGGGTGCAGGGCATAAACACTGTAGTATTATATCATAGATAGTAAGAAAAGGTAAGATTTCTGGTAATGAGCAAAGATATGAGGGAGGCAGGGGAGGGTGCAGAGCAGGAATGAATGTCTTGGGAGAGGAGTAGGGAATGGGCGCAGGGCGGTCAAAGGAGATCTTGTCAAATGATGGCATAGGAGTGCAGCAGGGGGGAGGGAAGGCTAGGAGTAGGGTAGGCCTGAACAAGGAAGGGGTTCTGGGCAGCCATCGAGGACAATGTCAGGAGAGAGATAAGAAAGCAGTAGATTCGAGGGATTGGAATGGAGATGGGGAGGGGTAAATGGAGAGGGGAGAGCAGAGAGAGACAGTAGGTAGGAGGAGGAGGAGGGGCAGCTGAGAGAGGAATTTGTTAGGGTGGAGAGGTAAAGGAAGGGGGCTTAAGGAAGGGAAGAAAACAAGGGAGGAAAATAAAAGAGGGAGAGGAGACATTGGGGGGAAAATGGAAGGGTTGGAGACCTTGAAGGGGGAAGTGCCAGTGGGGCATAAGGGGGAGGTCTGCTAAGGGACACAGCCACAGCTGTTTAGGGTATTTAGAGCTGGTCGTTTGGTCTCGTGGTTGGAATCCCTGGCTGCAGTGCAAAAGGTGCTGGGTTCAGGGCTGACTTGGGATGATAACAATAATAATAATATAAATAATAGGTAGAAAAATTGTATTTAAGAGAACAGCTAATATTCTTCAAGTGAAACTACCTCTGGCTGGAAGCTGCAATACTGAACATAGGATTTGCAAGAAAGCGAGTTGTGCTCACAACAGAGGGAGGTGAACCTTACAGTTGTCTTTGGTTTGTAGCAGATATTCTGCAGGTGGAGGCTACTTCTAAGTGAAAGGTGAAATAAGGAACTTAGAATTATCAGGAAAAGACAGTCTTTCAAGCAACAGATGGAGGTGGATCTAGCTTTACTTTTGTTCCAGTTCTTAAGATTTTCAGTGCAGGAAGAGTTTAAACCCTGGGCTAAGAATTTGTCATAAGTCCTGAAATAAGTGCAGGTACAGGTTGTGTATTTGACCCAGACAGTGCCCTAGGGGGTGGAAACAG
This sequence comes from Neoceratodus forsteri, assembly GCA_016271365.2. Classification (NCBI taxonomy): domain Eukaryota; kingdom Metazoa; phylum Chordata; order Ceratodontiformes; family Ceratodontidae; genus Neoceratodus; species Neoceratodus forsteri. Next base: position 1,088,818,990 of record CM057455.1, read on the forward strand.
TTTTTTGTGTTTATCTGTGTGTGCCTTAAAAGGCCAGACCGGACTTTGTCAGGAAGTGCTTACATCATAGCTACTTATCAGCCAATAGCTTTGGTAACAGACCTGAGAACTATAGTATTATAAGCAAGTGTTTTATAGCAAACTCATCAGAACAGCTAATACTCTTAAGTGAAACTACCTCTGTCTGGAAGCTGCAATACTGAACATAGGATTTGCAAGAAAGCGAGTTGTGCTCACAACAGAGGGAGGTGAACCTTACAATTGTCTTTGGTTTGTATCAGATATTCTGCAGGTGGAGGCTACTTCTAACTGAAAAGTGAAATAAGGAACTTAGAATTATCAGGAAAATACAGTCTTTCAAGCAACAGAGGGAGGTGGATCTAGCTTTACTTTTGTTACAATTCTTAAGATTTTCAGTGCAGGAAGAGTTTAAAGCACAGCTGACTTATCTTGGGGCTGACTGCTATCAGAGCACAAACCACCAGGCTGTTTTGGGGCTGGGGAAGTTTACCTGTGTCTGACTTGGATGTCTGGATTTTTCTCTGTTTGATTAGCAGGGTATTTTCTCTGTCAAATTGTTGTGTAGGCATCTTCTGACAGGAAGGCACTCATCGAGCAGTGGGTCAGAGCTTTTAGCTGATTGTTTTGTGAGGCACAGTTTAGGCCCAACCCCTTCCCACCCCTCACCCCACCCACCCTGGAAATAGTTCTTTATACCTGGGGTTCTAACATCATTTCTCAAGAGTGCAAGGTGCATATCACTGTCATATCTCTCTAGCACACTGCACTGACAATATAACATACACATTGTATAATATATATATTTCTATATAACAAACCAATCACACACACACACACACACAAAAAGTAGATAAACATGTGGGGAGTAGTGCAATGTAATGGCTGTGGGGCAGCAGTCTTCCAGGAGTCTTTCTGGAGGCCGAGATGCTGCCCTATTTGCAGACAACTCTCTGCCCTGAGGGAGGAAGTTGCCCGTCTTCAGGCCACACTGGACAGTAGTAAGGGAACCTTCCCCCAGGCCACACTGGATGGTAGGAAGGGAACCTCCCCCATCCAGGGAGCACCAGAGCCACCACTACCTCAGAGGTTGCGAAGAAAGCACAGCAGTTGGACCACAGTGGGCTCAGGGAGGGTGAGGATGTTGGAACAGAGGCACACCCAGTCAGTTGTTCCACTCCACAATCCATACACCATTCTGGGGGAGCATAGCTCCCCTATGGATGCACCCGCAGAGGAGACTAAGGAGGCTGAGGACAACTGTCACAAGGGAGGCCCACAGGAAGGAGGCAGAGGACACCACAAGGAAAGGAAGCAGCTCCTGGTGGGGGACTCAATTATTAGGGGGATAGAACTGGGGGGAGCAGGGAAAAACTGAAGTAAGGTGCCTGCCTGGTGCCATGGCTTGGAGGGACAGGAAGCGCATCCTCAGGATCACGAGAACAGCTGCACGTGAGTCTGAGCTGGATGTCATTGTCCACCTAGGGACAAATGACTTGGCTCATCATGAGATTAGAGCAGTGCAAAAGGACTTTGTAGAATTAGGGAGGGGGCCTAAGACAAGTAGCACACACAGTATCCTTCTCAGAGGTGCTGCCTGTCAATGGCATGAGTGAGGCGAGGGTACTTTGCACCATGCAGTTTAATGAATGGTTGAAAAAATGGTGTGGAGCACAGGGGTTTGGCTTTACTGGGGACTGGGGTTCCACTTGGAGGGACACCAACCTATACTGGCAGGATGGTCTGCATCTGTTCAGGAAGGGAACAAGTCTTTTGAGCAATCGGTTTAAATGCTTCATTGGCAAGCTTTTAAACTAGTCAAGGGGGGAGGCACTGATAAGCAGCAGGAAAATCCCAGCCTCTCCCTACAAAACAGGGTACTAAATGAGAAAAAAGACCGAGGTAGAAAGGTCAGTGGGGGATGCTGCAACAGAAGGTAAAGCCATCAAAAAATGGAGAGCAATGAGTACCAATGCCTGTAGTCTGAGTAACAAGCTTCCTGAATTAGTGGCCTTGATGGAGGAGGAACATCTGGATATCGTGGCAGTCACAGAAACATGGTACACACAAAACCATGACTGGGACATAAACATACCAGGATACACAATCTACAGGAGGGACAGGGAGGGTAAAAGAGGAGGAGGAGTAGCTCTTTACATAAGGGAAGGAATCAAAGCAACAGAACAAAAGGGTAAACAGGGAGGAGAAGAAGCACTGTGGGTAAATTTGGAGACCAGCAATGGCACCACAATCCACACAGGGGTTGTATACAGACCCCCTTCTCAGGGGGAGGAAATGGACAAGGAAATGATAGAAAGTAAACTCAGAATGGCAGAAAAAGGGGAGATATTGCTGATGGGTGATCTGACTATGCCATATGTTAACTGGAGTGCAGTTGCAGCAGCCACTTTGAAGAGTGGGGTTATTCTAGATGCCCTACGGGGGCATGCCTTAGACAACTAGTATTGGAGCCCACTCGAGAGGGAGCAATCTTAGACCTGGTTCTCTCAAATGGAGATGAAGAGAGGATCACAGATGTAGAAGTGGTAGCCATCTGGGAACTAGCGACCATCGAACAGTATGGTTCACAAATAAACACAGCAATAGAGTCAAGCCATACAAAGGCAAAAGTACTGGACTTTAGGAAGGCTGACTTTGCCAAAATGGGTGAGTGCCTAAGGAATGCACTAGCAAATGGGCAGGAAGGAGGGGTGGAAGAACAATGGGGAAAAATAAAAACTGCCATCACAGAGGTAACAAGCCTTTGTGTGAAGCAAATAAACAAAACGAAACGATGTAAGAAACCACTATGGTTCTCAAAAAGGAAGTGGTAGTGAAGGTTCAAAAAAAAAGAAAGCATTCAGGAAGTACAAGGAATCACAGAAGGAGCAGGACAGAGAACTGTATCAGTTAAAGCAAAAGGAAGCTGGGAAGGCAGTCAGAACAGCAAAGGCCCAAACCGAGGAAAAGATAGCCAACTCAGTTAAGAAGGGGGATAAAACCTTTTATAGGTACATCAGAAGGAAGACCAAGGGAGGGATAGTGAGGCTTAATAAAGGGGAGGGAGGGTGGACAGAGGGTGACTGTGAAAAGGCAGAGATACTAAACAAATATTTTTGCTCAGTATGTACAAAGGAAGAGGGGGAGGTACCTAAAACAAACAGTAGAAACACTCTGGATACAGAAGTTGATACCAGCCCATTTACATAAGAAAGGGTTCTGAAAGAACTCTTAAAACTGAAGGTGGACAAAGCAATGGGGCCTGATGGGATTCATCTCAGAATTCTAAAAGAACTAAGGGTAGAAATAGTGACACCACTGACTACCCTCTTTAACAAATCATGGGAGGTTGGGGTGGTACCCGAGGACTGGAGGAGGGCAGATGTGATTCCCCTTCACAAAAGTGGGAGCAAGGCAGAAGCAGGAAACTACAGACCTGTTAGTTTAACCTCAGTGGTAGGGAAAATGATGGAATCACTTCTGAAGGAAAGAACTGTCTAGTATCTAGAGGCCAGAGGGCACAGGACCCAAGGCAGCATGGATTCACAGTGGAAGGTCATGCCAGACAAATTGATAGATTTCTTTGACTGGGTGACCAAAGTAGTAGATCAGGGAGGGGCTGTGGACATGGCCTACCTAGACTTTAGCAAGGCATTTGACACAGTCCCACACAAAGATTAATAATCAAGTTAGCCAGCCTGGGAGTGGGTCCCAAGATGACAGCCTGGGTAAAAATTGGCTGGAGAATAGGACACAGAGAGTAATAGTAAATGGAGTCCACTTGAAGAAAGGGGGTTACTAGTGGTGTACAACGTAGGGTTCAGTATTAGATCGGTCCTCTTCAATGTCTTTATAAGCTTACATTGCAGAGGGACTGAAGGAAGTATGTCTCTTTGCAGATGACACAAAGATCTGCAACAGAGTTGATGCACAAGGTGGGGTGGAAAGGATGAGAAGGGACTTGCAAGGTTAGAGGAATGGTCAAATGTATGGCAGCTTAGATTCAGTGCTAAGAAGTGCAAGGTAATGCACCTGGGAAACAAAACCCAGAGGAAGAGTACACAATGGGGGTGAGATACTAACAACAACAAAAATGGAAAGGGACCTGGGGGTAGTCATATCAGATGACCTAAAGGTGGGCAAGCAATGTGAGAGGGCAGCAAGGAGGGCTGGGGGGATACTGGGATGCATAGGGAGAAGCATCACCAGTAGAAAACAGGAAGTTATTATCCCTCTGTACAGACAGCTGGTGAGACCCCATCTGGAGTACTGCGTGCAGTTCTGGAGACCCAAATCTCCACAAAGACATAGACAGGATGGAAGCTGTCCAGAGGAGGGCAACTAAAATGGTGCAGGGTCTGCACCGGAAGACATATGAAGAGAGACTTAAGGAGCTTAATATGTATAGCCTCGAGGAAAGGAGGGAGAGGGGGGACATGATAGAAACTTTCAAGTACCTCAAGGGAATCAACAAAGTCCAAGAAGGGTAGCATCTTTCAAAAAGAGGTGTGCAAGAACAAAGGGCACAATTTGAAGATAGAGGGGGCTCAGAGGTAATTTGCGGTGCTGTCTTTTTACAGAGAGGGTTGTGGATGCACGAAATGGCCCGGAGGAGGTTGTGGAGTCAAAAACAGTGGTGGAATTCAAGCATGCATGGGACAGTCATAAGGCAATTCTAGGGGGTGGGGGTAGGAAGAAGTAGGCTGCTGGTTAACTAGGATCTGCAGCTTATCCATTAGGTAGGGAAATGGGCAGATTGGGTGGGCCAAGCGGTCCTTATCTGTCGTCAAATTCTATGTTTCTAAGGTGCTTGTGAAGCTTGTGCTTAAAGGGACTAAGTTTAGTCTCACTCACAATATCAGGGGGACGTGTGTTAAGCCATGTGGGAGCCCTCTAGCTAAAGGTGCGCTGGGCTTGGGAGGTCTTACAAAATGGGACAAAAAATGTTTCTTTAGAAGCACTGCGAGTCAAACATAGATTAAGAGAAGGTTTGATGAGAGGCAGGGTAGCGGGGGGAGTTAGTCCTAGTTGAATTTTCTTAGCAAACAGGCAGGTTAGGTAGTTAATCCTACCCTTGAGGTGGAGCCAGTTTGTCTGCACATAGAGAGCACATGTGTGCATGCACCTTTCGGCACCAGGGACCAGTCTACAGGATTTGTTTATTGCGATTGAGATTCTGTTTAGGGTGGTATCCGCCACTGTTCTATAGATGATTAAGTTGTAGTCTATAATGGAGATGATTGAACTAACAACAACTTATTGGAGGGCCTCAGGGTCATACATTGTCTGTGTTTAAAGGACACCACCCATGCATGTCCTTGTAGATCTTATTAACGTGCAGTGCATAGGTTAGGGGCTAATAAGAGTTGATGCCAAGATATTTAGACCGTTAACTTGTTCAAGGGGTAGGTTGTGATTGTTAAGGATATTTAGGTGGGCTGAATTATGTCTGTTATGCGGGTTAGAGAGGAGCATCACTTTTGTTTTTTTATAATTCATTAAAAGTTTGTGTTGGGTAAACCAGGTTTCCACTGATAGAAAGTCAGCTTGCAGGGAATTAGAGAGAGAGAGAGAGGAGAGGGTTGGGCATGACAGTCAGAGAACAGCATCATCAGCATAAAGGATCATGTTGATGTTGCAGGCTTGGGGGAGGGTGTTTAGAAATAGTCTGAAAAGCAAGGGACCAAGGATGGAACCTTGGGGGACACCAGAGCGCACTGGAAGACTACCGGAGAGGATATCGCTGATTTTAACCTGTTGGGTACGGTTGGAGAGGTAGCTCGTGAACCAGCCAGTGACTGCACTTGATAGGCCAAGGGATGTAAGTATAGTGAGCAGATGAGGGTGGTGAATGGTATCAAATGTTATATTGCCCCCACTAATTGGATACGGTCTAGTGCAGTGTGTATGTAGTCAGTAAACTCAAGTAAGGCAGTCACCATACTATGAGCTTTTCTAAAACCATGCTGCTGGGGGCACTGGATATCGTATTTGGCTAGGTATTCAGTAAGTTGATCTGCAACAATCCGCTCAACGGCTTTGGGGGGGTGGATATTGGACAGTAGTTAGAGCGCGATGTTCGGTCGCCACTTTTGTGTGTTGGAGTAACAATTGAGGATTTCCACAGAAATGGGACTTGCCTGTGGGAGAGAGATTGGTTTAGGAGCTTAGTTAGAGGCTTCAGGACAACATCGAGGGAGAGGTTTAGTAATTTAAGGTCAGGTGTGTCACTACTAAACTGTGACTTGCCGAGAACTTTTTGGAGGTATTTTCTAACTTCGGCCTGCATTACCTGTCTGAAATAGAAGGGAAGGGCCCTGGGGGAGGGGGAGAGTCAGTGGGACAGTCATTTCCATCTGGCATAGTGAAAAAGTCCTGAGGATGGTTACTAGTGAGGTCGGTGAAGGCCAGGTTGAAGGAGTCAGCTATTTGTTGTTAGTCATGGATGGTGATTCCATCAGTTTCGATCACTGAGGGGGAGGATCTATTGGGCTTGCCTGTGAGATCCTTTAGTTTGTCCCAGAACTCTGACTGTCACCACGGGAATTGGTGAGTTTATTTTTGAAGTATTGAATTTTAGCTCTCCATACCTACTGTGTACAGAAGTTCTAGTAGCTCTGTAGTTTTGTAAGTCGGCTAAATTACCGGAGGCTTGAGCTTGGCTCCAAAGTTATGGAATTGGGTCAACATTGAAGGAGGGGTTGAGGTCACAAGGAGGGATTTGAGTATACTAAAGATATGGTCAGAAACATGGCAGCTGAAGTTCAATACAAAGAATTGTGCAGTGATGCATATAGCACGTAAAAATCAACTGGCCAAGTACTCACTGGGGGGAGAGCAGATAAAGCAAACAGAACAGGAAAGGGATCTGGGATTATAATATCAAACAACCTTAGGAAAAGTGGTCAGTGTAGTAAAGCAGTTGGCAAAGCAAATAGAATGATGGCATGCATAGGAAGGGGCATAACTAGTAGGAAGAGAGAGGTGCTGATGTCATTATATAAGACCATGGTTAGACCACACCTGGAGTATGGGGTACAGTTCTGGAGGCCTCATTTAAGAAAGGACGTAGATGTAATAGAAAAGGTTTAGAAAAAGGCAACAAAGATGGTGCAGGGTATGCAAGAGAAACCATGTGAGACAAGATGAGAGAATTAAATTTGTATCCACTGGAGTTTAGAAGAGAGAGAGGAGACATGATAGAGACATTCAAGTACATGAAGAGGCTAAATAAAGTGAGGGAAGGAAGTCTATTTAAAGGGAAAGTCAGAGTTAAAACAAGAGGTCACACTTTAAGATTGGAAGGAGGAAGATTTAAAGGTAATGTAAGGGGGTGTTATTTCACTGAGAGGGTGGTTGAACCCTGGAACAGATTACCTGAGGAGGTGGTAGGTGTCAAAACAGTGGAGGGATTCAATAGAGCATGGGATAGACATGTGGGGTTGGTTAAAGGACAGAGGATAGGTTCCTTGTGCACTGGTGACAAGTAGGGAAGGGGAGAGGAGAGAGATGGGCAGATTGGATGGGTCAGGATGGTCCTTTTCTGCTGACACATTACTATGATACTATGAACATTAGTGTGGAAGAAAACGTGAGACAAGAACACATAATTTGTTATGACGTTTGCTTCATTTTTCCACAAATGCAAAAAAAAAGAATAAATTACCAATGCTGTTATACCCACTTCAAATAACAGTCCCAAAAATGGGGGCAATTTGTGTGTGTGTTTTTATACGTAGAGCCATTTCAATCCCATGTCATTGTTGTAAAATGTCTTTGATAGATGTAGAATATGTTTGTAAATATAGCAAAAGAAAGAAATATAGGGGTTGCCATGCTTGTATTGGTCATATCTGCTTTCAAAGTTGCAGTTTCAGAGGTGGTACATGCAGAATTACACTATAATATAAAAGTAACAGAGTAGCCAAAGACAGACAAACCTGTAAAAAAAGTTCCTTGAATTTTATGCCAATGGCTGCAATTTGTAGGCACTAATTTTCCTCACTGCCATCCTGTATATATTCTTAGCTGGACTTGACATAATAGGATAAATCATTCTAACAATGCCTCCATATGTTTAAGAATATACTTGTGCTAGTAAACAGCCTTGAAAACTATCTTGTTTGAATTTAAAATCGCAGGGAATGTCTTTAAGTGTGGTGCTTTTCTTTTCCAGCGGTGTTGGATTCCTCCTGCTTCCACTGTCAGGAGCCCTTTGTTAAGCTAAGCCCCTCGAGGTCTTTTCATACAGCCACAGGAGCAGCCTGCATGTCAGCGGCTCTTGCCACCCACTTAGTCCAAACCAGGAGATTCACCCCTCGTGACTTTTTTAAACAAACAGAAAAAGCCTTTCTGGGTGTAACAAACCACTCCAGCCACTAGTGGGCAGAGGGTCGGTTACTAGAATGCCGGACCAGAAAGAACCTAGTTATTATTAGTAGTGACTCTGAATTAGTGAGACCAGTTGGTGAAACTTAAAGAGCAACAACTGCAGTAAACCCCCAACCCCACCTCCGTTTTGGATGGAAATTGTCCATATCTCAGACTTTTCTGTCCTCTACATTTATAAGGGGAAGGGGTCATAATTCATGGCTCAGAAGAGCCGGCCACCAAATAGATCCCTTCCCCTTCCTGGTACAGAGTTGTGAACGAACCGCACCCACACTGTAACATTTTGTGAAATAGTAGTTCGTGAATCACAGGGGTGCACCCCATTGGTATCAATGGGGGTGGGTTTAAAATTACTTTTTTAATATGTTTTAGAGGTCCACTTGGCTTAAATCAAAGTCGCCACTCAACTAACAAGAGCCTTCTTAGTTGAGCGGTGGCTTTGATTTGATCCTGGTGGACCTCTAAAATATAAAAAAGTTATTTGAAACCCACCCTACTGATATCAATGGAGCATGCCCAAAACAGTTAAGGCACCAGTGGGGACTTGTTAAAAGCACCAGAATTGGTGTTTTTTGAATTGCCAGAGAGAATGGTACCAGGGTGGCCTCAAGGTCACTTTCCTCTGGTCCCTTGTCAGACTGCCCTGATGTGGCAAGGACCTCACACTTCAGTCACAGATGTCAATGGGTCCAGCCTATGAGACCAGTTCAACTCGACAACCAGTCACCTAGTAGCCTCCAGGGACTGGCCTAAGACAGCCATGGGCAGTCCAGAGAAGAGATTTAGGATAAGTGCCTGTTAATTCCTAGGATTATAAAGGGGCACACCAGGAGGATGTGGGAACCTGAGGAGCTTTCACTTAAAGGGGAGCCCCTGGTAGCCTTTTGACACAAGGAGGATCCCACTAAAGAAGGGTGTTTACATCTTGGGGGGTTATGTGTGATCCTGTGCCCGAGAGATGCTGCCAGCTGAGCTGCTAATGGAGAGAAACCCGGGAGAGACAAAGCTACTGACTAATGCAGAAGATATGCCTATATTGAGCAGAGGCAATCCTAAGCCAGGATGGGTACAGAGCAACTGTCTCTGGCACAGGGTCTGAGGCAACTGCAAGCTGCTGCTAGTGGGCTGGGGTACATGCTGCTGTGCTGTGTCCAGTATGCTGGAGTACATGTTACTGTGCTGTCCCCAGCATGCCTGCAAATGAGTGAGGAGATGCTGATGTAAGTCACCCAGCACAGGAGTGGCCTCTGGGCTCCAGCATAGAGACTGTCTGGGACAGAAAGGATACCCTCAGGATCAGGGAACCCATGGATGCCTATTAGCAAACCATAATCTGGAAGTAAGTCGTCCCTACAGTGGTGATGCCTCCTACTTCACCAACTGATCTGACGCTACGGTGTCACAAGTGTGTGTAAACCGTGTAAACCCAAAGCATATTGCTTACTTGGAGAAACTAGAAGATGCTGTGTTCTGAGATATAACTTCACCCACTGGTGTGCAAAAAGAGAAACAGGAAGGGTCATGTGGCTCCTGTTGGGAAAGGAGGGTATAACTTTTACAAAGGGGCCCTAAAGACCTGATTCATGTCTGGGGGCAGGATTGAACCTGTCGGTACAGCGCTAACCAGGACAGCTTTCAGGGACTGGGTTCCTGAGAATGCAACTGAATAACATAGAAACATAGAAGTTGACGGCAGATAAGGACCGCAAGGCCCATCCAGTCTGCCCATTTCTTTTTCTACCTTATAAATGTGCCATCGGCCTTTGCTCTGTCAGTGGTCTATCTATTCATACTCATCTGTATTGCTCCCTTATGCCTATCCCATGCCTGTTTGAAGCCCTGCACTGTATTCATAGCCACCACTTCCTGAGGTAGGCCGTTCCATGTATCCACCACCCATTCTGTGAAAAAGTATTTCCTCACATTCCCCCTTAATCGGCCTCCCTCTAATCTCATGCTGTGTCCTCTTGTCCTGCTATTTTCTTATATTTAAACATGTTAGACTCTTTCACCTTGTTAATGCCCTTAAGGTGTTTGAATGTCTCGATCATATCACCTCTCTCCCTCCTTTGCTGAAGGGTATACATATTGAGCTCGGTTAATCTGTCCTCATATGTCTTCTGATGCAGTCCCTGCACCATTTTGGTTGCCCTTCTCTGGACTGCCTCAATTTGGTTAATGTCCTTGAGAAGGTGTGGCCTCCAGTACTGCACGCAGTACTCCAGATGGGGCCTAACCAGTGTCTTGTAAAGAGGGATTATTACCTCTCTCTTACGACTTGTGATACCCCTACTTATACACCCTAACATCCCCTAGCCTTACCTACTGCTTTAGAGGTCTGTTTGATGATTTCAGGTCATCAGTGATGATGATGTCCAAGTCTCTTCTTCCTTTGTGACTGCCAGCAACTCCCTCCCAGCCTATAGGTGGCTTCAGGTTTCTCTTCCCTATGTGCATGATCTTGCACTTTTGCATTAAATCCTAGTTGCCACTCTTCTGACCATTTTGCTAGTTTATCCAGATCTCTTCTCATTCTGCCCACCCCATCTGGATCATCTACTCTGTTGCAGATCTTGGTGTCATCTGCAAACAGACAAGCCTTACCCTCTAGTCCATCTGCAATGTCACTAATGAAGATATTGAAGAGGACTGGCCCCAGGACTGATCCCTGAGGTACCCCACTTGTGACTTGCATCTCTTCTGACTGTATACCATTTACCACCATTCTCTGTTTTCTGCCCATCAACCAGTTTGCCACCCAGTTAACTAACTTCTGACCCACCCTGAGCCTACCCAGCTTATTTATCAATCTTCTATGTGGAACAGTGTCAAAAGCTTTGCTGAAGTCAAGGTAGGTGACATCAACTGCTCCCCCTTGGTCCACCACTCTGGTTACCCAGTCAAAGAAATCTGTGAGATTAGTTTGACAGGACCTTCCTTTGTAAACCCATGCTGTCTTGGATCCTGTACCCTATGGATTCCAGGTGTTGCACTATCCTTTCCTTAAGGAGTGCCTCCATAATCTTGCCCACTACTGAGGTAAGATTGACTGGCCTGTAGTTCCCTGCCTCCTCCCTGCTACCACTTTTGTGGAGTGGGATCACATGAGCCCTTCTCCAGTCTTCTGGGACCTCTTCTGTGCTCAGAGACTCACTAAACAGTTCTGCTAATGGCTCTGCTAGTTCCACCCTTAGCTCCTTAAGTACCCTGGGATGTATGCCATCAGGTCCCATTGCCTTATCCACCCTGAGCTTAGCGAGCTCTTGTAGGACCCTTTCTTTTGTGAAGGGAGTAGTGCTCACCTCCCTCCCCCATGTGTCCATGGTGCTGAGCTGTGGGCCCTGCCCTACCTTCTCTTCAGTAAATACTGAACAAAAGTATCTATTTAGGATAGATGCTTTTACAGGGTCCTCCTCCACACATGTCCCCTTTTCTCCATGGAGCTTAGCAATACCCCCTCTGGACTTTCTCCTTTCGCTAATGTATCTATAGAAAGTCTTGTCACCTTCTTTTACTGTTCATGCTAGTGTTTCCTCAGTTTGGGACTTTGCCTGCCTTACTGCCTTCCCTGCTTCTCTTAGGGCAGTTGGTATGCCTCCTCATCTTCATCCCGCTGTATTCCCTTATATTTCCTGAAGGCCAGCCTTTGGCTCTGACCTTTCTGCTACTGTATTTGAGAACCAAAGTGGTTTCCTTCTTCTTTGCACTTCCTTTTCTGTCTAACACAATGGGATGTTGCTTCAAGTATTGCATCCTTAATGCTTGCCCACTTTGCCTGTATCCCTCACCTGTGTTTCTTTTGCCAGGGCTAGCTTAACTCTGTTGGCCATCTTATCAAAGTCAGCTCCTCTGAAGTCCCATATTTTGCCTTGGAATGGGATGATTTAGGTGTAGTAGCCAAATTGAATCATACCATGTGATGGTCACTGGCCCCCAGGTGACCTTCTACCTGGAGATCTGTGATCCCTTCCTTGTTAGTCAGTACTAGATCTAGGATAGCCCTGTCTGTTGTAGATTGTTGTACCAGTTGTTTGAGGCCCTCCCCCTGCAGGGAATCCACCATGTGTCTAGTTCTGGCAGATGTCCCTGCTGGTATTGACCAATCTGTATCCGGCATGTTGAAGTCTCCCATTATCAGAACCTCCCTTTTAGCTGTCATGTTTTGTATATCTTCTAACAATAATGTGTCTATGTCCTCCCCCTGGTCTGGGGTCCTGTAGACAACCCCGGTCCTTATGGCTGTCCCATTTCCTGTTTCCAGCGTGACCCACAGTTCTTCTGGCTCCTTATGTGTATTCTGAATTTCTGTAGCTTTGATATTTTCATTGACTTACAGGGCCACTCCACCCCCGCCCCCCTTTTTTTTGCACCTCGGTCTCTTCTGAACAGTACATAGCCAGGTACTGAAGTCTCCCAAGTGTGGTTACTGTAAACCACGTCTCACTAATTGCTACTATGTCCAGTTTAGCCTCTGACATTATTGCCTGCAGGTCTGGGATCTTGTTTCCCAGGCTGTGAGCATTGTGTACATGATTTTCCATTGGCCAGATTTTGGTGTGTTAGTTGTTGAGTGAGGTTTGGCATTTCCCCTGTGCGTCGTATGGGGAGACGGACCTTTTTTCTTACCTTGTGATGCAAATGAACTGCAAACATGCTGAATCCCTATTTGACCACTAGCTGAGGGGGGAGGGGTGTTCTTCCCATTCGACGTATGGGGTGCAGCACCCCTCTCCCCATTTGCTAGTTTAAATATTCTGCAAAGACATCAAACTTCTGCCCCAATGCACTGACTCCCTCCTTAGTCAGATGCAGTCCATCAAATTTAAAGAACTTTTGCTCCCAGAACTGTTGCCAGTTCCCTACAAATCTGTGTCCTTTTTCATGGCACCAGCCCTTGAGACACATGTTTAGCTCCCCTTCTCTAACCTTCCGTCCATCTGTCCCCCTCTCCCAGACTGGCAGGATCTCAGAGAAGGAGATGCCGGATGAAATGGATGATAGTTTGTCACCCAGCCTGGTCATTTGTTCCTTGGTCTCCACAACTGACCGGCTGGGGAGATCATTAGTCCCTATGTGTACCAGGATGTCAATGTTTTCTCCTGCTTTGTGAACAATTTTAGCAATGCGGTCAGCGTCTCTCCACGCTGATGTACCTGGGAGACATCTGACCATTACCCCTGGCTGGAGATGGGTATCAACTCCCCGAATCATGGAGTCTCCTATGATCAGAAGTTTTTTTGATTTCCTTTTGCTTTTTTGTTTTGGTTCCTGATTTGGGTGAGTTTTGTTGTGCTAGCTCCTGTGCTACAGTGTCCTGCTCTGCAGTGTCCTCTGCCCCTTTGTTTGATTTCAGAGATAGAGGCAGATACCTGTTTGTATTGTTTTTATGTTTTTTGGAGGTAATATGTTGGAGAGCAGAGAGTGATGGGGCACCTGATTTGCCCCTCCTAACCACCTGCCAACCTCCTGGACCAACTACCCTCTGCGGTCAAGGTTTTTCTGTTGGATGTTGGGGAAATGGTGGGTGATTCTTATAATGTATTTCCTCTTGAATATGAAATTTGAGGCATGCAATCTCTGCCCATGCTGCCCGGAGCTGAGTCCTAAGATCTCCAATGGCCCAGCATGTAGGACAGTGTCCTAAATCCTGTAAGACTGTCCTTCTGAAAATTGTTCCACAGTACCTGCACTTAATGATATCCATTCCAGATAAGTTGCTGGGTTTATAACCTAGTCAGAGTAATTAGAAAGAAGAAAATGCAAGTAATGGTTTGATTTTGTGTTTTGTTTTTATATAACTTGTTATACCAAGTTAAATTACTAGTGCCCCTGTAAATGAGCTCACCTTGTGGATGCCCCACTGATCCGCCTTCCTGCTCTGCCACAGGAAATGACACAACTGTGGTACCCTATAAAAGGAGTGTAGTGTGGGGTGGTTGGGGATGGGGGTGGGTGGCTGGGCCCTTCCCCTGCCGAAAAAAGAAGAACCACGGACGAAAGAACAAGGAGGTAAGAGCAGAAACAATCAGTCAACAACAAATGCAGTAACCCTGAAAGCTTATCCTAATGTTAGATAAAACTGTAAAACCTGTAAAGCGCCACCTGTAATAATTTCAGAGAAGATATACCCTGTAAGAAACACTTTGCTACAGAGAAAAATAAAGCAGTAACAGAAGATATACCTCTCAAAAGACAATCTGTTAGCACACACCTGTAGGCACACCTTGTAATAATGCAGAAGGTATACCAGCAACAACAATTTGAATCAGAGAAAATAAAGCAATGAAATGTTAGCAACAAACAGTAGCAATCCCTGTGAGTACAAAATAAAAGCAACAACACACAGTAAATCTGCTAAGCCAAAAGAAGTCTTAAACCTTTTCTCTTGCTCTGGTAAGGTGCTCTACTCTGCCTTTCAAGCAATCTTAGAAGGAAAGAGCTCAGTGGTAAAGTGTGACCATTGCTTGCTTAAACTTTTGTAGTGTAATTTTGTTTTTCTGATAGAACAGAGGTCTGAGCTGAGCTCGCTCTACGGCTGGGGGGAAGATAGGTGCAATGTGTATTTGATGTGCAGGGAAATCCTCTGGCAACCAGTCCTTATCCCTAGACACACAGGATCTCCTCAGGTCATGCCTGCACCGGCTGAAACTGAGTAAGGATTCACATATGGTGCCAGTCTCAGCTGAGAAAGAATAGTAGCAGCTGAGAGAGTGGCATAAAAAGTAAGCTGAGAAGGGGCTGCATGGGTTTACCTAAACTGCTGTGGAGTGGTGTCCATGTTGACAGCCCATACTGTAGCTTCCTTGTCAGCTCGGCACATAGAAGTTTTTCCCTTAGCATTCAAAGCCTACTGTTGCTGATTGCTGTTCTTGCCAACCCAGACCTTTAGAAGCTACTTCCCAGACCATCTGAAGCTGCCAGCTCATCTCGTCTGAAACTGCCGATGACAATCATCTGAAGTGGCTGACCCCGACCACCTGAAGCCACCGACCTGGAACTTTCCTGGACCTTGCTCTGATTTAAAAGAAATCCTCTATTCAGAACTGGTAAGCAAGGGAATTTTTGCACTTGGTGTTGGTGGAGGGGGTTTACAATGATGCTTGTGAGGATTAAAAATGAAACTTGTCCATGGAGTGAGGGTTGAAATGGCTGGCTGACTGTCTGGCTGGTTACTTAAGGAGGCTTTGTATTGTGTTTTGTACTTGATAGGGTTTTTTTTAGAGTGATGGTGTGGAGTAGGGGTTAGAGTTTAAAAAGGAAACGTCTGTCTGTGGGATGAAGCTTGAAATGGCTGGCTGGCTGGCCAGCTGGCTGGGGGAGCTTTATACTGTGTTTTGTACTTCATAGTAGAGGAGTCATTGGAGCAATGATGTGGAGCGGGTTTAAAAAGGAAACTTCTGTCTGTGGAGTGGGGTTGACCTAGCGGGCTAGGTGGGGCTTTATTTTTTTGTGCTTGATGGGGGGGAGGTTGTTAGAGGTGATGATGTCTGTGGTGGTGGGGGGAGGAGTTGCAAGAGTTTAAGAATGAAACATCTGTCTATGGGGTGAGGGTTGAAATGGCAGGCTGGGGAGGGGGCTTTGTTTCCTTTTGGTTTTTTGTGCGTGATGGTGTGTGGGAGGTTGAAGGAGTGATGGTGCCTGCTGGTGTGGGAGTGGACTTTGAGTAATAGGTCTCCTGATCTGACTTGGGGGTTGATGGATTTGAACTCAGAGTGAAGGGCCTGTTGATGTGGCTGGGGGAGTGGACTTTGAGCAATTGGCCTCATGGTCAATCTTGAGGGGGTTGTGGGTTTTCACTCAGAGTGAAGGGCCTGCTGGTATGGTGGATAGGAGGTACTTGGAGTGAAAGGACTGCTGGTGTCGCTTGGCAAAAGAAGGGACTGCTGGCTTGGGGGAGTGTAACGGTGCTTGCTAGTGGTGCGATGGGGCTTGGAGAAAAAGGCTTGCTGATGTGGCTTTGGGATCCAGCCTGTTAGTGTGGCTTTGGGGCTTATCTGTCTGGCCGCAGGTTGGCTACCTAATAAAATGAGCACTAGCAACTTTGTTTATTTTTATTTTGTGTGGCTAGGGGGGTTGGAGTGATGGTGCATGCTAGTGTGGCTTTAAGGGGGTCTTGGAGCAAAAGGCTTGATGACTTGGCTTTGGAATCCACCCGTGAGTGTGACCTGAGGGGAGAATTGGAGCTGTGGACCTGCCAATCATTGAAGGGGAAGGGGGTTTGGAGTAAAGGCTTCATTCATAACACCCAACCAAATGGCAGGGAATGAGCGGAAACACTAAATGGCTCAGTGAACTAACAATAATGGTTCGTCTTAAAACGAAAAGTACAGAATGCCACACTGTACGTATGTCTCTGCAAATACCAGTTTTATTGAATAAATATTTTGTTGATGGTATTTTTTTAAAGGGAGTGCAAAAATCACACGTGCAAACAGCTACAGCAAAAAAGTGCTCAGCATAGACAAATGCCTGAGTTCAATAGTACACAGTTGGCTGGGAGGGACACACCATATCCAAGCTTACCCCTCGGATTCAAGCAGCCGAACAAACCCACCCCCCCCCTTCAGTAAGAGAACTTTGTCAGGGGGGCATGGTTAGTTGGATCCCTCTCATCTTAAATACTTCTTACTAGCGTCCACACACACAGGTGCGTGTAATTACCACGTACTTTAATTAATTAAATAAGCTGTTGTAACCTAACATCAGAAAACAGGGTTCCATGTCAAGTCAGCGAAAACAAAATTACAATGGGGAAAATGACTGCAAGCAATACAGCCAGGCGTGAATTCAGACTGGGATAAACAGCAATTGCTAAAACCAGGTATGGTGTGTTTCTGTGGGAGACTTCGCCCCCCCCCCACCCCCCTTACTTTAAATAATCAGCTCCAGGAGGAGCACAACTTAAGAAGGGGGTGAAAGCCGTAGGTCGCCATTTTGGTGATCGCTGTGTTTCCCTGTTGCCGTTTGTGCCTCGTTGTATTGTCGGCAGTTGTTTTCCCCGTCACAATTTTATTTTTGCTAACTTAATGGGATACCAAAAACACCATTGTCTACTACTGACATTGTAATAAATATAATGTGTCAAATTTTCAGAGCGCCCCTATTACATTGTTAAAGTATGTATTCCTTTTTAAACTGTTTGAATATACTTAAATTACTATGGAGCCCTCTACATCCTAATTAGACAGTAAGATACTATTGTACCTATAGCATTTTTGCAATAGAGAAAACCAAAAATATGATGAAATAAATGGCACAGTTCCTTATTCAGTACGGTACATAGCTTGTCTGAATTGCTATCATTATAATAGCTTGCCTTAGTTAGTACCACAAAGGAACGTAACATGTTGAAGTTTCCCTCCAATACTGTTCCATTCACTTTTGCAAATATGTCACTATAAGAGCCCTTATTTGAACGCTTGAGTGTGATTTGTTCCCATAGCGTGGTTTGCACCCTTTAGCTCCTCCTCCAGCTTACTCCTGTTGGTGGATTTTGCCCACTGGCAGCACTGCCCCTGGGGCAGCACTCTTGTGCTCCGCCTCCCATCTATCCCTATTTGTGGATTTCGTCCCCTGCTCCCAGGGCAGCAACCTGTAGCTGTTACTTCCCACAAATCAGATTGTTGCAAGTCTGAGGAATTGAGTGTTCTAAGTGTAGATGAAAATGTTATGGAAATGCTGCCCCCAGCAATGTGCACTGCTTGTCTTTGAATTTTGGTGGCTCAAGGTGTATGTCTGTCTGAATCCAAAAAAGCCAGACTTCAAGGGTTCAAATCTTAACCAGGGATATTTTTTTGTGCTTTGTATCAAACTCAGTTGTGAGCATTTAATCATGTAAGTATCACAAATCATTACCTTTTTTTCAATATTGCTAAATTAAGGCAGACGTAAGCAAGAGAATATATTTTATTTATAAACTGTAATAAATGGGGCGGTGCCATGATTGGTTCTAGCACTGCCCTGGGGCAGTGCAATGATGGTTGGTTTCTGTTGGTTGCCCCTGAGGCAGTGCCTGTGAAATTGTTTCCTGTGGGCTGCCGCTGGGGCAGTGCCTGTGTATTTGGTGCCTCTTGGGCTGCCCCTGGGGCAGTGTGCTCGCTGCCCCAGAGCAGTGCATGTGTAATTGGTTCCTACGGGGTGCCCCTGGGGCAGTACCTGTGTAGTTGGTACCTGCTGCCTGCCCCTGGGGCACTGCACAGGAACAAATACCCAAACACTGGCCCTGGGGCAGCCAGTAGGAACCAACTACACAGCTGCTGCCCCAAGGGCAGCCCACAGTAACCAGTTACACAGGCACTGCCCCAGAGTAAGCTGGAGGAGGAGCTAAAGGGTGCTGCCCTGAGAACCGCACTATGGGAACAAATCACACTCCAGCAATTTGAACAATAACGCATTTTGATGAGATGGACCACAGAAGCGTCAAAGTTCATTCAGCTTCAAAGGATTCAGAAATAGTGAGCTGCATGTTTGAGATGCACTGGTATTATACATCCTAAGAGAATAGACATAAGCCCACACATGAGTGCAGGAGCTGTAGTTGAAATATAAAGTCGAACACATTGTTTGAATAAACCTAGTATAGTTGAACTCAAACAGACAATGACTTTGATTCTGATTAAATATAAGGACTCTTTTTTTTTTTTTATTCTTCGTAACATACCGTTGTCTTCCCATAGATAAAAAGTAAAGACATGTTGAGATGAAGAGAACTTAAGTATATTATTTGTACCACATAGCTCTTCGTCTTCACAAAACACCTGTCCCTCATAAAATTCTACAGCTGCTATACATATAAAAGATAGTGCAGCAGCCATAAAAATATAGACGCTGTGAAGGTTGATCACGTATATCTCATATACCCAATCCAAATATACATTTGTGGAGCAGTGGAGCAAATATAAAAAATATATCTTATAGCACAGTTAAATTTATAATGCTCTCCTTAACCAAAAAGGAACGTTATATGAACGGACAACAGTAATTACAATTGAAAAATTTCAATACCGTTTATTTCCATCTTTTGACATGGTTGACTGGATTTGACGGAAGCCCTGTAACAATTCTAATATAGTCATAAAAAGGTTTGGAGTAAAGAGATTACTGGTGTGGCTTGAGGAGTAACCAAGCCAAACCAGCAGGCCCTTAACTCCAAGCGCCTCCCCCCCACCCCCATTTCCCGACCTTAAATTCAATAGCCAGGGAGGGTGAAATAGCATTTGTCTGGTGGGGGGTGAGATTTAAACTGATGTTTGGTGATGTGGTAGGGAAGCTACGAGTTCAGCTTTACATAAAGCTTTTGTGGGGTTGGGATTAAGACTCTTGGCAGCTTTTTTTGTTTGAAGGGTAGGCTGCAGTGTGGGTTCAAGACTAAGGGACTGCTTCTTGTGATGATTGGCTGCGGGGGGAGATTGGAGCAAAGGGCCTGCTGATCTGATTTGAGTAGCAAGCCCTTTGCTCCAAACCCTCCCCCCAGACTCATCCTCTCAAAAGTCAGACCAGCAGGCTTTGGAGTGAAGCTCCAGCCAGTATGGAATGGGGGGGGGATATTAAGCGAAGGGCCTGTGAGCACTCCCCAAGTCACACCAGCAGTCCTTCAACTACCCTGAAAAATGTGCAAAAACCCTGTATTAGTTACCATGCAAATACGATCAAGTAACTGCTGGATGTACTTCTAACTTTTAAACATCCCATTTAAGGGGCAGTTAAGAGCCAATGATATTCTGTTTACAGTAATGGCCAGCTCTGTTTGGTAAAATCATAAAATCCATTTTTTCCAGTTTTTTTTTTTTGCCTAGTCGAGGACAAATCAGCATGTTTTGCACAAAAATGTGGCTCAAAATGAATGGGTTTGCCCAAAAAGGTGGTGCAAAATGATTTTTTTCATTAAAATTTGTCATACAGTGATGCACACAATTTCATTGCCATATTGTCCCCACAGGCGTGTGGCATTTTACCCATCATACACAAACAGTGGTCCATCCTGGGCACTGATTGGAAGCTGGATGGGATCTCAAAAATATGCCAAAAATGATTTACGGGGGAGGGGGGCTGCATGACCAGGTAGTAAATAGTATGTGTTGGAACAACAGTAATGCAGAAAAACAAAGAAGAGCCCTACCGGGGGGTAACCACATGTGTGGTAATCGTAACTGCTGTAAAAATCTTAAAAGGGATAGCATTCAAACAACCAATCACGGGTGAGGTGTATGTCATCATTAACTTCATCACTTACAATACTACAAATGTAGTTTATGTTGCAACCTACAAAATATGTCCAGCATTTTGTGTTGGAAAAACAAAACGAAGTTTGAGGGATCGCATTAGTGAGCACCTTTGCAGTATTAATCAAAGTGATGGAGTCAGTGCTTTAGCCGTACATGTTGAGCGGGTGAGAAGCGAGCATGCTTTTGCATTCCAAGGACCTGAGAGGGTATTCATGAACATCAGAGGTGGTGACTCAGACAGAAGGTACTCATTTTGGCAATATAAATTGAAAGCTGGTAGTCCCCGGACTCAATGCTCACTTCCATGTAGCCTCATTTTTATAATTTGCCATTTTAAAAGTTTGTTTGTTTTACTTGTTCAATAACGGATTAGTGAAGTCTCCTGTATACTTGTCAGGTTATGGCTTTGCTGCTTAACTTTGAACTGCTATCTTAACAGCATTTATATACATTAGTAGTGACTCTGAATGTTCTTCAGTAACTTTAGCAACTTGCTATTACATCTAATATGTTGTATACCCCCGTGTTTCACACAGAGATGTCTTCTCCTTCCTACTGTCTCCTCTACCCTTATTGATCAACACATATGTATTTTTCTGTGTCATCATTATGTCATTATGAGTTTGCACTGAAAGTACAAAAATACTTTATTGACCTGCATATCATCACATTTATTTGCTTTTTGCTCATCTGGGACCACATATTCAAAGGAGATGTGAGGCCCAAAATTGAGATGCATAGTGCAGCTCAGAAAATGGGCGGAAGCATGATATTCAAAAGGGAGAGATGTGTCGCGCATTTCCAAGTGCGCGATCACGTGGGAATAATGTATGTGGCGCAGAAAAAGGAGGCGGGCACCTGAATGTGCTGCACAAGTGTATGTTAGGCCAAAATGTGTGGCGCATGTGTCACACATTACAAAACTGTGCCGCGCACAGTTAGGTATGAAAGAGGATGGCCTAAATTGGCCAGCCACTCACAGGCAGGCTGCAGAACTGCAGACAGACGACCCTGAGACAGCCCGCAGAGGTGCACCAGGATGTGCTCCAGGCACCCACACACAGCAGTCATGTCTGGACGATAGTACCCAAAGCCACAGCTGTGCTGTGCCATGCCTGCCCACCAAGCAACTGCCGGGTGCTGGTGGTTGACACCACCGGCACCACCCAGCCAGCCACACCCAGGTCGGGGATGCCCAGCTGCCACATGCCAGTCAGGCGCCCCAGCACACCAGCAGAGTAGACAGCTACAATGTGGCATATGTAAGGTGCCATGGCCTGCACCCATGTGACTGCAGAGTGCCACCCAATGGAGGCATGCGCCAATGGTGGCATCTGGGACAACAGTGAGCAGGATTCATGGCAGTAATGGTAGCAGCATGGCATGGGTCAGGAACAGCCCAGTGGCACACCGCATGGTGGAATACCATAGGTGTACACTGCAGGCTGTGCCAGACCGCCACCAGGAACCACATACATGTCACAGGTGCCACCACTGCAGTGTCACAATGCAACAGAGGCCCTGGGTTTGGGTCACTGTGGCATACTGGTGGTGGACAGTGCACAGCTGTGAGCAGTGTGGGGCAGGGGTGGCACCATTTGCGACCTGGAAGCAGCAGGGGCATGCCCCAAGGACACTGGACCCTCCCAGTGTTGTGCATCCAGCACCCCTAGGGCAAGAACATGGCCAGAGGTAGTGGTACTGCAGACCTCCCAACTGTGACACAGTATGGGGTACGGCATTCCTGTTATCCCTCAGTCACCCTCTGACCCACATAGAGTGGGTGACATTACACACTGACCCCTGAGACTGTTCTGTAACATTGTTTGACACTATGGGATGCTGGGTTCTCAGCACACATTGGCAAGATTAGTGCACTTATTTCCACAGTCATCTGAGCATGCACTGTCATGTGTGATGCTGTGTCATACACTCCAACCCTTTGGCAAACACCCTGGCACACATTTGGGTGCTATAGGGCTGGGTATCAGTTTAGTTATTTTTTGTTGACGGGGTAAGTGCACTAGATAAATTTTCAGGCATGACCCAGGAGAGGAGGATACAGATGAATGCCAACTGGCTTTGAACCAGACTAAGCTGTTAGTGGTATTTTAGTGAAGCACTGTACTCAGGCCAATGTAGTCCACCCACACACAACCTTGCATTCCCACCTGCCTGCTAAGCTACAGTACCTCCTGATCACCTTTGTGGATTGGTGGTGCTGCCCTGAAATGCAGGGTCTGTGCATGCCAATGGTATGCAAATGGCCTGCATACATTCCAGTAATGAGATGCAAGTTGCTGTTTGGGTGCTGACTGTGTAGTGAGGCCATTTGCATTTCCTTGCCGAATACTGCAGATCTGTGTGCCGCGCAAGTGGCTTTGCATCACATACTTGCACTGGGCACCTGCTGCGCTGCGCATCTCCCGCTTCGCAATTGCGTATGTTCGGGATATTTCGGCTGCATATGCACGACCACAGTATACAGCGCACCTTCTGAATATACCATTGTTTTGTACTGGTGCAGCTGAGTTGCACAGCACTTGCACGATGCAGCCTAACATTTTTGAATATGGGACCCCAAGTATTTTTGCACATTATGTATAGTACTTTTTTGCAAGGTTACACATAAATTGCACTGTATCTTTAAATTGTGATCTTAAATGTGTGGCCATTTATTAGTGATGTAGGTTTTGAGGAAGGAGGAGCTGTATCGTAAAAAATCCAACGGTATGCTGCAAACTACGGGACAGGGGCGGGTACATAGAAAAAAGAGGTAGCCAGCCTCAACTCAGTCCACTAGTCCAAGAAAATCAGAAACTCCACAGAATAGCTTCACACACTGATTTTGAATAGTCCCAGAATTTATTTAAAGAATAAATGGTACAATACTAGCCAGTGGTGAAACAATCTCACTGGTCACTCTTGCCCTGGCGCTTCGGGTCCAGACTAACCCTTTGAAGGGTTAATTTGGACCTGAAGCACTGGGGCAGGAGTGGCCAGTGAGTTTGTGACTAGTGGAGCTGTATCATAGTCTACTGCTAACTTCAATAAAGCTATGATAATCATCCTACGGCACATCTGAAGTGACCCTTGAGGTTTCTAGGGTTGTTTGTGGTGGTGGTGGTTGCTGTGCATGTCCACGGTGCTTTTGGTTTAAGTTCTTGGCAGTTTCTTACGAATATGAAACTATTACATTGTAGATAACGGATAGCTTTCTGGTGACTAGAAAAAAATGCACCCATGAGGAAGTAGCTGTCGCTGATTCCAGTGAAGTACCAGTACCTCAAGCAAAGCGCAAGACCAGAAAGTATGACGATGACTACCTGAAGCTGGCATTCACCTGGACCTGAACAAGTGATGTACCATAACCATAATGTGTTGTATGTGCTGATGTTCTGTCACAAAATAGTATGTGAGCCTGTAAGTTTCATTGACATTTGGAAACTAAGCATCCCAGATTAGTTTCTAAACCTCTAGACTTTTTTCAAAGAAAGCTGCATGAACTGATGGGTCAAAAAAACAAATTCTAGCAAGAGCCAATACAGTTGCTGCTAAGGTCTGGTGGAACACAGCACTGCACACAATTTCTAAGATGGCCACCAGAGTTCTCTGTGGATGTGCGACAATGCATGCGCAAAAGGTTCCTCTGTCATCATGGGAACCACGAGGTTTAAGAATAGCAATGTTGTGTATTTGGACTATCATATACTATTCTATATAGTGTATGCACTGCCTTTGTGTAGTTATGTTATCCTCACTCTGTTATGCAGATACATAAAAGGTCTCTGCACCTATATGCTCTGGATCACCACATCTGCTCCACCAGGAAGAATTATTAGAGGTTCTTTGAGCCCATTTAAAGTTATCAGAGGATAGAATTTTTGCTGTGGCTGCCCCTCGACTGTGAACCACTCTCCCATACCAGCTGTATTTGCTCCTTAGTGGAAGCATTTAAAGAAGCCTTGAAAATGTATTCGCTCTTCTTGGTCTTTTGTGATCCATGCTAAACTGTCTTAACACTTTCTGGCCTGTTTTAATGTTCTGAAGGTTATATATTTTGTAGCTACAATGGGTGTTTTTTGTTATGCTTGTATTTGTGTTGTTATGCCAAGCACCTTGAGCCCCTGGTATAATGTGCTAGATAAAGTATTTGTTTGTCTCTCTGTATATAAACTTAAACTATTTGTATATAAACTTTTCTTCCGTACATGACCAGGCTCTATCCGGGCCTCTACTGTTAGTGTCTTTCTAATTGAATGTAACATTGACCAGGCTCTTCTTGAGTCAGACTATGTATCCTGAATGTACTGTAACCACAACTGATGTGGATCCTTTGAAAAAGAGTACTTGTGCTCAATGGTGTTTTCTGATAATCTAATAAATAATATTTATTTCTTTATTCATTCATGTATTTAAAAATGGGTTACCAGGAGAGGCACACTGAGCTAAAGGTTGTTTCTGGTGTGATCCTGGGGAAGGGGAGAACACAATTACAAGGTTCCAGCAAGTCAGACAATGCAGTTGCAATGACAATGACATAAAGTGCAAGAGCTGAGTGCAGAACAAACAAGGTAACAACATTATTACATAGAACGGAGAACAAACAAATTAGCATATAAATCAGCTGTGCAACTGGACATGATCAGAAAGTGCTTAGTGGGTGTGGGGAGGGTGGCTGAGCTGGTACTGAGAGGGGTAGACAGAAGGCTGTTTAAACTAGCCTAAGAAACAGCCTAAACAATGCTGTTGGGAGGAAGGTAAGGGGCTGTCAGAATCACTAGGGAATGGGATAGGAATGGTTTAGATAGGGTTGAAAGGAGGAGAGGGGAGAGGTTTTAGCTGGCGCCTAATAGAGAAAATGGAGGAGTAGAGATGGATGGAGAAGGTAGCTGGTTCCAGAGGGAAGGGAGGCAATCGGAGAATGTAAGTTGCCCAGTTGAGGAGTGGGGGGTTATTTATTTGAATTTTGGTGTGCCCACTAAGACCGTGAAGTCCCTTTTTCATGGGTGACCCGGGCAGACAATGTAATACAGTACACAGAACAAAAAGCAAATAGTGAGCACCAAAGGTTATGAGCAGCAGATATACAATCAGTGAACAGTGGGGAAGGGAGAAGGTGTGAAGGTCCCTAGAGCACAGGGAGTAGGAGGAATAGGGGATGGGGAGAGGAGTGAGGATAGATATGAAGGAAGGGACCCAAACCAGTCTTTAGGGATGAGCGAAGCACAGTGGGACTGGTGACATGAGGGGAGAGGGGGAATGGATAGGGAGGGGTATAGGTTACTGTGGTGGGTATGAGAGTGTGAGTTGGTAGCAAAGCATCAGAAGGCAGACACAAGTACCCACTGTATTACCTTGAGAAATTCAATTAACCTTCCTGTGTTCCAGTCCACCCAGCTATGGAAATGTGTAAAACTGCAAGTGACATATTGCATCACAACAGGGCTATTCTTGGTAATAAATAACTAAATAAATACATACATACATTCATGCAATAGGGGTAGACACAAAAACTGTTAAATAAAGGTGTTTATTTCCACGGGTGTTAAATAAATCGTGGAACCACCATTTATTTAAATAGATGTGGTTTAAGGTGCAAAAAGTTAAGTGAAGATAGTAAGGGGTGTACAGTCTGGGGATAAGTGTGGAAGAAAACATGGTGGTAAGGCACCTTCCTGGTCCCAAGGTGTGTAGAGATGGAAGGAGGATTCTAGGGGGGCACTGGTCAGGAATGGACAGATAGTACTACAGGGCAGGATGTCATTGTCCTCTTTGAGTGAAATGGCCTGAGAGAGGTCAGACACTGTCCAGGCATAGTGCCAGAAGCTGTCAATGGCTGTTGGGCAGGTGACAGAATCAGTTACTTTGTGTGGTGGTGAGGGGTGCCTGTACATGACAAGGCTGATGACAGGAGGCTCTACAACAGGGACTTCAAATTAAGATTATAGGAAAAGATCTGGTGCAGAAGGATATGTATTCATTGGGGTCTGGGGCAACACCAGTAGTGATGGAGGCACGTACAGTGGGGTGGGCAGCATCCCTACCTGAGTGGAACTGAGATCCTCTGAAGAGTGTAAACGGTACACCAGCAAGCATGTAAACTCTCTGCTATGTGAGGCTGAATAATGCAGGCAGACAGTCTTCAACCTCCACACATGCATACAGGATCTACAGTGAGTATCCTAATAGCAAGGAGTAGCAAAAGGAAACAATGCAAACTGATAACCAAGAGGATGTGGGAAGGGAATGGATGGAAGAGAAAAATGGAGGAGACAGAAGAGGACAAAAGGGAAAGTGAAGGGGAGCTTGTAGTGGTAAAGTGTAGAGTCATATGTGCAATGCTCAAAATCTGTCCTGCAAGATGGCAAAATGAGAGGCCACCATGTCGGCAGGAGTTCTGGACATAGTAGCAGTTACAGAGACCAGGTATAATATCATGAAAATCGGGACTGGGATGTAGCCATTCCAGGGTGTGCTATATTCAGGAGGTATAGCGTAGGTAGGTAGGAAGGGCGGGAGGGAGGTGGTTCATTATGTGACAGAGGACATAAAGGCCATGGAAGGACAACGGAAACAGAGAAAAGCAGAGATAATATGAGTCATCCTGGGGACTAGGAAGGGCACCGCAACTCAAACAGGAGTGATCTGCAAACCTCCAGCACGAGGGGGGGAGGGGTGAGATAAGAACAGGATAAGAGAAATCCAAGGGTGTATTGAACAAGGATGAGGTATTGATGGTGTTGGAATTCAATATGTCAGCTGTGGATTGCAGCATTCCTGATGCAGCTAGAGGAAGTAGTACGGAATTTCCTAGACTCCCAGCCGATGTCATTTCTGTGGCAACTAGTTAAGGAACCAACTCATGAGGTGGTAATACTATAGGTTGTTCTGTGTAACGTGGAGAGTGTCCCTGCGGGCACAGTGTGAAGCCACTGGGGAACTATTAGTCACGAGATGATGTGCTTCACCATAAAATCTGGAATGGAATATGGGAACACTAAAACAAGTGTATTGGACTTTATGAAGGCCGATTTCAACAAAATGAAGACACTTCGCCAGCTCGCAGTCTTGCAAATGCCTTAGACCTTGAATAGTCCTGATATGTCTGTGTATTGAAACCTGTACTCTGCCTCAAATAATGCCTACTTGTTAACTCACTGTAACTGTACTAAGCACATGACACCACTTACTTTGTATCCCCAAAGTAATTTTTTCTTATGTAATTGCACTTACCTGTAAACCCTGTATTTGTTGTCTGAACTGGACACTTGTGAAAATGGGCAATTTTGCTCACATGCCTTTCTAGTATAAAAAATAAACTGAAACTAAACTGAAACTGGTACAGTGCCTCATGGAAAAACTGGTAGTAATAGGGATAATGCATGGAGTATAGGGAAGGTGCATATAAATATGGTGGGCCTTATAGAAAGCAAACAACCTCTGTGTCAGACAAAGTAAAGGAAAAGTAGCAAGCATTCATAATGAATTGGGTGACACAGAAGGAAGAGGATGGGGGTAGTTATCATGAGAAATAAAATGTGTGCTGCGAAGGCATCTAGAAGTCAAAAGACAGTAATGAAGTAAAAAACAAGCAAGTTAGCAAACAAGGGTGATATGACATTATTTGGGTACATTAAAGAAAAGTGTCAAAGCAGGGCCTAGATAGTAGCACTAAAGGTGGGGGGGGGTTAAGAAGTTGTCCAGAAGAAGGCAGGACTATCCGACAAGTAGTTTTGTTCTGTTATCACATCGGAAGGGGTATGGGATGGGACACAGATTAGGGAAAAGGGCATGAAAGGAAGGTAGTTTGACGTTAGGCCTATTATGGAGGACAGTTTACCCAGGGAACTAGTATAATTGAAGGTGGACATGGAAAAGGGGCCTGATGGGTTTCATACCAGGGTACTTAAGGAAGCAATGGAGGAACTTGCCGCCCCTGTGGTGGCACTCTTAGCATCTATCACTGGATATGGCAAAAGTTCCACAAGACTGCAGGAGGGCAGATGCAGTCCCACCTCACAAAAGTTGTAAACTGGCATTGGAAGGAAACTACAAACCTGGCAGCTGGACTTGTGTGGTAGGCCAGGTCATGGAATCACTACTTAAGGAAAGGAAAGTGGAATACCTTATAACTTGTGGGTTGCTGGTTCTTAAGTAGCATGTGTTCAGTGGTAGGAGATACTGTCAAATAAAGCTGACATACTTATTTAACTGGGTAACCACAGAGGTAGGTCAGGGTAGAGCAGAGAATGTTGGCTATCTTGAGTCCAGTTAGATCTTCATCACCGTTGCTGTGCAGGCTTAGAAGGGGTCCAAAGATGGAGGAATTGGGTACAAAACTGGCTAATTATCATAATTCTGATGGTGGTGGTAAATGGAGTTCAATCGGAAGTAGGTACAGCAAAGAGCGTGGCGCCTCAAGGGTCTGTACTGGTGCCTGGCCTTTTCAATGTCTGTATTATCAACATTGCAGAGGGTGCAGTGGAAAAAAAAGGAAGAGATGAAACAGGCAGGCAGACTAGTCAAGAGTTTGGCAACGGGGATTCAATGCCCCCAAAAATATATATGCACATAGGCCACATAAACCCAAGGAAAATATATCATTTGGTGGGTGGAATAGTTCAGAACAACAAAAAAGTAAGGGAGCCTGGGTGTCAACATATCTGATGACCAGCAGAAAAAGGGAGATAGTGATACCACAATACATAGATCAATGGTAGTGACGCACAAGGAGTAATGTGTCCAGTACTGGAGGCAACATCTCAGGAAATACATAGACCGGGCGGTAGCAGAACAGATGAGGGCAACCAAAATGGTGTATGGCCAGCACAAGAAGCTCCACGAGGACAGACTCATGTAAATATGTACTCACTGGAGTAAAGGAGGGAAATGGGAGACATGATGGAAACATTCAAATACCTCTAGAGTCTCAGTAAGGTACACGGTGGTGGAATGAACAGAATGATATGTTCGAGCACAAAGTGACATGATCACAGGCTGGAATGGTGGAAACTTAGAGGTGATGACAGAAACAACTTCTTTACAGAAATGGTGGTGAATGGGCATGACTGGCCTACCAGCAAAGGTCTTGTCCCTCAGTCAGTAAACGGTTGCAAACATGCACAGTTTAGGCACAAGGTGACCTTGATAACATGGCTTGGGGGGATGGGGAAAGCTGTAGATCAGATAGGGTCTACGGCGGCATAATGGGTATGGATCAAATGGAAGACTAGGTGGGCCAGAAGATACTTTGCTGCCTTTGTTTTCTATGTTCTGGAGGATCAGAGTTCAAAGCAAAGCGGGGGACAAGCAAATGCAAGTAACCAGCAGTGCAAACAAGGAATGGCACAAGATAGGAAAAAAGAGGTCACTCTTGTTGCTAAAAGTAGTTGATAAAGCAAAGAGGGCAGTAATCACAAGGTGTGACTCAACGCAGAGGGATGATAGGGTGGTGCAGTGGAGGAAGCAGAAGGATGCAGGTAATGCAGTGCAGACTGGAAATCCACAAACTAATGAAAGAAGATGTTGGGCAGGTGTGAGGCTGACATTTTTGGTGGGGAAGCACTCCAAACACCTGGAACACTGGAGACATCGGTTGGTTTAAAGTGGAGTACAACTGGGGCAAGACCTAGTGACCAGAGGGGTGCCTCTGCAGTCAGTGCTATGCACTGTGCCGTGCAAGGTCTTTATTAGTGACATGGCACAGTGTCTAGAATGGAGGGTCAGCCTGGTGACGTATGACACAGAAAGCTACAATATGGCGAACACATCAAGGACTGTGAATGAGTAGAATGATGACCTCACCTTGAGCACTGTATCCAGCACAGTTTGCACAACCTAAGGAACTAAATGGATATACAAATTTGCCAGCAGAAACAGGCCATAAAGGTCTATCAAGTCTTCCAAAGTGTGCAGCTCTATGTAGTTCTCTTAAGCAGGCCCACCACCAGTCCTCTTTGAGTCAACTATCCCTCTCCTTGTACTATCCCCCTTCCTCACCCCAGGAACACCTCCTCTTGGCCTAATTGTATGTTCCACATTGTCCCCCCACCCCCCGCCTTGAAAGTAGCCACTGTATTTACTGCAACCACCTCCGCTGGCAACTAGTTCCACCCTTTATATGAAAAAGTGCTTCCACGATTCCTTCTTAAATCCACCCCCAAGTAACTTAAGGCACTGCCCAATTGTTTTACCCTGCTCCCTTAAGTGAAAGATCCCCTCTGATAGGTGGGGGGGGGGCGTTGGTGTTATTTCTTATTTTGTTATTGTGGATGCAGTTATTGTTGTTAAAAATTTTAATAAAGCATATTAAATTGAAAAAAAAGAAAGATCCCCTCTGATCTTAGCCTGTTTATTCCGTAAAGGTACATGAAGGTCTTTATCATGTCCTCCCTCTCTCTCCTATCCTCTCAGGAGTACATGTTGAGATCTCTCAGCCAATCCTCATACCTTTTGCCTCCCCCCCATATCGTGGATCATCCTGGTTGCCCTCCTCTGAACCCCCGATAGTAGCTTGATATCCTTCTTCAGATACAGGCACCAGAACCGAGCTCAGGGGGGTAACAAGTGAGGTACCACAGGGCTCGGTGCTGGGACCAGTGCTGTTTAATGTTTTCATTGCCGACATCACAAAAGGGATGATGAGCAAGATCAGTCACGTTGTGGATGACACCAACTTAGGTCCTTTCAAAGTAGCCCTCAAAGACCACATTCTCTCCTCCCGTTGCTGCCAGTGCACCAGCTAGCCATGGTCATCTGGCCTACCCCTCCAATGCCCCTACCAACTGTGTGCTGACCATGCTTGTCTGGTCAATGCTCCTGTAGTGATGCATAGTGGGTGTGACGTCTGGCTGTGGGTAATAAGCCTCACAGTTCCACCAGACCCTGAGTGGAGTGAGTGTGTTAAGGTATTATTCTCTTATGTACAATATTGTTAATTTGCTTGACAAAGTCGGGATCTCGACTGCTTTCACTCTGACAATCACAGGTTCCTTAGTAGGACCTGTGTAGCAATCAGCTTGTATAGGCCTCATCCTTGTCATTGCTTGCATTGTTACTACTTTGCATATGTGTGTACTCTGTTGGTGATCTGCAATCACAATATGTACCTGTTGTTACTGTTTACACTGTGCTTCTGTGTTGTATACTGTTTTTTGACATGGAGCCTTTGGAAATAAGTCTAAGACTCAAAGGTTTGTAATTCCGATATCTTCAATAAATAAATAAATAATATAGCGCTGCTTCACTGTAAGCTGACCTGGAGGAGTGTCAAGGGGGGCTGCTGGTGTGGTGCCTGGTTGAGCTGCTCCCCTGGTGGAGTGGCTAGGGCACCTGCACTTGGTGGTGTGGGGGACCTGTGACCACGGCTCATTTCCCAGCAGGTCCAATACTACTGCAGTTAAAAAAAGTATAATTTCCCCCTTCAGTGTTTTACCCCATCCCCGAAGTACACCCCCCTCAGAGTTAGGTATATTTAGTCTGGGGTGTGTGGGGTGCGAACCCCTCCCCCCAAAAAGGATACTATGTCTGTTTGTAACATGTGCGTGCTTAGTTCTATGGTCGGTGTTTTTCCTGACCTTTTTTTTACCACCCACTGTTTTGTGTGCGGCATTGTTGTTTTGCATGCTTCCGGTTGCAACATTATGACACTGTGCTGCCCACATCTGGAGCTCTTTTTTATAAATCTTCATGAAAATGTCATTGGCCTGTATTAACTCCTTCATGATGTCCTTGTATTTGTCACACCTGCATGTGACAGATTCAAGGAGATCTGTTGAGTTACACAAGGGTTGCGGACAATGGGAGATAAAGGAGATGCCGTGGTAATGCAGTTGGCAGAGAACAAACAAATCAAGGTGCTGACTAGATGTGACAATTGAGTCATTGACCAGGTGGGTGTGAGACGAAGTCTTTGCACAGGTGGTCCAGTTTTTATATGCCCACAAAATGTTATGTTTCACATTTGAACATAGAAGAGTAGCTAAACACTGTGTGAGAAACTGAGTTGATTAGCTATCCTCCTGCCTGTTATACACTTGCCTGTGCAGGGCAGCATCCCAACCACTTCTACTCACTGCCATTACACCATGAGGTTAATCACCAATTTGAGTACAGAGTCAGCCCTGCAGGTCTGTGTGACAGCACTGGAGATGTGACCCCACAAATCATATTGATGCATTCTCCAGCAAGATCAGTACTTTAATACTCAGAGTATGCTGCTATAGTGGTAAAATGCTATTGGCATAAGCAGAAATATAAAAAAAAACACAAATTAAGTGAAACAAAAGAAAACACAATGTTGCAAGGCACACTAAGATATTGATGGACCATTAGTGAAGCTTTTGAAAAAATTAGTGTTTGAATGGAACCTGAGCAGGGTAGTGTGATGATTTCTGGTTGATGCTTGATGTTGTCCCATTGTTGAAGCTAAGTTGTGCAGTCAGTCATCTCATGGCACTTACCACCTCATTCTGTACGCAGATGTGTTGGAACCCCCCCCCAAAAAAAAAAATAATCAAGCATAACCTAGACAACGAGGTGATAAATGACAGAAGATAAGAATGACTCCTCACAATGAGCAGAATGAGCTATTTCTTACCTGCATCACTCCATCATCAATGATAAACACCACTGCCAATCATACACTAAGCACTGCAATTAGAGGAAGCCGTTGGGTCAGCTCTCAAAGAGTGGTGGATGGTGAACAAAGGCAGCCTGCTACTTCCCCACCCCATGTCACAATTGATGACTGGAACAAAGTCTAATGAAGTATTCCTGGATTGTGCAGCGATGACCCATTTACATCTGTGGCTAATTTGCCAATGTTTCCTGTGGCTGCCTGTCACAGAATTTTTTTCCCAAGCAGAGCATTATTGTCCACTCTGAGCTTGTTGGCAAGGGCCATGAATATACGCAGCTGACAAACAGCTGCTGCGGGTGTTCAGGATCAATGTAAGCAGTGAGCACTGGGATAACATAACCAGTGCACAGAACCAACTAGCACCCCATTAACGTAAAGTAAGTCTAAGTGAAGGTCAAAATGGTGGATCAGATGCCAGGCAGGTGCGGGTGAGAGGCTGTGGTGGTTGCAGCGGGCACCTGGACCTAGCATGGATTGAATCAGTAGGATACTGCACTGCGAGCAATCAGTGACTGGTGTGGCAGGTGAGCAGTGGAAGCACAAATCTTTGGAGCCCATGCACTGTTAACCACAGAATAAACGTGTGTCTTCAATCAGGCATCAGGACACATCAGCAGCAGCTGTCGACTGGGAACACTGCGTGATCATACTTCAGTGGGAGGTGGTCACCCTCAGATTAGGTGATCCAGTTCCAGTGCCTATAGGCAGTCATATGCAGCCACAAAGTATGATGTCAGTTGTTTGAGTAGGCGAAAAATGGCAGCCTGACACTGGGGCATAGGAACTCCACCCCTGCCCCCTCCCCCACAGCCAACTGAGGAGTGAATAAGAATCTGCCCAAGTGATGCATCGACACACCGAGCCATGGTATGTCTGAAGTCCAGGCAATTGGCACAACTTTCTTTGCCTCCCACTGAAATTATACTGTGTCAGAAGCATGATGTGGGCAGGTACACTGCAAGGATGTGGTGGGAGCTAGTAAAGTGGGGGGTATTTAAACATGGCTGGGAGAGCCATAAGGGGAACCTTAGAGGTGGGAAGGAGGGTTGGAAAGGCATTGACCAAGTAAGGTCAAGGGCCATAAAATAGTGTAGGGCTTATGGGCAGACTGGATGGCTCAAGCGGTCCTTCTCTGCCGACATTTGTTATGTTTCTCTGTTACTTTCAGTGCTGCCTGTCCAGGAACATGGTGATAAGTGGGTAGCAAAA
Source organism: Neoceratodus forsteri (assembly GCA_016271365.2). NCBI lineage: Eukaryota > Metazoa > Chordata > Ceratodontiformes > Ceratodontidae > Neoceratodus > Neoceratodus forsteri. Next base: position 1,088,853,475 of record CM057455.1, read on the forward strand.
AGGTGGCAACGCTGTTTGTGAGAAGGAAGAGGAAAGAGCAGTGTACTAAAATTAATAAGTGTATTGAGGTAAAGAACACCACCCAAAAAACATCTATAGTAAGTCAAGTGTAGTCCTTTGAAGTCAGGTGACAGTGAAACGCAGGATAGGTGGTGGTTTTGGGGGAGGGGGTTGCGTCCAGCACAGATCAGCAATTTGGGTACACTAGAAATATTCTTTTAGTACAATGATCCTTTTGCTCAGTCGTCACAATGAACTAAAATCACTCATTGTTACCCACTTTACCGCTTATAGTATGGCATTCACGTGCAGGAGACATGTAGAACGCCCAATCGAGATGTCACTCCTTGTAGTATTTTGGCCTTTTGTAAATCACACTACCTACAAGGTGAGCCAAAGGGTTTATAGGAAAATAAGAACAAGAGTGGACGTAGAATAAAGATGTAACAAATCGAATGTCCACAGCTTCCAAGTTAGGGGGCCACTAAAAATGGGTGCCCTATAAGGGACAGATGCAAGCGCAGGAGTGTGAAAAGTGCAGAGTCAGTGGCACACACTGTACTGGTGCACAAGCAGTCAGAGTCAGAAAAAAATAGAAAATTAAGGCAGGTTGATTAAACTACTGTTCCACAATCAAATGCAAGAAGGTGCTACCACTCAATACTGTGGGAGCAATCATGACCTCACATGAACCCAGGCACTGGATTCACAGAATAGCATATGTATTACACACTGTAAATTAAAAACAGACATCTATTTTCACCCCTTGCACACTGTAAATAAGGCTACACCATGGGATTAAATTATTTCCCAATGTATCCATCACTTTATGGTCCAGTAAATTAGTTGAAGTATGCAGTAGGGCAGTAGCAGCCTGTGGGTCCGAGTTTCATTTGTCAGTGGTGATAGTAGTAGTAGGGAGTCTAGTGACTGCTGTGGGCAGTAAATATAGAGGATATGCTGTCTCCTGCATTCGTATTTGTGCAAGCGGAGTCTTTAACATTGTCACTTTTGCAATTTGCACTATCGTGACTCCCTGCTCCTGTCTTGTGGCCAGCTGTCCCATCATTCTCCCTGTTTGTTTCATTGGCCCCTAGTTGGTTTGAAAAAATCTTTGTACTGCATTTTTTTTGTCAAAAACCCCAAAGCAACCTCCCAAAGAGGGTCCAGGATCCATTTACCGGCATCGCCTAGTGGCTGAGCACATGGACCAAGGCATGCGAGGCACTCACCCTGTGGCCACTTGGGATGAACGGAGGCGTTATTTGTGTAGGGGACTGTTTTTATGAGCACCGAGCTGTATGGAGCTCTTGCAAATTCTACAATAAAGCCATTTTATTTACTGTATACCTGGATTATCTGGTGTCAGAATTGTCTCTTTTCCTTATTTGTGTAGCTCTGGAACCAAGCAAAATGTATAAAAATAAAATTCATAAAAAATAACATCACAAAACAAAACTGTTCCTTGGGAGATAGGATTGGGCAGCACAGCAACTTGGTAAGGGCAATAACAGAAACACCCTTCTGTCAGGGCACCAGACCATGAGATGCAAACCTGGTAGACGGCCCTGTAGTCAAATGGCATAGCGTGAGGAGAATTTCTAGGCATGAGATACAGATTTCGACTCAGTCATGCCATGAAAGATAATGGGTGTTGCATGCCTAGAATCTTGCTTGCCACTTGATAGGTTTCAAAAAGTTTGAAAAGAACGTTTGACTACCGGATAGGCTACAATGGGTGCAACTTACATACAGGAGCCAATACAGAAGGGGCTCTGTGATAGTGACGTTAGTGATTTGTAAAGTGGTACAGTACATTGTTTTATGCCTGAAGAGATCTGTTGGCACATACAGGTCATGTCTTCCCATTCTGGCTTGTATTGGTGCTTCCATAAGCATTTTAGTCATTCAAGGTCACATAGGGAACACGTAACTATGGTTTAGTAGCATTTGAATAGGAAAACTCATGATAATAGTTTTGTTCTCTGCACACTGTCTATTTATAATGCTACTGACTTTTCAACAGACACCTTTGGATTGAGAAACAGTGTCAGTGTATATCAGCCGGCACAAAACAAATCAGTGGAATGGGCGGTCACTAACAGTGTGATGGTGTTGCTGCATGCAGTGTTGGAGACTGTTTACCAAGGTGCTGTGCTGACCCATCACAAGTGGGCTGCTTGCAACTATACAGGAAGCCCAGGGAACATACGAACATATGATGAAGCCAGCAGAAGAAGGCCATTTGGTCTATCAAGTCTGCTCGTATTGCAGGGAACAATTGGAAACAGGTGGAAAAAGTATTGGAAAGAACGGCTTGGCCAGTAATAATGAAAGTGCAGCACAAAACAACAGCCACAAGGCAGGAGAGAGACCAAAAGCACTAACCCACTGTAAATGGAGTGACTACAGCTGTGTGAACTAGAAAAACAGTGGATGTGTTGACAAGCTGGCGAAAAAAAAAGGAATTTATGGTCACACAGTGTGATTGTGCTGGTGCATGCAATGTGGATGGTCTCCAACGTGCTGTGCATTGTGGGAGGTCCTCCAAGCACCAAAGACTTAGGCTCCACCCGAGGTAATGTTCATTTTATTCAAGAAAACACACAGCTTTTAATGTTAAGCATCAACAATGCTACCAAAGACTTTTATGCACATTAACAGAAGGTAGCATCAGAAACAGTGGGAAATTGTGCACTTTTAAAATCGGGACCATTTCAGGCTGACAGTATCCCTTTAAACACTGGTGTTAAACAGTACTGCCATTTTCTGGTCTCCCGACTTCCTGAGCAGTTTTCGATCTAATTGACTTACTTCCTGAAACCTTTGCGAATTTAACTAGCTTGCTGTACATGCATAATTTGGGCTTCCCTAGAAAACAGTACCTCTACTAACAAGAAATAGTGCGCCCATGGAGGACTATTTCTGACTGTTTTGGAGTTTCAAAAGCATCATTCCAAAACTCCAAAATGGAAGCGTTCTAGGGCCTGAATCCGGTAGCTCGTTTTTTTGAGCTACCACAAAACGGCTGCAGGCTCCGCCCACACAGCCATAAAAACTTGTGGACAGACGTGGCACTGTGCCTACTAAAGCTGTGGAAACATTGTATCTACTATCGCTGTGAATTGCCAAAGCAGGTAAACCACACAACATCGGTGAGCATTGCTTCTTCCTGCTGCAAAAGAAGTGTGCTGGGAGACAAGGCAACAGTATGGCTTGATGACATCCCTCTGTCCAATGACAGTTTGCCGCTGTATCAAGGATGTGCCTGCTAATGTGGAGACACTGTTCAGAAAAACTCATACCTTTTTCCTGCAAATTGCTGACTCCACGGATACCGCTGGTGCTGCAGAGCTCCTGGTTGATGTACTGTATATTATGCCACAGAGGCAGATGTTCTGGAAGAGTTCCTGTTCTGCATCTGCTGCATGCAAGAGCAACTGGAGAAGAGCTGTTTCTCATGTTGAATAAATTCATTATCAAGAGAGGTCTTGACTGGGGCCAATGTGTGGGAATTTACAGTGATGCAGCAGGGGGCGGTAACTGGAAGGCACAGTGGGATGGTGACAAGATTGCAAACAGTGGCCCCATATGCTGTCTGGAATCACTGCGTGGTCCACTGAGTAGCACTAGCAGCAAAGACAATGCCAGCTGAGCTCCAGAAAGTTTTTGGCAGAAGCTGTAAAAGTGGTGCACTTTATCAAGGCACCATCAGTAATGCAAGGCTGCAACTAGGAGTAAAGCACATATCCTCATATCTTATTACAGCATCAACATTGCTGTCAGGATGCTGCTTTTGGGTCCTTGGTCCTCCAGTCTCCTTGTCTCCTCCTCCTGGAGGACTGCTTGGAGTCTGCAAGAGTGAATAGTTAACTGTATCCACATTGTTAGAAATATGGGTTACTCACCTGCAACGATAGTGCTACTCGTGATATACAGTTCACATCCACACAAGCCAACAACCTCCCCTGGCAAGTAGTATTTGGGTCCCTGCTTCTAGCCTACAAAAGATCTGATGTCACGGGGCTGAGCCAGAGGATACACTACCGAGATGACGGAAGGAGCTTAGCTTGAGGATTTCTGATGTCTCACCTGTCTTCAGGAAGACTGCCAGAATGTGGATGTGAACTGTATAACACTAGTAGAACTACAGTCACAGGCAAGTAACCAGTATTTCTTTTCCATTGAATGGTAAAGTATGGGTTTCTTGTCATCTGTTCTTGTTCTGAGAAACTTACAACATTGTGGGGTTTAAGTGAGGTCATGTAAACTGGAATTAAGGTTTGCTTTTGGGCTAATATGCAACTGGGCTAATATGCAATAAATCAGGTTGCCTCCTATTTGAGTTCCAAGTTTGGTTTGGAGTAACTTAAGTCAGTTCCATCCTCAGAACGCACCAGGGTTATGGCATCGTGCCATTAGGGCACCAATTATCAATGTCGCCGACCACTGTTTTTGCAGGGGGCTGCACCCCCGCACCCACCCTTGTGGGGGTCTATGCCCCCCACATGCCCCTAACTATTGATACCAACTCTGGGGGGGTGGACCGTGGGAGGGGGTGGTGAATCCCAGTTTGGGCGCTCTAATGCCAGTGCCCTGACTGCCTGCAGTGACTTAAGCCAGGTCGTAATGCTCACATATTTTAGAAACATGCACATATAGAATGTAACAGAAGATAAGCGGCTTACCCAGTGTGCCCAGCTCTTTAACCTTAATTTTTTGTTGTTCTTGCTTTTTTTGGGCTGTAGACACTACTTGATCTTCGGCACAATCTCTTCCCCCCCTTCCTTACCCCTATGATTCCCTTGTGCCTGTCCCAGGCATTTTTGAATCCCACCACTGTTTTTGCCCCAAGTACCTCTGTTGGAAGGCTGTTCCTGGTGCCCACCACCCTTTCTGTGAAGACGGACTTCCTTACATCTCTCCTGAATTTATCCCCCTCCAACTTCATAGCATGCTCCCTTTTTCTAGAGCACCTTTTCCTCTGAAAACGAACCCCCTCCTGTACCTTATTAACCCCTGTGAGGTATTTAAAAGTCTCTATCATATCACGTCCTCCTCTTCTCCAGGGTGTATATATTGGTACCCGATCAGATTAGCACTAAAGGGATAGTGCCAGGCAAGAGAGCGCTAGTCCCTATTGCGCCACCACGGACAGCGTGCAGGCATGTAGAGTGCTTGTGATATGCGCTCCCCTGGTTGCAGTCCATGGTGCTGCCACAGGACAAGGGCAGCAAAATACCAGAGGCTAGACAAGCTGCTCTTGTGGCGTGGAGGGCTGGTGCATGGAGTAGCTTGGCTGGGAGGCAGTGGAGACCAACGTTCTAATCCTGGTCTCCAACCATTTTGTAGGAATCAGGACTTTATTTTTTACAAGGGGCCATGGAAACAGTATTTCACGGCCCCACAAATTTAACTTGCCCCATGATCCACCCCCCCAGAGTGGGAATCTTCAAGTCTGGAAGGTGTGGGGGCAGAAAACTGACATCATTTGTGCCACATTGTTAATGCCAATGGCATTGTGGTCAGCTATGTTCCAACCCAGTGCCATATATATTATGGTTGCCTAATGTGGGTATGACTGTTATTATCACAGAACCCCGACATGAGGGTCATGCGAGCACCCAACCACAATGGCCACCTAACCACTAGTGCTCCGGACTGCCTTTTCATTATCCATCACCATCCTTCAGATCTTCACTCCTGTGCTCCCTACTTGCTACAGAACCTGGCAGAGATGGTTCCCCTTATGTATTTGGGGGTCACCATTTCCAATGATAGACCCCAAAAGAAAGAAAGATTTAGATCATTCACCTCTGGCAGCAGCCCTCCCACAAGCCAAAATGGCCATGATGGAGCAACCTTCAGCCTCTTGCGACTTGGTGGGGTTTAAAGCACTTCTACTCTCCCAATCAGCAAACATCCAGACTATTAAACTTCACTTGTATCTGGTGGGGCTCTGTATATTTGTGCTGCAGATGTAGGCAGCTATAGCAGAGGAGCCCAGGTGGTTTTTAATCTGTGTGCAGGGCTGTTCTAGGGTAGTGGTATTGTACCTGTGTGTGGCATTTTCTCCCATTTTGCATGAAAGCAGCTGAAAACTAAGACAGGCACCTCTTTGTATACAGGTACTAAAAGGGGACATTTACAGCTCCTTTTGTGCATGCTGGTCTGCCTTTTTAAAGGCAGTCCACCTTGTATTGTCTAGCTCCATGGGGAGGCAATCATCAGACGGTCACCATAGCAACAGGTGACATCAGGAACAGGCACCCTATAAAATACACGGCTCTAGCGAGCAGAGCACAGAGTGGAGGCAGCCAGCACAGAGGTGTAGAGGGCAGGAAGCTGTAGCTTTTCTGTAAGTGCTGTTTATCAGCTGTTGGTTATTACAATAAAAAGACTGCCTTAGCACGGAGAGTAAAAAATGGATAATATGTATGTAACACTGCAAGGGGGAGAAATAGGTGTACAATGCACAACATGTTTAAAGTTTAGCGTAGTTGAAATGACCAAATTCACACACTTTGTGTGCAAGCAGTGCATAGGAATAAAAGAATTAAAGGTTAAAGTGCTAGGACTAGAGATGGAATTTAAATGCTATAAAACTAAGGATAAACAAGTACATAGTAGAGAATATCAAATGGGAAGAGGAATTATGGGGGGGGCAGTAAAAGAATAAGGGATACTGAAAAGGATGCTGAGCTTCCAACAATAGAAACAAATAAAAAATTTAAAAAAGGAAGAAAGGCCATGCTATTTTCCGTTCTAACAGAAAATCGTTTTGAACTACTAGAGATAATAAGGGAGGAGACAGAATCTGAGACAGTAGATTCAATAAATCTGGAACAAGAAGGGGGTATTAACATGGAAATAAATCCTGAACAAACTACAGTGGTCCATGATACCCCATGTAATGAAACATTGGACCACAATATGCATATATTAGGTGACCCAATCATCAGATTTACAGATCATACAACAACGAAGATAAGTAAGCAATCAGTTGTTAGCAGTTGTTTTCCGAGAGTAGGAGTGAGGAGCATGATTAATATTACTGAAGATTTAATGAAAAAGGCACCCACAAATTCAATCATGTTAGTACATATAGGAGCAAATGATATAAGAAATTTCAAAACAGATAATATCTTTAGTACAATTCAAGTAGTCGATAAGAGAATTTATAATGATGCATGTAGATTAATTGTTTCTGAAATGTTGCCAATACCAAGAATGAATCAACACATTAACAACAAAATAAAAAAAAATTATACTTGGATTCGACAATGGAGCTTAGCTAAGGGTATAGCATGTGTGAGGAGTTGGGAGCTCTTTGAAAATCAGAATCACCTGTTCAGTCACAATAAGTTACACCAAAGTAGAAGGGGAGAGATCTACTAGGAACACTTTTCTCAGATAATATTAGAAAAGCTTCAAACTAACATCTAGGGTACAAGGGAACAAAAAGCTGGGTCAAGTATTGTGTATGCTGAAAGCTTGAAGACAAGCAACCAAAAAAATAAAAGAAAAAGGGACAGAAACACTACTTTAAAAAAGACACAAATGTCAGCACTGATAAAACCATTAATGACATAAAGTGCACACAGAGGCGGGGTGAGAACAGATCTGCAGTTCATATATTACTAGCAAATGTCAGAAGCTTGAGAAATAAAACTGACGAACTGAAACATCTTTTGTTGAAACACAGTGTACATGTTTGTGCATTAACTGAAATTTGACTTAAAGATCAAGAATGCGGGGTTACAATTCCAGGTTATACTATGTCCTTAAGAATCGAGTAAATAAGAGTGGAACACGATAGCTATATATGCTGCAGAAGAAACAAAGGCATATGAAATAACTCCTCCAAATGTTTTGTGCGAGGTAACAGAACTCTTTTATGGGTTAAAATTCAAACCGGGGGAAAAGACATTACAATAGGGGTAGGGTATAGGTCACCAGGTTTAAACAAAGAGGGGAATGAGGCGTTTTTGACAGCAGTCAGAAATATGACAATAAATGGAGATTATATTTTACTGGTGGATTTCAATTTCCCAGCTATCAATTGGGAAATGCAACAAGATTGTACATTACATGAAAATACATTCCTTGAGATTGCAGCTCAACAAGGTCTAGAGCAATTTATGAAGGAAAAAAAAACCTGAGGAAATAATATTCTGGACTCTGTTCTGAGCAATATCGAGCCAGACAAGGTCACAACAGAGACTGACATGCCAATTGGAGCCAGTGATCATAAGGCCATTAACACAGAAATAGATAGAGATAGAGAAAACATACGGGGACAGACAGTGGTAAAAAACTATTATAAAGCAGACTATGCATCCATGCAGAGAGTTTTACGAGGATGGAACTAGGAAATGGAATTAAAGGACCTAGACATGGATGCTACATAGTTGAGACTAAAAACCAAAATAGATTATTGTATAGATATGTGGGTACCTAGGGTAAAGAAGTATAATAAAGAGGAAGGATACCGGCCTGGTGTAGTAAAGCAATTAGGAATAGTATAAGAAGGCAGAAGGAAAAATGTGTAAAATATAAAAAAAAATCCTAGTGAAGATAATTGGGCGGCATATAAAAGGGAAATAAATAAAAATAAACGATTGATTAGGGAGAGCAAAAATTAATGCAGAACAAACAATGGCTAATGATGTAAAACCTTACTGTTTTACTGTTGCTGGATAAACTAAAAAGCTTTTTCATACTAAAAAATTATATTGTTTTCAGGTATATATGAACAAAGAAACAATTATGGACATATGTCAGTTTCTAAAGGCATTATATATGGTAAGCCTTAATGGACATGAGTTTTAAAAATAAGTAATATGTATTTAACAAAGATAACTGACATATGTAACCTTATTATTTGCAGACATTTGAATATGATATATGAAATTTGTTCGAATTTTTATTGAGAAAAACCAAGTCATTTGATTTCTGGGTAAGCGCTAACAAAACATTCAGACAAGTGACAAGTGGTAATAATTTATTTACTAATTCATTTTTTATGAGTTACTTATACACAAACAATAAAAAAATGTTTTTTTGTAGATACAAAGGGACAAATGGAATGTAATTAGTCCATTACAAATGTTTTGAGCTCGATAAGGATACTGATGGTGAGCAGTACTTCTTAGCAGATATTTACTATTTTGGAAGAAACAGATTTAAGAACAAAGTGTAATTTATTATTTATTTTGATGTTATATTTTACAGATATGGTATTGTACTGATGAAGGTTATTCTGAAACATTTACATAGTACTAATACATAGTACTTTGAACCATATCATGTGTATCTAATAGATAGATGAATAAATTTGAAACATTTAGAAATATACTGGGTGAGTGAGTCTCTATTTACCAATCTGTAATTCATAATGATGTAAAAGACAATAAGAAAAGGTTTTTTTTAGCTATGTGGGGTCCCTAACAGATAGTAATGCAGGAATAGGACCACTAAAAAAAGATCAGGAGATAATAACAGATTAAAGGGAAATAACAAATGCCTTAAATCAGTACCTTCTGAGTATTTTCCAACCGAGAGATTTAGCCCGAACATTTACTGTGTACCCCCCAAAAAAAACGAAATTACAAATTGAGGTAACAAGTTTGATGGTGATGGATAAAATCAACAAACTGAAGATTAATAATTCTATGGGACCTGATGGTATTAGTCCAAGACTGTTAAAATAACTGAGGCATGAATTGGTGGGGACGATTACCAAGCTGTTTAATGATTCATTTAAACAAGGAGAAGTGATAAAAGAATGGAGGGAAGCCTTGGTGACCCCAATATATAAAAAAGGCGATTGATCAAAGATAGAGAACTGTAGGCCCATTAGTCTGACCACCATTCTGGGAAAACTTATGGAGGGGTTTGTAGAAGAACAAATATTTGAACATGTCAGAAAAAATGGGTTGATTGATACAACACAACATGGGTTTAGTAGTGGCAGGTCCTGCTTGACAAATCAGCTATATTTTTATGAACCAGTGAGCGATGCACTCGACAGGGGAATGGCGGTGGATATAATATTCCTTGACTATGCAAAAGCCTTCGACTCTTTAGACCATGATGCATTATTGGGACAATTAATTACCTTATAATTACAACCAGATATAATATCATGGGTCAGATCTTGGCTGACTGGGAGGAGACAGAGGGTGTGTATTCGGGGATATTGTTCTGACTGGGATGCAGTTATGAGTGGGGTGCTGCAGGGCTCAGTTCTTGGGCCCACACTGTTAATTTAGTTGTATCAACAATGCAGGTTATCAGATAACATCTGGATGGCAAAATATGCTGATGACAGCAAAGTGGGGGCCATTATTGACAACAAAACAGGAGGCCAAATATTGCAGAAAGAACTTGATAGGCTACAGCTGTGGGCTAAAACACACAAGCTGAGGTTTAATCTAGAGAGGTGCAGAGTTATATACTTGGGCCAACATAACCCAAAGTACAAGTAAACATTAAACGGTCTAGGCCTCATGGAGACCAGACTAGATTTGGGGGTAACAGTAAACAAAGATTTATCATTTAATACTCACACTAAAAACAAAGTGAAACAATATAATAGAATATTGGGATGTATACGTAAAAATATTACTAGTAAGGATGTAGCGGTCCTAGTACCCTTACACACCTCAGTTGTGAGACCACATATGGAGTACTGTGGATCCTTTTGTGCACCACAAACAAAGGGAGGACAGGAACTCATGGAAAGGGTGCAACAAAACAAATAGGCACCCTGAGACAAAGGACATATGGAGAGAGGTTGGAGGAATTGGGTCTGTACTCTCTGTGTTATAGACGTTTAACGGGGGACCTGTGTCTTGTCTATAGTGCATCCAGAGATGCATACAAATGGGAACCCACTGGACGGAAAAGACAGGAAGTTAGCAGAAGTACAAGGAGTCATGGAATGAAGATAAAGGGGATGGTTAGTAAAACAACTAAATGAAGTAAGTGATTCTCCCAGAGGGTGGTAACAACATGGAATGGTTTACCAGAGGAAGTGGTGGCCAGTGACGATATGAATAGTTTCAAGCATAGATTTGATATGCATATGGGAAGCAAAAAATATGAGTACCACTGACAGTGGTGAGCCATCAAAGGGTCAGATAAACCTCCTGGCTTGTAGTTACCTATGAACCTATTAGAGCAGAGTGACAACCATATAAGAGGAGCACCAAAGATTGGGTGCCTGGGTGACAGCAATCAAGTGCACCATAGCAGAAATAAGGGCCTGATCCTCACATCAGGGCTTTTGCTTCCCCTTTGTCTCACTGCAGGAATTTGGGTTGCTATTTAGCCTTTTACTGTCACCTCTTCAATATCGGTTAACAGTTACTTTAATCCCCATCTCCCCATATGAGGTACAACTTTGGTTTACAAAGGCTTTATCTACCTTACCCTCCACCCTGTCTCAGCACCCTACTGGCCCTATTTCCGATTTCTGTGTAGAGCCTTGTTACTCTGGACATTAGTGTGTTCATATAGCTCTGGCTTGGTCATGTAGCCTGACTGGGGTCTGATTCTGGTATAGACCTTTGGCCTTCTGTATATAAACTGTACTCTTCTGGTGCAAGCCTTGAGCTTGTGGTACCTACCAGATCTGTGCTTACATATCTAAACCTTAAAGTTCTAAGCTGGAATTTTAATGGCTTTCAGGATGTTAGTGAAAGAAAGGAAGGTCCTATGTCATATCCATTCCCTGGGTTTTGACATTGCCCTACTTCAAGAAACCCACTTGGCACCCATAGACATGGAGAAATTTCAATGCCAGTAGATGGACAACATTTTCTATAGCTCCACCAGCTTGAATAAGAAGGGATGGCTATCCTTTGTGCTCACAATCTGCCCATTGCTATCTACAAGAACCTCTCAGAAAAAGGAGGTGGATACCTTATCAATGAGGGAGCTATACATGCTGAACCTGTAATATTAGGTAATGTGTATGCTTCTCATAACCTGGCTCCATCCTTCTTCTCAGATGTTGAAGCTTAAATTTAATCTTGCATGAGTACTCTTCTAATCTTGGGAGACTTTAACACAGTTATAGACAGCACATTAGATTTCAGTGCTGGAATTCAAGGACCCTCTAGCTGGGTGTCCCATGTCTCTTTTAGGCATAATTAATCTCTGATAAACCATCCATCCCACCTTCTACTACCCAGCCGACCCCAACTACGGTCGAATTGATATGCTATGGGTGGCCCAATTCCTGGTCCTACTCACTTACTTGTCTGACATAGTCAACCTCCTTATTTTAGTTTGTGCCCCAGTTTCACGTACCCTTGTGTGGGAGAGAGGGTGCCTACTTATAACAAACAGAAATGTAATGCTTCTCCCCTCTCGGATAACACAGTCATATTGTGGCTCCTTGAGGAACTCTGCTTATTTCTAATGGATAACTACCCACCAGAGAGCACAAGCACTACACTGTGGAATACCTCAAAAGCAGTTTTGAGGGGTAAAATCATTGCTTACTGCACTAATATTAAGAGAGAGAGGATGGCCCACCTTGCCTGGATGAAGGCCCAATGTCATCACACTTAGCTGCTACTGAAACAAAACCCTCGTGATTCTCCAAATCGTAGTATAGAGAAACAAACACTTAAAAGGTGGATAGAGGCCATACTCCATGAAAAATGAAAAATAAAAACTGAATATGCACTTTTCAGGCTGAACCAAAGGTACTGGGGAGGTGGCGAGACTCTAGTAAACTGCTGGCCCACAGACTACTCTCCTGAGAGCAGAGCAATACATTTCTTCCATTTATTCTCCAATGGGTGGTGTGGTCACTTTGTCATAAAACACCTCACCCTCCTCTCACCTACTTCGGTGATTGTATCTGGCTAGTTTCAAGGAAGGTTAAGTACAAGAGCTACAGCAGCTGGAGTCTGGCAGTGTTGCCATCAGAGACCTCTGGAGAGACACAGGACTTTGTTAGTTAAGCGGTGGCCTTCCTTTCTCAAAATTGGCACTTAAAAGTATAAATACAAACCTTGTAAAAAAAAGCGCCCCCATCTTAGTCTGTGGAGCACGCCATTCTTGTACTGACATCACAAAACGTGTGAGTGTGGGGGCGCGGCTCCAAGTAAGGAAATGCAGTCATTTTAAATACCGGGTCTATGGAGCTCTTTTACGAAGGATATTTCTAAATATCCACCAAGCAAAAAAATTAACTTTATGGCTGCATCACTTAACCGGAGGGTAAGCTGCTCTATATGTTTGGGGGGGAGGGGAGAACACTACATAGTAAAAACCTCTTTAAGGGCATAAACAAGGTGCAAATGGAAGACATCTTTTGGTATAGGAGAGGTACAAGAACAAGGGGGCACGATATGAGATTGGAGGGGGACAGGATAAGGGGGTAATGTGAGGAAGTTCTTTTTTCACAGAAAGGGTGATTGACGCATGGAATAGCTTGCCCCCAGGAAAGTGGTAGGAGCGAGTACAGTGGTGGGATTCAGACATGCATGGGATAGGCATAAGGGAACCCTAGAGGTGGGAAGAAGAAGCTAAAGCCGATAACCAAGTAGGGTCAGTGGCCGCTGATAAAGGTAACGTATACGGGCAGACTGGATGGGCCCAGCGGTCCTTATCTGCCGTCAACTTCCATGTTTCTAAGGGCTGGTCAAGTATTTATGTTAATTAAATATATAATGCTAATCGAAATTACCGCAGAGGTGGGATATATTTCAATGATAAAGCAAATTTGTTTTAACGTCAGGGAATTGCTGTACCAGTTTCTAAGTTAACAGCTGCTCAGCCCATTCAATATATTGATATCAACACAAGCTTTTTTTTTTGTAATTCTGTGGTAACAGTGTAAGGGCCACTTGGCGTAAGTGACTCTTTTCAGGGGTGAGCTGGGAGCACTGGAAGGGTAAGTGACTTGCTCAGAGTCACACTGTATACAAGTGGAGGTTGTGGGAATCAAATCCAGGTCTGCTGGATGTACCAAGCTCATTCACAGCGCATTACTTTAACCTCTAGGTCATACTGCCAGCCACAATTGAAATGGCATTTACTTTTTTCTGACAGAATATCTTATAACATTTAATGCAAGATGGTTAGCACTTTTATTTATTTATTTAGTTTTTGTTTGGTAGGTGCACTAGCCATAAACGTGACTATTTTCAGGCAACAGGATACAAAACAGTGTACGGTACATAAAGTGCAGCAGTAAAATTAAACAAATCTGGCCTGAGCATAGCAGCAATCAAGAAAGGCAAGACAGGTAGTAGAGAACATCAGGATACAAAATGGGGTTAAATCAGGGATATACATCATTTCACCAAGTATAATTGAGGTCAAAACAGTTTCTTCAAACAATTCAAATCAAGCAAACAGTAATGTCAAGAGGATAATAGACAAAGCAGTGAGGATAGAAGGGACACGAATAGGAGAAATCAGTGGAAAATAGAGCAAGCTGAGGGAGGATGAGAAGTGAACTACCGCGAGTGTAGACTAGAGAGAATATAGCAGACAAATCAGGAGAGAGATGAGAAATAACTAATTAGTGCAGAGAGGCGATGGGGCAGAGGTGGGAGCTACTAACAGCCTAGATACAAAGGAGTGTTAAGTGCAGATATTAGGTTGAGATATTGAGTAAGGGCAGACAGCAGGAAGGGGGTAAGAGTAAAGGTGTGGGGGAGGGGTGGATGCTGGGATTAGGGCAGGGGAGTAGTAACACATGAAGTAGGGATTATGATGGGAAGCTGTGAGCAGGAACACTTAAGGAGTTGGATGAGGGGTCAGAGGGGCCTCTAATAGTGGTGGAGGGCTAGTGGGAAGGGCTGGGGGGAAATATAAGAGAGAGAAATGCATGGGTGAAAGTGATGGCTGTTAAGCAGGGGGCAGGAAACCAGGTTAGCAGGGTAGCGGGGATAGTGAGTCTAAGGTGGATTGAAGCATGTGCAGGTGGCAAGGTGAGCGAGTAGAGTGCGATGTCTCTTAAGGAAGATGTGATGGCTGGGCGACTCACAGATCTCAAGCGGTAAGGAGTTCCAGTACTTAGGAGCAGTGTAGGAGAAAGCACTGGTGCCTTTAACAGATTTACATCTAGGGACATGTAGCAGAGACAAGTTTGATAAATGCAGGCCATACGAGGAGGACTGGGGAGTGAGCAGGGAGGCAAGTGACCGAGGGTTGTTGGATCTTATGATACCATCCATCAGCGATCCTAGGGCTATAAGCTGATGGGATAAGGGTGACACCCAATTTAGGTCAACATAAAGCTGACAGTGGTGTTTGGGTCAAGGAGACGCAGAGGTGTACCGACATACTGTATGTTGTTATAAGTAACATCCCACTTTCAGAGAGTGGTGATGGAGGTGTTCATGTAAATTATAGATCCATAGGTCAGGGATGGAAGAAGAAGAAGAAGAAGAAGAAGAATGCCTCGGGCAATAGCGAGTCTGGCTGAGGGCGTAAGAGCATAACAAGTTTTGTAGGCCACACCCAGTTTGATATTTACAGATTTACAAGTGGTCTGTATGTGCGGGTCAAAGCTGAGTGTGTCATCAAGAAGAATTCCCAGATGCTTGAAAGAGGTGATGGCTGTGAGAGGAGCCGCATTGATACAGGTTACATTAAAAAGCTTACGGCAATCTTTCAGTTTGGCAGTAGAGCCAGATAGCATTGCCTGTGTCTTGACCACATTGAGAAATAACTTATTACTGATTAGCCAGGATTGGATTTCCTGAAAGACAGTAGAGAGGTTATGGTTAATAGCAGTTACGCAGCTGGCACTGCTGTATAGGACCAGATCATCTGCATAGAGGATACAGTTGCAGGGGATGGTGCTAGGGGATAAGCAATTGACAAAGATAGTGAACAGGAGAGGGCCCAAGATAGAGCCCTGGGGGACTCCAGTGTCAATATAGGTTTGTTCGGATAGAGCATTGTTGAATTTGACCATTTGTATTCTATTGGATAGGTAGTTTTGGAACCATGCCACAGATTGAGTTAAGAAACCAAGGGCTAGGATATTATCCAGAAGGAGAGGATGATCAACGAGATCGAAGGCTTTAGTCAAATCTATAAAGACGGCTCCTGTGAGTAGGCTGTCATCCATGGCACGTAGTATGTCGTTTGTGAGTTGAACAAGGGCAATAGACATACTTAAAGAGGGACGTCAGGCTCCTGGAGGTAGTCCAGAGGAGGGCTTCCTAGATGATCCAAGGAATGGGGGCGAAATCCTATGGGGAGAGACTAAGACATGTACTCCCTGGCGGACAGAAGGTACAGAGGAGATATAATTGAGATCTTTAAGTACTTGAAGGGCATAAACAAAGTTAGTACTGAGGGTATGTTTAGATTGAAGGGGTAGGGACCACGAGGGAACATAGACTGAAACTGGTGGTGGGGAGGAGAAGGGTTCAGGAGCAAGCTGAGGAAGTATTACTGCACGGAAAGTGTGGTGGCAGCTTGGAACGTGCTGCCTGAGGAGGTGCTCTCACTGGATTCTGTGGGGAGTTTTAAGAAGGGATGCGATTGGTTCATGGACAAGGTACAAGTAGGGATAGAATTGACCAGGGTGGTGAACTCAGGGAGGGAAAACTTGGTGGGAGCGATGGAAAGGGGAGGGTGGGCAGCAGCAGCAGTTGTCTGAACTGTGAGCTGCATTTTCAAGCAGACGAGATAGACCTTGAGGCCTAATTCTGCTTGCATTGTCGTATGTACCCAAAATAGTTAAAATACTTCAAAGTCAGTTCAGAGTTCTTGAGCTCACTGTCCCTTCTACCTCAAACCCAGATGGGTGTTGTCTGTGATGTGGATGGTGACTCAGACATCTGATGCGCTACCCTGGCCAGGGGTGGTTGGAAGTGTTGTCCTCCAGGTCCTCTAGTTGTTTCTGCTGCACTGGCAGTCCTCTTCTGGTCCTCCAGTCTGGTCAGTTCACTGCATATCTGGTCTCGTGGTCCTCCAATAAGATAATTTCCCTCTGTAAAACTTCAATTTAATTAAAATAAGAAACTCTTCTTCAATGATGTCTCAAACAACTTAATTAGAATGGACTTTTCCCTCATTCCTACCTAATTTGTGCTAAAAAAAATCGAAGGATTACAGTAAATCATAATACCCTGACTGGACATTTCCTGATGACTGCAGCACTTGACTCTCACACCAATCCATGTATGACCCAAATCCTCTCACTTGAGGTCCCCCTGGTTTGATGGGGAGCTCAAGGTGATGAAGATTATGGGTCAGAGGTTGGAGCACTGCTGGTGAAGGTCCGGCCTGGAGGTGGATAAACTGGCCCAGCGGACTCACTACCATGAGTATCGGGGGGAAATCACCTGGATGAAGGCAGAGTTCCTGTCAAGGGAGATTGCTGCTGGGAGGAATCGACCAACAGCGCTCTTTCGGACTGTGGACAGTCTCCTAAACCCAGCCTGTCTCCAGCTGAAACAGACCTTTTCTAACACTTTGTGTGAAGAGTTTGCTTGATTCTTCTCAGACAGGGTGTCCACCATCCAGCAGGGAGTTCATCGAGGCCAACAGTGGTCTCCTTGAGTGCCCGGAGAGCACTCCGCCTAGTTGGGGGGAGTTTAAGTCTGTGGAGGCATCAGAGGTCATTGGGGTTGCTGAAGTGCACCCATTGTGAACTGGACCCGGTGCCGATGCATTTCTTAATGCAATGTATAGACACCGTAGGCCCGGTGTTCACCTTGATTGTCTGGTGTTCTTTATCTGAGGGAATTTTTCCTGATGCCTTGAAGGAGGCACTGGTGCACCCCTCTTGAAAAAACATTTTTAGACCATGATATCAGGGTAAATTACCGTCCTATCGCCAGTCTCCCATTTTTAGGGAAGATTGTTGAGAAAGTGGTAGCACTTCAGCTGGAAGAGCACCTCACGGCCTTTGATCTCTATGAGCCTTTCCAGTCTGGATTTCGTGCAAGGCATAGTACGAAAACCACACTTGTGCGGGTGCATAATGATCTCCTTCGGGCTAGAAATCGAGGGGAGGGGACAGTTCTTATTCTCCTCGACGTCTCCCCAGCATTTGACATGGTAGACCATTGTCTGCTGCTTGACCACCTGAGGGAATTTTGTGGACTCACCGGCACGGTCATCTGCTGGTTTGAGTCCTATCTCACGAATAGGAGGCAATGAGTAGTGATGGGGAATTTCTCCTCCTCCCCTAACCTCCTGTTGTGTGGAGTACCTCAGGGCTCAGTCTTGTCCCCAGTGCTGTTTGCCATGTACATGCTGCCCCTGGGTGAGATCATTAGGAAGTACAGTCTGGACTTTCATTGCTATGCCGATGACACCCAGCTGCACTTTTCCTTTGCACCAGGGACATCCAGTGCAGTGGAAGTACTAAACAACTGCCTTGCAGAGATCAATGACTGGATGGTTTCCAGCTGGCTGTGACTGAACCCCAATAAGACGGAGATACTGGTACTGTAGTAGAGTCGAACAGAGGGTAGAACAGGATGGCCTCTGGTGTGGAAACCGGTTTATTTCTGGGATCCGTGCCACTGAAGGCCTCCTCGAGGGTGCATAACCTAGGCATGATCTTTGACAGTGGATTGGCATTTGAGGCTCAGGTGTCATCCACTGTCTGGACCAGCTTCTACCATCTAAGGAATATCGCCAGGGTTGGGCCCCTTGTTCTACCCATGGACCTCCCCACCTTGGTACATGCCTTGTGTTGTCAAGGCTGGATCACTGTAATGCGCTTGGGGTCTCTGGGGGGTGCCTCTGCCCCGGCTGCAGCTAATGGAAAACGCAGCTGCCATATTGTTGGTGGGGCAGTCAAAATTCTGCCACATCACCCTGGAGCTGCATGAATTGCAATGGCTGCCGGTTAGGTGGAGGATCCTCTTCAAGGTGGGTTTACTCACCTTTAAGGCCCTACAAGGGTTGGGCCCTAGCTATCTGTCAGACCTTTTGACACCTGCTGCATCGATCCGCTCCTTCTAATTCTCCTCTAGGAGCCTCTTAGTGAATCCAGGGATGAGGTTGAAAACAGTCAGTGACGGAACATTTAGTGTCGCCGGTCCCATTCTGTGGAATTCACTTTCACCAGTCATATATGAGGCCCCTTCAGTTGAGGTTTTCAAGGCCCACCTTTTCAGTCAAGCTTTTCCCGATCTGGTATACTGAGTCTTGGGGACCCGTTCCCCTCTCCCCCTTTTTTTGTTTTTAGTGCTGAAATTATATTATATCAAAAGGTTTTATACAACTGTATGTAATTTGTATGATGTTGATTTTATGTTTTTATGAATTTTTATTAGAAGACTAGTGTTTTGCTATGCGGCGCCCAGAGCATCTGGGATTGGACACCTGGAAAAATAAACCTTGCCGAATAACTTTTTTTTTTACTACCTTTGGCTGTGGCAGCCCCATAAATGTCTAGCCTGGTCTTTTAAACTTTAGTACATGTATTTTTTCTTAAACCCTGAGAGGAGGAGTTGCCTGTGGTAGAAACCACCCATGGCACTCTTGTCAACATGTGGAGTAGGAAAGACTCAAAACTACTACTCCAGCTTCTTACCTGCTCTTATGTGACACCTCATTGGTCCATTGAGTCACCAAGGCCCCTGGCTGTCAATCAAGAGACCCCCCCAAGCAGGAACATCTTGAACCAGGTCCTCCTGACTGCAGTCCCTGCTTCTAGTTGTGCCCCTCATTTAACTCTTTTGTGGGTACCAAACTACGTTGTCACCATCAGTGGGACAGATAGGGCTGACAATTCCAATCTACCCCTCTTCATACATTTCTTATAAAATATGTAGTTTGGCTGTTGCAGGAAGCTGAATAGCAGCCCCCATCTTTTATACATATTTGGTTGATCCTGCTTCCTTGCTGACATAAGGACATCTCTGGCATCACATCCTTCTTAGCAGGCGGCTCCAACCTGGCCTGCACATTTGTTTATGTCTCTGCAGGGACTGCTTGTTTACTGGCCAGGCATGTTTCCCTCTAGAGCAAAGTAACAGCCTGAAACTACTGTCCCTATACTCCTATATATCTTTGACAGTCTTCCACTCAGTGGCGGCGCTACACCGGGGCACACCAGGGCACGTGCCCTGGTCAAAAAATGTTGTGCCCCGGTTCATGCCCTGGTGCTCCAGCCGCAGCCTCCCCGAGTCCCCGTCATCATCGCGAACGAAGTCCGAAAAAAAAAGGCGAAAAACTCCTTTGCACAGCACTGGCTTCCCACATTATTAAATTTTAATACCCTGAGACTGTTGTGTGTCTGTGTACTTGTAGCCCCAGCCCCCATGACAGTCGGACCGACGTCCGCTTTTATTAAATTAGGCAGTCCCCACCCCGGCCACAGGGAGTCGCAGCTCCCGAAATTGCGCTGGTATACCCAGCCTGAGAGCCTGCTTGAATTAAACCGTCCTCCTGGGGTGAAGCAGTGTTAAGCGTAGCGAGCGTTGCCATTTAAATCCAGTCCAGAAAGAAGCACGCAGCGGTCACTGCAGCCTTAAACACGACGGACTAGGGGAGATAGAGTCGAGAGAGCACTTTTGGAGCGACCGCTACTGCACTTACCGCTGATGAACGGAGACCCCATCCGATTCCATCCTGTCACTCATTTTCCTATTTCTAACTTAAGGTACTGTACTGTAAATAATTGATCCCTTTTTTGGGTTTGGGACTTGGGAGCAAATGACTACACCCTTTTGCCCGGGGTTTGCGCCTGAAAGGGCTGTGGCTCATCATGCTAAAAGGATTAGCATGCACACAAAAAAATAATGTATGTAGTGAGCAAAGGGAGGGGTGGGACAAGAATCCTGGTGCAGAACAAAATTCAGTAAATTAGCGCTGCACAAGGGAGAAGCGTGGGACACCTTGCATTGCACAATTACCACTGGAAAAAGCTTGACTTACTCTGGGCAAAACTGGTAGCTGGCAGAGTCACTGCAGCTAGAACCACAATGGCGGTTGGGGAGCACACCTGCTCCTGGGGTCTAGTGGTCCCTGCACCCTCCACCCTCCAATCATTGGTCCCAGTAATAGTAAATACTTCTGTCCAGTGGTCCCCCCCGCCCTATGATCACCAGCTCCAGTAATAATAAATATTTCCCTGCTGACCAGTGGTCCCCCCTGCCCTCTGATCACCAGCCCCAGTAATAATAAATATTTCCCTGCTGTCCAGTGGTCCCCCCTGCCCTCTGATCGCCAACCTCGGTAATAGTAAATACTTCCCTGGTGTCCAGTAATCCCTCCCACCCTCAGATCTCCATCCCCGGTAAAAGTCAGTTATCTCTGGTGTCCAGTGGTCTCTCCATCCTCCGATCACCAGCCCTAGTGATAGTAAATACTTCCAAGGTCACCAGTGGTGCCCCCCACCCTCTGATCGCTGGCTCTGGTAATATTCAATACCTCTCTGCTGTCCAGTGGTCTCCCCCGATCACCAGCCCTGGTAAAATTCAATTATCCCTGGTGTCATGTGGTCCCCCTGCCCTCTGATCACTGGCCCCATATTAAATTACATATTCCCTGGTGTCTAGTTGCACTCCCCATCTATCAATGCTTGTCCCAGCATAAGCTTCCCTGGCATCTGGTAGCTCCCTCCCCACACCATGGGCACCAACTAACCCCCCTTACCTCAATCACCAGTGCTGCGGAAGTCAATACGGCGACTGGCACAGCCCTCCTCTCACTACCTCGGCTGGCTACAGCATGCGATGTCCGAGAGCATGTGTCCCCTGTACTGTAAAGGAAGCATAACGCATTGTCTACTGTAGACAGTATGCACGCCCCATTACAATACAAGGATGCACGCTCTATCACCACATACAGCGGATGGCTGACATGGTGAGAGGAGGGCTGTGCTGGTTGCTGTACGGGCTCCCACGGCACTGGTGACTGAGGTAGAGAGGGTGGCTGGGTCGGTTGGTCAGTGCCTGCGGTGTGAAGGGGGCCCTTAATGCCAGGGAAGCTTATACTGGGTCAGGGATCAGTGGGTGGGGGAGACATTAGGTGCCAGAGAATATGTGATTTAATAAGAGCCAGCAATCGGAGGGTGTGGGGGGGACCACTGGACACCAGTAATATTAGCAAGGCCAGCGACTGGAAGGTGGGGGACCACTGGACATGAGAGAAGAATTTACTATTGCTGGGGATGGTGATTGGAGGGTGGGTGGGACCACTGGACACCAGGGAAACATTTACTATAACCAGGGCCAGCAATCAGTGGGCAGGGGGACCACTGGACACCAGGGAAGTATTTAATATTACCAGGGTCAGAGGGCAGATGGGATCACTGGACACTTGGAGACAGGGAATGGCATCACAATCCACTCAGGGGTTGTATACAGACCCCTGTCTCAAGGGGAGGAAATGGATAAGAAAATGATAGAGGACATTCTCAAAATGGCTGAAAAGGGGGAGATACTGTTGATGGGGGACCTGAATATGCCAGATGTTAACTGGATAGTATGTACTGCAGCCACATCCAAGAGCAGGGTCATTCTCGATGCCCTGCAGGGGGCAGGCCTTAGACAGCTAGTGTTGGAACCCACTCGGGAGGGAGCAATACTAGAACTGGTACTCTCAAATGGAGAGAGGATCACAAATTTAGAAGTCAGTAGACATCTGGGAACAAGTGACCACTGCACAGTGTGCTTCACAATAAGCATAACCATGGAGACAAGCCATATAAAAACAAGGATACTGGACTTTAGAAGGGACGACTTTGGCAAAATGGGTGAATACCTGAGGAATGCACTAGCAAATGGCCAAAAAGGAGGGGTGGAAGAACAATGGAGAAAAATCACAACTGCTATCATGGAGGCAACAAGCCTTTATGTGAAACAAATAAAGAAAACAAAGAGGAGTAAAAAACCACTATGGTTCTCAAAAGAGGTGGCAGGGAAGGTTAAGGAGAAAAAAGCTGCATTCAAAAAGTATAAGGAATCAAAGAATGAGTACGACAGGGAACTGTATCAAAGCAGAAAGAAGTGAGGAAGGCAGTCAGAATAGCAAAGGCCCAAACCGAGGAAAAAACAGTCAACTCAATTAAGAAGGGGAATAAAACCTTCTATAGGTACATTAGGGAGCATAGAAACGTTAAGGGAGAATAGTGAAGATTAATAAAGGAGAGGGGAGGTGGACAGAGGGAGACAGTGGCAAGGCAGAGATACTGAATGAATACTTTTGCTCAGTATTCACAAAAAGATGAGGAGGAGTTACCTAAACCAGACAATAGAAGCACTCTGGGTAGGGGGATTGACACCAGTCCATTCACAGAAGAAAGAATCCTGAAAGAACTCCTAAAACTCAAGGTGGACAAAGCAATGGGGCCTGATGGGATTCACCCCAGAATCCTAAAAGAACTAAGGGAGGACCTAGTGACACCACTGACCACGCTTTTTAACAAATCATGGGAGGATGGGGTAGTACCTGAGGACTGGAGGAGGGCAGATATGATTCCCCTTCACAAAAGTGGAAGCAAGGCAGAAGCAGGAAACTACAGACCTGAAAGTTTGACCTCAGTGGTAGGGAAAATGATGGAATCACTTCTGAAAGAAAGAATTGTTGAGTACCTAGAGGCTAGTGGGGCACAGGACCCAAAGCAGCATGGATTTACAGCAGAAAGGTCATGTTAGATGAATCTAATTGATTTCTTTGACTGGGTGACCAAAGTAATAGACTAGGGAGGGGCTGTGGATATGGCCTACCTAGACTTTAACAAGGCATCTGACACAGACCTGCACAAAATACTAATAATCAAGTTAGCCAGCCTGGGAGTGGGTTCCAGGGTGGTAGCCTGGGTAGCAAAGTGGCTGTACAACAGGACACAGAAGGTAATAGTGAATGGAACACATTCCGAAGAAAGGGGGGTTACTAGTGGAGTACCTCAGGGCTCAGTACTGGGTCCATTCCTCTTTAACATCTTTATAGGTGACATCGCAGAGGGTCTGAAGGGAAAGGTATGCCTCTTTGCAGATGACACAAAGATCTGTAACACAGTTGATACACAAGGGGGGGTGGTAGAAAGGATGAAAAGGGACTTGGCAAGGTTGGAGGAATGGTCAGACATATGGCAACTTAGAGTCAATAGAGAAGTGCAAAGTAATGCACCTGGGAAAAAAATCCAGGAAAAGAGTACACAATAGCAGGGGAGGTACTAACAACAACAAAAATGGAAAGGGACTTGGGGGTAGTCATATCAGATGACCTAAAGGTGGGTAAGCAATGTGAGAAGTCAGTAAGGAGAGCCAGGGGGATACTGGGATGCATAGGATGGGGCATCACAAGTAGAAAAAGGGAAGTGGTTATCCCGCTGTACAGACAGTTGGTGAGACCCCATCTGGAATACTGTGTGCAGTTTTGGAGACCCCATCTATGCAAGGACATAGACAGAATGGAAGCAGTCCAGAGGAGGGCAACTAAAACGATGCAGGGTCTGCATCAGAAACCATATGAAGAGAGGCAGAGAGCTTAATATGTATACCCTTGATGAAAGGAGGGATGGGGACATGATAGAAACTTTAAGTACCTCAAGGGAATAATCAACAAAGTCCAGGAGGTAGCATTTTTCAGAAAAGATGTGTAAGAACGAGGGGCACAATTTAAAGATCGAGGGGTGACGGCTCAGGGGTAATGTGAGGAAATTTTTTTTCAAGGAGAGAGTGGTGGATGCATGGAACCGCCTTCCTGGGGAGGTTGTTGGGTCTAAAACAGTGGGGGAATTCAAACATGCATGGGACAGACATAAGGCAATTGTAGTGGGGGGTTGCAGGAAGTAGGCCGTTGGTTAACTAGAATCTACAGCTTAGCCATTAGGAAGGGAAATGGGCAGACTGGGTGGGCCAAGTGGTCCTTATCTGCCATCAAACTCTATGTTTCTATGTAACTGAATTTTACTGGGGACAGGCATTGGAGGCAGAGGAGACCATTGGACACCAGGGGAACTTGAATTTTAATGGGGATGAGGATCAGAGGACGGAGAAGACCACTGGACACCAGGGATAACTGAATTTTACCAGGGATGGGAACTGGAGAGTGTGGTGTGCCACTAGACACCAGGGAATATGTCCACTTTACAGGACCGGAAATCAGGGTAGGGCAGAGCAAGTCACAGGGTGCAAACCTGCTGTTGTTCCCATGCAAATGTGCCCATAATGGCATAGCATCTTCATGGTTGTAGGCAACAGAGAAAGTGAAGCACAAAGCTATGCACCCACTTTGCCCATTTTCAGTATCTAGCCCAGAAGTTTATAAATCACATTCATTTGATGCATATATGGGTGTTTTCAGGAGAAATTAAGCCCTCCCCCAAAAAAACAACAACCTGGCAGGTTTAAACATTTTGAACACATTTCCATTAAAATACTGTACTGATCTGAAGTGCAAATAAGGTAATGTTTTTTTCCTTATAAAGATGCATGCCACAGATGGTTTTCATTATCTTTAATTGGTTTTAGATACCTCCCCAAGTTACAGAATATGGACTATTTTTGTCTTCAAAGTTAAAATGTAAGCATATTTCAATGAAGAGTCCATATTTTGTCTTTTAAACTGATCTCTTCGTGTTTTAGTTCATTTTAAATCAAATATTTAGATGCCATTTTGTAAGTGCAGTAAGACACTTCAGCATGTGCCATTATGTAAGCAGAGGCATGACAGGCTGAGCATTATGTTGATATAATTACTGGTGACCATAAATACCAACCGGATTACTGTTTTGTTAAAATGCATATCAACGGATTTCAATGGGAGGGGGACTGGGAGCTCAGCTCTGCTAGGCATGCACATCGATCCACAACACCCTCCCAAGTGGCCTATAATGGCTGTCTATGAGTCATCGCATTCCTCTTGGGCCCCCATAATAGGCCTGCCGGCCTGGGCCTCAGGGCCTGTACCTGTACACCAGAAAAATAGGGACTTCTTCTATACTACTGAACTGGCCGGGCCCATCGTGAAACTAAAGTCCTGGGTGTACCAAGGAGGGTACTGCACTGCACAATGTGCATCAGCATCTGAAAATGTGACTGATGATTCTGCTTGCTTGCTTGGGCTGCACTCATACCTTTCAACTGTCCCTGATTTTGGCTCAAAATTTTACTCTGTCCGACTGTCCCTCCTAAAATTTGTGTTTGCATGGCTAAACAGTGGAAATTGTAAGCATAAAATAATGTCAAGCATTAAAGTTACAGACTTGTTCTTCTTTAGAAAATGCATTTTGCACTAAACCCCATATTCTACCACCAGCTTTCTGGGTATATATCTCTAATTTTGAAGATTTTGGTCCATTGTCCCTGATGTTTTTAAGCCTTGTCCCTGATTTATGAGGCAGGAGGTTGAGACTGAGGCTGCACTCCATGGAATAGATGCAGACACTCACTACTTAAAATAATGCCTTCCTACAATTGATCAGAGAACACAGAGCATAAAAGTTGCCACCATATTTTATTACACCCATGCCATGACCATGAGACATCACATGTATATGGACTCCCAATACTTCTGGGGTAGGGCAAGACGATTCCTGTGGGTGAAGAATAATTTAATTCAAACAGTGTATGCACAGTAACTAACAGCGATGCTAATCAAGCTAAGGGTGGCATCAAAACCTCAGAAATTATAATAATGAGCTTGACTCTATGGTATTGATCCTGTGATCCCAGGTGAATGTTGTTAGTGCTGCTGACCAGTTTGGCAGCTGGTTTAGAGGAACAACAATGTCCAATCAGATATCAGGCAGAAATGAAAAGCTGGCACCCAGTGATTTTAATAATGTAATTGTACACCACAGCTCAAAGTTTGCTTGACAACTGGCATGCCCCAATATCATTGCTGTTTGTAGAAAGACAGGAGAAGATGAGATGAGGAGGCCAATGTTAGCCCTTGCTCTTAGCACATTAGCCTTTGTGTCCATTACTGGTCAAATTCCAGAAGACCAGCTCTCAAGCCAGGAGAAGAAGCACTAGACAGACAGAGCTGTAGAGGATTTCAACAAGAAACTAAAGCTGCTTTCAAAGTTTCTGCAGTTACTTACAGGGAAATGGTATGTGATTAAAGCTTGCTCTGTAGTTAGTGTTTTCTTCAGTTTTCACTAGCAAATGGGAAATAGGTAAGGAGGCAGTTGGCACCAATCGTATTTATTTATTTGGAATTACTTCATTTGGGATACCCGATGAGATGCAACATTTTTTTTATCGGTCCCAGGAAGACTGTGGGAATTGTCATATCTGTGCAGGGATTTATTTAACTCTAAGAATTTTTCCATTTTATGCCTGAGCAATTAGGACAATCTGTTAATGCATGGGGTTCCCACACACTGCAATGGTGGATTCAGTAGCCTTACTGGTTCATGGGGACCCACATTTCCCAGCCCAGCTGTGTACAGCAGCTTTAGCGAATGGTACTAGGGTGATACACCAAACATAATTCCTCCTTGCTTTAAACTAGCTGGCTACTCTGCAGCTAGATCCTCGCGAAGACCCACAGGCTCATTGAACAGAGAGGAGTAGGGACCTGGAAGGAGCAGTGCGGAGCTGGGTTAAGTAGCTACCTTGGGTGAGCTGGGCTCCATCTCAGTGTTTTGAATCGCTTCACAACTCTACATTCTCACCAAAGTTGGGGGCTTGAATGGAGCACAGGCGGGTCCTGGCAGGCGCAGCGCTCCATGCCATGCAGAGTCCCAGCATTCAATATCACTCCCGGGCAGCCTGTGCCCGTGCCCGTTCGCTCACAATTAAAAACTGGATAATATTCAGTATTTACTGGGGCCCCACACCTTCCGTGGCTGTAAAAATGTTATCTTTGGAGGTCCAGGTTGCGCCGCGGCTCCAGTTCAAAAGAGATCTGATGGAGTGTGCAAGACTGCTATGACAGCAACAATAAATACTCATGTTTCCACTTTTTGGGATTGCACAAAATACGTGATCCAGAAACAAATGATTTGATACCTTTTATTGGACCAACATGGATGTTACAGAAAAGAACAAAGTGCTTTAGCTTTCGAACCAACCAGGTCCTTCTTCAGAAGCTTTGTGGCAGTTTTTTCAAATATCCCATACTATTAACACCAAATTATATAGAAAAAGCAGAAATAATTCTCATTGGTTTAACATATACATTTAAAACATAATAGAAGATTACGTCAGAGAAGCTAATTAACACCAGTATGCCTTAAACTGAGGAGCCTCAGAAGGGCAAAGGTTATCAAGAATTCTCTACAGCCAGAGAGTTCTTGTCACATAAATTTTAAAATGTCTCAGTATGCCAAGAAAGCATTCTAGTAAGAAAAAAACCTTGGAGTGGCATTCTCTCTAATACATGTAAGATGAGCTTACAACTTACATTCCAATTGTCCTGGTATATTAAAGGACAGATAATGAGAGACAAAATCCTGAAATTAGGTATAACTGCAAGTTGAAATCAAGCCTCAAATTAACCTACACATATAAACATGATGCATGAAAGTATCACTTGTAAGTGTAAGTGCAAAAAAAAAAAAAAAAAAAAAACAATTTTCTTGTCAAGGACCCCATGAAAACAAGACCATGAGCCTGATAAATGCAGATTTCAACACAGAGTCTGTGTATAACAAAAATGCACAGAATCAGTCTAAGCAATCTAAATGAAAACCCAAAGATTACACCTTTAATGAACCCCAAGTAAATGAGATATGCATCTTAATATGAGCAGTTAAAAAATGTGACAGTGTGAAATCCACCCACTGACAACTAATAGAAGGAAATAAATGCACACTATATGTGAAAACTAAGTGTTCTAGCCACATAACAACTGCCCCATGCACGCTCCACCCACACATATGTGTGTACATAACACCCCCTACACACACACACCTGCACACCCACACAACCACAACACACAACAAATATAGCAAACACATTCTGCACACACCACACCACCCACGCACAACAAACAAAACACACATACCATACCCACAACACACAAAAACACAACACACACAAAACACACACATACATACATACATCAGTATACACACACACACACTCAAACGCACTCACCACAGTGTTAAGGTGAAAAGCCAACAATGTAGATAACCATAAACTTACAAAATCAAAGGCCCGCTGAAGAACTAAACTGTTTATGTCCATCTTTTAAAGTAAAGGTCTGTGTAAGTTTAAGTGGAATAATGTCATGTACCCAACATCAATGTTCAATCCATCCAGCACCATATTGAGAAGTAAAATAAGTCTAATTTCAGAAGCCCGTCTCTGTTGCGTACTGTTGAAATGTCCTTTAAGACCATCACAGACATATCTGAGATTGAGTGGTCATCCTGGGAGAAGTGCTGGGCTACTGGTTTCTCAATCATCTTGTGATTAATAGAATGTCTGTGTGAATTCATTCTAGTGCGGAGTTGTTGGCTTGTCTCCCCCACATAACCTGTGCGAGGACATTTCTTGCATTGGATAAAATAGACCACATTACTTGATGTACATGTATAATTCCCCTGTATCCTGAATAGTCTGTTTTGTGATGTAACCACACAGTCTGAAGTGGAAATGAGGTTACATGTCTTACATCACTCCCGGGCAGCCTGTGCCCGTGCCCGTTGCGCTCACAATTAAAAACTGGATAATATTCAGTATTTACTGGGGCCCCACACCTTCTGTGGCTGTAAAAATGTTATCTTTGGAGGTCCAGGTTGCGCCCTGCCAGGACCCGCCTGTGCTCCATTCAAGCCCCCAAAATATGTGAGTCATATAAAACCAGGAAGGATAAAAAGCTGACAGAAAGATCTAGGCTGCAAATAGCTTGGAGGGAGGGGAGCCAGTGATAGAAAAACATGTATTGCTTGCTGGCTTGCTTAGCTTGGACCCTGGCTAGCATACATATGATGCATTGCTAGGCTGCCTGCTGCTGCTACTGAGGAGTTTCAAAGGGAGCACCAAGCAGCAGAAGACAGCTTGAGTTCAGAAAATGGCTTAAAAGTCCACCAATCAGAGCCCCAAAAATGTAATCCTGCCAATCGAAGTAGGGGAGGCAGACCAGGCTTGTGATTGTGATTTTATAGTAACCTGCACTGCTGTGTTTGTTTGGTATGAAAAGATGGGGGAAATTGAATGCAAACAGTCCGAGGTGAACAACTCTGTCATTTATTCAGTGTCATCTCAAGTGTTTTTCTGGTGTACAGGGCACAGTATTGTAAGGTATTGTTTCTATGAGGAGGCCTGACTTTTTCCTTCCAAATCTTGGGGAGAAGCTCATTAAGACTGTTTGAGAACCAAAAGCTGTAACCTATGCTAAACATCCTCATGTGTTTCTTTTTACGTGTTGGTCCTCTATATTTGTGTTACTGTCACCCTCAGTTTTGCATATTGTGTTCAATCACAGTTACTGTTTCTTTTCATATTTCTTGGATATTCCAGAAGGCTGACGTGTCATTCTATGCTTGTACATCTGAACAGCCTGGTATTCCTCTTGTCTGTGTAGTGTCAGAGTGAATGGCCTCAAGTTGCTGGTGGCGTTGGTGTGTCTCGTGCCATCAACGGCTGGTATTCCTCTTGGCTGTGTAGTGTCAGAGTGAACGGCCTCAAGTTGCTGGAGGTGTTGATGTGTCTCATGCCATCAGTGGCTGGTATTCCTCTTGGCTGTGTAGTGTCAGAGTGAACGGCCTCAAGTTGCTGGAGGTGTTGGTGTGTCTCGTGCCATCAGCAGCTGGTATTCCTCTTGGCTGTGTAGTGTCAGAGTGAAGCGGCCTCAAGTTGCTGGAGGTGTTGGTGTGTCTCGTGCCATCAGCGGCTGGTATTCCTCTTGGCTGTGTAGTGTCAGAGTGAACGGCCTCAAGTTGCTGGAGGTGTTGGTGTGTCTCGTGCCATCAGCAGCTGGTATTCCTCTTGGCTGTGTAGTGTCAGAGTGAACGGCCTCAAGTTGCTGGAGGTGTTGGTGTGTCTCGTGCCATCAGCGGCTGGTATTCCTCTTGGCTGTGTAGTGTCAGAGTGAATGGCCTCAAGTTGCTGGAGGTGTTGGTGTGTCTTGTGCCATCAGCAGCTGGTATTCCTCTCGGCTGTGTAGTGTCAGAGTGAATGGCCTCAAGTTGCTGGTGGCGTTGGTGTGTCTCGTGCCATCAACGGCTGGTATTCCTCTTGGCTGTGTAGTGTCAGAGTGAACGGCCTCAAGTTGCTGGAGGTGTTGATGTGTCTCATGCCATCAGTGGCTGGTATTCCTCTTGCCTGTGTAGTGTCAGAGTGAACGGCCTCAAGTCGCTGGAGGTGTTGGTGTGTCTCGTGCCATCAGCGGCTGGTATTCCTCTTGGCTGTGTAGTGTCAGAGTGAACGGCCTCAAGTTGCTGGAGGTGTTGGTGTGTCTCGTGCCATCAGCGGCTGGTATTCCTCTTGGCTGTGTAGTGTCAGAGTGAACGGCCTCAAGTTGCTGGAGGTGTTGGCCTGTCTCATGCCATCAGCCACTGGTATTGTGCTGAGTAGTGCCAGTGACACCACTCCATTAAACAGTGGTGTCACTGGTAGTAGTAGTTTTACTTTTAATTTGTGGAAGTTCAAACTGAAAATATAAACATTTGACTGAAAGGAAACAATGCTGTCATTCTAGATTATGGAAATCTGGGGATTCCTCACCAGAAAATGAAAGGCTGATGAGTTGGATGATGACTGTAGTAGTTCACAACAGTCCAAATGCTCAAACACCATGCCTCAATGGGAACATATTGATGACAGTATGCAGTCCGATAGTGATACTTCAGCATCAGACTCCGAGGATGATGGAAGTTTCAGAATCGCTGAGATCTGTACAGCACAACTGAAAAAACCTCCAGGCCCCTCTGATTTAAGCCAGAATAAAGACTGCATGCCTGTGCAACCAAAGCTGAGTGCATTTCCACAAAAGAAGTTTGGCCAAAAGTGGAGGGTATTCAATCCCAACTGGTACAGCATTTTTCCCTGGATTGAATACTCTCAGTCTGAAGATGCTGTATATTGCTTTGCATGTGTCATTTTCCTCAAACCACTAAAAATGTCACCGTGTTCCTTAAAATGGTTTCCAGAACTGGAAAAGATCGACTGGAAAGGATGGATCACTAACCCTGCACAACAACTCTGAGTCCCATAAAGCATCACATACAGCATGGTGTGACTTCAAGATGCATACAAAGGAAGGAAGGACCATACAGAATCTGATCAACGAGGATCACAGCAAACTTGTGAAAGAAAATCGCCATTACATAAAAAACAATAGCAGAGATATTGAGGCTGACTGTTACACAGTGCATTAGTAGAGAGGACACAGAGAAGGTGAACAAAGTGTCAACCAGGGCAATTTTCTTGAAATTCTGAATCTGATAGCAATGCGTGATGACATAGTCAAAAAAATTGTCAGGTGCAAGAAATGCAAAATATAACATCACAGCATCCAAGACCAGCTCCTTAATATTAGGCGGCACGGCCAGCAGCAAATTACAGAAGAGGTGGCAGCTGCTGGGGCATTCTCGATACAAGTGGATGAGTCAAAGGACATTTCAAAGATTGAGCAAATCTCTTGTGGTGCGTTATGCATGGTGGCAAACTACATGAAGAATTCTTGGCTTTCAACAAGCAAAAGGCCTGGATGCAACATCCCTGACCAGGATAATACTGCAGACACTTGCAGATAACAGCATAGATATAAATGCATGCATAGCACAGTGCTATGATGGTGCCAGTGTTATGAGTGGGGAAGCAGCTGGAGTGCAGGCTAAGTTTCGTGAAGAAGTTCCCAAGGCTATCTGTATACACTGCTACAGCCACAGGCTGAACCTTGTAGTTGTGGATTGTGTCAAAAATATTCAGATGGCAGCTGAGTTTTTCTCATTGTTACAAACCTTATACAATTTCATTAGTGGGTCAGCAGTTCATGCTTTCTTTATAGAAATTCAGAAAGAAATTATGCCTGCAAAGGTGCCAGTGGAACTCAAACGTTTATCTGACACAAGGTGGACCTGCCAATATGCCGCATGCAACAGTGTGCATAAGACTTTGCCAGCCATCATGGAGACACTACATCACTATGTGGGGGAGAGAGGCAATGCTGAGTGTACAAGTCAGGCAAAGGCACTTGTACATATAATAACTAGCACATTTGCCATTAATCTTGTTATGTTTGAACTGATCCTCAAAAAGACCAGCATTGTTGCAAAGTGTTTGCAATCTTCTGATCTGCAACTATCCTGTGCCGTACAACTGGTAGCAAGCTTACAAGAAGAATTATCAGAAGCCAGGCGTGATAGCGAATCTGAATCTGGTTTATGGTCTACAGTTTGGACAGAAGCACAAAGCTGATCCAGGACAATGGTTTGCCTCAGGCTCAGCCAATTGAGAGGGCTCGTATTTGGAGAAGACCAGTTTCACATCAGGATCATATCACAGTGAGCACAACTGGCAACGCATGTTCTGCAAAGCAAGGATGATTTTAGAAACACCTCTTTTGCCAGCTCTTGACAGGATCATTGGAGAGTTGGACAGACGGTTTGATGACAAGAACTGTGAAATTCTAAAGCAGTTGCTGCATTAACTCCAGGGAGGAAGGACTTTTGCAGGAAGAGAATGTACTTCCATGGCACACCACTATGGATTGAGCGATGGAGATCTGTCAGCTGAGTTGTATGCAACAAAGAGGCTTCTGGAAAGGAACCCTGATGAGGACATAAACAGTATGCATGCTCTGAGTCATTATTTGATGCCATACAGAGATGCCTTTTTTGAACTATATCGCCTGCTTATCATTGCACTTACTCTTCCAGTCACATCTGCTGGATGTGAACGTTCATTCAGTAAACTCAGAATGATTAAAACATACCTTCGCAATAGAATGGCAAATGAGAGACTTAGCAACCTGGCAGTCCTTTCTATTAATGAAGGCCGTACACAGGACTTGGACATGGACAGTGTGGTGGACATTTTTGCCAAACTACATAGCAACAGAAGAATTACTTTATTATGAAAAATGACTATGTATAGAGTGGTATTGCATATCGTGAAATGGTCAGACGCTTGTAGTTAAGTTTACTATTTAGTCTACTTTTTTTTTTTGTTCTGTTCAAATGCTTTCAGGCACAAGAACTGGTGAGACTTTCAGGAGAACTTTAATTAATAAAACATTTTTAGGGAGCACCAGCATGCTGTTTGAAAAATGCAGTGCTCAAAACAAACCCATAAACCAGTTCAGCATGTGGGAAATGTGACGAGGGGTGGGAAGAGACAATAGAGCAGACAAGCTTCTTTACAAAGTTTGTATATGCATACTTAAATGTAAAATTAAAGCTCTAAAACATAACACTGAAATGGCATTTTTTATTTCTGAAAGATAGCATTCATTTTTTTTTAGACTGTAAAAAAAACACAGATAGGCACGCAGGAATTTACACGTATGATTTTAAATCTTGGTTTCTATGGGTGCCCTGGCTTCCAACTGTGGTGCTCACCCAGTGCCCTGGCAACCAACAGAAGCTGGAGCCACCACTGCTTCCACTATTGATCCTACAACAATACTTTATGAACCTCAACTCTGCATTTCGCTGCTTTCTTTAGGATGGCGAAAAAACATGTCTGAGCCATAATGTTTTTTCTCTGCCTGGGCAGCAGGGGTGTCTGGGGCTAACGAATCTTAAGCAGTACTGCAGTGCTTTACCCCTAAGGACAGGGTGCATGCAGACTCCTCATCCTTACAGAGATATCCGCAGTATCATTATGGGTACCCATGGAACTGTCTTAGACATGTCTCTATCATCACCTCAGCTTGCTAGTCTTAGACTTGCCCTTTCATAAGGGACCGCACCTCCTCTGCAATGCTGACCCATGACACTGGGTAATGGAAGACCCTCACCAGGGTGGGACCATAAGTCCTCAGTACACTGACTTCTGTGAAATATCCCTTGCCTGAAAATTGGAGGTGTCCCAGTCTCCTGGCAAAGCCAGCAAAAACAGGGAATACATATTCTGGGTGATATACTCTTTTATCCAGTATCCCTGTCGCTCCCCCCTTTCAATGAGCTACACCAAAAATACAGGATCGCCTGTACCTCATTTTGATATATCTCCAACTCTGGAGTGTACTTTCCCAGCAGTCACCAGCCTGCCCCCTCCAGTTGTGGTCTAACCCCTGGAGACATGGCTGTCAGCCCTTCCAAACCAGTGGGGAATGGGAGGCTGTCTATATTCTTATCTCCAAACAGTGACTTCTGTGGATGTTTCATCTCCCGGATCAGACAGGGAAAAGTAACTGGGACAACCAGTCTCAGATAGAGAATGATCTACCTCTTGGACAACAACATATGTGTTGCCCTGTGAGCTCCAGGACAGATTAATACAATTCAAGAGTCTGCATCAGATTTATCACATCCGAGATACTCTCCATAATTGGGGACTACTCCCATACAGCAGATGTTGATGGTGTCAAGAGGAGTGGGCAACACTCACTCCCATGCTGTGGTCATGTGCATCCATACCGATGTACTGACAGCAAGTCCTACAAACATGTTCCCAGGCACTGGACCACCCTGTCTCCTCAGACCCTAAACTTGTAATTGGGGGTATCTTCTCGCAACATAGACCCTGAACCCTGATAAGTAATCTGTGGCTGTGGTGGCCTTGACTGCTACTACAAGGATACTGCTACACCACTGGAAGGGAACCGCTCGCACCCACATACAAGGAGTGTCTGGCCATTCTCTTTCAGACAGCTGTGCTCGAGAATGTAGCATACAAAATGGGTAAGTGCCTAAGGAATGCACTAGCACATGGGCAGGAAGGAGGGGTGGAAGAACAATGGGGAATAATAAAAACTGCCATCACAGAGGCAACAAGCCTTTGTGTGAAGCAAATAAACAAAACTAAGCGATGTAAGAAACCACTATGGTTCTCAAAGGAAGTGGCAGTGAAGGTTCAAGAGAAAAAGAAAGCTTTCAGGAAGTACAAGGAATCGCAGAAGGAGCAGGACAGAGAACTGTATCAGTTAAAGCAAAGGAAGCTAGGAAGGCAGTCAGAACAGCAAAGGCCCAAACCGAGGAAATGATAGCCAACTCAGTTAAGAAGGGGATAAAACCTTTTATAGGTACATCAGGGAGCTGAAGGAAGACCAAGGAGGGATAGTGAGGCTTAATAAAGGGGAGGGTGGGCAGAGGAGACTGTGAAAACAGAGATACTAAACAAATATTTTGCTCAGTATTTACAAAGGAAAGAGGGTACCTAGAACAAACAGTAGAAACACACTGGATTCAAAAGTTGATACCAGCCCATTTACAGAAGAAAGGGTTCTGAAAGAACTCTTAAAACTGAAGGTGGACAAAGCAATAGGGCCTGATGGAATTCATCTCAGAATTCTAAAAGAACTAAGGGTAGAATTAGTGACACCACTGACTACCCTGTTTAACAAATCATGGGAGGATGGGGTGGTACCCGAGGACTGGAGGAGGGCAGATGTGATTCCCTTCACAAAAGTGGAGCAAGGCAGAAGCAGAAACTACAGACCTGTTAGTTTAACCTCAGTGGTAGGGAAAATGATGGAATCACTTCTGAAGGAAAGAATTGTCGAATATCTAGAGGCCAGAGGGCACAGGACCCATGGCAGCATGGATTCACAGCAGGAAGGTCATGCCAGACAAATCTGATAGATTTCTTTGACTGGGTGACCAAAGTAGTAGATCAGGGAGGGCTGTGGACATGGCCTACCTAGACTTTAGCAAGGCATTTGACACAGTCCCACACAAAAGATTAATATACAAGTTAGCTAGCCTGGGAGTGGGTCCCAAGATGACAGCCTGGGTAAAAAATTGGCTGGAAAATAGGACACAGAGAGTAATAGTAAATGGAGTCCACTCTGATGAAAGGGGGGTTACTAGTGGGGTACCGCAGGGTTCAGTATTAGGACCAGTCTTCTTCAATGTCTTTATAAGCGACATTGCAGAAGGACTGGAAGAGAAAATATGTCTCTTTGCAGATGACACAAAGATCTGCAACAGAGTTGATGCACAAGGTGGGGTGGAAAGGATGAAAAGGGACTTGGCAAGGTTAGAAGAATGGTCAAATGTATGGCAGCTTAGATTCAATGCTAAGAAGTGCAAGGTAATGCACCTGGGAAACAAAAACCCAGGGGAAGAGTACACAATGGGGGGTGAGATACTAACGACAACAAAAATGGAAAGGGACCTGGGGGTAGTCATATCAGATGACCTAAAGGTGGGCAAGCAATGTGAGAGGGCAGCAATGAGGGCTGGGGGGATATTGGGATGCATAGGGAGAGGCATCACCAGTAGAAAACAGGAAGTTATTATCCCTCTGTACAGACAGCTGGTCAGACCCCATCTGGAGTACTGCATGCAGTTCTGGAGACCCAGTCTTCGCAAAGACATAGACAGGATGGAAGCTGTCCAGAGGAGGGCAACTAAAATGGTGCAGGATCTGCACGGAAGACATATGAAGAGACTAAAGAAGCTTATATGTATAGCCTTGAGGAAAGGAGGGAGAGGGGGACATGATAGAAACTTTCAAGTACCTCAAGGGAATCAACAAAGTCAAAGGTAGCATCTTTCAAAAAAAGAGGTGTGCAAGAACAAGGGGGCACAATTTGAAGATAGAGGGCGGCTCAGAGGTAATTTAAGGAAGTATTTTTTCACAGAGAGGGTTGTGGATGCATGGAACGGCCTTCCGGAGGAGGTCGTGGAGTCAAAAACAGTGGTGGAATTCAAGCATGCATGGGATAGTCATAAGGCAATTCTAGGGGATGGGGGTAGGAAAAAGTAGGCTGCTGGTTAACTAGGATCTGCAGCTTATCCAGTAGGCAGGGAAATGGGCAGATTGGGTGGGCCAAGCAGTCCTTATCTGCCATCAAATTCTATGTTTCTATACGCTGCTGCCCCATGTCACAAGAACTGGACCCAGTAAATCGACCAAGTCCCCTCTCATCCACGCTGAAGGTGATAAAGGTGGGTAGGCATGATAGCCTGGAAATCTCATCTCTTGGGTATATGAGCAGTTGAAACCTGTAATGTTAATAAATTTGTCAGCTTAATCTTTCCGTGCACAGTCTGTTGCCTACTCTTGGGCCCCACAGTGCTTTTGTAAATATTGTCTTGTCTCCTGGATATATGCCTTCTGTATTTTAGAGAATCACACTAACTACCCTACATTTTCTAGTGTACTCAGTATTTTACTTCATAAAGAAACCAGTTTTGCTAATACCGGTCAGAACCACAAAGCCAGATCATGTCGAATCACACTAAAATCATAACATACTATTTTTGTGCTTGTCCTCTCCCTCTACCCCCTACCCCTCTTTCCACCCTATATGGCTTATTGAGCTCTGTAATTTGAACTCCTCACATATGTGGTTTTCTCTCCTAAGTTCTCCCAGTTACATGTATAGATTGTTCAATTAAACTATAATTATGTGTATGTACCAGACGGCATTTACTAGACCTACATAGTAATATAACCTATGTAAATATATGAAGTGCCTCTATTTCTGTAATCCATGTCATGACTAATGATTGTATGATATATAATTAACCACAAGTTCCTACGTATCTCTGTACATAATGGCCCCAATATTCAGAGTTGCACCTGGCAATGGCACATGTGCTGGTGCAACTCAGGGATATATTCAAAAGAAATGAGCCATGGCGCATCTTTTCTGAATATATCAGGTAATACGCACTGTGCAAATACGATGCACTGGTGCATCCCCACGGACAGGGCTGAATACCAGGAATGGGAACTGCACCAGTGCAACAGAGTTACGCTGTGCGCAAATTCCTGATATTCAGCCAGCAGTATGCAAATGGGGCCATTTGCATGTCATTATGAAACTATTTGCATGTGTTGTGCAGGGCTGGCCAGCAAAATGCACATGGCACCCTGCACAGCATGCGATCCCTATACCAGGGACCGCCGTAGTACTCCCAATCCATCCCATGCCACTGATCTCCAATAGTATGATGCATAAACTCTTTAGTGATCCAGTGGGTCCCCCATCTCCGCCCAACCCCCGATTGCCCAAAATACGGCAAGTAATAACCCTGGTAGTCTAGTGGTTCCCCTCCTCCCCACAGCCCCGCCTCGCCATACATAATCTAACACTCCTCTGGTAGTCCAGTGGTAGCCCCTCCCTGCCCAGAACCCTGATCACACAAAATAAACTAATATTATGTCCCTCTGCCCCTCCCATAGCTCCAATCACTCATCATACATGTACAGTATGTCCCTGGTGGTCCAGTGGCACCCCCACCCCTCCACCCACACAGGAACCCCAGCCCACCCAGCTCCCCCCCCCCATCATCGACGGGGAGCAGCAAACCTACCTGTAAACCTCCGCGGCTGACTGCCGAATGACAGCTTACAGTATGCACTGCAAGCCCAATGGTCCACAGTGGATTATTTTTACTAACAGTTTGAAATGTAAGGGAGATAACTCACTAGTTTCAATGCAAATACAAAACAAATATAAATGTAGAAAGTGTTGTAATAACACCTTAAAAACACACTTAATAAAACAGGCGATTTCCTATTTAACCTACAGTCAATGGAGGGCCAAGATCCTCAGTGACATCATTTTCTGTCAGGAGCCTAAAACACATGGCTGCCCCCAGCCCTTAATTACAGACTGATTTACATGTGAATAACTCTGGACTGCAAAGACTCACAGATAAACACAATTGCTTACTCAAATTTGCTTGTTATGGTCTTTCAGACATTAAGAAACCCTGTTGATGACAGTTCCCCTTTAAAGGTGATAAGGAGCAGTTTTTACACCTCTATATGCTCTCCAGTTGTTCTTGTATTGGCTACCCAGTATTCTGATACGTTTTTGACCTTTTTTTGCTAAATTAATAATCTAATTGTGTTGCCTTTGTAACTACCCTGAATACCTCTCTTCTCAGCAGTTGCTGCTCTTTCTTTTCATACTGCCTGAACATTTTATGACATCAGAAACTCCCATTCCAGGCCATGCAGATCAGCATGGAGTGGGAGTTATTGATGTCATAGAATGTCTGAGAAATATGAAAATCAAGAGCAGTAGCTGGTGAGGAGAGTGGAACTCAGTGTAGATCTGAGAGCACCCTAAAGCTAGATTATTTATCAAAAAATCATCAAAGCATATCAGATTACATAACTGGCATAGAAAGGAAGATGGGAGGGTAGTTAACTAGGTCAAAATCATTTCATATCTCCTTTAAGGAAATCTTGTTGCAGTAACTGCTCAGTGGAGGAAGTGGTAGGACCTGAGGAGTATATATGGTACCATCTTCATGCTTGTGAATGTTGCAAGCGGTGAGTGAACTAAGAGAATAGTAGGGGTCCCAGGACTGAGCTTAAGCAACTTCCTTCTTCTAAAGAGTCACCCTTTTTGAACTAAAAGAAGGAAATGACACCTCTTGGCTCATATGAGAAAGCTGACAGTGTGTCCTCTCGTAAGAGAAGACAGGAAAACTATATGAAATATCACTTTATCCACACTAAAAACTGGTCACTCTCTTTACAAGGAAGAAAGGGAAAAGTTCTTCTCTCAGACTGGCTGAAAATATAGATTTGTTTTTAAACTCAGCTGTATTGTTGAAACTCATGACATTACAAGTTCATTAACCATGGTGCAATATTGCAGTAGTATCCGAAACGTTTACCTGGATATTGTTCCTTGTACATGCAGTCTAAAACATGTAACTTGCAAATGTATACACTTGATATGGCATCTTCACTACACCTAGACAGTGTCTTCAACCTTATGCTTTAAAACAGAAATCAGCTAACAGGAAAACTGTCAAAACTGTACCTACTGCAGCTAAACTATTGTATAGCAGGTTGAATTTGAGTCTGTTATATTTTGTGTGACTCAACCTGCTATACATGCTCACTTCCGGTGGAATTTGCGGTGTTGACTGACTCTGGTCTGCATTAGAAAGAGGGGAAGGCATGCAAGGTGAATAGGCAGATTACATGCCAGCAGCATATGGACAGCATATAGAGCTTGTCAGAGACAACACCATGAGGTTTCACTGAGGAGAGCGGCAGACCGAGGGGAGTGGATGGCATAACTAAAAGAGTAACACATATTTAAAAACAAATTCCACTGCTAAATGGCAAACATAAGGCATACAAGGTACAGTATTAGGCATACAAGGTATGCGAGGGGTAAGAAAGACTACGAGCCAGTAGCATTGGGACCAACTCGGTTCGAGGGCACTGTGGCCTGCAATCAGGTTGAGGTTATTTCCATTTGTGCTGCAATACAAAATATTCTAAGAAGGATCTGTTGTCTTAAGGTTCCCCACCTTACTGGTTTTAACATCCAGCACCAGGTTCTTGAATTCAAAAGGGATTAGAGGGTCCCACAGCCCTCTTATTTCATTATGAATTTTCTGTCAAAACCCTGAGTTTTGGACACTCCCAGAAGATGTGATAATGGGAGCCTACCCCTCCACATCCTCTCCAGCACAAGTTTGTACCCCCACCAGTTAAGTGTTGCGTGATCATCAGTGTATAGAAATGTCTGAATACACATTTCTATCTATATTCCCTCCAGCCTGGAGAGGCCATGGCTTTCCAGCCTTTCTTCCACACAAAGGCCCATTCTGCTTCAGAAATAACCACACCTGCTTCAGTTTCTCTTATTTCCCTCATTCTATCTGATTCTGGATGAGAATCTCCCATAAGTGCTTTGTAGGCCCTAGAAATAGTGCCTCTTCTTCCTGCTAACATTGTCACCCAATACGGGAAATCCTCTAAGGAAGTGGGGTCTCTCTTAATTTTGGCCAGTCTGTCTTGGGACATTGTGAGGTGACTGATCTGTAGGTACTGTACCAGTAGTAATCTTGTTGAGGGAGGCCGTATTTATCTTGCAGTTCTCTAAATGATATAAATGTTTGTTTTGAACTAGAGCTTTGTATCTGGTAAAGCTCAATCAATCAATCAATCAATCAATCTTTATTTATTTAAGGTGCCTTTCTTAAACCAAGGTGCCTTTACAAATTACATAAAACAATAAATATTTAAAACAAGATTTAAAACAAGATTAAGATTAAATAATTAACAGTCATTAAAAGCTTTGTTAAAAAGGTAGGTTTTCAAAGCTCCTTTAAAGCTCTAAACAGTCGGGCAATTTCGTACCTGATGAGGTAGAGAATTCCACAGGGTCGGGGCCATAAAACTAAAAGATCTTGCCCCTATTCCAGCTAAGGAATCCTGGATCTGTTCTCTGTGGTGGAAAGTCCGGGTCACCCACTACAATAGACGGAGGACCTGTCTAATTTGGAGTATTGGTTAGGACTCTGGCCTGCACTAATACTTTCAGGGTGTGCTTGGTCCATAGGTTGGTCATTTCCAAACTGCTGGAGAAAACATGGTGTGGGGCAAGGCATATAAGGGGATGGATCTGGATTGGGTAGCCTCTATTTCTAACCATCCTGTATCACTATGCTGCTTTAGCCAAGAGATTATGGGGATTAACTGAACTGCTGTATAGTACA
Organism: Neoceratodus forsteri; assembly: GCA_016271365.2. Taxonomy (NCBI): domain Eukaryota; kingdom Metazoa; phylum Chordata; order Ceratodontiformes; family Ceratodontidae; genus Neoceratodus; species Neoceratodus forsteri. Next base: position 1,088,895,926 of record CM057455.1, read on the forward strand.
GTTTTAAGTCTGGCATAGCTAGACCTCCCATTTCTCTAGGAAGAGATCATCTTTTACCGACTCTGTGTCTACCATTTGCCCATATATAAACGGCAAGAGGAGAGTCTGTATTTTTCACCAATAATGTTCATGAATTTTGATGGGAAGGGTCTGGAAGAAAAAGAAGAAATGTGGTAGGAAGTTCATCTTCAAGGTTGTTATCCCCACACCCCCTTGGGCCAGAGGAAGCAGTACCCACCTGGCCAAGTCGACCCTGATTTCCCCAAACAGTTTAGCACAGCTGAGTTTAAATAGCAATGTGAGATTAGGAGAAATCCTTACTCCAAGATAACAAACTACCTTGTTGGTGGCCTATCGAAAGGGGACATTCTCTTTCATGTTCTGTGTACAATTCCCACTAAAATTTATGGCCTCAGATTTGCCAAGGTTAACTTTATAGCCAGAAACTTCATAGTAATTCAACTCTTCATGCAGAGCTGGCACAAATGTCTCAGGGGACATCACAAAGAAGCGGGAATCATCTGCTTAGAGTGAGACTTTATGATTCCTGTTTTCTGCTCTAATCCCCTCAGTTTTTCTGTTGTTCACCAGAGGCTCTATACAAAGAGTGAAGAGGAGGAGGGAGAGGGGACAACTCTGCCTGTTACTTCTAGTAAGGAGAAATCTGTCCAATTGAATTCCATTAACCATAGTGGCCTGTAGGGAGGCATACAGTAATTTGATACTATTACAGAATTTTTGACCCATTCCCAACTCTTCCAGGTTTCTGTGAAGGAATCTCCAGTCCACCTGGTCAAACTCCTTTTCTCATCCATGAAAATGGAGAAAGGCTAGCTCCGGGGATTTTCACTGCCAGGAGATCAAGTTTAATAGGCATCTAATACTACTGTGTAATAAGCTGATATTAATAAAATCTGTTTGGTCCGGGTGGACTAGAGATCCCACACAACCCTGGAGTCTATTTGCTAAGATTGAGGTGAAGACCTTTTGGTCAACATTAAGTACTGAGATGTGCCATTAGAACTGACACACCGTGGGGTCCTTCCCTCATTTTGGAAGCATGGAAAATTGAACATATTGCCATGAAAGTGCTGCACCGCCCTGAAAACCGTACCGAGGTGTGTTAGGCCCTCCTCTTTAAAGGTTTTATAAAATTCTGGAGCAAACCTATTCAGACCTGGGACTTTCCTGTTTTCATCATTCCCAGCTTAACATTGATTTCTGCTACATTAATAGGGCTGTCTAATAAATCCTAGGTTTCTTATGTCAGTTTTTAAACTTTTATTCTTTGGTAAAAGGTATTAAGTTGAGTCTCATAGTTAGTCTCTTCCTGAAGTATATATTTTTCACAAAAGTCTTAAAATTCTTTGGTAATTTTACTAGGGTCTGTTCCCTGAGGCATAATAACAGTCTATTTGTTGCTTCTTTGTGGATCTGCTAGGCCAAAAATGTACCTGCTTGATTGCCTACTTCAAACAATCTCTGGCAGGAGTATCTAAGTGCCCATTCTATTCTATTGTCCAGTAGTTTTTTTTTTCTCCTATACTCAAGGGTGCTGGAAGATGGTAAAAGCTGAGGGAGCTGAGAATCAAAAAGGCACTTATGAGAGTATAAAGGGTAGTTTTTCTATACTAGTTTTTGCCATACAGAAATAAAAAGTGCAGTGGCTATCGCCCCTTTCACCCCCCCCCTCCGGTTCCGGCACCTATTCCTGTACTCCTCTAGCTTTTTTAACTTCCACACAGTACTACTTTGAATCCATCCCACCAGATGGCTGCAGATGTGGTCTGGTGGATTAGTGGCTTTGTAGTCATCTAGGCTTTACTAAAGTTTTGTATTCTCGATTATTAAGTAGAGTGATGTTAAGTATCCATCCTGGTGATTTCCTGCACAGATTTACCAGCATCTCCATAAGTACTGGAGCATGGTCTGAAATCATAATACTCCGAATTTTGTTTTTTTCTATTGTGTGTAGCCATTTGGATGAAATGAAGAAGTAACCAGGATGAGAGTAGGTCTAATGGGGTGCCAATCAAAACATATTCCCTTACCCTGGGGAGCAAGAACCACCACACATCAATAAGACCCAGCTCTCTGACCACTTTCTTCAGGCCTTTAGAAGCTGTGCTGTTCTGCTTTGTTCTGAGTCCTGAGTGATCTACCCAGGGGCAGATTTACACAGTATTCTGGCATATTCCAGAATACTGTCAGAATTCTGGCATGCTCCAAATAGCCATTTTGAAGTTCGACAGTTAAAATTCCTGTCAGAACAACTACTGAAAAATGACTACTGGGAGAGCAGGTTCATCTGGTAGAGCACTGCTGAAACAGAGGAAAATAAGTAAATTTTTTGAGCTCAAATAACATGTTTTTAATATTGTCAGTTAAATGTCAATTGTTTCAGTTATTCCACACTGCCGCCATGGCACTCAGTCAAGTTGTGTTCAGTCAGGGTGCAGAATTTCCTTTCACGCAGAGGCAATAAATGTTTTAAAATGCAACATTCATTCCCTTAAACTCTGGAATGAAAACTACATTTTAGAACTTTATTCCATGAGCGGCTCTGTGTGGCTCTCATGAAGGCAAATGGCAAATTTCTGGTCACTGGACCCAAGGGGGGGGGAGAAATCTTTAATCTCCGACTAGACGGAATCATTCCCCTAATTTTTTGATCCCATTGAGAACGATCGGAAGTTCAGCTACCCAGTTGTACTGGGTCAATATTGATCAAATTCATAAATTAATTTTTTTTGTTAAGGGAATATGTCATGAGTGGGATGTGGGCAATGAGAGCTATCAAAAGAGGAGCCCATCTGGGATGCCCGTCAACAGAGCATGACAGGAGGACCACTATTAGCCCAGCTGTGCTGTTGCCAGATAGGGGAAATGGGACCATTGCTGGATTTGAAAGAATAAGGGACTTTTGTGGTGCCTATGAAATAAGCAATGCCAGTAACATTTCCCTACCCACCTTGCCACCACCAGCATCCCCATTTGTGTTTTTTTATTAGTTCCTTTCTTCTTCCTTTAGTAGGTTTGGTGCCCTGAGTTTGTCAGTTTGCCCAGTCCGGTTGCTTTCTTAACCACCAGTGATCACAGCTGCTCCTAGAATAAAGTTGTAAAATGTAGTTTTCATTCCAGAGTTTAATGGAATGAACACTACATTTTACAACATTTACTACAAACTTCAGTCCTTCTGGTCTGCCGTGATATGCCAGAGTTGTGTTGTGGATGTCGGGTGAGTGTCTCATTTCATCTTCAGTCCTCCCAAAAACAGTTCACTTGCAATTGCTTTTCAGTATCTCGCTGTATGAATCTAATTTCAGGCTTTTGCTTCCTAAGAAGTAGTTGGTCTCCCATTTCATTTTAAGCTGCCCCCTCCTTGATGAACAGTGCTGCCCGAGTCATTTGCCACTTGTGGATATGGGAAGCAGGAGCCCTGTATCGGTTTCTACCTCTCTCCTGCGCTCATCCATTTTTTAATCTATTTTTGGTGTTCCTATGCTATTATCTGTCCTATCTTATTTCAGCATCTTCCCGACATAATCAATTTATTTGAAATTTCTCAGTATCATGCCGCCTTCTGTCTTTTTTAGCAGCTTCCTCTTTGTTTCACACTGGCATTCCCATCAATGTTTAAATCGTGCTCAGGTGCAGCAGCTTCTTACAGGCCCTGTCCACACTGCACATGGTAAACCGTTACCGGTGTTTTGAACCATTACCGTGAACTCCAAAAACGGGTCGCGTCCACACTGGTAATGGTTTACCATGTGATTTTAAAACCGTTCTTTAGACCTGTCAAGATGTGATCTTTAGGTCGGAGTCGGAAACGGTTCATTATCTGTAACGTTTCTCTTACCAGTGCAGATGTGTGACTGTACTGATTCCAATGCTGTATATATGTATGAGGACACCCTGCAAGGCACTGTGGGCTAGCCCCTTGATTCGGTTGGCAGCACTCGCATGGAGCTCCAAAAAAGAGCAGCAGTGTGCATGGGAGGTGACCGTTTCAAGAAATGGTTCATTGTCAATGCGGACGGACGGTAACGGTACGTACCATACCGGTTTTAAAACCATTACTGCTCAACCATGTGCAGTGTGGACAGAGCCTAAGTCTGATCCGCACACAGGTGCAGCCACATTATGATGTTAAAACCCAACCAAGGACCATGCCTTGATTGGCTGCGGTGCCCCCTCCCAGAGTTGTCATAGCAACAAATCAGAATTCTATGCTCGGGAGCACCTGCACAGGTATTGGGCTGCAGAAAACAAGAATTGAGACAGCTGTCACTGACCTGAGAAGACATCTAGCCCAAGTTCTAGCTCCTAGTGATACAGGTTACTTCCAAAATCATAGAGGGACTGACCATATTGGAGGCTAGGTCAATACTGTGTCACTTGAAACCCTGAGCCAACATAGAGAGGAGAGAATAATGATAAAGTGCAGCAGTTAGCAGCGTCCAATGTACAGTATTCATGTCACCCGTAAGAAGAGATGGCATTGGCTGGAAAAGGATGTTCTTACAGTTATGGACTAGTATGTTAGCCAATTTAGCACCACTACAAACTAATAATAATTTGTTGTTTGTGTGTGTATGTGTTTGTTATAGGTATTAATTGATTTATGTGAAACCAGTACAGTATGTATTGCTACCTGCGTTGGTCTTGACATTCATTAGTGGACCAGGAATGTGACCTGAAGGCAAGTCTGGACACTAAGAAGTGCTTTGTCAGTCCATTGTTCCACCCTTATTCTGTAATAATCAGAACAAGTGTTTTGTGAAGCCATCATTTGACATACTGTTCAGCTAAACAAAGAGAAGTAATTGACTGTTTGGTGTTTGCCACTTTTCAAGTTCCGTCTGTGCCAGGAATCCAGTATTGCGCCAGAGACTGCTTTAACTACGTTACCAATTGGCTGATTATTGCTTTTTTATATATGAATTATTCATCCAGGATTTTGTCACATTTTCAGTGGGCTATTGCTGCTTTTAACTCATCTTTATTAAAATACCACTTGGTTAGACAGATTTAACACCATTTGTTTAATAAAAGACACTGCATACATTAGTAATGGAGCATACAGTAATAAAATGCTTATGTGGTGTCCCACAGATAAGGATTCAACATTTTCTAAAAAGGTGGTTTATCAACCCTACCTGACAGAGTCATGACGTTTTCACATGGCTCCTGCTTTCTTAGACCAGTTTTAGAGCTGGATGGGCTTGAGCACACAGGGTTTCACACTCATCATGAGTAAGTGGCTGTGGTGGGATCTGAACATTAACACCTGGTCCCCGAGTATTTTGATCATATGTTAACTTGACACTGACTCAAGTTTTTTGTCCCTTCCCCCACAGGGTTAGAGTGACTAGATTCCTTAGTGGACATGCAAAATAAATGAGGTAGCTGAAGTCATATATTGTATAGGTTTCAGTAAATGTACTAATATTCTCATGTATTCTTTTCAGATTGGGAATGCAAAGAAGAGAAGTGATTGCTAGAGGGAAAGGTAAAATGCTCAGAACACAATTAAGGATATAAGATTAATGAAAAATAAGTTCCAAATTATACAGATTATAATTAAATAATTGTGTAGTATTACCAACATTAAGAAACCATAAAAAATATATTTTATATATGGTTTATAAACCATCATGTAATTTTTTTATGCAGTAGGCATAGTGTTGTGTGAAAGCAAAAACTTTCACTTTGCAAAATATTTTGAGAGCTTCACGCATTTTGTGAAATGCAAAATCCTGCAGGCAAAATGCAGAATTTCACCAGTGAAATGTGGAAGTTCGCCACCCACAGGCAAAATTCTGCATTTCAAGGCCGGAGGATGATCCCTTTCAATGAAAGAGCATGTGCTTTGCATTCTCATTCATTGAAAAGGCTCAGTCAGGCTCATTGATAAAAATGAACAGTCAGGCTGCCGGCCGTGGAGATGAGTGGAGGGCTGTGCCAGCGGCCCACTGGGGTCCTGTATGGGGAGGTGCAGGGTGGGGACCACTACAGGGTGGGAGGTGAGGGTCCACTAGACACTGGGAATTTTTTTTTTTACTTTAAATTATTGATATTGATGAGCCATGTAGCACTAATAGATGACGGGGGATGTGGTGTCAATCTTGGGGGCATTCTGTATATTGGGCTGACGATCAGCGGGGTGGGACCACTAGACATCAGAGATATTTAACATTATTGTTATTTAAAATTCTGGATGGGGGATGGGATGAATTTTGGTGGGGGGGGAGGATTCTTCATATTGGCCAGGGGTGGGACCACTAGACACTAGGGATTGTGGGGATACACTTTTAATGTTGGACAGGACTCAGGAGGGGGGAAAACATTTGTAATTTTTAAATAAACTGCACCCGCAAAATATTCTGGAAATGTGCAAATTTCTCAAAATATTTAATGTGGCGAAATTCCTGATTTCACCGGAATTTTTCAGGCAAAATGTAATTTCGCTGCATCACCAAATAGGCATGGACTCCAAATCCATGTGATAAATCCATTTATTTCCAAATATGTGTGATATATTTTATAACCCAAAGTTTCTCACACATACAGTATGTGTGATACTGTAAATGGTACAGGGTCAATCAGTCAGCTCCCCACAGCCATCACCACTTTCCAACTTTCACTTTCACATTACTGTACAACTTGCTCACAAAAAGCTTCCTCCTTCACCTCTTCATCTATCTGATGCAGAACTGTAAACATACAACACTGACTGCCTCCCACAAAAAGATGGCACATCACTTTTACTCTTTTTCACATTTTAAAACCATAATTTTGCAGCCGTCCATCACTTTCAGCCCAAATTCAAACAGCAAACATGCCTTGCGTTTCCCCATCAAAACACAGTACCATTGTGGCACCCCCTCCCCAATATGCCACTGAAACCTTACTGTTCTTTCTCCTTCCCATCCTCTCCAAACTTTTGTCACTGCTGCTCCTGTTCACTCGGCTCTTGCTTGCTCAGCTCTACCTCGCTCTGCTCTCCCTTCATCCCATTCCAACTTGGTCATCACAACATTTAAATAAAAGGAGTCTGCCAGAGTTCAGATATGGGAACCATATCCATGTCCCAAGAAGAATAAGTTACTCACCTGTAACCATAGTTCTAAAAGTGGTATATAGTTCACAGAAACACAACCCACCCGCCATCCCCTCCTGCTTCCATAATGCAAGATCTGATATCACAGAGTGGAGTTATGAGATATACTGCCTGTGTGATAGGAAGAGCTTAACTTAAAGATGTTCCAGCCAATTACAGCATTCTGGTGGAACTGCCATTGTGGATGTGAACCATATATCACTCATATAGCTACAGATACAGGAACAAGTCCAATCCTGGTGTGGGATGAGAACACACGACCTTCTAATCCAAGGGGCAGATCTGCTACTGAGTCACGCTGACACCTGATTGGAGAGATCTGTTCCTTTTCCCATCCTCAAACCTTAATGCAGCTGCTTTTACTGTAGAACAAAGTGAGGAGCATTGCAGTTTGTTCTGAATGGGGATCACAAATCCTAGCCTTGAGAGATCACTGTGGCTATTTCCCACAAAGCAGAAAGTCTAAATCTTATCACACAGTCATCACCTCATCCTCACTGCCTGGGGGAGCAGAAAGCAGCACAATAGGGCTGGGTTCAGTCAGTCTGCAACTGCAGGTCCGCTTCAATTTGTGCTTATGTGGCACTGGTCTGCAACAGTCAGCTCTTAAATCTCCCTCTCCCACTGCTGGGGCACTGGCTGAGGAATGACTGGGCCTCGGCTCGGCTTTCTTCCCCAGTTACTTCCCTGGCCTTTGCTGCTGGCTCTTGGATCTTTGGGAGGTAATTCATTGTTACCCCGTGGGTGCGATAGTCGACTCACTGCTGGTTCAGTCCTGCCTAACCACTTTCTTTTCTTATAAGGCCTTGCAGTCCCTAAATAAATTTCCCGGATTTTTTGTTAGCAACATACATTTTTGCCCATTGCTGTGCTGCTAAATATTTAAACTAGTCATAGACATTGTCTTGTGTTGTTTAAATATACCTATTCACATCCAGGGGCAGTTTCTCCACTCCATTCATTCTACAGGGACTGTGACAGAATCAAATGTAGATTTATTGTGTGTGGCTCTGACCTCCACATGCTTAGATTCCTCCCACTCAGCGACTCCTCTTTAAACCTCTCAGTAGCTGACAACATGAGTCATGATGACCCACCCACGTGGCGACTCCCAAAACACAGTCACGCCACTCAGCTTCCCAGGTGCTCCTCAGCTCCCTCTTCGAATCACGCTGTGCCCGGCTTGCTTGCTCCCTTGCTACTGGCCTTTTCCCACCTGTCATCCGATTAGGATGGTGCCATCCTCCAGACATCAGTTGTTTCTTGCTGGCACTGCCCGGTTGCTTGCTCACCTCTTGCCCATTGCCCACTGGACCAGCCCTCATTGCCCAACTACATTTCCCTACTCTCTCTGTGCACACGCATACGTGCACTGGAATGTCCACAGAAAAAGGCACCAATATCAAAAACTGCTACTGCCACTAATGAACGTGGGGATCGCTTCCTTCGGGGGGGGTGCACTGCTGCAGGTCACAGAGAACGCGTGTGCCCAGAGTCACAGAACAAAAAAAAGTTTAAAATTGTTGGTGAGGCTGGGCCCACTTCAAAAAATATTGCTGTAGCCCATGTCCATGGGCCCATATAACCCAGCGCCTATGCAGTGCACTTCTTGGCATTAAATATCAGCTGCCACTTCCCGACCTACTATTTGAATTGTCTTATGGTCCTTCCTCATGTCCTACACCCCCTACAGGGTGTCCACCCTATTGCTGATTTTTGTATCATCGGCAAACAGGAACAACCTCCCTCTCAAACCCTCTGCATAATCACTGATGTAGATGTTGAAGAGGAGCAGACATAGAACTGACCGCTGTGGCACTCCGCTCTTTACCCTTGTCCTCTTGGAGTGCACCCCGTTTAGAACCACCCTCTGAGTTCTCCCCTGCTAGCCAGGCCTCCACCTAGCTTGCTATTTTCCCCTCCAAACACCATGCTTTCCATCTTGATCAACAACCTCCTATAGGGGATGGTGCTGAAGGCCTTGCAGAAGTCCAGATAGGCCATGTCCACTGCCCCTCCCTGGTCTATTACCTGAGTCATCCAATCAAAGAACTCAATTAGCTTTGTGAAGCATGATTTCCCCTGATGAAGTCATGCTATCTGCTTTCCTGCAAGTCACACTCTTCCAGGTAATTCAACACCCTCACCTTGATTAATGCCTCCATTACCTTCCCTACTACAGACGTGAGACTGACTAGGCAGTAGTTCTCCTTCAGCTCCCTGCTTCTCCCTTGTGCAAGTGTAACCCCTAGCTGGCGCTATCCCAAGGGCTACTACCCCTGCCTGCTTGGCTAGTAGCAGGTTAAGGGGCTTGAGTTCTGAAACGGGTACCTCCACCCAGAGGTCAGGGCTGGTAGTGGTCAAGCTAACCTGGGCACAGCTCTCCGGGATACTGTAACCCCCCTCTTTCCCCTCTAGTGGCCTGAACACTGTACAATAATCACTTTCACAATACCCCTGGTACACCACACAAGTACCCACACTGTTTGCACTTACCACCAGGGCTGGTTCCTCTGGTCCGAACCTGGGGACCCCCTGTAAAACAAGGTTAAGCACAGCAAATAGCAATAGTACAGTACTTTGAGCACAACCTGGAACCATAGTCAGATTACATGCAGAAAAAATTAGATCTGATTTATTCAGGGGACTTGAACAAGGGAGGGGCAAAATCAGGTTAATTAGCTTAAGGGTCTATTCACAGTAATAGGGGACATAAATGGGACATGACTGTGGAAAAATAAATGTTGTCATTTCTTTCTTCTTTCACCATCAACACTTTACCCTTAATGTCCTTTACTAAAAGTGTAAACATGAAGATAATATAACTTGTGGTTTTCTGAGTACAGTCCCTAATGTTTGAAAACAGTAACCAGGTAACGTATGTAACAGGGACAGAGAATATGTTAACTAGATAAAAAGTTATGTATAAATATTTTTGAATCTCTACATGAATTTTCACTACTTTAACTCATTTGGTTAAGTCACTAAGCAACTCCAAAATATTTGCATGCAAAAGAATGTAATAACCAACCAATCTAACACGTGGCAGAGAATTACGGGGCAGAGTAATTTCAAAGTTTTCCCTCACCAACATTTCTTGGGTAGTCACAGATTAAAATGCATTCATACATTACTGGGGATAAGAGTAGCTGATATTTAAAACTTTTTTTGATCACTTTAAAAACTAAACTCCAAAAATCTGTGAAAAAGTGTTTCATTAACGTATGTAACAGGACAGAGAAAAATTCAAAAACTTTAAGCAGTCCCAAAAAACACTGTGGAAAAAAGAAAATCAGGCAATTGGAGTCCTTTATTTTTTTCCACTTTATGTTTAATGTCTAAAGTTATGACTCAATTAGCATAAAAGTTCTACAACTGCATACCATCCCCACAAAGGAAGTTCATAATACAACAAATTCACTATACTAACAAGAAATACCAGACACACCAAGTAAAATTAACTAAAATCATAACCATAACACCACAATATATACGCACTATATACATTGCTTATTACAGACCTAATACCTCCAACAAATGTACATATGTACATCTGGCAGACCCCATGTGACAGCGTAACTGAATCCACCAGACATGAGCATGGACCGGCCTACAGTGACTCACTCAAGCTGGTGTGCACAGTACACCACTTGCAAACACACCGGCACCCCATGAGAGAGATTGACCAGGGACCTGGTACACCCCAAGTGACAGTGTAACTGAATCCATCACAGCAGAACATGGGTGCTGGCCTACAGTGACTGAATCTAGCAGGTGCGTGCAGTACACAAACTGCACACCCACCAGGGCCCCATGAAGACTGATCAGGGACCTGGCAGACCCCGGGTGATGGCATAACTAAATCCACCAGACAAGTACCCTGGCACCAGTCCATTGTGACTCAAGTCAAGCGGCTGTGTGCAGTACACCACTTGCACACCCACCAGGGCCCCATGAAAGATTGACCAGAGACCTGACAGACCCCAGGTGATGACATAACTGAATCTACCAGATGAGAACATATCATAATGTGGGCAACCCACTGGATTGGAAACAAAATAGAGGCAGACACAGACACAACCACTGTATTGCAAACAAAATATAGGCAGGCATGGACACAAGCACTGGATTGCAAACAAAATGGAGGCATGCACGGACACCTATTGGCTTACAAACCAAATGGAGGCACACATGACTACAGCAACTGGCTTGTAAACAAAATGGAGGTAAGCATGGACACCAACAGAACTGCAAACAAAAGGAAGGCATACCCGGACACCCACAGGATTGCAAGCAAATTGGAGGCACTATTTCCATCCCCCTCCAGATCCATGTCAGCAGTCCCTGGGGCTTGGTAGACCATTTACAATTCTCCAGCCCTGTCAGTAGCCCCCTGGGACCCAAAATCAGTCCCACCCCCTCCCCATCAGCCCTGTGGTATGTGAAGTCAGTCCCATTTCTCTCCCCCATCCCTGGAGCTTTGTGGCACACTCCTAAAATGCTCCAGCCATGTAAGCAGTCCCATGGGAACCAAGGTCAGTAGCACCCCTCCCCATCAGCCCTCTGGCATGTGAGGTCAAGTCCTACAAGAGCTTGCTAAGCTCAGGGTGGATAAGGCAATGGGGTACTTAAGGAGCTAAAGGTGGAACTAGCAGAGCCATTAGCAGAACTGTTTAGTGAGTCTCTGAGCACAGGAGAGGTCCCAGAAGACTGGAGAAGGGCTCATGTGATCCCGCTCCACAAGAGTGGTAGCAGGGAGGAGGCGGGAAACTACAGACCAGTCAGTCTTACCTCAGTAGTGTGCAAGATTATGGAGGCACTCCTTAAGGAAAGGATAGTGCAACACCTGGAATCCATAGGGCACAGGATCCAAGACAGCATGGGTTTACAAAGGAAGGTCCTGTCAAACTAATCTCATAGATTTCTTTGACTGGGTAACCAGAGTGGTGGACCAAAGGGGGAGCAGTTGATGTCACCTACCTTGACTTCAGCAAGGCTTTTGACACTGTTCCACATAGAAGATTGATAAATAAGCTGGGTAGGCTCGGGGTGGGTCAGAAGTTGGTCAACTGGGTGGCAAACTGGCTGACGGGCAGAAAACAGAGAGTGGTGGTAAATGGTATACAGTCAGAAGAGATGCAAGTCACAAGTGGGGTACCTCAGGGATCAGTCCTGGCACCAGTCCTCTTCAACATCTTCATTAGTGACCTTGCAGATGGACTAGAGGGTAAGGCTTGTCTGTTTGCAGATGACACCAAGATCTGCAACAGAGTAGATGATCCAGATGGGGTGGGCAGAATGAGAAGAGATCTGGATAAACTAGCAAAATGGTCAGAAGAGTGGCAACTGGGATTTAATGCAAATAAGTGCAAAATCATGTACATAGGGAAGAGAAACCCTGAAGCCACCTATAGGCTGGGAGGGGAGTTGCTAGCAGTCACAAAGTAAGAAAGAGACTTGGGCATCATCATCACTGATTACCTGAAATCATCCAAGCAGACCTCTAAAGCAGTAGGTAAGGCTAGGGGGGTGTTAGGGTGTATTAGTAGGGGTATCACAAGTCGTAAGAGGGAGGTAATAATCACTCTTTACAAGACACTGGTTAGGCCCCATCTGGAGTACTGCATGCAGTATTGGAGGCCACACCTTCACAAGGACATTAACCAAATTGAGGCAGTCCAGAGAAGGGCAACCAAAATGGTGCAGGGACTGCATCAGAAGACATATGAGGACAGATTAACAGAGCTCAATATGTATACCCTTGAGCAAAGGAGGGAAAGAGGTGATATGATCGAGGCATTCAAACACCTTAAGGGCATTAACAAGGTGAAAGAGTCTAACATGTTTAAATATAAGAAAAATAGCAGGACAAGAGGACACAGCATGAGATTAGAGGGGGATTAAGGGGAATGTGAGAAATTCTTTTTCACAGAAAGAGTGGTGGATGCATGGAATGGCTTACCACAAGAAGTGGTGGCTATGAATACAGTGCAGGGCTTCAAACAGGCATGGGATAGGCATAAGGGAGCAATACAAATGACTATGAATAGATAGGCCACTGACAGAGCAAAGGCTGATGGCACATTTATAAGGTAGAAAAACAAATGGGCAGACTAGATGGGCCTTGCAGTCCTTATCTGCCGTCAACTTCTATGTTTCTATGTTTCTGTCTATCTCCCCAGTCCCTGGGGCCTGGTGGCAAACTCCTGAAATTCTCCAGCCCTGTTAGCAGTCCTGTGGGATCCAAGGTTAGTCCCAAACCCTCCCCATCAACCCCGTGGCACATGAGGTAAGTCCCATCCACATCCCCAGTCCATGGGGCCTAGTGGAACACTCCAGCAAATCTGCAGTCCCATGGAACCCAATGTCAGTCCCAGGTCTTCCTCATTAGACCCCTGGCACATGACTTCAGTCCCATTCCTCTCCCATGTCCATGGGGCCTGGTGACACACTCCAACAAATCCACAGTCCCATGGAACTCACGGTAAGTCCCATCCTCCTCCCCATTAGCCCCCTGGCATGTAAGTTCAGCACCATCCCCCTCCCCAGTCCCTGGGGTCTGGTGGCACACTCTTAAAACTCTCCAGCCCTGTCAGCAGTCCCATGGCATCCAAGGTCAGTCCCACTCCCTCCCCATCAGTTGCCCTGGCACATGAGTTCAGTTCCACCCCCTTCGCAGTCTGTAGGGTCTGGTGGTGAACTCCTAAATTTTCCAGCCCTGTAAGGAGTCCCATGTGACCCAAGGTTGGTCCCACCTCATAACCATTAGCCCCCTGGCACAGAGGTCAGTCCCATCCCCCTCCCCAGTCCCTTGGGCCTGGTGGCACACTCTAGCAAATCCTCAGTCCCATTGGACAAAGGGCAGTCCCACATCCCCATTAGCCCCAGGCATGTGAAGTCTATCCCATCCCCCTCCCCAGTCCCAGGGGCCTAACTGCACATTCTGACAAATCCACAGTCCCATGTAACCCAATGTCAGTCCCTCCCCCTCCCCATCAGCCCCTTGCACATCAGGTTAGTCCCATCCCCTTCCCCAGTCCCTGGGGCCTGGTGGCACACTTCAACAAATCCACTGTCCCATGGAGCCCAAGGTAAGTCCCACCCTCCTCCAAATCAGACCCCTGGCATGTAAGGTCAGTCTCATCCACTTCCCCAGTCCCCAGGGCCTGATGGTCCACTCCTAAAACTCTCCAGCCCTGTCAGCAGTTCCATGGTACCAAAGGTCAGTTCCACCCCCTCACCATCAGCCCCTTGGGATGTAAGGTTAGTCCCATCCCACTCCCCAGTCCTGGGATCTGCTGGTACACTCCTAAAACTCTCCAGATCTATCAGCAGTCCCATGGTACCCAAGGTCAGTCCCACCCCCTCCCCTCCGCCCCCTGGCATGTGAGGTTAGTCTCATCCCCTTCCCCAGTGCAGTGTACTGTAGCTAGGGTGCATCCTCTGTTCACCCAGATCTCCCGATCTGACACATTATGAATCTGGACCATCACTCATCATGCATAGGCATGAGCACGAGCTGGCAAGATGCTGGGGCTTAACCAATAATCTTTCCGGCAATTTTCCATCGCCTGGCACGTCCAACATCAGTATTTTGTTCTTGACATCTTTGCAGAGGCGGACCTCCCCTTGAACGGTACACTGGGCGTTAGGGGCCAGTACCATTGAATCGGGATCCTTCTTCCATACGACCTACCAGTTCATCCTGGTCCACTCCCTTGGGGTTCTGTTGCAAATCATAGGCCCTCTTGGTCAGAGCGGGAATTCTTACGGCCCTCCCAGTCCATCGCCCTTGTTTCTCATGACAGGGTTGTGCCAGTCTCCCAAATATATGGGCTCTGGTCCCAATTAACAGGGGAACCCCATCATACAGTCCAGTAGGGGGGACACACTAAGGCCAGTGTTTCGACTTGCTCCTCTACACCAGTTACAGCTGCAGGAAATGACAACCAGAGGTGGACATATCCTAGGTAGGAATAAGACTTGTTGCTCAGCCCCCACACATGTAGGCCTTCCAGGGATTGTAAGGGCACAGCAGATAAGTGTTTGTCATACCAGTCCTTAAATACAATGGTTGCTTGCGACCCACTGTCCAGCACAGCCCAAGTAGGAATACCATTCACAGCCACAGTAGTCTCCATTGAAGGGCCCACTATTTTGGTCCAGTCTGAAGGGACAGCAGCAGGGGCCTGGAGAGATGATTTAGTCACATAGGGATTTGAGTTACTACTTATTGAACCCTCACTGCGGTCATTTTGGGTACTCCTTGACCGCTGATTCGTTCTCCGAAGCTCTCCTTGAAGCCTGTATACAACTTTATCTAGGTTTTTTTGTTGACCGGCATTCTCTCTTCATGTGCCCATCCTTCCCACAATTATGGCAAATTATGTTTTCTGGGATTTGGGGTGGCCAAGGCATCACACTGGGAACTGGAGCGGTGGTACTACCAACTGAAAACCTTGGTGCCATCTCTGTCTGCTGTGTGGTGAACATTTCGAGACATCTCATCAATTCTCTTATTCCATAGTCAAGGCATCGGGTTTCGAGCTGTCGTCAGCAGGAGATGCCTGGGTGGACACCCCACCCCAATAGCAGATGCAGTTGGATAAGGGTCGGTGCCTGTACTTGCAGGAGCGGCCTTCATAAAGAGACTGTTTTTATTTCCCTGAACTCCTCAGCAGTTTATCCCATGGCAGCACACCTCATTGGTCCCCACTGAAGAGGCCTTCTGATGCCAGTGATCACTTCACGGCGCCACCCCAGAATTACAATCCCCCTCTTCATCTTCAACCTCCCAGAGTTCTTTTATCAAGTCACAATAGTCCAGTGGGTTACCCCTTCTATCTGGGAGTCTTAATTGAAGGAGTTGCAATTTAGAATGTTTTGCATGTTGTAGTATGTGCCCCAACCTCACATGGTTTAAGTCACTGGCGGCTACTTCACCTTTTCGGTAAGCCTTTTGCAGTGCTTTTTCCAGACGAGTAACATATGCAGACAAACTTTCCCCTGCCCATTGCTTTGTACCTTGAAATTTCCACATCAAGTTCTCCCCCGACTCAATGCTCCCAAAATTGCCTTCGAGTGCAGATAGGTACTTCTGGGCAGATGCGTCCGGGTTTGTGGGCCTCAGAAATTTAATGGCCTCTAGGGCGGGACCCCTCAAACTTTCTATGATCCTTTTCTGTTTCTCAGCCTCCGCATACTGCCATTCAGGTACCAACGGGGCAACACAATCTATCCAGGTCTCCCAATCATCCTCCCCTTGGGGGGAGGGGAGGGTGCCGGAGAAGATTCTCAACCCTCGGTAAGAGTCATGACTAATGGCAGGTACAGACATAGGAGCCAGCATTGGCACGGGCACAGAAGGAGGGGTAAAAATGGGTGCTGGAGCGGGAGGGGATGTTTGGGGAGGAACACCCCAGGTGGCAGGAATAGTTTCTTTAAGTCCTCCACAGTTTTCCCTTTCTCCAGCAACAACTTAGCAAATTTCTCCTCAAAACTCTCAGGTAGTGGGGGGGGGGCTCATTCTCCCCAGGGTCTTTACTGTCTTTAGTTATCACCCTCCAGGCAGTGAGGGCTCCTTCGGGGGTGATAGTCCATGGCACTTTGGAACTGTCTACTGGGTCCTTACACTCTACTAACGCCATGAAACTTTGGGCGAGCAGATTAGCCTGTCGACCCACCACCACAGGGTTTTGTAAACATTCAACCTTGGAAAGTACTCCCTCTACAGTGTCCTTATTGGTACCCAGGGGAATATCCAGGATAAGTATAGCATTTTGGGGGTCAATCTCCTGCCCAGTACACCACCCCACCAACTGGTGTACAGCCACTTCTGTTGGGGTAGCCATTTATTTTTAACAGCAATTCGCAAGTTTGGCCACTAGAAGACACAAAATCCCAGCGGTGAGCCTTCAAGATGTAACCCCTAGGTGGCGCTATCCCAAGGGCTACTACCCTTGCCTGCTTGGCTAGTAGCAGGTTAAGGGGCCTGAGTTCTGAAACGGGTGCCTCCACCCAGAGGTCAGGGTTGGTAGTGGTCGAGCTAACCTGGGCACAGCCCTCCGGGATACTGTAACCCCCTCTTTCCCCTCTAGTGGCCTGAACACTGTACAATAATCACTTTCACAATACCCATGGTACACCACACAAGTACCCACACTGTTTGCACTTACCACCAGGGCTGGTTCCTCTGGCTCGACCCTGGTGACCCTTGTAAAACAAGGTTAAGCGCAGCAAATAGTAACAGTACAGTACAGTATTTGAGCACAAACTGGAACCACAGTCAGATTACATGCAGAAAAAGTTAGATCTGATTTATTCAGGGGGCTTGAACAAGGAAGGGGCAAAATCAGGTTAATTAGCTTAAAGGTTATATCAATCAAGCAGTTATGCATGCGCTTTGAGTCCCCCCACACAGTCCACCACTGGGTACCCAGGTGGAGAAGAGATGGGCTAGCCAGGACAGTTGTCTGGGGTTGTAGCTGGTTGGGGCCCTGTGATAGAAAACAAAACATGCACAGTACACAGTATTTGTAATCCGGAGCCAGAGGGCTCAGTTCATAAAGGAAACGAAACAACAAGACAATCAGATGACACACTCAGATTAAGCTGTTGTTACAGGGAGCTACCCTGGTATTTACTCACAATACCCAAGACTGGACACAGGCTGGATGAAAATCGAGACCACAGGTGGTTGATCTGGAATGCCAGGAGAAGCAGGGCCCACACAAGTCGCAGAGGCGTCGTTCCTGTTCAAGCGTGGAGCAGGGGGGCTGATCCCCAGGCAGGTCTCTCGTCGATGGTTTCTCTGTGCAGTGGGTAGTCTGGCTGGGTCAGTCTGGCAAAGCCCAGACTGCATGGAGACAAGTTTGGATGCAGCCCATTTTGGGCTGGATACAGCTTCCAGCAAGCAGAACACAGTTCACACAGTGAGGAACTAACTCACAACCCACTAGCAGCTCATAGCACATTTACATTTATGGGAATTCTACTGTACCAGGCAAAGTGCTCCCCGGTCACAATCGCAAAGTCTCTGCACACACCGGGAGCTTAGGGGTAGCTGGAACTCCTGACAGGCTGATCGCATTCAGCAAAAATATTTGGTCTTCTTCAGGTTGAGCCTGGCCCACTTCTGTAGCTTACTTTAGTCACACAAACTTGGATTTAGCCAAAATAATTCTCTTCTCTCCCTCTCATGGAGCAGCAGCAGACATGCAGCCAAAAACTCAGCCTTTCACAGTTTTCCCATGCAAATCCACTCAGGATTTCTGCCCAAAATTACTTTAGCTCCTTCTTCTTCAGCTTCCAGCTCAGAACTAAACTGAAAACTGCTAGCAGCCTGGGACTTCCCCAAGATCCAAAAGATTTGGTTGGCTGATTTGGCTGTCAGTCAAAGCGAGAGCTTCCCCTTCAGCTGCAAAAGAGGCGCAAAAACTCAAACCACAGTTCCTATAGATTTTGAATTCAGACAGCTCCTGTTGTCCGGCTACATTTTAGGTCCCACCAGAACTGATTGGTCCGATTTGCAGTCCAGGACCAAGATAGTGGAGATCAACAAAACAGTCATTGCTACAAAGAAAAAGCAGGTTAGACAAACTACATTATCATTATCATTCTTAATGGTTTTCAGCAAATAGTTACAACTTTCAACAGAGCTCTATCTCAGATTACTTATGCTGCAATCAAGCAGCTCTTAAAGAGACAGTACACAGAGGCTATACAAGCTCTTGTAATCACATTTAAACTGCTAAAACGCAGGACACCAGCCTGGCAGTGAGCATTTAGACAAGCTCAAGGAAGACTTTTTGGGAACACCCATTTGTAGGGGGGTTACACAAGGGCACCACATTCACCTTCTTACAATCCTCCGGCACCCTCCTCTTATCCAGGGACAGGTTGGAGAGCCTTGTAAAGGGTGTAGCCAGCTCCTCCCTCGATTCCCTGATCATTCTGGGGGTGTAACCCATCTGGCCCCATTGCCTTGTCCACACTTTGTCTCTCTAGCTTTGCCCTGACCCTATCCACAGTGAATGGGGTCTGGTCCACCCCTTTGCCTTCCTTCCACTTAGACTTTAGCACCAGACCCCTTCCTCCTGCTCCATGAATACCGAGCTAAAGTACTTATTCAATGCCTCTGCCTTTTTGTAGTCATGCTCCAAGCTTTTGTTTGTTAAATAGAATGTAGATCAGGTGATGCATGCTGTTGTCAGACAATAATCAATTTCACAGAAACCTACACTCAGTTCGTAGGTCCATGACTGGTTTGCTTTGCTTAAATTGGCAAACATAGCAGACCAACCTTTGATTATTATTGCTGAGGATAAGTCAAAGTCTTCCAATGAGGGGCCATCCAAAAGTACTAATACTAAAAGCAGAGGTGCTGAGGAACCCTCCAGATCCCAGCTAAAAAATAAAGCTTCTAAAGATGAAGTTCCTCACAAATTAAAAAATAAGAGTAATGAAAAAAGGAAGCCTGATCAAGCCTCTGATGAAGTGGCTAAAAAGAAACTCTGTCAAGACAAAAATGCTCCCGTTGCTCCTGGGAAAGCCAATAGCAAGACACCAGGCAGCTTAAAGCATACAGAAAAAACAAAACACTTACAAACCAAGTCTGCGCAGGTTCTTCCGTTAGTGCAAGATCTGTAAAAAGCATGGCAACTGTTTCAGACCCTTTAAAAGATGGGTCCTCTATTTACTGGGGCTGGCAAGCTGTCTTCCACAGTTCTCTCTTCTGTAGACTATGAGGATGATACAGATGATCAATTTTATGATGCCCCTGACATAGATTTTGAGGGCCTTGAGCCCCAGGAGTCCCTGGACCATCATCTTGGGGATCCCCCAGGTGACCACGAGGATTCTTCCTCTATGTTTACATTTATTCAAAATATGCTGGACACCCTGTACCTCCCTATGCAGGAGCCCAACCATGATGTCGATGAAGATGAAGATTATAGGGAGATGAGAGGTCTTTCATCCTCAAAGACCCTGGTCATCCCTATCTATAATGCATTTAGAAAAAATACCATGAAGGTGCTTCAACACCCCACATCAGTATCAGGGGTTAATAAGCGGCTTGAGAGAAAATATAAATTGTCTAAAAATGATACCGAATTCCTGTCTGCAAACCCTAGCCACAAGAGTATAGCGCAGCAGGCAGCTTGTGAGAAAGCTGGAGTCTCCTTGTCCCCCTTTCCCACTGACAAGGATTCCAAGAGAACGGACTTTATAGCAAAGAAAATGTATGCCACAGCTTCCCTGCTTCTCAGACTTTCTTTTTACATGGCATTCTCAGCCAAATATCAGAAAGCCCTTTGGAAATCTGTCCAGGCTATTGCCCTCAACGGATCAGATTATATGGTGCAGGAGCTGGTGGATACTTCAAAAACTGCCCTGGAAGCTACTATGTACCAGTTTCATATGGCAGATGACAACAATGATGCAGCCTCTAGGGTGATGGCCCATGCCATCTCTCTGAGACACTTCGCCTGGCTTAGAACAACCAGTCTGACCACAGACATTCAGAAGAAGGCCATGGATTTTCAGAGTAGCAGTGTACTCCAGGTTTCATCTTCTCCAAAAGGACATACAACAACCTGGTTCAAAATCCCCACAGACTCATCCTTAAGACTTTGGTATTCTCCCTGTCTCTACCCAGATATCCCTTAAAGACCCTTGCTCAATTGGTTGCTTATGGAGACACCCCTTAGCAATAACAGTTTGTCATAGATTATTATGTAACCCCTAGGTGGCGCTATCCCAAGGGCTACTACCCCTGCCTGCTTGGCTAGTAGCAGGTTAAGGGCCCTGAGTTCTGAAACAGGTGCCTCCACCCGGAGGTCAGGGTTGGTAGTGGTCATGTTAACCTGGGCACAGCCCTCCGGGACACTGTAACCCCACTCTTTCCCCTCTAGTGGCCTGAACACTGTACAATAATCACTTTCACAATACCCCTGGTACACCACACAAGTACCCACACTGTTTGCACTTACCACCAGGGCTGGTTCCTCTGGCTCGACCCTGGTGACCCCTGTAAAACAAGGTTAAGCACAGCAAATAGCAACAGTACAGTACAGTACTTTGAGCACAAACTGGAACCACAGTCAGATTACATGCAGAAAAAGTTAGATCTGATTTATTCAGGGGACTTGAACAAGGGAGGTTTCTGGCTAATTCTAGTCTTCGATTCAGCTGGCAATGGGGAGTCACCAAAATCAAACAAGTCGAGAGTCACTCTATCTGTCTTGCCAGGGTGCTTGTTGCTGGGCAACACTGCAGTGTCTGTGCAGTGTGCCATAGCTAGGGTGCATCCTCTGTTCACCCAGATCTCCCGATCTGACACATTATGAATCTGGACCATCACTCATCATGCATAGGCATGAGCATGAGCTGGCAAGATGTTGGGCTTAACCAATAATCTTTCTGGCAATTTTCCATCGCCTGGCACGGCCAACATCAGTATTTTGTTCTTGACATCTTTGCAGAGGCGAACCTCCCCTTGAATGGTACACTGGGCATTAGGGGCCAGTACCATTGAATCGGGATCCTTCTTCCACACAACTCCTACCGGTTCATCCTGGTCCACTCCCTTGGGGTTCTGTTGGAAATCATAGGCCCTCTTGATCAGAGCGGGAATTCTTAGGGCCCTCCCAGTCTGTCGCCCTTGTTTCTCATGACAGAGTTGTGCCAGTCTCCCAAACATATGGGTGTTGGTCCCAATTAATAGGGGAACCCCATCATACAGTCCAGAAGGGGGACACACTAAGGCCAGTGTCTCGACTTGCTCCTCTACACTGGTTACAGCTGCAGGAAATGACAACCAGATGCGGACATATCCTAGGTAGGGATAAGACTTGTCGCTCAGCTCCCACACATGTAGACCTTCCAGGGATTGTAAGGGCACAGCAGATAAGTGTTTGTTATACCAGTCCTTAAATACAATGGTCACTTGCAACCCACTGTCCAGCACAGCCCAAGTAGGAATACCATTCACAGACATGGTAGTCTCCATTGAAAAGCCCACTATTTTGGACCAGTCTGGAGGGACAGCAGCAGGGGCCTGGATGGACGATTTAGCCACAAAGGGGCTTGAGTTAGGATGTCTGAAGCCTTCACTGCGGTCATTTTGTGCTCCCCTTGACCACTGATTCATTTTCCGAAGCTCTCCTTGAAGCCAGTTCACCACTTTCTCTAAGTCTCTCAGAGATGCATTCCCTCTTCATATGGCCATCCTTTCCACAGTGGTGACAAATGATCGACTCCTGGGTCATCCTTGGAGAGAACATTACATGAGGAACTGAAGTAGTAGCAAGGGATCGGGGTCCAATATCTGCTTGCAGCGGTGAGAGGGGTGCAACGTGTCTCAATAATTCCTTTAGGGTGGCAGTCAATTCTTTGATTTCAGCCTGGGAGCTATCCTCAGTAGAGGATGCCTGAGGATGCAACCCCACCCCCATGGCAGTCATGTCCTGAGAGGAACCAGAATCTTGTTCAATGGGGGGAACCCTTGCAGAGGTGCCCGCCTTCAACTCTCAGACTTCCTTTAATAGCTCGACTTTCAAAAACTGGGCCCAGGGCGGGAAGTCCTTTGCATTCTCAGAGTGCTTGTTAGGTGCCGACGTTTGCCCTGAACCCCACTTGGATGATCACTCTCTGTCACTTGCGCAGTAGCAGCAGATATTGGTGAAATCGCCCCCCCGTGTCGCCTTTGCTCAACCCCCCCCCAATTTCTTTCATTAGCTCGTCATAAGAGGGGGGCGATTCCAGTCGGTTGGCGAGGTGCAACTGAAGCAGTAGCAATTCTGAAAATGGAGCAGACTTAGGGATCCAGTCCAGTCAAGGTCAATCTAATCCATTTGACGGCAAACTACCCTTTCTGAGGCACTCTTGTAACAGCTTTTCAAACCGAGGTACATACACAGACAATTGCTCCCATGAGTACTGCTGGGCATTTCTTACTCTCCACCACAAGTCCTCATCTGAATCTGGGCTCCCATACACATTCTCCAATGCATCAAGATACTCCTGTGCAGTTGCTTCGGGGTTATTGGCCCGCTTGGCACAGATGGTAGCCAGGGCAGGACCTCGGAGGCTCTCACTTAACCTCAACCTCTTTCGTTTCTCTGCTTCTGAGCATTGCCATTCAAGTACTAGAGGGGCAACATAGTCTATCCAGGTCTCCCAGTCATCCTTCCCCTGGGGGGTGTGGGAGCGCCCGAGAAGATTCTCAACCTTCAGTAGGAGTCATGACTAATGGCAGGTACAGATATAGGGGCCAGCATTGTCACGGGCACAGAAGGCGGGGCATTAACAGGTGCTGGAGTGGGAGGGGGTGTTGGGAAGGGAACACCCCCAGGTGGCAGGAATAGTTTCTTAAAGTCCTCTATGGTTTTCCCTTCCTCCAGCAACAACTTAGCAAATTTCTCCTCAAAAGTCTCAGACAATAGGGGAGCTCATCCTCCCCAAGGTTTTTACTATCTTTAGTTATAACTCTCCAGGCGGCTGGGGTCCCTTCTGGGGCAATAGTCCGTGGCACTTTGGAACTGTCCACTGGGTCACTACACTCTACTAACGCCATGAAAGTTTGGGCGGTCAAATCAGCCTGTCGCCCACCACCACAGCGTTTGTTAAACATTCAACTTTGGAGAGAACTCCTTCTACAGCGTCTTTACCAATGTTCAGGGGAATATCCAATACAAGCAGGGCATTGTGAGGGTCAGTCTCCTGCCCTGTACACCACTCCACCAACTGGTGCACAGCCACTTCTGTTGGGGTAGCCATTTATATTTGACAATAATTCATAGTTTCGGCCACTAGAAGATACAAAATCCCAGCGGTGAGCCTCCAAGATGTAACCCCTAGGTGGTGCTATCCCAAGGGCTACTACGCCTGCCTGCTTGGCTAGTAGCAGGTTAAGGGCCCTGAGTTCTGAAATGGGTGCCTCCACCTGGAGGTCAGGGTTGGTAGTGGTCAAGCTAACCTGGGCACAGCCCTCCAAGACACTGTAACCACCCTGTTTCCCCTCTAGTGGCCTGAACACTGTACAATAATCACTTTCACAATACCCCTGGTACACCACACATGTACCCACACTGTTTGCACTTACCACCAGGGCTGGTTCCTCTGTCTCGACCCTGGGGACCCCTTGTAAAACAAGGTTATGCACAGCAAATAGCAACAGTACAGTACTTTGAGCACAAACTGGAACCACAGTCCGATTACATGCAGAAAAAGTTAGATCTGATTTATTCAGGGGACTTGAACAAGGGAGGGGCAAAATCAGGTTAATTAGCTTAAAGGTCATATCAATCAAGCAGTTATGCATGCGCTTTGAGTCCCCCCACACAGTCCACCGCTGGGTACCCAGGTGGAGAAGAGATGGGCTAGCCAGGACCATTGCCCGGGGTTGCAGCTGGTTGGGCCCTGTGATGGAAAACACAACATGCACAGTACACAATATTTGTAATCCGGAGCCAGAGGGCTCAGTTCGTAAAGGAAATGAAACAACAAGACAATCAGATGACACACTCAGATTAAGCTGTTGTTGCAGGGCGCTACCCTGGTATTTATTTACAGTACCCAAGACTGGACACAGGCTGGACGAAATCGAGACTGCAGGTGGTTGATCTGGAATGCCAGGAGAAGCAGGGCCACACGAGTCACAGAGGCGTCGTTCCTGTTCAAACATGGAGCAGGGGGCTGATCCCCAGGCAGGTCTCGTCGATGGCTTCTCTGTGCAGTGGGTAGTCTGGCAAGGCCCAGACTGCATGGAGACAAATTCGTATGTAGTCCGTTTTGGGCTGGATACAGCTTCCAGCAAGCAGAACACAGTTCACACAGTGGGGAACTAACTCATGACCCACTAGCAGCTCATAACACATTTACATGTAAGGGAATTCTACTGTACCAGGCAAAGCGCTCCTCAGTCACAACTGCAAAGTCTCTGCACACACCGGGAGCTTAGGAGTAGCTGTAACTCCTGACAGGCCGATTGCATTCAGCAAAATCTTCGGACTTCTTCCGGTTGAGCCTGGCCACTTCAGTAGCTTACTTTGGTCACACAAACCTGGATTTAGTCCACAATAATTCTCTTCTCTCCCTCTCAGGAGCAGCAGGCAGACATGTAAGCCAAAAACTCAGCCTTTTCACAGTTCTCTCATGCGAATCCACTCAGGATTGTTGCCCAAAAAATACACATGAGCTCTTCTCATTTCACTTCCCAGCTCAGAACTAACTGAAAACTGCAAGCAGCCTGGGACTTCCACACGATCCAAAAGATTTGGTTGGCTGATTTGGCTGTCAGTCAAAGCAAACGCTCCCCCTTCAGTTTCAAAAAAGGTGCAAACAGCGCCAAACTACAGTCCCTACAGATTTTGTATTCAGACAGTTCCTGTAGTCCGGCTACATTTTAGGTCCCACCAGTACTGTTTGGTCCAATTTGCAGTCCAGGACCAAGATAGTGGAGACAAACAAAACAGTCCTTGCTACAAAGAAAGCAGGTTAGACAAACTACATTATCATTATCACTCTAAATGATTTTCAGCAAATAGTTACATCTTTCAACAGAGCTCCCTCTCAGATTACTTAAGTTGCAATTAGGCAGCTCTTAAAGAGACAGTACACAGAGGCTATACAAACTCTGGTAATCACATTTAAACTGCTAAAACGCAAGACACCATCCTGGCAGTGAGCATTTAAGCAAGCTCAAGGAAGACTTTTTGGGAACCCCCATTTGTAGGGGGTTACAATTAATAACTGTCCCACAACTCACACACAATTTAGAAATCTCACTCAGGCAGTTTTCTTAAAAACAAATGTTTTTACTAAAATACTTAAAATAATAATCATACAGTTACAACTAGAAGATGCACTGATTTGGTCACATAATAACAGAAATAAAAGTGGAAAGAATATACATGAAAAACACACTATAACTGTTATCTAAAGTGTACCTTAAGTCAGTAGTAAATTGAAGTCCAAAGAGAGTAAATAAAAGATACAATGTCTTGTGTTCTGGCAACCACTTAGTCTCAGCAGTTTGGCTTCTTGTGTCAGGAGAAGAGTGTCCGTTGAAGTGCTCAGCAAAAAAAATGAGAGAGTTTGCTCTGTGTCAGCTCCTTAAATAGTTGGAGGAAGCCTGAAGAAAAAGAACTGTCTAATCCCAAAAGGGGCCTTCTCTTTTAGGCCAGTAGATGTCACTCTTGCGCATTCCCAAAATTGTCTTATTAAGGTTCTGACATCACAACTTCCTGGCACATATAATAATCATGAATATGACTTCAGAGTTAAAACTTTCATGTCTCAGTATAACACCCTGAAAGCTACTTCACAGTGTCCTGTCAAGAATGGCTATTTCCCCAAATCCTGTTAAACACATCACAGGCTCTGAAGTGCATGGATTATGACAGGTAAATGGATTTTTGGCATATCTCTGTTAAGGGACCTGGAAATGCAACATTAGCTTCCTGGCAAGTAGCTGCCCCTCAGGTCAGAGGAAGGTCAAACATTTTTAAAAGAAATCCAGTCTCTCCTTCCATGTGCCCGTTGCCCGAACACTGGCATTCTTGTGGAATGTACACATACACAGAATCCCCTCAAAAAAGATATTTAACTGAATATCTGCAAATAATGACTGGCAGCTGGATAGCTCGCCACATCCCTCCCTCCTAGACTGAATTTGTGGGAACACGCCCCCAGTGCATGGTAAGATTTTCACAAATTCAGTTACTGTTCTAACTGGTGAGATAGGCCATCTGCTTTGGCTGGCCCTGCTCTGTGGGTAATGGTCATATCATAGGCCTGTAGGGCAATACTCCACCTTAAGAGATGATCATTTGTTTTACCCATCTGATTTAGCCACACCAGGGGGTTATGATTGATCTGCACCTCAAAGTGCCCCCCATAGAGGTACAGCTCTAATTTCTTCAGGGCCCATACCAGCGCAAGGCATTCCTTTTCAACTGTGGAATATGCCTGCTCCCTGGGAAGTAATATTTTGCTAAGGTACACCATTAAGTGATCTTTTCCCTGATTGGAGGTCTGACTGAGGACTGCTCCAATTCTGACATCTGAGGCATCTGTCTGGATTACAAATGGCTAACTGTAATATGGACTGGCCAACACAGGGGCACTACACAGTGCCTCCTTTAGCCATGTGAAGGTTCATTCACAGACTGGCTCCCACTTTACCTTTGTGGGCATTCTTTTCTTTAGCAGGCCAGATAGGGGAGCTGCCAGGGTACTGTAATTTGGTACAGACTTTTGATAGTATCCAGCAGTACCTAGGAAGCTCCTAACCTGCTTCTGGGTCTCAGGCCTGGGCCACACCTCTATCGCCTCTATCTTGGCTTGATTTGGATGAAGCTGACCCCGCCCCACTACATGGCCTAGGTATGCCGCCTCTGCCACAGCCACCCAGCACTTTCAGCCTTGACAGTGAGCCATGCCCTCTGTATCCTGCTCAACACTTCCTTCAGGTGGGACAGGTGTTCCTTCTAACTGGCACTGAAGATGGCAATATCATCCAGATATACCACTGCATACTCTGCTGTACCATGTAACACCTGGTTAACCAACCTTTGGAAGGT
The DNA here is from genome assembly GCA_016271365.2 of Neoceratodus forsteri. NCBI lineage: Eukaryota > Metazoa > Chordata > Ceratodontiformes > Ceratodontidae > Neoceratodus > Neoceratodus forsteri. Next base: position 1,088,923,634 of record CM057455.1, read on the forward strand.
GGCAGGGGCGTTCTTCATTCCAAAAGGCATTACCTTGAATTCGAATAACCCTATTGGAGTGATGAAGGCTGACCTCTCCCTAGTTTTGGCAGTTAACTCCACCTGTCAATACCCTTTCATCAAGTCATTGGTTATAAGGTATGTTGCCCCTCCCAACTTGTCCAGTAGTTCATCCATCCTTGGCATTGGGTGGATGTCAGATGTGGTGACTGCGTTGAGTCCACGACAGTCCACACAAAAATGAGTAGAGCCATCCGGCTTGGGGACGAGGACTACGGGTGAGGCCCAGGGACAGTGGGACTTCTGGATTACTCCTAAATCCAGCATTTCCTCCACCTCCCTCCTAATATCCTTTAGGATGGCCTCAGACACCTGATAGGCTGTCTGCCATATGGATGCTTGCATCCCCATGTCTACATTGTGTGTCGCTAAGCGGGTTCATCCAGTCTTGGCCATAAACAGTGGGGCAAATTCCTCTGAAACCTTCCTCACTTCCTGGGACTGTTCTAGGGTCAACTGGGGTGACAGTTTGATTGCCTCCATGGATGACTCCCACTTGCTTTCATCTAGCAAGTCCAGTCAGGGGTCCTCTTCATCTGTCCCCTCTCCAAGATTACACACTGCAAATTCCATGTCCGCCTTATTTGCATATGGCTTCATCGTGTTGACATGGTACATCCTATGGGTATGTCTTCTGTCAGGTGGTTCTATAATATAAGTTATGTAATTTACCTGTCAGACTACCTTATATGGTCCCACCCACTCAACCTGCAGCTTGTCCTTCCAGACCAGAATTAGGACCATGACTTCCTGACCCACACTGTGCAAGCGAGCTCTGGCTCCATGGTCATACAAGACCTTTTGCTTCTGTTTGGCAGCTGACAGGTTGCTTTGGCCTGCCCCACATAAGCTCCTTCAGCTTCTCCCTAAACTTCAGGACATACTTCACAATGGGAGTTCCCTGGATGGCATGCTTGCCTTCCCAGTCTTCCTGGGTCAAGTCTGGGGGCCCATGTACCCTACGTCCATATAAGAGTTCGAAGAGGGAAAACCACTGTCGACTCTTGGGGCACCTCTCTGTATGGGAACAATGGGTGGGAAAGGAATTTCTCCCATTCCCTCCCATGCTGTTCAGCAAATGCTTGGAACATTGATTTTAGGGTGCCATTAAACCTTTCCACAAGCCCATTGGCTTGTGGTTGATAAGATATTGTGCATCTCTGTACCACCCCACACTTCTCCCACAAACACTTCATCCAATCTAACATGAAGGTACCCCCTTGATCAGTGATAACCTCCTGCGGAAACCCGACATGGGAGAAAATCCCTAGCAAGGCATCTGCCACTTTGTCCTATGTGAGGAGAGGGCGACCACCTCTGGGTATTGGGTGACGTAATCTACCACCATCAGTATAAGCTTCTTCCCGGAGGGGCTTGGGGTACTCAAGAGTCCCACAATATCCATCCCTACCCTCTGGAATGGCTTCTCCACAATGGGCAAGGGAATTAAAGAGAATGGTTTTACTACCTGCCTTCCCTCTTTGTTGGCACCTGTCACAAGACCCGCAATATTCCTTCACCTGCTGGGTGAAGTTGGCCCAATAGAAATTATGGGCTAATCGCTGCATAGTATGCACAATTCCCAGATGTCCAGACATGGGGATGTCATGAGCGACCTTAAACAATCACTCACGATACCCCTGGGGAATGACAAGTTGCCTGCCCATCATCCCTCCCTTTGTCCTCATGTCCTGTGTATACAGTGGTCCATTGTCCTAAAATACCCTATGTCTTAGGGCACCTCAGATTCTGCATGAGCCCTCAGCCTCTTCAAACTAGAGTCAGTTCTCTGAGCAACTGCAAAATCTTCACATTTTCTCAATGCATGGGACTTGTCCCCTTCAGTTCCTAAACTGGAGTCCATAGCTCTAGTGTCAGGGAATTCAGGGCCACTGCTATCCCTAATCTTCTGACCATTTGTTACCCCTCCCTCCTCGGAGTAACCTTCTGTAGCTGTTTTATGAACTGCTACTTGGGGAAGTCCTACCTCCCTTTCACTATTCTCCATTTCAGAAGACACATGCTGGGGAACCAGTCTCACATTTTTTTCCACAGGGGCTTCTATGGGGTCCAGGGAACTACAAACGGCCTTTGCTGTCTGACTGCGGGTAACTGCATGCACCACCCTCTTCTGGAGATTGTTTACTATTATCACATTCAGAGCAAGTTTGTCTGCCATGGCCACTTTTAGCACCCTCTCTCCTGTCTCACCCCAGTCCAGGAGAACACTAGCTAGTGGCAGAGTTTTCTCCTCCCCAGTGAATCCCCTCATTGTTACAAACTGCTTAGGTATAAGCTGTTCAGGCCCAACCAAAACCCCTTTTACTAAGGTAAGAGATGCCCCATGTCCCTTAACCCATGGGTCTGCAACCCATTTACAGTAACCGGGTGTATGTGCTCCCTCATGTTTATAGGCATGTTTTCAAGGATACACAGTTCACCCAACTCCATTCAAGCACCATAGGAATCATAGGAATTTATACAGAGTTAATGGACTTGCATCCTAAATGCTCGCAGACTATTTCTCTAAACTCTGATTTTTTTTGATGTATGCATCCCAATTATTTTTGAAAGCTGTGGTTGATGGACCTGCCACAACCTCCAATGGTAAACTATTTCATTCATGTACCACCCTTTGGTTAAACCACAGAGTATTCCATACTTTTTTCCTGTGTGGTGCTGTTAACTGTAAAGGGTGGGACCTAGTATTATAAGTGTAACCCCAGGCCGGTATGCCGTTTGAATCTGACAGCAATACCAGGTGGGCTGGGTTCAGGGAGGAATAGGTCACTTGGCATAAAGGCTAGGTTTGGCTACTCTGCACAGGGGCACCCAAGTAACTCCCGAACACAGGAAGCAACAGCTATGATGTCCAATACCAGAAGTGGGATCCTAAAGTGTGGCTTTTTATTCACATCCAAACAGAATAAACAAAGCATAGACAGACCCTCACGGGGCTACACTCCTGGTAATGCAGATTAAAAGAAACAAAAACACTTCCTCAACACTTTAGCCCTCAGGCTCTGAACCCACCGGGCACACAGCCCGGACTTGCACGCTGCTTTGGGTTACACAGCCTGAATTTGTACACTGTTCTGGGTTTTCCGTGGCTCGGCTCTTTTGTCAGCCACTCAGACACCTTCCATACTTCAGGGAAACATTTTCTGGTGGCTCCCTAAACCACCTAAGAGCACCATGGCTCCATCAGGGGAAACTTCCTTTCAATCCCACATCTGGGTACTTTCCTCAGGCACTGGCCAAGTAACTGAGAGAAAGTAAAAGGTGTCTCAGAGCAAATCCGTAGAGGTGAATTTGGTTACTACTGATGGGGGGTCTCCCACCTCTCGCTCCCACAATTCATACCTGGCCATTTCTCTGGACAGTAAATGCCTCATCCTGTAAAGCTTTGCAATGTAGATTCTTGCTAAATGTATATCACATTCCATCTACTTGTCTTGCTTCCCATTTGTGCTGGACTTGAACATACTTTTAAGTGGCATTGTCCATTTCTCTAGACACCCCACTGAGTTAAGCAGTCCAATCCCCACTTTCCAACTGTTCAGGTGAAAAAACACTCGGCCCTTTTTCAGAGCAAACTCACCCTTTGGTTGCAGGTGCCCCACAGGTGATTCCTCCAAAAGGAATTTGTCTCTCAGAGCTTCTGGTGCCTCAGCACAACTTGAATAGGCAGCTTCTTTCCCTTAGCCGGACACAGGAGGGTTGCCCCTGGAAAACAAGCAAAAACCTTCCCCCGTCCCCTCAGGGATGGGGCTCTTGAACCATTGAAAGCGGTCTCCACCACTTCAATTACTAGTTCCTGTGTTCTTCTTCAGGTGGAAACACACACCTTCCAAAAGTAGCTCGAAAACAGAGCTTAAGACTCTGAGATCCTGCACACACTCAGCTGTACTACTGTCTCTCACTCAGACTGCACACAGACTGAACTCAAAATCCCCAACGTTCTACACTAACCTCCAACTGCAACATTTCAGTGTGGCTTATGCAGCTGCGGCGAAAGTTCTAAGATGATGTCATCCCTCAGTCTCAGCTGAGACTGAGAACAGAGTGAGACAGTGTGAAATCCATTTAACTAGAGTTTCACAAGCTGCCTTCCCTGCCTATCACTAGGTCTGACAGAGATTCTAGTAACCCCGGGTAACAGGGGGGTTACATAAGTATTTGTATTACTTTCTAAGCCAGTAATATCCCAAAGATCGTTGTTATTCCATGCTCTGTGTACCAGACACATGTCGCCCCTTTTTCTCCTTTCCTCCAGGAAGTACATGTTCAAATCAAACGGGCCTCATAGTTTTTACCAGACATATCATGGATTGCCCTGGTTGCTCTTTTTTGTACCCTCTCCAACAGTTTAATATCCGTTTTTTTATATTCCATAATTGGTCTAACCAGGGATGTATATAACGGTACTATAACATCCCTATTTCTTGATGATATATGTCTTAGTATACAATTCTGAATACTACTTCCCCTCTGTGCTGTCTTTTGACAGTGGGAGCAAAGGACATGTCCCTAGACGCTATGATACCCAAGTCCACTCTGTGCCTTTTTAGGACACTGTCTAACAAGATGCCATGGCTGTTTACAGAACATCATTTCTTTTATCCGAGAAATCCCTTTTTTGTAACCTGGGGATTCCCCCATTATGTGGAGGCAGTGGGGGTTTAGCTGCCCTGAAGGTGCACTTTTCTCTTTCTTCGCTGCCACACCCACCCCACTCCCTTTCAGAGCAGACCTGCTCCTGGCATAGCGATCTGAGAGCTCAGCAGCCTGCTGTGCTGTTTTTTGATCCTGGTCCTCTAACCAGGATTTTAGCTCTTCTGGGCAAGCCCAAAAGAACTGCTCTAGCAACATAACCTCCTCAATTTTTTCCTAGAATTTGCTTCTACTCCCTCCCACCAACGTTTCAAAAACTGATGTTACTTTGTGGTGAGTTCCTCATAGCACATGTCAGGGCTTCTCCAGAGTTTACAGAACTTAACCCTTTATGCTTCAGGAGTTCATACTTTTTAAGTAAAGCAGTTTTATATTTCTCATAATCTTGGCTATCATGATTGTCCATTTGGCCTAGCACCTCATGCCCTTTACCAGTAAGCAGTGAGGGTTGCTGGAAGCTCCAGGACTCCCTGGGTACTCTGTCCTGGATACAGACCTTTTCAAATGAATTTTCACACCTGACACTTACCTCCTCTGGTGCTGGTCATTGGAGTCTTAGCTTCTCCAGTTTGAATTCCCTTGGGTACTCTTTTTCCTCTCTCTCTCAGCCTCTCTCTCTCTGAAGCCATTTTTCTCTTTCCTCTGCATCTCTTTGAAGCTGCTTTTCTCTTTCCTTGGCTTCTCTCTGCTGCTGCTTTTCCTGCAACTCTATTTTGAACTTCCTTTGCTCGAATTCCAGTTCCAATTTCTTCAGCTGCAACTGCAGCCTGATCCCTTCCAGCTCCAGCTTTGTGGTGACCTTGCCCTGGTGCTGTGGCCCTGGGTTTCTCTGGTCTTGCTGTCCTCCTCCCTAGGACTGGACTCTGCATTGTCCCTTGGCACCCCCATGCCCAAGGTCTGGTCCTACTCAGTCACTGACTGTGACTTGAGGTCCTGGGCAGTTGCTTACTCATTGGATGCCACAACAGCCTCCATGAGGTGCTTTTTAGTTCACCCCTTACACTGGACACATCTTTCCTAACACAACTGTCTTAGGAAGTCTGTGGTGTATTCACTCTAGGTGGAAGCCATCTTCTTCCCCAACTACTGTTTCGCTAGCTTACACCTGAGAAAAAAAGAAAACAGGTAGGGAACTTTATACTGTAACCAAATTATATTTTTCCAAATCTCTGCCTTGATTGTGTGTGGATGCTTTCAGTTTATCAATCTAATACACTGGCCTGGAATCCAACTGTTATGCCTGTGCCACCAATATCTCTCGAATTGCAACACTATGCAACCAGGTCTTTCAGATCCCGATGTTGCACACCAGATCTGTCACAAACCCATTCCTGAGGGTCAGGTCCACTGAGCTCAGAGTGCCTACCCATAAGTGAAATCCATGATGGGAGGAAACAGGGATACCCTCTTCATGTCCTTTTAGAATGCTTGTTGAGGTCATGACTGAAGACCCGCCACAAGGACCCAGGGCATCCCTCTAAACTCTGGATAAGGGCACAATACCAGTCTCAAGTCTTGTAGCCAAATATGAACCCTTCTTGGTTGTTAAACAAATGGGGAAGATCCAGGTGTCACACACTCTTTGGGGTAGCGGTGTGCTCCAGATTTCATCTTCTCCAACAGGACATGCAACAACCTGGTTCAAAATCCCTATAGACTGATCCTTGAGACTTTGATGTTCTCCCTATCTTCACCCAGATATCCCTTGCAGACCCTTGCTCGATTTATTGCTTATGGAGGCACCCCTTAGCACTAACAGTTCGTCACAGATTATTAACTGTTCCACAACTCATACACAATTTAGAAATCTCACTCAGGCAGTTTTCTTAAAAACAAATATTTTTACTAAAATATTTAATAATAATCATACAGTTACAACTAAAAGATGTCCTGATTTGGTCACAGAATAACAGAAATAAAAGTGGAAACAATATACATGAAAAACACACTATAACTGTTATCTAAAGTGTACCTAAAGTCCATAGTAAATTGAAGTCCAAAGAAAGTAAATGAAAGATTCAATGTCCTGTGTCTTGGCAGCCACTGGGTCTCAGCAGTTTGGCTTCTTGTGTCAGGAGAAGAGCATCCGTTGAAATGCTCAGTAAAAAAATGAGAGAGTTTGCTCTGTGTCAGCTTTAAATAGCTGGAGGAAGCCTGAAGAAAAAGAACTGTCTAATCCCAAAAAGGGCCTTCTCTTTTAGGCCAGTAGATGTCACTCTTGTGCTTTCCCAAAATTGTCTTATTAAGGTTCTGACATCACAACTTCCTGGCACATATAATAATCATGAACATGACTTCTGAGTTAAAACTTTGATGTCTCAGTATAATACCCTGTAAGCTAGTTCACAGTGTCCTGTCAAGAATGGTTATTTCCCCAAATCCTGTTTAACACATCCTGGACTCTGAAGTGCATGGTTTACGACAGGTAAATGGATTTTGGCATATCTCTGTTAAGGGACCTGGAAATGCAACCTTAGCTTCCTGGCAAGCAGCTGCCCCACAGGTCAGAGGAAGGTCAAACATTTTTAAAAGAAATCCAGTCTCTCTCTCCATGTGCCCCATACCTTAACACTGGCATTCTTGTGGCATGTACCCATACACAGAATCCCTTCAAAAAATATACATACATAACAGAATTATATCTGCAAATAATGACTGACAGTTGGCTAGCTTGCCACAATAACATATTTTTCACCTCCCAGTCCCCATCCTGGGACTTGCTTGCAACAGAAATTGAGCAGGCAGAGAGAGACGAGTGGAGTTTTCCAGAATGGTAACACATTTCATTATTTTGCCAATTAGTGTTATCAGCTGTGTGTAGCAGTGCTGCACTGACAGTGTAATCCAGCAGACCACTCACACCAGATCATGTTTCCAGTCCCAGGGCAGCTAAGGCTGCTGGGACAGAAAATGAACAGCACCACAGGTTGCTCAATTCAACAGACAGTGCTGCAACATACAGGAGAAATGAGAATTAGAGAATCATGGCAGCATCCATGTTTTTTGACCCCTTACCCCCAGAGACTTCTGAAGAAAAGGGAAAGTTGGGAACCAATAAGGTTGCTGCATGCATGGACTTTTCTTACTTTCTTATTGATTGAGTCATTAATTTGTCGACTGGGTAAGTACACTGGTCTAAGGGACCCACCTAGGCAGGCAAAGAAAAGGGTGGACTTAAGAGATACTTGGTTATAAACAAATTGGCAAGAGCAGTCCCAGTGTGACCACACTTTGCTAGGAAATACAGAAACACAGAAAGGAGTCTGCTGCAAAACACACCTCTGAAAATCAGGACATTTGGAATAGTAAACTCACTCACCCATTTAATAATTGTAATCCTTTCACTAAATGCCTTACTTGATGACACACATGGTCAGAAAAGAACTGACGTTGCATGAGATACCCTTGTCACAAACCCACTCAGCAGGTCAGGCCCTCTGCTCTCACAGCGCCAACCTCTGAGTGCAGTCTTGTGAACACTTAACAGAACAGGTTAACCCTCCTGTCTGTTTTGTGGGTTCGACTCAAACTTTGGTCTCAAGTTCTGGAGGGGTTCAAACTGTGAACCTCTTGCTAGTGTGCTGAATGTACAGGCTCAGATAATTCTGCTCTTTGGGGGGGCCAGATATCCTTTGCCTATGGGCACCTAACCAGATGTACAAAATGAACCCTTAAAACTCTATTAAAGACCTCAGTATAAACTCTTACCTTTTCCCAGTTTGGTAAAACCAGTAAGCTTTGTGCAGTGTCAACTTTAACCGTGTATGCTTCACTTGTCAAGAAAAAGAATTTCAAAGGCAGACCAAGTAATCTCTAAAGTAGAGGTTTACTTAAAAATAGATAAATGTAAAATGTAAATACAGAATCATATATCACAAAAACATACAATCATTTAAAAGAACAAGGGTTAAAAAAAGTGCAAAATTCCTACCACTAGACAATTAGACTTGTATATCTAATGTATCTCTTCTAATAGTGTTGATAGACAGATGTTTTTGTCAAGAGAGTCCAAACATGTGTGTCTTTACATGTCACTCACAGCATAATTAAAACACTGTCTTGAGCCTGCCTTCTCCATGATGTCACCCAGCTCCTCCTCTGTTTATTAAAAATTATACAATCAGGATGTCATCACTTAGAAGGTAAATTAAATAAGGTTAATTTCTAAGTCCTTCTTTCATCCATGAGCAACATCCTGCTTTTACAGACATCAGAGGAACATTTATGACTTTGCACCAGTGTGACATAACCTGGTTTTCCTCCTCTAAACGTCATAAAATGGATATTTTATATCCTGTCAGCTGGCAAGCTACACTTAAGCTAGATAAACAGGAGATGCTTAATTTAGGCCTCTTCTAGCCTGTAATTATCTCCTGGCCTTCCAGATAACACCTTGTAGCTAAAACCTGGAAGCGGGGTGTCATACCACAGGCTGTTTCAGCATGTCTCATGAGAGACACTCAATAACACATTTTTATATTACAAAAATCATAGATTAATCAGAACCAGCTGCCTAAGTGTCACAATTCCTCCCCACTTAGACTGAATTTGGGGGCTCTTTCCCCTGCATGGGATGAGCTTCCCAAATCAGTTCACTCCTCGTAGACAAGAGACAGCCCATCAGAGTTCTGATTTTTGGCTCCAGCCCTATGTAATATTGTCATATCATACCCTTGTAAAGCAAATCTCCATCTTAACAATCTACCATTGTTTTTTCCCATCTGTGACAGCCAAACCAGGGGGTTGTGGTCAGTCTGTACCACAAAATGTTGCCCATACAAGTATGGCTCTAATTTCTTTAGGGCCCACACTATGGCAAGACACTCCTTTTCCACCGTGGAGTATGCCTGCTCCCTGAGAAGTAACTTTTTACTCAGGTATGCTATTGGGTGATCCCTCTCTTGGCTGGATGTCTGACTCAGTAGTGCCCCAATACCCATGTCTGAGGCATCAGTCTGAACTATAAAGGGTCCACTATGGTCAGGACTTGTCAAAACAGGGGCACTGCACAGTGCCGCCTTCAATCTGATAAAGGCTTCTTCACTGGCTGGTCCCCAGGTAATTTTCTTTGGCATCCTTTTCTTTACCAGGTCAGATGGGGGGCAGCCAGGGCACTGTAATTGGGTACAAATTTTCTATAGTACCCTGCTGTCCCAAGAAAACTCCTGACCTGCTTCTGCATTTCTGGTCTGGGCCACGCCCAGATTACCTCTATCTTTATTTGGTTAGGATGGAGCTGTCCTTGGCCTACCACATGCCCGAGGTATGCCACCTCTCCCATGGCCACCTGGCACTTCCCGGCTTTGACAGTGAGCCCAGCCCTCTGTATCCTGCCCAGCACTTCCCTAAGGTGGGACAGGTGTTCCTCCCAGCTGGCACTAAAGATGGCAATATCATCCAGGTATGCCACAGCGTTCTCCTCAGCACCATTTAACACCTGGTTCACCAACCTTTGGAAAGTGGCTGGGGCGTTCTTCATTCCGAAAGACATTACTTTAAATTCAAATAAGCCTATCGGAGTGATGAAGGCCGACCTCTCCCTAGCTCTGTCTATCAACTCTACCTGCCAATACCCCTTGGTCAGGTCAATGGCGTAAGGTAGGTCACCCCTCCCAACTTGTCCAGGAGTTTGTCCATCCGGGCATTGGGTGGGTGTCTGACTTCATGACTGCATTCAGTCCATGATAGTCCACAGAAATGTGTAGAGCCATATGGCTTGGGCACAAGGACTATGGGTGAGGCCCAGGGCTGTGGGATCTCTGGATTACCCCTAAATCCAGCATCTCCTCTACTTCCCTCCTAATGTCCTTTTGGACAGCCTCTGACACCCGATATGCTGTCCACCGTATGGGTGTCTGTGTCCCTGTCTCCACATCATGAGTCGCTAAGGGGTTAGTCCAGGCTTGGCACTAAATAATGGGGCAAAGTCAGCTAAAACCTCCCTTACTTTCTGGATCTGGTCTGGGGTCAGCTGGGGAGACAATTTAAATGCCTCCACAGAAGACTCCCGCTTACTTTCTTCTAGCAAGTCCAGAAGGGGGTCTCCTTTGTCCGTCCCCTCCCCAGGACTACACACTGCAAACACCATGTCAGCCCTATTTGCATATGGCTTCATCATGTTGACATGGTACATCCTTTCTGTCTATCTTTGGTCAGGTAACTCTACAAAATAGTTCACGTCATTTACCTTCCTAACCACTTTGTATGGTCCTGCCCACTCAGCCTGCAGCTTGTCTGTCCTGACCGGAATAAGGACCATGACTTCTTAACCCACCATGTATGAGCGAGCTCTGGCTCTTCGGTTGTACCACACTTTTTGTTTCTGTTGGGCAGCTGCCAGGTTGCTCTGGGCTGTCACCATAAGCTTCTTTGGCCTTTCCCTAAACCTAAGGATGTAATCCACAATGGGAGTTCCCTGGGTGGTGTGCTTGCCTTCCCAGTCCTCCCGGATCAAGTCTAGGGGCCCACATACCCAGCGTCCATATAAGAGTTCGAAGAGGGAAAATCCCGTTGACTCTTGCGACACCTCCCTGTATGCAAACAACAGGTGGGGAAGGTATTTCTCCCAGTCCCTCCCATGCTGTTCAGCAAACACCCAGAGCATTGACTTCAGGGCACCACTGAATCTTTCCACAAGCCCATTGGTTTGTGGGTGATACTGTGTCGTGCATCTCTGCACCACCCCACACTTCTCCCATAAACATTTCATCAGGTCCAACATGAAGGAACCCCCTCGATCGGTGATAACCTCCTGCGGAAACTCTACACGGGAGAAAATCCCAAGTAAGGCATCTGACACTTTGTCTGTCCTCAGTGAGGATAAGGTGACTACCTCTGGGTACTGGGTGGCATAATCCACCACAGTCAGGATGAATCTCTTCCCTGAGGAGCTGGGGTATTTAAAGGCCCCACAAGAACCTGGTAAAACATAATATTGTAGGGGACTAGTTAGGAAGGTAAGCTACGCTTTCTACAGAAAGTTTCATTATTTTCTTATTAGCATTAAGAATTGCAGGATTCCATTAAAGTGTAGTAATTTTATAACCAGAGTGGGTGAAATACAACTGAAGTTGCTTGATTTCTGTGCTAGACACATAGGATTTGGAAGGATATTTGTGCAATATTTTAGAAGTGTCCTGCTGGCTAAGCAGTGAGTTTATCCCTGGTTTCAGATAAAGGGTTTGTGTGTGTCTTAGAAGCAGACATAGCAAATTGTCTTGACTGAAAGGCCTGCTTACATCACAGGTGTCACTAGTCAATCAATTGATTCTGGGTGGGGCTTTTATCACTGTGCTGTCTTAGGCAAACTACACAGAGAAAAGCCATTCAGAAAAGACTTGCCTGCTCCTGTTGGAAGCTGAGAAACTTGCTATACTGCAGAGAACAAACTAGAACGCATTTGAGGAACTGGGAACCTGGTAAAACATAATATTGTGGGGGACTAGTTAGGAAGGTAAGCTACGCTTTCTACAGAAAGTTTCATTATTTTCTTATTGGCATTAAGAATTGCAGGATTCCATTAAAGTGTAGTAATTTTATAACCAGAGGGGGTGGAATACAACTGAAGTTGCTTGATTTCTGTGCTAGACACATAGGATTTGGAAGGATATTTGTGCAATATTTTAGAAGTGTCCTGCAGGCTGAACAGTGAGTTTGTTTTTATCCCTGGATTCAGTAGAGTGGTTTGTGTAGGAGCAGTGGTCTAGTAAATTGTGGTGTTGGTTGACTTACTATAAAGGGTAGTACTCACCAGGGTGGGTGAGCAGTGGTGTATTTGATTGTTTCTAACACTCACCAGTGGTTGTGGCCTACCCACCCACCCACCTTCCCTCACCCGCTCACCCCAGCCGTGGCATTTCCTTTATAGCCAAGGTTCTGACATCACTTCCTCAACAGGTCTTGGGGCAGAACTGTCATATTCTTAATTACCCAGCATAGTGCATAAAGGGTAAGTACACACACAAACAAACAAAAAAAATTATATATTGCTCATTGTATATTATAAGGAAGTGGGACATGTGGGGAGTGGTGCAATGCACTGGCTGTGGGGCAGCAATTTTCCAGGAGACATTCTGGAACCTGCGTTGCTGCCCTATTTGCAGGCAACTGTCAGCTCTGAGGGAGGAGGTTGCCCACCTCCAGGCTGAACTGGCAAGGACTAAGGAGGCCTCCCCCACCCAAAGAGCACCAGTTCCACAACCACTGCCTCAAAGGTTGCCATGTGTGAAGAGCAGATGGACCACAGTAGGTTCTGGGAGGGTGAGGGTGGTGGAACAGAGGTGTAGCCCCCCAAGTTGCACCTCTACACAAATCATATGTCAGTCTGACAAATCAAGGTTCCTCTATGATGACACCCTCATTGGAGACCAAGAAGAATGCTGGGGACATCCACAAGGGAGACCCACAAAAGAGTGGCAAGGGACACCACAGGGGAAAGAAACAGCTTCTGATAGGGGACTCAGTTGTTAGGGGTGTAGACCTGGGGAAGGGAGAGGAGAGAAGTAAGGTGCCTGCCTGGTGCCATGGCTTGAGGGACAGGAAGCAAATCCTCAGGATTGCAGAAGCAGCATCACAGGAGAGAAACTAGATATCATTGTCCACCTGGGACAAATGACCTAGCTAGGCATGAGATCAGTGCAGTGCAGGATGAATTTGTGGAGTTGGGGAGGGGCCTCAGACAGGTAGCAAGCACGGTAACCTTCTCAGAGGTGCTGCCAGTCTATGGCAGGGGTGAGGCTAGGGTACTGCACACTATGCAGTTTAATGAATGGTTGCAAAACTGGTGCAGAGCACAGGGCTTTGGCTTCATTGGGGACTGGGGGTCCACCTGGAGAGATGAAGGTCTATACTGGAATGATGGTCTGCATCTGTCCAGGAAGGGAAACACACTCCTAGGTGACAGGTTTAAAGGCTTCCTTGGCAAGCTTTTAAACTAGCCAAGGGGGGAGGTGCTGATAGGAAACAGGACAGTTCAAGCCTCCCCCCACAAAACATAGCAGGTAGTAGGGTAGACACTGAAGTACAGAGCTTGGCAGAGGGCAGGACAGGGGTAAATGGAAAAATGGACAAGGGCAATAAGAGCAGGGATGGGGTAAAAAAGGATAAAGCCAACATTAAATGGAGGGCAATGAGGACCAATGCCCGTATTCTGGAAAACAAGCTTCCAGAGCTAGTAGCCCTGATGGAAGAGGAACACTTGGATATTGTGGCAGTCACAGAAACATGGTACACAGAGAACCATGACTGGGATGTCAACATACCAGGGTACACAATCTACAGAAGGGACAGGGAGGGTAAAAAAGGAGGTGGAGTAGCTCTCTACATAAGGGAAGGGATCAAAGCTACAGAACTAAAAAGTAAAGGGGGAGGGCAAGAGGAACTCTGGGTCAACTTAGAGACAGGGAATGGCATCACAATCCGCACAGGGGTTGTATATAGACCCCCATCTCAAGGGGAGGAAATGGACAAGAAAATGATAGAGGGCATTCTCAAAATGGCTGAAAAAGGGGAGATACTGTTGATGGGGGACCTGAATATGCCAGATGTTAACTGGGCGACATGGACTGCAGCCACATCCAAGAGCAGGGTCATTCTCGATGCCCTACAGGGGGCATGCCTTAGACAGCTAGTGGTGGAACCCACTTGGAAGGGAGCAATATTAGGCCTGGTACTGTCAAATGGAGAGAGGATCACAAATTTAGAAGTCAGTAGACATCTGGGAACAAGCGACCACTGCACAGTGTGCTTCACAATAAACACAACCATGGAGACAAGCCATACAAAGACAAGGATACTGGACTTTAGAAGGGCTGACTTTGGCATAATGGGTGAATACCTGAGGAATGCATTAGCAAATGGCCAGAAAGGAGGGTGGAAGAACAATGGAGAAAAATCAAAACTGCCATCATGGAGGCAACAAGCCTTTGTGTGAAACAAATAAAGAAAACAAAGCAGAATAAAAACCACTATGGTTCTCAAAGAGGTGTCAGGGAAGGTTAAGGAGAAAAGCTGCATTCAGAAAGTATAAGGAGTCACAGGCAGACACGACGAGGAACTGTATCAGTTAAAACAGAAAGAAGTGGGAAGGCAGTCAGAAAAGCAAAGGCCCAAACCGAGGAAAAAATAGCCAACTCAGTTAAGAAGGGGGATAAAACCTTTTATAGGTACATTAGGGAGCATAGAAAGGTTAAGGGAGGAATAGTGAAGATTAATAAAGGAGAGGGGAGGTGAGCAGAGGGAGACAGTGAAAAGGCAGAGATACTGAATGAATACTTTGCTCAGTATTCACAAAAGAAGAAGAGGAGGAGTTACCTAAACCAAACAGTAGAAGCACTCTGGATAGTGGGGTTGGCCTGAGTCCATTTACAGAAGAAAGAGTACTGAAAGAACTCCTAAAACTCAAGGTGGACAAAGCAATGGGGCGGACGGGATTCACCTAGAATCCTAAAAGATAAGGAGAACCTAGTGACACCACTAACCACACTTTTAACAAATCATGGGAAGATGGGGTGGTACCTGAGGACTGGAGGAGGGCAGATGTGATTCCCCTTCACAAAAAGTGGGAGCAAGGCAGAAGCAGGAAACTACAGACCTGTTAGTTTGACCTCAGTGGTGGGGAAAATGATGGAATCACTTCTGAAAGAAAGAATTGTTGAGTACCTAGAGGCCAGCAGGGCACAGGTCCCAAAGCAGCATGGATTCACAGCAGGAAGGTCATGTCAGATGAATCTAATTGATTTCTTTGACTGGGTGACCAAAGTAGTAGACCAGGGAGGGGCTGTGGATATGGCCTACCTAGACTTTATCAAGGCATTTGACACAGTCCCGCACAAAAGATTAATAATCAAGTTAGCCAGCCTGGGAGTGGGTACCAGGGTGGCAGCCTGGGTAGCAAACTGACTGCACAACAGGACACAGAAGGTAATAGTGAATGGAACACATTCTAAAGAAAGGGGGGTTACTAGTGGAGTACCTCAGGGCTCAGTACTGGGTCCAGTCCTCTTTAACGTCTTTCTAGGTGACACTGTAGAGGGTCTGGAAGGAAAGGTATGCCTCTTTGCAGATGACACAAAGATCTGTAACAGAGTTGATACACAAGGGGGGGTAGAAAGGATGAGAAGGGACTTGGCAAGGTTGGAGGAATGGTCAGACATATGGCAACTTAGATTCAATGCAAAGAAGTGCAAAGTAATGCACCTGGGAAATAAAATCCAGGAGAAGAGTACACAATAGCAGGAGGTACTAACGACAACAATAATGGAAAGGGATCTGGGTGTAGTCATATCAGATGACCTAAAGGTGGGTAAGCAATGTGAGAAGTCAGTAAGGAGAGCCAGGGGAATACTGGGATGCATAGGGAGGGGCATCACAAGTAGAAAAAGGGAAGTGGTTATCCCTCTATACAGACAGTTGGTGAGACTCCATCAGGAGTACTGCATGCAGTTTGGGGACCTCATCTATGCAAAGACATAGACAGGATGGAAGCAGTCCAGAGGAGGCAACTAAAATGGTGCAGGGTCTACATCAGAAACCATATGAAGAGAGACTGAGAGAGCTTAATATGTATACCCTTGATGAAAGGAGGACAGGGGACATGATAGAAACTTTTAAATACCTCAAGGAATCAACAAAGTCTAGGAGGGTAGCATCTTTCAGAAAAAGAGATGTGTAAGAACAAGGGGCACAATTTAAAGTTAGAGGGGACGGCTCAGGGGTAATGAGGAAATTCTTTTCATGGAAGAGTGGTGAGCGCATGGAACCGCCTTCCTGGAGAGGTTGTGGGGTCTAAAACAGTGGGGGAATTCAAACATGCATGGGACAGACATAAGGCAATTATAGTGGGGGGTTGCAAGAAGTAGGCTGTTGGTTAACTAGAATCTGCAGCTTATCCAATAGGTAGGGAAATGGGCAGACTGGGTGGGCCAAGTGGCCCTTATCTGCCGTCAAAGTCTATGTTTCTATCCATTCCCACCCTCTGGAATGGCTCCTCCACTATGAGCAATGGAATTAGGGAGGCTTGCGTTTTCTTGCCCGCCTTCCCTATTTCTTGACACTGATGACAAGACCTGCAATACTCCTTCACCTGCTGGGTGAAGTTAGGCCAATAGAAATTCTGAGCCAACCGCTGCATAGTGCATGTGATTCCCGGATGACCAGACAAAGGAATATCATGTGCAATCTTGAGCAACTGCTCACGATACCCCTGGGGAACGACAAGCTGCCTGCCTAGCACCCCTCCCTCTATCTGCACAGCCTGAGTATACATAAGTCCATTTTCCCAATAAACCTTATGTCTGCCGTCACCTCCCTGTGCCCCGTCAGAGTCTGCCCAAGCCCTCAACTTCTCTAGACTAGGGTCACTTCTCTGAGCACCTGCAAACCCTTCACACATTTACAAGGCATGGGACAGGTCCCCTTCAGTCGCTAAACTAGGGTCCCTAGCACTAGCGTCAGGGCACTCAGGATCACTGACAATCCCAACCCTCTGACAATGGGTCACCCCTCCCTCTTTGGAGTAACCCTCTGTAGCTGTGTGATTACTTGCTACTGGGGAAATTTCTACCCCCTTTTCATTAGTCTCCATATCAGAAGACACAGGCTGGGGAACCAGCCTCTCAGTGGTTTCCACAATGGCTTCTGTGGGGTTCAGGGAACTACAATTTTCCCTTGCCGCCTGGCTATGGGTAATTGCACACACTATCTCCTGTTTGAGATTGTTGCTGAGGATCATGTCCACTGCTAAGGTTTGGGCTACAACTACCTGTTGCACAGTTCCCCCGTTTCATCCCAGTCTAGGAGAACACTAGCGAGGGGCAATGTTTTCGCCTCACCAGTAAAGTCCTGTATAGTGACATATTCATTGGGTATAAGCTGACCAGGATCTACTAGATCCCCCTTTACCAAGGTCAAAGATGCCCCTGTGTCCCTTAACCCTTGCGTCTGTACACCATTCACCATGACTGGGTGCATGTGTTCCCTCATGTTCACTGGCATGCTCCCAGGGACACACAAACAACCCACTTCCTTCCTAGCACCACCTGGCGTATTATTGCGCATCTATTTGGGACACTGTCTGGCAATATTCCCAATTTCTTTACACAACCAACATTCATTTCTTTTCTCAGAGAAATATTTTCTCTGAAACCTGGGGCTAACTGGTTTCATTGGAGGTAGTGAGGGTTTTAGCTGCCCTGAAGGTGCGCTTTTCCCTTTCTGCGCTGCCACTCCCATCCCATTCACTCTCAGAGCAGGTCTGCTCTTGGCATAGTGGTCCGAGAGTTCAGCAGCCTCTTGCACTATTTTGGGATCTTGGTCCTCCAGCCAGGTTTTCAGCTCTGCTGGGCATGCCCAGAAAAACTGTTTTAACAAAATCACATTTTCAATTTTATCAACAGAGTTTGTTTCAATTCCTTCCCACCAATGTTTTAAAAACTGGCATTGTTTCATGGCTAGCTCCTCGTAGCTCATGTCAGGGCTTCTCCTGAGCTTACAGAATTTAGCTCTGTATGATTCAGCAGTTAATTCAAATTTCTTTAACAGTGCAGCTTTAAGTTTGCTGTAATCATCACTGTCCTCATCGTCCATTTGACCCAATGCATCACGAGCTTTCCTGGTTAGTAGCGGGGATAGCTGAAAGCTCCAGGACTCCCTAGGAACTTTAGCCTGTATACAAACTTTTTCAAAAGAATTTAAAAAGGCATCCATATCCTCCCCCTCTTTAAATTTGGCTATCAATTTGGAATTCCATTTGTAACCCAGTACTGTAGTCCCAGTTAAACCTAAGCCACTTACCTGCTCTGGTGCCGCTGGTTGGAGTCGTAGCTTCTCCAGTTGGTGTTGCCTCTGGTGCTCATGCTCCTCATGGTCTGCCTCTCGGGGTTCTTGCTCTGCCGCCTGGTCCGCCTCCCGCTGTTCATGGTCCCTCTCCATCTGGAACTCCAGCTCCATTCTGCGCGACTCAATTTGCAGTCTGAGTACTTCTGGATCCAGGATACTGGTGACCTTTTCCTGCTTCTGTGGCCCTTCGCTGGCACTGGCCCTGTTGCCCTCCTCATCGGATCTGGACACTGCACTGGCCGCTAGCTCTGCCACACTCAAGGTTTGGTCCTTTTCAGCCACTGTCTGTGACTTGATGCTCTGGGTATCTGCTACCATCAGGGCATCCATGAGGTTCTGTTTGCTGGTTTTCACCTTGAACGGGACTCCTCTGTCCCCACACACAACTGCCTTAAGTAGTCTATAGGGTGCCTGCTGTAGTTGGAAGCCATCTTCTTCCCTAACTACAGCCACTCTGACTTGCACTTTAGAAAAAAAAATAAAACGGGTAGGAACTTGACTGCATGCCAAGTGATATAGTTCTATCTCCTTTTTTAAATATAAATCACTGCCTTTTTCTTTCTTTGCAAGTGAGCTGAATGTCTCAAGCTGATACACTGAACAATAAAAGCTTGTAATACCAAAATTTATAGCACTGCTGACAACCAATCTGTCACAAACCCACTCAGCAGGTCAGGCCCTCTGCTCCCACAGTGCCAACCTCCGAGCGTAGTCTTGTGAACAGTTTACAGAACAAGTTAACCCTCCTGTCTGTTTTGTGGGTTCGATTCAAGCTTTGGTCTCAAGTTCTGGAGGGATTCAAACAGTGAACCTCTTGCTAGCGAACCCAATGTACAGGCTCAGATAATTTTGCTCTTCAGGGGGGCCAGATATCTTTTGCCTACGTGCACCTAACCAGGCGTACAAAATGAACCCTTAAAACTCTATTAAAGACCTCAGAATAAACTCTTACCTTTTCCAAGTTTGGTAAAACCAGTAAGTTTTGTACAGTGTCAACTTTAACCATGTATGCTTCACTTGTCAAGAAAAAGAATTTCAAAGGCACACAAAGTAGTCTCTAAAGTAGAGGTTTACTTAAAAATAGATAAAAAAATGTAAAATGTAAATACAGAACCATATATCACAAAAACATACAATCATTTAAAAGAACAAGGGTTAAAAAAAAGTGCAACATTCCTACCACCAGACAATTAGACTTACATAGATACATAGACAATGTTGGCAGATAAGGGCCTATGGCCCACCCAGTCTGCCCATTTGAGCTTGTAAGTTCAGTTTATGTTTTCCTAGAAGTCTGTTGCCCCTTACCCCTTACCCCTGACCTCCAGAATTCCTTTATGTCTATCCCATGCATTCTTAAATCCCGTGATTGTTTCAGCCCCCACCACTTCCTCTGGCAGGGTGTTCCACTTGTCCACCACCCGTTCTGTGAAGAAATTCTTCCTCATGTTTCCTCTGAATCGTCCTCCCTCCAACTTCATCCCATGCCCTCTAGTCCTGGAACATCTTTTTCGCTTAAAAATAGTGTATTCCTGCACCCTGTTCCTCCCTGTAAGATACTTGTATGTCTCTATCATATCCCTCTCCCTCCTCTCCTCCAGGGAGTACATGTTCAGTTCCTTCAACCTGTCTTCACAGGACTTGTGATGCAATCCATGCACCATCTTTGTTGCCCTCCTCTGAACCTTCTCTACCCTGTCTATGTCCTTACGTAGGTATGGTCTCCAGAACCAGTACACTGTACTCAGGTGGGGCCTCACTAGTGTCTTGTATAGCGGAATTATGACCTCCCTTTTCCTGCTGTTGATGCCCCTGCCTATACATCCCAGCATCCTATTTGCTTTACCTGCTGCCTTGTCACACTGTTTCCCTACCTTGAGATCATCAGAGATGATAACCCCAAGATCTCTTTCCTGCTTGGTGCATGCTATATCCTCACCCCCCAACTGATATATTGTGCCAGGGTTTTTGTGCCCCATATGCATTATCTTGCACTTCTTTGCATTGAATTTCAACTGCCAACCCCCTGACCATTCTTCAAGTTTCTGCAGGTCCCTTCTCATTCTGTCTACACCCTCTGGTGTGTCTACTGTGTTACTTATATATCTAATGTAGCTCTTCTAATAGTGCTGATAGACAGATGTTGTTGTCAAGAGAGTCCAAACATGTGTTTCTTTACAGGTCACTCACAGCATAATTAAAACACTCTCTTGAGCCTGCCTTTTCCATGATGTCACCCAGCTCCTCCTCTGTTTATTAAAAATTATACAATCAGGATGTCATCACTCAGAAGGTAAATTAAATAAGGTTGATTTCTAAGTCCTTCTTTCATCCATGAGCAACATCCTGCTTTTACAGACATTGGAGGAACATTTATGACTTCGCACCAGTGTGACATAACCTGGTTTTCCTCCTCTAAACGTCATAAAATGGATATTTTCTATCTTGTCAGCTGGCAAGCTACACTTAAGCTAGATAAACAGGAGATGCTTAATTTAGGCCTCTTCTAGCCTGTAATTATCTCCTGGCCTTCCAGGTAACACCTTGTAGCTAAAACCTGCGAGAGGGGGTGTCATTCCACAGGCTGTTTCAGCATGTCTCATGAGAGACACTCAATAACACATTTTTATATTACAAAAATCATAGATAAATCAGAACCAGCTGTCTGAGTGTCACAGCCCTCAGTTCATCAGGGTGCCACACTGTCGATGAAAAGATAATGATATGCTGTTATTATTTGCATCTTACATAATGTGCAACCGGAAGAAATCCCCCAATGCCACCAAAAAATATAATATGTATACAACTTGAAAACTGATATGTTTCCCAAAAGGAGAAAAAATACATAGATACTGTATGTAACATGATATATTATTTACATCCTCTAATCTTATAGCACCAAGTAGGATTAATACAGGGAGTACACAGATACTGTGTACAACAATACATTTACAGCCCTCTAATTATAGCACCAAGTATGATTAATATAGGGAATATACCTTTAAAGGGCTAGTGTACTGCCTGAAATTAATAGTAACTTTCAGATGTAGTCAACTATCACTTCTTATATCTGTTCACTCCTTATACCTGAAGCATATTTTCTTTTCTGTTTGCTAATTAGATTTCTCACCTGGCAGTACTAAGGTGATGTGTGGAGCAGCAGTCTGTCTGGAGGCTAAAGTACAGCCAGTTCTGTTCTTCCTACTACGTCATCAACACTTAGGCCACACCGACAGTGACATCACTAGTAACCAAGGAGAACCATGTCTCACTGTCAGATTATTCTCTTTCACATGAAGCAGCAGGGATTGGCTCTTCTTCGTTACTGTTGGTGTGACAGTTTCCTGCATTTTGATTGGTAATGTGTGAAAGTTGCTGCTCAGGCTGGAAGGGTTGTGGTGCCTCAATGTGTTTGGTCACATTTCTAATGATGTAGTGGGAGGAACAGAACTGAATTTTTTTAGTCTCCAAACAGGGTGCTGCTCCACACATCAGACCAGTACTGCCAGGTGAAATATCTTCTAATTAGCAAACAGAAAAGAAAAAATACTTTGGATATAAGACGTGATAGCAGATAGCATCTGAAAATGACTATTAATTCCAGGTAGTACACTAGCTGTTTAATGCACTTTAATGGATTAATTTCAATAGGCCAGTTTCATATATTCTCATATTCTGGAAAGCATACAATTACCTAATTTATGTATAATTCTTTCCTTTTGTAGGTATAACATACATTTTGTGCTGAAACTTGTCACTCCCCACAATACATGGTGTACACAGCTTACTAAAGGCATGTTTACATGGTTGCCTTTGCACTGGAAGAACCCAAGGGCTTGTGTTGCTCTTGTGCAAAGGCTTCCAAGTAGATACTCACCTGATTCAGGTAAGTCACTCATTATGGTGCTCCCAGATTCTCTGCCAAGCTGGAGACACCAAGTGAAATGAGCACAGAGCGAATGACTTAAGCAGCTGTGTAGACTGTCTGCGCCACCTGCTCCAGGTTAACCTGTCCTGTTCCCATTACTCCTGATGCACAAGAATGCATTAACCAGGAAGTAAGGGTGTGGAGAGCTGGCTTTTGCTGAAGGCATTAGATAATAAACATTAAAAAAAAAGAAAGAAAAACAAAGTCACAGCATCTGAGGTCCGTCACCATGTTTACATGTACACAGTTATCTGATAAACTCGGCATTACTGGAATACTATCACAGTGACATAAGCAGGTTTTGTCACCAGGTTACACCTGAAAAAATTTCAGTTTCCTGGTAACAAAAACTGCATGTACATGCAATGATTGTTTCATGTTTCTTTTGCCCTGTTTTCACTGAGTGCATTGGAATGGTCAGTAGTACGTGCATGTCACCCCCCAACGTCAGCAGGACAGCCCCTCCCGGCAGCCTCTCACCAGCATGTCTTGCATCACTGCTGAGAGGGGCTGTGTGAATATGAATGAACAGTGCTTTTGGATGAGTAGTCAACAGCAGAGTGAGAGCGCGCCATATGCTCAGTGACCGTGTAAACACAGCTTAACTGTAATGCTAGCTTTATCTTTTATGTTATTCTAAAAGGAAAAAATAAAGAGGGAGGTTTCTAGGGCTCCATATTTATTCCATTATATGTTATTTTCTTGTTAAAGGATATTTGTTCATCATTGTTTTATGTAATGAAACTGATATTGTGAAATTTCTACTGTATCCAATAAATTTTCATGATTTTAGTTATAGTATGTTGAAAACATTTTTTGAAACTGGAAATAGATTTCTGTGTGCGTAAAACACTTGATTATTTTATTTTTTTTATTTACTATACTTTTTTGTCCCACATGCCAGCGTCGGGACTATCAGCCCGGTCACGGACCTTGCCACGCCTCACTCCCAAATTAGCTGAGACTCCCCAGTTGACCCTTGGCTTACCCCACAGGACAGGGCCGTGGCACCAGCCAAGGTGTCACGGACATAGGTCAGGTTAGGGTAGCCAGCCTGGGAGGAATGAAGTAGTGGTGAGGTGAGCATCACAGAGGCACTGGCTGTGGAGGATTTTTTCCTCTAATTTCATATGGGCGGGGACGTGCACTGATGTCCTGCATCTGCCCCACCCCTGAGGACATCCAGACGCCAGCTGCCGCGGTATTCCCGGCCTCCGCCAGGGGTCCATCGAGCACTGGACATACTTCCCCACCCTCCCCCTGGAGAAGGAGAGCAGTAAATGGGATGCTTCATCCTTCTCCCCCCGGCTGGCCCTCTGACGACCTGGGTCCATTCCCAAATCCAGGTCGCCGGTGTCTCAAGCGGAAATCCAACTGCTGCACCGATGGGCTGGCATGCATGAAACACTTTTTTACTAATATCTGAGGTACCACATTATTAGGACACTTACCAAATGGGAATTAAATAATTATTATTTGTTGGTGTTAATTGAAAGGGCTCTCTGTGGTTTCTATAAAAAGACCAAAGAGGCCTTCTTTTAGTGCAAAATCAAATCAAATCATCTTTATTTATAAAAGGCGCCTTTCCAGACCAAGGCGCCTGTACAGTAAAAACATATTATATAAATATCCAAATAAGAATAGAACTAAAAATACAATAGCAGCTTTAGTAGTTAGGAAATGCCAAACTAAAAAGATATGTCTTTAAAGCAATTTTAAAACTCAAAACATAAGCATAACGGCATGAAATGTAGAAATAAAGTAATGGGACTGGTGATAAGGATTAAATTACAAAGCTCATTGAAAACTCCAAATTGCTGGCTGGCTCAATAGTGCAGGGGTAGGATTTCTGCCTGCGACACCGGCGACCCAGGTTCAAATCCGGACTTGGGCTATTGGAGGGCAAGCCGGGGGCGGGGGAGATTAAGCGTTTCATGGACAGCTGTTCTCCGGAGGGAGGGTGGGTGTGATCAAGTGTCCGGCACAAAAAGTGTGGACCCCTGGCGGAGGCTGGGGGATCCAATGTGACCGACGCCACATATGTGGGGAGGCAGGATGGACGTTGGGTTCGTCCCACTGCCATCATTGCAAGTCCCACCTCCTGAGAGGATTAGCATCCATAAAAAGGCTACCTGTCCCAGGGATGATGCCGCCTCCTGGTACCATGGCCCACCTATGAACCTGACCCTGACTGAGACCATGTTCTGCTGTATGGCCCACCCCTGCGGCCCCACCTGGGAGGGTAAGCCTAGGGAGCCCTGCTGGTTGTGGTGATGCGGCCAGTAACCTGGACCTGTCTCCATGGGGTGAGGTCATCTCAGTGGCCCTGGCATGGGGGGTAAGCCAGGGTGAAGTGGGGATTGGTTACGGGGGGGGGGTGATGGGTCACGGAGGTAGGGCTGATAATATGGGACAGGTGGCATCAAAAAAAAAAAGAGAAAAAAAAACTCCACAGTGCTGAAGACCATTGTGCTACTGGAGGTTTTAATTCTGTCCATCTCTAAAGGTGATGCAGATGTGCTCAGTTTAACAGTCCTGAAACACTGCATATACCATAAACCATTTTTCAATTCCTTGTACCTCTTGTAGTCATTCTGATAAGCATAGGTGGCTGATGGATTAAAACAACACGTTAGTAGCAGAGTAGATGTTATCTTCACAAGCTGCACAGGTATCACTGTTTCCTTTGTTTTTACATGTATATGTCTTGCCTTAGGAGGCATTTTAGTGCTCATATTCAGTCCCCTGTCCAAAAAGTGTCAATGAGTTTAAGGTGAAATGGGTAAATTAGACCTGATATGTGTTCCTCTGCTGGACTTGAATTAGCATAGGACTCTACTACCAGCTTCTGTCGTTGACAAGCTTTCTCAAATTCTGGCCCAGCTTTATAGGGGTTCAACAAAATGGCCCTACTGTGGCTCACCAGACAACTGCACTCACTCTCCGCCACCCTATTTATAGTGCTGTGACTTGAAATTCGTTAGCATCTCATTTTTTTGATTGGCTGATATGATTTCAGTGTTTGCACATGCTCAGTGCGATCCTTTTCATACTTATAAATTATTACGGTTCCATGTGAAAATCGCAATCGCTTAATCACGACGTAAAAATAAGCGAGTCATATTTAGTGAGTGGCAGTAAAGCGACAGTAAAGTGCAGCGAACCTCAAAACAGCGAGCATGGCTTATTAGCGATCAGGAGTATTCATAATTTCCTACCTGTTTCTATCTGTTCGTTTGCCTTTTGCTGTTAGCCCTTTTTTCTAACTGTGGCCATGTGTAACCAGTTATTCTTCACCCAGAATGCCTTCCCCATAATGCCTTGTCTCAATTCTGCCCCCCGAATGCCTTGTTCCAATGGTGTTGTTATGGATACTGTTTAAAAATGACAGCGACCGGGTCTTCGGTCTCTTCAGTAAGTGAAAATAAAGGAATGTCGTCACAGTCCTCATGATTGTGTTTTTTTTCCTTTCTTCTTTCACTATTTTGACGTTGCAAGACACTCAGCAATAATCCCTATACTTCCTTTTATGCCCCTGACTCCAAAGCAGAGCATCCTCTCTATGTGCTCCTTATCTGTGCTCCAGTTCGCCGTTCCTGTAATCGCCTTTTCTGTATTCGCTATTATGTGCTGCTAGAATACCATTACTTTAGCTGTTTTTGCTAAGTCACTATTTTAAACACATCGCGGTATTCACTTTCGCTATTTATCACTCTCTATTTTTCACTCGCTATTATTCCCGCGCTAATATCACGGGATACCATTATTACCTTTAAGATACCTATTAGTCTGAATAGCTGTCTCTATGTTACAATGTTATCCAGTCATGCTTTGGGGATCATTCAGGCACTGTTCATCCGCTTATCCCTGTTGTAACACTTCAGATAATTCCACTAAACATATAAACAAGCTGGAAAATAAATTTTCAAAAGTAGCTGAAAGTACAGATAAAAAAATGTAAAAACAAATTTTGAATACATCACTGTCTTGTCTGCATGGATACCATTGTCAATAGAGTTTTCAGACAATCAAGAGCGAGGAGAAAAAAGTTATAAGAAGCTGTAGATCCAGTGTCTCTGGGCTGATCCTGCTTTAGAAACAAAATGGTGGGTGGGGTAGCTCTGCTACTGTTTTCTTTTAAAAATTCCACAAAGAAAGGTCAAACAAGCTTGCTGGCTCATACCTCTCAACTGTCACACATTACGAGGTACGTCACTCATTTTAACCTTCAGAAATCCTTTGCCCACATCAAGGTAGTTATATTCCACAATTCTCACAGAGGTTTTAAAGCAGAAATTCATAACTATCCATTGTGTTCAATTATCAGCAAACATTATGAACACTAGTGCACTGATAGCCATAGTGTTCTGAGCTTGCTGTGCCGTGTTTGATGATATGTCCCACATTTTGCTCATTTGTCACACATCTTGTCACACATTTTGGTGAAAAAAGGTTGAGAGGTATGTGCTGGCTTGATGTTCAAAGTGTATTTTTTATGTTATACGTGAAAACCTTCACTTTATGTTGTCTGAAAAATATACTTACAGAAATAAAGTTTTTGTCAGACTCCTTTGTTTCACTGAGTTATGTCCACTTCAAACACCGCCACATAAAACCCCAAACAGACCACACAACTTCTCACCCAAGATATTATATGCTTATTTATTAATTTTTGTTATGCTTAAGCTTCTGTTTCCATTAACCCAATGTGTTAATATGGTCTACCTGGCTGCAGAGCCGCTCATGTTTTACTTGGGATATACCTTGAGCATACTGAGTCTGTTTCCTTGCCTGAACTATCTGTGTTCCTGTTAAGATTAAAAACAAAATTTTGAGTGCAATAATTCATGTCTTTTTTTATCCATTTCAAAAAACACTGTTCTGTACTTTCTTACTTCTCACATTCATGCTTCCTGAATCAGAGTGCAGCGGCGGCTCCATGACACACCAGTCCTCTTATATCTGTGCCGGAGGACCGAGGCGTCTGACGTGATGATGTTATGGCTAGTGCACTCCGTCCCTCCATTACTGAACTGAACAGGGTCAACTAGTTTACCCCCATACTGAGGTGTCTGCCAATCTATAAATGACAGAGCATAAAGATTAACTGTCCTTACAGTATAAGCTCCTCTGACCCAGATATGGAAGCACGAGACTAGGGGCTTCTGTTGTTAACAAATCTAACATTTTTTTTCTCTATTTTAAAATGTTATTTTCTCTGTTTTCACATCACCGTGTGTCATTCCTAAACCCCTACATGTTATTAAACTCATTAAAAACAATATATCCCCATTACCCTCCCCACTGTCCCGTCACGTCCTGACTGGGATCACTAACCAAATTCTTTTTAGTCTTATATTAATTCATTGTTAGACCGGAATATAATATAGACCCAGTATGTGGAGATATGTCTAGGAGGCCCAAATTATATATTTTCTTTCAAACTAAATATCATACTTAATATGTTAATTTCCAGCACTTACTGGCCCTGTGTGAAACTGGAAGCCAGTTTAATACTGTGGTTTGCTATACAAGAAATAATGTATGGGTGACCATACACAACAGGCTTGTGTTTCCATCAAGGGGCTGAGACAGATCTCGTGATCGAAGCTTGAGAGGTTCATGCTGGTATCTCAATCCCAAAATGAAAACACAAGGCGAGTTGTGTATGATCGCTCATATTTTATTTGTTATAGTGTATGGTTTCAAAAACTGCCATTATGATTTCTGTGAGGCACAGTAAGGTACTGTACAGTGAGCGAAATAAGTGAAACAGCAATCCTCAGGTCCCTACTTTAATACTGCAGAACCTAGTGGCCCTGAATAAGCAAATAATCTATAGGAATAATTTTTTAAGTAGTTGACAGGTTAGATAGCTTACTTTATATCTGGCTGATCCTGCATCCCTTTGCCCTCCATGCTGCTGAACTGATAGGCCCACTGTCCCCTGCAGCCAGTCCTGTGATGATGTGAGTGAGGAACTAAGCCACAGGGGACGTGTATGTGCCAGTACTTACTAATGTATGCTAGTACTCTGTAACAGTGCATTTTCATACTTAGTGTACCGGTATCAATTATGCAGACTCAGCCCAGTCAGTACTGGTATACTAAGCATGAAAATTTGCTGTTACAGAGTATTATGATATATTAGTATGTGCTGGCACACAGATGTCCCCCCACAGCTTGGTCCTCACTGATGTCATAACAGGACTGGTCACAGGGGACAGTGGGACTATTAGTCCGACAGTATTGTGGGCGGAGGGTCACAGGATCAACCAGTTATAAAGTAAACTATCTAACCTGTCAGGTACTGAAAACATTATTTCTTTAGATTATTCACTTAATCATGATCTTTAGGTTCCACAGTAAGCAGGGGAGCTGAGATTCCCCATGGAAGCAGTAGGCAGGGGTGAGTGCGAGGGAATCGCAGGTGTACTTAATAATGGAACATGCACAATAAGGTTTTTGGAACATGCTCAATAACTAGAATGTGCACAATAATGTTTTTAGAACGTTCACAATAAGTTTTCACAGTAATGTTCAGGTAAGGAGACTCATTTATGACAGCCTGATTCTGTCCGCAATAAGCCCTAACCATACTATGATATATTGTGGGTCAGTACAGAAAAGACTCATACACGGTATGTCAGTTAGTGGCCATCTTTTATTCTACTCAGAGATAGTAGTCTTACATCAGTGGGCATACACAAAGAAAGGCTTACTGTGCATGGCAGGAACTTACATATATAATGGACTACAATACCCACCTGTATAAACTACAACTCTAATCAACTTCTTACCATATATACCCATGTATATACTACCATACGTATCCATGCATATACTACACTACACTCCTCCCCCTTAGACAGAAACTTGTCTAAATACTTTAACAGTAACATTTCTAACTTCCTGGCCTAAGTAGACTATTCGATACCCAGAAACAAGTTCAGGAGATTATTCTGCCCCTTGGGTAGAACTTGTCACTAACTAAGTAACAGTACAAGTAAGAGTTCAGTTACACAGAGGTGCAAGTTCATTACATGACTTTACAGATCAAGTCTCTGTGGTGGTCTTTGGTGCCTCAGGTGATATCTGTGGGCTGGAATAACGCTGCTGATGGAACAGGAGATTCATTATTATTTTGCACTGGCTCCAGCGAAACTTCATGGGTAGGAGCAAAGTCCTCTGTGTCACTGTCCTCAGATAGAGTGACAACTTCTGCTGCATTTGCGGAAACCTTGGAATGCAGCAGGTGATCCACATGTATATGAACCAGTCGCTGTCCCACGCGAACTGCATAAGTCAAAGGTCCACGTGTTTCAGTCACCACCCCAGGAATCCAAGAATTCTTGGGATGTTTACACTCTCAAACCATCACCCTCTCCCCAGGATGAAAAATCCGTACTGGCTTGGCAGACTTGTGACCCTTTTACTGTTGTAGTTGATGCTTTGCAACAGTGTTGGCCAAGTCTGGCTTTAGCAACGACAAACGAGTATGAGGTTGACGTTTTAGGAACAGTTCAGCAGGTGTTCGCTCTGAGACTGTGTGAGGAGTGTTTCTGTAAGCAAACAGAAAATGAGCCAGCCTTTGAGTTGTAGGTACTTATTGTGAATCAGACTTATTCCTAGCTTTTTGAGTGTCTGTACAGCTCTTTCAGCTGCGTCATTTGATGCTGGATGGTAAGGAGGAGTCAAAATATGTTGGACGCCATTCTGCTTTAAAAACAGTTTAAAGACATGGGAAGAAAATTGGGGACCATTGTCCGACACTAACTTCCGTGGTAGTCCATAAGAAGCAAAACGGTGTCTCAAAAGGTCTATAAGTCTTTTCAGTAGTTGTGACTTGTGTGGGTAAGAATTCCAGCCATTTGGAGTTGACATCAATTACTACCAAGAAGTGTTGTTTGTCCACTTCAGCATAGTCAACATGGATGCGATCCTATGGTGTGGTAGCCCTGGACCAAGGATGCAGGGGTGCGGTAGCAGGTTGGTTGCGGACAGTCGCACATGGCGCACATTGGTTGACAAGATGTTGGATATCTTTTTTTTTTTTTTTTTTTTATCACAACCCTATTTCTCCAGGCTGCAGCACTACCGGCGGGGGCATCCAGCCACTGGCCCTGCCTTCCAGGAGAGCACCAGGCTCACTCATATGATGGGGGATCTGGGACGGCCGTCGCCAGTCTGCTAGAGGGCCTCCTCGTACCCTGCCCAGCCAGACTGGCCCCGAATTCCCCCAGTATGATTCCCTCCCAGCGAGGCAGGGAGCAGCCATCAAGCTGCACGGTCACGGCCAGCCATTTTCCATCAAGTTTTAGCCCCACTGGGAGCATGGATGTGAAATGACATCCGGGCACTACATGCCAACATCCGCCGTGCTCCCCCCACATGTCAACTGGCATGTAGTACCCCCTGGTGTCCCCAGGGGCCACTACAGCACTGTGGATTCCCCTAACCCTCCCCAGGATCAGGAGAGCAGTCTACAGATGCTCGATCCTGATCCTCCCCTGCCGACCCACCGATGACCTGAGTGCCATTCCCGAACCCGGGTCGCCGGCGTGGCGCAAGGTGTGGCATCCAGTCCCACGGGGTCGGCAGATGTTGGATATCTTGATCAAGTCCTGGCCACCAGAGGTATCCTCTGGCCAATGCCTTCATTTGAGAGATTCCGTGATGGCTGTCATGTAAGTAAGAAAGTAACCTCTTGCAGAACTTTGGAGGTATCACAACTCGAGCTCCCCACAGAACACAGGCTTGTTCTGTGGACAACTGGTCCTTCTTGTCTGAGAAAGGTCAGAGGGTTGGGTCTCTCGTGAAGTTAGGTCAACCATTTAGGGTAAAGTCTAGGACTTTAGAGAGGACAGGAACTCATTGTGTTTCTGCTGCAGCATCCTGTGAAGCAACAGGTAAGTCCTCGAGATGTGAAAGATGGAATACTGTTGCATCATCTTCCTTCATGGCAGCATCCTTGCATGGCAGCCTTGACAATGGATCTGCATTTGGATGATCTTGAGAATGTCAATATTCGATGTCATAGTCATATACCAACAAAATCAGAGCCCATCGTTGCATCTGGAGTGGTGCAAAGAGTTGGTATTGCGGTCTTTGGCCACATAATTGCCAGTAGAGGCTTGAGATCTTTTAGCAGAGTGAATTTCCATCCTTACAAGTACTTATAGAACTTCTTGACACCAAAAATTATGCTCAGTGCTTCTCTCTTGATCTGAGCATAGTTTCTTTCACTTGGGGACAATGTCCAGGAAGCAAAAGCAATTGGGTGTTCTTCTCCAGAAGGTAACACATGTGAGATGACAGCCCCCACTCCATTTGGTGACGCATCGCATGCCAGCCTCAGAGGTTTGGCTGGGTCATAGTGTGCTAACCATTTGCTGCCTAGAAGATGTTTCTTGCAAGCCTGGAATACTTCCTGACACTGTGGGAACCAATTCCATTGAGCTTCTTTCTGTAGCAAGTCATGGAGTGGCTGCAACAATGTGGACAGATGAGCTAGGAACCATCCATAGTAGTTCAAGAGGCCAAATAATGATCTTAGCTCTGTCACATTTGTTGGTGCAGGTGCCTTGACTATAACATCCACCTTGCTGTCTGTTGGTCGTAGGCCTTGGGCGTTGCTCCGGTGACCTAGGTACTCAATAATTTTTCAGAAATTGACATTTTGTTAGCTTTACTCTCAATTCATACCATTGCAGTCTGGTCAGAATGTGATCCAGGATTGTCAGATGCTCTTCCACTGTGGATGCAGTTACCAAGATATAATCCATAAAGCATACTACATGGTCCAGTCCATGCAGTATCTGGTCCATTGTGTTCTGAAAAATTGCTGGCACTGTGGAAACTCCATATGCCAAGCGATGATACCAGTAAAGTCCCTTGTGGGTGTCGATGGTTAGATACGGTTCTGACTCTGGTTCCAGTTCCAATTGCTGGTATGCAAAAGATAAGTCCAACTTGCTAAAGAACTTGCACCCTGAGAGTGTAGCGAACAAGTCCTCTGCATTGGGCAATGGGTATGGATCTTGCTGCATACAATGGTTCACTGTAACCTTGTAGTCACCACACGACCTCACTACTTTGTCTCATTTCGGTACCACAATGATAGGGGCAGCCCAGTCGCTCCTCTCTACTTGTGAGATGATACCATGGCTTTAGAGATGGTCCAGATCTTACTTCGAGAGGGCTCTTGCAGTAGGTAATTACATATAGGACTGAAGTCGGGAGGCGTGAGCACCCCACGGAAAAATTTCTAGCTAGCAGTCTCTGGCGGGGGACCGCCCGCACATCAGGTGACCGGCGTCAGCTGATGCCAGTATAAAGGGGCGGTCCCCAACACCAGCCTTCCTGTTCTTTCCCACAGTTAGCTTGTGAAAGTGCCTAGCAGTTAAGTTCACTCTGCTTCATCACTCTGTCAGTTTTATTACCGAACTTTTTCTCATTTTTCTCGCAAAATAAGTCTTATCTGCCGTGTATGTCGTCCCCTACTTCATCCGATTCGCATAAGAATAAGTGCGACTCATGCGGCGCCCAGCTTCCGCATAAGGACGGTAACCCCCTGTGCCTCTTCTGTCTAGGCCTGTAACACCCCGTGGAGAAGTGCCAGCACTGCCAACAATTCAATGCTGCCACCCGCAAACAGAGGCAGCAGTCCTTGCAGGCCCATATCTTGAAGAAAAAGATATCCTCCATGGAGAAGGAGCTGAAGAAGCTTCAGCAGGCCTCTACTTCCCCTAAGGGACACCCCAAAAGAAGGAGAAGCACGGGACAGGACTCCACTTGCAGACCACCATGACTCCGGCGGGTCACCGTGCTAAACATAATGTCCCCGGAACTGATCCTCGCGCCACCGTCTTGGAGGTTTCCAAGGCGCCGGCAGCCTTCCCATCGAGCTCACGCTCAGGCCCATTGGGAGCCTCCAGGATAAAGGAGGCAGCTGCTCCCAGGAATGCCGCCACCGTGTGGCCTTCCAGGTCGAGCGGGTCTGGTAAGCCGGACGGTGGTGCTACCAATGCCCACTTGGACAAGGCCACTAAGATGCCTGACCCTCCGGGGCAATGCACGGCCTCTAAAATGCTCGCCAAGACCGCTCCTCTTTCGTGGCCTTCGTCAGGTGTCGGATCCGATAAGTCGGACGCTGGTTCCTCCGACGCCCACCCAGATCCCACCAGTAAGGTGGACGTCGGCTCCTCCGATGGACACAAAGCATTAGAGCCGATGCTGGATCTGATTGACCAGACCACCATCCCCGGCTCTCCGCTGCTGACTGAGGCTCCAGCATCTCCCCTGTTTGACCCTGGGGATTTTAGTCCTCCTTCCCCGGGTGACACAGAGAAGCCGGTACGCTCCTGTCAAGTCTCCCTCCCGCTGGGCCAGATGACCCGACGTCGGACCCTTGGACGCTGGCTGCGACACCAGCCTATCCGTCACTGGGTGACATCCCTTTACCGGACTCCGTCCCAACGCTGGACCCAACACCCGCTGGGCCACCTGTTCCTGGCCCACCTGCTGGACTTCTCCCAGGGCCTTCTGCTCCATCAGAGACCCTGGTTCCTGGGTATCCAACCCCATCTTATCCGATGCCGTCCTACCCGGAACCACAGTATCCTGCGCTGCAATACCCGACGCCGGCCTACCCGACGCCGCAGTATGCGGTGCCTCAGTACTCGACACCAGGATTCCCGCCGTTGGGCTACGGATACTCGCATTACGGATACCCTCGATATCCATACCCCCCTCCTCCTCTTCCTCCACCACCGCCCCCCCAGCTGCCATTGGATCTGAAGGAGACTCTGGCTTCCTGGTGGGCTGAGGCCAAGGCTCAGCTTACTAGGGAGGTGGAGAGCCATCTGCTGATGCAAGACCCGGTTCTGGATGCCCATCGCTGGAGACGAGAGACTCCCTCCCCCTTACCCAATGCCACAGGTGAGCCCTCTGATGCCAGGGCTGGGGAGGACACGCTTCCCCGAGGGTTGTCCAAGGGGTCCATTCCTCCCCCGCACTGGGAGGGGACTTCATCTTCATCTTCGGAGACCTCGGAATCCAATTCCGATGGGTGCTTCGATCCTGATGACGAGCCACGCACTCCAGACCGACCCAGGCCAAGGACTCCTCTGAAGTCACCTCCGGAAGATCCTTCTTTTCTGGAGTTGCTGAGAAAGATCCAGATGGTCCACCAGTGGCAATCTCTGGAGCCATATCCACAGCCGAAGAAACTTGCTGCCTATTTGGATCTGCCCGAAACTGCTTCGACATTGATTCCACCCTGGATCGAGCCTCACTCAGACCTCGTTTCCACTATTTGGAAACAGCCATCGGCATTAGCCCCACCTTCCGAGGAAGGCAGATAGGCTATACCAGGCTCCTGAGGGTGTGGATTCTTTGAATACACACCCCAAGGCTGACTCTGTCATGATTAGTGCTGCTCACGGCTGGTCAGCAAACCCAAAACATCTCAGCTCGTCTCCACTGGACAAGGAATCCCGCCTTCTGGACCAGTACGGGAAGAAGAAGGGCTCTGAATTATGTCACACATATGGGGGACTACCAGAAGGCTATCCTGAGTGAGGTGGAAGCCAAGTTGGACTCCCTTCCTGAGTCTCAGACAAAGCAGAAAGTGGCTGATCTAGTCCAATCTGCTCGTTTGGCCAGTCGGCACATGCTCCGTGCCACGTACAATGCAGTGGACGCTGCTGGTCTGAGCTCGGCTTTCGCCATAGGTATTTGGCATCATGCCTGGCTCCGGATGTCAGGTTTGGTCCCTGACATGCAGTCCGCTATTCAGGACGTGCTGTTCAGGGGTTCTGTGCTGTTCGGTGGGGATGTCAAAGACTTCATCACCAAACTGCAAGAGAAGGGCACTGCACTTAAGTCTGTTGACTCTATCTACAGGCCATCTCAGGGACAGCGCCACCCTTTTTGCAGACATTCTCAGCCCAAAGCGAAACCTCAGGGCAAGCGGGCCAACAAACGTCGGGCCCCTCCGGCTGCCAAGCCCCCCATTCAAAAAAGCAGCAGAAGCTTCAGCCGCAGCGTTGCCCCACACCTCCTGACTCCTCTCCTCTCCCACAGCCTCTGGACTTACCAGAGGAACCAGTAGGAGGGAGGTTCTCCTTCCATCTACCGGGTTGGGAGAGGATTACATCAGATGCTTCGGTGCGCCAACTGATAGCAGCAGGACACTCAATCGAGTTTCTTCAGAAACCACCCAGAAAACCACCCCTAGGTCGTCTTATTCCCCAGAACATCTTCCTCTGGTTTGGGAAGAAATATCCTTCCTTCTTCTGAAGGCAGCAATAGAGCCTGTCCCAACCCTCCTTCAGGGGACAGACTTCTACTCCCATTTCTTCCTGGTTCCAAAGAAATCAGGAGACGTGAGGCCTATTTTAGACCTCGGCTCCCTGAACATGTTCGTGGAGTACAAACAGTTCAGAATGCTCTCCCTGCAGAGCCTTCTGCCCTTACTTCAGCCGGGACAGTGGCTGTGCACACTGAACATGCAGGATGCCTACCTGTATATCCCTCAACGCCCTTCCCACCGCAAATTCCTTCAGTTTTCATTCCAGGGGGACCACTACCAGTTCAAGGCCCTCCCATTTGGTCTTTTCTCGGCACCCGAGTCTTCACTAAATGCCTTTCAGTGGTAGCAGCTCACCTGCATACCCAGGGAGTGCAGGTTTTCCCATACCTGGACGATTGGCTCCTGGCGGCCCCATCCAGGGAGAATCTCCTGTGCTCTCTTCCCTTACCCTGCAGGTTTTTACCAGCCTGGGTATCACCATCAACCAGGCCAAGTCCCATCTGGTCCCCTCCCAGAGGCTCCAGTTCATTGGGGCAATCCTGGACATGACCACTGGAATGGCCTTTCTGCCACTGGACAGGGTGGACACCCTCCAGGCTCATGCAAGCCTGCTGTCCGGTCGTAGGCGGGTTGGCGCCAGGTCAGTCTTTCACCTCCTCAGGCTCATGGCGGCTGCTATTCTGTCAGTCCCTTGCGCACGGCTCCACATGAGCATCTCTCAGTGGATGCTTCAGTCTCAGTGGGACCAGATGTTGGATGACCTAGACCAAGAAGTCCTGGTTTCCAACCCCTTGTGGTTCGGGACTTGCAATGGTGGATGGTACAAGAGAACCTTTGCCGGGGAGTTCCCTTCTGCTTCAAGCCTCCCTCCCAAACTTTAATAACATATGCCTCTGGAGAGGGTTGGGGAGCCCATCTAGAGTCTCACAGGACTCAGAGCTCCTGGTCCAGGCTCAAGCAGACTCTTCATATAAACGTACTCAAGCTCAGGGCCGTTCTGTATGCTCTCCAAGCTCTGAACTTGTATGTGCTTCCCGGTCATCTGGCTGTCCAGACAGACAACATGTGCATAGTCTGGTACATCAACAAGCAGGGAGGAACATGTTCCTACCCTCTATGCAGGGAGGTAATGAGAGTTTGGGATTGGGCTGTGCAACACAACCTTCACCTGATGGCGATTCATGTTTCGGGGGTCGCAAATAGGCTGTCAGACCACCTCAGTCGGTCATCAGCAAAGGCTCATGAATGGGAACTGGATCGGGGGTAGTAGACGATCTCTTCCTGCGCTGGGGAACACCTCAGGTAGACCTGTTTGCGTCTCCTCACAATGCAAAGCTTCCCGCCTTCTGCTCGCTCGCTTCAGGGCGAGGCATTTTTTGGAGGGACGCTCTGTCTCTAGACTGGAAGAACAGATTCTTCTATGCCTTCCCCCCAATTCCCTTGATTCTGAGGGTCTTACACAAACTCAGCTCAGAAGGAGCTTGCATGATCCTAATCGCTCCTTTCTGGCCCAGGCAAGTTTGGTTCTCTCTTCTGCAACAGTATTCAGAATAACCTCCACTTCCTCTTCCTCTGTCACAACTTTTGTTGACCCAGGATCAGGGGACCCTGATTCATCCAGGTCTCAAGTCCCTTCAGTTGCATGCGTGGCTCCTGCAGACGTAGCTCAAGCCCGATTCGGGGTCTCCCCACTTGTGGCTGAGATTCTGGTGGAGGCCAGAAAGCCTTCTACTAGATCTACCTACGCCATGAAATGGAAATGGTTCTTGATTTGGGCCTCTTCCAAGGATTTCAAGCCATTCTCATGCACTGTCAGGAGAATTCTGGACTATATGCGTCATCTCTTTGACCTGGGTCTCAGCCATTCCTCTTTGAAAGTTCATATGACGGCTATTTCCGCTTACCATGTTCCTTTTGGGGACAGGACTTTCACACAGCTGGAAGTCTCTAAGACTTTTCTTAAATGGGTTCTCCATTTGAGACCCCCAATTCGTGTTCCTGCCCCTCCTTGGGATATGAATTTTATTCTTGAGAAGCTTACCCTGCCTCATTTTGAACCGGCAGCCTCAGCAGACTTGAAGTTCCTATCCTGGAAGACTCTTTTCCTAGTGGCCATTGCTTCAGCTCGACATATTTCCAAGCTTCAGGCCTTGATGTGCAAAATCCCATATTTGATTTTTCACAAGGAACGTGTGGCTCTGCGTACCAACCCTAAGTTTCTCCCTAAGGTGGTCGCAGAATCTATGCTGAATCAATCCATTGAGCTACCTGCTTTCTTCACGCAACACTCCAATCAAGGGGAGTACCTCTTGCATACTTTGGATGGTCATAGAATACTGAGACACTACACCACTAGGATGAAGGATCTCAGGAAATCTGATCAGCTTTTTGTTTCTTTTGCTCACAAAAGAGAAGGCAATGCTGTTACCAAGCAATGCCTATCTAAATGGCTGGCTCATTGTATCAATTTCTGTTACGACAAGTATCATAAGACCCTGCCGGGTCAAGTCAGAGGCCGCTCCACTAGGGGTGTTGCTGCCTCTGCAGCTTGTTTCCAGAATGTGTCAGTGACTGACATTTGTGCAGCCGCCACTTGGACTTCTGTCCATACCTTTTCGAAACACTACAGTTTGGACATTGCCTCTCACCGTAGAGCAGGCTTTGGGCTGGCTGTTCTTCAAGGTCTCCTTTCTTGAGAGCCTTACAGATGGAGGTTCTATGGTTGTGTAGTTTTCCTCCTCCCGTGTGCTTCTCCTTGTTTCAGACTGCTTGGGACTCAGTCCTATATGTAATTACCTACTGCAAGAGCCCTCTCAAAGTAAGATAGTACAGTTACGTAAGAACTTACCGTAACAGTAGATCTTCGAGAGAGGCTCTTGCAGTAGGTAATCCTTTCCTGTCCTCCATCCCCCTTAGCTTTTTCAGCTCCTTTTCTAGGAAGGAAATATCACTCTCTCTCGTCTTGCCTTTTTGGGCCTTTAGCGGGAAAGAACTGGAAGGCGGGCATGGGGGACCACCCCTTTATACTGACGTCGCCTGACGCCGGTCACCTGACATGGGGGCGGTCCCCCTCCAGAGACTGCTGGCTAGAGATTTTTCCGTGGGGTCCTGATGCCTGCCGCCTTCAGTCCTATATGTAATTACCTAGTGCAAGAGCCTCTCTGGAAGATCTACTGTTACGGTAAGTTCTTACGTAACTGTACTTTCCTTCTCTACTGCTTCCCTTAAAGCATACGGTACTGGTCTAGGCTTGTGGAAAACTGGAATGGCTCCCGGTTGCACTCTGATCTTTGCCATGAAATCCCGGATTGTGCCGTAACCATCCTGGAAAATAGGACCATGTTTGTCCAATATTTTCTTTAGCATATCTTGCGGTGCTTTGGTCACCATATTTAAGCTGAAGATCTTTTCCCAGTTCAATTTGATCTTCATGAGCCAGTCTCTGTCTAGTAATGCAGGTCTTTGCCCTTGTACCACCACCACAGGCAAGGTCCCTGTTCCTTCCTCATAGGTGACTGGCATTTGGATTTCCCCTAGCACGGGGATTTGCTCTCCCATGTAAGTCGAGAGCTGAACAGATGATGGTTGCAATGGGCACTGCTGAAGTTTCTCTCTGTAGAAGTTCTCTGGCACAAGGGATACTAAGGCTCCAGTGTCTAGCTGCATGCTCACCGGGTTGCCTGCTAGCTCAAGCTGGAGGTAAATTTCCTTTCTGGTTGGCCGTGCTGCATAAACCATGAACAGGCGCAATGCCTCATCCTCTGTTTCAGTGGTTGCAGTGCTGTCTGTGACATATCGTGCAGTAGCAGACCGTGATGTACTTTTTTCACACCCTTTGTATGTGACCCACTTTTCCGCAGCTGCAGCATTTCTCATGTCTAAAGCAGCATGTGCTTTGATGGTGGTTACCTACACATCAGTAACACGGTTTTGACTTTGTGGAAGTGCTCTGTGTTGTTGGCTTTCTAAATGTTTGGGGTTGCTGGCGAGCACGTGATGGACCACTGTGTGGTGTGGCATGTTCCTTTTGTTCTAGGGTATGGGTAACCTTATGAACCTCACTTCTTTGGGGTTCTGAATGTCCCGCCAGTGCTTGGGAGCCTTTTTGAGCAAGCTCCATAGAAATTGCAATGTCACAAGCTGTCTTAAAGTCTAATTTCTTTTCTTGCAAAAGCCTTTTTCTGTAAGCTTCCCCTCTGAGACCGCACACAAAGCGATCCCGGAGGGGCATCATCCAGGGACTGGCCAAACTCACAAGTGTGTGCTAGATGCTTTAATGCAGTGATGTAGTCAGCAACAGGATCCCCTTCCCCTTAGTTGCGATGATAGAAGGTGTACAGTTCAACAATGAGAAGGGGCTGCAGTTTAAAATGCTTTTCAAGTGCTTCAGTGACTTGCGCATATGTCAGGGTCAGGATGTCACCTGGGGCTGTTAAATTCCACAGAAGGGCATAAATCTGAGGTTGCAAGACTGCTAGGAAGACATCTACTTGTTCATCTTCTGCTATTTTGTTTGCTTTAAGCCAGCGTTCGAAACGCTCTAGATGTAAATCAAATGTTTCTTTGGATTCATCAGATTCAGGTACTCTGCCAATTGTAGTCATGACGTCTCTGGCTACAGGTAGGTGCTCAGTGGCTGCAGTGTGTCTACACACAGAAAAGCAAAAAGTGCCTTTTTCTGGCTTTTTTTTTTCTCTTGTGTGTGATGCAGTTGCTGAAGTGTGCCTCAAGAGGCCTCTGCTTTGCTACTGTGGTCAATGTTTGACGACATACACCAGCCAAGATGAAGCAAAGAAATGTTAGCTTTCAGGCTGAAGCCATAATTCATGTGCCTCATGGAGACTTGCTATTAGTTGTGTTGTTTCTTTTTCAATACATCAAACTAGCCAGTAGTGCATAGTTGCTCTTTTGCTCATTTTATCTTTCTTTAGATAAATCTGTAGCCAGAGCATACAAGTGAGCAATTTATGGAGTTTTCAGCAAGTAGCCAGAAAGAGACAGTTAAGCAGCCCAATGAACAGAATAGACGCAAGAAGCTGGAAAGTTTTACAATGCAATTTAAATAAAAAAAACGTATTCATTTACATGGCCCTTCGGTTTCACATATAGAAGTTCTGGTGTTGATCCTCGTGGCCAAAGTGATATATTGTGGGTCAGTACAGAAGAAACTCATATACGGTATGTCAGTTAGTGGCCATCTTTTATTCTACTCAAAGATAGTGGTCTTATATCAGTGGACATACACAAAGAAAGGCTTACTGTGCATGACAGTAACTTACATATATAATGAACTACAATACCCACATGTATAAACTACAACTCTAATCAACTTTCTACCATATATACCCATGTATATACTACCATACATATCCATGCATATACTACATATACACTATGTTATTGTTCCCAGATCAGCAGCAAACATGCCAATCCACATCTCTGTTCATGCCAGTCTCTTTGTTTAAAGCTTTTAGTTTATGTATCTATCACATCTCATTGTTCTAATAGGCAGTATAAGTCACCTCCTCACGGGTTTGGTTTCACCTTCTTCATCCCCAGAACCTTAATACAGCCCCATTTAAGGGCCTGCAACTTTAAAATGTTTTGCTGCTGGTGCTGACTCATCTTGTCTCCTAACGCCCCCGTTATATTCCTGTATTCATATTTTTAACTGTCTTGTAGTTTTGCTTACATAAATACAGTCACAAGGGCATTGTAAAATACACATAACCCCTGTTATATTGCAGTGTTTTGTGTTTTATGTTTGTATTGGGATCTTCAAAATAGTCTTTTGTTGATGTGTGATTGCACACAGAGCATCTTCCACATCTATTCATCCCTGATTGCAGTGGCCCCAATAGGGGCCTTAGGTTCTTCTGGTCTTAACTGTACTGTGTACACTGCCTTGTCTTTAATGTTAGTATTCCTTTTTGGTGCTATGATAAGTCTTTTAGGAACAGACGGCCCGCATTCCTGACTTCCTGTAAGACTTGCAAGTGTCTGTTACATCTGCTTCAATTCCCCTGTTGATGTTACTATATTTTGTGGCCAATACTTGTCTTTTCACTGTTATATCTCCTCTACTGCTGTTTATGAATATCTCCTGTCAATCTGTTTCTTCTGATCTTTTACTTGCTCTTGCCAGTACTGCTTTAGGATAGCCTCTCTCTGCAGATCTTTCCTTCATTAGTTCTGCTTGCTTATTATAATCCTTAGCTCTACTGCAATCTTGTTGCAATGCCAGAACTATCAAAAACAAGTCAGCTATTATAGCTGACCTTGTTGGGTCTTCTGATCTGGTTTGCATCACCCGAGACCTGGCTGGATGAAAATGCTGGTACCATTTTGGAGTCAGCGATTCCAGCCAGTTTCTTGGTGATACACTGGGCTAGGTTGGGTCGTAGGGGTGGGGGTGTAGCAGTTTGTTTTGAATCAGAATTGGGCCTTGTTGATGTGCCAGTTGAGGATGCCAGGTCCTTTGAGTGAACTGTAGCCGCAGCTGTGGGGTGCAAAATTGTTCTCGTCTACCATCCACCAGGAGGCGAGAGTCAGTTTTTGCAGGAAGTTTTTGTTTGGCAGTAGGAAGGAAAGGATCATAGAGAAACATTGGTTTTGTCAACCCTAAAGTAAAAAAAAGTAGCTCACTCTCCCCCCCTAGCTGCTGGTGGTCTGATATTGAGCAAGGAAGAAGGAGGCTACTGAAGAAGATAGGAAGTTGCTGTCCCAGAACAGGAAGGGTCAGAGTTGTAAGGAGAGGATAGAGTAAGCATCCAGAGAAACAGTAGAGAGGGCACAAAATAAGACATGATAGGAGTGGTGCAGTGCAATGGCTGTGGGGCGGCAGTGTTCCGGGAGACATTCTGGAGGCTGCAATGCTGCCCTATTTGCCGGCACCTCTCTGGTCTGAGAGAGGAGGTTGCTCGTCTCCAGGCTGACCTGGCAAGGATTTGTGAAACCTCCTCCCCCACCCAGGGACCACCAGGGCCAATACCACTACCTCAGAGGTTGCCAAGAAAGGAGGCTGGACCAGGGTGGGCTCAAGGAGGAGAGGGTGGTGGAACAGAGTTGCATCCCTCAGCTGTACTTCTCCACAATTCATTCGCTCTTCTGGTGGATAGTGGTTCCTCTATGGAGGCACCTGCAGTGGAGACCAAGGAGGATGCTGGGAACCTTCACAAAGGAGACCCACAGGAGGGTGGCATGGGACCCCATAGGGGAAGGAAACAACTCCTGGTGGGGGACTCAATCATTAGGGGGTAGAAATGGGGGAGGAAGGGGAGAGGGAAGTAAGGTGCCTTTCTGGTGCCACAGTTTGGAGGGACAAGAAGCGAATCTTCAGGATCGTGGGAGGAGCTGCACGAGGGAGGGAGCTGGATGTCATTGTCCACCTAGGGACAAATGACCTGGCTAGGAATGGGATCAGAGCAGCGCAAGAGGAGTTTATAGAGTTGGGAAGGGGCCTTAGACAAGTAGCGCATACGGTAACGTTCTCGGAGGTGCTGCCTGTCTATGGCAAGGGAGATGCTAGGGCACTTCTCACCAGGGAATTCAATGAGTGGTTGAAAAACTGGTGTGGAGCTCAGGGTTTTGGCTTCATTGGGGACTGGGGAGCCACCTGGAGGGATGCAGACCTATACTGGTGCGATGGTCTGCATCTGTCCGGGGGGAACCAGGATCCTAGGTGAGAGGTTTAAATGCTTCATTGGCAAGCATTTAAACTAGCCAAGGGGGGAGGCACTGAAAAGGAGCAGGGAAATCCGAGCCTCCCCCCACAAAACATGGTGATTAGTGAGGTAAACACCAAGGTACAGAAGTTGTTAGGGAGCAGAACAGATTTAAATGTAAAAAAGGCAAAGGCAGTAAGGACAGAAATGGGGCTAAAAGGGGTAAGGCTATCAAAAAGTGGAGGGTGATGAGTACCAATGCCCGTAGTCTGTGTAACAAGCTCCCTGAACTAGTGGCCTTGATGGAAGAGGGTTGCCTAGATATTGTGGCAGTCACAGAAACATGGTACACAGAGAACCATGACTGGGATGTCAACATACCAGGATACACAATCTACAGGAGGGACAGGGAGGGTAAAAGAGGAGGGTAGCTCTCTATGTAAAGGAAGGGATCAAAGCAACAGAACTAAAGAATAAACAGGGAGCAGATGAGGCACTTTGGGTCACCCTGGAGACAGGAAATGGCACCACAATCCGTATGGGCGTTGTATACAGACCCCCATCTCAGGGGAAGGGAATGGACAAGGAAATGATAGAAGGCTTTCTTAGAATGGCAGAAAAAGGGGAGATATTGTTGATGGGGGACCTGAATATGCCA
Source organism: Neoceratodus forsteri (assembly GCA_016271365.2). Lineage (NCBI taxonomy): Eukaryota > Metazoa > Chordata > Ceratodontiformes > Ceratodontidae > Neoceratodus > Neoceratodus forsteri. The sequence continues at coordinate 1,088,967,769 of CM057455.1, forward strand.
GATGTTAACTGGAGCACCTTTGCTGCAGGCACATCCAAGAGCAGGATCATTCTTGATGCCCTACAGGGCATGCCTCAGACAGCTAGTATTGGAACCCACTCGGGAGGAGCAATCTTAGACCTGGTACTCTCAAATGGGGACGGAGAAAGAATCTCAGATTTAGAAGTGGGTAGCCATCTGGGAACAAGCGACCACCAAACAGTGTGGTTCACGATAAACACAGCTATACAATCAAGCCATACAAAAGCAAGAGTACTGGACTTTAGGAGGGCCGGCTTTGGGAAAATGAGAGAGTGCCTCAGAAAGCACTAGCAAACAGGCAAGAAGGAGGGTGGAGGAACAATGGGGAGTGATCAAAACAGCCATCACAGAGGCAACAAGCCTTTGTGTAAAGCAAATCAATAAAACACAACAGAAAGAAAAACCGCTATGGTTCTCAAAAGAGGTGGAGGGAAGGTTAAGGAGAAAAGGACAGCATTCAGGAAATATAAGGAAACACAGAAGGAGCAGGACAGAGAACTTTATCAGTTAAAGCAGAAAGAGGCTGGGAAGGCAGTCAGAATAGCAAAGGCCCAAACCGAGGAAAGGATAGCCAGTTCTGTTAAGAAGGGATATAAGACCTTTTATAGGTACATTAGGGAGTGAAGAAAGACCAAAGAAGGGATACTGAAGCTTAATAAAGGGGAGGAAATGTGGGTAGAGGGTGACAGTGAAAAAGCAGGGATACTGAATTAATATTTCTGCTCAGTATTCACAAAGGAAGAGGCGGGGGAGTTACCTAAACCAAACAAGAGAAACACTCCAAAGACAGGGGTCGATACCAGTCTATTTACAGAAGAAAGGGTTCTGAAAGAACTGATAAAATTGAAGGTGGACAAAGCAATGGGGCCTGATGGAATTCACCCAAGAATTCTAAAAGAACTAAGGGTAGAACTAGTGACACCACTGACTACTCTATTTAACAAATCACGGGAGGATGGGGTGGTACCCGAGGACTGGAGGAGGGCAGATGTGATTCCTCTTCACAAAAGTGGGAGCAGGACAGAGGCAGAAAACTACAGACCAGTTAGTTTGACCTCAGTGATAGGGAAAATGATGGAATCATTTCTGAAGGAAAGAATTGTTGAGTACCTAGAGGCCAGTGGGGCACAGGACCCAAGGCAGCATGGATTCACGATGGGAAGGTCGTGTCAGGCCGAATCCTAATAGATTTCTTTGACTGGGTGACCAAGTAGTAGACCAGGAGGGCTGTGGACATGGCCTACCTAGAGTTTAGCAAGGCATTTGATACAGTCCCACACAAAAGATTAATTCACAAGATAGCCAGCCTTGGAGTGGGTCCCAAGGTGGTAGCCTGGATAAAAAATTGAGTAGACAACAGGACGCAAAGGGTAGTAGTAAATGGAATACACAGTGAAGAAAGGAAGGTTACTAGTGGGGTACCGCAGGGTTCAGTACTGGGACCGGTCCTTTTTAATGTCTTTATAAGTGACATTGCAGAGGAACTGGAAGGAAAAGCATGTCTCTTTGCAGAGGACACAAAGATCTGCAACAGGGTTGATACACAAGATGGAGTGGAAAGGATGAGAAGGGACTTGACAAGGTTGGAGGAATGGTCAAATGTATGGCAGCTTAGATTCAATGCAAAGAAGTGCAAGGTAATGCACATGGGAAATAAAAACCAAGGGGAAGTGTACACAATGGGGGGTGAGATACTGACAACAGTAAAAATAGAAAGGGTCCTGGGGGTAATTATATCAGATGACCTAAAGGTGGGCAAGCAATGTGAGAAGGCAGTAAGGAAGGCAGGGAGGATACTGGGATGCATAGGAAGAGGCATCAATAGTAGAAAACAGGAAGTTGTTATCCCTCTGTACAGACAGTTGGTGAGACCCCATCTGGAGTACTGTGTGCAGTTCTGGAGACCCCATCTCCGCAAAGACATAGACAGAGTGGAGGCTGTCCAGAGGAGGGCAACCAAAATGGTGCAGGGTCTGCACCAGAAGACATATGAAGAAAGACTAAAGGAGCTTAATATGTATACCCTAGAGGAAAGGAGGGAGAGAGGGGACATGATAGAAACTTTCAAGTACCTCAAGGGAATTAACAAAGTCCAAGAGGGTAGCATCTTCCAGAAAAAGAGATGTGCAAGAACAAGGGGGCACAATTTGAAGATAGAGGGGGGACAGCTCAGAGGTAATGTGAGGAAGTATTTTTTCACTGAGAGGGTTGTGGATGCATGGAACAGCCTCCCTGAGGAGGTTGTGGAGTCAAGAACAGTGGGGAACTTCAAGAATGCATGGGACAGGCATAAGGCAGTCCTAGTGGGGGGTAGGAGGAAGTAAGCTGTTGGTTAACTAGGATTTGCAGCTTATCTGTTAGGTAGAAAAATGGGCAGACTAGGTGGGCCAAGCGGTCCTTATCTGCCATCAAATTCTATGTTTCTATGCGGCAGACTTCTTTGTCGATATGGTGTTGGAATCCCCCAGGTTGATGGTGCTGGGGGATTTCAACGCCTGGATTGATAATGAACTCTTGCAGTTTGGACAAGACTTCCTCTGACTTATGAGTTCTTTGGGCTTCACACAGGTAGTTTCCTCTGTGACACACAATCACAATCACTCATTGGACCTGGTCTTTCTCCTGGGACTGGAGGCCTCCAACTTGGTGGTGGAACCAGTCAGATGGTCTAACCATCACATCATTAGGTTCAATTTTCTGGCTCTCCCTTATAGGCCTGCCCCAGTGGAGATGGTCAGATACCACCCGTTATGGGGCTTGACCCCTGATGGCCTTTTGGTGGTGTCAGATCTATCAGGAATACTGGAGGTAAGCGAGGGTCTGGAGAATCTACTTCAGGCTTTTAACCCAGCAGTGGCTGGAGCTCTGGATACACTTGCTCCTTTCCATGTTTGCCCACTTACTCTCTGCCCTCGGTCCCCATGGTTTGATGGGACCTTGAGGGGGATGAAGCAGGCAGGTCAAAGGTTAGAGCGTACTTGGAGCAGATCTGGCTCAGATGCTGACAGGCTTAGACTGATGGAACATTATAGGGCCTATCAGTCATCAGTCTCTCATAAGAAGGCAGAGTTCCTGTCCAGGGAGATTGCTTCTGCACAGAACCGACCAGTTCAGCTGTTCTGAACAGTAGACAGACTGTGCAATCCAGCCTGTCTACGAGTTCGGAAAGACTTGTTGCAAGTTGAATGTGACAAGTTTGCTCACTTCTTTACTAATAAGGTTGCTGACATCAGGTCAGAGATTCGCTTATCGTGCCCTATGGGGGTTACTGGTTGGAACAAGGTTGTGACTCCTCTGTTCTGTTGGGCTGAGTTTGACCGACTGGCAATCGAGGATATCATGTGGCTTCTCCGGGGTATGCAGCCAACTTACTGTAGTTTAGACCTGGGCCCTACCCAACTTTTAATAGGGTGTGTAGATGTGATCACCCCGGTTCTAGTGGAGTTAATCTGGTGTTCACTGGAGTCAGGAGAGTTCCCCAGCTCACTGAAAGAGGCTGTGGTTACCCCCCTTCTCAAGAAGCCATCTCTTGACCCAGATTCCCCTGCAAACTACAGGCCGATCTCTAACCTCCCCTTTATAGGGAAGGTTATTGAGAAAGTTGTCACACAACAGTTAGAGAACCATCTTACCATCCATGCTATCTACGATTATCTCCAGTCTGGTTTCTGTAAGAGACACAATACTCCATCTTGGTCCTTCTGGATCTCTCATCAGACTCTGACGCTGTGGACCATGGGGTGCTTCTTGATCATGTGTGGTTCATCTGTGGCCTGTCTGATACAGTCTTCAGATGGTTTCATTCTTTCCTCATAGGCAGGTTGCAGAGGGTTGTATCAGGAATTTTTTCCTTTGACTCCTTCTCCCTGCCATGTGGGGTCCCACAGGGCTCAGTGTTGTCCCCCATGCTGTTTGGGTGTATATGCTTTCATTAGGAGACATTATAAGATGATATGGGCTGAGTTTTCACTGTTATGCAGAAGATATTCAGCTGTACCTGTCTTTTGTGCCTGACCAGGATAGTGTGCTCTCAGTCTTTTCCTACTGTCTCACTGAAATCCAAGACTGGATGAATTCCAGTTGGCTAAGACTAAACTCTGACAAGATGGAGGTGTTAGTTGTGGAACCGAGTCGCCAGGTAGAGGGCTCATTTGCTGGGCAGCCTTCTGGGCTTTGGCCTGAGGGCTCTCAGCTCTTGACCTCTGAATGGGTGCAGAATCTGGGGGTGATATTAAATTATGGGCTGACACTTCGCTCACAGGTGTCAGCTGTGATCAAGTCCTCTTTTTACCATCTGAGGAACATCATCCGGATTAAGCACTTTGTTCCGTTCGGCGATCTTCCAACTCTGGTCCACGCTTTTGTGACCTCACGCCTTGACTACTATAACTCCCTTTACCTAGTGCTTCAAGGGGTTGATATCCATCACTTGCAGCTAGTGCAGAATGCCGCGGCCAGGTTACTGTCTGGGTCAACTCGATCCAGTAAACATTTCACCAGTGCTGCGCACTCTGCACTGGCTGCCAGTTCAGTGGTGGATCACCTTTAAAGTTGATTTACTGACTTTTAGAGCCCTACATGGTTTGGGTCCGAGTTACCTACAAGAGCTTCTGAATCCCTACTGCCCCCTCAGACCACTCCGCTCAACTGACGAGGGATTGCTAGAGATTCCCAGGGTGCGTTTGAAGACTTCGGGAGCAGGGGCTTTCGTCTTTGCTGCTCCCTCCCTGTGGAATTCTTTACCTCATTGGGCATGAGAGTGCCCGACAGTGGAGAGCTTTAAAACTGCTCTAAAAACGTATTTATACGCATGTGCCTTTCCTGATTTCTAGTATGGATATTTGTTAGAATATTTTAGTAGTCTTTTATCAGTTTTAATTTATCTGTGATTTGATATTTTTAGAGTCTGAGTGCATTGTACAGCGCTTTGATACCTGCTGAATTGCACTCAAGAAATAACATTTATTATTATTATTATTGTTGTTGTATTTTTACTCATTGAAAGTATGGTATGCTATCCTAGTTGGATTGGATGATAGATCCTATGATGGAGTAAGGTGTTTTGATTGGTGGATTTCTGATATGTTCCTGTTCCTAACCTGTTATTAATAACCATAACTCTTAAGTCTACTAATGGCATTTCTTCCTGACTGAAATCTATGGTAAACTGTGTGTTGGAGTTTCTTTCATTTAGGAATTTCTGGAAAATCCCTAACTCATTCTGGCTTCCTGTCCATACAAAGAATGCATCATTAATAAATATCTTGCAACCCACAATGTGGGTGTTGAAGGGGTTATTGTCCATGTTCAGTATGTGGTTCATTGTAAGCTCCTACATTGGTGCATTTGCATAGCTGGGAGCCGTGGTGCTTCCCATGGCTGTCCACCTCTGTTCTTAAAGATGAACTCTTTCAAACTGAAATAATTTTTTTTCATAAAAAGAACAGCGTTGTTTCTCTACAGGTCCGACGAGTGGTTGATAACAAAAGAAAGAACCGAGGAGCAAGGGAGCTGCCCACATTTTACAGGCATCAACATCACACATCATCCTATGTGACCCTTAGCTAGCAAAAGGTTTCTGAGTGGTCCTGATGAAGCTGTGGTCCAATAGAGGAGATATCCTCGATTAAGGTCCCTCATTTCAGACTGAGCTTATTCAAGTCTGCCAGTATTTCAATCGTGTGTACTGTCACGTACATAAGCCAGTGTGTCCTCTGTAAGTGGCTGCAAATGAAAATTTATGTAAGTTGAAACAGGTTCTAGTATAGAGTTGATCCTGGAGACTGTCAGTCTACCTGGGGGGATCCTGTGCATTGTTATGTATTTTGGAATACTGTAAAGAAAAAAATTGACATTTGGGGTGTCTTTTTTGTGAGCATTCCTCTTCCCAGTCTTTTAGTTACCTAATGGCTACTAACCTCTCAGCGGTCTTCTGAATACATTTCTGTATTTTCTCTGCTGGTTCTGTGTCTAATGTTTTGTAATTAATTCTACTTCTTAGTAGTCTCAAGCACATTTCCATATATTGGTAGTAATCCTAAACTGCTATTCCTCCCCTCTTGTCTGCTGCTTTCACTGCAACAAATGTATTCTTATTCAGTTTTTGTAGGGCTAATCTCTCAGCTTTGGCCATATTATTCATCTCTGGGAATATGGCCTTTTTGTCCTTTATAATATTTTCTAAATCCTTGTGTATTACATCCACAGTCATTTCAATCACATGGAATTTGCCCCTTGGTGGATTGTAACTTGATTTTATTCCTTTATATTTTTTTAGGTTTTGTTGGTACTGATCTTCTATATGGCTAAACTGGCCTCAGAATCTCTATAAATTGACTTTGAGAGCACATTCCTGTAAATTATTTGTTGGGGGAGAAAAGAGAATGGTATTCCTTTGGACAAGACTTTAATCTGTGTATCCAATAGATGTTTTGAACTCAAATTAAATATGGCTGTTTCCTCTGTTTCCCTCTGCCCCATGAGGTTTTGTCTCCGTCTCTCCCTCCTGATCCTCCTGCCACCCCTCCTGATTTTTCCCTTTGGCCCTGCTGTACTGTTGTCCTGTTCCTCAGTATATAACCTGTTGTTTGCAAAATCTTCTTCTCCTGCGTATTCTTCTTCCACTCTCCTCCCCCACTGGCAACAAAATATAGTAACATTACAGGGGAAAAGAAGCAGATAATTAACAGACACTCGCAAGTCTTACAAGCAGATAGAAATGTGGGTCATCTGTTCACAGAAAGACCTAGCATGGCATTGAAAAGGAATACTAACATTAAAGACAAGACAGCGTACACAGTACAATTAAGACAAGAAGAACCTAAGCGACAGCTCCCGCCAGGGCCACTGCAGTCAGGGATGAACAGATGTGGAAGATGCTCTGCGTGCAATCACACATCAACAAAGGACTATTTTGAAGATCCCAATACAAACATAAAACACAAAATTTATAGTCACATAGACTGCAATACAACAGGTGTTGTATGTATTTTACAATGCCCTGTGACCGTATTTATGTAAGCAAAACTACAAGACAGTTAAAAATGCAAATAATAATAAATAATAATAAAACTTTATTTATACTGCGCCTTTCACAAATTCAAGGCACCTTACAATAAATACAAATATAATAAATAAAACCTCCTAAAGGAGGTATCAGGAGATAGGATGAGTCGGCACCAGCAGCAAAACATTGAAAGCTGCAGGCCATAATGGGGCTGCATGGTAACCGGCTGGAATAGCGCTACCAGAATAGTGCAAGGAAAGAAAGCGCTAGTCTGAACAGCACTGCCATGGACAGTGAGAGGGGACTGACAGTGCTTGCAGTAAGCGCTCCCCAGGTTGCTGTACATAGTGCTGCCACAGGACAAGGGTAGGAGAATTTGGGAGGGTGGCCAAGCTGCTCCTGTGGCATGGAGGGCTGAGGCATGGAGCAGCTCAACTGGGTGGCAGTGGAGATCAGGGTTCTAATCCTGGTCTCCCTTGCTTTTGCCAATCAAAACTTCTATTTTTTTTACAAGGGGCCATGGAAATAAGTATTCCACAGCCCCACAGATTCTTTCTTTCCCCGTGATCCACCTCCCCTGGAGCTGGGATCATTTAGTGCAGGGGGCAGAGCCACCCCCACGTCAGGGGGTGCAGAGGCAGAGCCCCCTGCAAAAACAAAACTGGCGGCATTTTTGCAGGTGTGATTGTTGTCTGCGCTGTTCTTGATGGCGCTATTCTGACCTAGTGCCACCTGCATTAAGATTCTGGGAGGATCCACAAAGTAGAGCTGAACCTGCAAGGAGATGACTTTAACTGCCTGTTAGAACAATATGATATGCAATAGACGCATAAACTAAACGCTTTAAACAAGCAGATTGGAATGAACAAAGATGCCAATTGCCACGTTGGCTGTAAATAACAATATTATAGCAACTACAGTATTCAACTGACTTCTGCTTTCACAAGGAGCCAGTAAGTGCTGGAAATTAATATATTAGGTATGATATTTCATGAAAATATATCATTTGGGCCTCCCTGACACATCTGCACAACTTGGTACTGTTATATTTCTGTCTAAAAATGAGTTAATATAAGACTAGATGGCCCGGTGATGTGGAGGGCTGAGGCATCCTGCCTTACCTCCTGCCACGCTGGTGACCCGTGCTCATGGAATGAGCAGGTTGCCGGGGGTCAACTGGGGAGGAGAAGGACTGAGCATCCCAGGGACAGCTGTCTTTCTCTGGGAAGGGGGGGCGGTCAGCTGTCGGAGCTGGTAAGGAGAAAGACAATAGTGTTTAAAGCCTGGGAGATTTACCGTGGAGACTTTCCCCACACAGGGTATTTTCCAAACTGTCAGGAACAGAGACAAAGTGAGGCCATAGCCTGCAGAAAGGGAGTACAAGCTGGAGCTCATACAGACAGCGAAGGTGACAAGTGCCTGTAAGGAAGTGACTGATGCCTGCTACTTGTCAGTTCATCATAGAAGTCCCCACATAGAGCAAAATAAGAGGAGAAAAGTCCCCACCAAAAGGAGAAAAACCAAGTCAACAAGCAGTAGGATAAATGACCCTCTCAAGCACAGCTATTTTAGTAATTTATTCAGTTGTTGTTCAGTATGTCTGACCCGCTAAACTGTGCCATTTTGTCAGAAGAATTGGCTTCTTCAGGGCAGCAGGATCTACATTAAAACAAATTATTTCTCATTGATTTTCTATAATTCTATAAGATGGTCAGTCCACATAAAATCCGTAGTTCAGTAACACCCAGATTACAGCTCATACCTGGATGCCGAAGCACAAACCCTTTTAGTTTATCAGTGCAATTCTTTCTTCTGTATTATCTATGCATAAGTAATAAATAATAAGTAGGAAATGCTGTTATTAAATATTCAGTCTATTTTCTAATCACTCAGCACCAATACATTTACTAAAGTTCATGTGAAAAACTATATGTACACAAATCTGTCACTCAATGAATTACTCTTAAACATCCTGTGTGGATTCACCCTGGTCTGCCACCCCCAACCCGCCCGGCTCCTACCAATGCAGTATGTACAATGAGCTAGAGTGGTCCCCTCTTCCTGAGACAAATGATGCATACTGCCCTCTTGAGTGCCAAGTATTGGTCCAGCAAACTGCCCAGATATCTGTCCGACTTCTTCTCTGCTGACGTGAACCCTTTCTATCTTCTCAAATCCAAGGCAGGATGCCACATCCACATCCCACGATGCATGTGCAGCCTAGGCCAAGCCTCCATCAGCTACAGCCTTCCCAACACCTGGAACAATCTCCCAGTCAATATCACTGGCCCCTCCACCATATCAAGCAAGGCTCTGATCAAGTCCCACTACAAATCATCAACGTCATGTCCCCAGTACTAAGCCTCACCCCTCAAGCCTATCTGGCTCATCTAGCTAATGCATATCATAGAACACCAGGATGTACCTTGTGTTAACTGCTGGGATCCTCTGTGGGACAGCTGTGGTTCTACCCTTTATTTTCCTTCCCTGGTGCTATCCTGGCATGTTGCTTTAATTCAGTGCACCTGGACATGTTGTTTACCCTGTACTTGTTTCAGTTGTTTTTGGAATGTGTAATGTATGTCATGTATGAATGTTGGAAGATTCCTCACTGTCCTGAGCCTCCCTTCCACCCAGGTCACAACTGGAAACGAGCCCTGCGCTCTGTGTGCTTACATGGTAACTCATGTTTAAAATACAATAAATAATAAAATAAATGAACTATATATTCAAAAAAGTATTTTTGGTAGCATAATATAGTACTGCAATATTATGATGTCCGTATTAACAACACTGGGTTTGATTTATTGATATTGTCTTATTATTATCTATCTTAGCGACCTTGTTATCATGATAGCTAGTATAAGAGCTCCCAGTTGTGTAAAAAACTAATCTTTATCATCTGATTAGTGTTAAAATCTAATACTTGCTGGGCCAGTGGTGGGTAGGGCTGAGGTGCCAATGTCTCATTTGCTGCCATGCCAGCAACCCACATTCAGGAATGGACCAGGGTTGCTCGGGGGGGGGGGGGCAGCCAGGGGTAGGAAGATTGAGCATCTCATGGACTGTTCTCTTCCTTCTGGGAGGGGCGATAGTGCATCTTGTTGCATTGTCATCATCTAGCAGAGGCTGGGTGGTGCACCAGGTGAGCACCATGGGAAGGTGATTGACATAGATGCCTATAACATGTGCGTGCTTCAGTATGTGTATGAATACATGTCATTGCACACAGTTTAGCCCCAGGGGAAAACTGGAGGAAGAAAACATGCATGTGCACCAGTCACCAGGGATGATGGTGCTGGTGCCCCGGAGTCCCACCCCATGTGGATCTTTGCTGGTGTGACAGTGGGGTGAGTGGCAGATAGGACTGGGGTTGCCAAGCAACATGCCTGAAGATGGCCAAGGCAGCAGCTGGGGACAAAACAATTTTACAGAAATAAAAATCTAATACTCAATTTTTTTTTGTATTATTTATTTATGCTCCACCCCCGACACACACACACACACACACACACACACACACAACACATATGCACACACTTGCAAGTCCCTCCTTCAGGCTACCAATGACTGGTCCCATCCCGGGTAACCCCCCATCCACACCCCACCCCACATCACAGCCCTCCCAGGGTAACCCGATGTATCCCTAGCATCAGGTGAGTGCTGTCCCTATAGAGAGAATGAATCTTTCCGGTCAGCTCACTTTGGCCCTGGGTGCTGCTGAGATCAGTTGTGGTGGTCCAGGGGCTCCACGGTGGAAAGGGTGCAGGAGGCCATCATCTGACCAGCCAATGTGCCATTTCTGCATTTTCTCTGCTCCTCCCCACCACGTTTTGGCTGTATATGGCGGCAGGCGTCATAAACAGGGGGGGCATGCAAGGGGCGTGTCGAGACTGCGTCCCTCAATCATGCACCCAATCTGCGTGGAGGTGCCAAGGCACCCCCCCCAGGATGGAACCATCCAATGGACATTTATAGAATCCCTTCTTGCCAGTCTCTGCTCCTGGCACCCGGGCTTGGGATGCAAACCCAGGTTGCCAGCATGCTGAGTGAACCCCTTCACTAGGCACCAAGGAGCCAGCCTAATACTCAGTTTTAACATTTCTTTCTGCCTCAACACTATACTTTTACACTTCAAATTGCATCTGGTTGTTGCTCTTGTAAGTGCTATATGCCTTTTTCTCAGTGCTATTCATTCAGACATTTTGCTGACTATTTTTGATTGCATTAACATGATGCCTTGCTCCCCCAGATCTCTATTCTAGCCTTCCCCAATAATTCCAACTATTTGTTTACATCTCACTTTTGTGTAGTACTGTTTATTGTTTGGTTACTGTGTTTCTTGCATTGCAGCGTGGGATTGTATGGGCCAGGAGAAACATTGTTTCCTGGGGCGTAACATCCTTAGTGCCATCAGGTATTTTATAGGGCTGAACAGGTGGAGGCATTGTATCACTAAATGATTTGCCCAGTTTATAACACCTAAACCCAGATTGGCCCCATTGACTATGTTGGGGAGTCTCCCCTTGAGGACCCTGGGCTTAGAGTTGGTATATCCTTCCATCCCCCTTAAGACTCTCCTATCTGAAGGGGCCCCTGTACCCAAATCTCTGTCAATCCCATACACATCCTGGCATTTGGCCACCCCATACCATTCATGGCTTACTCCTAAATGGTGAGGCCTTGTGGAAGGATGTAGTATCCACAGAGAAGTTTTCTGTCTGGGGAAGCAGAGCTGGGCTGTGAACAAAGTTAGCCTAAGAGTGGTGAGGTCCTTTTGGATACCTTACTGAATGTGAGTGGAGGACAGACTTGATTTGACCACCCCTATTTTTTTTTCTTCAAGGTTCCTCCCTCTCCCTCCATGGGACATAACCTGTTGTGGAGCATCAGGGGAGAGGTATATATCTCAACAATCTTTGTGTCACTACTGCTCTGAAAGCATCATACAGTACTTCAAGCAAGAAGACATGTGCCAACACCAGCCAGGGCATAAGGGCCACAAATTTTTCCTGCACCAGTGTCACCAGGGGGCAGTTGTACAACTGAATATGTCACCCATCCCCAACGCATAAGGTTTACATCAGACACACTACCAGCCTGTCAGTTGGTAATTAGTATCCCAATCGTAACAACTGGCTTCCTAACCACACACTGCCAAGTTGCCTCAAGGACAAGTTTGGACAGAACTGCAAGTTCTTCAGTTCACATTTTTGTTGGGTTGTAGCCTGTGAAAAGGAACTTGAATCCACCAGATTCTTGAATAACATTTGTTTGCCATGATGCAAGTTGGGGTTATGAAATCTTAAATGCAGCAACACCACTTCTGTTGACATGCATAACACTGTGTGTACATTTCATCACAAGGCTATAAAGCTCTATTATTATGAAGAAACAAGTTGGTTCCTTTTTTCTGCTTACTGTTATAGTGTACAAATGAAAAAAATGGCTCAGCACTCAGGAGAAATCATTTTAAAGGCAAAATTGCCACATTTATTTGCAAGGTGTTCGGCACAAGACCACTTCCCCTGTTATAGTGTGAGTGATAAGCTGAGAAATGCACAAAGAATACTTTTCAATTACTAGTATCACAAGCGGGGAAACCAAATGTAATTTAGCCAACCAATTAACATCAATAGTTATTTAAAACTGTATGTATGTAAAAATGTTTTATTCAGATTCATAATAAAATGAACAAGAATATAGGATAAACTCCATTGAGTTAAAAACACATTTCCAAGGAGGTCTGAGCCAAACAATCAGTTACAGACTTTAGGACATACAGCACAACTTACAGACACAGTCACAGTTTTGACAACAATATGGTAAGTCCATATGTACAAAACATAGACAATCCCATGATTCACTTAACAACCATATCCAAACAATTATGTCAATATAAAGATGCAGAAATGTAGGGAATAAACTTTGTTCCATCTAATACAATTTCCTGTATCAAAAATTTAAACAGCTATAACAGGTTTTATATCATATTATATTTAAATAATGTACCTTAACCTTGAGTCAGTAATAGAGCTTATTATAAAGAAAATACCCCCCCCAACTAGTTCATTGGCAGCACTGTTTTAGACTATGTCTAGATTTCTCAAACCATTTTTTTAACATCCTTGAGTTAATGAGCACATTACCTTCTGTCATTTCTAATGGCAGAGCATTCCAAATTTTAGAGCCCCTGCACAAAACAGAAGTCATACCCACCCCTAAATTACATTTTGGCATAACATATTGTATACCCCTTGAAGATCGCAATCCCTCTCTATATTCTCTAACAACAAACATGTCCAAAATATAATTGGGCAATTTTGTCCCACCTATTTTACTCAAGAAAATTGCAAAATGGAGGTTTCTCCTTTCTTCCAAACACCACCAATCTAAGGACCTGTACAAATCACAATGATGGGCATTTCTGGGGGCATCGAGGATGAAGCGGGCAAGCCTATTGTACATCACATCCACCTTAGCCAGCTCCACCCCGAGGCCCCCCATACGTCAAATCCCCATAATCAAGTACCGGCAAGATCATGATTTCCATAATCCTGCATCATGTTTCTTTAGTCGTATAATACTTTAGTTTGTAGAGCAATCCCAGTTTCCTACTGAGACTACTCAACAAGCACTATAGATGTTTATCCCATTTCAACTTACAGTCTAATCACATCCCCAAATATTTGTAACTTGTTACTTGTTGAACTTTCTCCCCCATTTTAGTTCTAATATCTAAGGGTGGATATGAAGTAGCCAAGTGCCCAAAGTGGACCACCTGTGTTTTCTTTACATTTATAATCAGATTCAGGGCATCAAAAAATGTTTGCAATTCTAAAAAGGCAGATTGTAATCTAGTATTAATACCTTCCAGGGTACTCCCCTCCACATATATCAACATGTCATCAGCATACTGTATATGTGGTATCTAACTTCAGGGTCACTAAATTTGAAACCATTTATATACATATTAAAAAGTAGGGGGCCCAGTATATAACTTTGGGGTACCCCTACATTGATCGGGAGTACTGTAGATTTAAATTCACCAATTTCTACTGTTTGTTCCCTATTTATAAAATAAGAACTAAACCATTTCCGTTCTGATCCTATTATACCCAAATACCTGAGCCTGGATAGGAGGACATCATGGTTAAGAGTGTCAAAAGCTTTTGACAAATCAATAAAGACAGCCCCAGCTGAGTTCCTCCTGTCCAGGCCCAGCTGGATATCCCCTACCACTTTTACCAGAGCAGACCGAGTACTGTGTTTTGATCGAAAACCAGACTGATACTCATTTAACAAACTGCCCCCTTCTAAATAGTTTTTCAATTGTCTAGCTACCAACTTTTCCATTATTTTAGAAACCTGTGAAAGCAGAGAAATGGGTCTAAAATTATTAATCTGCTTCCTCGAACCCCCTCCCTTGTAAACTGGAATAATATTTGCCACTTTCCAACCCTCCGGGTAGCTATCTGTTGCTAGAGAATAATTAAATAAGTAAGCCAATGGAAATGCTATACATGGAGCAGCAAATTTCAATAAATTATTAGAGATATTATCTAAACCCTTAGCCTTTGAGACATCCAAGTGTAACAATTCGGTTCTAACTTCATCCACCAATATATGGCCAAAAGAAAACCTTTTACCGCCATTTACCGTTTGCTCATCTCCCCCACCCCCCTTATTCAAATCTGTCACTGTCTCTAAACTATGATTTTGAGTCTGCACCACTACATTATTAAAATAATTATTAAACACATTGGCTACTTTTGTGCTAACAGGTACGTATTTCCCCTCACACTCAATCCTCATTATTTGTTGTCTGTTTTTACTCCCCATAAGATCTGATACAATACCCCAGTAGCCTAAATTCTGTGGCAAAATGATGGCAGTGTAGCCTAGCGGTCAGAATTAAGAACTGTCAACTATGAACCCCAGTTCAAATTCCACCAGAGCTACTTACTCACTGTGACTTTGAGAAGTCACTTATATCCATGGTACTCTTAGTACTCAAGTCCACCCAACTGTAAAATGTGTAGTGCCCCTACAAAAAAAAATGTTTTGTATCTTAGCTGGACTATGCAGGTTAAATAAACTGGAAACTCAAAATGCTAGGGCAATCCAGCTACATCTTTTGTCGACTCGAACCAGGAAACTTCAGCCACATTGGTTAGATTGGAATCTGGTATGCTCCCCATCAGGTATAGTATAAGAAAGAAAATGCTAAATTTCGAGGGGAAATTATTACAGTGGATGATAATAGGCTACCTAGATTTTGTCTCATAGACACTGTCTAGAAGTGGGGAAGAAATAAACAGGTTTTCTATTCTTAATAATATAGTGAAATCAATAGGCTTAGCAGATCTATTTTCTGTTTACACACAGAGGAATCATGCAATTTATTGAGAGTACTTTACTCCAATTGGAAGAAACTGTGATCCAAGATTTTGCAAAAGTGAATTTGTTAAATAATTCAAACATGTTTGCAGAAGTAAAATTGCAATGGGGCAGGAATACTACCATAAAATACATGAGAAAGTCCCCTCACAGTAGAGCCTGAACAGCCTGCAGCAAGTGCCATCCCTGCAGGCAACAGGATCACCCCAGGGAGGGATGACCAGCAGTGACTGTCGGCTACTGTGGTGCCATAGTATTGTTGGTACCTGTGGTGCTGCAGTGGTCCCTGTTGAGGGACTGGATGCAGGTATCCTTGTGGGTGCTGTCAGCCTCATACAGTGGCAGCAATGTTAATGTCTGCTGCTTCAGCTACATGGATTTACTATTGCTGTGCCTCCTCAGCCATTTCCACAGCTGCAGATTTGCAGCACTTGCGGGATTCCCGCGGCTGCGGGATGTTTTGTGGTTTTCCCCTCAGCTACAGGATCTTCTTTAAGAATAGGAGAACTTTGCTTTCAGAGCAAGAAACAGCAGTCTAGAACTACAGATTTTCTACTTATAAATCACTTCTATCTCAGCAGGAGTCAGTGCCTGTTTGGATTAAGCAGACAGATACTTTATTAGAAGAAGGGGGTCTCATCTAAGTAAAAAAAAAAAAAGAAAGTCACTGTGTGTTTCTCTGGGGAAGGGGGCTGTATCGGCTTAATTTACTGAGTCAGGAGCAGAGGGTGAATCTAATTGGGGGTGTGGTTTAGGAGCTTAGGAGTACAAAGGCAGGTGTCTCCAATTACAGCTTCCTGCTGTTTTTGACAGAGGAGAACTTTGCTTTCAGAGCAAGAAACAGTAGTCTAGAACTACAGATTTTTTACTGATAAAACATTTCTATCTCGGCAGGAGTCAGTGCCTGTTTGGATTAAGCAAACAGATACTTTAGTAAAAGAAGGGGGTCTCATTTAAGTAACAAAAAAAAAGAAAGACACTATATGTTTCTCGGAGGAAGGGGGCTGTATCAACTTAATTTACTGAGTCAGGAAGAAAGGGTGAATCTAATTGGGGGTGTGGCTTAGGACAACAAAAGCAGGTGTCTCCAATTACAACTTCCTGTTGTTTTTGACAGAGGAGAACTTTGCTTTCAGAGCAAGAAACAGCAGTCTAGAACTACAGATTTTTTACTAATTGCCCTCCTTCCCCCACCCCTCCACACTAAGCCAGTTCTACTTTTACAGCCACTGGATTTGACTGACAACAGGAAGTAGGAAGACTGTTTGGCAGTAGGAAGGGAAGGATCACTAAGACACATTAGTTTCATCAACCTCGAAGGAATCTAAAAAATAACTCTTCCCCCCCACCCCCCGGCTGCTGGAGGTCTGAATCCAAGCACAGAAGAAGGAGACTACTGAAGACTACAGGAAGTTCCTGTCCCAGAACAGTAAGGGCGAGATTTGTAAGGGCACATATGTAGTAGGAAAGTAAGTGTAAAAATACATAGAGGGAGGAGACAGTAAGCATACAAAGCAACAGGAGAGGGAACACAAAATAAGTCAAGATGGGAGCGGTGCAGTGCAATGGCTGTGGGGCAGCAGTGTTCCAGGAGACATTCTGGAGATTGCAATGCTGCTCTGTTTGCAGACACCTCTCTGGTCTAAGGGAGGAGGTTGCCCATCTCCAGGCTGACCTGGCTAGGGTTCATGAAACCTCTTCCCCCACCCAGGGACCACCAGGGCCACCACCATTACCTCAGAGGTTGCTAAGAAAGAGGAGCATTGGACCAAGGTGGGCTCAGGGAGGGAGAGGGTGGTGGAACAGAGGTGCATCCCTCCAGTTGTACCTCTCCACAATTCATATGCTGTTCTGGCAAAGAGTGGTTCCTCTACGGAGGCACCTGCAATGGAGACAAAGGAGGATGCTGGGAACCTCCACAAAGGAGACCCACAGGAGGGTAGCACGAGACCCCACAGAGGAAGGAAACAACTCCTGGTGGGGGACTCAATCATTGGGAGGTAGAAGTGTGGGAGGAAAGGGGATAGGGGAAGTAAGGTGCCTGCCTGGCACAACAGCTCGGAGGGACAGGAAGCAAATCCTCAGGATCGCAGGAGCAGCTGCATGAAGGAGGGAGCTGGATGTCATTGTCCACCTAGGGACAAATGACTTGACTGTGAATGGGATCAGAGCAGTGCAAGAGGAGTTTGTGGAGTTGGGGAGGGGCCTTAGAAAAGTAGCATGTATGGTAACCTTCTCAGAGGTGCTGCCTGTCTATGGCAAGGATGATGCTAGGGTATTCCGCACCATGGGATTCAATGAATGGTTGAAAAACTGGTGTGGAGCTCAGGGTTTTGGCTTCACTGGGGACTGGGGAGCCACCTGGAGGGATGCAGGCTTATACTGGTGTGATGGTCTACATCTGTCTAGGGGGGAACCAGGATTCTAGGTGACAAGTTTAAATGTTTCTTTGGCAAGCATTTAAACTAGCCAAGGGGGGAGGCACTGATAAGGAGCAGGGAAATCCCAGCCTCCCCCCACAAAACACAGTAGTTACTAACATACTAAAGAAGCCAGCAGAATAGGCCAAATGGTCTGTCTTGTCTGCTCAAAAGCCAGCAACCTAATGGCTACTCGCCTTACCACCCCCTAAGCCCCCAAGAGGGTCCTTTTTAGTTTCAGTTTCCCCTTGTACATATCCCACCCCGTCTTGAATCCCTCCATTGTGTCCTCCTCCACCAGGCTCCCAGGCAGCACATTCCACAGTTCCACCACCCTTTCAGTGAAAGAATGTCTCCTACGCTCCTCTCTGTAATTTCCCCCCCTCCAGCTTCTACCCATGGCCCCTGGTTGTTCCCCCCCCCTTCTTAAGCCTAAAGAGCTCCTTGGTTCCACTCCTGGTTATTCCTTTTACATACTTGAAAACCACTATCATATCTCCCCTATCCCTCCTCTCCTCCAATGAGTAAAGCCCAAGCTCCTCTAGTCTCTCCCCTCATAAGGCTTCTCCTCCATGCCCTGAATCATCCTGGTCGCTCTCCTCTGAACCTTGTCCAGCAGCGCTATGTCCTTCTTCAGATGAGGTCTCCAGAACTGTACTCAGTACTCGAGCTGTGGTCTGACCAAGGCATTATACAGAGGGAGGATCATCTCCCTCCCTCTGGACGTAATCCTCTGGCTATGCAGCCCAGTATCCTGTTCACTTTGACTGCAGTTCTTCTACAATTTTCGGAGTTATTCATTTTGACATCTATCACCATCCCTAAATCCCTTTCTCCCAATGTGACTTGCAGTGTGACCCCCCCCAAAGGATGTATTCATGCCCCGGGTTATTTACCCCCAAATGAAGTACCTTACATTTCCTAGCATTAAATTTCAGTCCCCACCTCCTTGACCACCCCTCCAGAATATCCAGATCCTCCTGGACCACCTCCCTCACTTCTTCACAATCCACCAGAGCTCCCAGTTTTGAGTCATCTGCAAAGAGACTCAACCTATTCCTAACACCCCTCCCTATATCTGAGACATAAGTGTTGAACAATAGCGGCCCCAATACTGAGCCCTGAGGGACCCCACTGATTACCTTCCTAGGAGAAGAGAATTTCCCACCCACCGTTACCCTCTGTAAATGCCCCAAGAGTCAATTTTCAACCCAATTTAGCTCCTGCCCTCCCACCCCTCTCTCCCAGCTTTATTAATAGCCCATAATGTGGTACTGAATAAAACGCCTTGCTGAAATCTAGATATAGGACGTCCACCGGCCTATGTCTATCCAAGGACCCTGTCACCCAGTCATAAAACTCCACAAGATTGGACTGACACGCTCTCCCCGGAACAAAGCCATACTGTTTATCATCTTGATGTCCTAACCATTCTGGGGTAACCATTGCCTCAGTGCTTGCACACAGATGTTCTTTGTCTTTTAAATTGTTTTTTTTTTAATTGGGTTCACCACAACATAACCCAGATAGACCATCTTAGGGTAGCTGGTTCATTCCACTGAGGTGTTACACAGATGAGGGATACTGATGAGTCCTGGTAGGACGAAACACGTGTCTATGTCATCTGTTGGCACCCTTTGCAAACTGTGTGAGAGGCCTTTCGGCACCATGCATTTCTGCTTAAAGTTGAACCAGCATAATATTCTATGGTGATTTGGATATGCAGCCCATGATGCTTTGCATTGTGGGGGCATGTGTGATTTTGTATTTCTTTGAAACTTGGCTTCCTGGCCAAATGCACTTCGGGGTAACCATTGCTTCAGTACTTGCACACAGAGGTTCTTTGTCTATTATATCTGATGACCTAAAGGTGGGCAAGCAATGTGAGAAGGCAGTAAGGAGGGCTGGGGGGATACTGGGATGCATAGGGAGAGGCATCAACAGTAGAAAACAGGAAGTTGTTATCCCTCTGTACAGACAGTTGGTGAGACCCCATCTGGAGTACTGCGTGCAATTCTGGAGAACCCATCTCTGCAAAGACATAGACAGAGTGGAGGCTGTTCAGAGGAGGCCAACCAAAATGGTGCAGGGTCTGCACCAGAACACATATAAGGAGAGACTAAAGCAGCTTAATATGTATACCCTTGAGGAAAGGAGGAAGGGGGGGACATAATAGAAACTTTCAAGTATCTCAAGGGAATTAACAAAATTCAAGAGGGCAGCATCTTTCAGAAGAAGAGATGTGCAAGAACAAGGGGGCACACTTTGAAGATAGAGGGGGATGGCTCAGAGGTAATGTTAGAAAGTATTTTTTCACAGAGAGGGTTGTGGATGCATGGAACAGCCTTTCTGAGGAGGTTGTGGAGTCAGGAACAGTGGGAGAATTCAAGAATGCATGGGACAGGCATAAGGCAATTCTCGTGGGGGGTAGGAGGAAGTAAACTGTTGATTAACTAGAATCTGCAGCTTATCCATCAGGTAGAGAAATGGGCAGACTATGTGGGCCAAGCGGTCCTTATCTGCCGTCAAATTCTATGTTTCTATGTAACTGCGTTTCCACAGTGCTGCAAGCCTTTTTCCCGCAGCTGTGGGGTTTTTGCTGTTCTTTGAGAATCCTGCCCCCTGTATTTATGTTAATATCACAGTTAGCCATTTGATTTTTGACTGCTTTGCATGTAAAATCTATGGTACTAAAAGGATAAGGCCTTTGTTCCCTTATTTTCAATCAAATTAGACTAAACTAATAAACTCTAAAATTACGTATATTCTCAAACTGTTACTTTCTGGAGAAAAAATATTTGTGATTTTTTCTGCTGCCTCATTTGTGCACTCTGTTATGAACATGTTATAGAGAAACCCTTTGTGATTAAAATTGTGTTGATTAAGCTCTTTAAACTGTGCAAAATATTTGTATGGGACAAGTTTTTTTAAATTTTTTTCAAACTATTTTTATCTCCTACTCCCCCGAACTCTCACGGGCTGCCCTAGCTCACTGGACTGCTCTACCACCCACCGTGGTCCTCTCTTCCTCATATATATTACTGCCTGTCATCGAACCCACACCAGACACACCCCCCCAACTCTGAGCCCCTTGGGGCAGGGCCGCCAGCCACTCTTGGTGCTCTATCTATAATCCAGATCACCTGGCTGGGATGACGAGAGGCCAAAGGGGTGGAGAGAGGACCGGTATTGGTCGTGTGGCCGCCAGCCCTGTAGGGAGCCATCGCCTATCGGAGGAGAGGATTTTTTTTCTAGTTACGCCCTCCCTTCCTCCTTCCCCTCAGAGCCCAAGCATGCAACGATGCCAGGAACATCTGTCACGGCTCTGCGTCCCACTACTTTGGCCCTGAGTGTTGCAGTGCCTACGGGCTCCACCGGGGGCCACTGTGATGCCAGGTTATCCTGGATCCCTCCCCGAGAGAGGAGAGTAGTCCTCCAGATGCTCAATGCTCTCTCCCCCTGCCGACCCCTGACAGCCCAGGCTCGTTCCCGAACCTGGGTCGCCGGCGTGGCGAGAGGTGTGGCATCCAGCGCCTCAACCCTCAGCACCACCAGGCTGGCCTGTATGGGTCAAGTTAATTAATGCATTTTCTCCTTTCAAGAATACCTATGTGTTTTTTAATATGATATTTGTATTTATGTAATTTGTATTGTCATTAATTATTTTTATTTATTTGCTTTTGTTAACTGGGTAAGCACACTAGACAACCAAGTGCCTATTTTCAGGTGTGGTCCGTGAGATTATAAGTACATTCATAAACATCAGGTAGAAGCATGATTGTCTTTATGTCCTAAATATAATAATCTGTGTTCTTTTTATTTATTTATTTATTTATTGAATTCTAGGATTACAATTACTTTTGAACTAAAGGTTCATTTACAAAGGTTCCGCATCAGAGTACAATGGTTGGACAAAAACACAGACAGTGAACAAAACAAGCAATGCAATTACAAATGAGATTAGCACATCAGCGGAAAGGTAGGAGGCTAATGCCAGGTTTTCAGGTGGTAAGTGAGATGGGGAGACAGGGGTTCTAGGGCAGCCAGAGTGTGACTTTGTCACAGAGAGCTGGAGGCAGTGATAAGTGCTAAGGGGCACAGGCAAGTGGGGAGGGTATGAGTGGGAGGATAGGGAGAGTAGAGGGGAAAAGGTGAATTGGAGGTGAGGAGTATTGGTAGGGGTAGTGGACAGACAGGGGTGGTATTGGGGGTGAGGAAGTAGGGGGAAGTGAAGAGTAGGCAGAGCTGTTACATTAGTGAGTGCAATTGCAACTGATTAGATTAGCCACAGCCAGGTGTTGACAAAGAATGCATTTGTAAGAGCTTAACTTTTCCTCCCAAGAGACATCGGGGAGAAGTCCATTCATCAGAGTTGGGGCCCTTATAGAGAAGGAGCATTGGGCTTGAGAGGTACGGCACAAGGGAACCAAGAAAGAAGCTCTGCCAGCACTTCGTGTGCACCGCGTGTGGGGGGCAGGTGATATAAAAGCCTGTGTTGCTGGGGGAGTGAGGCTGAGGCAAATTTTCTTTGCAAGGAGGCAGGTATGGTAGGCTATTCTCCCTTGGAGATGGAGCCAGTTGGCTTGTTTATATAGCTCACAGGTGTGTGTTCTTTTCTTGGCCCCAGTCACTAATTGTCAGCACTTGTTAAGTGCTGTTTTTACACTTCTTAGGATGATATTAGTGGCAGACCCACAGAAAATAAGTCCATAATCAATTATGAAGAGGACTGAATTGGTTATGGCCAGGCGCATGGCCTCAACATTTAGACAGTGGCAATGGCAGTAGAGAGTACCTATTCTAGAGTTTATTGCTCTGGAGATGTGACAAACATGAGGGTTGAAGAAGAGTGCACTACTGAGCGTAATCCCAAGGTATTTGAATTCATGTACCTATTCAAGTGGGAGGTGTTGTTTGTTTAGGATAGACAGGCTTGCTGTTCTGTGTTTATTGTGGGCATTAAAGTACAACATAGCTTTTGTTTTCTTGTAGTTCATCAGGAGCTTATGTTTATCAAACCAAGATTCAGCAAGGGTGAAATTTGTCTGAAGATCCTTGGATAGGAGGACTGGGTCAGTGTGGGTGAAGAAGAGGACTGCATCATCTGATAAAGGATCATATTATTATTGCAGGCTGCTGGGAGAGTGTTAATGAAGAGATGAAAGAGTAACAGTCCAAGGATAGAACCTTGGGGGACCGCTGACCGCAAAGGGAGGCATTCGGATACAGAGTCCCCAGTCTTAACTTGTTGACACCTTCCTAGGAGATAACTTTCAAACCAGTCATTAGCTTCCTTGGAGAGACCAAGGGTAGGGAGGGAGTTCAATAGGAGGTAATGGTTGACAGTGTCAAAGGCCTTGGTCAGGTCATCATACACAGCACCTAGTATGTGACCTGAGTCCAGAGCCTTATGTATCTGGGTTGAAAATTCAAATAGGTTGGTTGTCATACTATGTGCTTTCCTAAAGCCATGCTGCTGAGAATACTGTATGTTATACTTAGCTAGATATTCAGACAGCATGTCTGCAACAATATGCTCTAGGGCTTTGGAAAGCGGGGGGATTGAGATGGGGAGGTAATTGATGTGAAGGGACCTATCACCATTTTTATGAACCAGTGTGATGACAGCAGATTTACAGAGCTGGGGGAACTGATATGGAGAGAGTGAGAGATTTAGAAGTTTGGTGAGAGGGTGCAGGACGACCTCAAGAGGTAGGGAGAGGAGATTAAGATCAAGTGTATCACTACTATATCTCGATTTGCCTAGGACCTTTAGGAGGTATTTTCAAGAGGCAGCAAGTGACACACTCTTAAAGTAGAAAGGAGGAATGTTAGTGGAGGGAACAGATTTTGCAGTGTTAACAGGAAGGTCGAACACGCTGTAAAAAGTCAGAAGAGATCCATAAAAGTGACATTAAAGGTGTCAGCAAGTCTTTTGTAGTCCTGTAAAACAGTGTAGTGCTGTTCGCCATAAGCATAGATGGGGGGGGCTTTACTTGGTGCCCCAGTCAGTGTTTTGATGCTATCCTCCAAAGGTTTGCTATTGCCCCAGCAGTTTGAGAGCTTATTTTTATAGAACTTTTGCATGGTACTACGTATAGCCCGGGTACACCAGTTTCTAACAGTTTGATATTTTTGAAAATCAGCTTGGTTACCAGTGGCCTTCATCCAGTGCCAAAGACTGTCCCTTTCTTTAATCATAGATAATAAGGCAGGGGTAATCCAAGGGTTGGTGAAACCTCTGTTTTTTTTATTTTTGAGAAGAGCAAACTTGTTGCATACATCACTGAATTGCGTGATGAAGTAGTTAAGGGCTGAGTCGATACTGCGCATTGAGTCTAGGGGGACCAATCAATTTCTGAGAGTGAAGCTAGGAATTGAAGGAGCTTACCTTTATTTAGCTTATGTTGGTAAGATAATGTGACCTTTGATTTGGGTGTCTTGTTGGACCAATGACAAATAACTGGGGAATGGTCACACAATGAATCAGAAAGAACTTGAGTGCTGGAAATTCTGTTAGGGTGAGTGGTGAGAATTAAGTCCAGGAGTGTGCTGCTACTAGTTCTATAACTGATACAAGTCAGGGCAGGTACCATCTGGGTAACATCAATAGCTGCAAAGGCGTCTTTGTACTGGTCGGCTTCAGGGGCCAGCCAATTCACATTAAAGTCACTAATTACAATTGTTTCAGTTCAGTGGGGGAGATTTTCGAGGAAATCGGTGACCATTTGAAAACCGGAGACCTGATCATGAGGTGGGATATACATGGATAAGATGGTGAGAGATTTGCCATGCTGGCCAAAAAGTAATTTGACCACAAGCATTTGTGTATCATTAGCAAGGGGTGTAAGAAGGAGTACCTGGTCCTTGAGGGTATCCTTCAAATTGATGGCAAAGCCACCTCCATGCTTACCAGTGCGATCTAGTCTAAAGAGGACAAACCCGAGGATGGAGATAGCATGGTCTGGTACCTTGGGTGATAACCAGGTTTCATTCAGTGCAAGTATGTCTGGTTTATGCTGTGCTACGCAGACTTGGAGGTCATCAATTTTGGGTAACAGGCTTCAGATATTAATAGAGGCTAAGGTAAGGAACCCTGCCTTGCTGTGGTGAATGTTGGTAGTCAAGGGGGGCCTGGGTTAGGGTGTACATCTCCAGAGAGAAGAGGAGGAGGGCTATCCTGAGCAGATATAAGGCAAGAATCTTAGATAACTTGTGTTTCTATGTTTGGAGGGTTTATAATGATGAGCGTTGCTATTTTCAGAGAGTAGCGATAAGAGATGAGGGTATACAAGGAGACAGTGGTGCATAAGCTGTAAACTGACAAGGGAGGTGTAGGAGACAGACCTGATAGATGGTGAAGTGGAAGGTAGTGTGCTGAAGGGTGTGTCTCTCTAAACTGGGTACTGTTAGCATGCTGCAGGGCAGGAATGGTGCAACTGCAGGTGAGCAGGTTAAGAAGGATAAAAAGAGTGAGTGGTACCATTGGGTAGTAAGTCATCATGAGCATTTTGTAGGTGTGCAGGAAAATAAGAGGTGTGAGGAGCAGAGGGAGTAATCAGTGTACAGAGTAGGAGGTGAGGGTAGTTAAGACAGGGAAATAGTGGTGGCAAAATGTCTAGGAAGTGTAGAGATGCAGAGGGGAGAGCAATGAGGGTAGTAGGTGGAAGGAGTGAGCTTGATTAGTTCCCTTTAAGGGGAGGTCTGTAGACAACGAACAAACAAAGTAGGAGAGGTGCTTGAGGAGGGAGCCAAAGTGTATTTAATAGAGGTCGGGGCCTGGGGGTGGGAGGTCGAGGCTGAGGTGGGTGGGTGGTAAAAATTACTCAGTTAAGCAAGCAGTATGGGATAAAAAGTTCCCCAGAGGCCTCCTCTTGGTTCAAAGACTATCTCTCTGGCAGAACACAACAGGTCAAAATAAACACCACAATCTTCCCCAGTTAACCAGTCTTATCAGGAGTCCCCCAAGGGCCCATACTTGGCCCCTTGCCTTTCACCCTCTTCCTGAACTCCCTCCCTAAATCCTGCAGTGGGAAATTACTGCTCTACTTGGGTGATGCTGTAGTTTTCTGGAAACACCCCCACCCTAACCATCTTCAACATGTCCTTCAGGGCTTCTTTGGGGAACTTGAAACCTGGTTCTCTGATCACTGTCTAATACTGAACTACAAGAAAACCAAATCCATGATCTTTGTCCACCACCAGAGCACACACATTAGCTATCCACTAACCATCATGAACTCCCTGGGTACCCCCCTAGAACATGTGTCCACTTTCAAATACCTGGGTGTCTTACTGGACACCTCCCTCACCTACCACACTCATATCCATCACCTCTCCTCCTCCATTAACTCCAGGCTGGGGCTGCTCTACCGACATAAACACTGCCTACCCCCGAGGCCATCCAACTTGCCATATCCTCTTCTTTCTTTTCCTTGGTGGACTATGGCATCATGATCTGCGGGACTGCAGACCAAACTGCCCTACAATGCATAAAGCTAGCCCTCACTAAAGCCTGCCACTTGGTCTCAGGATGTGATAGGCTAATACACACCTGTGAGCTTTACAAGCTTACAAACTGGCTAAACTTTGAAGGCAGACTTAAGTACCACGCCTATCTCCTTGCCAATAAGATACTGCAGAAGCAAGCCCCCTCTGGCCTCCACCCCCTCATCCAAATGATCCCACACAGAAAGGCCTCCAGAGGTTCTGCCAAAACCTTCTTTCTTTGTCCCTCACTGTAGGACCTTCCTTGGGCAAAGGTCTTTCCGCTATCGTGCCTCTCACTGGCTGAACAGCCTACCACCCACCATCTCCTTGGAACCCAGATTAGGCTGCTTTAAGACTAGTCTAAAGACCCACCTTCTAGACTCCTTCTCCTGTGACTGTGCCTAGTCCCACCATTGCTCATTGATTTGCCTGCCCCCCCTTGGCCCTATCCTGTTTTTTTCCTGGCCAGCCCAACACCTCTTGCCAGCGGTGTACTCTAAATTGCATAACATTTCCCCAGGAGTGGTCCCTCAGAAGTCTAAATTTTGTATTTGCTTCGTATTTTGCTTTATTCTACAACTGTATATTGTGATACTTCTAATGCTGGATCAATGGCCCTAAATTGTATGTACTTCTGTGCTTGTCACTGTCTATATTCCTGTACTGTTTGTTTATCTCTGTATGCTTTGTATTCATGATGTGGAGCCTTTGCAAAATAATATTTGACTCAAAGGGTTGCAATTCTGATTGCCTAAATAAATAAATAAAATAAAAATAGAAAGGAGCATGAGACTTGGTGCATTTGTACTCAATAAAAACTGAATTGACTCAAACCAGGACATAATATAATACTTCTGACTTGACTCAGTTCTTTGAGTTTTTGGATTTCTCATTAAGGAAAACCTGCAGGTTCCAGTCCCCATTGTAATGCATAACACATCCCAAGGTACATTTCCTCACATGGACATGATAAAAGTCTTCCCAAAAACAAAAAGCATTAGTGAGCACCAACCATGTTCTGTTGCTGGTATACACTGTGTAGTTTTTGGCCATAGATAGCGCAGTAGTTATGTATGCATTCTGAATGTGTGCTATGACAATGGGACTTGGTGCATACATATACTTTTAACATTGTCTCATATTTTAATATCTCTGATGAAATGATGTTGAAATATTTGCAAATAATGTCATTGATGTTTATTACTTTGTTTTTAAAACAATTGCTGAAGCAAGAAGAGCGGCACCCATTTTCTTTGGGGGGAGGATGTATTTTCTGTTCACATTGGGGCGCTGTCAACTTTAAGCATTTATTTTTGGTCCTATGGGAACTGTGTGTCTCTCAAAAACTGCATGCTTGCTGACTGTATCTAGGCTGCCTATTTTTCTTGATTCATTAGTTTATTGATATTTTTCAGTCAAAATGTGACTTTACTCAGCCCGAGCTTCTTACCTCAAAGCTCGGCCTCTCCAATGCTTCTGCACATATCTGAAGACAAAAGAACACACTTCTGAGCAAGGTGGCCCTGAACTGATGTGAACTATTGCATGCATGAATTAAGCATATTTTAAGCACAATGGGCCCTATTCACAAAGGGTGCAGATGGGTTACGTACCACGTAAATCTGGCACATAGCCCACCCAGCACCTGGCTGCGCACACTCTGCCCCCTGTGCACCATGTATGATCCTGGTATACCCCCCACATGCCCAGCGCACCGGGTTAATGCACAGCTCCGCATGGGGGCGGACCAAGAACAGGTGAGGGGGGTGTGGTAGCACTCTGCACCATTCTCAATGGCATGGGTGCCTTGCATGGGGGGGCAATGGCTACACCTTCTGGAGGTAGCCATAACCATTATGCACCCCTCTGGATGCTGCTGTTGCAATTGGTGGGGATTGCAAGGGTCAACGGACCCCTCAATTTGTCCACCCCTGGCTGTGGGGCACATCTGGGAGGCTGGGGGATGTGCTGGTGAGGCCCCCCAACACCTCAATCCACTGGCAGCCTATGCTCCCATTGACAATATGGTGACCAATGGGCACAAGTGATCCACTAGGGGTCCTGGTCCAGGCAGCCAATTGGCTATGCAGCCAGGTCTGCAGCCCCACACCAGACCGGCCCTGCATAGCTGTGCACTGGGGAGAGGGGCTGCTGTTTGTGAATGTGGTCCCCACATGGATCTCCGGCAGATGCGGAGCTGCGCGGGGGGGGATATGTGCAATTTGCGTGTATCCCCCTATCATTAGTGAATAGTGTCTTCTGAGATAATTGTCTAAAAGTAGGCTTTGTCTTGACATGCAATATGTTTTATATTGTACTGACAACGATGTGCATGCCCAGAGCCACAGCTCAAATTTTCAGAAAAATAGTTTTAAGTGTCACCATGCTCATTTTTCAATATAAATGATATTGCCATATTTAGGACAATGTCTAGTTTCAGGTTGTATGTTTATCTTAGAGTGCTTGCTAACTTGCAAGCTGACATGTTCTGTAACTACAAATCCCAGAATCCCTTTCAGCTGACATCAGAGGAAGTCTGCAGCAATGGGGATTCAATAGCTTGCAGTGCATGTTAAAGTTTTTGTAAGTTCTGATCTTTTGTTTGCTGGTCCTGCTGTCCTCCCTGGGCTAAGTACAATCTGTATGTAGTCCTGGATAAACAGCAGAACAGGCAAACACCTGAGCTGTAGTAGATGCAATTGTAAATGAGACCTGTGCTCAACTTGCTAGCCAATAACTAAACTGAAATTAATGAAACATAGAACTCCTTTCTCTAATCCTACTACAGCTGAGTGGCTTTGTAAAGATAAGAGAAATGCAATTAATAACAATTTACAGCGTATTAATGCTTTATATTTCAACCCTATCTTGGTCATATGAATTTAATTTAGTTATTTTTAGTTGAAGGGGAGGCTAGGCAATCATATTGCCTGTTAGCCAGGTAAAACTTTTCTGCACCTAAAATAGACTTTACCTCTATGTGTGGAAGATAAAGAACAGTGACTATCAGTCAAGCTTTTTTGTCTTTGTTAGGACTAGACAATACTGTCTATTTTCAGCCTTGTCCTGTGGTGGATACAGATGCAAGCCAACTGAAACTGAACCAGATTGTGCTGTTGGTGGTATTTTAGTGAAGGGGGAAATTTGGCCAGGACTCTGGGGAAACACTTCTACAAAAAGATAAAACAAGAAAAATAGCTAAAATAGTTAATGACAACCATTGTTACAGTAAATAGTGTCCGCAGCCAATTTAACGGATTCCTGTAGAGCAATATACTCTGAAGGCGCTTACACTTATTTTAAGAGACACCTTTCATCCTAATCTAATACACTGCAAATACAGGAAGTTAGAATGTCGGCTGCAGAAACCTTAGATCACGTTTTGTTGCAAGTGACAGTAGGGAATCAAAGGGACAGCACCATGGAAAACACTTTTGGAGAGGGTTGTGGATGCATGGAACGGCCTTCCGGAGGAGGTTGTAGAGTCAAAAACAGTGGTGGAATTCAAGCATGCATGGGACAGTCATAAGGCAATTCTAAGGGGTGGGGGTAGGAAGAAGTAGGCTGCTGGTTAACTAGGATCTGCAGCTTATCCATTAGGTAGGGAAATGGGCAGACTGGGTGGGCCAAGCGGTCCTTATCTGCCATCAAATTCTATGTTTCTATGTTTCTAAACAATTTATTGCTTGAGGATTCTAATATCCAAACAGCCTGGAAAGAATTATTTCATCTTTCTGTATGGTGCTGATTTAATACCACCAACAGTGATGAGAGGACACTAAAGGAAAATTTCAGAAATTATTTCAGGCACAAAAAAGGGTCAAGGCTGGAACAAAATACATGGATTATCTACAATTATAGGCATAGTTGACCAGACTGATATCAATACAAAGCTTTAATAGATTTCATATGCATCCCAAATTAAACAATTAAAATTAGATCATATGAAAGTCAATATGATCAGGCAAAATCTCTCAAAGCAGAAATGGAATTTGGTTTACAGGACACCAAACCAGAACTTCAACATGTTTTCAGGCCGTAAAGATAGGATCAAACAGAAAATATTTTCAGCAGTAAGGAATGAAGCAGGCCAAATGCAAAAGGGATGTATACAGGTTGTATGTACAAGTAGTAAATAACTACTTACGAGACTCTTTCAGGACCCATATAGAAACCTCCATGTTCTAGAAGAGTTTTTATAATCCCCAATATTAAGCAAAATATCTGCTTCAATGAAAGAAGAACTATGTGCTGAAATTTTGATTGATGAAGTTAAAAATGCAAACAAATCCATGAAATCGAATACCTCACCAAGACCAGATGGGTTAAGCACTGAATTTTATAAAAAGTACCAAGAAGTTCTTAGTTCCCTTGACAGGAAATATATAATGATATATTATGGAAATTACATAGCTCACATGATATAGCTTATTCAATATTAATTTTATTATATAAAAAGGGGATTGTTTGATTTAAAAAATTAGAGACTGATCTGTCTGATAAACATAGATCAAACAATTTTGAACAAAATGTGTCTCAGATTGGAGAAAGTGGCCAAACATCTAATATTTCTAGCACAGACATGTTCTGTTCCTAGGAGACATATGAGTGAAAATTTGCACATACTAAGTGAAATAATTTCTTGAAGGAATTTGAGCAAGTTACAAGGTTAAATTCTATCCCTAGAATAAGAGAAAGCCTTCAACCACCTGTCACATTCATTCCTGTTTGAGTCCTTACAGTTTCATGGAATACCAGAAAGGTTTTTACCCTGGATACAGGCCCTATGATCAAGACTGCAAGAGGGGTGAGACAGGGATGAGTGTCAAGCCCCTTATTATATGTATTCCATTTAAATATCTTAATCAGTAAAGTATGTCAAGACAAGAATATCCATTGAGTAGTCTAGCAATAAATTCGGTACTAGTTAAGATTCAGGCATATGCTAATGATATCTGTCTGTTTGGGGCTGATGAAGCTTCATGTCAAAAAGTGATTAAAAGTATTACAAAAATACACAGAGCTTGTAGGAGCAAAAGTAAATTACAGTAAGAGTGTTGCATTATGTTTAGGTGAGCTGGGTCTGTCAGCACTTGGAGGTTTTCGGGTCTCTGATACCTCAATCAACATCTTTGGCATCTTCTTTGGGAAAGGGGAAACAGGGACACTGAACTGGGAAAAACTATTAGAAGGAGAGCATAAGGCTTCTCAATGGAGAACTATGAGGCTATCCAAAAGGAAGCGGGTTTTCTTAGCTCTTTATTATTGCCTATTTTTTTTATTTTTAAGCTATGTATCCCCCTCTTGAAATGGAGACAAGATTGTTTAGCATTTATTTATCACTATGGGGAAGCAGGCTTAACCTAGTTAGAAGGAATTTTACTTTACTTCCTACAAAACAAGTCTATTCCCCCTTATGTATGTGTTTATACTAAGGGTGAACACCTCATTGCATTTCACCCTGATAATCCCAAGAAGATATCTGTATGTTTCAATCATGTCCCACTCTCTCTCCATATCTTCAAGATGTACAGGTTAAGGTCCTTCAATCTTGCCTGGTATGCTTTCTTCCCCAGTCACTGGATCATCTTGTTCACCCTTCTTAATACTGCTTCCACCCTATCACAGTCCTTCTGCAGGTGTGGGATGTAGTACCTCGCACAGTACTCCAGGTAAGGCCAAAAATTCTCCTTTGAGTCAGAATTGAACCAAAAACCAAAGGATTACTTTAATTTTTACTACAGTCCTCTGCCCTACCAGCAGAACTATCAAAGGAATATCAAAAAGAATTTAGAGAAATCAGGATTCAAACCCAGACCTCCTGGATCACAGCCTTATGCACTAACCACTAGGCTATACTGGATACTTTTAACTTAGAAATGTTTCATATCCTAACTCAGTAATTAAATATCTTTGCTTGGGTTTCAGTGGAATTTATAGATAAGTTAACAACAAATGTTCCTTACAGATCAGCTTAATGATTTCATATTTTTCACATCTACCATATCACTTTGTTTATGGCTACCACAGACTGTTTTCATAATAGTTTTATGATAAAGATTGTTTTCATAATAGTTTTACGATACACAGTGCTAATCATAATTCCATTGTTAATAATATAACCTCAGGTATGATAGACAATTACTAGATAATTTACCTTTTGCACAATTTAATCATTTAGATTTGAAATTCAAATGTAAGAATTCTATTTTCCCATTAGAAAATAAAAGGCAATGTAGTCTGAGCCAATCCTGTCACCTTGAACCAATAATTAATAATTCTCCTTTCTGCAAGATTTTGTAATTTTATCATATCCAAGTCCATTCTAAGTCTAACAGCTGGAATGGCTGGGGAGTTTTAATAGTGACCTATAAAGATTGCTAGCAATAGATTTAGTTCTCATATCTGTAATACCACAAGTTTTTGCTGCAAATAATGCCTGAACATAAAATGTTGCTTTTGTAGCTCTTAACAAGGGAATAACCATGTTGCTACCACATTTATTACTGAATCTGTTTTAAGGTCAGTGCATTCTGTTTCAGGGTAGTTGCTATGAATTTAATGTGCTTGGCCCAGAGCCCATTATTACTAAAACATATTCCTAAATAATGAAATTGTTTTACTGCTTCTGTTGTTTTTTTTAGCCTTCATTTTCCAGGTATACAACTGACAGTGCTTTAAATCTGAAATGAGCAAATTGGTTCACTAAGCCATCCTACTGGTGGATACTCCAGCTGACTGAGCTTTATATTTCCAGATCCACTCAATTTCAGTAAGGTTAGCAGAGGGCATTTTTTATTCCATTAGTAACCTAATTCTGTCTCATAAAAACAAGACAAGTTACTCATAGCCTGCTGCGTTGATCTCATGCACTCAGGGCTGTGTGACTTCTCAAATACTGTTCTTTATATTATCAATAGTTCTCCTTCAGACTATATGCATTATGTCTGGGCAGTGGTTAAGTTGGAATTTCAGAAGTGGTGGAGCTCTGATGTCAACACTGCCACCATCAATATAACATGCAACTGACTAGTAAGCAATATCCGTGTGCATGCACAAGATAGGTGATGGTCACATTTTCACCTTTGTCATTTAGATTCACTGTTATTAAGTTTCTAAACTAATACATATGCATTAAACTATAACCATACAAGCAAAAGAGTTAACATGCATATAGAAAAAAAGCAGCCCACTCATGCCGTAACTGGTATATTCTCATATAGTTGAACCACTCCACTTCCCTGTTTATTTATTTGTTTGAAATTACTTCAAGTATAACCCCATGAGATGTAGCATCTCATGTTCCAGGTGGACCAGGGAGGATAGCAGCAGTCAACAGGTTAACATAGTCCAGCAGAGGTAGTTACATACAGGCTAAAATATACCCAGGAAAATGGACTCTGATAGTAAGTACATCCAAACAGCAATCAAAACAAGCTAACAAAGTGGGGTCACAGCAAATGGAGAGCACGAGCATTTTATGATAACATCAACATGATTTGATTTCTATTGAAACCATGATGACCAAACTGTAGGCAATTTTCTTTCAATATAGAGATTGTGGTAAAGCAAAATTAAATACAGTATTAAAGTAGTCAGTGGGGCTGGCAGTATAGCCTACACTTAGAGGTTAGAATAACAAGCCATGAATGAGTTTGGTACATCCAGCAGACCTGGGTTTGATTCCTACAACTTCTACTTGCATACTGTGCAACTCTAAGCAAGTCACGTAACTACCCAGTGCTCCCAGGATGCCCTTGAAGCCGGCATTTGTGTTTAGTGGGTCTTACCCAGTTACCAAAAGAATAAAATAAAAATATTGCATGTGTCATGCTAATGGACCTGTACACAACACTGAATATTGTTCGCTACAACCATTACATTGAAAATTTACAAAAAAAATAAAACCTTGAAAATCAACTGCATGTCATGTGTGGCTGGAAATAACAGCAAATCTAAAAGTTGCTTCATCACAGCATCACATGAAAATACCAGTGATTTAGAGTTGGCTATTATGGCATACCTTAAAATATTAAAGCAGCAATGTATGTTATGGTGAACATTTAGACCTATACTTTTATTCTCTTTTAGATTGCTCCTTATGACACCTTCCTTTCTAGATTTTGAGTCTGCCTTAACCCTTTTATTAAATCTGAAATACTAAAAGGTGCGCTATTTGTAATATAGCTCAACTTGCACTAGGCTTTCATAGGTATCCTCAGCTGTTTTTCTACACTTATTTTACCATAAAGTCAGGAAGCAGTAAGTGATGCATTCTAGTTAATTTTAGTCACAAGAAAACTTACTGTATGTTAACCATGGGTGTTCAAAAACAACACAGAGTGCTGTTGAAAACCTAGACCACAAAGTCATATTAAAAAGGATAATTTCTTTTGATTTGATTAAAATGTATTTTTATACAGGAAAACAATTGTTGGGGTGTGATCCCCCATTTTCAACAATGTCCTGTATTAGTTCAAATATAAAAAAAAGTTGTTACAGTAACTCAGAATGACGATGGAGCATGATCATGAAGACAGGATATAAGGGACAATCTAAACAGAACAATAGCTAATAAGCCCTGCTGTTTCGAAGTTTTAGGCCCATCACAAAACTACTTCAGGGGAAGAACTCAGAAACAAAAAACGCACTGTATTTAGATATTTTTTCTCAGTTTCTTTGCCATCCACACATATTTTCAAACAAAGCAATAAATGCACAAAATGCACCGTAATTGTTTTAATCTCTCCATCATCTGGTGCAATTCACACTATATTTTCTAGCCAAATTACTTTGTTAAACAGGGTCATTTTGATCCTAAAAGTTTCATCCTGTTGAAAAATAAAGTTTTTTTTTTTATCTAGCTAGCTATCTATTTATCTTTCAAAACTAATTAAAAAAAAAAAAAGATTCAAACATTTTACCTGCCTACCACAGTCTCACAAATAAGAACACTTCATTACAGAATTCCACATCACCAATGAAACAAATGGACTTGCACACAAAATACATTATTTTAGTACTGCTAGTAAAAATAAAATTAGGAAGCACAAAAACTAAAGCCACAGGCCTAGACATTCAAAAGGGTTGCGCATGGCACAACAGTGTTGCACCATGCACAACCCACTGATGCGCCCTGGTGTGATATTTAAAAGGGAAAGGTGCGCCTGCACAAATCCCGATGTGCCAGGGTGCATCAGTAATGTATGCAGGCACAGGTGGGGGTGTGCCCATGCATAAACTGCACAGCCCGATATTCAGCCGGGCTGTGCAGAGTTATGCAGGTGCAACCCCTACCTGCGCCTGCACAACTTTACACCGAATAAAAAAGGATCAAGTCGAGGGCCACCCACATGTGAGCTGCCGCATTGCAGGGCGCAACACAGTAGCTGCCACCTGTGGGTGGCCCTCCACTTGTTTCCGCTGCACCTGGTGGTGCCCCCCCATGCCCTGATCACGGGCTGAAGTGTCCCCCAGTAGCCCGATCGCGGGCATAATATAAATCATCCCCCCACCCCGAATAGCCCGATCGTGGGCATAATGTAAAGGTCCCCACCCCGGGTAGCCCAATCATGGGCATATTGTAGGGGTCCTCCCCGGAGTAGCCCAATCGCGGGCATGTTGTAAGGTCCCCAGAGTAACCCGATCGGGCATAATTTAAAGTTCCCCACCCCCGAGTAGCCCAATCGCGGGTGGCATCCTCACCCCCACATCCAGAATCCCTGGTGATCTAGTGGCCCCACCTCTCCCGCCCCAGAGCCCCACCTGCCTGCTCCCCATCAGCGGCGAGCGGCAGCACCACCCACCTGCGCCTCCTTACCGACTGACAGCTTGGTAGGTCTGCATCCATTGGTTCAGGCATGAGCCAATGGATGTGCAGCTTCTCCCTGTACCAAGCAGTCAGATATGTGAATGAATGATTCATTCACATATCTGGACTTCTGTCTGATATGACTACGCCCATTGGCTCATGCTCTGAACCAATGGGCATGCAGCCTACTGAGCTGTCAGTCGGCAGGCAGCAGGCAGGTGAGATGCTGCCGCCCGCTGGCTGATGGAGGAAGTGGAGTGGTGGAGCTCCGTGAAGTGGGAGGGTGAGGAGGCCACTAGATCACCAGAGATTCTGGACGTGAGTGAGAGATACCGCCCTGTCGGCTACTCGGGAAGGGCTTTACAATATGCCCACGTCGGGCTACGGGGGACCTTCACATTGCCTGGCATTGGCTATTCAGGGTGGGGCTGATTTACATTATGCCCGTGATCGGTTGGTTCGGGGTGGGGGAAGATTTACATTATGCCCACGATCGGGCCGCGGGGGTGAGTTTACTTTTATTCTCGCAATCGGGCTGCAGGGGGGCGTCGGCCCCCGATGGCTGCTGTCTGGCAGGGCGCCAGGTGCAAGTCGTTGGGGATCGGTGCACCTGCATGCTAATGGCATGCAAATGGGGCTGTAATTAGATAAAAATGGCCCCCCATGCGCCTTGCATAAATTATGGCCCCATTTGCATGTCACCCTTTGAATATCGCAGCTGCTGCACATGGCGCAATGGAACTTGCACCACCGCATCTCAATGCTCCACTCTGACCACTTGCATTGGTGCAGTTCCACTGCGCCATGCACAGTGGGTGTGGCTAGGGGGTGATATTCAAAGAAGTTGTGCCATAGTGCAACTCCGTTGACTATCGCCCTGGCCACACCCCTGCGCAACTATTTTGTGCGGTGCAGGCGCTTGCGCCACAGAATGGTGCAGTTTGAATATCTGGGCCACAGTGTATTTAGATGTGGTTCATTGTTCATAGTTCATCCCATTTATGTACTTAAAAAAGCAAGCAAACAGATCAGGTAGCACAGCAACAATAAAATATATGAGCACTGCAAACCAGAATTTTGTCATTTGTTCAGGGACAAAGTAAATAGCAAAGAATCTCCATCATACCCCCACACCCAGTCCTGAGTTTTTTAGCATCTGCGCAGAGAGCTTGTAGCTCACTGACTTTTCTGGCAGATGTCACTGGAATAAGGACACATGTTTTGCAAGTGACATATTTGATGTCTGCTTGGCAACTAGCTTAAAAGAAGACTTCCACCAGTTGGGCAAGGCATATATTAAAGTCCCATGGAGGGACTGGTTCCCTCACAAGGGGATACAGGCAGTTTAGACCTTCAGAAAAATATACTGAAAATGGGCTGTGAGGCAATGGAGTTTTCTTTCCCAGCTGACATGTAAGCTAAGATGGCTGCCAAATGCACTTTTAAAGTACTGTAGATGGCCTGAGGCCAAGAGTCTATAAGTGTACCATATACTTCAGTACTACAGACAACCCTGCCTGCAAAGGTTAGATTTTCTTTGAAACCACCAGAAGGAAAATCTTTTACATGTTTAGGAATATTGTGTGTTTTTTTTTTTTTGTTGTTGTTGTTTTTGTAGCTGGTGTTCTGGGTACATTTAAAACATCAAGTACCTTGTCTGAGTCCTGAAAACTAGTTCTTCAAGAACTCAGCCTTTAGGTGCAGTGTTCCGGGAGCTGGGTAAGTCACCCTGCCCTGTGACAGGGTCGACAGACTGTGTCTCTGAGGTAGTAAGATGGGGTTCTTGCATGACTGGAACAACAGCAGTGAGTACCATGCCCATTAGTATCATTGTTGATGACTCCCTCCTCAGCTTCATCAGCACTCTGAATGAGAGGGAATGGGGGAAAGGCATACAGGAACTTTCCTACCCATAAATGGGACTGTGTATCCTCTGGCACAGTCCTCGAAGAGGGAGACCTGCAATAAAACTTAGGAAGCTTCCTCTTCTCTCATGTGGTGAACAAATCTATCTCAGGACCCCCCCAAAAAAAACTGTTGTCAGCACCTGTTGATCCAGTGACCATTCATGATTGCCTTGACTCATTCTGCTCAAAGTCTGCGAAGACATTGTCTTTGCTAGGCAGATGAAAGAACAGTTATGTAACAACTTACCATAACAGTAGATCTTCAAGAGACTCTCCTCCATTAGGCCACACCTTTGGAACTATAAGCTGTCAGTGTTAGGACCACATGGAAACCTTTGCTAGCCAGGGGCCACCCACAATGACATGCAGTATCTATGTGTATATAAGCGTGGGTGGCCCCATCACTCCTTAGTTCCCCACCAGAGATTAGCGTCAGAGGATCTCCAGCCATGGGAAACCAGGAGATGAGACCAGGCATACAAGGAGAGGCATGGGGCTGGAGACAGGATGCATGGAGCAGGTTTTAGCTATAGCATCTGATATGATTCTGACTGAAAACAAAAGAGGGAAGGATGGAGGGTATGGCATGGCCTAATGGAGTAAATTTTTTTCAAAGAACTACTGTTACAGTAAGTTCTTACATAACTGTTACATAGATACATAGATGTTGTTGACAGTTAAGGGCCTTGTGGTCAATCCAGTCTGCCCTAACCCTCTTTCTAATGCTTAAAATACCCAAGATGCTACAAGTTCCCCCCTTTCACCCTTGCTTGATAATTCCCATGTGCCTATCCCATGCATTCTTGAGTCCCTGAACCATGGCCGCCCCCTCCACTTCATGGGGGAGACTGTTCCATCTCTCCACCACCCTTTCAGTGAAGTAGAATTTCCTCAAGTTCCCTTTAAGTCTTCCCCTTTTAGTCTCAGGCTGTGCCCCCCTTGTTCTGCCATTTCCCTTCATGTGAAAGATGCTCCCCTCTGGTACCCTGTTGATCCCCTTTAGATACTTGAAGGTCTCTATCGTGTACCCCCTCTCTCTCCTTTCCTCCAGGGAGCGCATATTGAAAGCTCTGAGCCTCTCTTCATATGACTTATGCTGCATCCCAGACACCATTTTTGTTGCCCTCCTCTGTACTGTCTCCATCCTATGTCTTTTTGGAGATGGGGCCCCCAGAACTGAACACAGTACTCCAGATGAGGTCTTACTAGGGAGTTGTACAATGGTACCACCACTTCCCTCCTTCTACTTGTTATACCCCTCCCTATGCACCCTAGTATTCTGTTGGCCTTTCCAACTGCTTTGTCACACTATTTAGCCACTTTGAGGTTGCCTTCTATGACTACCCCTATATCCCTTTCCTCTGTGGTGGCCTACCAGCATTACTCCATCTAAGACATACTCGACCCTAGGATTCCCTCTCCCTAGGTACATAATCTTGCACTTTTTGCACTGAAACCCAACTGCCATTCCTTGGACCAGTTTTCTAGCCTCTTCAGATCTCTCCTCATTTTTTTATTCCTTCCTGTGTATCTGCTCTGTTACATAGCTTTGTATCATCTGCAAACAGGCTAACCCTCTCTTCTAGATCCTCTGCAATATCACTTATGAAGACATTGAGGAGCACTGGTCCCAGCACTGATCCCTGGGGTAGGGGAAAGGGGAAATTATTTAACCAGAAAAGGCACACTAAGCTGAAGCTTGTTTCCAGGTGCGACCTGGGAGCACAAGGAAGTTAAGTGACTTGCTCAGGATCACACAGTATGCAAGTGGGGGCTGTGGGATTCAAACCCCAGTCTCCAGATTTGCAGCTTACATCCCTAAACTGCTGCGCTATACTGCCACCACTTGTTACCCATCCCTCCTGTGAGCTAACTCCATTTACCACCACTCTTTGTGTTCTGTTACTCAACCAGTTTCTAACCCATGTGACCACCTCTGTCCCCACCCCTAAGTTTGACAGCTTGTGGATTAGTCTCCTGTGTGGGTCTGGGTTGAAGACCTTCCTGAAGTCCAGATAGGCCACATCTACCACTCTGCCCTGGTCTATTTCCTTTGTCACCCACTCAAATAAATCAATCAAGTTGGTCTGGCATGACCTTCCTGCTGTGAATCCATGTTGCCTTGGGTCCAGCAGCCGCCTTGTCTCTAGGTAGTCCACCAGCCTTTCTTTAAGCAGGGTTTCCA
The DNA here is from genome assembly GCA_016271365.2 of Neoceratodus forsteri. NCBI lineage: Eukaryota > Metazoa > Chordata > Ceratodontiformes > Ceratodontidae > Neoceratodus > Neoceratodus forsteri. Next base: position 1,089,008,009 of record CM057455.1, read on the forward strand.
TCATTTTACCTACTATCGAGGTCAAACTGACAGGGCAATAGTTGTATCCCTCCTCCTTGCTATCACTTTTGTGCAGGAGTACCACTTGTGCCCTCCTCCAGAACCACACCTGTTTCCAGTGATTCACTGAACAGCTTAGCAAAAGGTTTAGCCAGTTTCTCCCAGAGCTCCTTTAGGATCCTCAGGTGTATCCCATTGGGCCCCATAGCTTTATCCACCATAAGCTGTTCTAGTGCTCTTTTTTACTCTGTCCTCTGAAAAAGGTCTAATGTCCACCCCTTCTCCCTGTTTGCCATTCTCCATTAATGGGGGACTCTCCCCATTGTTTTCTTCCATGAATACAGAGCAGAAGTATTTGTTGAGGATGGTTGCGTTGTCAATGTCTTTCTCCACTACCCTGCCTCCCTCATCCCTAAGTCTCACAATCCCCCCATTTTCCTCCTCTCGCTAATATACCTAAAGAATGCCTTACCTCCTTCAGTTACTTTTTTTATTTTATTTTGGCTTTCTCTCCCTGAGCCACCTGCCACTCATTACCTCAGCTCGGTCATGGACTGCAGGGCTTCCACCCCCCACAATGGCCGTGACCCTCTGATACCACCACAGATTGCCACATGGGGCAGGGCTGCAGTACCCTGGCTTAGCACCGCAGACTCGGGATTGGTCAGAGGGCTGGCCTGGGGGGCTAACTGAAGCCCGTGGTGACCATCATTTAGGGTGGCTGGCAGCTTCTTCATTTTCCTAGTTTTCTGGGGGTGGGGATGTGCAATGATGTCCTGCATCTGCTCCACCCACTGGAGTTCTAACATGCACCGGTAGCTGCGGTACCCCGGCCTCCACCAGGGGTCCATCAAGCACCAGACAGAGTCCCAATCCTCCCTCTGGAGAAGGAGAGCAGTCCATAGGATGCTCCATCCTTCTCCCCCCAGCCGGTCCTCCAGTGACCCGAGTCCATTCCCGAACACGGGTCGCCGGCGTTGCAAGCGGAAATCCCACCACTGCGCTGATGAGCCAGACACCTCTTTCTGTTCTATCTGCTTGAAGGATATCTCCTCCATTAGGCCATGCCTTTGGGATGATTCCACAGCAGTACAAAGCAAACTGGAAGGATGGCACAGTCTGATATGTAATCAAGACAGAAGGCCTTGCAGTACAGCAAGCCCAATGTCAGCAGATCTGTGAGAGACAATGTCCAGACTGTAATGCTTAATGACATTATGAACAGTGCTCCATGTGCTTGCAGCACATATGTTAGTAGCAGGTGCATTTTTGAAATAAGCAACCAAAGTGGCCATACCCCTTGTGGCGTGATCATGAACAGTAGCAGGAAATTCCTTACTGTACTTCCTATAACAGAACATAATACAATGTGCCAGTCATTTGATAGGCATTGCTTAGACACAAGAACACCCTCTTTCCTAGGGGTGAATGAAACAAAAAGCTGAGAGGACTTAATGCTAGGGTGTGACAAGCCAAATATTATTTGGCACAAATACCCCCTAATATGCCAGTATTCGGGTTGCTAGACTGAAACCTGAATACCAGCATATTTTGGGACAGGATTTGTGCTGTAAAAAAACCAAATGTGAGCAGCAAAACTACTGAGCCTGCAGTACAAAATAAATGGGAGAGACACGGGGTTCTTGGAGATGTAGTTTGCTAAAATCAATGTTTTAAAGCTTGATAGTAATTTATATCTTGTTTTAACTCATCCACTACTAACCCTTTGCTTTCTGAGGCATATTTTTAACCAGCTTCTTGCACGATTGCAATTCTTTTACAAGGTTCGCACCTTAGGCTTGTTAGCGCATTTATATATACCATTTCTATACCTAACCATCTTCTTTTTGTTGTGTTGCCCTTTGAGCAAGGCAACAAGGAGGTGACTGTTATGCCTGGGTTATGTACCACCAACTAACCCACATGTAAGCATAACCTTATACACCTACAAGTATTAGTGCCTTACCACAGTCTCATAATGTTTTACCTATATGATATGTTTCTGACATATATACTGTTTCTAGTTTCCTCATATATTCTGCTATACTCATAATCACTCATATTCTGTAGTTTTCCACTATTGTGACACGTTGTATGCTTTTCTAATAGCATTGCAAGTGTTCCCAGACTCACTGTCTCCAGTGAGACTAACAGGTCGCAGACTATAAATTTCCATTGTTCAGCTATTCAGAGATTATTCCTTACTTTGCAACTTCATTTCCCATGTAATTGCCCAAGGGAGCCACCTTATTTACATGCCTTATCCAATGCTGTATGTTTATCATAGCTGTAACTGCACTCCGATCAGTCATATATAATTGTATGCACACCAGCTCCTTGGCGAGAAAGAGACCATACTCAAAAAATGGTGGAAAACTGGCTCCCTTGTGATTGCTTTGCTTCACTTGTTATGGCATGAGTATTGTAATAAACCTCATTTATTACCTCTACTTGTTGTTACTTTCTTTGTCCAGCATACCATGCAAAAAACCTAAGGTGTGATTTTTTCACATGTAACATCACTTTAAGTTGAAACAGTCGACCCTTCCCAAGGGCAATGCAGACAGACTCCTACTACATCTCCCAGTGTGCATGGGGCCCCTTGCAACCTTTCTTCCCCTCTAGTCAGCCTGCATCTGAGTGAGAACCAATACTCACATCAGCCAGCACATGCCAGGAGGAACGTTGGGTCAGAGGTCGGGTCAAGCCAAGCACGGAGAAGGATCGAGCATGAGCAGCTAGCCAGCAACACATCAGCATCCTGCATCAGTCATTAGATGGGAGGGGAGCACACTGAGTTGCAGCCTGCTACACCAATGGCCAGACACAGACAGGTATGATGTCATCCCTGAAACCACTAGGATTGGACAGTGCAGCATGTGAGTCACATGACCAGCACTAACTCCTCGAGTGTAGTGCACATCGTTGTGCATTTGATTTGGGGTAGCAGGCAGGAACAGCGTGTCCATCAGTGGTGACTGTGGTTGAGTGTTTTTTGGAAGGAAAAATAAGAAATATTAGAACAGAAATTAAATATTAAACCAACAGAGGCTGAGATATAAAGAAGGCAGCTTGCACAGTACAAAAATTTGAGCAGATAAGCAGAGGGAGAGATTTGGAAGACAAGAGGGAGGAAGAAGGGGAGGGCCAAGTTACAGCTGCATAGAGGAGAAAGAGGAGAAACAAAGCTGCTAAACAAATATTCCCCCTTCCCCAAAAAAAGGGACACATCTAAGAAATTAAATATTAAAGGGACACTGTCAACTCCCTTAGGTCTCAAAGTGTCCCTAGTTTAAAAAACACATTTTATGATTGCCAAAATTCCATAAAGATTGCTGATATAGCTGGTAGTTTGATTCTGACTTTTTTTTCTTTAAAAAGGTAAAAAACAAACTGCCAACCATACTGGTGTTACCACACAAACACAGGTTTGTTTACATTCTTTGATCAGCTCCAGCTGCATCTTTCCTGGACTTGGGAACACATCCAACACAGTATAGCCACTCATGATGCAGTGGGAGTTTAGGAGGCTACTGCCTCATGAGTGATTGCACTGTTTGGGCATGTTTCTAATGAAGTATACAGTAAAAACAGATCCAAGATTGTAGACAAAACAAGGTTGTTTATAAATATACATTAGCATGCATTTCAGTTCTACCAAATGAGGAGATAGACAAAACAAACAGCAACATCAATGAATTTTAGAGAAGGTAAGCAATAATAAAATGTAGTTTTTTAAGTAGAAATAATATGACGAAAAACAGGTTGACAGTGTCCCTTTAAACCAGCAGAGACTGAGATATAAAGAAGACAGCTTGTAGAATACCAAAATTTGAGCAGATAAGCAGAGGGAGAGAGAGAGGGTCGAGTTGCAGTTACATACAGGAGAAAGAGGAGAAACAAAGCTATGCTATGCTAAATGAATACCCCCTCCTCCCCCCAAAGAAATCAAGGACACATCTCATACCCTCATGACCTCACCCTGTAAACAGTGCCCACTGCCCACAGGAGCAGGAGGTAGGAAAGGAATCAAACAATTAGTAGGCTGGCCTGGTGGCACTGAGGGTTGCGCTAGATGCCACACCTCGCACCACGCCGGCAACTCGGGTTCAGGAGCGAACTCAGGAGCTGGGGGTCGGCAGGGAGAGGAGAGGAGAGGATTGAGCATCTGGAGGACTACTCTCCTCTCCTCTCCTAGGGTGGGCTACAGGGGATTTTCCACCTGATAGCAGCTCCTGGTGGAGGCTGGGAGGCACAACACCTTAGGCTGGGACACCCTATCGGGACTGGTGGCAGAGGGCATTTGAAGGAGGAGGTGGGATCACACCCTCCATGCGCTGACACCATTGCATGTCTGCACGGGGGGGTGGAACAAGGAAATTTGGCCCTGGCCCCTGATAGGCAAAGGTGGGGTTCAGTGGTTGGCCCCTGTGCCCAATGCTGGGTCCCTCCAGTCTGCCTCCAGTTCTCCTCCATACCTGGTCACTCTGTCAGATTCTAGATAGAGCACCAGAGGAGCAGCTGGTCCCACCTTGGGGGACTCAGCCGGGGGGTGGGTCAGTCAGATTGCAGTGGAGTTGGGGCAGTTGGAGGTTGACCTGGGGGACTTCAGGCAGGCGGGAGTTGGCTGTACCGAGCATTCCCACTGGAGAGAGTCCAGGAGCCAGCATAGAGGAGCATAAAGTGAGTTAAAAAAAATTAGTGGTGCAGAGGATCAGTTATCTTTTTCATCTTGTCCCATATGACAATTAAAAACATCAGGTTTTGTGAATACTAAGCTGTGTAACTCTATGTACTTTTTCAGTGTCACCACCATTTTATCACCTTACCATGAGCAAAAGAACAAATAAAGGTTCAGTCAGCAGCAATGATGAGGACAAGGCCAATAGTCCATGTACTTCACCAGCTGCAAAAGTGCCATTTAGAGTGAAGCAAACAAATTCTGGCCATATTATTAAACAAATAAATGTATGTCTATTTTCTAAAGCACCTATTGCATTGAATAAAAAAAAAAATTCTTCCAGTACCTCTGCCCACCAACCAACATGTTCTACATTCAATACTAGTAGTGGTGGTGGTGGTAGCAGCAGTAACAGAAAATCATCTGCTGCAAAGACGCTTGCTTTTCAAGCCAGCTCAGTGGCACTGAGGGTTGAGGTGCTGGATGCCACACCTTGCACTACGCCAGTGAGCCGAGGTCAGGAACAAACTCGGGTTGCCAGGGGTCGGCTGGGGAGGAGGGGATCAAGTGTCCAGAGGACAGCTGTCCTCTCCTCTCCTCTCCTGGGGAGGGTGGGTTCGTGATCCCTCCACAACTGTGACTCCCAGTAGAGACTGGGGCTGCCAAAGCCAGGATTGCTCACGCAAGGGGTGGAAGTGATAGCAGATGTTCACGAGCAGGGTGCAGGAGCATGCCCAACTCATGCTGAGCATCATTGCACATCTTCACCTCCATAGGGGTCATGCTTATGAACTAGAAACAAGGAAACTCCCCGGCTCCTGGGAGACAATGGCATGCCAGCTCCATGCCCACTGCCGGTTCCCGTCTACCCAGGTCCTGATATCCTTCAGCTTTCACCAGACCATCAAACTTGACTGAAGGAGCACCCGAGTAAGAGGAGGGTGGCCCCTCCCTGGGGGGGCACAAGCCAGGGAGACATTGGTGGAACAAGGTGCTAGGTCAGGGTTCAGGAGGGACCTGGGGTGAGGGGGCCTCAGACTGGATGGGATAAGCTGGAGATGCCTGAGGGATGCCCCAGGACAGGTGGGAAAAAGAAAGAAAAAAAAAAAGAAGCTTGCATCTCCCTTTTTCTGATATGCAGTACAAGTGCACATTCCACAGAAAATAAGAATGATACCAGTGGTAGCAGCAGTAATCCTCATCAGTACAAACATTCCCAGCAAAACAACCACTGTTAGCACTACTGCTAATATAACAGAGAAAGATAACGACTTGATTGCCATTACTTATGCTACTTCTAACAATACTGCCACTATCTCCATCACCTTAGAAATAAGTGACATAAGGTGTACTCCGAGGAAAGAGCATGCCAAACCCAGTGCCACCACCACTTCAGCCACACCAGTTCATTCAGGTTGTAGTTCATCTACCTTACTTAACAATTGCAGTTCAAATGGTGATATTGGAAGCGTCTCAAATGATACAGATTTCTTAGACCTCTCTTTTGTAGATGAGAAAAATGACAGTGACACTCATATTAGTATTCCACCAGTGGTACTGTCATCTTCTGTTTTGTTCCTGTCTAATTTGACCAAAAAATCTTTGGCAAAAAAGATTCTTCATCTTCTTCACACATGTTAAATTTTTCCAGGGTCACATCCACTGTATGGCAGCATTTTACTTTGCATCCAGAAGATGTCACACAGCTATCTGTGTGCACTGCAAAGCTCATACTAGTCAAGGTAGGCAAACAAGCCATCTCGCCACCATTGGTTTGTGGAATCATATAAAAAAAATTTCACTGTGAATTCTGTAGCAGCAGTTCAGACAGCCCAGGGATCAAGCAGAAGAAAACCACTATAATGCAAGCATTTCAATCAAGGCAGAGTTTTTCTTCTAATCATCCTCTCTCATGCAAAATCACAACACACATAGGTAAGATGATAGGTCTTGACTTCCGGCCTTTCTCTCTCTTGTTGAAGACACTGGTTTCAAAAGGCTTGTGAAGTTACTTGACCCCATTACAGTCTTCCATCTCGTACCACATTTAGCCCTACTGTCCTACCTTCCATCTATATTGCAGTGAAAAACAAAATTTGTGAAAAATAAAATGTGCTGAAAGTGGGCTTATTCACTTCATGTCTGAAATCTGGACAAGCACTACTGCTTGTAATGCACATCTGTCTTTGACAGCTCACTGGGAGCAGTTTGTTGGAAATGACAATGACATGCAGAATGCTGCTGGATCAGATCCGGACACTGATGGTGCTAGTGCATTGCGAAAAATTGCTCTTTTGCATGTTACTATTTTTGAGGGAGAACATACTGCTGCCAGTATCTTTTTGAATATAAATGTCATGATGAATAATTTGTTACTGATAATGCTAGAAGCATGTTGAAAGCAATCAGTGATGGGAGTTATGAACATGTTCCCTGTTTTGCATATACTATAAATCTTGTAGTGTGTAACATCCTAGGTGGTAATAAAGTAGTTTGTAATTTACTCAGCGTTGCACAAAAAATCTGTGGTCATTTTCATCATTCAGTAAAATCAAATGAGTACTTGAACAATTTCCAAAAGGAAACTAATTGTCCACAGCATCTCTTGATCCAAGATGTCGAGACCAGGTGGAATTCAACATTTTATTACGTTGAAATGGCTGCTAGAGCAAAAACTAGCACTTCATGCAATGGGGATTGAGCATGATATTGGTGGCAGTATAACTCAAATGCAGTGGGGTATAACAGAAGCGATTCTTGATGTGTTAAGACCATTTGAACAAGCAACAAAGGACCTGAGTGCTGAATTGTCTTCCCCGAGTCAGGTCATACCCATGATTCGCATCTTGTTGCACAAGATGGAAGCATTCCAGCAAAAAAAGATGTTCCTCAAGAGGTTGCATCTCTTGCAAATATTTCCATCGAAGTATGTTCTTGCAACAATTCTTGACCATCATTTAAAAGTGTCTGTTTTACCAAAGGAGATCGCAGCATCTTTTAAAAATGATTTAGTAAGGGAGGTTCAGTATGTTAAAAACACTATGCCTGCTTTCAGTAACATGGAAGGTCAGTTTGTTGATAGTACTGGTAATGAGTGTCACTCTCAGGAAAATTAAAGTGATGGCACTGGATTTGGCAATGTACAGGCAGCAGGTGATACCACTACAATTTCAACAACACTATAATCTGGCTGTGATATGTGGGCTCACATCAGTCTTTTAGAAGACACAGACTCAAGACGAAGATTCCATTTTTAGGAATACTATTACTGCAGAGTATATGGTGGTTAGTTACTTGGGGTAACAAAAGCAACACTTCAAAACAGATCCCTTAAAATACTGGATGTCAAAAAAGATGATGTGGCCTATACTCACTCAAGTAGCAGTAAAGTATTTGGGCTGCCCTCCTATGAGTGTGCCCCCTGAAAGAATATTTAGTACTGCAGGTTATGTTGTAGTTACACACAGGTCCAGTCTCAAGGCAGAGTGGGTAGAAGAACTTGTTTTCCTGAAAGTAAATTTCCCACTGCTAGATTACGACTATGAATTATATACTTTTATTTTGTTGGACTTAATGTAACATTGCTCATGTGTTTGTCTTTCTACTGTTCACCAGCCATTTTATCTGTTTCTTCACCACTATTGTTTCTTGGACTAGTGGTACCATGAGTAACGGGTGCATCCTGTCTGATCCAGCTGATACGGGTAGGCTGGATCAACCTGGGATTCATACTTTGCTGTTTCACAAAGAATGAATGTATATATTCAATCTGGTTTTAAAATAGTCGATGTGCAATGCTGGGCAAGATGCACAAGAAGGTCATAATAATTTGAAATGACCTGCAGTCACCAACCTGTTTTAAAATGTATTGTCTCAGAAAGTAGCAGAGATTAAAGAAATCTGGGTGAGTAACCATAGCATATCCCATGTGATGCATCATTTATTGCTGTCATCAGTAGCTGCAACATAGTCCCTGAAAGACCAACTGAAGGAAAAAAGCAATGCATTGCTTAGTTGCTCTGCATGGCAGGGCCCATGGACTGCATTCAGCATCAGTTGTCATCTCAGATGCTGAATGCATCAGTCCACCAGCCTGACATGTAAGCCATGTTACACCTCAACTGAGGCTAGTGTGACTCAAAATGACTGTGGTAAAGTATGCGTAGGGCATGGTCCTTATTAACTTTAGGGTAGGAAACTAACTTCGGAGGCAGAGTTACCATGGCCCCTGCTTTGAACTTACTTTTCCAAAACTGTGCCAGTTGTAACATCTGTAATGATATGGGAGGATGGGAGGGCCTTGTCATGCAGAGTCATCCCTTTCGTCAAGTGCGTGTCAGATTTGATTTACAGCTGAAACAAAATTAAATAGCACGATGTGCGATGCTGGGCAAAAGGCACAAGGTCATAGTAATTTGACACGACCTGTGGTCACCAACCTTTTTTTTTTTTATTTATTGTCTCAGAAAGTAGCAGAGAAATCTAGGTGGGCAACCATAGTATATCTCATGCATTGTGTCATTCACGATGTGTGACACTGGGCAAGATGCACAAGGTAAAAACAACCTGCCTGCCACTAACCTTGTATGTTGACTTTTTAACTTGATGATAACCTATTAATGTAACTTATTAATCTACCTATTAACATAGTAAGTTCTTTATATATTATGAATGAAGATTTTATTTCTGATGACAACTCAAATACCCTTGATACTGTGTTGTTATTAACAATTACACGAGACTGAAATGTCCAAACGTTTTTTATTAATAATACAAGAACTTGACAAATACAAATATCAAAAAAAACAATCTTTTGCACAGTCCTACTTAATGCAGTCCTTGGTGCGAGTAATATAGTATCTTAACCCTTAGGCTGCAGACAGAATTAGAAAGTATAGGTATTTTGGACTAATATATCAGTCCATGGCCATGCAAGGGTTAATATTCTATGTACATTGAAATTATGGAGCAGTGCCTCACCCTGGTTGGCGTGCTCAGGAGAATATACACATGTGTATCATCTGATTTAGTGTAAATTCAGATATCACCTTTGGTAGAAACTTAAAGTCTTTGTGAAAAATCAAATAAGGAAGCTCACACATTAGAGCCCAAGGCTTGGAAATCCTTCAAGTGGAGGGCATTGCAACTAAAAACAATGTCTTCCATGACAGGAAACATAAGCCACAACTTGTGGCAGGCTCAAAAGGGGTCAACGTCAGTTTCTCCAGTATGAAATTCAAATCCCAAGGCAGGACTGGATTATGGCTAGGAGGTTTCATATGAAGAATACCACTCAGAAACATATGGGACACCTCTAACTGGGCAACCATATGACCATCAATAGGGGCATGGAAAGCTGATATAGTGACCAAATGCACCTTAACAGAGGAATACTGCTGACCAGAGTAAGACAAAGAAAGCAAGTATTCCACCACAGCATTCACAGGATATAAAAAAGGGTCCATATTCCAGGAAGCAGCCCATAAAGTGAAATGCTTCCATTTCAGGGGATAAGTATGTCTAGTAGAATATTTCCTAGCCACAATCAGGACATCAGCTACCTTAGGGGATACCCCAAAATGTGCAATGGCTATGTCTTCAGGAGCCATGTATACAGGATGTAGGGATGTCAAGTCTGGATGGACCAGAGATCCCTTGTCCTGTGGCAACAGACCCGACAGGGAGGTAAAGACACAGGAGACACCACCACCAGATAGATGTTGAAGGAGTGGAAACTATATCTGGTGAGGCCAAAATGGAGCAATGAGGATGAGAGTGGCACTGTCCACCTCAGCTTGAACAGAACCCTCTGTTTAGAGCAATGGGGAGAAATGAGTGTAGGAATTTCCCTTTCCAGGAGAAGGACAATACGTCTTGCCAAAAAACTCTAGGCCCTGTAATAAGTGAGCAGAAACACAGCAGTTCTGCACTGTGTGGAGACACAAAAAGGTCCAGCTCTGGATGACCCCATCTTGAGAAGAGGTTGTTTACCATAGAGTTCAGCAGTTCCATTTCATGCACCAGGGACTGAGACCTGCTTAACCTGCCTGCCAAGACATTTTTGGGGACCAGATAGAAACACAGCTAATAGCTGATGGCCGTGAGACAGGGTCCCATACCATACCTTCACTGCTCCCCTGCATAGGAGATAGGAGTAAATGCCCATTTGTTGATGTAATGCGTCACACTGATATTGTCCATCTGGATTAGCAGAGGACTGGGGCAGAGATAATCCTGGAAAACCTGGAGGCTGTACAGAACAGTCTGCATTTCCAGGACAATTATGTGCAGCTAGGCCTCCACCTTGATCTATGACACTTGTGTCTGGTAAGGGCCGAGATGAGCACCCCAGGTGGAGTCCGAGGCATCTGTGATGAGGATCTGTCTATACAGAAACAGGTACAAGGAATGGAACATCATTCAGGAAGTTGTCACGATCCACCCACCACAAAAACTCTCTGTGAAGAGGAGACATGATGAGAACCATTTGATCCCACTCATCTGTCAACTGATCCCAATGGACCCTGAGAGTTCACTGAGGGATTCTCATACGAAGACATGCCAGTGGCATAGTCACTATGGCAGCAGCCATGAGACCCACGAGATGGAACACTATGTTCGCAGAGACAGAGGTTTTTGTATACCAAGTGTGCTAGAGCTATTAGAGTGTCTGCCCTGTCCTGTGGCCAGAGTGCACATCCCTACTCTCCATATCCAAGCATTTGGTAAAGACCCATTGTGCAGAAGACTAGCCAAAGGGCAATACTTTGAAATTATAGTGTTCTCCCTCCAGCATAAAGTGGAGGTATTGTCTGTGGGATTTTCTGATCTTTACAAGAAGGTATACATCCTTTATGGCAGAGAACAGAGTTAGTCCCCCATTTACAGAAGAGAAAGAGCTTGCAACAATACCATTCAAAAGGAAGGAGGCAGAAGATAATCTGGAAGAATTTTTAACAGCCCCAGAGTGTGCACCCTTGAAATGACCTTCTCTGTAGTGAACTCCCACCATTGTTTAAGCTGCAGGGTGATCCGCGCCCCCACAATTACCCATGGAGGTGGGAGCTGAGGTGGGGGGAGAGACAGAAAACAGTCAGGTGGAACTGGGGGCAGCAGGGTCACCAAAATCCATTCATTTGGGTTCTTTTGTGTGGGCACCAATGGGGTGAGGGGACCTAGAAGGGGGCACCTCCTCTATCATGGCCTTGTAGGAGTGGGATACAGGGACTTTACGGACCTTAAAGTCATTGCTGAATTTTGAAGGCCACGTACGGTCTCTTCAACATAATAGCCAAATGGTGTTACATAGAAACATAGACTTTGACGGCAGATAAGGACCACTTGGTCCACCCAATCTGCCCATTTCTCTACCTACTGGATAAGTTGCAGATTCTAGTTAACCAACAGCCTACTTCCTGCCACCCCCTACTACAATTGCCTTGTGTCTGTCCCATGCATGTTTGAATTCCCCCACTGTTTTAGCACCAACAACCTCCCCAGGAAGGCAGTTCCACACATCCACCACTCTCTCCGTGAAAAAAGATTTCCTCACATTACCCCTGAGCCGTCCCACCTCTATCTGTAAATTGTGTCCCCTTGTTCTTACACATCTCTTTTTCTGAAAGATGCTACCCTCCTGGACTTTGTTGATTCCCTTGAGGTACTTGAACGTTTCTATCATGTCCCCCCGTCCCTCCTTTCATCAAGGGTATACATATTATGCTCTCTCAGTCTCTCTTCATATGATTTCTGATGCAGACCCTGCGCCATTTTAGTTGCCCTCCTCTGGACTGCTTCCATCTTGTCTATGTCCTTGCGTAGATGAGGTCTCCAAAACTGCACACAGTACTCCAGATGGGGTCTCACCAACTGTCTGTACAGAGGGATAACCACTTCCCTTTTTCTACTGGTGATGCCCCTTCTTATGCATCCCAGTATCCCCCGGCTCACCTTACTGACTTCTCACATTGCTTACCAACCTTTAGATCATCTAATATGACTACCCCCAAGTCCCGTTCCATTTTTGTTGTTGTTAGTACCTCCCCTGCTATTGTGTACTCTTCTCCTGGATTTTTATTTCCCAGGTGCATTATTTTGCACTTCTTTGCATTGAATCTAAGTTGCCATATGTCTGACCATTCCTCCAACCTTGCCAAGTCCCTTCTCATTCTTTCTACACCCCCTTGTGTATCAACTCTGTTATAGATCTTTGTATCATCTGCAAAGAGGCATACCTTTCCCTCCAGACCCTCTGCAATGTCACCTATAAAGATGTTAAAGAGGATTGGACCCAGTACTGAGCCCTGAGGTACTCCACTAGTGACCCCCCTTTCTTCGGAATGTGTTCCACTCACTATTACCTTTCTGTGTCCTGTTGTGCAGCCAGTTTGTTACTCAGGCTACCACCCTGGGACCCACTCCCAGGCTGGCTAACTTGATTATTAATCTTTTGTGCGGGACTGTGTCAAATGCCTTGCTAAAGTCTAGGTAGGCCATATCCACAGCCCCTCCCTGGTCTATTACTTTGGTCACCCAGTCAAAGAAATCTATTAGATTCATCTGACATGACCTTCCTGCTGTAAATCCATGCTGCTTTGGGTCCTGTGCCCCGCTGGCCTCTAGGTACTCAACAATTCTTTCCATCAGAAGTGATTCCATCATTTTCCCCACCACTGAGGTCAAACTTACAGGTATTGACCCTTTAATGGCAGCATTCAAAACCACCTGTTGTACATCATTGGCAAAGCCAGCAATTCTGAGCCAAGAATATCTCCTCATGCAAATGCCAGAAGCTGCAGCCCTGGCAAAAGCATCAGAGCTGATGTTTGCCACCCATAGCACCAGCAGACAATGTTTTTAGCATAAAAGTCTTGGCAGAGGCATCAGGCAAAGCCTTAGCAGCAGTACTAGTAGCTTTCCACTGGCTGTTTTGATACTGGATCATGCGGGCCTGGTAGTTAGCAGTTCTAAGGACCAATGATGCTGAGGCATAAATATGTTTGCTCATCACATCCAGCCTCCTAGATTCCTTATCAGGAGGCAAAGAGCTCATATGTCTAGGAGCTCAAGACCTACCATGAGCAGCCATGATGACCAACTAGTCAGTTTCTGGCTGGTTAGCATAATAAGGCTTAGCAGAAGATGCAGGATACTGCTTATCATCCTTTCTAGAAACTGCAAGCAGGGAGCTTGGTCTGACCATGCAGCCACATTAGCATCCTCTAATTAATGCAGGATATATAGGTGGAATAATGGAGGGAGAGCAGGGCACCTCCAAAAATTCAGTGAGATTCCTTTTAGTGGACTCTTCCTCTTCCACCTCAAATCCCATGCCAGACTGCATTTGTTTCATCATGGCTTCTAAAGATGAATCCTCAGGAGGAGATATCAGGGTGTAAACCACCAAGTCCTCACTACAGGATGACAAGGGTTAAAACTAGAGCGAGGGAGACCCTCCCAAAATTGTTCTTCATATTCCTCCTGTAAGTGCATGAGGTCAGGATTATCTTCTATTTCATCATCATCAGTACACACAGTGATGGGAGCCACAGAATGGACCACAGATGCTGGTAGCAGCTGAGAGACAGGAATCTGTGGTGCACTATTGGAACCCATCAATGGGGACTGAGTACCAAAAGGCCCCATCAACAGAATAACTGCCTGCATTGGCAATACTGGCAGAATGCATTGAATCATTTCATAAAATTACGCTAGCACAGCCTGGGAATCAAAAACACCCTACAACGGGGCCGTGACTACTTATGTTGATGAGTCTTGGCCTGATGACGATGGTGTCATACTGTCCATAGTAGGTACGGCAGTGCCTAAACCAAGCTCTGACCTTGGTGTCTCAATGATGGTTGGGGTCTGCAGTCAACACCACCAGAATGGGCATTGACAAGAGCTTACCTTGTCTCAGTGGCATCTGGGATCTCACTGGTGAAGCAGATTTGTTTTTTTCTTTGTGTTTGTGCTAATGGCCAGATGATGAGGAGGTCCACAATCATGACCATTCCTTGTCCCTATCCTTGGACTTTGATGGCCACCTTTTGGCTGTCTGTGGGCGAGAAGCAGATTTTGAACCTTTTTCCTTCTCCACAGCTTTCAGAATCTTGAGTAGAAGGACATTTTCTAGAGCTTTCTTATGGTGAAACTGAATACAAATGGCTCCATTCTGTGGCGTGAGGGTCAGTACTAAAGTTAATAGGACAATGTCTCAGTTTGTAAATTATTTACTATGTAGTGTATCAAAAAATAAAGTGTAACCATTTCAAACACAAGGCTGTAGCTCACCCACATGATACAGCATGGCTTATGGCATGAACAGGGGGCAATACAATGTCGATCAAGTCTCCCAGACCATAGTATCCACAGCTAGTGTGCTGAACGAAAAAAAAAAGCACCACATCATATGGCAGGTTGTATGCAGCTCTATTCAAACCATGTAAAAAACAAACTAAACAGCTGTCGCTCATCAGACATACCAGACCGTACCACGGTGGTCACGCTGCATGCTTACATATCGACTAAGTTAATCATCAGAGCATGATCTTTTCTTCCCCATGTGAAGCTTCTTGGTTTCTTGAGAGGGGTTAGCCTGCACCACTTCTTCACAGAGCATGGTCACTTGCTAGAAACACAGACAGAGAGACATTACTTAGAGGTAAAGACAGTGTAGCTCAAGACACATACCAACTTTTGTTACACAGTACAATCCAACTGCATCAAAATTGGGTAAGGGATAAAAAGATAGTGGGGGAACTTTGCACTTAGATCCTAAATTAGGACCTCTTTAAAAAATGAACCTAGGATCACCTTTCATTGGGGGAAAATTTGACAGACTCTTTAGTACAGTGTAGTCATTGCATGCACTTTCTAATTCTGTGAACACCCATTATTTTACCCATCCATGATCCGGACAGTGCGTTGAGATTAAATAATTCATCAACTGCAGCACGTCTGTTATATATTTTTTGATTTGTCCCTGTGGTTTAGGGTATGTTAGCCATACCAAGAGAGCTTTAAAAACAAGATTGGGTAAACATAAAGCCTCAATACATAATAGCAATGATGACTATATAATGACAAGACACTATAGGGCTGTGGGACATGGATTGGCTGCCACACTTAGATTCGTGGGTCTGGAGAGAGTTGAACTTGGTGTATGTAGAGGCGATATTGTACAAAAACTGAATCAAAGAGAAGTGTTATGGATCTGTACATAGAACACAGTGGCACCCCTTGGCCTCAGTGAGGATATTCTGTTGCATACTTATTTGTGGCTGTAGCATGACTTGTTTGCTCTGCTGCTATATCTGATGCCTTGTTACATGCACTTGTGAATGCAACATGACTTGTCAGGTCTGCTGCCTTTTAATACTTTATTGATCTGTTACTTGAAAAACCTTGTTTTTATGTATTGATTAAATTTAATTTATCTTTGTCTTCTCCATTCTCACCTGCACACCTGTCTTCACAACTGCCACATATCTGAGCACTGTGCACTTACTGTTGACTGTCTTTAAGAGATGGCCTTTTAAAAACTCACATGGGAAACCAAAGATCATGCTCTGATGATGAGTATTATCTTCATTGATACATAAACTTGCAGCATGACTGCCGTGGCAGGGCCTGGCATGTCTGATGAACAAGGCCTATTTGTTTTTTGTTCATGGTTTGGATAGAGCTGCCTACAACCTGCCATCTGATGTCAATCAAGTCAATCAGATTTATTTATACACTGGAAAGTAAGTGAGCAAAAATGCCCATTTTCACAAACGTCCAGTGTGGTATATAAAATACTGGTAGCATAAAACAATGGAAGTAACAGTAGAATAAAGACAGATCAACATATTACAGCATAGGTAAAATAAACATAAGTGGAAACAAAACAGATCAACATAATACAAAGGGTTACGAAATCCTATGATATGAAGGCTGAACTAAAACACTCAGTGTTCCAGAATAAAGTGCTGAATAAAGATGAAAGTTCTAGAATACAGGAGTTGGAGGGACTGGAGGTCACAAGGGAGGTGGTGGTGAGAGGAGAGGAAAGAAGAGGGAGGGAGGGGATGTGGTGCTGTTTTTTGGTTCAGCACTCCAGCTGTGGATACTATGGTCTAGGAGACTTGATCGACACTGTATTGCCCCCTTTTCATGCCATAAGCCATGCTGTATTGATGTGGGTGAGCTACAGCCTTGTGTTTGAAATGGCTGCACTTTATTTTTTGATACACTATTAAATAAAAATTTACAAATTTCAACATAGTCCCCTTCACTTTAGTGCTGACCCTCACTCCACAGAGTGGAGCCGTTTCTATTCAGTTTCACTGTTACACTGTGCACGTACCCAGGAATGTAACATTAAGAGCTACCCTTCCTGCTGCTTTTTTTAAGCCTTCTTATGGTGTTGCCTCATAGCCTGGTTGACGTTCTGACAATCTCATGTCCTCACGTTGTGAGACTGGCCCAAACAGCACACACAAATTGTGTGTGTATCCTCTTTATAAATCTTATCTCTGCACTTATCAATACCAAGATAAAGGCTCTTTCGACTTCGGAGGTATTCAGAGATGATGATATAACACTTTAATAAAAGTAAAAAGAACAAACAGCGATGGTTAACAGTCATTCCTTCAGCAAGTCCAACAAGGATAATTGATGTCAGGAAAAATAACTGAGGAGTGATGGAGCCACCCACACTTATGTACACGTAGATGCTGCATGTCACTGGGCAGCTCCCAGCTAGCAAAAGTTTTCATGTTGTTCTCATGCTGATGCCTTATAGTTCCACAGGTATTGCCTAATGAAGGAGATATCTTCAAAGATCTGCAGTTATTTCGGCATCTATAGAGTGTGCCAGGTTCCATATCTTCATCGCCTCTGTGCGTAGGTTTAAGGGTCTGGTACCTCATTGTTTGTTTATTAGTACACTGTAGTGGTATTGTCTGTTCTTATTTGAACTATTTGACAAGACAATAGTGAGTAGAAGAACTTCATTAATATGCACAATGCCATTAGTTCTGTCAGGTTTATGTGAACCATGCGTTCCAGATCCCATTTACTGTTCTGCCGCATAAGGGTCCTTCCCAACCTAGTACGGAGACATCACTTGTAAGCACCTGAGTAGGAGACAAGTAAAGGAAGGGAATGCCCTCTCTGAGGAGAGAATCACCCAGCAAGTCAAAAAAGGGGATATGACTTTCTTCAGATACGTGAGCAAAAAGAATGTAAGTGGTGATATGGAGAGGATCAGAAGAATGGGGGGGGGACACTGCAGAGAAAGCTAAAATTTTAAATGTATGCTTCTGCTTAGACTTCACAGTGGAGATGGGAAGGGGACGGACAGACAGACATGTACTAACAGGCACTGTAGGGAGTGGACACAAGTCCATTTTCAGAGGTGAGAGTCCACTGGGGATTGGAAGCCCTAAAAAAAAACAAGGCCATTGGGGCCAAACGGGATCCACCCAAGGGTACTAAAAGAACTGAGCACAGTGCTAGCCGCCCTATGGCAACACTATTCAGCAACTCCTTGGAGACGGGTAGTTCCAGAGGACTGGAGGAGTGCTGATGTGGTCCACCTGCACAAGAGTAAAAGCAGGGAAAAGGCTAGCAATTACAGACCTTACGTCTCACTTCAGTGGTGGGGAAATTAATGGAGACTCTGCTGAAGGTGAGACTGAGTGGGGTACCTGGAGGCAAATGGGCTGCAGGACCACAGGCAGCATGACTTCAGACTAGAGAGGTCATGTCAAACAAACCTCATAGATTTCTTTGACTGGGTAAAGAGGGAGGTGGATCAGGGTAGGGAAGTGGATGTGGCCTAGCTAGACTTCAGTAAGGCTTTTGGCACTGTACCACACAGGAGGCTGTTTAAGAAACTTAGCAACCTGGAGGTGGGGAACAAGGTGGTAAGCTGGATATCTAACTTGTTGAAAGATAGGAGGCAGAGGGTGGAGGTAAACGGCAGTCACTTGGGGGATGAAAGAGTGACCAGTGGAGTAACACAGGGACTGGTACTGGGTCCTGTCCTTTTCAATGTCTTCGTAAGTGACATTGCTGAGGAACTGGAGGGGAAGGTGTATCTCTTTGCAGATGACAAAAATCTGCAACAGGGTGGACACCCAGGAGGAGGTGAAGAGAATGAAAAGGGATCTGGGGAAACTAGGTAGAGTGGTCTAAGGTGTGGCAGCTGGGTTTCAATACCAAAAAGTTCAAATTCACGTACCTGGGTGGAAAACCCAGGACCATGTATAAGATATTGGGAGGTACTTAACAGTTACCAAGCAAGAGACATACCTTGAGGTAATCTTATCTGACAATCTCAAGGTTGCAGGGCAGCGTGACAAGGTAGTAGGCAAGACTAACCAAATAACTTCAATGAGGAACTCAGCACTCAGTTCACATAATACCACACACCAAACTGTTACTCAGCGCTCATGGACACAGTTTATTCAGCCACCACATAAACTCGGAACAGTACAGCTAGGCCTGCATAGCCCATGGAGGTATCCCACAATGCCCAATGTTTCACAGCCACTTACCGGGTGCTTTGTGACAAAGTTGAGTGCTGAGTCCTTTATTGAAGTTATTACACTTGTTGGACTGCAAGCACTGACATCATGGTCAGCGGCCCTCTCACCTGTTCCTGAAGGCTAACCAGATTCTGGGATGTATAGGTAGGGGGATTTCTAGCAGCAGAATGGAGGAGGTGTTGCCACTGTATCACTCACTAGTGAGACCCCACTGGAGTACTGGGTCCAGTTCTGGAGGTTGTACCTCAGCAAGGACACTGAAAGGGTCAATGTGGTCCAGAGGAGGGCTGTCAAAATGTGGCGGGGGTTGCATGGGAAACCATATGAGGAGAGGTGGCAGGAGCTCAACCTGTGCTCCTTGGAGGAGTGGCAAGTGAGAGGGGACATGACATAGACTTGTAAGTACCTCATGGGTTTAACATGGTACAGGAGGGGTCTCTTTCACAGGATGAGGAGCACCACAACTGAACTTGGCACCTTTTCTGGTGCACTCATGCCCAAACAGCTAAATTTAATCCCCTTAATTTGTACCAGCTCCTTAGAAGTTGCTGTTTGTCCTGAATTTAATCTCTGTAATTTGTACTAGCTTCTTATGAGCTGTTGCTTGTCTGTGACTATTTTTTTATTAAAGGAAAACACACCTTCATATCTTTTAAATTTTACTTGTTTCCATGTGAAAAGAAAACTCTTTTCATGTAGCTGTTAGAGATGCATGCATCTGCCTTAGTCAGTTTTCACACTTCGTACTAGACCCTGTAGCTGTTCTGGGAGGCTCTTTTTGGTGGTTGTAGAAATCTCATTGTCCCTGAGAGCTGTATTAGTATATGAGAACATGATGCATAATCAACCTTTAAAGTCCCCAGTATGCCTGTCTGCTTAATTAGTCTTCAAAGAAAAAAACTGCAAGAAGGTATGAAATATGACTTTTACCTTCAGTGAGCTTTGAAAACTATCTGAGTTGTAATGCAGGGTTTTTACCTTTAAACTTCCTTCAGTTTATGTTTCCAGAGAGTTTTTGCAGAGTATTTGTTCTTTCAGCATAGAGATACATGATACAAATGGTTGATCTGAAATCATGTTCTCATATGCTAATGCAGTTCTCATGGACAATGAGATTTCAACAACCATGAAGTGGAGATCCCCAAGACAGTCACAGGAGCTACCATGAGCAGTGAAAACAAACTAAAGGTAACACATATAGCCCTAACAGCTACAGGAAAGGAGTAGTCAGTTGACATGGAAACAAATAAAATTTAAATGATATGAGGGTGTAGTGTTCCTTTAAGTTGTTTTGGTAGTTATTTCTGCACTGCCTTTTCCAACTTCATTAACCTTCTATCTCTTCTAACTTTTCCCCTACTGTCTCCCTGTTTATTAGTGCTCTCCCTCTGTAATTCTTGGTTCTCTCTCCCCTCCCTGCTATGAGTGTTGAAACCCTTTCCTCTCCCCTTCAGCTATTGATGCCTTCTTACTTAACTGCAGAGGTTAATTTTTTTTTTGTCACATTCTTTTACAGGGTCTGAGGGCTAGTTTATGGCTTTAGCCCTCCCCATCCCCCTCGCTGTAATTGCCGCCAAATTCCCCAGTGGAGCCAGCCTGCTGCAGTGAAGGTACGGGCTGAGCTCCATTCTGAACTTGGCGCCTTTTCTGGTGCACTCACACCCAGACAGCTGAATTTGATCTCCTTAATTTATACCAGCTCCTTAGGAGTTGCTGCTTGTCCTGAATTTAATCTCTGTAATTTGTACTAGCTTCTTAGGAGCTGCTGCTTGTCTTTGGCTATTTTTTGGCCCACCTACCCACCTCCACCCCCCATTCTCTATTAAATGCACTATTGCTCTGCCCTCCCTCTCTAATTTTGACTGGAAGTACTGTGGCCACGGTTCAGCCAAGGCGACCAGCCAACCCGCCCACCCAGGGAAGCTTTTTCCCACTGGTACTGTGTGCCAGCTCCCACCCTCCCACCCATCCTATCTGGACACTTACTTATACCCACCCATCCTATCTGGACACTTACTTATATAGTTATTTTGGTCACATGACGCCCGTGAAATAAACCAAGTGCCCGGTTTGTCATTAGGTCCTTATCTTGAGCTCTGCTAGACGCAGTCTCGGGCATTTGTCCACACTCTAAATCTACCAAGGCTTATATATTGAAATTGCACCAAAAATGTTCTTTGCTCCCTTCTCCTCTCTTTGTTGTACTTCCCTAACACTATTCAAAGTGAGAAGCTTCTATTCCTCCCTGGGCTTCACAACTCTTAGCTCTTCACTTGCTGACTCCTCTCTTCCTTGGCCAGCACCCCCTGACAGTACATTTATCACATCTACTACTAAACCACTCTACAATGCTCCAAGTAATTATAACATTAGCATCCACGCTAATTCTCACTACTGATGTTCAATGTAACCCACTCATTATAACACCCCCCCCTTAAGCTCTAATCCCTTCTTGTTAAACAACTCCCACCCACAGTGGGATAAGACTACTAACACCCTAGCAATCTCTTCAGTCTCAGGTTTCACCTACATCCATAGGGCTATTACACTATTCTGTGCATACTCTCACTCCCATTTCTCCCCTCACAAGAAACAGACTCTGTCCATGTGTTACAGGAGGACTCAACAATGTAAATTGCCTACCACCTCAACTAGAACATGATCCTTAAAATCATTTTTATGCTTTTCCTTTGCTCTGGCAATTTTGAGTTAAACCACAGACCTACAAAATCACCAAGGTTACCACCAAATTATATCTCTGCTAAGGGGTTAAAAAGGATGCTCTTAAACATATGCAGTCTCCAGAAGAAACTTAACTGAAATACTAGCATGGGTCTCTCATACTCTACCAGACATATTAGTTCTAACAGAAACCTGGCTAAAAAGTTCAGTCACAAGTCAATTTTTAGCACTACTGCCTACTCCCTCCATAGGGTAGACAGAGTTACCAGAGGGGGCAGAGCTGCCATTTATCTAAATGAGAAGTTGTCTGCTACTGTTATCGGAGCCACCTCAAAACCAAAGGAATTTGAGTACCATGCACTAAAAATAGCTATTTCGGCAGCAGAAACAATAAATATAATTGGATGCTATGGACCTCCTTCTGCAGACTTGGACATCCTGACCCACACAGAAACATAGAAGTTGACAGCAGATAAGGACCGCAAGGCCCATCCAGTCTGCCTATTTTTTTCTACCTTATGGATTGTGCCATAGGCCTGTACTCTGTCAATGGCCTATCTATTCATATTCATCTGTATTGCTCCTTTATGCCTATCCCATGCCTGTTTGAAGCCCTGCACTGTATTCATATCCACCACTTCCTGAGGTAGGCTATTCCATGTATCCACCACCCTTTCTGTAAAAAAAAAGAACTTCCTCACATTACCCCTTAATCGGCCTCCCTCTAATCTCATGCTGTCTTCTTGTCCTGCTATTTTTCTTATATTGAAACATGTTAGACTCTTTCACCTTGTTAAATGTTGTTTGAATGTTTCGATCATATCACCTCACTCCCGCTTTGCTCTAGGATATACATACTGAACTCCGTTAATCTGTCCTCATATGTTTTCTGATGCAGTCCCTGCACCATTTTTGTTGCCCTTTTCTGGACTGCCTCCATTTTGTTAATGTCCTTGTGCAGGTGCGGCTTCCAGTACTGCACACAGTACTCCAGAAGGGGCCTAATCAGTGTCTTGTAAAGAGGGATTATTACCTCCCTCTTATGACTTGCGATACCCCTACTAATACACCCAAACATCCCTCTAGCCTTACCTACTGCTTTAGTGGTCTGCTTGAATGATTTCAGGTCATCTGTGATGATGATGATGCCCAAGTCTCTTTCTTCCCTTGTGATTGCCAGCAACTCCCCTCCCAACCTATAGGTGGCTTCAGGGTTTCTCTTCCCTATGTGCATGATCTTGCACTTCTTTGCTTTAAACCCCAGTTGCCACTCTTCCGACCATTTTGCCAGTTTATCCAGATCTCTTCTCATTCTGCCCACCCCATCTGGATCATCTACTCTGTTGCAGATCTTGGTGTCATCTGCAAACAGACAAACCTTACCCTCCAGTCCATCTGCAATGTCACTGATGAAGATATTGAAGAGGACTGGCCCCAGGACTGATCCCTGAGGTACCCCACTTGTGACTTGCATCTCTTCTGACTGTATACCGTTTACTACCACTCTCTGTTTTCTGCCCACTCAACCAGTTTGCCACCCAGTTGACCAACTTCTGACCCACCCCGAGCCTACCCAGCTTATTAATCAATCTTCTATGTAGAACAGTATTGAAAGCTTTGCTGAAGTCAAGGTAGGCAACATCAACTGCACCCCCTTGGTCCACCACTCTGGTTACCCAGTCAAAGAAATCTATGAGATTAGTTTGACAGGACCTTCTAGTTGTAAACCCATGCTGTCTTGGATCCTGTGCTCCTATGGATTCCAGGTGTTGCACTATCCTTTCCTTAAGGAGTGCCTCCATAATCTTGCCCACTACTGAGGTAAGACTGACTGGTCTGTAGTTCCCTGCCTCCTCCCTGCTACCACTCTTGTGGAGCGGATCACATGAGCCCTTCTCCAGTCTTCTGGGACCTCTCCAGTGCTCAGAGACTCACTAAACAGTTCTGATAATGGCTCTGCTAGTTCCACCCTTAGCTCCTTTAGTACCCTGGGATGTATGCCATCAGGTCCCATTGCCTTGTCCACCCTGAGCTTAGTGAGCTCTTGTAGGACCCTTTCTTTTGTGAAGGGACTAGTGCCACCCCTTCCCCTGTGTCCATGGTGCTGAGCTGTGGGCTCCTGCCCTACCTTCTCCTCAGTAAATACTGAGCAGAAGTATCTATTTAGGATAGATGCTTTTTCATGGTCCTCCTCCTCACTCCCCCTTATCCCTTTGATCTTAGAATACTCCTCTGGACTTTCTCCTTTCACTAATGTATCTATAGAAAGTCTTGTCCCTTCTTTACTGTTCTGCTAGTGTTTCCTGGTTTGGGCCTTTGCCTGCCTTACTGCCTTCCTGCTTCTCTTAGGGAAGTTTGGTATGCCTTCCTATCTTCATCCCGCTGTGTTCCTTATATTTCCTGAAGGTCAGCCTTTTGGCTCTGACCTTTTCTGCTACTGTTTTGAGAACCAAAGTGGTTTCTTTTCCTTCCTTTTCTTCTAACACAATGGGATGTTGCTTCAAGTATTGCATCCTTAATGCTTGCCCACTTTGCCTGTACCCCTCACCTGTATTTCTTCTTGCCAGGGCTAGCTTAACTCTGTTGGCCATCTTATCAAAGTCAGCTCCTCTGAAGTCCCATATTTTTGCCTTGAATGGATGATTTAGTTCTAGTGGCCAAATTGAAACATACCATGTGATGGTCACTGGCCCCAGGTGACCTTCTACCTGGAGATCTGTGATCCTTTCCCCATTAGTCAGTACTAGATCTAGGATAGCTCTGTCTCTTGTGGGTTGTTGTACCAGTTGTTTGAGGCCCTCCCCTGCAGGGAATCCACTATGTGTCTAGTTCTGGTGATGTTCCTGCTGGTATTGACCAATCTGTATCTGGCATGTTGAAGTCTCCCATTATCAGAACCTCCCTTTAGCTGTCATGTTTTGTATATCTTCTAACAGTAATGTGTCTATGTCCCCCTGGTCTGGAGGCCTGTAGACAACCCCAGTTCGTATGGCTGTCCCATTTCCTGTTTCCAGGGTGACCCACAGTTCTTCTGGCTCCTTATGTGTATTCTGAATTTCTGTAGCTTTGATATTTTCATTGACATAAAGGGCCACTTCCCCCTTTTGCACCTCGTCTCTTCTGAACAGTACATAGCCAGGTACTGAAGTCTCCCAAGTGTGGTTACTGGTGAACCATGTCTCACTAATGGCTACTATGTCCAGTTTAGCCTCTGTCATTGTTGCCTGCAGGTCTGGGATCTTGTTTCCCAGACTGCGGGCATTTGTGTACATGATTTTCCATTGGCCAGATTTCGGTGTGTTAGTTGTTGGGTGAGTCTGGTGTTTCCCCTGTGTGTCATATGGGGAGCTAGACCTTTTCCTTACCTGGTGATGCAAATGAACTACAAACATGCTGAACTCTGTTTGATCACTAGATGAGGGGGAGGGGTATTCTTCCCGTTCGATGTATCAGGTGCTGCACCCCTCTCCCCATTTGCTAGTTTAAATATTTTGCAGATGTCAAACATCTGCCCCAATGCACTGACTCCCTCCTTAGTCAGATGCAGTCCATCAAATTTAAAGAACTTTCACTCCCAAAACTGTTGCCAGTTACCTACAAATTTGTGTCCTTTTTCCTGGCATCAGACCTTGAGCCACATGTTTAGCTCCACTTCTCCCTTTCTCTGATCTTCCGTCCATTTGCCCCCCTCTCCCAGACTGGCAGAATCTCAGAGAAGGAGATGCCGGACAAAATGGATGACAGTTTGTCTCCCAGCCTGGTCAGGTGTTCCTTGGTCTCCACAACTGACTGGTTGGCAAGATCATTAGTCCCGATGTGTACCAGGAAGTTGATGTTTTCTTCCGCTTCCGGTCAGTGTCGCTCCACACTGATGTACTTGGGAGACATCTGACCATTACCCCTGGCTGGAGGTAGGTATCAACTCCCCAAATCATGGAGTCTCCTATGATCAGAAGTGTTTTGGATTTCCTTTTTGCTTTTTTTGTTTTGGTCCCTGTTTTAGGAAAGTTTTGTTGTGCCAGCTCCTGTGCTGCAGCGTCCTGCTCTGCAGTGTCCTCTGCCCCTTTGTTTGATTTTGGAGATAGAGGCAGATACCTGCTTGTAGTTTTTATATGGTTTGTGGAGGTGATGCGTTGGAGAGCATTGAGTGATGGGGCACCCGATTTGCCCCTCCTAACCACCTGCCAACCTCCTGGACCAACTACCCTCTGCGGTCAAGATGCTTTAGTTGGATGTTGGGGAAATGGTGGTCGGTTCTTATAATATATTTCCTCCTAAATATGCAATTTGAGGTGCGCAATCTCTGCCCATGCTGCCTGGAGCCAAGCCCTTAGATCTCTAATGGTCCAGCATGTGGGACAGCATCCTAAATCCTGTATAATTGCCCTTTTGAAAAGTGTCCCACAGTATCTGCAGTTAATAATATCAATTCCAGATGAGTTGCTGGGTTTATAACCTGGTCTGAGTAATTAGAAGGAGGAAAATGAAAGCAAAACTTTGATTTTTTGTTTTGTTTGTTGGTTTTTGTATAACTGGTTATAACTAGGTTAAATTACTTGTGCCCCTGTGAGGTAACTGTGTGAATACTCCTCTGATCCTCCCCTTCCTGCTTTGCTATGGAAAATGTCATGGCTGTACTGTCCTATAAAAGGAATGTAGTATGGGGTGGTTGGGGATGGGGGTGGGTGGCTGGGCCCTTCCCATGCCGAAAAAGAAGAACCACAGATAAAAGAAACAAAGAGGCAGGGGCAGAAACAATCAACTAACAACAAATGCAGTAGCCCTGAGAGCTTAGCCTAATGCTAGATAAAACTGTGAAACCTGTAAAGCACCACTTGTAACAATTTCACAGAAGATATTACTTACAAAAGACAATTTGAATCAGAGAAGATTACAGCAGTAATATGTAAGCACAAAACAGTAACAAACCTGAAGCTTCCGGTGATGTCACGGAGCCAGTAGTAGCACATTGAGAGGAGCTCCTCTCCCAAAACCCCTTTAAACTATATATTTTCACAAGAAGCACCCAATTTGCAGAAATGGCAGCGTTAAAGCCTCCCAGAGACAATCAGAATCATATAAAACCAAGAGCTGCTTCCCCGAAAACCAGATGCAGGAGGATTTAAAATTGCACCACGAGAGAAGAGCCGCAGCCCTTCCCCCGATAGCTTGCCAGACACCAATGAGGAACAAGAGCAACTAACTAGGTCGAGATTTGACAGACTGTTCCCTGAATTAAAAGCAATGCGCGCAGAAAATAAATCCGAGTTCAAAAATTTAAACCAGCATTTACAAGGACTTGAAAGAAGAATGGAGGAAGCCGAGAATCGAATTAGTGATACGGAGGACTCATCAGCTAAAATGAATCTCACCCTCCAAGCTCTTCTGCAGTACTCAGAGCAACTACAAATTAAGTGTGTGGATTTGGAGGGAAGATACAGGAGGGAAAATATACGAATACATAGACTTCCAGAAGGGTCAGAGACTGGTCGGATGGTTGATTTTATGGCTGACCTGCTAAAGGACGTGCTGAATTTACTGGCAGGATTCCATCTCGGAATTGAGCGGGCACACAGGGCTTTACAAGCCAAGCCCTCTCCTGACTCAAGACCCAGATCGATTATCCTAAAATTTAATAGTTACAGAGTCAAGGAAGAAATACTGAACACAGCATGGCAACAAAAAGAAGTAAAGTACCTCACGCATAGACTGTATTTCAATCACGACTATCCTCCTGAGATCCAGAAACACAGGCTCCAATATGCTCCCCTCCTGAAAATCCTTTGAGCTAAAAATGTGAAATTTAATACTCCTTACCCAGCCCGATTGAGAGTGTGGTGCTCAGAAGGCACACAGGTTCATGAGACACCGGAGGAGGCTGGGGCGGCCTTGGTGGCCAAAGGCCTCATGGATGCCCCACAACAACTTTCTCCGAACTCGGATTCCCAGCAGGACAAGCGGGTGCTCGGGTAGTGGCTGACGATGACGTCTAAAAGAAAGCGGGGGCGCGGCCTTCTCACGTCGACACTGAACCCTCTGGCAATAATTCGTGCAGCACTAAGGGAATTGCAGGCCAGGAAAGGAACCCAAGTGGAAGACACGCAGGACTGAGACAAGATATGTAAAATAATAAAAGGAGAGATCAGAAGGTTCCTTTGTGACAGTAGTATATGAGCTGCCATATTACTTTTGGCACAAACTGTTAGCGCAATGTTAAAAATACCAACTAACTGCACCGAATAACTGATTAATAACCTGCAAGGGTGAAGGGCAATATGATGATAATTGCTGCAGTATACAAGAAACTCTTAAAACAAATAATAATTATTGGAGGACTAAGACTGCAACCAATTACATATACTGAATCATGCTGTGAAAGGACTACATGAAGAGGGATTTGGACATGGGAGAGATCTTTTCAAAATGAGAGGGGTGGACGGGAGAGGAGATATTTTTGTTGAGATCTTTTTTCTCCTTACAGGTGACATAGAATTTGCTGCTGGCATTCGAGGGGGGCCATCTACATCACACACTGCATTAGATCTAGCAGTGTTAGGAGCCTAAATACGTTTTTCAGTAGGCTCTAAGGGGAGGCCTCTAGTCATAGGGGCGAAGAGATACTTGCTCCACATCCCCTTAGTCAGGTCTGCATCCCTAATTAAGGAGGTGTGATCTGGCAACAGAGATTCGCTGGGAATTTTAGCAAATCTCCAGCATTGGAAGCCACTTGATGTTAAAAACTTGTTATAGTTCAGAGTTTACTGTTTTATTCAGTTTGTTAATGGCAGAGACTTCTGCTGTCATTCTATACAGGCCCGATTACAGCATACATAGATGGATGGGGGAATTGGGGGGGGCAAGCTGGGACTACAGAACTCCATACTGAATCGAGATGAGGGGGTCTAATATGAAAATTATATCTTATAATGTGAATGGCTTAGCTCACCCCATTAAGAGAGCCAGACTAATCTCTTTTTTAAAGAGAACTGGAGCAGCCTTTATGTTACTTCAAGAAACTCACGTGAGTAAACTGAAACATGAAAAGCTTTTGAAGTTTGGGTTCAAGAAGGTAGTGGCATCACAATATGACAAGGGGCGTAGGTGGGGAACCGCTGTTTTAATCCCTCACTCTACTCCCTTTGACCTCAAAGATACCATGATGGATAAACAGGGTAGATATTCAGCAGTTAAAGGTATCTATAATGGCTCCATGATCACTCGTATCTCCCTGTATGCACCAACAGGGACGGAGTTCAGTTTTTTCAGAGGCTTAATCCTTAAAATGATGCATTGGGCGGAGGGCTATCTGGTGTTAGGAGGGGATCTAAATGTAAGATTAAATTCTAGCTTAGATTCCTCAGGGTGTCCCGCAAAGGAGGAAAGGGGAATAACTAAAAAGGTAAACAAGCTGTTGACAGAACTGGGCCTAATTGATGTTTGGCGAGCACATCACAGAAACAATAGACAATATACTTTTTTTCTCACTCCCACCAAATCTATTCAAGGCAGGATTATTTTTTAATGCCAAAAGAAGCAATAGGTATCTGTGATTCGGTAGAAATAGGGACCGGTATGCTGTCAAACCACGCTCCAATATACTTGCAGTTAACAATAGGCCCCCCTAAACGTTCAACGTTTTGGCACTTAAATCTATCTGCTCCAGAAAAAAGAAAACCAGAAAAGCACAAATCAAACTATAAAGCAAGCATTACAAGATAATCGATGACCTGAGGTTTCCCCGGGAATTTTATGGGATACAATTAAGGCCCTCATTTGAGGGAAATTTATAGAAATTTCGGCCAAAGCAAAAAAAACAAAGGGACCAAAGACAAAAAGACCTATATCACCAGATAGCTAAACTAGAAAAACAACAACAAATAAAATTAAATAAAGAAAGGGGGAAACAACTCAGAATGCTGAAAGCAGAATTTATAAAAATAATGAATTATCAAGTGGAGCAGAGACTGATTTGCGTGAAACAAAGATTTTATGAAGGTGGCCCAAGGGCCTTAAAACTCTTGACTAGTCGGCTTCGCCAACATCAAAGTAAAGCCACTATCACTAAGATAAGGGACCCCATTAAACATACACTTCAATATAAAGAGGAAGATATAGCGGAGTTTTTTTAGGATATATTACCAAAATCTGTATGCTAAGGGAGCCTCCCCTTCGGAACAGGAAATTAGGGATTATCTAACTCCCTTGGGACTTCCGAGTCTCACCAAAACACAGGGCTAGGTCTTAGATAGACCCTTTACAGAACAAGAAATTGCCCTAGAGATTCAAAACCTCAAAGCAGGAGAGTGTCCAGGTTCGGATGGACTACCTGCGGAATTTTTTAAACAGTTTAAAAAAAGTGTTCTTCCCTTGCTCCGTGATACATTTAACCATGTAAGAACAGAAGAAGGTATAATTCCCGCATCTTGGTCCCAGATGATAGTGTCAGTTATTCCAAAGCCAGCCAGGGACACCACAAATTGTGCCTCTTATCGCCCCATTTCTATCTTAAATACCGACTATAAAATAATGACAGCCATTTTGGCTAGAAGGGTTCAAGGGGTCTTACCGGACCTGATCCATATAGACCAGGCTGGCTTTATACCAGGCAGACAAACTGTAGATAACAGCAGACAGACTATTAATATAAGAGACAGAATACAAACCAAGGTTCTTCCAGCTTGTATCATGAGCCTGGATGCTGAAAAAGCATTTAATCAGGTTTCCTGGGACTTTCTTCAGGGCTCCCTGGACGGCTTTGGTTTCCCTACACTTTTCCGCCAACTAATATCTAAAATATATAAGAATCCATCAACCTATGTGCAGGCCAATCGATATATATCTCAACCATTTCGCCTCTATAGGGGCATACGACAGGGATGTCCCCTATCTCCTATATTATTTGCACTTTACATCGAACCTTTGGCACAAAGTATAAGGTTAAACCCAGACATTCAAGGCATAATGTGGGATGATTTGCCACATAAAGTTGCACTATATGCAGACAATGTTCTTTTATACCTCACGGAACCTGAAAAATCCATCCCCGGTGTATTTCAAGAATTGGAGTCCTTCTCAGGGATATCTGGTTACAAACTAAACTGGTCAAAGACAGAGATCTTGACATTGAACACCTGTATACCACAGGAACTCAAAGCCAGGTTTCCTATGAGATGGGACTGTCCTAATATCAAATATCTTGGGGTGAGGTTGGGTAAATCCCCCAAATTTTATATAAAGATAACTATCCCCCCCTACTAAAGAACATATGGTCTGATTTACACAGGTGGTCTCTCTTACCATTTCCCTTTTATTCCAGGTTGCAAACCTTTAAAACAAACATCTTGCCTAGATTACTATATTTGTTTCAAGCACTACCATGCCCGATACCACCACGAGAAATAAGACAGTGGCAGCAGAAAATTATGGCCTTTTTATGGGCTTATACACATCCGAGAATCTCTATGCAGACCCTTATTTTACCAAAGCAGGCAGGGGGAAGGGCATGTCCCAATTTATATGACTACTGGTTGGCTGCTCAAATGAAAATGGCCTTATTATGGGTCCATCCGACCTATTCAGCCCACTGGTGACAGATAGCACTAACTTTATTTATAAAAATTCCCATTTCCACGATTCTATTTAACCCATCAGTACAAATAGATGACCAAGCACTTCGGGGATATACATTAAAAACAACATTGCAAGGGTGGTGGGCGGGAACTAGACTGCGGTATACAGCAAAGAACATGTGGAAATACAGAAACTGGTGTTTTAACCCAGAATTTAAACCAGCAATCTATTATAGGTGGTATACCCAACAAATGGAAAAAGGTCTACATGCTCCTTGGCAAATGTTAAGAGACCAAGGTATAATGCCATTTGAGCTCCTTAAGGCCAGAAATAATTGGAGTAATACAGATTATATATATTATTACCAAATAAGGGATTTTATATCTACTAAACAAAGACAAATGGCAACCTGGCAGGACGAGAGGCCCTTTCCTCAAACATTTGAAGTAATATGGGGAAGTTCACATGGCAAAAGAGCAATAACCATGTTATATAATAACTTAGTAGCAGATAGAGGTAATAATATTCAAAAGGTTCAGCAGAAGTGGGCATTAGAATTGAAGATCACCTTGCATTCCCAAGCCTGGCTCAAGATCTTTAGAAATGTATGGAAGACAACTTCTTCCCCAAGCTGGCAAGAATTCACTTGGAAGCTTAGAATTAGGTATTTTCACACCCCAATGAAATTAAATAAGATGGGCCTACTACCTCAAGGGAGATGCTGGAGAGGATGTGGTAATAATATGGCAACCAGTCACATATTTTTTGGTATTGTACTGAATTACAATATTTTTGGTCACACATTTGTAGTTATCTACAGGATCTATTTACACCCACAACTGATATAGCCCCAGAGCATTGTATCCTGGGTCTTTGTCCGAAGGGCGTAGTGGGCGGTGAGGCATGATACTTATGGGCCATCTTGGCTATCGCAGCTATGAAAGCGATAACTAAAAATTGCCTACAACAGAAGCCCCCAACGCTACAAGAGTGGCTAACAATAGTATCCCAAATCCAGCAGATGGAAAGGATAACCCATTCTATAAACCAACAGAAAGAAAAGTTTAATAGTAGATGGAATAAGTGGGATCTATAACAAAGTAAAGTTCAATAAGATTTATATATAATTGGAATACCTAAATGGAGGCCCTATTTAAGAATTTAGAATGAAAATAAAAAAGAAAAGGATGGAACTGGCTGATGTTGCCCATTGTTACCTCCCCCCCTTCCTCCCCCATCCCTTTTTATCATGTATGAAGAAGGGCCGTGGCAAACTATAAATATAATTTATAATATGAAATTGTTTGACAGTAATACTTTTATGGAACTTTACACTCTCCCAGTATGTGTTTTGTATTTAATTTGATTTGATTAATAGGTATGAATATTGTAGTACAAAGGAGATTTCTACTCCTTTATCTCTAACTGATTGAGGATTAACTAGAGATCTTGGTAACACAGTTATAAGCTTGAATTATATAAATAATCTGAGAAATATGTTATATTCACTCATATGGGAACAAAACATTTATCTTAGAAGTGAAGCAAATAATGTCTAGATCTAGTAAATAAGGTATCTCAGATGCATATAGATTTATTGAAATGCAAAGTATTGGATACAACTTGCTTATGTCAGTAAACAGGTATAAAAAAAAACAGTAACAAACCTGTAGGCACACCCTGTAATAATGCAGCAGAAAGTATACCCTGCACCAGCAATTTGAATCAGAGAACAAAAAAGCAGTAAAATGTTAGCAAAATATAGTAACAAACCCTGTGAGTACAAAAGAAAATAATAACGCACAATAAATCTGTCTAGCCAAAAGAAGCCTTAATCGTTTTCCTTGCTCTGATAATTTTCCTTGCTCTGTCCTTACAGGCAAACCTAGAAGAAAAGAGCTCAGGTGAAGCTAGGTGCCTTTGCCAGCAAACCTAGTCTCCCACCTTTACATACTATACAACACATGTTAACACCAATGAAACTATAATCTTGGGTGACCCGAATCTGAATTGGCTTAGCGTGAAATTAACAACCACCCCTCAAAAACCTGTGTGATGAATTGGGCTTGACACAGATACTCTCTGTCATCACTGGGCCTGGCTGTAATGATCGGCTATCTGGCACCCTATTAGACATAGTTTTGACTAACAGACTCCACAAAATTCTATACGAGGCAGTCTGGCATAATGACCTCAGTGACCACAATATAGTAGCATGTGTTAGGAATTTAACTAAACCTATAAACAACAGTAAGGTAATAATAAAAAGATATTTTAGAAAGTTTAATTCAGATAATTTTCTATTGGATTTAAGAAAAATTTACTGGCAACAGTTCTATCTAGCCCCACAATAAATGAGGCTCTGACCATCTTTAATGCCACCCTCACTAGTATTATAAATACTCATGTACCCTTAATCAGCTGCAGAGTAAGAAAAGCCTCATAGCCCTGGTTCAATGGGAAATCAAGAAAATAATGTTAAAAAGGGATAATTTATGGGCCACTGCAAGACGTACAAAATCTCATGAGGACTGGACAGCTTTCAGGGCCAGTCATAATGCCTGTACTAAACTGGTTAGGGCTACTAAAGAGAGCTGCTATTTAAATGTCCTTGAATCAGCTAAAGGTAATGCTGCAAAAATCTGGTGCACCTTCAAAATACTGGAAGGCAGTATAGTGCCCCCGACCCTGCCTAGTATGATAAAGAACCATGGCATCCCCCATAACTGA
This sequence comes from Neoceratodus forsteri, assembly GCA_016271365.2. Taxonomy (NCBI): domain Eukaryota; kingdom Metazoa; phylum Chordata; order Ceratodontiformes; family Ceratodontidae; genus Neoceratodus; species Neoceratodus forsteri. The sequence goes on from CM057455.1 coordinate 1,089,042,209, forward strand.
CAGACATTGTACTGTAGTAGACAAACTTAATGAGCACTTTGCAACAGCAGGCCTTGCCTTTGATTCCTCCCAGTCTGCCACTTTATGACCCTCTCTCCTCCAAACAACTACCCCACCATCCATGCTGACTCATGCTCCGTTCACCTTTTCAGAAATTACTGCTAAACAAGTTGAGGACCTACTACTTACGTTGGACACAAAAAAGAGTGCAGGAGCAGATAATATCGACTCCTTCTTTTTGAAGCTAGGACACTATTTTATTATTGCTCCAATTACCCACCTATTCAACCTTTCACTGGCCGAAGGCATAGTCCCCCAAGACTGGAAAGTAGCACGTCTATTACTACTCTTTAAATCAGGTGACCCTAGTGATTTAAATAATTATAGGCCAGTATCAGTCCTGCAAACTCTCAAAGCTCCTTGAAAATCTGATCAGTATGCAAACTGGAGAATACCTCAAAAATCACCAGCTGGTTAGCCCATTGCAGTCAGCTTTCGATCTTACCATAGTACTATTTCAGCTCTTTCCAAAGTCACTAAGGACTGGCTTGAGGCAATGGAAAAAAGGCAAATTACTGGTGCAGTCTTTTTAGACCATAGCAAGGCATTCGATACAGTGGATCACATACTTCTGGGTTTGGGTGGCGCTGCAGTAAGGTGATTTGCCAGTTACTTTGATAACAGATATCAACTGATTAAAATTAATGGAACACTCTCCTCACCACTCCCCCTATAAAGAGGGGTTCTCCAGGGCTCCATTTTGGTCCCCATACTATTCCTAATGTAGAAACATAGAAACATAGAAGTTGACAGCAGATAAGGACCGCAAGGCCCATCCAGTCTGCCCATTTCTTTTTTCTACCTTATAAATGTGCCATCGGCCTTTGCTCTGTCAGTGGCCTATCTATTCATAGTCATTTGTATTGCTCCCTTATGCCTATCCCATGCCTGTTTGAAGCCCTGCACTGTATTCATAGCCACCACTTCTTGTGGTAAGCCATTCCATGCATCCACCACCCTTTCTGTGAAAAAGAATTTCCTCCATTCCCCTTAATCAGCCCCTCTAATCTCATGCTATGTCCTCTTGTCCTGCTATTTTTCTTATATTTAAACATGTTAGACTCTTTCACCTTGTTAATGCCCTTAAGGTGTTTGAATGCCTCGATCATATCCTCTCTCCCCTCCTTTGCTCAAGGGTATACATATTGAGCTCTGTTAATCTGTCCTCATATGTCTTCTGATGCAGTCCCTGCACCATTTTGGTTGCCCTTCTCTGGACTGCCTCAATTTGATTAATGTCCTTGTGAAGGTGTGGCCTCCAATACTGCCGCATGATGCCAGATGGGGCCTAACCAGTGTCTTGTAAAGAGCGATTATTACCTCCCTCTTGACTTGTGATACCCCTACTAATACACCCTAACACCCCCCTAGCCTTACCTACTGCTTTAGAGGTCTGCTTGGATGATTTCAGGTCATCAGTGATGATGATGCCCAAGTCTCTTTCTTCCATTGTGACTGCTAGCAACTCCCCTCCCAGCCTATAGGTGGCTTCAGGGTTTCTCTTCCCTATGTGCATGATCTTGCACTTCTTTGCATTAAATCCAGTTGCCACTCTTCTGACCATTTTGCTAGTTTATCCAGATCTCTTCTCATTCTGCCCACCCCATCTGGATCATCTACTCTGTTGCAGATCTTGGTGTCATCTGCAAACAGACAAGCCTTACCCTGTAGTCCATCTGCAAGGTCACTAATGAAGATGTTGAAGAGGACTGGCCCCAGGACTGATCCTGAGGGTACCCACTTGTGACTTGCATCTCTTCTGACTGTATACCATTTACCACCACTCTCTGTTTTCTGCCCGTCAACCAGTTTGCCACCCAGTTGACCAACTCAGCCACACGAGCCTACCCAGCTTATTATCAATCTTCTATGTGGAACAGTGTCAAAAGCTTTGCTGAAGTCAAGGTATGAGCATCAACTGCCCCCCTTGGTCCACCACTCTGGTTACCCAGTCAAAGAAATCTATGAGATTAGTTTGACAGGACCTTCCTTTTGTAAACCCATGCTGTCTTGGATCCTGTGCCCTATGGATTCCAGGTGTTGCACTATCCTTTCCTTAAGGTGCCTCCATAATCTTGCCCACTACTGAGGTAAGACTGACTGGTCTGTAGTTCCCGCCTCCTCCCTGCTACCACTCTTGTGAGGCGGGATCACATGAGCCCTTCTCCAGTCTTCTGGGACTCTCTCCTGTGCTCAGAGACTCACTAAACAGTTCTGCTAATGGCTCTGCTAGTTCCACCTTTAGCTCCTTAAGTACCCTGGGATGTATGCCATCAGGTCCCATTGCCTTATCCACCCTGATCTTAGCAAGCTCTTGTAGGACCCTTTCTTTTGTGAAGGGAGTAGTGCTCACCTCCCTCCCCCTGTGTCCATGATGCTGAGCTGTGGGCCTGCCCTACCTTCTCTTCAGTAAATACTGAGCAAAGTATCTATTTAGGATCGATGCCTTTACAGGGTCCTCCTCCTCCATGCTCCCTTTTCTCCATTAAGCAGCAATACCCCCTCTGGACTTTCTCCTTTCACTAATGTATCTATAGAAGTCTTGTCACCTTCTTTTACTGTTCATGCTAGTTTTTCCTCAGTTTGGAACTTTGCCTGCCTTACTGCCTTCCTGCTTCCCTTAGGGCAGTTTGGTATGCCTCCCTATCTTCATCCCGTTGTGTTCCCTTATATTTCCTGAAGGCCAGCCTTTTGGCTCTGACCTTTTCTGCTACTGTATTTGAGAACCAAAGTGGTTTCCTTCTTCTTTTGCACTTCCTTTTCTGTCTAACACAATGGGATGTTGCTTCGAGTATTGCATCCTTAATGCTTGCCCACTTTGCCTGTACCCCCTCACCTCTGTTTCTTTTTGCCAGGGCTAGCTTGACTCTATTGACCATCTTATCAAAGTCAGCTCCTCTGAAGTCCCATATTTTTGCCTTGGAATGGGATGATTTAGATGTAGTAGCCAAATTGAACCATACCATGTGATGGTCACTGGCCCCCAGGTGACCTTCTACCTGGAGATCTGTGATCCTTCCTTGTTAGTCAGTACTAGATCTAGGATAACCCTGTCTCCATGGGTTGCTGTACCAGTTGTTTGAGGCCCTCCCTGCAGGGAATCCACTATGTGTCTAGTTCTGGCAGATGTTCCTGCTGGTATTGACCAATCTGTATCCGGCATGTTGAAGTCTCCCATTATCAGAACCTCCCTTTAGCTGTCATGTTTGTATATCTTCTAACAGTAATGTGTCTATGTCCTCCCCTGGTCTGGTGGCCTGTAGACAACCCCAGTTCTTATGGCTGTCCCATTTCCTGTTTCAGGGTGACCCAGTTCTTCTGGCTCCTTATGTGTATTCTGAATTTCTGTAGCTTTGATATTTTCATTGACATACAGGCCTCCTCCCCCTTTTTGCACCTCGGTCTCTTCTGAACAATACATAGCCAGGTACTGAAGTCTCCCAAGTGTGGCTACTAGTAAACCACGTCTCACTAATTGCTACTATGTCAGTTTAGCCTCTGACATTATTGCCTGCAGGTCTGGGATCTTATTTCCCAGGCTGTGAGCATTGTGTACATGATTTTCCATTGGCCAGATTTTGGTGTGTTAGTTGTTGGGTGAGGTTTGGCATTACCCCTGTGCGTCGTATGGGGAGACAAACCTTTTTTCTTACCTGGTGATGCAAATGAACTGCAAACATGCTGAATCCCTGTTTGACCACTAGCTGAGGGGGGAGGGGTGTTCTTCCCATTCGACGTGAACAACCTGAGCAAAGACGTTACCGACTCTAACATCCATCTCTTTGTGGATGACACCATCCTCTATGTTTCAAAACCGTCCTTTGAACAGGCTTCTTCCGCACTCCAGTCCGACTTCAACAAGCTCCAGAATAATTTAATCTTATCCAAGTTATTGTTAAATGCCAAAAAAGCTAAGCTAATGTTTTTCTATCTGCCTTATTCACATACTGCTCACTCCATTAACATCACACCTACCCCTAATACCACACTCCTAGGGGAAACTCTTGAAGTGGTACATAATTTAAAATATTTAGGTTTTATACTTGACTCCCACCTATCCTTGACCTCCCACATTGAGACATTGGCAAAAGAAATTAAGAATAAAACTTGGATTTTTCTTTAGGAATAAATCTCTGTTCACCCGAGATTCCAGAACTAGGCTTGTACAGGCCACCTTCTTGCCCCTATTGGACTATGCTGATATAATATACTGCAACTGTGCTAACATGTACCTCTGCAAATTGGACATTCTCTTCCACCGCACCATCCGATTTATAACCAATGCCCCAGCTAGAACTCATCACTGCACCTAATACAAGGAGGTGTGCTGGACCTCTCTTTCTACTAGGAGACTTATATTTATATCTGGGCATACAAAGCTCTCCTTCATGAGCTGCCCCTCTACAACACTTATATCATTCATCGTCTTCACAGTCCTTATGCACTCAGGAAATGTGCTTACATTACCTTAGAAGTACCTAATTTCTGCACACATTTCAGTAGGGCAGCTTTGAGTTATGTCCTTCCCACCACAAGCTTCAATCCACACTAAAGCTACAATCTCCAATTCAATTAAACACCTTCAAAATAATCCTAGATGGAATTACTTCTGAACCCTGTCTTTGCCCTCAATCCTTCCCCTAGTCCCCATATCTGCCCTCTCTATATCTCTCCCTTTCTAGCATTGGTCAGATTGTAAATTTATGCACTTAAACTTGCTGCACTTCTGCTTATCCTTGTTTCTTATTTGTGCTTGTACTGTGTTTGCCCACAAGAATGTAATGTTATGTGCCTTTACCCTATGTGTAACTACTATTATTTGAACCATTGATTTTCTTTATTCCTTTTTGCCACTCCTCTATGATTTACGTTGTACTGTTTCACATTTATCCAAGTTATGTACATGCTCTGTGTCATGTTGAGTATGCTGTACAAGGGACCTCCTTGCAAATGAGCTTGCTCAATGGAATTTATCCCTTCAATAAACTGAACTGAACAGAACACGGGGCATGCTACGAAGCTTGAGGGGGGACATTTAAGAGGGATGTGAGGAAATACTTCTTCACAGAAAGTGTGGTGGATGCATGGAATATACTGCCAGAGGTGGAAGGGGTGAAAACAATGAGGAGCTTCAATCATGTGTGGGATAAGTGGACGCTTCAAAGACATGGTATGACAGAGATTGCTGTTGATTGGTTTCATAGTTATTTGTCAGGTCATCCACTTAAGGTAGGATTGAATGGAGCTTTCTCAACTAGTAAAGTTTTGTTACAGGGGGTGCCACAGGGGTCCGCATTGGGCCCCTTGTTGTTTTCGGTATTTGTAGATGTTGTTCCATCTGTACTGAATGATACACATTGCTTGATTTATGCAGATGATATTATTCTGTATAAAAGTTCAACTTCTGTTGAACTTATTAATAAGTCTAAATAAAGGCTTTGCTATCTTATGTGGGTGGTTAAAGGGGAATTGTTTAGCATTAAATAATACGAAAACAAAGTGTATGCTTTTTGGATCTAAAATTAAATAGATCTCAGGATTTATCCATTTTTGATTTATTGGGTAATGGGATGGAGCAGGTTAAACAGATTAAATATCTTGGCGTCCTTTTAGACCAACATTTGAAATTCTCTGATCATGTAAAATATATTTCTCGTCAGATAAATCAGAGACTTGGTGTATTATTTAGGTTTAAATCTCTGTTGACTTTACCAGCAAGATGTGCAATAGCTGAGGGTGTCTTATTACCACAATTAAATTACAATGCATTTCTCTTTACTAATTTGCTTAATAGAGATCTATCTCTTCTTACAAATGTGTTTCATTGTATTTGTAGATTTACTTTCAATTTGCCTTATTCTACTCATCATTGTGAGCTGTATAGACTATCTGCCTGGCTTCCTCCCAGGATGGGTTGTCTATACAGTTTATGTTTATTAACAAATAAAATTCTTCGTCAAGGGATTAATTCTCCATTATATTCACTTCTTCATATTAAAATAAATTCTCAGGAACTTCGTTCTGATCAACAAATCAAGTTAAATGTCCCTAAGACTAAGACTAAAATGGGGGCTGGTTCGTTTACTTACTCTGCTGCTAAAAATTGGAATGCGCTTCCTATTGCTTTATATGAAAATGTTTGTCATCAAACTTTTAAAATTAGGTTAAGAAATCATTTTCTTGATAAATTGTATTATTGTTGTTTTTCATTATTATTTTACATTTATATTTATGTTATGTTATTTATGTTAAATGTTGTATTGTATTGTGATGTGAGTTTGTTTATTGTAAACATCTGGACTGTATATGTATTCAGTCTCCGGATCGTACTTGAAAATGGGCCTTTGGCTCATTGTACTTACCCGGTAAACAAATGTTTAAAATAAAAAAAAAAAATGAGTAAAATAAGTAGCGGTAAGGAGAATGGAGGGACACCTGTGACCAAATAGAGTCCAGGGTATAGTAATAGGCAAGGAAAATAGGACAGACTAGCTGGGCCCACCGGTTCTTTTCTGCCAACACATTCTGTGTTTTTTTGTTTCTATGTCCTTCCACCATTCCAGTGATTTTAGGAACTTTTTTTATGACTGGAACTGGATAAGTCAGGGGGTCTGACCTTTGGGACCAGTACCTTTTTAGATGGTATTGAACATCCCTCATCTGGAGGTGGGCCAAGGGCACTACAGCTGATGCAGATGCCATATGGCTGAGAAGTTGTAAGAACTGTCTGGAAGGTTTGTCCTACCCTACTTGAGAGGAATTTGCAAATGCCACCAAGTTGTCCACCCTGGTTAGTGGAAGGAAAGCTTTCCTCTGCAGGGTGTTCAGTTCCACACCTATGAAATGCAGTACCTAACTAGGTTCTGGCTGTGACTTTTGTAGATTGTAGAGGAGTCCTAGTCTCTCCCATGTGCTCTTCATCAGTGAAATAGAGTGCACTGTTTCCTCCACTGTTTTCCCTGAAATGAGTCAATCATCCAGGTATGGTCAAACTATTTCACCTTGCTTCTCAAAAGTGCTGCCATATAGCTATGCACTGTGGGAACACCTTTGGTACTGAGGCTGGACCAAGGGTAAGGCTGAGAATTGGTATTGACCCCTTCCCAGGCTGAATCTGAGATACTATTTGTGGCTGGGTCTTATCAAAGTGTGTGTGTTTGAGGGCTATGACGCTAGCCAGTCTTCTGCTTGTAGGGATGAGGTCACTGTGCCCAGGGTTACCATTCTGAATTTTTCTTTCTTGATGTGCCAGTTTATGAATCGCAGGTCCAAAATAAATAGATCACCATTCTTCATTTTTTGTCGGCTGAAGTATCTGAAGAAAATGCCTCTTTCCCACTGGAAGGTAGGGACCCTTTCAAATGCTTTGGCTTATAGAAGTGTTTTTACTTCCTGCTCAAGGAGGATTTTTTTCCCTCTGGGGTGTAAGCTGCAGAGCTCCTAGAATTCAGTACTTTCAGGAATTTCTGAAACTGCTGAGTGAGGATCAAATCCTGACCCACCACTTGCAGAACCCATTTGTCTGTTGTAATCTTTTGCCACTCCTGGAAGTCAAGTGCCCCCAACCCCACCCCCTGGCAATAAATGCATAGCAACCTGGGCAAAATTGTCAGGGATTCTATTTTGGCTGTGGCTTTTGTACTGGAGCAGGTCAGCCCCCCTCCCCTGCCCCTTCTAGTGTAGAAACATGTTTGGACTGGGTTCTCATAGCTGGTATGGTAGTAAACCCTACCCCTACCTCCCTTTCCATAAGGCTTGTAGGAAGCGGAGGTCCTCTTAGTTAAATTTCTGTAAGTGAATTTTTGTTCATCCCCTTTTTTCATATAAGCTTCAGTTTTGTCACCAACAGAGTTGAGGCATCAAAGGAGGAACCAATGGCTTTGCTCCAAGTGTCCTGGGATAGAATAGTTGTCCTCAGTTAGGAAAACCTTAGAGCCACAGTGTATGCCAAGGCTCTAGAAGCAATATTATTGGAATCTACTGACATGTGAAACTGCTATTTAGTGGCCTCCAGTGCAGCTTTGGCTGTTGCAGCCAAATCATCACCAACGTCACTTTCTACTTTTCCACTAAAAGCCATCACTGTTTTCCACAATGCTTGTGTAAGCCATATAAGCTGCCTGTCTCAGCTGCAGGATGGCAGTTATGTACGCTTTTCTGGTCATACGGTACAACTTCCTGGAATCTTTTTTAAGGGGATGTGTCAGCAGATGTATTTTTGCCCTCTCACAAGCAGCAGCTTTTCCCACTTCCTTGTGGTCACAATGGACATACAGGTACTCTGTCCACCTGATATTTAGATTTTCTTATCTGCAGCATAATGTGCAGACACGATCCTGTCAGTAGCCTTTCTGGGGGGTTATATACTGGCACGGACAACCTTTTTGTGGAAGTCAGGCCTAAAATGCTTACAAATTAAGCCTCTTCAATATCCTCCACTGCCTCTTGAGAGGGAATATCAAGAGTATCAACCGTTTGCCTTACAAATGAGGCATAGAAGGTAAAATTCTCACTTACTGTAGATGTGGAGTCAAAGTCCTATTCAGGGGTGACCTCAGGCTTTATCTGTTCCCCTTCATCCTCATCATACTCCTCTACAAAGGGCAGTGGTTGTTTTTTAATGGTATAGAAACATAGAAACAGAGACTTTGACGGCAGATAAGGACCGCTTGGCCCATCTAGTCTGCCCATTTACCTACCTACAGGATATGCCACAGATCCTAGTTAACCAACAGCCTATTTCTTCCTACCCCCCACAAGAATTGCCTTATGTCTGTCCCATGCATTCTTAAATTCTCCCACAGTTTTAGGCATACAACCTCCCCAGGAAGGCTGTTCCATGCATCCACTACCATCTCTGTGAAATAATACTTCCTCACATTGCCCCTGAACTGCCCCCCATCTTTAAATTGTGTCCCCTTGTTCTTGCCGTCTCTTTTTCTGAAAGATGCTACCCTCTTGGACTTTGTTGATTCCACTGAGGTACTTAAAAGTTTCTATCATGTCCCCCTCTCCCTTCTTTCCTCAAGGGTATACATATTAAGCTCCTTTAGTCTCTCCTCATATGGCTTCTCTTGCAGACCCTGCACCATTTTCGTTGCCCTCCTCTGGACTGCCTCTATCCTGTCTATGTCCTTGCGGAGATGGGGTCTCCAGAACTGGACACAGTACTCCAGATGGGGTCTCACCAACTGTCTGTACAGAGGGATAACAACTTCCTGCTTTCTGCTGCTGATGCCTCTCCCTATGCATCCCAATATACCCCCACCCTCCTACTGCCTTCTCATTGCTTGCTAACCTTAAGGTCATCTGATATGATTACCCCCGGTCCCTTTCCTTTTTGTTGTTGTTACTACCTCCCCCGTTGTGTATTCTTCCCTGGGTTCTTGTTTCCCAGGGGCATTATTTGCACTTCTTTGCATTGAATCCTAGCTGCCATACTTTGACCATTCCTCCAACTTGCCAAGTCCCTTCTCATCCTTTCCATGCCTCCTTGTGTATCAACCCTGTTGCAGATCTTTGTGTCATCTGCAAAGGGCATACTTTTCCTTCAGTCCCTCTGCAATGTCATTTATGAAGACATTAAAAAGGACTGGATCCAATACTGAACCCTGCGGTACCCCACTAGTAACCCCTCTTTCTTTAGAGTGGACTCCATTTACAATTACCTTCTGTGTCCTGTTGTCCAGACAATGTTTTACCCAGGCTACCACCCTGGGACCCACTCCCAGGCTGGTTAATTTGACTATTAATCTTTTGTGTGGACTGTGTCAAATGCCTTGCTAAAGTCTAGGTAGGCCATGTCCACAGCCCTCCCTGGTCTACTACTTTGGTCACTGAGTCCAAAGAAATCTATTAGATTAGTCTGACATGACCTTCCGCTGTGAACCCATGCTGCCTTGGGTCCTGTGTCCCACTGGCCTCTAGGTACTCAACTATTCTTTCCTTCAGAGTGACTCCATCACTTTCTCTACCACAGAGGTCAAACTGACAGGTCTGTAGTTTCCTGCCTCTGTCTTGGTCCCACACTTTGTGAAGGGAATCACATCCGCCTTCCTCAGTCCTCGGGTACCACCATCCTCCATGATTTATTAAAAGAGTAGCCAGTGGTTTCACTAGTTCCGCCCGTAATTCTTTTAGAATTCTGGGTGAATTCCATCAGGCCCCATTGCTTTGTCCACCTTCAGTTTTAGGAGTTCTTGCAGAACCCTTTCTTCTGTGAAAGGACTGGGATCAACCCCCCTATCAAGAGTGCTTCTGTTACTTGGATTAGGCACTTTCCCCTCCTCTTTTGTGAATACTGAGCAGAAATATTCATTCAGTATCCCTGCTTTTGTCACTGTCCCCCTCTGCCCACCCACTGTTCATTCTATTCAGCCTCACTATCCCTCCCTTTGTCTTTCTACGCTCGCTGATGTACCTATAAAAGGTTTTATCCCACTTCTTAACCAAGTTGGCTATCTTTTCCTCAGTTTGGGCCTTTGCTATTCTGACTTCCCTCCCTGCTTTCTTCTGCCTTAACTGGTACAGCTCTCTGTCATGCTCCTTCTGTGTTTCCTTATACTTCCGGAATGCTATCTTTTTCTTCCTGACTTTCAAAGCCACCTCTTTTGAGAACCATAGTGGCTTTTCTTTCATTGATTAGTTTATTTTGCTTCACACAAAGGCTTGTTGCCTCTGTGATGGCAGTTTGATGATTTCCATTGTTGCTCCACACCTCCTTCTAGCCTGTTTGCTAGTGCTTTTCTGAGGCACTCTCCCATCTTGCCAAAGTCAGCCCTCCTGAAGTCCAGTACCCTCACTTTTGCATGGCTTGACCCTGTAGCTGAGTTTAACGTGAACCACACTGTTTGATGGTCACTTGTTCCCAGATGGCAACCCACTTCTAGATCTGAGATCCTCTCATTGCCCCTGTTTGAGGGTATGAGGTCTAAGATTGCTCCCTCATGAGTGGGTTCTGAAACTAGCTGTCTGAGGCCTGCCACCTGTAGGGCATCAAGAATGGCCCTGCTCTTGGATGTGGCTGCAGCAAATGTGCTCCAGTTAACATCTAGCATATTCAGGTCTCCCATCAACAGTATCTCCCCTTTCTCTGTCATTCTAAGAATGCATTCTATCATATCCTTGTCCATTCCCTCCCCCTGACATGGGGGTCTGTACACAACCCCTGTACGGATTGTGGTGCCCTTTCCAGTCTCCAAGGTGACCCACAGTGCCTCCTCTCCTCCCTGTTTACTCTTTTGTTCAGTTGCTTTTATCCCTTCCTTTACATAGAGAGCTACTCCTCCCCCCCCTTCTCCCCTGCCTGTCTCTCCTGTAGGTTATGTACCCTGGTATGTTAACATCTCAGTCATGGTTCTCTGTGTACCATGTTTCTGTGACTGCTACAATATCCAGGCATCCCTCTTCCATCAAGGCCAGTAGTCAAGTGTATGTATCTGTGGATAAGGAGGTATGGAACAGCTTTTTTTTTCTTCATTTTGTGTTACTTGTCTGGTCACTCCAGCCCCCATCTGGACCAGTCCCCCCTGCCCAGTCACCCAACATCCCTGGGTCTTACCTGTCCCCACTGTTGTCGTGCCACAGGACCAGGTTGGAGGTACCCAGTCATCGGTGCGGGGCCTGCGAGGGATAGGTCAGTCACCATGCTGCAGTCGGAGAGTTTTGCCTCCATTTTCTCCCTTTTTGGTGCCAATGCGTGTGCAGTGACATGATCTGCGTGCTCCGCTTTCTCAGGGAGGCCACCCGAGGTCCAGGTGTGGAGTCTCCATCCCTTGGAATGTGCATCACTAGTTTAGTGAACATGTCAGGTTTTTTGTTAGTGTTCCAAAACTTCTAATGAAACTCTGTGCTAAATACAAAAACACAAGTTGGCCTGTTTGTTTTTCAGACTGTTTTTGCACATATGAATAAATCTGAGAAACTTCAGCTTAGACTTTAGTGACTACTATAACTGGTTAAGTGCATTTTTCTTATAAAGCTTTTTGCTCCCCCATTACCCCTGTGCCTTCTTGGCAATGGGGGAGACATGTTTTTTTTCCTGATTTTCTTCCCGGGACCCCAAAACGCGATTGCGCATTTACTTGGAGGCGCTTATGCACTCCGCAGCTCCAGTGACGACTCCTTCCCACCACCTGGCCTAATGCCAGGGTTCCCTTGCAGCTTGACACTACCACCCAGCCTCCACCAGGAGGCAGCCAAGAGCCTGGGAATCCTCACATTCCACCCTGGAGAGGAGAGCTGCCTTGCAGCATCTCAGTCGTGCTCCACTCCCTCCTCCTCACGGCCCGAGCTCGCCCCTGAACTTGGGTCACCAGCATGGTGTGAGGTGTGGCGTCCAGCGCAACCCTCAGCACCACCAGGCCAAGTGCATTTCTAACCAATTGTTATTATACCTGGGTATGACATGTATTCGGTGAAACACAGTTATGATGTCATATCCATGTAGAAATGGATTTGAGGAATGTTGATAAGTGTCTTCTGGCATTTTCCTTTTTCCTCCCCCTCTCTTGCACCCTCACCCAAAGCTCTCACTACCTCCATTAATGGAGTCCTCATGCACTGTACTATACCTCCAAATGCTCCCCATCCTGTGCTGGCACCTGTAGCATATGTTTAAGTTCCTGACTTTCTTCTTCGTTTTTATCTTTCTGTCCTGTCTATTATTTCAACTTTTTATTATCCTTTGCCTCTACCAGTTTTCCTGTGTTATTATACCCATGCGTTACTCCAACCCTGTTGCTCACATAATTTAATTTTCAAGCACCTTATATTGTTCTGTCAGTCTCCCTCACCCTCCTCCCTCCCCCCGAGGATCTTGCCTTACTTGAGCTATACCAGTCTGTCTCCACTCCCCTTATACATTCTAAATCGCAAATGATACCAATGTACTGTACAAAGAATAGGTCTGACTGTGTGACCAGATCCTGGGGGAGGGGGAGAGGTGGAACTTACAAGGTTCCCCATGGCTTGAAAAGCCTGGATGAACTGATAGCTTTGAATGATGTTCTCCGCAGAGGGCACAGATCTCTCAGTTTCACTGCCTGCTCCAAGTCCCTATTGAGGGAAAGGCAGAGCTATGCATTTCTTTCTGGGTTTTTTTCTTGCCAGTTGTTGTGGGCTATGACTGGACTGAAGCTCTTTTTGTCATTTTGCCATAATTTACATCAGGGCTGTCTCTTTTAGATGCCCTGTGTTCTTTACTGGGTTTTGAGGATTGGCTTATCAGCTTTATCAGAGGCGTATCAGCTTTATCAGCCCCTTTGTCACTGCTGGCAGCATTTTTCAGCCAGTTATATGGATGTCGAGGGATGCTGCTGAGGTGAGGAACCTTCTAATACATGCTTTCCATCATCATTGGTAACCACCTTATCTTTGAGCTTTTCTGAGGAAAGCTTTGTGGTGACACTGAAGCAGACTGAAGAGCTAGAAATTTATTTTGTGTTTTAGGGCAAAACCATTTGTACAATTCACAATTTGTTTTATTTATTTTTTCATATTGCTTATTGGCCGCTGGTGGCCTCCTCTATCTGCTTCAGACTATTGCCAGCGCCTCTAGTCCAAACCTCCACTTCCTCTGCCCCCCACCTCCCTGGCAGGACACCACATGGGGACCAGAGGGCGGTGTACATTGATTTTATTTTTGGTTTTCTTCCCTGGCCTCCCCCTCCCCAGCACCCTGGCACAGGACATGTGTACTCACAAACATTTATTTATTTAAAAGTTGATAACCGGAAAAAGCACCACGAGCCGAAGCTTGTTTCCAGGTGCAACTCGGGGGAAGGGAAACAAAGGACGAAATATACAGAGGCAGCATGAAAAGACAAATTTCAAATATGAAAGCCATACCACAACAGCAACAATAATCAGTACAGTTAGTATACTAAACGTGGGGGGGTAGATTATACAAGCCCCCCAAATCAGAATTAGTAGCAACAACTAGTATGGCAGCACCTCAGGGTTACACATAATAAATGGGTACCTAAACAAGCCATTTTTTAAAACTGCAAACTCCAAAATCTTGCTTCATTGCGAGGCAAAGTAAAGGCTGCTGTTCACATTTATGCTAAAACTGCATTTATGTAAATAACATAAATGCAGTTTCATAGCTTTGGAAAAATGTAAACATCAGCCTTTCACTTTCAAAAAACAGCCTTGGTTTCTCCCTAAGATGTCTGCCAAGTGTGTTAAATGATGAGTCATGATGACATCATCAGAGCCAGAGACAGAGACCCACATATATTCCTATATAGTGCTAACTAGTTCTTCTTTCCCTCTTTGTTGTGAATTGTTGTACCAGAATGATCAACACTATGTATTAATTCATGGATTATTTTGATCAGTACACATGTTAGGCTATGATTTTGTTCATTTTGTTTACTTTAACTTACGGAAAATGTTTTGCAATCCAGCTGACTTTTTCTTTGGAAAAGTGCAATACAGTACAACATTTCAAATACCTGATGATCTAGTGGTTATGTGATACACTGAATTTTGTTTTTTGTTAACCAGGAGAGACACACTAAGCTGAAAGATTGTTTACAGGTGTGGCCTGGGAGCACAAGGAAGTTTAATGACTTGCTCAGGGTCACACAGCAAAGTACCGGTCTGGTTCGGTTCCAAAGCTCATGCTCTCTTGTTAATCCACAAATAAGCCTTTATTTTTCCATGTGAACCCCTGCACCTAGCCTGCCTTCTGTTGAACACCCCACCATCTATACCCTGTCCTTAGTACTGACTGGAGCCGCATATGTGCTTATGGTCTCATGAAGAGAATTATCACATCTCAGATTGTAATCTTGTATCTCAGAGAGTTGTGCACACCTGTACCGATACGCATCATCAGCTGGCACTGTTAAAAAATGCCTCTCAAATCACTCTCCAGTCCACATTCTCAATGTTTGACTTCTGCTCCTATCGTAAACATTGAGGGGGATCACCACCCTTCTGCACAGTGAAGGTATGTACAGTTCCCCAGTTGTGTTTTTTTCCCCCGCCTCATTAACCAACAACTAGGTCTTCTAGGAGGGCCAAGCAATAAGCATCATAACCCACCAGAAAAACTGCTGTTCATGCCCTCATAAGGGCTGTGCTTACAATGGATAACAATATTATTAGCAGGAGAGGCATACTAATGCCATGAGCGAATCCACCCGACTTCCAGTGTCAGTCTACTCCTTTACCTGTGATCTGCAGAACCCTGCAGGACAGTTCCCAGCAATTCTTCTCCAGTACTTTTCTGTTCTCTACTCCACAATGCAACTTGGCTGGCTACCACCATTCCAAATCTTGAATGAGCTATACACAACTCCCTCAATACTGTCCTAACAAATGTCAACATCCCCCCCAACCCAATGGTAATCTCCCCACAATGAATTCAAGTAACAGCTTAGGTGAAGCCCTTCCACTCTGAGTATTTGTCATTGCTGTCTACTCTCATCCACAGTCAGGTAGCGATCATGATGCTGGCAGCCCCACATTTCAGATCTCACAGTGATCTGCTTAACGTCCTCCTTCATGTCTTCAACTAACCTGAATATAGCTGTATCCTGCTAGAATGGCCTCTTCAGTCCCTCTCTGGCATTCATTCTTCTCACCTGCTCCCCACACCAAAAACTGGTGAGTTCACTACCCTTCTGCATCATGAATGTGGTTAGTACAGTCTCCCATGCTACTTTTACATATTAATAATAAACACGATCTTCTGGTAAGCCAGGCTGATAGCAGCATGGCACAAGTGAAACAATAGGATTTCCTACCCATATAAGATCTGAGCCACCTATGATTAGGCACTATTTAATGATGTGCATAATAATGTACACACCCATTATTTAATAGTGCCTAATCAAAGGTAGCCTAGATCGTTTAAGAATAGAAAAGCTCATCATTCCCATTGTTCCCTGCTGCTATCAGCCTGACTTACTGGAAAGATATGTTTATATTTGATATGTCACAATAAAACAGGGACTCTACTACTTGCATTCATGATGCAGAAGGGTGATGAGCTCACCAGTTTTCAGTGTGAGAAGGAATAGTGAAGAATGAATAACAGAGGGGGACTGAGAAGGCCACTCTTGCAAGGTACTGCTATAATCAGGGAAGGAGGGGACAGAAGGAGAGAAATATGAGAAGATTACTGTGAGAAATGAGATGTGGGGCTGCCAGCACCTTGATCACTACCTGACCCCATTGTCCTGGCCAATATTCCCCTTCCCATAAAACTAGTTCATAAAATTTTCAAATGCTCTGGAACCACATTTAGGTAAATTATATAAATGTAGTTTTAGCATTAATGAATGTAACAGCCTTTCCGTTAGTCACCTACGGAGTCAGATTTTTGAAAAGTTTGTTGCTAAATTGTTGTTTAGGTATCCTTTAAGGTGGGAGGGGATGGGTACATTGGGAGCATGGTTGAGAGGGAAGACGTTTTAGGAGCCTCTTGAGTGAGAAGAAGGAGGAACAAGAGCGGAGGTCAGAGGGCAGCTTGTTCCAAAGAGAAGGGAAGTGGAAGGGAAAAGCAGATTGTCTGGATTCAGAGTGGGGGAGAGGGATGGCAAAGGAGCAAGAGCCTCTGTGACGAAGGGAGTAGTTAGAGGATGCAGCTTGGGAGAGCTGAGAGGTAAGGTAGGAGGGGGAAACAAACCAGAACTTAGCAATTAAAGTAACACAGTGAATAATTCGCCTGTGGGATCGGCGCATGAGGGATAAGGGAGGATAGAGTAGACAGTGGTGAGTGAGAGGGGGAGATGCAGTGGCAAAACAGCAAGAGGAGTTTAGGAGAATGTCAAGTTTGCCGAGTGAGGCCTGACAGGCAGTTCCATACACCATGTCAGCATAGTCAAAAGTTGGTAGAATCATTTTGGAGACCAACTCTTGACAGGTAGGGAGAGGGAGGCTAGCTTTGTGTTGGAAAAGGGCATCTAGTTTGGGGTAAAGCTTGGTACAAATAGCGTCAACATGGATGGAGAAGTCCAGGTTTTCATCCAACCACACCCCTAAGTACTTGAAAGCTGACACGTTCTTGAGGATGGTACCATCCAAGACAGGGAAAGTGGGACATTTCTGCAGGGTGGCCAGCTTTTGTCTGGTGCTGAAGGTCATGGCCACTGTTTTTTTGATATTTAGTTTAAGCTTATTAACCTTGAACCAGGAATGGACTCTGTTAAAATCATCCTGAAGGGGGACAGTACGCTAGTGACAGAGGGCCCAGAGAGGAAAAGAATAGTGTAGTCAGTGTACATGTGAATTTCTGCTGACCTACAGACTCAGGGAAGGTTGTTAATAAAGACGGAGAAAAGTATGGGCCCAAGGATGGAACCTTGGGGGACACCAGAGAGGATAGGAAGTGGGGAGGATAAAACATCTCCAATCAGAACCGACTGTTTCCCGTCAAGAAGATAGGAATGGAACCAGTTTACAGCAGACTCTGAGAGACCGACAGAGCCAAGAGTTTGTAGTAGGAGTGGGTGGGAGATGGAATGGAAAGCTTTCGCAAGGTTGATAAAAAATGGCAGCTGTAATATGGCTCCTGTCCATTGCAGGGAGTATAGAGTCAGTGACGTGAAGAAGAGAAGATATAGTCAAGTGATGCTTCCTAAAGCCAGACTGGACAGAGGAGAGAGTGTTGGAACTGACAAGGAATGCAGAAAGTCGAGAGTGGATAGGTGATTCTTGAAGTTTAGCTAAGGAGGGGAGGAGGAAGATGGGCCTGTAGTTTTCAGGGGAGGAGGGGTCTCCTCCTTTGTGGAGGGGAAGGACTCTAGCTGATTTCCAGACCTTGGGAACAGTGGAGGAAGACAGAGAAAGGTTTAGGATATGAGTAATCGGGCTGCAACGGTAAAAGCAGACAGGTGGAGAAGCCTTGGATGGAGACCGTCAGGCTGACTTAGAAGGGTTTAGAGCAAGAAGGGCAGAGCAGACTTCAAGAGGAGTGAATGGGGGGGGGGAATTATAAACAGAGGGCTGGTCTGTCATGACCTGGTGTGCCGAGGGGTGTAAGGGTGACGGGGAGGAACTAGTGTCTGCGAGAGCACAAGTAGCGAAGAATTTGTTAAAAATCTCAGCAACCGAGGCAGGGTTGGAGACAGGGGACCCTGACACATTAAGTATGAGGATGTATATTTGGCTGGAGGATCTAAAAGAGTGTGGAGAACTTTCTAAAAGGATGTGGGAGGCTGTTGATTTTGCTGCAAGTGGCCTCTGAAGTAGTTTGCCTTGGAGAGACGTATGGGCCTTAGTGCAGCTATTTCTGAGGGTCCTGTAGTCTTGTAGGTCCAGCTGAAGAAGGGAGGATTTGTAGCGGTGCCAAGCTTTGTCTCTGGCCTTGCACTTGGCTAATAGATCGGCAGTGATCCAGGTGTGATGGTGTCTCTTTACCCTGGATTTCTTAAGGGGGGGCATGGTGGTTCCATATACGTAAGAGGAGGTTGGAGAAGAGAGACAGGGCAGAGTCAACAACACTTGTGGAATAGATGGGCACCCAGTCCACAACTGAAAGGTCATGTTGAAGGGCTGTGTAGTCTAGGTTGTGAAGGGGATGGGTCCAGATGTATTTGGGGGCCGCGTGAGGGGTGTGAATCTTTCTTATGCAGTAAGTGCATGAGTAACATCTCCTTGGCCACACATTGTTATGTCCTGTGGAGGAGACAAGCTCCCTAAGCCCACTACAGGGGGCACCAGAACCAGGGCTCCTCCCTCCCCTGGCTGAGAGTGCTGCCATGCAACAGTGCTTTCCCAGACCCCGGGCTGTCCAGGCTACTTCCCGGGTCCATTCCCGAACCTGGGTCATCAGCATGGAAGTGCTTGGTGCTACCACAGGGCCATTGGGCAGCTTCAATTCACAATTTATAAAATTGTGGTTAGGATCTAAACAGTTAAAACACAGTTCATGTCTGTTTGCTTTTGTTAGGAGCTGGTGGCAGGATTTGCAGTTCTTAAAACCTGTAGACCCTGTTCTCTTTTTAGGCCTCTCAGTCATGCCAATAGACTGTAAACACCTTTAAAATATGTTATTCAGTTCCAGAAATATGAACAAACGTAACTACTAACAAATTATTTTTAAGATGTTTTAGTGTTTTTAAATACAAAAACAAATGGTTCCTCGCTAGGTGGGAAATATGTTGAGCCACCTTTTTTTCCAGTTTCTGGAACCGAAAGGGAACCTGAGAAAAATGCTAATATAAACAAAAACAAATGAAAACTAAAACACAGAGCATCACAGACTAAACAAACTGTATACATAATTAATTAAAAAACTGCTATGAAACTACTAAAAACAATTATGACCCATAGGACTGGAACATGACTCAGAGGTGGCTGTTCTCTTCGGTGGAGAAA
Source organism: Neoceratodus forsteri (assembly GCA_016271365.2). Classification (NCBI taxonomy): domain Eukaryota; kingdom Metazoa; phylum Chordata; order Ceratodontiformes; family Ceratodontidae; genus Neoceratodus; species Neoceratodus forsteri. The sequence goes on from CM057455.1 coordinate 1,089,061,604, forward strand.
CAAATCTAATGTTACACCATCAGAGGGAGTGTGACCCCAATGCAGGGTTTGAACAGCATTCAAAATTCTATTTACAATTCTTTTATATCACTGGGGCAACACCTGTGGATGGAGTTTATGCCGTTATTTTTGTATGACATTGTTGGATTCCTGTTAGAAAGAGCTTGAATTTAAAAGAAAGGGGGAATTTGTTTTTTTGTAGTACCTTTCTTTCATACTTACTGTATGCCAAAGCACTTTAAAAAACAACTAATGGATACTGGTAGTGCAGGGAATGTATGTGATATACATTCGAACATGAGAATCTGCCAGCAGAAACAGGCCTTACGGTCTATTAAGTTACATACATGTAGCAGCCATTACAGTACGTGTACTAATATCACACACATCACAGTGGCATTTAGTTAAAACCTGTTGTACTCAAAGAGGGAATGTTGGCAAATACACCAGGATAAATGAAAGCTACGTGTTTACCATAATTGTTGACCTTTCCAAATAGCTTCTCCGTAGATTACCACTCATGGGTCTGAGTCGGAGGAGACAGGACCCAGTGGGATTCAGAACTTTTTCAGGTGGGGGCTGGTGGCATGAGTAGGCCCTGCTGGCATGTCACCATACATACCCGCTGGTATACAGCAGCACTAGCTCCCAACCACCTCAGTATCTTTTTTTACTGAGGAAGTGAGCAGTATAAACCTAATGAGTACACTCTACATGTAACCTAAGGGCATAAGATAGCCTTACTGGTCCATGTAAGAAGGACTACTGATTCCAGTAACACAGTGTCTTCATAGCTAAAACCAAGAGAAAACGGATGAAGAACAACAATACTGGAGTGAGTCTAGGGGATGATGGGTGGACGTGGTACTCTATGGAGAAGATATTCAGGAAGAGCCAAAAGTTGCTAAGTATGTAACTTCATATCTTCAAAGAATCAATGTTCTCCATAAATTCCCACTAATGGGTCAGAGTACCAAGCTCTAAGAAAGTTCCACAGACTAAGGAGGTTGGAGCTCAGGGCTCACTCAGGATAACAATCCAATCAGAATTGTCATGCCAAAAGTGGCATGCTGCCTGGCATGGAGATCTAGGACATAGTGCTTGGTAAAAGTATGCACTGTGCTCCAAGTTGCAGTCCTGCAAATTTCTGCAATTGGCACTGAGTGTATTTCTGCCAGGGAAGTGGCTACCACTCTGGTGGAGTGGACATGCAATGTGCCCTCTAGTTTAACCCCTACCATGGCATAGCAGTAGCGAAGGCAAGTCACAATCCAGGTTGAAATGCACTGGACTGTGACAGTCCCTTTAAATTTGGGAAAAAAGAGACAAAAAGCTACTGTAGTCTTTGGTTCTTTCCAGGTAAAATCTAGGAACCCGTTTTACATCCAAATAGTGGACAGTCCTCTCTCCCTAATTCTGGAAGCTGATAAAGTAGGGAGGTAGTATCAGTCTCTGATTTAAGTGGAACTCCAACACCACCTTAGGTAGAAACTTGGGGTGCATTTGGAGTACTACCTAGTTAGACTTTATGAAAAACAGTATACCCAGGATCTGTGACCAAAGCATGGATTTCAAACACTCTGAGTGCAGAGATGATGGCCACCAAAATACTGCTTTCCAAGTCAGATACCTCATGTCACAGGTTGCAATAGGCTTGAAGGGCTTGGGAGTGAGCATGCCCAGCACAAGGCTGCGGTCCCAGGGAGCCACCGGCTTCCTAATGGGGGTCCTTGTGTGTAAGATACCCCTGAGGAACCTCTTCAACACTGGCAGCTGCACCAGAGAGAGATGGTGCTTACAGGTTTGTGGTATGCTGATATAGTAGACATGTGGACCTTAACCAGTGTTGGGTAAGTTACTTACAAAAAGTAATCAGTTACAGTTATTAGTTACTCTGAAATAATTGTAATCAGTTACAGTTACTTACTGCTTTTTTGTATAAAAAGTAATAAGTAATTGTAACTGAAACACCTATTACTGTTCATATTACTTTATATTACTTTTGTTCAGTTGGTTAGGTACACTTAGTAAACACACGGCACCTACAGATTACGCTCAGAAAACTCAAAAAAAGCTTAAAAAAGAAAAGAAACTCTAAAGACAATGTTATATATGCAGTGGACAGTGACCACTCCAGGAATCTGGACTGCTGGGAAGGACACCATCTGGGTCCAGAAATCCTGATGGGGGTCTTAAAGAACCCCTCCCCACCCAGCCCAGGCAGCAGCAGCCCAGCATTTGGCCGGACGAACAATGTTTCTTTGAAAATGTATCTTATCCTTTTCCCTCCACCACCCCGACTCTTTCCAAATCACTCATTCATTACAGGTAGCTTGTACTAGTCAAAGTATACTGAGTCTTTTTTTTTTTAAATAAAATTTAAATTTGCCTGCACACAGACTCACTCACTCCAATGACTAAAGAATATAGATATATATATATATATATATATTCTTGACACAAGTTCCTGACCCTCTACCTGCCAGCGCGCACACAGTTCAGTCAACTTGTACCAGTAGCATGCACACACACACACACACACACACACACACACACACACACACACACATATACATAGCCAGTTCAACCATCCAACATAGTCAGTTCCCCCCACCCCACACACATAGCCAATGATCCCTGCCCACTAAATATGCATGGCCAGGTCCGCTCCCTCAACTCCCCCTACACACATGGCCAGCTCCCCCCTACAAACAGCTCCTACCTACACACATATATCCAGCTCCCTTCACTACTGTACATGCACGGCCAGCTCACCCCTTCCCAGCACAGCCAGATCCCCCTACACAATTCAAAACTCCAGTTAATTATTTAGGGGTCAGTTTCTTTTGGACAAACACATGGAAAAAGCTTATTACTAATGAAATGAGCAAATAACTCTAGTCTGGTGTTCTAAGCCCTTTAATTGTAAATTCAAGGTCAGAACCTCAGTGCTGCAGCAACTGTGAAGTAAAGTAGAGACAACTGTTCTCTGTGTAGCAGAAGTGTAAATTGTGACATGGACAGCCAGTTCTGAGTACTCTATGATTTTGAAATATAAAAATGTGTTATTGACTGTCTCTCATGAGAGATGCTGAGACAGCATGTGGGATAACACACACAGGTTTTAGATACAAGGTGTTACCTGGAAGGCCAGAAGATAATTACAGATTAGAACAGGCCTTAATCAAGAATCTCGTGTTTATCTAAGTTAAATATAGCTTTAACTGCTAAGAGGGAAATCACTATTCATTTTATGACGTTTCGAGGAGGAAACCAGGTTTGGCACACTGGTGCGAAATCATAAGTGCTTTAATGTCTGTGTGAGAGGGGATACTGCTCATAGATGAAAGGCAATTTACAGACTTGATTGGGGAAGTCACATGGGGAAAGGAGTTTCTGCTGATGTAATCTTAATTAACTTTCCTTCTAAAAATGATAAAACTTCCTGGGTGTATGATTTTTCATAAACAAAGGAGGAGCCAGGTGACCTCATGCAAAGGGGTTGGCGAAGACAGTTTTTTAAACAGTATTCTGTTTTCCTTCAGAGACACTTTTATTTACACTCTGACAAAGAAACATCTTTGAGCACTTTAAGCAAGTATACAGGTAGAGAGGGACAAAATCTAAGTACTGTAGTAGGAATTGCACTGTTAAAACCTTGTTCTTTTAAAAGATTGTATGGTTCTTGTGATATGGTTCTGTATTTTATCTTTTACATACTTCTATCCATTTTAGTAAAACTCTATTTTTAGAGCCTACTTGGTCTGTCTTTGAATTTCTTTTCTTTAACAAGTGAAGTATATATAGTTAAAGCAGACACTGTGCATAAGCTTGAATGGTGATACCAAACTGGAAAAAGGTAAGAGTAATCTGAGGTCTTTATTAGAGTTTTTAAGGGTTCATTTTGTACACCAGGTTAGGTGCCCATAGGCAAAGATATCTGGCCCCCGAAGACAGAATTATCTGAGCCTGTGCATTGGGTACGCTAGCAAGAGGTTCACAGTTTGAGTCCCTCCAGAACTGAGACCAAAGATTGATTTGAACCCACAAAACAGACAGGAGGGTTACCCTGTTTTTGTTAACTGTTCACAAGTCTGTGCTCAGAGGTTGGCACTTTGGGAGTAGAGGGCTGACCTGCTGAGTGGGTTTGTGACATAAGTGACTGCTAAAAAAACAAAAAAACAAATAACTGCAAACTCTTTTTGTAAACCTCTGTTAGCACTCTGCCATGCTACACCCTTGCATGTTTCTTAAGGGCACAATTAGGCCTCCTACAGGTAGATACCATCTGCTTTCCCCCCAACAATATGATTTTAGAAAAAAACTACAGTACTCTTACCGCCCTGATAAAAGTAACCACTGACATGTTCCATGCCATGGATCAAGGTTCTGTTACAGGTGCCATCTTTGTTGACCTTACTAAGGCCTTCGACCTGGTGAGCCATGGTCTCTTGCTTCGTCTGCTCCATTTTATCGGATTTGATACCAGTGCCCTCGGCTGGGTCCATAGCTACTTATCCTGCAGAACACAAAGGGTTAAGTGGGCTGGCTCACTCTCTTGCCTTAGACCGATATCACATGGGGGTCCTCAGGGCTCCATTTTAGGTTTGATACTGTTCTCGTTATTTATTAATGACTTGCCTAATCACTGTGATGGGGCATCGGTGCATCTCTATGCAGATGATGCTATAATCTATCGTTCCTCTCCAGACCTTAGTCAGATCAACAATGATCTAGCCTCCAACTTTGCTACTGTCGAACTCTGGTTCATGAGCAATCAGCTAGTACTCAACACGAAGAAAACTAAAAGCATGCTATACGCTACCCCCCCCAAGTCCGCTCCCCTTGCTTCACATTACTTCTTTCAATGGTGATGTCCTTGATTCTGTTCTCACCTTCAAATACCTGGGAATCACCCTGGATTCCTCACTCTCTTTTAGGGCCCATGCATCGAACCTGATCAGATCTCTGACTCAAAATTAGGTCTGCTATACCACATTCGTCCCTTCTTAACCTCTGCCTCCTGCATTAAGATTGCCTCTGCATCCCTTCTCCTGACCCTAACCTATGGAGCTCCCCTGCTGCTCTCTACTAATGCCTCCAACATGACTCTCCTCACCCAGGCATACCACAGTGTAGGTAAGAATGCACTGGGGGTGAATGCCCGACACCACCACTGCGATGTCCTCTCATCCCTAAACTGGCTACCATATGAATCTAAACTTAGGTATACCTTCTTGGGCTTCATACATAAGCTTGTGCATAAAATTACTCCTCCCTGCCTCACTGAAATTGTTCATTTGAGACAAGCGCCTAGAGCTCTTAGGTCTGCCTCTCTCCACTCCTCATAAAACCCAAGTTGCGACTAGCGTCCACTCGCAAATCATTCTCATTTGCTGCTGTGTCTGAATGGAACTCTCTCCCTCCCTCCCTCAGTGTTGTCCTGTACCTCCCTACCTCTCTTCCAATCGAATCTGTTCTTTTTTCTATCAAACTCTGCAGCCTGCTCCTGTTTCAGGTGACATCCCCCCCCCCCCGCCAAAAAAAACTCCACCTGTGCAACATGTATCTTCTGGCCTACTCTCCCATTGCAGTGAACTGTGAGCCATGTCCTAGCCTAAACTTGACAGTATAACTGCTGCCTTGATGTATGTTATGCATGTTGCCTCTTTCTCTCCTTGTCTGTTACCCACTGCAGTTTGTGTACCACCCTCTGTACATAGCTTCTGTATCTATGCAGTAATGTGGAATTCCTTCCCTCTGTATAGTGCCTCAATGATTGTAATAGAATATCTGTCAGATGTATTCAGCCTCTGTAGTTGTATTTGTCTGGAATTTTGCTCTGTACCTTATTGCACTTCCGGGTCGCTCCTGAAAAAGGGACTGTAATTTTCTCAGTGGGCCCACCCAGTTACCAAAATTCAATAAATAAAGAAATAAAAATAAATTATTGTCTATGGCTAGTGAGTTAAATTATTAGTTACTACAAAAAATAACTTATGTGAGAACAACTAAGAGGCTATCTGCAGCTTTAGGGAATCACTTATCTACAACCTCTGCCACTATTATCTGATTTTGAACAAGCAGGGTTCAGGTATAGGGACTTCAAACACAGTCACACTTCAATCATAGAAGGGCAATGTATATAAATGGGATTAGACTCTCAGGAAAATAAGCTTCTAAATATTACTATATACCAAAAGTAGCCGGTTACCAAGAGGAAACAATTAATTTAGAGGCATCTTTTACGGCAACAAGACCCACAGAAAAGCATCCGTATATGTTAAATAATTATTTAATCATTTGCAAACCTTAACAAGTCTAAGCTGACTCTGCAGACTTTTATGCCATTTCATCAAGAACAAAGAGAACAGAGGTTACTGTGTGTATGTGTCGCACACACTTGTGTAAAAGTGGAAAAGAGAAGACTACTTAGTTACTGGAGTTCAACTGGTAAAAAGGATACACTTTTGAAAGTATGCAGAGTGTACTCGGACTTATTAAAGTCTGAAAATGATAAAAATATGTAAATATATTTGAATGCTTTTCTGTGGGTCTCATTGCCATAAAATGCCTCAAAACTGAACTGTTTATTCACTGCAGCAGCCCCATACCAAACCCTCAAGAGAATTAAAAAATGATCCTAACATGTTTCACCATTATTTACCAGGAGACCCAGTGGTGCAAAAAAAAGTCAGGTTTGTAGACATGAAGTGGAAAGGGAAAGAATCAATTTGTGTTCCTAGAAGTAGCAAACTGTGGGGGCCAGTCCAGTGGGTGGTGTGAAATAAAAAACAAACAAAAAGCAAAGTCGGAGCCTGGCTTGTCTTATACTGCAACGAAGGAACCATGTTTTTTTCCCCTCTGATTCTTTTGAATGTTAGCCAACCAGTGATTTAAAATAAATACAATTTTTTTAGCAGTCACAGCAGAATTTTACAGTTTCAAGTCCACTACTGAGACTACCATAGATTGATACCTGAATGCACCTCTTGTGTGGTCGTTCCATCATTCTAGTTTTTCTCCTCGTCTCCAATCACCAACTGGTTTACTGTGCAAGTGGTCCTGTTTTTTTTGTTGTTCCATAGTGCAGTCTTCTAAACCCCTCTAAGTCAAGCCCTGATGGTCTCCATCCCAGGCTTCTCTACTTCTCTGCTTCTGCCATTGCCGCCCCACTTACCCATATCCTAAACCTCTCTCTCTCTTCTTCCACTATTCCCAAGACCTGGAAATCAGCTAAAGTCCTTCCCCTACACATAGGAGAGGACCCCTCCTCCCCTGGAAACTACAGGCCCATCTTCCTCCACCTCTCCTTAGCTAAATTACAGGAATCACTAATTAATTCCAGGCCCTCTGACTAACTTGTCAGATCCAACACTCTCTCTCAGTCCAGCTTTAGGAAGCATCACTCAATTGTACCTTCTCTGCTGTGTGTCACCGACTCTATACTCACCGCGATGGACTGGAGCCATATTACAGCTGCCATTTTCATCGACCTTGTGAAAGCCTTTGATTCCATCTCCATTCCTCTCCTGCTTCAAACTCTTGGCTCTGTCAGACTCGCTGAACCCACTGTAGACTGGTTCCGCTCCTATTTTCTCGACAGGGAACAATCGGTTCTGACTGGCGATGCACTATCTTCTCCACTCCCTATACTCTCTGGTGTCCCCCAATGTTCCATCCTTGATCCTATCCTCTTCTCTCTATTTATTAATAACTTCCCCTCAGTCTGTAGGTCAGCAGAAATCCACATGTACACTGATGACATTATTCTCTTCCTCTCAGGGTCCTCTGTCACTAGCATACAGTCCCCCCTCCAGGATGATTTCAACAGAGTCCAGTTCTGGCTCAGGGATGACAAACTTAAACTCGATGTCAAAAAAATCTCGGCCGTGACCTTTGGCTCCAGACAAAAGGTGGCCACCCTACAGAATTCCCCCACTTTTTCTGCCTTGGATGGTTCCATCCTTGAGAACGTCACGACTTTCAAGTACCTCGGGATGTGGCTAGATGAAAACATGGATTTCTCCACCCATGTTGACGCTATCTGTGCCAAACTCCAACCCCAACTAGGTGCTCTTTACCATCACAAAGACAGCTTCCCTCTCCCGACTTCTCGTGGGCTGGCAGATCTCCAGAATGATATTACCAACTTTCAACTATGCCAACATGGTGTATGGAATTGCCTCTCAGACCTCACTAAGGAAACTCGACATTTTCCTAAACTCCTTCTGTCATTTTGTCACTGCCTCTCCCTCCCTCACTCACCACTGTCTTCTCTATCCCTCCTTATCCCTAACTCCCCTACCACATAGGTGAATGTTGCACTGTGCTACTTTTGTTGCTAAATTCTGGTTCAGTTCCCTCCCCTCCTACTTCTCCTCCTGGCTCTCCAAAGCAGACCCCTCTAGCTACTCCCTTCATCACAGAGACTCTTGCTCCTTTTCTATCCCCTCTTTCTCACTCTGTATCCAGACAATCCTCCTTTTCCTTCTGCTTCCCTTCCCTCTGGAACAAACTACCCTCTGACCTCTGGTCATGTGCTTCCCCCTCTACTCTCAAGAGGCTTCTAAGACATCTTCCTTATCAACCTTGCTCCCAATGCCCCCAACCTTTACCGCCTTAATTTGTGTATAACTCAGCTTGAGCTCCTACATCATTTGCTGCTACTGGGACTGGTTTTTGGGGGCTTGTATAACCCACCCTCCCTTGAGTATATGTAGCCAAACTGTTTCCATTTATTGTCGCAATGTTGCTGCATGCTAAATTATTGTAATTGGGTCCAGTATCCCTGACCCTTGACTTGTTCTCTTTACTAAGTGTTTTTATGCTGCCTTGTGCCTTTTCTCCCATTTGTTCCTCTCCCCCGGGTCACACCTGGAAATGAGCCCCGGCTCATGGTGCTTTTCCCGGTTGTCAACTTTAAATTAATAAGTAAATAAATCTGTCCAACGCTCAGGAGTCAGGCCAGGTTAGGAAAATAAACAGACTGGGGCTGCAAATGCTAGATTTATAGCATGCTAGTTGACTTTCTGGGCTTTTGTAACATACATAGCTGCTATTTAGAGATGTTAATGCTAATTTAGCAAATAATGAATGTTTACTGTCGGGAGCAGCCAGTGCACTAAGGGTAAACACTTCACACCTACTTGTGTCTGCATGAGTGACAGGAAGCTCTTTTGTTTTCTAATGGGTGGCTGCCCCAGAAGCTTCAAAGGCACTTGTTCAAGCTTACTAGGAGAGAGGTGAGAGGGAGCCTTATATCATATAAGTTATATGCAACAATTTGTTGCAAGTCTCCCTCTCGTTTCTCTCACCATTAAGCCAGAACAAGAGCCTCTGAAACTGCCAAAGGCAACTGCCCTTCACTCACACACAAGTACGTGTGAAGTGCCTGGTCTTAAGTGCACCGGCAGCTCCCAACAGTAAAGCTGCACTAATTGTCACGTTTGTATTGATGTCTTGGTGAAGTGATGGGCTTCAGGGCTCCTTCTCTTTGTCATCCACTCTCTCAGGGGGGTGCTGATGAACAGCCAATGAGGTACCAGTGTGGGCATCTGCCCCCCCCTCGAGCCCCGCTTCTGCAACTCACCCAGTCCTCACAGTTTGACTCCTCACCCTGACTGTGAGGAGGAGTTGATCCCACTGCTCAGCTCAACACTGCAAGCAAATGCTAGCAAGAGTAATATAGAAAATTGCATTACAGTAACACATTACTTGTAAACAAAATGTAACCTGTAACTTCCCAAAATTACATTTTCAAACAAGTAATCCGTTACCATTACAAGTTACATGGTAATGTAACTAGATTACAGTAACGCATTACTTGTAACATGTTACTACCCAACACTGACCTTAACTGTGGATTACTGCAGTCCTTCATCAAAAAGGTCCACTAAGAATTCTAAAATCTTCTCTGGTGGACACTTAAAAGTGTCCATGGGGGGTTTGGAATGCCAGATGGAAAAGCATATATTCACTTGGATTGTATAAGGAAGTTAATTAGCATACGTGATTTGCGTATGCCTTGCTAATGCACATGTGCAAGCCTATGTATATAAACCCTTATCTGGTAGGCAGTAGCCTGTGCTTTCTGCAGTTTGTTCTAAGTGTTCTACAAGACAGTAAACCTACCATCTCACTCCACATTGGTGTCTGCGAGATTATTACATGGTGTCAGAATGGACCGCCTGCAGCCTCCCACCGCTTTAAATCAACATGGAAATGTTGCTGAAAACTGGAGAAAATTTAAGCAGTAATTAGAAATTTTCTTGGTTGCCAGTGGACTCACTGAAAAATCCCAGAAAATCCAGGCTATAACCCTCCTGCACGTGACTGGCCCTGATGCATTGGAGGTATTCAATACTTTTGTTTGGGAAAAAGACGAAGAGAAGGAGCAACTGAATAAAATTAAGGGACAGTCTGAGAGATATTGCAACCCAAGAAAGAATATGGCTTATGAAAGACATTTGTTCAATGCTAGGAGCCAGAATCTGGATGAGTCAATTGATTCATATGTAACTGAACTGAGACTAAAGGCTAAATCTTATGAAGTTGGAGATTTAACTGAATCATTGATCAGAGATAGAATTGTATGCGGCATACAGAGTGAGCATGTGAGACACAGACTGTTGAGAAAAGCAGACTTAACATTAGATGATGCCATAGATATCTGCAGGGCTGCTGAATTGAGTGAAATGCAGATTAAATGCTTAAGTGGAAATGCTCAGGATGAAATCTCAGTGCAAGTAGCAGTTGTGCAGGAAGAAAGAATAAAAGCAAGTGCCAATGAGAGTAAAGGGAGTTATGTACCTTGAGCGAATAAAGTCAAATGTGAAAAGTGTGGCCGTTCTTAAGATTTTCAGTGCAGGAAGAGTTTAAAGCACAGCTGACTTATTTTGGGGCTGACTGCTTTCAGAGCACAAACCACCAGGCTGTTTTGGGGCTGGGGAGGTTTATCTGTGTCTGACTTGGATGTCTGGATTTTTCTCTGTTTGATTAGCAGGGCATTTTCTCTGTCAAATTGTTGTGTAGGGCATCTTGCTGACAGGAAGGCACTCATCGCAGCGGTGGGTCAGAGCTTTTAGCTGATTGTTTTGTGAGGGGCACAGTTTAGGCCCAACCCCTTCCCACCCTCACCCCACCACCCCTGGAAATAGTTCCTTTATACCTGGGGTTCTGACATCATTTCCTCAAGAGTGCAAGGTGCATATCACTGTCATATCCTCTCTAGCACACTGCACTGACAATATAAGCATACACATTGTATAATATATATATTTCTATATAACAAACCAATCACACACAATCACACACACACACACACACACACACAAAAGTAGATAAACATGTGGGGAGTAGTGCAATGTAATGGCTGTGGGGCAGCAGTCTTCCGGGAGTCTTTCTGGAGGCTGAGATGCTGCCCTATTAGCAGACAACTCTCTGCCCTGAGGGAGGAAGTTGCCCATCTTTAGGCCACACTGGACAGTAGTAAGGGAACCTTCCCCCAGGCCACACTGGATGGTAGGAAGGGAACCTCCCCATTCAGGAGCACCAGAGACACCACCACTACCCCTCAGAGGGTTGCAGAGAAAGCACAGCAGTTGGACCACAGTGGGCTCAGGGAGGGAGTGAGGATGCAGAGGCACACCAGTCAGTTGTTCCACTCCACAATCCATACACCATTCTGGGGAGCATAGCTCCCCTATGGATGCACCAGCAGAGGAGACTAAGGAGGCTGAGGACAACTGTCACAAGGGAGGCCCACAGGAAGGAGGCAGAGGGCACCACAAGGAAAGGAAGCAGCTCCTGGTGGGGGACTCAATTATTAAGGGGATAGAACTGGGGGAGCAGGGAAAACTGAAGTAAGGTGCCTGCCTGGTGCCATGGCTTGGAGGGACAGGAAGCGCATCCTCAGGATCACGAGAACAGCTGCCCGGGAGTCTGAGCTGGATGTCATTGTCCACCTAAGGACAAATGACTTGGCTCATCATGAGATTAGAGCAGTGCAGAAGGACTTTGTAGAATTGGGGAGGGGCCTAAGACAAGTAGCACACACAGTATCCTTCTCAGAGGTGCTGCCTGTCAATGGCATGAGTGAGGTGAGGGTACTTTGCACCATGCAGTTTAATGAATGGTTGAAAAAATGGTGTGGAGCACAGGGGTTTGGCTTCACTGGGGACTGGAGTTCCACCTGGAGGAACACCAGCCTATACTGGCAGGATGGTCTGCATCTGTCCAGGAAGGGAACAAGTCTTTTGAGCAATCAGTTTAAATGCTTCATTGGCAAGCTTTTAAAACTAGTCAAAGGGGGCACTGATAAGCAGCAGGAAAATCCCAGCCTCTCCTACAAAACAAGGTACTAAATGAAAAAGGCCGAGGTAGAAAGGTCAGTGGGGATGCTGCAACAGAAGGTAAAGCCATCAAAAATGGGCGCAATGAGTACCAATGCCCATAGTCTGAGTAACAAGCTTCCTGAATTAGTGGCCTTGATGGAGGAGGAACATCTGGATATTGTGGCAGTCACAGAAACATGGTACACACAAAACCATGACTGGGACGTAAACATACCATGATACACTATCTACAGGAGGGACAGGGAGGTAAAAGGAGGAGGAGTAGCTCTTTACATAAGGAAGGAATCAAAGCAACAGAACAAAAGGGTAAACAGGGAGAGAAGAAGCACTGTGGGTAAATTTGGAGACAGGCAATGGCACCACAATCCACACAGGGGTTGTATACAGACCCCCTTCTCAGGGGAGGAAATGGACAAGGAAATGATAGAAAGTATACTTAGAATGGCAGAAAAAGGGGAGATATTGCTGATGGGTGATCTGAATATGCCAGATGTTAACTGGAGTGCAGTTGCAGCAGCCACTTCGAAGAGTGGGATTATTCTAGATGCCCTACAGGGGGCATGCCTTAGACAACTAGTATTGGAGCCCACTCAAGAGGGAGCAATCTTAGACCTGGTTCTCTCAAATGGAGATGGAGAGGATCACAGATGTGTAAGTGGGTAGCCATCTGAGAACTAGCGACCATCGAACAGTATGGTTCAAATAAACACAGCAATAAGGTCAAGCCATACAAAGGCAAAAGTACTGGACTTTAGGAGGCTGACTTTGCCAAAATAGGTGAGTGCCTAAGGAATGCACTAGCAAATGGGCAGGAAGGAGGGTGGAAGAACAATGGGGAATAATAAAAACTGCCATCACAGAGGTAACAAGCCTTTGTGTAAAGCAAATAAACAAAATGAAATGATGTAAGAAACCACTATGGTTCTCAAGGAAGTGGCAGTGAAGGTTCAAGAAAAAGAAAGCATTCAGGAAGTACAAGGAATCACAGAAGGAGGGGACAGAGAACTGTATCAGTTAAAGCAAAAGGAAGCTGGGAAGGCAGTCAGAACAGCAAAGGCCCAAACCGAGAAAAGATAGCCAACTCAGTAAAGGGGATAAAACCTTTTATAGGTACATCAGAGCGAAGGAAGACCAAGGAGGGATAGTGAGGCTTAATAAAGGGAGGGAGGGTGGGCAGAGGGTGACTGTGAAAGGCAGAGATACTAAACAAATATTTTTGCTCAGTATTTACAAAGGAAGAGGGGAGGTACCTAAAACAAACAGTAGAAACACTCTGGATACAGAAGTTGATACCAGCCCATTTACAGAAGAAGGGTTCTGAAGAACTCTTAAAACTGAAGGTGGACAAAGCAATGGGGCCTGATGGGATTCATCCAGAATTCTAAAAGAACTAAGGGTAGAACTAGTGACACCACTGCTACCCTCTTTAACAAATCTCCAGGGGTTGATGGGGTAGTACCGAGGACTGGAGGAAGGCAGATGTGATTCCCTTCACAAAAGTGGGAGCAAGGCAGAAGCAGGAAACTACAGACCTGTTAGTTTAACCTCAGTGGTAGGAAAATGATGGAATCACTTCTGAAGGAAAGAATTGTCAGTATCTAGAGGCCAGAGGGCACAGGACCCAAGGCAGCATGGATTCACAGTAAGGCATTGACACAGTCCCACACAAAGATTAATATACAAGTTAGCCAGCCTGGGAGTGGGTCCCAAGATGACAGCCTGGGTAAAGATTGGCTGGAGAATGGGCCAGAGAGTAATAGTAAAATGGAGTCCACTCTGAAGAAAGAGGGGTTACTAGTGGGGTACCGCAGGGTTCAGTATTAGGACTGGTCCTCTTCAATGTCTTTATAAGCGACATTGCAGAGGGACTGGAAGGAAAAGTATGTCTCTTTGCAGATGACACAAAGATCTCCAACAGAGTTGATGCACAAGGTGGGGTGGAAAGGATGAGAAGGGACTTGGCAAGGTTAGAGGAATGGTCAAATGTGGCAGCTTAGATTCAATGCTAAGAAGTACAAGGTAATGCACCTGGGAAACAAAACCCAGGGAGGAGTACACAATGGGGGTGAGATACTAACAACAACAAAAATGGAAAGGGACCTGGGGTAGTCATATCAGATGACCTAAAGGTGGGCAAGCAATGTGAGGGCAGCAAGGAGGGCTGGGGGGATACTGGGATGCATAGGAAGAGGCATCACCAGTAGAAAACAGGAAGTTATTATCCCTCTGTACAGACAGCTGGTGAGACCCCATCTGGAGTACTGCGTGCAGTTCTGGAGACCCAATCTCCGCAAAGACATAGACAGGATGGAAGCTGTCCAGAGGAGGGCAACTAAAATGGTGCAGGGTCTGCACCGGAAGACATATGAAGAGAGACTTAAGGAGCTTAATATATATAGCCTGGAGGAAAGGAGGGAGACGGGGGACATGATAGAAACTTTCAAGTACCTCAAGGGAATCAACAAAGTCCAAGAGGGTAGCATCTTTCAAAAAAGGAGGTGTGCAAGAACAAGGGGGGACAATTTGAAGACAGAGGGCGGCTCAGAGGTAATTTAAAGTATTTTTTCACAGAGAGGGTTGTGTATGCATGGAGCGGCCTTCTGGAGGAGGTTGTGGAGTCAAAAACAGTGGTGGAATTCAAGCATGCATGGGACAGTCATAAGGCAATTCTAGGGGGTGGGGGTAGGAAGAAGTAGGCTGCTGGTTAACTAGGATCTGCAGCTTATCCGTTAGGTAGGGAAATGGGCAGACTGGGTGGGCCAAGCGGTCCTTATCTGCCATCAAATTTTATGTTTCTATGTGAGCATGAGACAAACAAATGGCCAGCATATGGACAGTATTGTAAATTGTGCCACAGAAAAAATCGCTTTGCTAGAGTATGTTGTGTGGGTAAATGCAGTGAGATCCATATTATTATTAGAGAAAATGCCCAGGAAAATGAAAGTACTTTTAGTATTGAGACTGTGACTACCTATAAACCTGAGACTGATTGGAAAGTAAAGCTGAGCATAAATGGGAAAATGGTGATGTTCAAATTAGACACTGGAGCACAGTGTAATGTGATGCCTTTTCAGATGTACAAGACATTGTCTGGAGAAGCTGTTCAAAGGTCATCAGCTAGATTGGTTTCCTATTCTGGGCATAAACTTGATGTGAAAGGCAAAGTGATGTTGCTAACATGTTTTAAGCAAAAGTTACCATTTCAAGTGGTTAATGCAAATGTGACCCCAGTGCTGGGCCTGTCTACTTATTTGGAAATGAAGCTTATAAAGAAGCTATTTTCAGTAGATGTTGCAAACGGAAGTGCAGGGGAAACCACAGAAGGAATACTGGTTTAATTTGCTGATGTATTTGAGGAATTGGGATGCTTAGAGGGTGTGATAAAATAGATAAGACAGTCAGCTCTGTGATCCACCCCCCCTAGGAAAACACCTTTCGCATTACAAGACAAAGTAAAAATTGAGCTAGGTAATATGGAAAGATTGGGGGTTATTGAGAAGGTGGAGAAACCCATGAGCTGGGACAGCTCGATGGTGGTTGTAAAAAAAACAAAGTCCGAATTTGTATTGATCCCAGAGATCTTAACAAGGCAATTAAATGGGAACATCACCTGATGAAAAAAGTTGAAGCAGTTGTAGCCAAGCTAGCAGGGGCCAAAGTATTCAGTGTTAGATGCTGGGCATGCCTTCTGGCAGATTAAACTAGGCGGGCCTAGCTCTGATCTAGTGACTTTTAATGCACCTTTTGGGAGGTACAAGTTCAAGCGTCTCCCCTTTGGGATTTGCTCAGCACCAGAAGTCTTCCAAAAGAAAATTTCACACATTTTTGAAGGGCTCGAAGGCACAGAGGTCATTATGGATGACATCCTAATATGGGGAGCTAATGTACAACAGCACAATGAGAGGTTATGGAATGTTCTACAAAGAGCCAGAGATAAGCATTTGTCTTTAAACCTAAAAAAAAAAAATCAAAAATCAAAATGTCAGCGGTCCAATATATCGGGCACAAGTTAAGTAATAATGGGTTGTTGGCAGACCCCAAGAAGATAAATGCAGTTACCCAGATGCCTATTCCCCAAAATAAGACCGACTTGCAGAGATTTATGGGCATGGTAAACTACCCAGCAAAGTTAATTCTAAACCTATCAACCGTAAATAAGCCACTGAGAGAGTTACTAGAGAAAGAAACAGCATGGCACTGGGAGAAGTGCCACCAATAGGCCTTTTGAAGAACTGAAAACAGTTGTCACAAAACCTCCAGTGCTGGCCTACTATGATCTAAGAAAACCTGTTGACTTATCCATTGATGCATCTTCAGAAGGGCTGGGTGCATGTCTGCTGCAAGAAGGCAGGCCTATTGCTTTTGCTTCCAGATCACTTAATAAAGCTGAGATAAATTATGCACAAATTGAAAAGGAAGCGCTAGCTATTGTGTTTGGCTGTTCAAAATTCCATGAATTTAATTATGGCAGACCAAGGGTCCATGTTGAATTGGACCACAAGCTCCTAGAAAGCCTTTCCAAAAAAACACTATCTCAGCCCCACCGAGAATTCAACTCATGGTGCTAAAACTGCAAAGGTATAATTTGTCTGCATTGAATTCAGAGACTTTCAGTAAAAGGATGAGTTTAAACATGTAACATCTTCACCAAGATACCCCCAAAGCAATGGCATGATAGAACGTGCCATTCAAACAATAAAGAGACTGTTAAAGCACAAGTGGACCATCAAGACTTTACTTAGCACTCTTGGAATTGAGAATTGCCCCACTGGAGGGGCTAGGATCACCAGCACAGCTCCTCATGGGCCACAGAATCAGAACTTTAATGCCTACCAGATCTGAATTACTTAAACCAAAAGTGCCAGAAGTTGTTGTGCAAACTATATTGCGAGGGACTCGAAAAACAAAACTCTTATTCCAGTTTGCATGCCTGACCACTCTCAACCTTACAGCCAGGACAGCCTGTTTACTTGCGAACACTTGAGAATACCTGGACCCCTGCAATTGTAGAACACCATGCTGAAGAGCCATGCTCCTATGTGGTCCAAGCAAATAGAAAATTATATCGAAGAAACAGGAGGGACGTTTTGTTAACCCCTGAGCTGCGCCGCTCCTGTGGCCCGCACAACTCGCACATTCGAGGAGAAGAAGAGAGAAGAGAGCTGGATGACATGACGGAGGATGATGGGATCCCAAAGGTCCCTCCACAAGTGATGCTGGGGCAGTTACAAAGTGACCCTGTGGAGTTGGCCCCACCCCTGAGCAGTCGGGACCAATTGACTGGTATTAGCTCCAGCCCAAGAATTAGCTGCGTCAATGGAAGGGAGATCCGAAGACCAGCCTGGCATTGTAACTACACAGACTCACAAAAACTTTCAGCTACGTAGAACTTTAAACATTTTATGTTTAGGGGGAAAAGTTTAATTGAGAAGGGAGATGTAAGGAAGTTAATTAACACACGCGATTTCCATATGCCTTGCTAATGCATCTGCCTATGTAAATAAACCCTCATCTGGTGGGTAGTAGTCCTCACTTTCTGCAGTTTGTTCTAAGTGTTATACAGTACAGTAAACCTTCCAGCTCACTCCACGTTGGTGTCTCCGCAATTATTACAGATTGTATGTCTTCCTGACTGAAGTTTTATGTGCAGTGAAGAGTGTTTCAGGGCTCTGTGAGATACTTTGAATATGTTCACTGCTATTTCTTCAGGGGAAAAGCCTGGAGATGAAGAGAGTGCAGGCTGTGATGGACTAGCAGACCCTGAGCTTGGGACAGTAAGTCCACCCAGATGGGCAGAATCCTCGATTTGCTGACAGTCGATTCAACAGAGGAAACCATTTCTGCTGAGGCCAGCTGGGGGCACATAGAATCATCTTGCCCCCCCCCCCCGGTGTGCCTCCAGTTTGAATAGTGCTCTCTAAATGAGAGGGTTTGGAGGGAATGCATACAGAAACAGATTATGCCAATGCAGGCAGAAGGCATCCTGACAAAAAATGCCAAGTACTGAATTTCTGGAACAGAAACGAGTCAGTTTGATGATGAGTGGAGATGCAAAAAGGTTCACATATGGGGTTTACACTCATCAAACAGAGATCTCACGATGTCTGGAGCTAGTGACCACTTATGGGGGTCTGCTGCTGTGTAACTTAAGTTCATCTGCCAGAATGTTCTGCACTTCTGGCAGATAGATGGTCTGAAGCAGGCTCCCTTATTCCAGGCACCATTCCCATGCTCTCACTGCCTCCCTGCAAAGGGGGTAAATGTGTAATCCTCCCTGCTTGTTGACACAGTACATGACAGATTTGATGCCTGCCTGGAACAGGACTGCCTTTTTGCTGACCAAGCCCATGCTGGCTTTCAGACTGTAAAGAACAGCATGCATCTCTAGCACATTTATTTTCTGAGGAGTCCCAGATCCCTTGTGTCTAGAGACCCTAGCAGTGGACTCCCCACACCAGCAAGGAGGCATCCATGGTGAGGGTCACCTCCAGCTTTGGTGGTGAGAAGGGAAAGCCCTGGAGAAGGTTTTCCTTCATAGACAGCCACAGCAGGGACCTTTCCAGATGTTTGGGCACCTGAATGGGGTAGGTTTGAGGGTGTGATGGTTGACACCATTGGGCACTGGGCATCTACTGAGTCATTCTCATGTGCAGCCTTTGCTAAAGGGACTGTGACACAAAGAATGCCAGGAGTCCCAGCATGTGTTGCCTGGACTGAGGTGGCACAGTTTTGTGCTCCATGATAACGCATGCTATCTGCAAGACTGCATGCACTCTACTGTCTGGAAGAAAGGCCTGAGACTGGGTCATGTCCAGGACAGCTCCTGTGAACATAAGTGCTTGGAAGTGCTCCAGCTGAGACTTGGATGGGTTCAGCAGGACTCCCGTGATATCAGAAATTATGAGGCAGTGGCTACTGCCTGCTCTGTCTCCTGTTTAGAGAGGCTTGTCAGAAGCCAGTTATCTAGGTTCAGAAAGACTTGTAGTCCTAGCTTTCTGAGGTGGGATGTGAGTATTGCGAAGCACTTTGTAAAGACTTGCAATGGTAAGGAAAACCCAAAGGGTAGGACTTTCAACTGGTACTGCTGCTCCTCCACAAAGAACCACAGGTACTTGTGTTGCACCAGTATGTGCTGGTATGCATCTTGCATATCCAGTGATGCTAGCTAATCCTTTTGCTTCTGGTATGGTGGCAAGGATCCCAGAGAAACCATACTGAATTTTTCTGAAGTCAAGAATGGTGTGCATGCTCCCTGATTTCTTGGGTACCAGGAAGTAGTGGGAGTAGGACCCTTTGTTTCATTCCAACTCTGGCACTATTTCCACTGCCCTCTTTTTCAGCAGGCCTGCAATCTTCTGTGCCAGCAGCTCAGACATGTGAGCTGAAAAGACAAGTTACTCACCTGTGACTGTAATTCGAGGAGTGGTATATAGTGTACTTCCACACCTTTGGCAGAATTTCTTTCCCCTTTAAGATTCACCAGAAGATCTTCAAGTTGGCTCCTCCTACCCACCAGGGTAGTATCTTCATTGGCACCACTCTGTGATGTTAGATCTTACTGCTGGAAGCAAGACCAGTGTGCCACAACCCTTTGGCCAAAACCCTTTGTTTGCAGGAATTGACATCTTCTTAAACTCATGTTTAAAATTTGGAAAAATGGGTGTCCGACTTATATTCTTGAGCTAGTCCCAATAAGAAGTGTGAAAGACCATTTGAAATCAGCCCAGAGTTTACAATATTCCACTATTAAATGCAATTTGAACGTGGGCAGGTCTTCTGTTCCTTACAGAAGGGCAGCTTTGTGGAATAAAATCCCATTAAATTTACGTGGATCCGGTCAAATGATTCATCTCTCTGATTTGAATAAGTGGTGCCTGAGCTGGTCTTGTAGTCTTTCTCACTGTAGTCAATGTGATGTCTGCTAATTTTAGACTATTTGTGTGTTAGCCATTTTATATTGTTTATTTATAATGTTTGTTTTGTGTATTTTTTTATACTGTAACTGATGTTTGTGTTCTAAGACTTGGGACTTCATTGAAAATTAGCTATGCTAAACTGAATGTACTTCCCTTATTCTGATGAATAAAAAAGATTTACCACTTTAATTCTACTACTACTATAGGAGGTCAGGTGGGTTGTGTGGATGTACACCATATATGTAAAATAGCAAACACCTGCACCAGAAACCAACTTCAAGTTAGAGTGCAAAAGACGGCTTTATTTGTGTAAAAGCAACAAATGCCCACAGCTCGGGTGTAACCTCAACCAGTTTCACATCAACAATGCATCGTTAGGAGGTATCACATGTCGCTAATCCATTCCTTAAAACGGCTGTAGTTAAAGTGGCAGTGCAGATTAAAACAATACTAGCAATACAAGTTTACCAATTATAACATCCACAACAGCTATTAAATATAGAGTAAAGGATGGTGAAGTGTGTGATATGAGAATTTAACGCACAGCCGAGGTGTGGGATGCTATATAAACCCCAAGACCAAAGCCCGAGGGATTTATCCAAGCATCGCACACCTTGGGTGTGCATTATCAGTCAGTCTTTTATTGTGTGACATAATGTCGTTACAATTAAAACATTTTGTTTGCCTTATATGACATCAAAAAAACAATATGTTTACATCACAGTTAATCAACAATACATTTCTCCTTTAAAATTCATATATTATTACAGACAGTATTGCCTCATTAATATTCATCTATACTTTCCTATTACTTGTCTATCAAATAACATCTTACTTATTATGATTCCCGTTCCTCTGTTGTGTCAGTTACATTACACCTCCCCTATATCCACATTTATACAATTCTAATATGTCTTTCCCATATGATTTTCCTCAATTTGAGTACTCTGTCCATCATCCCTTCTTTCATTCCTAGGGCCGGATATTCAAAACTTTGCCCCAGGGCTAAATTAGCACTGTCCGGTGTGCAAACTTAGCCTGAACCCAATAGCCCTCTATATTCAAAAGAAATAGCCTGGTGCTAAATCTGCTGAATATAGCATGCAAAGGAAGCTGGGCAAACTGGGCTGGGAGTGCAGGGCAAAATTAGCCTGGGAATAAGACAGCACTGAACATAGCATACAAGACTGCACTGAATATAGCTCCCAGGCAGGCAGTGCAAACACTCACAGAAATACAGTGCAGAGGTGATACTGCCTGCCCTGGAACACATGCAAAGAATAACAGCCCTGAATGTGAGCACAAGAGCAGACAGTAATGCAGTACCTGTGAATGCCAAGGAACACCCAGGACCCACATGTGACAACCACAGAACAGTACAAACCGCCTAAAATACCCAAGCACCCAAAAATGACACAGGACACAGGGATGTTAGGAATGTGAGTTTATAAACTGAAAAGGCAACAAGAAGGGCACAAGAAATGCAAGAACAATAACAGAATAAGCAACAATGGTCAACCACATCAACAAACAACAGTACAAAATCTACAGGATAACAACAAAGCAAACAAAGCCCAACAGAAAAACTGGTTATTAAACTGATATGGGGTTAGCAAAATGAGTAACACTATCTAAACAAGGTAAGCAATAACATATTTACAATATATGCATATGTACAGTAAGGCAGCAGAAATGTAGGGGAAGGGAAAAGGGATGTGGACACACACAGCAAAGGAGGGCAAATGAAAGGGAACAACCAATGGTCAGGAGGCAGTATAGCGCAGTGGTCTAAGGTTCTGAGCTGCAAATCTGGTGATATCTAGCAGACCAGACCTGAGTTTGAATCCCACAGCTTCCACTTGCATACTGTGTGACCCTGAGCAAGTCACTTAACCTCCTTGTGCTCCAAGGTCGCTCCTGTAAAAAAGCTTCAGCTTAGTGTGCTATACCTGGTTAAACAAACAAAAAAAAAAAAGGTGGGGGGCAGGAAGAAAAACTAAAAAGGGACCACAGCTAAGACTGAATGCCAGAGGGCGCTGGCAGACGTGTCTCCAGTATAGATGCCACCCTCCTAGTCTCCGAGATCAAAACAGCCTGCTGCTCTATAAGCATCCGCTGCTGGTGCACAACCCTCCTCAGGAGCTCATCCCTCCCCTCAGACTCCTCTGGACGTGTGGCCCACAGTGAGGAATGGTGTGGACCTACAGGAGAAAGGGGGACCATGTCAAGATGGGATACCAACAAGGAGGCACAGTGCAACCCCAGGTGGCAACCCGGGGTGGACAGAATGGCCCAACAGCCATGCCCACATGGCAATACAAAGCACAATGCAATGCACACCCGACACATGCCTGCATGACAAGGCAGGATGACACAGGCAGCAAGCACCACCCCAACGTACACGGATATGCGTGGAAGTTTGCTGTCAACACCACAGCACAGTGGACACCACACATCTCAGCAGCACACACAGTGATACAGAGCAATCAGACAGCCATTCCCTGAGATGTGAACGACAGTGGGCCACTGCACAACATACACATGGGATGGCACACATTGGGACATGCTGCCCACATGAACAGAACTATGAAACAAAACACAGACCACACCCACCAGAGGAATGGGAACAGCCACAACACAGTATGATGGCATGCAGCCCATTCTGTAGCATAGCAAGGCATGTGGCGAGGCCAACCACTGGTACAGCAGCACACACACTGCTGAAATGCATGGCCACCACCAGGTCACTAAAGGATGCTGGCTATGTCCCAACAGCAGCAGGACTGCAGTAGGTCAGACACACGCCAGGTACAGTGACGCTCACAAACGCACGGCATGGCACCGCCCCCCAGGGACAACACACCAACCCCAAGGGCAAATGCACTGTACAGCACACCAGTAGAACAGCGCAACACCAGTCACCGCCCAGGCATGACAAGCGTAGAAGCACCAGCCATAGTATGGAATAGGCAACACCTGGTGGGACAGGTATATGGGCCCCACTCCCCCATAGGTGCTGGAACAGGTGGGCCACAGTGCCATGGCCCTACCAGTGTCAGTAGCAGCCATATCAGTATGAGCAATGCCACTATAGGAACAGCGACCTCCAACCCCCCGGGCCTACCACTGTAAAGACCACATTGGCACCACTGGACACACCCCTGCAAGAAACCATAGGCACACAAAGTACAAAGCATCACCTGGCAGAACACCAGAGGACCTGCGCAGACCCTCATACCCCAGGATGCAAACTGTAATGCAGCACAGCCAGACACATATTGCACCTGGCCAATGGAATGGCCATAACAGTACCAGGTGTCATGGCACATTGTACTGGGTATACAGCCATGTGCACATATGATACAACAGTGTCAGGCCATGGACCTACCCACCCACCCAGTGTACAAGCCAGGCAGTGAACATCCAAAAAGAGTACTCATGCAATATTCCCTGCTGTCCATCACTGCTCTCCTCCGCATGCTGTGACATGTGTGGCACCCTCCTGCCATTGCGTGGGCTCCTGGATTGGCAGGCACCCTCCTGGGCCCTGTTGTCAGCACCAGACATTTCCCTGCTCTTTATCAGGAGAAAAGGGCACAGGATTGTTAGTAGATGAACATATGCCATAGTCAGAAATATTAATGCCCATGGCACATGGGTACCCCACAACATAGCACACCCCTGACACCCGTGGGGTGGCATGCCATACTGCATGCACATACCCCCCCCATGCACAGGCTGACACTGTCACCTGTATCATGCACATGTATGGACAAGTGCAGACAAAATGACCTACTGCTGAGACAGAGAGAGAGAGAGAGAGAGAGAAAACAGCCAAAGCTTCCTTAAATCAAGGAGGTTATTTACTAGACTACACTGAATTGAATTATTATTTTTGGACCTGTGTAAGTAACTAGTATTGATTCTCTGTTTTGGGGGTTGACTTTTCTTAGTTTAACTTTAATTTGCCAGGGAGGAACTGTAGCTGGGAGATATTTGCAGTCATTTGTGACTTGACCTGTTACTTAACCTCTGTCAAATAGGTGTCTGAAAGGAAGGAAGGCACTCCCCAGGGTGGAGGGTCAGAGTTGTAGTTGATTGTTTCTGGAGGGCACAGGTTTACTACCACCCCAAGTGAATAACTTCCTTTATAGCAGGGGTTCTGACATCAGTTCCCCAAAACTAACAACATACACTTGTTCTTATCCTTAAAGGCATTGCACACTGAATAGGGGGTAGGCAAGGCAACGAAAATTATTTTTAAAAAGACGCCCAATCCCGGAGGCTCTGGGCACTGTACCAATAAATAAACACATATTCAGAGACAGATCAATAAAAACACAAAGATAATTATAAACATATAGATGATAATGCTTCATATAACCATTACCCATAAACAGTAAGCTGAACAACAGATTATCAACAGCTATACTCAGATCAAATCTATAGATTAATAGTTTAATCTAAAAATACCTGAGCGAATACGCAGGCCTTGAATAGCTCCAAAGTAAGGGCCCCCTTAACCCCAGGGGGGAGCAAATTCCACAGGACGTAGGCAGCAGCACTAAAAGCCCTGTCACCAGCCGATTTCAACCTCGTCCTGGGAATCACTGGGGAGGCCTCCACAGGAGGAATGGAGGGGGTGAGCTGAGAGACCAGGTACAAGAAGGTATAACAGGCAACCAGGGCCCTGACCATGTAAGGCCTTATAGGTGAGAAGACCCACCTTAAAGAGGATCCTCCGCCTGACCGGCAGCCAGTGCAGCTCAAGCAACACCGGTGTAATGTAGCAAAATTTCGGCTGCCCAGTAAGTAACCGGGGAGCTGCGTTCTGCACTAGCTGCAGTCTGCAGAGAGATTCTCCCGCGACCCCAATGTAGAGCACATTACAGTAGTCAAGCCTTGATGTAACTAAGGCATGCATCAAAGTGGGAAGGTCCAGAGGTGGAACAAGGGGCTTTATCCTGGTGACATTTCTTAGATGGAAGAAACAGGAGCGGACAACGGAAGATATCTGTGCTTCCATAGTCAAACTCCTTTCTAGAATGACACCAAGATTTCATGCCATAAAGGAGGCCTTCAATGGAACAGATCCCAGAACAAGTCCAGTCTCCGAGTCAGAGGCCATCCTATCATGCACTCTGTTCGACTCCACCACCAATACCTCCGTCTTATCGGGGTTCAGTCACAACCAGCTAGAGGCCATCTAGTCGTTGATCTCAGCAAGGCAGCTGTTTATCACATCCACTGCGTTGGATGTTCCTGGAGCAAAGGATAAGTATAGCTGGGTATCATCAGCATTGCAATGAAAATTCAAGCCATACTTCCTAATGATCCCTCCCAGGGGAAGCATGTACACTGCGAACAACACTGGGGACAAGACCGATCCCTGAGGTACTCCACAAGATAGAAGGATAGGGTAGAGACACTCACAAGCTTGCATACACTAAAACAAGAACAAAAACCAAAAAAGAAAAACATCTGTAACAGGAAGGAACACAGACATGTGGGGAGTGGTGCAATGCACTGGCTGTGGAGCAGCAGAAGGACACAGAGGGTAATAGTAAATGGAGTCCACGGTGAAGAAAGGGGTGTTACTAGTGGGGTACCACAGGGTTTAGTACTGGTGCCGGTCCTTTTTAATGTCTTTATAAGTGACATTGCAGAGGGACTGAAAGGAAAAGTATGTCTCTTAGCAGATGACACAAAGATCTGCAACAGGGTTGATACGCAAGGTGGAGTGGAAAGGATGAAAAGGGACTTGGCAAGGTTAGAGGAATGGTCAAATGTATGGCAGCTTAGATTCAACGCAAAGAAGTGCAAAGTAATGCACCTGGGAAACAAAAACCCAGGGAAAAAGTACACAATGGGAGGTGAGATACTGACAAAAACAAAAATGGAAAGGGACCTGGGGGTAGTCATACCAGATAACCTAAAGGTGGGCCAGCAATGTGAGAAGGTACTAGGGAGGGCTGGGGGGATAATGGGATGCATAGGGAGAGGCATCACCAGTAGAAAACAGGAAGTTGTTGGCCCTCTGTAAAGACAGTTGGTAAGACCACATCTGGAGGATTGTGTACAATTCTGGAGACCCCATCTCCACAAAGACATAGACAGGGTGGAGGCTGTCCAGAGGAGGGCAACCAAAATGGTGCAGTGTCTGCACCAGAAGACATATGAAGAAAGACTAAAGGAGCTTAAGATGTATAGCCTTGAGGAAAGGAGGGAGGGGGGATATAATAGAAATTTTCAAATACCTCAAGAGAATCAACAAAGTCCAAGAGGGTAGAATCTTTCAGAAAAAAAGATGTTCAAGAACAAGGGGGCACAATTGGAAGATAGAGGGGGGGAAGGCTCAGAGGTAATGTGAGGAAGTATTTCTTCACAGAGAGGGTTGTAGATGCATGGAACAGCCTTCCTAAGGAGGTCACAGAGTCAAAAACAGTGGGGGAATTCAAGAATGTATGGGACAGACATAAGGCAATTCTAGTGGGGGGTAGGAGGAAGTAGGCTGTTGGTTAACTAGGATGTGCAGCTTATCTGTTAGGTAGAGAAATGGGCAGACTAGGTGGGCCAAGCAGTCCTTATCTGCCGTCAAATTCTAAGTTTCTGTTTACCATGCAGCCACAGTGCACACAGTACAGTAGGGGGTGGCTATATGCAGGCAGCCATTGGCAGGACACACACACACAGCAGTGGCAGCACATGTGGTGGGTTACAGTCACATGCACAGACACACACTGCAACACACAGACACAGGTGATGGCAGACCCCTCCACCACCACCACAAACACAAAGACACACACAGCGCAGGCATAGCCGTAGTACCACAGTCCACCTACCTGGCACTGGCACAGTCCCATCCCGGACCATGCATTTGTACCACTCCAGCAGCCTGTTCTGATGCCTCTGGAGGGCCACATACCGATGGCACTTCTCCCCAACCCTGAGTATCCCAGTCCGTGCCGTGAGATGGTGGGCAATGGAGGCCCACACCTGCCTGCAGGGCAGGTCCCCCTCCCTAACCTCCCCAAATAGATGCTTGTACCACTGCATTACCAGGTCTACCAGACTTGCAGTCTCAACCTCCCCCCCATCTCCTGTCCCTGTGTACTACTGCCCTCTGCCTTCTCCTGGATGACATGATAGGCACAGCACTGGTTGGCACTCAAATGGCAGAGAACCCTGACAAACCCTACACGTGGTAAATGAGCTGCGCAATGTCTGTGAATGTGTGCCACGCTAATGTGGACGTGAGTGCGCTATCGCCATAGCGCCGCGCAACCAGGAAGTGAAGACAGAGCGCATGCATGACCCCACAGTGACCCCTGAACACAGCAGCGCACATACGCAACCAGCTGCGCAAACCCATGTATAGTGCAGCACTACCGCTATAGCACAGCATTAGCACCACAGCACAATGCGTGTGCGGGATTTGACCATGCGCGCATGCACTGTGGCTTTGCGCAACACGTTAGCGCTGCACTGTCACAGTAGCGCAGTGCTGTGGTATGCCAGAATAGCCCGGCGCTAACGCTTTTCCAGGCGTTATTCCTTTGCCCAGCACTAACTGTTGGTATAGTCAAAGGTGATATGCAAATCAGGCCCATTACATATGCGCAGGGCTAAGAGACCGATTAGCATCTGTAACAGGGTGGATTGTCCAACCGGGCTATTTAAGGGCAAACAGTGCACCACATGTGTTACTCACAGGAACTGCAGTGCTGCATGCTGACAGTGGCCGTGAACAGAGCTTAAGGGATATCCCAGGGAAAGCCACAGGAGACAGCAGGTTTGTACACTCAACAGGCCACTCTGCAGGTCTGGATAGCTATTGTGGTTGCATAGTATACTGTAGTGCCCTTGGGTGGCCTGTCAAAGTAGGGAACAGACACAGTGGCACTTACCACCCAGTCACACAGCACCATGGGGCTAATCAGTTGCCTGATGGCAGCACACGTGCATGCCTGACATCTCATATGTACCAGTACGCCCGGTGCAGTCAGGGGGAACATGTGTCCATTCACCAAGCACTGGCAAAACAGAGGCCCACTGGGTGGTACATTTGACGCATGTGGCATCTGTGTGCTGCTGCACTGTCATAGGTGTATGTGCACAGCACTGTAGGCCACACAGCTTCTGATCAGCAGCACAGCCGGAAGTGGCATTCCCTGCACATGTCACAGTTGTGGGGCACCACGGACAACACACAGTGGAACATTGCCATATGCACAGTGACCACATCTCTGTAGCGGTGTGCTGTGTGCAATGTGGGCCATTAGTAGGTATGGCGCCCTGTGAGCCACACTGGTAACGGTGGACATGCACAAGCTCTGCACAGTACAGGACAGTGTACTGTCACCAGGCATGGTGCAACAGACGCAGCCTGTGGTGTGTGGCATGCACATCCAGTGTGGGATGCCATGTCAATGTCCCAACATAACCAGTGTACATTACACACGGTGCAGCGTGGTGCACGTACACCATGGCAGTACATCTGGGGAGGCATCTGCATGGGTGTGTGTGACACATGCCACACATGGCAGACACACTGCCGCCTTGGGGCACATGCCCGCTGTGCGAGGACATGGCCCAACATGTGCCATGTGGTGACCATGGACATTGTGCTGCATGATATTGTGTGGGCTCAGCACTGCTCCTGCGACGTAGGTGTGGCTCTGCTGTTGTCTGTTGCACAGGCACGTGCATAGTGGTGTTATCTGGGGCACACTGGGGGCATGTGTGTTACATGTGTTACAGTGTGTTCCTCAGCTGTCCTGTCCATGGGCACATAGGGCCTATCATGCACCATGGGGTGGGTAGTCTGACATGTTCCTCGGGTGTAGCATTTGTCATGCCTCCATTCCCCACCAACATGCATAACCGGTTTCATACCATCTGTTCCATACAGGTACTGCCACCAGGCAAGAGAGTCTCCACACCAACAAATTAAATGGTGATGAGCTAAGAGCACTGGTCCATGCCTGCAAGGACAGGGAGAGGGCGCTGAGGTGCAACAAGCCAATGAATCCCATAATGCACCAGATGTGGGACGAAATTGCTGCAGAAGCGTGCGGTGGCGCACCGATGCTGTCAGAAGCAGTGGAATGACCTGCTGCAGTGAGCCAAGGAGGAGGAGGAGGCCCAGAGGCTGCAGGAAAGGCTCAGGACAGGAGGTGGCCCACAACCATTAGAGCACCGTGACTGGGACACAATCCTGGCATTGGTTGCCTCCACCCTGAAGCCAGTGGCGGTGGAGGGCGTTGAAGGTGGTGGCCGTGAGATGCAGCTGACACCACCACGTCCAGGTATGTACATGTCTTGCATATTACAGTGCTGGCATGACACATGCAGGGGATTGTGTGTTTTCCACTTTTGTGGTCTAGCTGCACCTGACAGTCACACATATGGGGTGGTTGATGTGCATTAGCGGTTCATGGCTACACAACACTGTGCATGTGTGGGCATCACATTTTGTTCACCACTGTTTGGATGCACTGTATGGTTTCGGCTCTCACACTGCACGTTGGGAGGGGTTGAGCATTCAGCGGGCTATGCACTGTAGTGGTATTCGTTGTATGGCGATGGGGATAGTGTACACTCCTGTACAGTTTCTCTGACATTGCTCACTTTGCTTCACAGCACAGGGTGTACTGCCAGCCAGTGTGCAGGAGTATGGGCCAGCAGCCGTGGAGGATATGGAGGACACAACTTGGGTGGTGCCCTCAACGTTGGGCCTGGGGGTCACACATGGACCATTTGTGGCTGAGCATCGCAGGAGTGCATGTGGCTGTGGCACCCATCCAACAGTGGACCCCATCACAGCATATGGAGAAGATGACGACTTTGATGATGATGATGATGATGATGATGACACCATCGACAATGCTATCCACCTGGAGGATGCACAAGTTGAGGACTTCATCAGTGGCCCAGTGATCATATTCACAGTCACCAGTAACCAGGGTTGGGGCGTCTCTGATAATGAGGATGAGCTGCCACTTGGGGGACTTGTGGACAGGGACAGTGGGATTGAACCTGCTGGGCCAACACATATGTTTGCAGAGCAAGGGGGGGGCACAGGCCCAGGGTGACAATGACCTGCAGCATGGTGTTGAGCATGCTGATGTCCAGCATTTGCTAGTGGACCTGTGCCACCGGCCACAGGCCACGGAAAAGGCCCTGGTGCATATACAGTACATTGCTGGGCCACAACAGCAGCGGCAGTGTCCAACACAGCAACAGCAGCCTCTACAGGCCACTCAGCAGCCCCAACAACCCCAACAGCCACCACCCCAAACCACCCGCAGATGGGGGCAGGATGTCCCCCACAGGACCGGATGGCAAGGGTGCACGGACTATGCTACGTGCTGCACTGTTGTCACAACATGCTGTTCAACAAGACCTGCATGACTTCAGCAGAGAAATGCACCATGAACTTTCACAGTTGCATGAGACAGTAGGTTCAGCCATGCTCCATGCTGAGCAGCGGCCAAGGAGTGCATGACAAGGATACTTGCCACTGTGGAGCAGGGCTTTGAGGACCTAACAGCAGCTGTGCATGCCCATGCTGAGGTGCTATGTGCCACACTCCTGGCTGGTCAGTGGGGCACAAACACAACACTGCACAGAAGGGCCAGTACCATTCCCTGGCATGCAGCCTGAGCACCACTGGGTCCTCCACCCCAGCATCCCAGTCCTCCGTGGGCCAGGCACGGTGACATGGCCACCCACCCTCCATGGCTGGTGCAGTGTCCAGCCATGCCCATGGGTGTTCTGCTGTCCATACCTCCCCACAGTCCTCAACACCTGTGTTCTTGACACAAAGCATGCCCACCTCTGTGTCCCACAGACATGGTGCATGCTGTGTTCATGGTGGTAGGTGCAAGCGATATAGTCTGGCATGTCCTGGCCAGCGGCCACTTGGGTCACATATTTTCACACTCACACACACAATGTCACACACATGCACGGTTCATCTCCCACTCATTGGAACGTCACACCCACAGTACCCCACCTGCCATTCCACACCTCCAGCCTCACACCATGCACGTCGCACACTCTTGTTTCATCCATCCATTTGTGCCATGCACTGCACACTGCCACATACACATATGTCACACGTGCACTGTGACACTGCCTATAACCCTAGGTGTTTGCACTTTTGTCACTGTTCTGCACTGTACATAATTTTCATGTCTTATAAAGGCATTGCACTTAACCTCTTTGTCTGTGTTCTGTGCACTCACCTTCCCATCCATGCTAGTGAGTCGATAATGCTGCTCCTATGTTCAAGGGATCTGTGGGCCATTCGGGGGTCTCTCCTCTCCAGTTGCTCTACTATCCCCTAGACCTCTGGCTCTGGGTCACTGTCTGACTGTATCTCAGGTTCAGGTGCATGTATACCACGGTTTAGTGCCATGTTGTGCAGCATGCAACACGCTAGGAATATACAGCATACCTTCTGAGGGCTATACTATAGGGCACTGCCAGAATGGTCACGGCAGTGGAACCGCATCTTCAGCATGCCAAAGACCCTCTCTATGATGTTCTTGGTGGTGGCAAGTGCCTCGTTATACCTTTCCTCAGCCACTGTTGCTGGCAGCAATACCAGTGTGAGCAGCCAGGGTCTCAGGGGATAGGCACTGTCCCCTGTGAACATATGTGTATATGTTAGCTGTGCTTTCCTGCTGTCTGGCCATTGCACATGTATGTCACAGGTTTTGCTGTCCCATTGCCATCTGCCCCACACTCCACCCTGCCTACACTTACTTAGCACTGTTCCCACTGTGGTATTTGCAGGTCGTGACTGCAGATACTCATCGACAAGATGCCCACTGGGTATTCTGCCCTCCTCGAAGGCCTGGCACAGCCTCGATTGGTGCCATATGAAGGCATCGTGGGCATTGCCGGGGTACTGTGCAAAGACATTGCTGATGTGCCGTCACATTGTACACCACCTGGCAGTTGATGGAGTGATACCCCTTCCTGTTGACATATACTGTATGTCACTGCCATTGCCAGGTGGTGCATGGATGGCAACATGGGTGCAGTCAGTGGCACCAAGTACTGCTGGTAGGTGCACAACTCAAAATAATTGCTGCATGGTTGCTCTGCACTCAGCTGCCATGCTGGGGAATACTATAAATTTGGCAGCATGCAGCAGGAAGGCATCTAGGAACTGGGTCAGGAGGCACGAGGTGGCAGACTGTGATACCCCAATGGTGTCTCCCACTAGGGTTTGGAATGTCCCAGTGTCTAGAAAGCACATCGCTGCCATCACCTTCTCCTCCACTGACATGGCATGGCTGCATCTAGTGTTGGGCTTGCGCTGCTCATATAGGAGTCTGCATATCTGTCTCAACATGGCCCTGTTCATCCTGTACCGGCCAGTGATGTGCTCATCAGGCAGGGTCTCAGAGGAGACTCTGGGCTGGCACAACCTGTGTGTAGCGTATCTCCTGCTTGGCCTGCGGTGTGGGCCATGGTGGGCCTGGTCCCTCTCCTTCTCCTGCACTACTTCCACCATGAGGTGCACCATTACAGCATTTGTGAAAAACACCATGTTGGCTTCCTATCCTGGCCTGGATTGCCCTGGGATAAGACCTGCCTTTTATAGGTGGTAACTAGTGCCACACTAAGTGTCGCGCAATGTGGCCTTGCACCACGCTAAACCTTTGAATATGCCATTGCACCTGTATTCAGGTTCCCGCCCCTCACTTTTCCCCTTGCATACATTAACTTTTGTGCTGGCTGTAACGCGTTCTGCTGGAGCTATGTCTTGCATTGAATATTGTGAACCTGTGCTAACCCAGCGCAATCCATTTGTGTGTGGCTCAAAGCTTTGAATATCCTGGGCCCTCATATTTTATATGACATTTCTTTTTTTCTGTTGAAAGGAGGACGGAGGCTACATGATCCAACTTGGTATATTTTCCATTTTTAAGTAAATATGTTGCCAAGTCCTTAGGTTCATATTCTAAATTCCTCATAATTTCCCCTAAATACTTTTCCCTTTCCTTCCCATATAAGGGACAGAGTATCATTATATGATGTAGATTGTCAGAATCCAGGTTACATTTACATCTTTCCTTTTCATCCTCCCTTTTCCTGTATTTTGCATTAAGCCAATTACTCTCATATGTTCCAAATCGAAATCTAGTTATACTTTTACGTTTTTTTGGATCTTTGATTTGTGTTAAATAACTCTCCATCTTCTGCTGTTGTTTATTTCCTGCCATCCATAGGCATCTCTTGTTTTGTTTGCAATGCTCTATATCTTTCTGTGCCTCTATATCCTGTATTCTTGTTTTACTGTCCAATCTCACTACTTCTGTTGGTATTTTAAAAATGTCTATTAAACTATGCATTAGTCCATTTGGTTTTATTATTTTTTCTATAATTCCTATACTGTGGAAATTTATACCTCTTCCTAAGTATGCAATTGATTGTTCTATACATCTCCTCGGTAATCTATTTTCCTCCATCATATATGCTTTTAACCAATAATTTATGCATCTTATTTTAATTGAACTCTCCGCAGTATGTTGACCCAATTCTGCCCTTACTACTGTTGATGGTATTCCATTTGTTATGCCGAGTAATTTCTTGTAATGCATATTTCGATATTTATCTATTCCCTTATCTCCTTCCTGTCCCCACATTTCTGCCCCATACAAAATCTGACTTCAGATTTTTGCCTTTACCACACTTAGATATCCTGGTACTGAATGTCCACCATATTTATATAGGAATTTATTCATTACTGGTAAAAATCTTTTAGGTTTTAACACTGTTTCTTTGATATGTCTTCCCCACTTTAGATGCTTTGTTATTGTTACCCCTAATTATACCACAGGTATCTAGTCTCAGCCAATCAGAACACATGAAAACTGTAAGTTATGCTCCCACAAACTACCACCTACATGCCCACAGTAGTTTACTTGCCTATAGCCATGCCCACAGTAGTTTATTCATCTTCCCACAGTAGTTTATTCATCTTAACCACACCCGCAGTCATTTATACACATTCCCTTTCTCTCTACTCACACTCCTACACTGAATCTTGTTCACAGACACTCTCAGCCTGTGTAACTAACTTTCAAGCTAACACAAAGTCTCTAATATCTACATCGTGCCCCTGATTTCTATTCAATATTAAAACAAAATCTCCCACACATCAAATTCAGCTCAGAGCGCACATAATATCTCCTCCGTGTGTCTGTCACCTCTAGTGCTATGGCAGCAAGTAACAAGCCCGTTTCTGATTAACTGAGAATTTTGAGTTTGTATTTGTGAAAGTAGTACTATGTAAGACTTACTGCCAGGTACAACATTTGAAAGTTGGCCCCATTCAAAAGAGAGCTCTAGAACCCTTTTTTTTTTTTCTGTTTCCAAATCGAATCTGTGATTCTGGACATGTGCATTAACAGCTTTCGTAATGCGCATGTACAAAATGACAGATTCGATTTGGAAACGGACAATAAAAAGGGTTCTAGCACTCGCTTTTGAACGGGACCAACTTTCAAATATTGTATCTGGCAGTACGTCTCACATATTACTACTTTCCCAAATACAACCCTAAAATTGTCAGTCAGAAACAAGCTTCTTATTTCCTCCCACAGCACTCTTCACAGACGCACGTAGGATATATTACATATGCTGCGAGTTGCATTTCATTTCTACTCAAAAATACATTTTTACCACAATTTCTAGTGGTATAATAGTAATAACATTCAGTTTTGTGAAGTATACTCGCAATAAACAGCTTCTGTGGAGATTAAACGCCGAGTATACTGCACAAAACTAAATGTTATCACCTAAATAACAAACTCCATTAACTATTTCTAGTTTTCCTTCAGCTTTGTAGACATACTTTTTATTTGTTTTGCCACACACCATTACTTTTGTTTTCAAATCTGCCTTTTTACATTCTTACAATACAAAGCAGAGTATTTCGTGTCATAATGGGGCACGCGAAGTCCATTGAAAATAATGACTTTGCGTTATTCCACCTTCCCCAAACCACTTCTCCACCAATTTTAAGGTGAAGTACATTGAAATCAATGTACTTCACGTTGTTTTTGAGCTCCAAAAGTGAATTTTGCAGTGCTTCATGGGATTGCAGGTCACATGGGCTCTACATTGTTCTGCACAGCCTCTGTTCTGTGTAGTGTGTGTGTGTGTGTGTGTGTGTATAGCGGAAGATGGAGACAGTTTCCTCTCAGAGCTCTGCGATTCAAATCCTCTAAAAGCTGTTAAAAAAGCCTTTTTGAGCTATTTTTTTGCTCACAATGTAGTACATCGATTTTAGGAAACCCTGTGCTCATATCATCAAGTGTTTATTGTTTGTTTGTGGATTTTGAATGTTAATTTAGAACGGTCAGTCTACGTACTGTGAAGTGTGCTTTGGGGGAGGGGCATATTTGTGGTGTAGGCAGATTAACTAGGAGAAAAAGGCAGTCTTTCTGTTTTGATTATAGTTTTCTTGTATAACTGTGTTAATGTAATATTTTCAGTAATTCTTGACATTTTTTGTTGATTGTGGTGGTGCAGCAATGTATAATTTCAGTTTGTTTAAAACATTTGGTTATATTACTAAAGGTTTTCAATTTGCTACGCATTACTTGTAGTGAGTGTGTGTGTGTGTGTGTGTGTGTGTGTGTGATGCATGCCATTAAATCAGACACCTTTTATTGTGCCACAGAGTAATTGCAGCAGTGTGAACCTGCTATCCACCACACCTGCATAAATTTGTTATACTGCTTTGTGGTATCTTTACTGGTAGTGGACTGTTACTGCCATGCACTACCCCCAACCAGCAAAAGGTAATCTTTTCCAGATTTGGATTTGTGACTTGTGAGCACTGGTTAGGTGTTGTTGTGCCTTTACGTCTGCATCTCCTGAGTACACAGTGCAATCTTATTCTGTCTGTGCGTTTGCAGTACACAATTAATTCTGGGAGACTTTGCATTTCTTGTTACACTCTCATTTCACTTCATCAGCACTGGGGAATTTTATGGACACAAGACAGTAGCATTTTGGGGATGCACATTAATTCTGGTGACTATGTGTGACCACTGCGTGCATGATGGAGTGCACCATTAATTCTGGGAGACTTTGCATTTTTGGTTACCCTATCATTTCACTTTGTCAGCACTGGTGAATTTTCTGGACACAAGACAGTAGCTTTTTGGGGATGCAAATTAATTCTGGTGACAGGATGTAACCACTGCGTGCATGACAGAGTGCACCATTAATTCTGGGAGACTTTGCATTTTTGGTTACCCTATCATTTCACTTCATCAGCACTGGGGAATTTTCTGGACACAAGACAGTAGCATTTTGGGGAAGCAAATAATTCTGGTGACTGTGTGACCACTGCGCATATGACTGAGTGCGCCATTAATTCTGGGAGACTTCACATTTCTTGTTATGCTCTCATTTCACTCTGTCAGCACTGGGGAATTTTCTGGACACTAGACAGTAGCATTTTGGGGATGGAAATTAATCTGGTGACTGTGTGTGACCACTGCATGCATGACTGAGTGTGCCATTAATTCTGGGAGACTTTGCATTTCTTGTGCTCTCATTTCACTTCGTCAGCACTGAGGAGTTTTCTGGACACAAGACATGAGCATTTTGGGAACGCACATTAATTCTGGTGACTGTGTATGAAGGGCTGCCAATATTGTTGTCACATCGCCTTACTTCATGTTAAGGTGGAATGACAATGTGAAAAAATAATTACAAGGTGAAGTGAGCCTTTTGCATTAGCCACTCCGCGGAGCGACAAAGCGAAGTGCCCACTTCATGGGCACTTCACCAGCGAAATTTAAATTTGCTGCATCTCTACCCATACTTAAATTCTGTTTACTTTATCAAATGCTGATTTCAGATCCACAAATACACAGTGTAAGCTCTGTTTCTTCACTTTTGTGTATTTGTGAATCAAGTGTATCAATGTAAAATGTAAAATGGTCAATTGTTGAATATTTAAATCGAAAATCAGCCTGAGCCTCATCTAGTTTACCTTCTCTATCTATCCATTCCATAATCCAGTTATTATTTTGTGAGCACTTTTTGAGTGCAATCCATCAAGCTTGTTGGCTGATAGCAACTTGGATTATTTTGATCCCTTTTAAATAACGGTACTAGTATATTATATCTCCAACTCTCTAGGATATTCCCTTTTTCCATAACAACTTGAAAAAATGTATGTAATAATGGAGTCCATTTCAATATTTTGTTTTATCACCTCTATTGGAACTACATCTGGCCCAGGTGCTTTATGTGATGCGGAGGATTCTATTGCCTTTTGCATTTCTGTTAAATCTATACCCAAATCTACTTTTGTCCATTCCTTTTTTATTTCTGCCTTTTTAGATTTCTCTTCTGATTGAAATATATCTTTATAATATTCTACCCATTTATGTGGTTCTATATTTGTTTTTGGCTCATTTTTATATTCCCCATAACCTCTATTTGTTATTGTCCAGAATTTTTTATCTTTTTCTTTTACTGCTATTTCTAATTTCCTCCATAGCTGTCTAGTATACTTGGCCCTGTTTTTACTGACTACATTTTTATATTCTTTTCTTAATTTAAGGGTCCTCTTTTTTGTAATATTTCCCACTCTTTTAACCTTTCATATCTGTCTGTTCACTGCCTTTTTAGCTACCTTACATTCTTTATTGCACCACTCTGGTTCTTTTTTATTGTACATTTTTATTTCTTTAATGGTTATCTGGGAGATAGTCTCCATTATTTGTTAGCATTCTTTTAAAGAGCACCTTTCCCAGTCCTTTTGACTTTCATGCATAAATTACCCCTTCTCGCATTGATTCTGGAATTGTATTTCATTACTGTCCACTGCAGTTAGTTTTTGCATTCTGAGCTGCTAAAAACTGCAGGGTGTACCTGAGCTTCTATAGCAAGCTTGGTGGTGCTGTGGGCCCAGGGTCATACTGCTGACATCACTATAGGGCAGAGTCAATTTTACAAAAAAACATACTGACAAGGCATTTGAATTTTGGCAAAAGGCATTGCTAACATGGCATCTTGGGGCAGGGGGAACACAGTATGTACACCGAGTACTGGTAGTTTTCCCTTGCAACACTATTGCAGCTGCACAGTATGAGTTACTCCTCTGCTCTACAGTGATGTCATCAGCAGCCAGCAGCTGAACAGCAAAGGCAAGTGCAGCTGAGCTCAAAAACAAATCCAAATTATGAAAGGCAGAGTAAATCTTGGCCAAAAATAACAAATGCACATACCCTTTCAGGTCTAGTACCGCATATAATGACTACTAGCTGTAACTTTTTGGACCATCATGAAAGGTGCTCTTTAATAATGTTATCTCTGTTGTTTCACTTTTTTATAAGTTTCTCCATTTTGTCCCATATACTGTACCTTTATCCTCCAAAATATTCTGAAACTCTTTCCCTTCTATCTCTTTTCAACCTACACATTTCCTGTTTTCAACTTCAAGGGGTATGTATTTCTTCCTGACATTTCTCCCTTGTTCTGTCAGAATGATTAATTCTAGTCTGGAATGTGCACTTTCTGCCCTTGGTTCTATTTTAAGGTCTAAACATAGTTCTATCATGTCCATATTTATCCATATATGATCGATTACTGAGGAGCCCATACCTCCCATGTAGGTGGAGTTCCCCTTTTCTTCTGATCTAGTTCTTCCATTAATCAATAATAGATTCTTATCTATCATATTTCTATCATATTTTTCTCCTGGTCTTTGTTTTTTTTTTTTTCAATCTTAAGAGGTCCTAGTTAATTTTATATTTCCATTCTCTGCAATACCTAAAAAAATCTATTATATCATCTGTTTTATTTGTCAAATTCCCTATCCTGTAATTAAAATCTCCTGTAATAATCATTCCCCTTGATATATTACTATTCATGTATTTATCTAAAAGTATTTCAAGATCTTTATTTTTGTTTTCATTTTTATATTTGCTTCCATCTGGTGGGTGATATACATTGATAAAAAATATCTCTCTTTTTCCTTAATATGTATTGCCAAAATAGTATCATTATTTGATTCTATTTCTTTAGTATTTCTTGTTTCCTTTAATTTGCACATTGTCACCAAACCTCCTGCATAACACCCTACTTTCCCTACTTTATAAGCATCCTTGATGTATGTTTTAAATCCATTCACATGTAATTTCCCTTTATACCAGGTTTCTTGTAAGTTAATATATTCAGAATTTTCCAAGTATGCCACAAATTCAGCATCTGCTAAACAGCCAACCCTGATATATTCCATGACAATATCTTTGTAGTTTATTCTAATTCACTTATATCTGGCCTTCTGGCCAAAGGATCATGTGACCTCCTTCCTTTCCAAGTCATTGTACTTCTTCCTCATTTTCTAGTATCTTATATCTATTTGATGTCTTAATTATTGCTTCCCATTTCAAATTCTGTTTATTCCTTTTTTGTTCATTTACTTTAATGTCAAAATCAGTCTCATCTTAAAAATATATGCCTAGCTCAAGTTTCTTACTTTTTTCCATTAAAGATTTATATATTTCATTTGACAACCACATTGAAATATGTCCATCTGCTTCCCATCTGATCAACTCTGCTAACATCTGTCCTTTGAATGTTCATTTATTTATTAGCTTTTGATGACTGGGTTAAATACACTAGGCAATAACCCTGCCCATTTTCAGGCACGACCTGGGAGATTACATAATAAAAACAATCAGTCATAGGTAGCATAGAAACAATAAAAGGCAGAGCTTAACAATTTTACCAATAAGAATAAGCAAAACATTCAATAGACAACCATACATCAACATAAATAGCCCATACAAACCATCTACACAGGGATGAACAGAGTAGGTATCGTCGAGCACAATGCCAGTAAGTACTGTAATAGATAGCAGCAATCAAGGAAATGAGAAGAAGCAAAAGAGCAACTAAGGTTAGGTGCAGTAACAAGTATCAAATGAATATAAGAGAGAAAAAAGTGCAGTTTTGAAGAAGGAGTGAGATAAGGAGCACTTTAGGTGGGAAGGCAGAGAGTTCCAAAATTTCAGAGCAAAATGAGAGAAAGCTTGTTCCCCCATTTTAGTGGAACAGTATGGGATGGAGAGCAGCTGGGTGTCAGAGGGCCTCAGAGTACAGGACTGAGGCAAGGGGGAGAGCATTGACCCAAGTGAGGCAGGATGAGGATATCTGGTTAAGGAGTCAATGAAACAACCTAGAGAATAGGAATGTCTGGAGCTAGGTGACAGCCAATGCAAGGCAGAGTAAAGCAAGCAGTGGTGCAATAGGCGAGATGCTGATAGGACAAATCTGCAAATATTGTTATAAGCAACATCCCATTTACGAAGGCCAGTGGCATCTGCATGGGAAAGGAGAGGGAGAGCATAAAGTAGAGTGGGGAGAAGGACTCCTTGAGCTACAGAGATCCTAGCAGCCAGAGTTAATGAGTGACGCACATGATATGAAGCTCCAGTCTTGATATTGACTAATTTGTACACCTCACTTATATGAGCAGAGAAGTTAAGTGCAGGATCAAGCAACACCCCCACATATTTAAAGGAGACAGTAGGGGGACTATAGACCCATCCAGGCAAAGCACTTGAAATTCTGGCAACTCAGTGGGGAGTTTCTTAGAGGATCCAGATAGCATGGTCTGGGTTTTCAGTAAATTGAGTAAGAGGGAGTTGGAGGAGAAACCA
The DNA here is from genome assembly GCA_016271365.2 of Neoceratodus forsteri. Lineage (NCBI taxonomy): Eukaryota > Metazoa > Chordata > Ceratodontiformes > Ceratodontidae > Neoceratodus > Neoceratodus forsteri. The sequence goes on from CM057455.1 coordinate 1,089,102,590, forward strand.
GGACTGGAGTTCCCAGAATGCAGATGATAGGTGATCATTGATGACCTTAACTGAACTGGAGGCAGTGTAAAGGACCAAGTCATCAGCATACATAATAGAGTGGCAATGTGGATTAGAGATTGGAATATCATTGACAAATATAGAGAATAGCAAAGGCCCTAGAATGGAGCCCTGAGGGACTCTGCAGGAGACGGGGGAAGGAGATGAGAGGACCTTGCCAAAGAGGATGACTGTGACCTATGGTCAAGGTAACTGTGAATCCAGGCCACTATGGATCTAGAGGCCCCAAGGGCATGTAGTTTATTCAGGAGCAAAGTGTGATTTACTAGATCAAATGCCTTGGTGAGGTCAATGAACACAGCACCAGTAAGGAGACCTTTGTCCATGTCAGATTTTACCTCGCTGGTAAAAAGAGTAAGAGCAGTGGTGGTACTATGACCAGCCCTAAAGCCATGCTAGACAGGGGACTGGAGGTTGAATTGTAGTAAGTGATCAGATATCTGGTGGTGTATTAATTTCTCAAGTGTCTTGCAGAGTATAGGCAGGAGTGTAATGTGACAGTAATTAGATAGTAATTTGAGGTCCCCTTTCTTGAAAACTGTAATAGTCTTAGCAGATTTCCATGCCAAAGGCACTGCAGAGGAGCAAATGGAAAGGATAAAAAGATGAGTAACAGGAGTGGCAAGAAGTGGGGCAGCTAGTCTAAGGATATAGGGTTCTAGCCCATCCAGCCCTGTATTGCCGTGCATAGGAATGGACCTCAGGACAGGTGACCGGGGAGAGAATCAAAGTAGGAGGTGCAACATGTGGAACCTGTGGAGATGGAGGAGATTGTGACCCATGGGTTGTGAGAGGAGGGGTGATGGGAACTGTGATAAAAATCTCATTAAAGGCATTGGCAATGGTGTTAGGATTGTTACAGAGCGAGTCATTAATTATTAGGTCATTGGGAATTTGTGACTTAGTGTTACCCATTATCTCTTTAATTTGGGACCAATAACTTTTGGGGTTAGTGGCCGAGGATTTGAGAAGTTTGCAGTAGTAGTCACTTTTAGCTATACGCACCTCCTTCTTGCATGTGTTAGGCAGGGTGCGGTAGGCATCCAGGTCAGCTTGGCAAGAGGAGGAGTTCCATTTTGACCAGAGTTTGTCATGATATTTAAGCAGTTTCAGGAGTGGCCACTTCAGCCACTTGGTCACTTTCCCCCTGACTCTTCGTGTTGAGATCAAGATGTGCTGGCACTGCAAGGCTAGGAGGGTTATATTGAAATAGTCAGTGGCAAGATTGATGTCGGAGATAGTAAAGATGGGAGACCAGTCAACATGGTTAAAAGACCATGAAGAAACATAGCTTGATCAAACTTCAAGAAGTCAGAAAAAGAAAGTACTCTGGGGAGATTTAAAGGAGTAGGGGGGCCTCTAACACAAAAAACTGGCAGTGATCACTGATGGAGTCAGGAAGAACCCCAGCAGAGGAGTAGAGGTCTCTCCGATTAGTGAGAATCCAGTCAATTAAAGTACAACTGGAGCCATTCTGTGAGATCCTAGTAGGAGACTCAATTAGTTGTAGAAGGTTGGCCTTGCTGATGGAGGAAGTAAGGACAGAGGAGTCAGGACCCTGCCAGTTGAGGTTAAAGTCACCCAGGCAGATAACCTCATTTTTCTTAGATACCCTAGGAATCAACTCAGTGATCTCATCTAAACCAGTTTTGCTGTTTCTGGGTGGAATACATATGCAGAAGATGTGCAAGTTTTTGGCACCACCAAGGAGTAGTATTGAGTGAAGAACTTCACAGTTGTTGAGGGGGTGGGCGGGTACCAGAGAGACATTCAGGTGCAATTTATAGTATAAAGCAAGCCCTTCCCCCTTCTTGGAAGAGGGTCAGTCAGCTTGGAGCAAGTTATACCCTGGAAGGGAGCAGCTTAGATCAGTAACAGAGGGTTTCAATCAGGTTTCAGATAGGGCTAAGATGTCAGGGTTATTGGTATGCACCCAGGCCTCTAGCTCAGGGAGATTGTGCAGGAGACTGCATATGTTTATGTGGGCCAAGGTTAGGTCCTGAGCCTGAGGCAAGAGATGGGCAGTGTGAGTAAGATAAAGTTGGATTGGCTCCAGGGCCAGGGTTGGGTTCAATGTCACCAGCAAGGGAGAGGGATAGCATTGTGACCCACACCATGGCGAGCATAATGGCTTGAGAAACAGTCCCTGCTGCAGTGATAGTCCTTCATAGAATGTGTCTTAGTAATAGGCCAGTGTACTTGTAGCTAAGGAGCACTGTAGGACATGGCATTATAGAAATCATCAGCCAATATGTTGGAGAATGTAAAGTTCCCCAAGGGGGCCTCAGTGTGAAGGGAGGAGGTCCCAGCTAGAAGTGCCAGTGCATTCATGCCAAGTAAGGCCAGAAGCACAACAGGGAGAAATATATTGCCTGGACAGCATAGTGCAGGATGGACAAGAATAAAATTAGATAAACCGGAGAAAACCGAATTACAGTAGAGGAATCAGAATATAGGAGAAAGGACTAGGTGGAGGGAAATAAGATTAAGTGAGGCAGATGGATCCACAGGAATGGTCAGAAGAAAGGCTACCAAAGAGTGTTGAGGGCTAGGAACAGACAAGGAGAAGAATAAGCAAAAAGCCAGTCAGACACCACTGCAATTTGAACAGCTAACACAGATCGGTGTAGTAGGTAGAGCAGTAGAATAGTGACATCTAGTGGAGAAGAAGTATAGCCTGCAGATGGGAAATCTAGTAGATAGAGGGGAAAAAAAAGGAAAATGAAAGTTCCGCCTACACCTGCACCACGTGACAGTCCACAATTATATAACTAAGACCAGCTAAGGGTGGGAGGGTATTGGGGGCGGGCGAGGAGCAGCCATGCAGTGGCTGTGGGGAAATGTCCACACACACACGCGCACAAGTAAGGGAGGGTGCTCCGATCATCGTACCTGAAGAGAGTTCGGTGGGCAGCAAGCAGCTCAGGGGAGGGCAGGACACGGAAGGCCCTCACGACCGGCGGGTGAGCTACAGAAGGAAACAGAGGGAGAATTATTTAGATAGGAGAGAAGAAGGTGGAGAAAGTAATGATGAGGTCATTTGAATCTGTTTTCATTTAAAAACAAGCTACCTAACCATTCCTGTTTCACAGCATCTATCTGAGGAAATTCCGGCTCCCTGCTAGGGCTTAGGTACACTGTTTCATTAATTGATGTTGAAAAACCACAGTTAAAATACTAGGCTCCCTGTCTAGCAAGATTCAGACTATATATTTTTACTTTCCTTTTCTTTTTTTTTCTCGAGTGCTGCTGCAGCTCAGAAATGGATTGACTTCAATAAAGCTTACTCAACAGCAATAACTGATTCAGGCTATATATTTTTTCTTTTCTTTTCGAGTGCTGCTGCAGCTCAGAAATGGATTGACTTCAAAAAGCTTACTCTACAGCAGTAACTGTGGCAATGAACTTGAAATAGAACAGGATAAAAATAGATAAAGCTGCTTCTACAGGCTTGTATAGTTACTGAAACAGAAAGCTAGGCTGAGAGATGAATTCACTAGTCAGGCTACAACACTGAGTCCAAGTTTAAATAATGGTGCCAAAACCAGCATTCTTTGTTCATACAAGGATAGTCCACACACACATGCTGCACAAGTAAGGGGGGGCACTCTGATCGTCGTACCTGAAGAGAGTTCAGTGGGCAGCAGAAAGTATCTAATAATTTAAATTGTAAATCGGTTACTGTTTCCCTATGTAATTGTTTTAGCCAACTACACATACCAATCTCTCTTCTTTTGTAAATTTCTAATACTGCTTATACCTTTCTGGGAATAGTTCTTTTAAAGTAAGCACGTTTTCAACCTCCATTCCCAATTCTTTTAATTCTTTACTTTTCTTCCATATTGCCTTTAATATGCAATACTGGTCTGAGATTATTAAGACCAATTCTTCATTTTCAGTTGGTCTTACCATACTGGTATAATCTAAAATGTGTTTGTTTCCTGCTAGCAGAGTGCTCAGTAGGTTTTTCAACATTTTGTTCAAACCCTCCACATTTTCTTGTGGTAGGATTCCTACCCCATACATTGGGAGAACAAAATCTGATCCCTTTGTCTTTACCAAAAAAGTTGGAAATGTATCCTTTGTTTTGATTCCCCCTTCATATCCCCTCAGCTGTTCCTTAACCTTTTCTGTTTCACGTGTTTGTCCATTTTTTTAGCTGTCCCATCTTCCCCTTCTGGAGGTTCAACCTCAACTTTAGCCATTTCTTTCTGTCTCTTATTTTTCTTTCCCTTTCCCTTCATCCCCCCTACTTTTCCTCTCTTTTTCCCTCTGCGTTTTTTTCTTTCTTCTTTCCCTGATTTGTTTCTCTCAAAACTGTTCTAAGGATGTCTTGTTCCTTTGTTTCAACCTTTTGGTTGTCCTGTGTATTACTAGCCCCTTAATTTTTCCCTTTTTCTGTCAACTCAGATTGGCTTATCTGTCCAATTATTTTCCTATCTCTTTCCTGCCCCTTGTGTCCTGCCTTACGGTCCTTCTTTTTCCTTTGCTTTTTATATCTCACTCCACTACTTTCTGCTTTTCTTAATTCTCTCTCTTCCTGTTTTTCTCCTTTCTCCCATAATACTGCATGTGTCCTTTTCAGTTCTCTGCATATACTATTCTCCCTTTGACTTTCGGCTGGGAGAATAATTAGCTCTTTCAAATCATAATCCTCAGTTTCTAATGTCAAAGGTGACCAAATACTATGATCTTTATTGTTTCCCTCAACTAGGTCCGCTGTTTCCTCTCCTCTCTTCCTTTATAACTCTGATATTCTCTATGATGTCCTTTCTCTTTCCCTTGTCTAACCTCTTCTATCCTTTTCCAATTTTCTAGACTTACCCCTTACAAAAATGAGGTTTATTTTCTGATCTCCACTAGTTCTTTATATATCAATAAATTAGCTATGTAGGGGTCACTTAGGGCTGATTGGACAATGCTAGCAATACCTTCCACATCAAAACATCTCTGACCCGTATTCACTCATGGTCTGAGTGACTCATTGTCTCCTCAGTATTCTCCCAATCTAGTTTGCTAGCATCCATACAGTTTAATATTCCTGACAAATCTATCTTTAACACCTGATTGTCAATTTCTTTATTTCTGCCCATTTTCCCTTCATAATTTATTTCTCTTTCTCTCTCTTTGGGTCGTTTGATTTGATTACTCTCATCCCCTTCCATTTTCTTCTCTGACTTATTCTCTAGCATGCTTATTTCTTCTCTTATAGAACACCGCATGTTGGAAATATTTTGATTCAGTTCATCTACATCCTTGAATATAACTAAGAACTTCACTCTTGACTGTGGTGTTTCATATACTCTTTTTTTCCCCTTTGTACCAGAACCTTTTCCTTACTAGTATTTTTGGAGAAAAAATAATCAGCTATTTTTACTGTTGGTGTTGATGTCTTATTTTTTCCCTTTTTATCTTCCCCATTATCCCTATATCTGTTACAATCCCCACCCTTATATTTCCCTTCAAATCCTTCCTTATCTTAATAATCTCTTCTTCCTTTCCCTTCTTGTCCTATGTTCTTTAATTTATGTTGAGCTTTAGAGTCCACCACCTCTCCAGAGTTATTCTTCTGTGAATTATTCATTTTTCCTCTTTATTTTTAACTTTCTGATCTGTCTTCATTAAGATTTTTCCACTTCTAGTGGTTACAGATATATTTGTTTTATATAAGAATATAAATTATACAATGTTAATCTTTACAACTTTCAAATGCAGTAATATGTGCAATAATATATGTGATAATATGTGCAATAATATATGGGTCTCTCTGGAATTTATGTGTAATTATACATAAATACATGTCTGACTAGATGGTACCATCTCAATGTAATATCTAATAATTATTTCTAATAAAGTGCTTAAATGTAAAGTGCATAGTGCTTATAATACTCAGGATGGCGTATACTGTTGCTATACTCAAAATTTCCCAAAGAACCCAAAAGTCTGGTACTTAACAGTTCCTTTGTTATAAATGCAGTCAGTGATCTTATTAGTCCCACCACCAGATTAATTTGTTAAATAATGTGGTAGTTTGGGTTTGCAGTTCCTTAAGATTCCTCGTTCCTTCCCTGTTATCTAGATCTTCTTTTCACTTCTATCCTACTACACATATGCCAGATCAATCCATTCAGTTGCCCAAAGTTCAGAATAAAGGGTTCAATGAAAGTGAAAGGAATGATGCCTTCTCCTTGTTTTCCAGGATATTTATGCACTAAAAAATAGAAACATCTAATAATATTTGGCATTGGCTAGGGACCCTACTGGAAACCCGATGGATAACACTCTGTGATGTGCATAATTTAAAACCTACCAATAATTAATGGCTTCCTCTTTTTCCCATTGGGAAACCGTGGCATAATTTGCCATTATAAAGGAGTGTTTATAACGGCAAACATGTGCATGGTTTCCTCCACTCTGCCCATGCACCCGCTTGAACTTCCTCGATTCTCGGTCACTGTCTCCTGAACCGCAAACTCAGCATGGATACAAACTGCCACAGACACTCATAAGTAACATTCTTAAAAAAAACTTAAATGTACCACATTTGCCACCGGATTGCCCACCATCACAATATTGAAAAAAAAAATGTTCGAAATAAGAGTGAAAGCCGACCGGCGCCATGCTGCTTAATCCGGACCTGCGGGCGCTGGCAACTCTTTATTTTATATAATTGTTGAGGTGAAAGAAACCCAACAATTGTAAAATGAAAATATAGAGTCTGGGTATGTGTAAAACTTTCAGTTACACACCCTCGGGGTTTGATGCACTAAACCCTCGAGGTTCGCTCTTGGGGTTTATGTAGCATCAAACCCCTCGGGTGTGTGTAAATTCTCGTTACACACCCAGATCCATACTTTATCCTCTATTTTAAACACACAATAATCAGTAAAACTGAGGGTTTCCTCAAGTAATAAAAATAACTCTATATATAAAAACTTTATGGTCTTGCTTAAGCTTTATATATACATATGCATATACTTCACAATTCCTACAATTATTTACAGGAACTTTTTATCCATAAAGACATATCCAGTTTCATATGCTATCAGTAGCCACTTTCAAAATTTTGTTTATTCTCCTGCGCACTGCTCTCAATACCGCTTGCAACCGAGAGATTTATAACTGGGCTATACTTCTGGTTTAATTTGTTTTAGTATACCAGAGTAAATAAGCCAGTGAACAATCTAATGCAGATTAAAACTAAAATGTGGGTCAAATAGAAGATATTTTAAATTTGTAGCTTCCAGGCTTTCTATTGCCATTCCCCCTGGGTGCTCATGCTGGTGATTGTAATAGCGTTTGTCTGACAGAACGCCAACACATGCACTTAAGACCTTTTAAGGCACATTCACTACTGGTCCTATCAGCTTTCTACTTCCTGCTTCCAGTTTTCTTTCAACTTTTGATTAAATTTATGTATATATAAATATTAAAGTATTTAGTTTCTACTTAATCCAGAGATTTCCAATTAACCTCCCACCTCGTTTTAACAAACAGTAGCCACAGTGTTAACTGTGAGCATCTACGAGTTCTGCCATCTCATCTACCTAATAAAACACGAATGCACACCACACTTTTAGTTTAAGTTTCTGCCTAAAGATACAGAAAAATGTACAACTTCACAAAGTCTCTCCCCAAAGTCCTGCTAGCACACAAACACATAACAGTGCATGGCAGGTAAACAAAAGCAAGGAGTAAGCTAGCGTCTTTTGGCTCGTATAGGCATTTAGGCCGTTAAACCCCTGCGGGTTCCACTGGATTAGACTCTTGCTTCTGGGAGCTCCTTCCACCACCAAGGACTCTATCCCTTCAGTAGGTATCCAGAGCTCTCTCCAGGTCTCCTTCACCAGGAAGCACCAGCACCAAGTTGGACCGGAAAGGTCAGAGAGTATAAAACTAATACGGCAACAATGGCATACCTATTATTAAAATAAAAAAGGCTCCTCTCTGACTCCTGCTACTGCCATTTCTTCTCCACAGCAGCCTAGTAATCTGCTCATGTCTCTCACCAGCCAACTCCATCTCCACCAAGGAACTTCTGAAACTCTGGGTGTGCATTAAATTCTCACATCACATACTTCCCCATCTTTTATTTTATATAATTGCCAGTGAGCAATTTTTTCCAGCCTGACTTCTGTGTCACACACACACACACACACACACACACACACACACACACACACTCCCACTGCCTCCCTCTTCAGTCTCTCCCCTCCAACTGCCTCTCTCTCCAGTTCAGGCTTTTTTTTTTCAGCCTCACTCTCCAGCTCAGGCTTTTTTAAATTTTACTTACAGTTTCCCATTCCAATCATGCTTCAGGAATGCTATAGGCAGTGAAGCACGGTCCCGTTTCCACAGCTGATGAACAGCAGGATCAACCGGATATGATGTTTTTTAGTCAAATATTAGACAAAGCAGATAAACATAAAAAAAAATGTTCTGAATTGAAGGGGGATGGGGAGTGTTTCTGTGGTGGCTCCTCATTAACCAACAAATGGAGCCACTGAGAAGCTGCCATCTTTCAGGATCTGTTCAGCCCACCCACATAGACAGTGAAAGCCAATGGTGGGGATGCTAATTTTTGAAAGACAGAGTACATGTTCACTGTAATAACCCATGGGTTATTATGGTGAATATCAACTCGGTAAGCCCTAAGAAAAAATTGCTCACCAGTAAATATAAATAAATATATATTTATATATCTCTGTACAAACACTCTCTAAATTTATTTAAACTCTGCTGCCTTGTTATTGTATTTGTACAGACATATATATTTTTTTAATAGCTGTTGAGGATGTTATAATTGGTAAATTTGTATTGCTAGTATTGTTTTAATCTGCACTGTCACTTTAACTACAGCCATTTTAAGGAATGGATTACTGACATGTGATACCTCCTGACAATGCATTGTTGATGCAAAAACGGTTGAGGTTTACACCTGAGCTGTGGGCATTTGTTACTTTTGCACAAATAAAGCCATTTTTTGCACTCTAACTTGGTTTCTGGTGCCTGTGTTTGCTGTTTTACCTATTGGATTTTGATACCTGGCACAGAGGCAGTCTTGGAATGGAGTTTGTGGACTGTGGTACACCATATACCACTCCTAGAGCTACAGTTACAAGTGAGTAACTTGTCTTTCTAGGGGTGTGGATATGGTGTACTATCCACACTTCTGGCAGACTCCTAGCAGTTCTCTAGGAGGAGGGGGCAAGGCACACACCTCCTATTTAGGGAACAGAGATTGGAGAACCAAGGCCCCGAAACCAGCATCCTTGTGTGACTCAAGGTTGATGTGGTAATGCGAGATTAAAGTGTGTACTGACTTCCAGGTAGCAACCCTACAGATCTCCTGGATAGGAACGTCCCTGGAAGCAGCCACCAAGGCAGCGGTATGTCTAGTGGAATGAGCCCTAAGCCCTATGGGAGGCTCCCTACCTGCCAACCTATAACAGAGATCAATGCAGGAGATGATCCACCTGCCAATACTCTGCTTTGATGCTGGTCTGCCAGGTGTGGCACTAAGTCCTATGGGAGACTCCCTACCAGCCAACCTATAGCAGAGGTCAATGCAGGAGACTATCTACCTACCAATCATTCACTTTGCTGCTGATCTGCCAAGTGCAGTTCAGCGTAGGCAACAAACAGCTGGAAAACCTCTCCCTGAACTCCAGCCATGTGCTCCTTGTAGTAGGTGAGCACATATCATGGGTCCCAGGAATGGAGCCTGTGCTCAGCCTTGGAGGTAGGATTGGTGAAGTATACTGGGAGATTGATCACCTGGTTAAGGTGAAACTCTGAGACAACCTTGTCCCTGTGGTAGACCAGGTAAGGAGACTCCACTGAGAGCACCTGGAGCTCACTAATCCTTCTGGCTGACATGATTACCACCAGGAAGGTGGTCTGCCATGGCAGGTGTTACATCTCACACCTGTGCATTGGATCAAATGGCTTGCCCATTAGCTTTGCCAACACCAGCAACAAATCCCAAGCTGGTGGTGGTTCACGCACCAGAGGGGAAATGTGGTCAAGGCCCTTAAAGAAGTGCCCAACCACCCTCGGCATACCATCCCCAACCTGGTATGCAGAGATGGCTGCCAGGTGCACCTTGAGGGTTGTCGACTGAAAGCCCAACTGAGAGAGGGACCACAAGTAACTGAGGATTCTAGCCACAGGACAGGACAGGGGGTCAGGGTCCTTATCCTGGCACCAAATGAAAAATCTTTTCCATTTGAAGGCATAGCACCAACAAGTTGACTCCTTCCAAGAGGCCTCAACTACATGGTGGACCTTGTAGGAGAGACCTAGGGCCTGAAACTCTAGCTGCTCAAGAACCATTCTGTCAGGGGCAGGGACTGAAGGTCTGAGTGGAAGACCTTCCCCCAAGAACATGAGAGCAGGTCCAGGTGAATGGCAAATGCTAGGGAGGCTTCCTGCTGAGGCTGAGATCAGAGTACCAGAAATGGTGTGGCCATTCCAGAGTCACCAGGATCATCTGTGCCTTGTCCCTCTGAGCCTTGATCAGAGGAAAAGGAGGGAAGGCATAAAGGAGGCCCGGGGCCTAGCGAAGGCATCCCACTGAGGGGGGCAGGTACAAAACAGTTTCAGCTTGGCATTCTCCTGGGAGGTGAACAGATCCACCTGGGGGTGCCCCACTTGGAGAACAGTCAATCTACCTCCTGATGAAGGGACCACTTGTGAGATGCCTCACCCAATTGGCTGTGGGTGTCCGCCACCCAACTGGACATGTCATCTACATGAATGGCCAGCAGGTCGGCCTTGAGGCTGAGCACAAGGGTCCAGATGCTGAGAGCTTCCCAGCACAGAGGTAGGGAATGTTTTCCAACCTGCTTGTTAAGGTAGTACATGGTCATCATGTCTGTCTGGACCTGGATGATCTGACCCCGGAGATGTGAAGTGAAGGCTGTCAGGGACAGACAAACTGCCTGAAGCTCCAGCAGGTTGATGTGACATTGGGAGTCCTCCAGGGACCAAAGACCGTGGACTCTGTGTTCCGCCAGGTAGGCAACCCAGTCCATCAGGAAGGCATCAGTCATGAAAGTGATCGTCAGCTCTGGGCAGATGAATGGAACTCCTTGCTGGAGATATTCTAGGACCAACCAGCACTGGATGGCATCTCACATCTGCTGGGTCACTGTGACCATTTGGTTGAAGTGGCCCTGATGCTGAGACCACTAATGGCCAAGCCCCCACTGCAGTGGGTGCATTCTCCAGCGGGTCCAACAGACCATGCTAGTGCAGGCTGCCATGTAGCCCAGGAGGTGCAGGAAGTCCCTGGCAGGGTGCAACTGCCCAACCTGAAATGATCAGGCAAAGGAGGAAAGATCTTCCACCCTATCTGCAGGGAGCATGGTTCGGGCTCTACAAGAGTTGAGCTCCGCTACAATGAAGTGAATCACCTGCAAGGGGATGAGTTACAACTCGGCCTCATTGACCAGGAGGCCAAGGCTTAAGCAGGTCTGGAGGGGCAGGTTCCTGGACTGTTCCACCTCCACCTTGGAGAGGCCTGCTATCAGCCAGTTGTCCAGTGCTATGCATTTGGTGAAGACCCTGAGGGCTGAGAAGAGGCTGAAGGGCATGGCCTGGAACTCATAGATGGTCCCCTCCACATGGAACCAGAGGAACTGCTGATGGGATGGACAGATGGGAACATGAAAGAAGGTGTCCTGGAGGTCCAGGGAGCAGAACCACATGTCCTGCTCTAGACACAGAATGATCTGGTTCAGACTGACCATCTTGAAGGTGCATGACCTCAGAAACATGTTCAGGTCATGCAGGTCTAAGATGGGGTGCATGACCCCCCAATCTGTTTTGGAACCAGAAAGCATCTGGAGACAAACCCTGGATTGGTTGGTGAGGCCAGGACATGAACCACCACCACCTTCTGGAGGAGCTGGCTGATGTCCTTCCAAAGGGCTGACAAGTCCGTGGACACCATATACTCCCGAGGGGTGCAGGCTTGGTGGGAGAGCCTCGAACTCCAGAAGCAAGGGCTGGCCAACCACTTCTGGCACCCACCTATCCATGGTAACACTGGACCAGATGGAAAGAAAGTGGTGGAGTCTGCCCACCAATGGGAGGATCCAGTGGAGATGAGACGGGCAGGGAGGGGGCACTCCGCAACCCATCACTGGGCAAGCTTGGAGGTGGAGGCATGGCCAGCGGAGGACACAGCTAGGCCTTGATTGCCAGGCTTCAGGACCATGGAAGTGACAAACTTAGGTCTGGGACACAAGGCCTGCTGGTGCCTGGGATGGCTTGGCCATGGGGCAGAGTAGGGCTGAAAGAACTACTTCTGGGGTTTAAAGCCCTTGACGTCCTTTTGGGCCGAGGTGACAGAGTCCAAGGTCTTCTCAATTCTGGTGAGATGACCATCCACCCCTGGCCTGAACAAGTCAGTGCCCAGGAAGGGGACAGCGGCCAATTTGTGCTGGGTATCTGCCATGAAGGTCAAGATTCTCAGCCAAAGCCCTGCAATGCATAGCCACGGCTGTGGCCATGGACCTCGCACAGCATTCATGCCATGGCCGTCTGGAGCTGCTGTTTAGTCACAGCATGGCCTTGGTCCTGGACTTGCCTGACTGTCATCTGAAGGTCAGCCAGGAGCTGAGGGAGCACCTGGTCAAAGGTGCACAACAAGGCATGGGCAAAGTGGGCCATCATTAAGGCCAAACTAGCTTGCCAAAGGCTGAGAGATGTAGCCGCATATATATACTTTCTTAGTCGCATGATCCAAAATTTTTGGATTCTTTGTCAGGAGGCTTGTCAACGTCCCTGACATTGCCCATGTGCCTGAACACCGAATCAGTGACCAATCCCTCAGCCGAAGGGTGTTCTGTAAACCCAGAGAGGCAACCTATAGGAACCATGTACTTGCATGCCATATGGGCAGATGGTGTAGGACAGGAGGCTGGGCATTGCCAGAGCTCCAACATGGTCCCAAGAATGGTTCAAGTCACCAGGAAGGTGACCCCTGAGGAGTCATCCTGGTCGAAGATTTTGGTGAGCAGATACTTAGCCCGTTTCTAAATGGGCTCCAACTGGATCCCTGCTGCCTCCAAAGTAAGGTGGAGCATGGTCCCGAAGGAGGTCCATCAACAAATCCTCCCCTGACTCTAGGTCAATAGGGCGGGAATGCATGGAGAAGGCCTCCGATTCAGAGGATTAGTCGAAGACCGGCTGAACCCCCCCCAAGAGTCCCTGCTAACTCTGCGGGGCTCATCAGCTTGAGTGACTGTAACTGACAGCTATCAAGGAAGCCCAGGAGTAATATGGGTGTCCTTAGAAGGAGGATCCTCCAGCTGAGGTAGTGAGTGTTTCACCTGACAAGACAGAGAGGCCGGGAGCAGCCAAGCTGGAACAGGTTCAGGCCAAGGTGGCCACAGCCATAGGAACATCGTGGGTAGGAGCTGGCACCGGCTTAGGCCCAGCACCCAAAAGGAGTTGCTGCCACATGAGCACCTTGCAGTGCTGCTGCAACTTTCGGTGGAGCCAGTCCACCCAAAAGAGGAGGAAGCGGAGGAACAGCGGTGGTGCCACTTTCCCCGAGTGTCAAGAGTGAGACCAGTGACCCCGGCGAGAGTTGCTCGACCTCAAGCAACAGGACCTTAACCACCACTGGACCGGATGGCAAGGTGAAAGAGGAACTGGTGAAGGATGCTTAGGGTCCCGAGGGTTATGGACCAGCTCAGAAAGCTGATCTGACCCACCATGGGGCTAGATCGGCAGGACTAGAGTCCTGGTGAGGGAAGAATCCCCCTCGTCCTGTGACAATGGGTTGACTGGGTTGAGGAAAATCTCAACAACCTGGTTGGCCTGCGTCTCAGCTGACAGGCCTGATGGGGACACCATGGGGCCAGCAGCCTGGGCAGAAATGACATCTGAAGCCGACTCGTGGATAAAGGTCGACTAAGCAGAAGCACAGGAACTGAAGGCCCAAGAGCACTTACGGTCCCACAACCTGCAGTGGTACTTCTTAGCCTTCTCTTTGGAGTCCTTCTTCAAAGATTTTGAAGATTTGGACACACAGGAAGAGCCCTTTCTGAGGGTAGGAAGAGACTGGCATAAGTCCTGGAATGAACCCGTGAAGGAGGCGCCAAAGTCCAGTGGACCAGTGTGGGTAACGATGAAGCACCCACTGCAGCCTGTGCTGCAGCTTCCTCAAAAACTGCTGTTTGGTGGACCCCGCAGCCATGGAGACTGCCTGATGAGCATCCTTGGACTGAATGGGAGGGTTCTGCGCATCCAGATGACCGAGCAAAAGTCACATGTACCAGTCCTCCAAAATGGAGGAAGCCTGGGAGTCATGTTTTGGGCCCAGGCAATATACGCACATGGCATGAGGGTCCGTGCTTGACTTTCTTTGTTCGCATGGACGTTTGAAACTGGGCACCAACTCAGAATCAGCTGAGTCCATCATGCTACATTGGTGAAACTGTGAAACAAACTCGAATACCAAATGAAGAAGAAAAGAATGACAGGGCCTACAAAAACACGGAGCGCTATGGAGGGAGCCTTCTTCCAGCAGAAAGGAAGATCTGATGTCATGGGCCGGTGCTGAGGATACCACCCAGGTGGGAGGAGCCAGCTTGAAGACCTTCTGGTGAGTCATAAAGGGGAAAGAAATTCTGCCAGAAGTGTGGATAGTACACCATATCCACACCCTTAGAAAGGGGAATTGCTTCCTGGGCAGATTACCCAGGAGGGTGGTTTCCAGAAACTCCAGGGAGTACCCATCTCTGATGATCTATAAAACTCATTTGTCCATTGAAATGGATTTCCGTTGACAGTAAAAGTGCATAAGGCACACTCCACTTCAGAGAGGAGTGGTCTGCTACGGGTATCTGAAGTGGACCTGGGGCCTGAGATTCAGATGGTGTCACTGTGCACTTTTGGCATCTGTGCCTTTGGTTGTGCTTTCTTATGGGCTTGAGATAAGATCCTCCTCTGTTCCTGGCATAAAATGACTGCTTGTTACGGGAAGAGTCACCTCCTGTACCCCTCTGTGGGTTGTATGCAGCTGGCCTGAAGTCTTAGGAATCATTTTTTTACATTTGGTTGACTCCTTAAGAGACTGCTCGTCCTGCTGTCCAAATAGAAAAGTGCCATCGAAGGGCACATTCATAATCTGTTGTTGGGCGACCGGGGTGAAAACAGTGGTCCACAACCAGGAATGCCTTCTGATGCAGATACCTGCAGCTGCTGAGTGGCTGCTGCATCAAAGAAGTCCACTGAGACTTTCAGCTAGTGGCTGTTAGATTCAATACCTTACTTAATAGCCAGCAGCACTTCCTGTTTAGCCTCGGTGACTGGCAGGGCCTCTTCCAGAAATTTAAGCTTGCACCAAAGGTAGTACTTGTACTTTGAAAAATGACATTCTTAGCTAGCTATCCTCATGCCTAGGGTAGCTGAGGTATAGACCCACTTGTCCATGGTACCACCCTTACAAAGCTCCTTGTAAGTGGAGTGCACTGTGAACTCCTTGGGCACTATGGCTTTATCATTCTATGACAAAATGACAATGGCATTGGCTATTGGCTGCGTAAAATACATGGGCTTAGACTTACGAGCCACATATTTTCTGTTTGCATGTCTAATGAAAGCTGCCACAGTAGCCTCTGGTAGGGTCTCTAAGACTGGCTGGATGGGAGGAACAAGGGAGACTGGGATATTAGGCATGCTAAGAAATTCTAGTTGGAGGCACCTAGTCTGGTCTATAGCTGCTGGATAAAAATTCAGAAAGCTGTCCATATTATTGAGAAGAACTTAAAGGGAGAGATCCTCCTGAGGTACAGGAACAGGGTCAGGGTTCTCCGAACCGTAGACGGTGAGTCCTTGTCTGTGAAGATCAGGTCCAGATCTGAGTCATCTTTTTCACCTGGAAGGTAGAAGGGGACCCTGATCGGTGATGGCACTGGCCACAGCCTTGGCAACACAGGAAAACTGGACCATGTCCAGGGAAGGTTTTCTAGCATGGCACCACTGGAGGCACAGAGGTCAGCCCTGGCACCAAGGGTAAACATGGCACCGAGGGTGGCACCAGCGTCAGCATCAAGGTAGGCCAATAAAGCCCTGACCAGGATGCTGGACACAGTACTGTCAATGGTGTTGAAGGTCCTGTCAGCCCAGCAGTACTCGGCAGAGGCAGCAAGACAACCCCCCACCCAGAAGGGGTTGGAAGTGGCACTACAAGTGGAGTCATCGCCAGCAGCACTGACAATGGCCCCAGCTCGAAGGTCAGGGTTGACGCCAGACACATGCCAAGTCTAGAACTCTCTCTCCCCCTTGTATGTGAATGGATTATCCTTGGTGATTTTAACCATAACTGGTTATCCCCTCTGTCCACCCTACCCATGAAGTCCATCAACAGCCACGGCCTACATCAGACTGTTAGCTCCACCACATGCACAAACTATAAGTCCAGCGACGAATCTCTTATTGACTGGATCCTTGTTTCTCACCCTTCCCACGTTACCGCTTCCGGGGTTATGCCCGACTCCATCAGTGACCACTGCCCAGTCCACTGTGGTTGGTCAGCTAAAACCCCACAATGCAATCACAAATTCATTTTTGCTTGACAGTTAAAAAAACTATCCCGATGAGTTTGCTACTACAGTTGCTGCCACTGACCGGTCAGTCACGGAATCAATTAAGGATATTAATGATGCCATAGATGAGTTTAGCAAAAGATTTGTCTCTATCTGTGACACTCTTATCCCCATGAAAAAAATCAGAGTTAAAGGGGATAGTCATGAATGGGCTTCTGCCGACATACGTAAACTCATGCAGGAAAGAGATAAGGCCTGGGCCAACTACAGGAAAAATAAACTCCCCCACCTTCTCCAACTCTATAAAACGCTGTGCAACTTATTTGAAAAACGTGACTCATGCCAACCCTACACATACATGGAACATCTTGTACCACCTCTTTGGGAGGGGGCATCACCAAGAACAAATCACCCGTTCCAATGACAGCAACCTGATTTCTGATCCCCCTGAAGTCGCAAAGCTCTTCAATAGCCATTTTGGTGACCTCCAAAAGTATAAGCCCAATCCACTCCCTTTCTCCCCTCGCCCTCCCCTCAGTCCTTCTCCAACCCCCACCCTACTTACTACTTTCGCATCCTCACACCCACTGAGGTTGTCAAATTAATTAAAACTTACAACCCCCATCTGTCCTTGGGCCAGGACAAAACTGACTATAAGATCGTAAAGGTGGTCTGCGAATCCTTTGCCATTCCCCTCATTAACATCTTTAACTACTCCCTCTGCTCAGGCACTATCCCTCTAGTATGGAAATGCACCATAATTAAACCACTTCATAAATCAGGGCCAAAAGTCGACGTATAACTATAGACATCTCCTTCCTCTCCCCCCTCTCAAAAATCCTCGAAAAACCTATTCACTCCCAGAGCACTGACTTCCTCAAGAAACAATCTTTTAACGGAAGCACAGCACAGTTTCCGTGAAGGCGACATGCAACTGATTAAATTTATTAACTTTATCAACAAAGCCTCTGATGTTGGCCATTACGCAAGTTCCGTCGATCCCACAAAAGCCTTCGACCTTGTGGACCACAATATCCTTCTTACCACCCTCTCCTCTCTTCATTTCTCCCCCGAAGTAGTCAACTGGTTCTGCAACTCTCTCTCCCACCGGTCCCATCAAACCACCATAAACAGCGTTCTCTCAGACTCCTGCCCCATCAAATGCGGCATATCTCAGGGATCTATCCTCGGTCCTCTCCTATTCACCCTCATGGTCAATTCCCTCCCCAAAATCTGCCAACATACTGAACATCCTTTATGCGGATGATGCTGCCCTGTACTGTGAGGATAAGAACCCCTCTTCCCTCTGCATCAAACTTCAGCATGATTTTCTTGCTTTGCACTCCTGATTTATCTACAAATGACTTGTCCTCAATTCAAAGAAAACCAAATCCATGGTTTTCTTTAACTCTCACAAATCAACTGCTTTTGATTTCACCATCCTCGACAATGATGGGAACGCCACTGAGAAGGTATATGAATTTAAATACCTTGGTTTATACCTTGACTGCCAACTGAATTTCGACCACCAGTCCAACTTGCTGATTAAGAAAGCACATCAAAGGATTGGCTTGCTCTACAGAGCCAGGCCTTTCCTCACTGCTAAATCTAAACGACTCCTTGCTACCAGTATTTTTTTACTTCCTCTCTTTGACTATGGAGCTCTTGTCTACTTCCCTCCTCTTTCCCAGAATAACAAACTCTGCACCACCTACCATAACTTGATTCGCCTTGTCACAGGTCTGCCCAGACGCACCCACCACTGTGACCTCTACAGGCTCTCCGACTGGCTCCCCCTTGAGGACAGGCTCAACAACAAGGTACTTATCTTCTTCCATAAGCTTTCCCTGGGCCTTCTCTCCCCACAGCATCCAAGCCATTTTCCCTCTGTCTGTCCCCACAAGGTCTACTCGACGCTCCTTGTACCTCTCTTTTGTCACACCTTTCTGTCGTAGCACCCGTTGCCAAAAAACCTTGCATTTATGGGTCCCAAACTCTTCAACACCCTTCCCCCTCCCTCATACTGATTCGGTCAATTACCTCTCTGAAACGCAACTTAAAGATGCATTTTTCCCCTTCCTCCCATTGCAATTATTTCTCCTCCTAATATCTCCTTCTTAACTACCCCTCCCCAGTTTCCCCCTTTCCCTCCCCTTTTCTGCACCCCCCCCCCACCTGGCACTTGCCTAGCTACACACTCCATGCTACCCATCATCACCTGCTCACACTCATCTCAAATCTGGTCTGCCACAAGCATTTACCAACTTTCCCTTCCCATCCCCCCAGCACACTGTTTTGATCCTTACCTTTTTAGAAGTTCTATGTCATTAATTGCTGCCTATGTAAATATGTTTGTATCATTTTTTTTCAGATCGGTTACTGTTCCTATTGCTTTTTATTAAATACCTCCTCTGTTTGTTACCTTATTGCCCTCCACATACTGGTCCACTGTCTTATGATGTACTGTATCCTGTGCCTGTCTTAGGTTTTAGTAACATGTCTGTATTAGTTGTATTACTGGATGCTAGTGAAAATAGGCAGTTGTAATTTGTATTATTTGTATCACTGGATGCATGTGAAAATGGGCAGCTTTTGCTCACTATTGTATGTTTATAGGGCTAGTGGTGGTTGTTTCTTATGAGATAAAAATGTTATCTCGTGCTGGTTTGGGCGAGAGGATTGCGAAGCGAAGCTGAGCAGTTCTGTCAGCCAAAACCAGTATGGATAACATTCTTCGCCTCATAAGCTGCTCTCACTACATCTCGCTGTAATAAAATGGTGGAACTGCGTTACGATGTTCAATGCACATTTTATTGTATGGCGTTTCCCGCGGCTTCTGCTGTTTCACTGGCTTTTCAGTATGCATTGGTATGTTCTTTGTGGCATGGGGGACACGTATTGTCATGTATTTTACTGGACCATTGGATCATGTGGCGTAATGATAAAAAAGTCTCTTTTACTACCATATACGTTTTATTGCAGCTCGGTAAGAAGACAAAAGAGAATGTAATTAGTGAATGCATTTCTTTATTGTCTATATTTATGAAACTATGCAGAAAGCCAGTGAAAATGTATTAATAACATTGCTTTTCATTTGTGCGACGAGGTTTGTACTGGTTTGGAATACAAATATTTTCATTACAACTGACTGAAAAAATATGCAAACGACTTTTTGTTTTTTGGGGTGAAAGATTCAGTCTGTAACAAGTAACACCTACAAATCTGAACATTTTCTTTAACAGCATGCTGAGTAATGCAATACTAAATTTATTAAAGGTTTACTTTTGGAAACAGGTTGAAAAAAGGAAGTACGTGCTTTCACCTATTAAGTTGTTTGCAGAGAAAAAATTCAAGGCATTTTTGCCTACATTTGAATTATTTAAAGTGTGATCACAGGATCACAATATTTTGTTTTCTTTTAATTTCATTATTCTGTTACAGTTTAGTCACTTATTGTTGAAAATAAAGGTGCAGGAATTGAAGTTGGCACCTTCAGCATTGAAGTACCCAGTACTGACTGACTGGGTGCATGTCAGATTGTTGGAAATGTCTGGCTTGGGATCACAGGAAGTTTGAGATGCTGTACCATGGTTTGTGGCATGCTTTGAGGGTGATAGCCTTGGACTACTGTTGGTCAGTGCTGGTTTTTGCTGTGGAAGTTGCTTTGTAAGGCTATCTTGGAGAATGTTGTTAAATTGACATTTCTGTCATCTGGTTGGCAGAGTGCTTGATGCTCATTTCTGATTTGTGCCCCGAGATTGCTATGATGTGTCTGGATTGAATGACTGCATCACTCAGCAGTTGTAGGGCACGTTGCCCTGATGCAGTGGTTTGTATGCAGACGTGACAGCCCTGCTTTAATAGAGATTTTTTTCATTAAGGCATATATGTACCTCTCACCCAGAGGGTTTTTTTCCATACCAGATTTCAGATGGACAGTCTGCTTTTCTGGGTAATTGGAAAATCTGGGCTGATCTTGGTGCAACCTATTGATATACATAATAAAGCTACGCAGTGGACAGTTCTCATTACCAGGCTGTTCATACATGCGGGCATCTGTTGTGATTGGGGTGTCATTAAGCTCACCTTGATGATTTTTGGTTTGCAGTGCTGTGGTGATACTGATATCTTTTAAGCCACTGCTGTCAGTCATAAGAGAAAAGTCACTTTTGGTGAGCCTGGTTGTGTTTTCATTACCTCTGTGACAGAAGAATAACTGAACCTCAAACCATACTTTGTACAACAAACTAATGGCATCTCTGCAGCTCAATGAGTCACTGCTGTACAACTTTGCTAGGTCTGCTTTTGAGATTGGCTGCTTATGTGCTATACGATTTAGGCCGTGGCATGCTCCGTTTTTCACTTGCAGATTAAGATACTTATTGGCTTGCCGGAATGCATCATCTTTGCTTATGTCAATGTTTCTTTCCCATGGCTGCTGCTGGAGGTAGCGATTTATGCCACTTCAGATGTTAATTAGGCTATCTTTTTTTCGGCTGCAGTGGGTGGATCCTGCAGACGTTTTGCATGTACAAAAGGGCTGATGTCATGTTTTCTGTTCGTGGAACTGACTGAAAGTGTAAATAGTCTCCTCCACCTTACCCTCCTCCAAGAAATGTTTTCCACCCTCAAATAAATACGCTTTCATGTTAGTCAATGGTTGCAGGGCACTAGTTTCTTTCTTAAATGGGAGGTGCAAGAACTGAAACCTGAGTAGTGGGAGGCAGCATTAGCATTTTTTTGGGGGGGTAAGATCCACCCCACCTGAGAAACTCCTAAAGATCCACTTCACCTTTTTTTTGGTACATGTGGGAGGGGCATGAGGTGGATCTATCATGTTGGAACAACTATCAGAGCTGCCTGTTGAAGTAATTAAGGAGTGCCTGAAACTGCATCTAGGCATATCTTCCCCCCTCCACCACACATTGACATGATTATTTATTTATTTTTTTTAACTCTAAGCATGTCAATATTTGGCTGTAACAGTATGGACAAGTTGGGCATAAAAATAAAATAGAAAAAAAGGATCAAACGGGTGTCTTTTCCTTTGTCAGATACATGCAGATAGAAGGTCACAAATCCTGTATGACAAGTTCATTATATGGATGTTTCCAAGTAAAACAAAAATTTTGTTGTCATGTCTGTAGCATCGTTTGTAGCCTGTAAACTATTATTTACGTAGGTACTGTAAACGACAGGTTTTAATTCAGAAATCCAGTCTAGATAAATTTGTTTTTTTAGCAGTTCTATAAGATTTATGTCTCTTTGATGTAAGAGTGCATAACACAGAAACAAAAGGGTTTGCCTAATTGATTGTTGTTTGCATGAGAAGTGGGTGTGACAGTGGCATGCAAGAATGAAGTCTAACAATTGTTTCTTGGCCATTCTGGGACCTGAAGTTTAACAGTAATGTGTGAAGAGAATAAAGTCTTGTGTTTTGTGCATTTGAATATGTTTACTGCTTGAAATTAAAATATATAAATATATATACATAGTGTCATGGGCACCTGAAAAGGAAGGAGATACTACTGAAATAAATGCTATTCTGATGATTTATTTATGTATAAGATTTTAAGTGTAGTTCTGCCTAGGTCACAGACACATAAGCTATAAAAAGTACATTTAAGGATGTATGTATTAGTCAAAGCTTGTAGTAGCAAAATAAAGCAAGAAAATAATATATTGTGTTTTTTTTTCCTTTCAATTGTTTAATCAGGAGTGGCACACTAATCTGAAAGCTTGTTTACAGGAGCAACCTGGGGGCACGTGGAAGTTAAGTGACTTGCTCAGGGTCACCCAGTATGCAAGTGGGGGCTGTGGGATTCAAACCCAGCTCTCCAGATTTGCAGCTCAGAGCCTTAAGCCACTGTGCTATACTGCCTCCCAAGGTATGGCAGTCATCTGTTTTATGGTTCATGATGTTGGTGTAGTATTTATTTATTGAATTTTGATGACTGGGTTGGCCCACTGATCCCACAAAGGTCCCTTTTTCAGGGGTGACCCGGGGAAGAGAAGCAATACAATACATACAATCAGGTGATCCAGAAGCTATACAATACATACAGTCAGGTGATACAGGGTTACGAGAAGTAGACAAGATAATGAGGATAACAGTACAGGCAATTATTCAAATCGTAGACCATAAGTGCAACACTTGAAAGATTTAAGGATTTAAGGCATGATTTAATGTAGGTTAAGGTGAGAAGAGAGGGGGGATGGTTGTTGTGATTAGGATCGGGGGTGATTATCCTATACCCTCGCAGTGGCATGAGCTTGTCCTGAGCAAATGGGACTTATGCCTAGTGCGAAAGATTGGTAGTGAGGGGGTTTCCTGTACTAGAGATGGGAGAGTGTTCCACAGTTTAGGGGCTGTGACAGCGAAGGAATTGCCTCCATTGTGAGTTTTGATTCTGGGGATTGCCAGTAGGGACCGACCCAAGGTCCTCAGCATTCGAGGGTTAGGCTTAGCCTTGATTATTCCTGTTAGGCTTGGTGGGGCCACTGGGCTCTGCAATTTGTATGCATGGCAAAGCAGGGGATACTATAGACGAGCCTCAAAAGATGGCCATTGCAGCTGGGCTAGTGAGATGCAGGGATGGCTTCTTGGTTGACACATTGTCGCAAACCTCATGACCTTGTTGTACAGGACCTGAAGCCTGCTAACCTTGCCCTTTGCCATGCCCTGGATTACAGGGGCAGCATGGGTTAATATGGGTAGGAGGACACTGGAGCAGTTGCTCATCTAGCCTCTGGGATAAGTTGTTTTTAGCCTGTACATGGTGCCAAGTTTGCGTGGATAGACCTTGTTACCTGGTCAATGTGGGGCTTAAAGGTGAGACCCTGGTCAATAGTTAGCCCTAGGTATTTTATGTTGTCAACTACGTCTATTCGTTTATCTCCAACGGTAGTAAGTTTTAAGGAATTGGTCCGATCCTGGCCAAGGGATCTAGAACCAAACAGCATGGCTTTCATTTTTGCTGCTTTGAGGATCATTCTGTGTGATGTGAGCCAGGCCTCGAATGTATTTAGGTCCCCTTGTAGGAGAGGGCCAAGATCATGTGGCGTGGACCGGGCTTGGAAGAGGACAGTATCGTCTGCGTATTGAACTACTGAGCTATCCCCATAGTGCTGGTTTAGGTCATTTTTGTGAAGAGAGAGAACAGGATGGGGCCAAGAACTGAGCCCTGAGGCACACCCTCCTTGATGGGTAAAGGGACAGAAAGCTCTCCCTTCCAAATGACCTTCTGGGAGTGGCCTGAGAGGTAGCTCTTGAACCAGTTGTTTAGGGCCTGGGTATCAAGCCCAATGCCTTGAAGCTTAGTAAGAAGGTGGTTGTGGTCCACAAGGTCAAATGTCTTGGACAGGTCTATGAAGATAGCACCAGTCGACATGCCGTCATCCATTGCCCTGAATAGGTCCACTGAGAGTTTGATGAGTGCCATGTCTGTTCCATGGTTTGCACTAAAGCCATTCTGTGAGGGGGCTAGGATTTGGTGGAGCTCCAGGTAGTCTCTTAGTTGCCCATAAACCAGCCTTTCTTGCAATTTGGCCAGGGTGCACAGCAGAGAGATGGGTCTATAATTGCCAATTTGTTAATGACAGCCACCCTTGTAAATGGGGACCATGTTGGCAGCCTTCCACTGGTATGGAACGTACCCTTCAAGTAAAGACTTGTTGATGATCCAGGTCAGAGGTTTGGCCAGGGACAGTGCACCTTCCTGGAGTAGCCTTGGGCTGATTCCATCTGGGCCACCAGAGCCTTTGTGTTTGAGGGCTAGCAGAAGTTTATGGACTTTGCTCACCTTGACCATTCTCAGGTGAAATTGAGGTCTGTTCAGACAGGGGGATTCATCAAAAGTCTGTACAGGTATGGGTGTTGGTACCCCTACCTTGTATGCATCAAGGCTGGTGAAGTGGTGGTTGATTGCTGAGGCTATATGCTGGCAATCACTGATACACTGTCCTTGCACCTCAATTTAACCTTGTGCCTCCTTGGAGTTGCCCTTAAGCAGTTTGTTGATTTGTGCCCAGAAAAGCTTAGGGTTCCCCAGTGTGGACCATTGGAGGTGGGTTACATACTCCTTTTTGGCAAGTTTGATGTCTAGCTTACATTTATTTCTTAGGGTTTTGTAAGTAACCAGGTCTGCAGGAAGGTGGGAGAGCCAGAATTTCTTCCAAGCCTTGTCCCTTCTTTTCATCTGAGATTTCACAGAGTGGGAGATCCATTTATGGCAGCCTCCTTTTGTATGAAGTATTCTGAAGGAGGCCAAAGAGAGATGCCGCATTGAGGAGTGAGTTTTGGAAGTAGGCAAGGGCCTCGTCCAATGTTGGGAGGAGCCTGGAATCTTTGGTGCTCTGTTCTTCCAAATACAGAATATTGGGGAGTGATCACTAATGGTGTCAGCCAATATACCTGCTTTCTGTATGTTGAGGGAGTTGGATACCAGAGCCCAGTCAAGAGTAGTATAGTTCCCGGTTTTATAATTAAACCTGGTAGGTAGAGAGATGACCTGTTCCAGGTTTGCATCTTGGATCGCACCCTTGATGACCTTGTTGGGGCCAGTGGCCCAGTTCAGGTTGAAATCTCCCATTATTAGGAGTTCATTGGTTAATTCACTGCCAACCAATTTGGTGATGTCCTCAAGAGCAAGTTGGGCATTCTTAGGAGGGTTATAGATACAGCTGATGGTGAGATGCTTAGCATTACCAAGGGTTAGACTGATGAAGATAGACTCCCCATCCTGGCAGCTCCCAAGTTTGGGCTTTAGTAGACTCACATTTAGAGTGTCTTTCATATAGATTAGGACCCCTCCCCCTCTCTTTCCTGCCCTGTCCTGTCTGAAGGTATTGTACCCAAGGATCATGATCTTGTGGTCATGAATATGGGCCTTGAGCCAGGTCTCTGAGATTGCAAGGATGTCTGGCTTGTAGAGGTTAAGCCAGGCTTGGACCTTCAGTGGATTTTGGGTCTAAGGCTGCATCGTTCATGTGCTACAGCAAGCCTTCGATGATGCCCAGTGAGGATCCTGGGGTGGATACAAGGAAATTGTCTAGAGGGGGCCCCGGGTTAGGCTGAACATCTCCTCCACAGAGCAGAAGAAGAACAAGTAGTCGAGCTAACACTTGCCTAATTGAAGGTTTCGACAGGCTATGGAGCCTTCTGCATGCATCATGGATCACCACGTAGTAGGAGCCATGCTTTACCAACTTGTGTGCTATGAGGCTTTCATTTTTAGTTGTGGGAGGGGTCCAGTAGTAGTCCAATAGTAATGACCACAAGGCTCAGGGTCACTGAGATTTTGCCTCATGGGGTCAAGAAGTCCTTCCCCTAAGCACATGTCCAACCAGAGGAGAGACAGTATGTATACAAGGGCCAGGAGTACACCCCTATTTGGGAGGGAGGCCGGTGAGTTACTAGTCCAGCAGAATTTAAGGCAAGTGGTGCCATAGTTGTATAAAGAGTATTCTGGGGCCATGCTGGAAGACCAGTATATTTCCTGGTGGAATCAGTTATTAAGTTGGACATTTGAGGTAGGTGCCTGCGGGAGAAACCCCTTGTTTTATATTAGTGGCTGTTTTCCCTGGCCATCGTCCTTGTCCTAGTGGAAGACTAGGGGAAAAAGATCACAGTTGTCAGTGTCAATCAGGTGTCGCTATAGGAGTGTAAATTGGGACCTGGCCACACAATACCTAGCTTAATGACCTTTCTTAGATCCCATGTAACAATATAGGGGCACTTAAGGATAAAATGAGTGGCAGGCACAGGTCGATGTACTTCACAATAAGCCAAAATATGCAGGTTAAACAGAATCTCAGTACTGCCTGTACTCAAGTAAAGCAGCTCTGCATGTTAATATTCAGGCTATCACTTTGTAAAGATACCTAAAGTATCCAGTGACTGAAAGTAAAAAGAAAAAAAAAACGAATTAAGGGACTGACTGGACAAGTGGGAAGGTATGTTTTAAAATAATTATGGGAGACCGCAGAAGAAACACAGAGTCCTGGTTCAAGTTCAACCTAGGAATAGGAAGGGAAACAAGAAACACCCTTTTGAAATTAGATTATGGCATGAGTTTTGTGCAGTTCTAAAATCAGAGGCATATAGGTTTGAGTGGTGAGAGGAGTGGCAGGTTTGCCTAGCCCAATGAATATCAGGCAGAAAGCAGCAGAAGGCAGAGACAAAATGTGCACTGGGAGGGAGCCACAATGGGCAGAGTCAGATGGTGCATTTAATACTGTGAGGGGGGGGGGCAAAAAATCCAGCAAATACTCCAGCAAGCAGCAGCAGGTCCGAATGAGCTGCAGCGTCTGCTTCAATAAATTACACTTAGCAGACAGGATTTTCTTTAAAAACTAACAGGCTGCAACAAGAGTTGTATTTAAGAATATTAACCAGCCAGGATTTAGTAACAAATTTGCAGGCTGCAGCAACTGTACTATTAGCTATAAAAACCACACAGTCTCTCAGGAGAGTGCCCGGGCCGAGCAGGAAAAAGGCACCAAGATTTAAACTGACGCAGTTCTCTCTCTTGTACCTTCTGATGGCCAGCTGGGGAACTTCGGACCAGGTGTGCAGTGAGGGGAACCTGGGGAGGGCTTCTTTCAGCTTAGCCCTCATGACCCTCCAATGGCCAGCTGGGGAACTCGGACCAGGTGTGCAGTGAGGGGAACCTGGGGAGGGCTTCTTTCAGCTTAGCCCTCATGATCTTCCAATGGCCAGCTGGGGAACTTCGGACCAGGTGTGCAGTGAGGGGAACCTGGGAAGGGCTTCTTTCAGCTTAGCCCTCATGATCTTCCAATGGCCAGCTGGGGAACTTCGGACCAGGTGTGCAGTGAATAAGCAGCAGTACATTGCATAGCAGGTGTAAAATATCAATAAGTAGGTAATGCAATAGATGTGCTGAGCAGTTACTGAAGCAAGAAATGTATTTAGGATTGCAAAATATTCCTGTTAGAAAACTGATAAATGTGTGACATTTGCATCTCAGTTTCAAGGAGGTCCTTATGAGGTGTCAATGTACAATATAAAGTAGTTATAGTTTTCAAGTTGTCTGAGTAATTGCTTTGTACTACCACTGTTACTAAATTTTAATTATTCTATGAAGGAAATTAAGTTTATGTAACTGTCTATAAATGTATTAAAAACATTTACTTGTCCTTATAATGTAATGCATTAAATGCTGTTGCTAGGTTAAGAAGTCACATACAGCAATAGAGATGAAAACAATGGGATGCATAGGAATTTGAAAAAAAAGTATACATTAGCAGGAGCAGTGTCATGACTTCACCATTTTTTTTTAGTTTCACTCCAGATTGTCAACATTACCATTTTTTTACACCTCCTCATAAACAGTACAGCTATCATTTTTCACATTCTGTTCAAAATGTGTTTTTGCACCTGTGGTGCCAAATGGCACAGTCGCTGTGCAAAATCACCTTTAAGCTAATGAACTGATAGCATCACTGTTCATGTGGTGGGGTCACAAAAAGCCCATGCTGAAAACTTGGAGTGAAAATACAAGAAACGCCCAGGGCATTAGGGTTTCTGATCATAACACTCTGCCCTGTAGGGACTGACAGGTATCGGGGTGTGACTTGGGATTGTCAACAGTAATGCTCATGCCATTTCACCCCCATCCCCACCCTGCAGCCAGTGACAGGTATCGAGGTGTGCCTTTGACTCTTCAGCCCCAAAGTTCACTCCATTCTCTTATACTGTACCCATTTCAGCGTATTTCCTTATGGAATGGGGTGAGTGTAAAGTCTGAACAACCCAAGGCATACCTCGACACTTGTCTGTGTCTGCAAGGTAGGGTGAGGTGAAATGGCATGAGTGTTATGGGCAATGACCCAAAGGCACACCTCAATGCATGTCCATCTCTGCGGGGTGGGGGTGGGATTGGAATCACTTCAATACTTCACTGACATTCCTATTCTGCCTGTCTGTCTGTGTCTCTCTCTTTCTCTCTATCTTTATGTCTATGTAATTATCTATCAACTGCATGTATTGCTATTTTTACCTACAGTAATTCTTAAACAAACCTACGCATCACATTTGCCTGCACTCTGAGCATATACTTATGAAACTGTGCATATTTGTACTCCACTTCTGCACAGACCTCATACTTTCCTAATATTCTCATTATCACAAGCATAACTACCTTGCCCTTATCAAAAGCGACCCCCTCTGAAAGTTACTATCACATTTTCTCTGCCAAGAGTTCATCATTACACCTGACTTCCTGACATCAACACATTGCTTAAATATAACTTACATCACCTCATGGACAAAAACCCTGTTTCTCTAAAAAAAAAAAAAAACCTGTGTAAATAATCCAAAGACTGAACAGATGCCAGCCATTACTTTTCATGTACTGCCACCTTCTGTACCATCATGGGGGTTTGCATTATTGGGGTATGTGCAATTTCAGGGACACTGGTTTACCGGGATTGAGAAAGGGCATATTCCATTTTGCACAGAATAAAAAACGGTATTGTCACTGGTGTCTGCTAAGTCAAAATCCGGTTTTACCAGTGTTTGGTTTTGTGTACTTTATTTAACCATTTTTAACTCTGCTAACATGCATTTTAGCAATTTTGACCTCCACTATTGCACATCCTTCCATCCTTGTACCAATTTAAGGTTATTTTAGGTACAAGATGTGATGGCAGCAGCAACACTATAGCCCCCATCCCTAATGTGTGATGGAAGCAGCACTGTGGCCCCCATACCTCTGGTGTGATGGAAGTAGCAACAGCACTACGACCTCCCTCCTTCAGGTGTGACAGAAGCAGCAGTACTACGTTCACCATTCCTTGGGTGTTATGGCAGTATCAGCACTGTGGCCCACATCCCTCAGGTGGGATGGCAGCAGTACTACATTCCCCATCCTCCAATGGTCATGGCAGAAGCACTACAGCCCCCACCCCTTCGGTGTGATGGAAGTAGCAGCAATGCAGTCCACATCCCTCTGGGGTGATGGCAGTAGTGACAGCACTATGATCCCCTTTCTTCAACACTCACACCCCACAAGCATAAGTTACAAATTACTTGGTCTCTTTGCTTGTTAGAACTCAGAAGTGAATTAATCTGAACTATCACTGCTAAGGTGGACTACCTTTGTTTTTTCCCCATCTATAATTTAACGGCCTGAATTGGATTTCTGCCTGTGACACCGCTGACCAGGGTTAGGGAACAGATTTGGGTGTTGGAGGTCCAGCTGGTGGGTGAAGGCTTGAGTGCCCAACAATCACTCACCTTCTCCTGGGAGGGAGGGTGGGTTCATGGCTCAGCATTTGCTGGCCCGTGGTGGAGGCCAGAGGCACATGTCAGCCCTCACTGCAGGAGGGAGCATGACGGACGACTGCTTGTGCCTTGACATCATCTGGCCTGTCACGCTCCCAAGGAAATGGGAAAACACCCGCTGACCAACCAAAGGATGGCTGTTGGTCCCTCCATAAGCCAGAAGCCCCAGACATGTGTCTGGTCTGACCCTTGCCATGCCCAGGATACACAGGAAGCTCTTTGGAGCAATTCTTTTCCCCTGGTAGCCTCCCACAGGGGTAGGGGCCCACTCAATGAAGGGTTACTTTGGGTTACCTGGTAGCACAGCAGTAAGGGTCAGTGGATGGTGGTCGGGACTCAGCAGGTGGTAGGGGGCCTTGGCAGGACTGAAGGAGTGGATGGCCAAGGGGTAGGAGGAGCAAAAACAAACTGCTTGAATTTGCTTCTTTGAAATAAAGTGTCTTCACCTAAAAAATCCACAAGTGATTAGTGGAGGACCTTCAAATGGATTCATGCATCTCCCAGACACGTGGATGCTTTTTTTTTTTTTACTTGGTGTCCATGAAAAGGGCGTCTCCCAGTTGTCATGTCTTTGTTCAGATGTGAATTGAACACTACTCTGCCCACCAGCATCATACAGCCCATGGGGTCTTACCTTCTGTATGTCATTGACTGTGCTTTCAAAATCCACTGGCCAAACATAAGTACTCTTAAATACTTAGACTGCTTCAACAAAAAGCAAATGTTATCAGAAAACTTTCTGTTGTCATAGAGACTGAAACAGCAGGTGGGGGAAAAGGTGTAAATAATCCAATTCACCAAAATGGGGTGCTAACTGTGAAGTCTTTTCATAAGTAGTAAGGCAGTTTCTTCTTCGTGAACATACTTTCATTCAGACTAGTTTTCATTCAAACAACTGAGGATTTTGGATGGCCCTACTGATTATAAACTTGAATAAGTTGGTTAATAACAAAGATCCTGCATTTAGCAATCTACAACCTAGATGCTCATATGCAAAGAATACAATAAAAACCTGACTAAAATCTAAAAACAAGCTTATAAAACACATAAAATGTATCTGAACATTTATCTTTACCTATACAAAATCATTGCAGCCCAAGTAAAACTCGAGTAAATTACATGGTACTCTGACTACTATTCTATGATGTAGTAAACATATATTGGTATTTTTTTTTATATTCTTTGTAAAGCAGGTAAGGTACACTAGGTAGAACTGTCTGTTTTAAGGAGTGACCTAAAAGCACTGGGGAGGTTAAGTGACTTGCTTGGAGTCGAACAATATGCAAGTGGAGGTTGTGGGACTCAAACCAAAGTCTGCTGGATGTACCCAGTTCAATCACCATTTGTTACTCTAACCACTAGGCATGGGTGGTTAAACTGAATGGCTGATTACAACAAAGCAGTGTGGATCATTTTCTTACTGGCTCTATATACAGCAAAGCAGAAAGAACACAAAACACAGCAGCATTCATTTTAAGATGCTGAAATCTGGGTATTGCTTGCCTTGCAGTGCCAGCGACCCAGGGTCAGAAGCAAACTCGGGTTGCTGGAGGTCTGGCCAGGGGAGTAGGATTGAGCACCTGGGGACTGCTCTCCTCCTCCAGGGAGGGTGGGCTGCAGGTCCTGCTTCTTTACCACCACCTGTGTGACCACGGGTGGTGCTGCAGAGTGATCAGGAGGGGAGGACACTAGCCACGATCTGGAGCAGTAGCATGTCTCTGTGACGTACCTTCTTTGATCTCTAGTGCTGGTGCCCTCAGGGACCGAGACCAGAAAACTAGGAACAATCACTCCACATTGGCCACTGGCAGAAAGGACCCAGGTGCCCCAGACTTCATAACCAGGCTCCATGAGAGACCCACTGAGCTGCCTGACACACACTAAGTGAGTGTGGAGGGGTGACCTGGGGTCCCATCTCTTCCCACCTGGGGGGGGGTACAATCCAGACAGGATATGGGCAGGCACACAGGAGCTCCTGAACATTACCTGGGGATGAAGCTAGGGGATACCCAGCCTAGGGATCTCTGAAAAGTGGAGACTGATGCTGTGAGAAGGGAACGTAGAAAATAAAAAGAAAATTTAAAAAGATACTGAAATCTTAGAGATTCTGTGCAGTGACATGCAATTTCCGTGAGGCACCGGTACAAGAATTCAAAATCCGCAAACCAAGCAGGATTCCATGATTGTTACTGGTGTTACTGGTAAAAATGGAAAACCAGGGTCCCTGGTAATTATGTTTTCTTTAAAATTTGGCTGTCCGGCCAATATAATCCGGGATAATACATACCTCAGTGGCTTTTGCTCTGGGGTTCTTTTGTAAACCTATATTGCTTCATATTCCTTCCATTAAAATGTACACCTCCATATATTTTCCTAATAATGTGTATGCCTTCCTTAGAACAGAAACTAAAACAAATCTTACTACTTACAGATCATTGTGTTGTTTCTCCATATCTCCTTAATTCCATACAACTTCACTAACTTCATTATGCAGCCGTGGTGGATCTGACCAGATTTTGTTGTATAGGCTGCCATCATGCTGTATGACTGATAAAATGTTTTCAGTAGAAGAGCAAATTCAATTGTTGGTAATAGCTCAAAATCTGGTGAAAGGGCTTTCTCTAAGAAATAGTCTCTCAGGATTTTGGCAGTCCAGTTTTCTTGGTATTTTGTGTTTTTCTTTGTAGTTTGGCCCTCGAGTGTGGCTATGTCTTCCTTTGTAAGTGTTGGGAATCTCTGAGAGGCTAGTTCAGCTTCTTGGATGACCTCTGACTCTATTTCTGTTATTTCTTCTAGGTTTTCTGCTGTTAAAGGGAAGAAATCATCTGGCCCTACAGACATATTGAAGCTCACTGGATTCATTTGTGATAGGTTGGTGTCTCTTTAAATGCTTAGTTGTCTGGTATTTTTTTTTCACAGAGTGACACTTTGCTGACTGATTTACAATTGCCTGACTGTGCTTTTACTGCTATATTCTAGTTTTAGTGAGCTTTCCTTTTATAAGTAAGAGGAAGGTTTGATCACAAATGTGTGCCTCCTTAACGTCTGGTGACAGAAAAAAATACAAAAGTACTGTTACTAACTGATTTGAGAGGATTAAGTTTACTATTTTTACTGTGCATGGACTTTATCGAGCTTTTTACCTGCTGTGATGTACTGTTCGTGTGTGTCGTGTTCACCATTGCTAAGTAGCATGGCGGATTTCAGACTTGCTGAAGTGCCTCAACGTCTCATATACAGTTACAACCACTGTGACGAGAATCCACACAGCGCGAATTAGCTGTGCGACAGTGCGCGAGGCACCTACTGTATGTTGGATAAGAGGTACAGTAGATGGCACCTCCTGATTGGTGGAAGCAGTTCCATCGCTTTATAATGCTCTTCCAGTGTAATCCAATAAACTAAAGTCTGTTGGCATCAAAGGTGGTGCCAGCTCCACCGACCATGAACGTTAAGCAGCCAGCACCAACAACAGCCCCATTGAGGGCTGGCCCATCGGCACAGCAGCAGCACTTCCACCTGCGGCACCCCAGGTTCAAAAACAGGCCCAGGCTGTTGGAGGGCTGGCTGGGGGATGAAGATGCAACAGTCCGGGGACCGCTCTCCTACTCAGGGCGGTGGGTTGGGACAACATCCAGCGCCTGACTGACCCCTTGTGGAGGCAAGGGGTCTAGCAAAGCAGGAACTTGGCAGTATGGGAAGGTGGGGCAGAGTTTGGTAACCATCTTGGTAGTACATGGGAAAATTACCACAACCATGCAGGATGCCACCTGCCGCTCCATCGCAGGTCCTACACCATCACATGGACTATCTGATCATGATCTAATTCAGCTCAGGGATGATGGAGGTCTGCCTCCAAGTGGCCTTCCCAAGGGGCGGGGATCATCCATGGGAAACTGTGGTAGCAGGTTATGTTCTGGGCCTGGGCAGGAGGGGCAGGGCTGAAGGGGGCCAGTCGGCAGTGAAGCAAAAAAAAAGCCTTATCAAACTTATGCACTAAAACCACTGTTCCATGAGAGTTGCTCCACAGCCAAACTGCCCACCAGAGGCCTCCCTACTGGACAGAGAGAGGCTCCGGGGACAGGGACACCGAGTCCGTAGGTCCAGGTGACCACAGTGTTTGTTGGAGAGGACTGTGGGATATCTGGGTCCACAGATATCAAATGCCTTACAGAAAAATGACTAGAGAATGACCTTGATTAGTGCCTTTTCTTCTCATGTTTTTTGTGGGAACCAGGCAAGACTTAACAGTGCCAAAACCTTGACACCGAACTTGTGTGGGATCTGGACCATTTCTTTTTGTGATTCTTGGAGGGCTGTCTATCCCCCCAGATCACTGGAAAGCCTGTTGCCAGAGAACCCTCCCAGAGAGAGGTGGTGGCTGGATATAGCCCTGCTGCAGGAGCAACCTGCCTGTTCAGGATCCTTACCTTCCATGGTCATTGACTATTTCCATCCATAAGGTAGGGCTGAGAGAAACTTTTAGCTTCTCTATGTGTGTAAAACTAAACTGACATAAAAATAAACTCTATTGTATTTTTAGCTAAAACCAAAGAACTGAACGCTGTTTTCATATAGATGGCGAAATTTTGGTCCCGATGAGGATACCGGTGATGCTGCGAACTTGATTGGGGAACAACAAGGAACTGAGGTGGTTGAGAAGGAGTCACTGTATACCATCAGGAACATGAGACAACATGAGTGAAGCCTACTCGCACCACCAGCCCCCTTCCAGAAAAGTGATGGCTCCCACAGGGTCCTATCACCTCTGCCTCAGACTCATTAGTGGGAATTCTATGGAGACCGATTGATTCTTGGAAGATCCCTTACTCTTTCAAAAAGCCCCACAGGATTTTAAACTTCCACCTGTACAGCCATCAGAGATGGGCAGAAGGACCTCAGACTCACCCAAAAAAGGATTAACCAACTTGGACAATTATAATTTTTACCTTATATTTGTAATTTCTATTCTGTTTCGGAGTGGGGCTTTTTTTGGTAAAGCTCCCTGAGCAGTTCATCACATGAGCACCTTTGAACCAGAGTAAATATATGAATGAATAAAAAACAGAAAACAATAATGTGACTTGAAGAAATAATTCTGTATATGACCCATTTCCCAACTAATATAATGATTTTATCCTTGGTTCTACTCACAAAAGTGAAAGTCAGCATAATATCCTTGGTTCTACTCACAAAAGCTAAAGTCCCCATGATGTTTCACTTTACAGCCTTCCAGTGCAAACTTAGACATACAGGGCCAGATATTCAAACTGCACCATTCTGTGGCGCAAGCCCTTGTGCTGCACAAAAAAGTTGCGCAGGGGTGTGGCCAGGGCGATATTCAACGGAATTGCGCTATTGAGCAACTTCTTTGAATATCACCCCTGGCCACACCCACTGTGCATGGTGCAGTGGAACTGTGCCACCGCAAGTGGTTAAAGTGGAGCATTCAGATGCGGTGGTGCAAGTTCCATTGTGCCATGCGCCGCACCTGCGATATTCAAAAGGGGACATGCAAATGGGGCCATAATTTATGCAAGGTGCACGGGGGGCCATTTGCATCTAATTACGGCCCCATTTGCATGCCATTAGCATGCAGGTGCGCCAATTCCCGATGACTTGTGCCTGGCGCCCTGCCAGCAGCAGCTGTCGGGGACCGACGCCCCCTGCAGTCCGATCGCGGGCAGAACAGTATTCCATCCCCAGCAGCCCAATCGGGCATAATGTAAACTCCCCAGTAGCCGCCGCAGGCATAAGCATGGTCTCCCCCACCCCCGACTAGCCCGATCACGGGCATACAGTAACTCCCACCCCGACTAGCCCAATCGTGGATGGCATCCTCAACCTCCCCATGTCCAGAATCCCTGGTGATCTAGTGGCCCCCTCACCCCTCCGCCAGCAGGCCCCACCCCCGTCAGCCAGCAGCACCCACCGCCTGCCGCCCACACGCTGACAGCTCGGTACAGCTGCCGCCCATTGGTTCAGGCATGAGCCAGCGGGCGTGCAGCCATCGCCTACAGGGCGGTCAGAATGAATTCATTCATTTCACATATCTGGACTGCCTGTACGGTGTAGCACGACGCCATGTGGCTCATGCTCTGAACCAATGGGCATGCAGCCCTTACCGAGCTGTCAGTCGGTGGGCGGCGCAGGCAGCAGGCAGGTGGTGCTGCCGTCCCGCCGGACGGGGAAGGTGGTGGGGCTCCGTGGGTGGAGGGTGGGGGCCACTAGATCACCAGGGATTCTGGACGGGGGGTTGAGGATGCCGCCCGTGATCGGGCTGATGGGGAGGTGGGGGTTACTGTATGCCTGCGATCAGGCTAGTGGGGTGGGGATTACTGTATGCCCGATTGGGCTAGTCAGGGGGTGGGGAAGCGTTATATTATACTACGATCGGGCTGCTGCGGTGGGGGGGACTACTCTGCTGCCCGCAATCGGGATGGGGGGTTACTATTATGCCCGCGATTGGGCTGCAGGGGGGGCACCAGGAACAAGTGGAGGGCCACCCACAGGTGGCAGCTGCTGTGTTGTGCCCTGCAATGTGGCAGCTCACCTGTGGGTGACCCTCGACTTGATCCTTTTTTTTTTTTGTTTAAAGTTGTGCAGGCGCAGGTAGGGGGTTGTGCCTGTATAACTCTGCAAGGCCCGGCTGAATATTGGGCTGTGCAGTTTATGCACGGGCACGCCCCACCTGTGTGCCTGGCATTACCTACTGATGCTACTCAAGATTGGGATTTGTGCAGGCGCATTTTTCCCTTTTAAATATCGCACCGGGGCGCATCAGTGGGTTGTGCATGGTGCAACACTGTTGCACCATGCGCAACCCTTTTGAATATCTGGGCCACAGAGTTTATTCATGTAGTGTTTAGTGAGAGGCAGGCTGTCACCCTGGAGCACCACACAAAGGCACTCATTAGGCATGGGGCAAGGTATCCCCTTCCACACATAATGCAAACATGTTAGCGGACATAGTAGGGTTTGAAACTGCTAACACCTATTTAAAGACACCAGCAAAGTGCTATGCTTAACAGAGCCCCAGTTGCATCACATGCTAGGACATGCACAGGTCCTATGGTAACTGACGCTATAGCCTTAGTGTCACACACACACACACCCTAATTCATACCCTTATGCCTTCTTCTGAGTATGGTTCTCCATGAGACTTAGTAACAGAAGGCCACAACTCTGGTAGTTCAGTAGCTTCCTACCCACACCAGACACCAGAGTCCTTTGAATTCCCTGGCATCCAGTGCCCAACCCCAATTTGCCGGTGCGATTTCTTACAGCATCCACTACCCCAATGATCTGTGCTTCCCGATGGATTTTCTGACCTTTGACACAGGTTGCAACACTCCCACCACCTACCTTTCTAATTTCTGAAAGTAAGGAGTGTCACAAAATTCTGACCTAGAGGAAGTGAGGCTCGTATGCTTTGTGAAGACCTTGTGGGCTTGTTGCAAGATGACCCTTGACCCTTATCTCACACATGTGAAGAGGGTTTCAACCCTTCTGAGCATGACGGGGATGAAAACTGCAGTTGTTAAGTGGTCATTGTGACTGTTAGCAACAGTCCCTTGGTGATTGTGTTGGTTCAGCAGTCTTTGATCACCATGGACAACACACAAAGTATAGTAATGAGGCAAAGCAGAATCCAGGGTCGAATGTATTGCAGAACTATCGACAATAGTGCCATGTTGCTGGGTGCACTGGAAAATTGACCAGAAGCATATTCAACCAGAAAAAAGGCAATTACATTTTACTTTTTTACTTGTATTATTCTGTTAAGGAAAAAATGAAAAAAATGTGTGTATTCTTTAACAGAACAACACTAATACCTTCTAAACATTCCCCCCCCAAAAAATTTTTTTATGATGTTTTATAATGCCTGAAATTATATGCTGTAAATTTTAAAATATTAGGCTTAGATTTTTTTTTTTTAAATGGAAGCTTGGAGCACACTCGACATGAAAAGATCGTAATGTCAGATCATAGCAATACAGTATTCATGTGTTGATATAATATGCTGTCACGATCTTAGAAAATGTTCTGAGCCACTTTGTGTTTTTATATATCAATACATGTAAGATGTAGCACCACGGTGTATTGATAACCAACTTACCTGACTCCAAGCTTTCATTAAAAAAAAGCAAGTTTGTAGCCCTGACAGTTCCAAAGTTATCCCATTTTAAAGAAATGACATTTAGAAAGGTCTAACTGAGCCGCTGGGGCTAGAAAATTAAAGTTTGGAGTCATATTGTTAAGTAATATCAATAAAGTTTTTATATGTCGATACTATTCGACATGTATTGATAATATTTGAAACCACTTTTTGAATATATCATTGATGCATTGTTTTTTTTTTTAGCTGCAACACTGCCAAAAAATGGCAAACACATTGTGGCAATACTACTTTTTTGCTCTGATAGACTGTATCGATACTATTTTTTTGTACCGACAGATAAAATTAAATGATGGGTTTTAGAAATTTTTTTTTAATAAAAATACTGTTTTCACTTCGTTTGAATTTTGTTAATTCTACACATTATTTAATTAGAAACTGTGTAGTCGGCAGCTTAAATTTTATTCATCTTATGCCCTTAATGATGGTGTAAATATTTCAGTCTCCCCTTTAAAAAACCCTTATAAAATGGGCAGGGAAATTCCTGCATGTCAACTGGTTGTTACCTGTGCATGGAATCTGTTCAATGCACAGATAAAAACAAGTACTAAAAAGAAGAAGCACTTTAGAAAAAAAAAATCATTGTGCCATTGAAACAGTGAGCTCTTCAAACACCACAATTTTTTCCCCTTTCTAATTGATGAAAAGTACAGTTATGTAAGAACTTACCATAACAGTAGATCTTCGAGAGAGGTTCCTGCAATAGGTCATAACACATACGACTGCACCCTCTGGCATCAGGACCGCACAGCAAACTTTTGCTAGCAATGCCTGGTGGGGAACCGCCAACCCGTCACGTGACATATGTCAGCGTGACCCTATTCAGTGGACGGTCCCCACGTCTGCCTTCCAGTTCTCCCACCAGAGATCCAAGATGGATGAAACAAGAGAAAGGATGCATATCCTGGAGCCCAGTCCATAACAGTCTGTAAGAAATGCAGAAAGGTGGGGAGGGGGAGGGAGGGAACGTGTGACCTATTGCAGGAACTCTCTTGAAGATCTACTATTATGGCAAGTTCTTACGTAACTATACTATCTTACTTTGAGAGGGTTCCTGCAGTAGGTCATAACACATAGGACTGAATCCCAAGCAGTCATTCTCAGAGAGACCAACAGAAGCAGGGAAGGAGGAAAGTCAGAAGTAGACCGAGGCAGGTCTAAGACAGAAGGCCCTGCAGAATGGCGAGTCCAAAACCAGCCCTATGCCTAGAGGCACTGTCCAGACTCTAATGCTTCATGAAAGTGTGGACAGAACTCCAGGTTGCTGCCACACAAATCTCTGCTGTGGAAACATTCCTAAGGAAGGCTGTTGAAGCAGCCATACCCCTGGTAGAGTGACCTCTGACCTCTCCTGGAAGAGGTTTGTCGTACTTCTGGTAACAGAAGCAGATGCAGTTAGCCAGCCATTTAGAAAGGCACTGCATTGAAACTGCCGACCCCTTGGATTTGGGGGCAAAGAAAACAAAAAGCTGATCTGATTTGTGAATGTCCTTGGTCCTGTGGACATAGTAACGCAAAATCCTATGTACATCCAATGTATGGAGAAGAGCCTCCCCTTATTCACATGAATAGGGTAGTACACAGGGAGTTCAACAGTTTGATTTAAGGTGAACTCAGAAACCACTTTGGGAAGAAACTTAGGATTTGTATGCAGGACCACCCAGCCCCTGTGAAAAATTAAATAAGGCCCCTTACACATCAGGGAGTGTAGCTCAGAAATTCTTCGAGTGGAAGCAATCACAACTAAAAAGAGTGCTTTCCAAGACAGATAACGCATGTCACAGCTTACCACTGGTTCAAAAGGAGGCAATGTAAGCTTTTCTAAAATAAAATTTAGGTCCCAAGGTGGGGTGGGGTTGCAGATAGGGGGCTTCAAATGGAGGATCCCTTTCAGAAAGGTTTTGGAGACTTCCAGTTGAGCAACACTCTTCCCGTCCACTAATGTATGGTTGGCGGAAATAGCCAACAGGTGGACTTTAAGGGAGGAATAGCTTAAACCAGAGTCAGAAAAGTGCAACAGGTACTCCATGACCTGGGTTACCAAGCATGAGAAGGGGTCCCATCCCTTAGCTGCTGCCCAAATGGAAAATTGATTCCCTTTCATCGCATAGGTGGACCTGGTCGAGGGCTTCCTAGCTTTCACCAAGACCTGAGCGCCCCTCTGGGAGACTCCAAAGTGTGACACGATTATGTCTGAATGAGCCATGCATGAAGATGCTCTTTAGTGTCCCCTCTGAAGAGGAGCGATCCTCGAAAGGGGGCATCCTGGATGTCTCAGGAAAGCCCAGAAACATGCAGCCAAGCATGCCATCTGAGGATACAGCCATGGCGGAGGAACGGGCCACTGCATCCACAGAATCATAAGTGGCTCTAAGTGCATGTCTGCAGGAAATTTTAGACAAGCACAGTTCTTTGGTCAATTCCGCCTTGAGATCAGAGTCCTCGATTGACTGAAGGCAAGCCTCCAGTTTTGCCATGGTGGCCTTTTGAAAGGAGATCATGTGTGCAATGTAGTTAAGCAAATGGAGAGCACAAGTGGAGTAGGCATAAGATTTTCACCCAAACTGGTCAAGCTGCCTAAATTATTTATCTGGGGGAGAGGTACTCATGTGCTTTGGCTTAGCAGTATGGTCATGAGCTGCAGCTATGATGATAGAGTCTGCCTTAGGTTGGGAATCCAAAAAAGATATTCCCTCAGGTGTATGGTAAATCCAGTCTGCCTTCTCAGGATGACCGGAATGGAATGGGGCAACTGCCAAATGGTAGTGGTAAGGTCCTCATGGGGGGCTGTCCAAGGAGGAACAGGTATAGGAGATACCTCTTCCAGGTCTAGGTGCTCAGCTATATGCTTATGTTTGGGATCCTGGTCCTCTGTGTTCCATCCATTGGCCTGTTGGATGATGCAGAGCAGCTCTGTAAATAAAGGGTCCTCAGGAGGTGATTTTGGCAACTCCTTGCCCTTAGCTGCTGTGGCTTCGGACTGCTCTCCTGGTCAGAGTCTGAAGAGTCCTCCCCTTCAGGGGTCCTAACACCAGGTAAGGTGACCTCCTGAGTGGCACCTCCGGAAATGTGCACCGTAGTGGACTGGAAGGAGCTCACGGGTGACACGGACTGGGGGGTTGGGTGTAACCACCGGGGCTGGCAACCTTTTTTCCAGGTCCGATACCAGCTGGGATCTGGCATCCGGCATCCTGCTACCAGGACTGGATCAGTTTTTGGAAGTCCTGTTGTAGCGGAGTAGGAGCTGGCAAAGGAGTAGTAGGAGGAGGCTGGTAGAAATGCGTGTCCATCCCCGGGTACTGGGGGGGGAAGTTACCAAGGCAGTTGGTAAAAGGGTGGAGGGTAGCCTGGTGTTTGATACCCAGGATAGTAGGCCTGGAA
Organism: Neoceratodus forsteri; assembly: GCA_016271365.2. NCBI lineage: Eukaryota > Metazoa > Chordata > Ceratodontiformes > Ceratodontidae > Neoceratodus > Neoceratodus forsteri. The sequence goes on from CM057455.1 coordinate 1,089,144,081, forward strand.
GAAAGGAGCCATCATCGGGCCTGATGGTGGGTAAGCTGACGTCGGAAAGCCCGGATAAGGGCTATAGCCTGGTGAATGGCCCTGGTCTAAAGGGGACCTGAAAGAGCCTGGAAGATTATCTGATGCCGAGATAGTTGACGTCAGAGGGTCTGGTGTCGGGCCCGGCACTGTCAGCCTGCGTCAGGGGCAGATGTAAGGGCCCTGACGGCGGCGGGTTATCGAAAATATCTGGTGGAGCACATGCATCAAGTGGGTGGTGCCCGACAGAGGGACCTCTGATGGCGGGGCAAAGGATAGGCCCATCGGAAGAGAAAGGTTCCCAGGAGCTTTTACGGCCAGATCTGACGTCAAAGTCCCCGGGACAGTATCCAAGGGAGTGACGGGGGTTACGACCGCTGGAGTGGAGGAGGAAAAGACCACATCCAGGGGACCCTCTTTCCCCTCCACACCAGTCGGGATGTCTGGGGTAGGAGGGTCCACCGGGGAAGGCGGAGGGGAAGGTTCCTGACCAGGGGGGACCTGGGAGGAGGGCTGGCCAGAAGAGGTCAGTGAGCTCGACTGGACATAAGGTGTGTCAGCGTCAGCCCCTGACACATGAGCTTTCGACCGGGGGGATGCCAGGAACATTGGTGGCCAGCTTATCAGTTGATATCAGGGCCAGGCAGACGGTGGGGTGAACCCTCAACCAGCTTATTGGCAGGCATCGTGCAGGTTCCCTCTTGGTGGGAATCTGCCTTACAGACCACCGGGCATGCTCTGGGAGACCTGGAGTCCGACTTACCGGTAAGAACCAGGCATTCGCCGGACGAGCTGGTGGACGACTTACCAGTTGAACAGCTAGGAAGAGAGCCCGTTTTGATGGGCTGAAAAGAAGCAGAGGTACTGTACCTGGAGAAATCCTGGTAGCGGCCTGGACAACCACCAAGGAAGGTGGCAGGGGGACGGCCTTGCTCGTCGAGGCCTTACTGGAGGAGGCCCAGTCCCGGTCTTCCAAACACTCCCATTCTCTATGCTTCTCTATCTTTCTTCTTTTTAGCTCTGAGCAAGGAGAAGAAGTGGCATTCCTCAACTTCTGCATCTCTTTTTCCAGGGTGGCCATTCTGGACTTAAGGAGAAGGGCCTCCAAGGCTTGCTGTCTACATTTGTTCATGGCCTGGTTGAAGGGCTTATAATCAGGGCAAGCCTCAGTATCATGGTTCAGGCCTAGGCAAAATAGGCAGCGCCAGTGGCCATCCTTGTGAATAATTTGTGCACCGTACTTTTCACACTTCTTCATCTTCAGATTTGGTGGTGGTGAAGACATAAAACTACTCAAAATGACTCTCAAATGAGGAAAAAAGGAAAGAAATACTTAGAAAATGGTGATCAATGGGAGCAACGTTTACCGCAAGGTCCTCGCGCAGATCAAGGGCAGGCAAGAACTGGAAGGTGGGCACAGTGACTGCCCACTATACAGGGTCACGCTGACGTCCATCATGTGACATCGGGTGGGCGGTCCCCCGCCAGACATTGCTAGCAAAAGTTTGCCATGTGGTGCTGACGTCTCAGGGAGCAGTCCTATGTGTTATGACCTACTGCAGGAACCCTCTCGAAGTAAGATCCATCATTTAACAAAAGCCCTCCAGTAAACTTCTTTGTCAGGTTTTTTAATGGCACATTTTAGCCCTGCAGTTATCAAGCATGGAAATATAAAGAATAAATAGAAATAAAAATAGAGAGACAGCAATGTGGCCAATTAGCAAAGCGAGAAAGAGAGTATGAGACTATGATCTTATTTGTAGCTGGTGCAGTATTTGCATTTTGCAGATGTATCTAAATGTAAAAACAAGCCCTGTGGTTAAAAGTCCATATTCCTTTTCCTAAAAAAAAAAAATACTTTTACTTGTAGGTGCTTTTTTGAAGGGAAGAGTCTCAGTCCTTTCCTTCAGCTGACAATGAGTAAGACTCAGAAAGGGTAGGGGGGAGAGAGTGAGACTGTGGTTCTTCTATGTGCGACTAGTACAGTATTTGAAATACTTTACTGTACTCAATTGTCACAAGGTTTGAAGATAACTGTTGCAGTGGGTCTCGATGTGCTGTGGGTTTTTGAATTGAAGAGCCTCCCAAGTTCTGTCATTGTGGCATTTGATGCTGCTCAAAGTGCCCCATAATTGAGGTGAGAAACCAGTCGAGTTAGATAGGTCGGATGCGTCACTGACTTCCAGCGTGGTGGGATTTTTTGAAATCGACCGGGGCAAACAGGCCTGTAATACATAACTGAGGAATCTGACTGTTAAAAATTTAAAAAGTAGATGTTTGTATTTACTTTTTTTTCTTTGAGGTGCTGATCATGCTATCACTCCTGCTGCGCCTCCTTCCGTCTCCAATGCTGACAGTGCTCTCGTCTCCACAAGTTACACAATTTTTTTTTAAATTTTCAAATACAGCCCTGTACAATGTGGGTGAGTAGACCCACTAGCAGTATGTCTGTGTGTGTTGGGGGGGGAGGGGGGCAGCCTCCATCACACTTTCACACAAACTACAAGTATGGATGCCACAAAAAAAAACAAATGCCCTCAAGCAAAAAAAAAAAAAAGCATAATTTTGTAGAAGGCGGAAGGACTATTTTATAGTAAATTCAGGTAGTTCTACCTATTTTTACACATGTGAACATATTTATTTCATTTTGCAAATATATATTTTTTTAAAAGCCCATTTTATAAGCACAAGAAGACACTCCGGGGCGTGCCCTGAACAGATATGTCTGCACTTCCTGAAGCTGAAGGCAAGTGGCCTATAGCCTCGTGCCTTACTTTGCCCCTGGGCCTGCGGTCAGATCTGCTCAATGCACACCCCGTTGTGTCTTACTGCTTACATACTCTTCCCAGCTTTCAACAGCACATACACATTTGCATATATCTTAATTTAGATAGACTTCTGTGATGAGATGGACAAGAAGGGTATACTGTTTCTTTAAAATGCTTGATATAAATATATTTAATAGAGAGGTTAATCTTTTATTAATATTTGTACTGCCAATTTGTTTAACAATTGGTGATATCTTATCACGTTTTGCACTGTTTATCAGCCAATGTTTTCTGTAAACTCTCCACTTGCGTCACACCCTGAAATGAGCCAAGGCTCAGTCTTGCCTTACCAGTCACCAATTTCCAATAAATAAGAAGATTAAACAAATGTTTCACTAGTTCTGAGTTACATTAAAATGTACCTTTTTAAAACTGATATCATGCTAATTTCACAGTATAACACAATAAAAGGCCACAAGCAGAAACACTTGCTAATATATGGCACTTTAATAAGCCTCAATTTGTATAAATGAGCAGATTACATACAATTCCAAGTGCAAACATAGAGCCTTGAAATGCAGCATATATTATTTGTAACAGTAAACAAACATGTTTAGAATTTCGGCTTTCCACACACAATATAAGCATTCAAAATACCCAGCAACAAAATTACTCGTGCAAGATAAAAGTAACTGTTTTTAATGCACTGCTAACTGGCGACAGCAGATTTGGCATAAGAAACTAAAGACACTAACAAAATCCCCCAAAGTGAATAAATACCTATAAAGAATAAATACGTGTGTGACACTTTAGAGTAGAGGACTTCCAAACGATGGTCTAGTTTACAATGTCACAAAAAGTTTGCAGTTACACCAAAGTAATGAACAGCAATATGTTCACAAGAAACACTTGTATCAAGCTCATTCTTTAGCACAAACTTTAACATGTACAGTTAGCAATTTCTGATAATGTAAACTAAACCAATGCTTTCAAAGAAGTGCTACTTGTACAGATCTTTTAGGCCCCACAAACATTAAAGAAACAGAATGCTGCACACAGGTTTGGAAACATCAGTGGTTTTAGGTTTTCTCATGTAATCAAACATTTAAATCATAACATTTAGATCTGTCCTTGATTGCTGTGCAAATGAATTATTTATGCATACTGATTAGCAGACTCCTGCTTTAAAAAACAAGTCACATAATACTTCCCTTTGATTTCAATGTGTCTACTTGCTTCCATCTTGCTAGAAATACTTTGATACAATCTACTTTTTAATTCTAAATGTCACTTTAAGTTCAAGACACCAATATTATGACAATGACACATTTCCATCTAGGGTTCTGATTTATCCCCATCATGTGTACTGATTATTATACATTATGATTTTTGGTCAATCGATACAGCTTTATTTGTAAGTAACTACAGATTCAAGATGTGCAATGTACGTGATAACATGTAACAAAAGGAACACCGCTGAATGTCTCCCTGAAATACAAATAGTGTAGTTGCCGTATTGGTCCTTGTAAGAACAGATCCAGAAGCAAATGATTTAATGCCTTTTATTGGACCAACATAGATGTTACACAAAAAAGAACAAAGTGCTCTAGCTTCGGACCAACCAGGTCATTCTTCAGAAGCTTTATGACAGTTTTTTTAGAATCCCATACTATTAACACCCAGATAATGCATAAAAAACAGAAATAATTCTTACTGATTTAACATACACATTTAAAACATAACAGAAGATTATGTCAGAGAAGCTAATTAACACCAGTATGATTTTAGCTGAGAAGCCCCTGAAGGGCAAAGGTTATCAAGAAATATCAACAAGCAAGTTGTGTGTATTGTTGTGTTTGTGTGTGTGTATGTGTGTGTGTGCAATGTACATGTGGGGGAAGTGTGGCATGGGGCAATTTTTATGTGGGTGTTGGGGTGGTTGTGGATATAGTGGGTATGGTTATTGTGGTGATATTGAAGTAGGCTTTATTCAGGCAGATGACATGATGTTACAGTGGCTAGGACTCAGTTCTCATATATAGTGAACATTTACTTCCTTCTACTAATTGTCAGTGGTTGGATTACATGCTGTCACATTTTTAAATTCTGTACATATTAAGATGCATATCTCATTTACTTGGGGATTCATGAAAAGTTTAATTCCTTTGGGTAAATATTGCAAAGACTAGTGTGAATGATGATGCATTAGGACTCTTGTACGTGTATCTAATTCCTGCTGGTTATCTTTCCCAGCAGAAAAGGGAGGGGGCCTGGGGGATTTTATTCCTATGAGTTTTTATTTTGATTCCTTAGACTGATTCTGTACATGTTTGTTGTACACTGACATTGTGTTGAAATCTGTACATTTCAGGCTCATGGTCTCATTTTCTTGGGGGTCATTGACAAGTAGTTTTGTTTTTTGTTTGGCATGTATACTTACAACTGATATTATCATGATTTAAATCCTGTTACAACACTGAAGGCTTTAAAGTTTATGTAATGTATTAACTGGTTGAGAGTATAGTTGGGAAAATGCCTCAAACGAAGTTCTATATTACATTTTGTGTGAAACATTTGCTCACTTTGAGTAAACTTCACTTTAAACCCTCTGTATGCTATATATGTGTGTGTATATGTATGAATTTTATAAATATGTGTGTGTGTGTGTTTAATTTGGAGCTTGTTTCAATTTGCAATTAGGCCTAATTTCAGTATTTTGCCTTTCATTGTCTGTTCTTTAAAACACACGGACACTTGCAATAGAAGTTGTAAGCTCATTTTACATGGATTAGGGAGAATAGTATCCCAAGGGTTTTTTTTTAATCAGTAGAATGCTTTGTTGAAGCATACTGAGACATTTTAAAATTTATGTGAGAAGAACTCTCTGCTTGTTGATAATTCTTGATAACCTTTGCCCTTCAGGGGCTTCTCAGCTAAAAGCATACTGGTGTTAATTAGCTTCTCTGACATAACCTTCTGTTATGTTTTAAATGTGTATGTTAAATCAATAACAATTATTTCTGTTTTTCATGCATTATCTGGGCGTTAATAGTATGGGATTCTAAAAAAAACTGTCAAAGCTTCTGAAGAAGCAGGTCAGAAAGCTAGAGCACTTTGTTCTTTTTTGGTTAACATCTATGTTGGTCCAATAAAAGGTATCAAATAATTTGCTTCTGGATCGGTCCCTAAAATACAAGTCTTTTATCATAGTTGGACTAATTATTTTCATCTCTAATGTTCAACATGTAATGAATGCTTTTTGATGAAAAGTGATCTTTCTTCGATATAAAGGGATAATAATTCTTTAAAGGGACACTGTGAATCTCAAGAGGGCAACTGTGATAGTCTGAAACACAACCCAGGAGCTGAAAGCACATTTAAAATTACATATGGTTCTGGGTTTCTTCTTTTTTTTTTTTTTTTACAAGATTTAGTCTTAAAATGTCAAAAACACACTGTAAGACATAGTTTACTTGCCAGCATCAGGAACACATATAGTACAACTGGACGGTGGTTTGTGTGGTACTGCACCAGATGGCAACCCATGCTACCTTGTAAAAACAAACTGGTACTTACAGTAGTACACCCCCCCCCCCCGGACATACACAAACCACATCTAGAACAGTGTTAAGTAGTGTAAGGTTATTTACCACCTTTCCTCTGTTTAGATCACTTTTAGCACTCAGACCACTTTTTAGCCTTTTTACTCATTTCATCAACCTTTTAACATCTTGTTTTTGTATGTACTGGTTATACCATTATCCTTCTGGTGTCACTTGACCCTTACGCAGGTTTACAATCAATTCATAGCTGCTTTTCAAACAGTTCTCAGATTCAATATCAAAAGGGTGGGAATGACAATATGGCTAGAGTTGAAGGGTAAATTACGCAGTTGGAATGCCCAGAGTAAGGATACTTAGAATTCCTATATGGGCTTCTATAGCTCCATCAGTAATTAACAAGGGTGAAGTCATCAACAGGGAGAACTAAAGATGCTCGGGTGCCCAACTGATGTGTTATTCTATGCAAACCACTAATACAGAGCTGGTCGAAATTGAGGTCACCAAATATGCTGGGTTGGTACAGTAAGTATTGAAGAGCTGCTGATGCCTCAAGAACAACTTGTAAAATCACAATACTGTATTTAGCCACAATTCAGTGGATATGTGACATTTTCCTGCATCTCTCTCCCCCCCCATTTCCTTATTGTGCAAAAACTGGATCTCTCCCTTAGAGGTGATCAGTTCAAGCTTCTCAGTCTCTACCTGAGATGATAATCCCATGCTTATTACATCACAGTAAATTCCACAGTAACACACTGGGGTGTAACAAGCAGAGGAATAAGACTTGGGAGGAGCTGAACTCTAGAAACAAAACTTCCTGTTTTTGATAGGGAATGGTCTGTTCTCATTGCTTATTCCTGCCATGATGTCATAATCCCCTGCTAGTCACATCACAATATGTTACTGTTGAAATACAAGTGATGTCACAGACAGGATTATGCCTTCAAAGGCGTTATTAACAGCTGGAACATATGAAGTCCAAGGGGAAAAGAACCAGTTTTCATACCAATGTCTTTAGTAATAAGGAATGGAATTCCAGAAATTCCAATTTTGGGGAATGTTTTGAGATTTGAGTCTTTCGGACATCTACGGTAATCTTTTTTTAAGAAGACTGGCTAAATTGCTTTAAAGAATAAACAGTCGCTGCCTCCAGGTGGCCAAGTGGTCGATGACTGATCTGGCATGCTTGCAAGTTAGGTGCGTGCCCTCAGGCTAGGCTGTCAAGAACAAAGGCCTGAAGGAAGGGGGCTGTGCCATGCTGCTGCAGTATCAGCTCGTGGTGGTAGCTTGGCGGTGTATACATGGCAGCGTGGGTGACAAAACACCACCAGAAGCCTCCCTCCAAGGAAGCTGCTGCACGTTGGTTCCTTGGGCAGTGCAAGGGCCCCCAAAACAAAGAAAATAATTCTTCCACCAATCCAGATGTTGGCATCCGGGACTCCATCCCATACTGCTTGGACCCAGAGGGTGGTCTTCTACCCCTGTACTATCACCGACAGAGGATGCCACTCCTCCATGGCAGTACCAGAGAGCCCCCTCGACAGGGATATGTTGGACAACACCAAGACAGTTGGGGATTCAAGGGAGCCCTGAAGCGGATTCAGACAGTGAGCTCAATGAGCAGCAAGGATCTTTTTTGGGCAGCCTGATGGACTGGATTAGCGCTGGCCAGGTGGGAGTATAAAGACATAATACAAAATAACAGAAAGAACAATCTTGCCTGATAAGATTAGAAAAAGCAAATCAACATATTTTACTGAAAACCTGAAGTCAAAGGGTTAATCTTTCAAGAAAGTTTTGTCCATAATGGATCAAGACTGTGGTTCACATGAACAAAAATATGTTAATATAGGTGCCATATTTAATTAGTCAACCTATGTTTTCTAATAAGCTGATGGCATGAAGCTAAGGGATAAATCAGAAGCACAGCTAATGGAAATAACATCAAAGGCTGTGTCAACAATGTGCTTAGTTTCTGCTTGCAGCATCTCTGGCAGTGGCTGGCAGGTCACGAGGTTTGAAATCTCAAGGTTTCTCCTCAGCTTCTAAATGCTTCTCTTCTGTAAGAGGCTCCGTGACACTGGCATTAGCAGCAGAGTTCAATACATCTCCGAAGTCACCCCCTGCAGGTTTGTTTCCACCAACTTTGGTCTGTAAGACACCATCAAACAGATGAAAAATACAGCATTAGTCAGCCTTTGTAGGCTTACATGAAACACAGTACACAGTGCAAAGTAGATTAGAAAAAAATTCTCATCATAGTGATATTGTTTCTTACAAAGGGGTCCCTCACTATACTCAACACATACAATTATTCCCCTGGAATAAGCAGCCCCAGAGCTTTACAAATTGTATGCAGATTATGTAATTTAGATTTAAATTCAAACTATGCTGTGTGGCCACACTCACCCCCTGCACCCCAATGTCAGATTTATTTCTAAAGCTGGGGTGGGCAGTGAGCACTAAAACTCGCTAAATGGCTACCAAAAAATACTAATTTATTTTTTCTAAAAATGTGAAAAATAGTTTAAGCAAGGTAGAACTAATTTGTTCTGAAAATAACTCAGACCGCTGAGCAACATTCGTAAAGACACTGTGACAAGTAATGCTCAAGTAACAAAAAATGATTCTTGTTGGAACCTTTTACCAGGTTCTGAAGGGGAGGCAGGGATTAGGTATTGTTAAGCAAAGTGACAGATCCCTTTGGAAGAAACAATATTACTATGGTAAGGCAAGGCAAATTTTATTTATATGGCACCCTTCCCAACGGCTCAGAACACCTCACAATTCTCAAAACAGATCACACTTTAAAAGAACATTCAAAAAATACATCAACTTGTTAAGAGATCACTAAAGTGTTCAGGTCAGAAGTTAGTTAATAATCAGGGTAGGCCTGTGTAAATATGTTTTTAGCCTGTGTTTAAAGGTATCCACAGTGGGGGCAGAGCGAACCATATCTGGGAGGAAATTCCATAGTAACAGGGCCACAACTCCAAATGCCCTATCCCAAGATTGTTTTAAATGAGAGTAGGCTACTGTAAGCAGACCCGCATCTGTAGACTTGAGGGGTCGAGGGTGAGTATAAGGCACCAAGAGATCTTTCAGGTAGCTTGGGCCCAAGTCTATGTAGGGCCTTGAATGTTATCAAGCAAGTCTTGAAGATGATATGCCAATGAACTAGCAGCCAGTGAAGAGCCCGAAGCACAGGCGTGATGTGGGCACTATGGGGAGTTCCACCAGGGTGAATAATTTTTTCTTCAGATCCCAGGAATGACTCACTTATGCTTAACAAATGCAAACTCCATAGCAGTACCATGGGAGGCTAGGTACAGAACCTATTTAGGGAAAAGGTTCTGCAACACAGTAGTGCCAATGTTCCATCCCTTCTGGACTATATGTCCAGACAGCAGTGCTTTGTTTTCCAGATAGCTGCTTTACAGATTTCCTGCTGGGAAATGCACCTTGATGCTGCCATAGAGTCAATGGTACCCCTTGTGGAGTGTGCCCTGAGGCCTTTAGATGGCAATTTACCAGCTTTGTCAGGACTGTATGCAGGAGACTATCCAATGAGAAATGGTTTTCTTGGATGCTGTCTTAACTTTCCCCACTTCACCATCAGTGACAAATAACAGTGTTACAGGACCTGGCAACCTTTGCGTGGTCCAGTTAGTAGCTCAGTGCACTCCTCACATTCAGGCTGTGGAGCTTTTGTTCTCCTGGGATGGATTTTAGCTATGTAGGAAAAAAGGGTGACTGACTGATTCAGATACTTTTGGGAGGAGTTTTCTGTTGGTTCTTAGGACTACCTTGTCCCTATGGAAGATTAGGTAGTTAGGATCTGTGCAGAGGGCTTTTAGCTCACTCACCCTTCTGGCTGGCATCACTGCCACCAAGAAGACTGCTTTCCAGGTGACATACTTCATAGCAGCAGTTGCCATAGGCTTGAAAGGAGCCTTTGCCAGCTGAGCAATGCACATGTTCAAGTACCAAGGAGGGACAGGTGACTAAGGACACTGTAAAACCTTTGAAAAATGGGTTGTGAAACCACTGACCTACCTGTCTTTGCCAGCTGAGGTGTAAACTGACAATGATGCCAAATTAACCTTCAGGGTTGAGGGCCTGTGGCCCAAAGACTGGAGATGGACTAGGTAGTTTGGGATTGTAGACAGACCTGCCCAGAGGGGTTGGGCTGTCTACAAGAACAGAAAGAAAATCTTTTTTGGCAGTTGTCTTTCAATGCAAAAAAGTGCAAAATCATGCACTCTGGACACAGAAACCTGGGAGCTACATACCAACTGGAAGGGGAAGTACTGGCAACCACCGAACAGGAAAGGAATAGTACAGTTACGTAAACACTTACCGTAACAATAAATCTTTGAGAGAAGCCCTTGCAGTAGACAACACTGCTAGGACTAAGCCACCAGGTGCCAGGACTACATGGAACATTTCTAGCTAGCAGTATACGATGGGGGGACCGCCCCTTGACATCGGCACGCTGATGTCCATTCTGGTATAAAAGGGTGATCTCCCACACTCACCTCAGTTCCCCCGCTGGAGACCCTGAAGCAAGGTCCGACAGGAGAAAGAAGGAGGACTCCTGAGGCATGAAATGGCCAAGATGGAAAGATTAGCAAGGGGATGGAGGGAGGGAAAATAAGTGCTTACTGCAAGAGCTCCTCTCGATGATCTACTGTTATGGTAAGTTTTTACATAACTGTACTATCTTACTTCAAGAGGGCTGTTGCAGTAGGCAACACTGTTAGGACAGAGACGAAAGCAGTACCAGAAGGAAAGATATCCAGGAGGAGGAGAGGAAGGAATACAACCTCGGCCTGGGAGCTGACCTCCATGAGGAGGCAGGCATCAGGAAAGGGACACCCGGTAGAGCATATAATGTGTGCCGAAAAGTACTCTAGAAGAGTGACCCCAGCGGGGAAGAGGAGACTGGAAAGTCTGGGTATATGCCAGTACTCCATCAATGAAGGAGCACATGCCCCGTAAGATCCTTAATGAGGAGCAGGTGTCAGCATCCAACACAACCTGGGCCTAAGAAGGCATTCCCAAGCCAGACCTGACCCAGGGCTCAAGGCGAAAAGAGACCAGCGACAGAGGCCATTGCCAGCCCCCCCTTGAAAGCCTAAGGGTAGTAACCTCCAAAAAATAGAGGAGCCCATAATGGGATTTCCCGGTTGGAAACATAAGGAAACCTCAAGGGAAAGAAGACTAGGGGAAGGGGATCAAGGAGAAGCCACTCCTGGCCTGATAAAAGTACTCGCTCTCTGGGCAGAGAAAGAGAGACAGCAATAAAGACCAAACCTCCCTGTCATTCCTTACAGAAAAAGGGAGAAACCGGATAAAACAGCTCTCAGTACCCGGTGCCCTAAGGAGAAAGGACACCAGAGTGGACTGAGGAAACCCCTCAGGGTTTGCGGCAACCCACAAGAGGAGAGGAGAGGGAAAAGGTGATTGCCCCAGAGTACAGGAGTATCCTCCAAGGGAGCCTGACAGCAACTGATCTTGTCATATTCCACCAAGAGCAAGGGAAGGAATAGGGAGGTCCAGGAAACGGCTGGGTCCAAAACAGCATGACCGTAATCCCTCAAGATACTAAGAGAAAGTCTATACCCGACTGGTGAAATTCAACCACCAGACAGGAAAGGGGAAATCCCCAGGAGACCCCGAAAATCAGGGCAAAAAGGACCCATTGATGAACCAGCAATCTACCCATATCAGGTAACACACTCCAAAACCTAAGGACATCGTGGGGTGAAAAGAAACAACCCCTATAAGGGTAGGAAGGGGTGATCCTGTGATCCTTCATAAGATCAGCCTCGCGCAGAAACGCAGAGGGGAGAGAGGTAAGGAAAACCTCTCCAATCCCAAAAGAAAGAAGGTAAGGGTTGGGGAACCCCCAGTGAGAAGATCTCCTGGTAGGACTGGTCGTGAGAGCCATTATGAGAGACCCTCGCCATGTCGAGGCCAACCCAAATGCCTGATGATCAGGAATGTCTGCCACAATGTCAGAGGTGTCTGGCGACAGAAGAGGCTTGCCAGGCAAAGGTCTGATGAAGGTCTGAAGCCTCGAAGGACAGCACTTGAGTGTGCCACATGTCCAAGAATGGCAAGTCCGGTGAGGACATCCCTGGTGCCACCAGTGAGGTCCTCTCAGGAAAAGGCTGTTTGAACCAGTGGGGAGGATGGTGCCATCCAGACAAAGCAAATAACCCGGGTGGTGATCTGACTTCAGCAAGTGGAGGTGGGAGTCACTTAGAATATGCCCACTGTTAGTAAGTGAAGCTCCAGGCCAGAGAGAAGCCATCTGTAAGAAAATCTAAGATTCAGAGAGACCTAGTAAAATGTCCTAGTTCTCCACTGAGGAGTCACAGGAGGGTCTACACCTGACATCTGTACCCACCCAGGGTAACCCATATAAAAGGGAAGCCCTGGAGAAAAAAATACAAGAGAACTGAGAGAAATGCCAAGAAAGGAGAAAAAACCTTCCCTGCAAATAGACCCAACCCCCCCAAATCTCTGATTGCTCTGAAGATGGAGAAGAGGGAAGAGATAACTGAGCTTAGGGAGATGGGGCAGGCATGAACGCCACGGTGCCTTCTGCTCTATTGGCTGTGGCAGCTGGTGAAGGGGCCCTACGTTTGCCCCTGAGGGCCGGATGTCTGGTATGATATCCATGAAGGTTGGCAGAATGTACGCTGGAACTGCTCTGGTGTCCCTGAGACATGGGTCAAAGGGAGACTCCCAAGTCTTGAAGGGAGGACAAGAATGCCTGGACTTTCTCCCCAAACAATATGGTGCCTTGAAAGGGGGCATCCAAAATGGAGGCCTGGACCACTGAGGTAAGATCCAACAGACAAAGCTAATCATGGAGTCTTTGACATATGGTGGATGCTGCACTACGGGAGGTCGCTTCTACCATATCATGAGAGGCCCATAAGACATAGAACCCAACAATGGATGCCGAGGCAAAGAGGTGTTCCAGCTGAGACCAGGTAGGGGAATCCAGAGTAGAATGGAGCAAGTCCCCAATTTGTCCAAATAGTTCTGAGTCCACAAGGCTAAGGAGGCATAGGTTTTATGCCCCATGGAGTCCAAAAATTTGGACTCTCAGTCCAATGGATAATTGCAAAAACCCAGGCCTTTCCAGTGACCAGTGATCCTTCAAGCTTAGAGGGGTCGGCTTTAGGATGGTAGGCAAAGTGCCCCTTACCATCCGGGGCTTGATAAAGGCGATCGGCCTTCCATGGGGTGGCAGGAACTGATGCCAGCTGCTGCCAAACTGTGGAGGAGATGTAATTGTGGGGAACCATTAATGGCGGGATCAAGACCGAATGCACTTCGGGGAGGTGCAGATGCTGCGCAAGGCACCTTCTCTGGGGGTCGTGGTCCTCCATGCACCACCCTTGGGCTGCCTGAATGATTTTCATTTCAAGGAATGATGGATCCTCCGGGGGACAGAGTTTGGGAATGTCCTTAATCCATACTTCCCTGGGGGTGGGCAAATAGGGAGAAGAGGGAAGTGAGGGATTGGAAGCCACATTGAGGGACTTCTCTAAACCAAAGGCCAAATCCGGCACAGAAGAAATACCGGGGGTTACCTCCTCACCTGCTTTCCAGTGGGAACCCCTGCCCAGAGGGGATGCTTCTAGTCTCGAAGGCCGGGTATCCCTTGTGGTGGGAGAAGCCGGCATCAGGGATTGAGATACTAAATTAGGCCTAGGAGCTGGCATCCACCAGGTGTACAAAAGGGTCCCAAAATCTACCGATGTCTGGCACAGTAGCGCCAGTTGAAACGTGCAGTCTATCGCCAGGTAGTGCACCAGGAAATCATATGCTAGGCCCGATGTCATTCTGGACGAACTCATTGCCCGTCCAGTGGGTATCGTCTGGAGGGTTGAGTCAGCAACCCTACCCAAACAAGTGCCAGGGGATAGCACCAGCTGTATAGAATTGGGAGGAACTCCCAATGGTTCCAGTTCAGAGGCCAGATCCTCGTGAACCACAGCAGGTTCTGGAGAAGTCGGATCTGGGACTGTCTGGTCCAGGGTCAACAGACATTGCAGCTGTGAACTGCTGGGCATCAGGTCCCTGGTGGGAAGCTCAGGAGAAAGGCCCCAACACAGATTGATGGGGGGAAGCCTGGGAGGTGACTCCCAGCAAAGGCTGAGAAGCCTGGGGCCACAAGTGTGGTGGCTCCGCCGAGGATGGCTGTGGCCTCGAGGGCGACAGCAGGCTTTGGTCAAGCAGACCATCGCCAGACCCCATCATGGGGTCTGGCAAAGAAGCCGAGGCCAGGAGGGTGGAATCAGGTACAGCCTCACCCAGAGTACAGGTCTGGCCACCTGTGTCAGGCCCTTTCAGGAGGACTGGCCTGAGCAACAGGGGTGGTGTGGTGGAGGAAGGATCCATCGAGCCCACATCAGCGCAATCCACAATAATAAGCAGTGTGGGAGGCAGGTCCACTGGTAGCCCCAAAGTAAGGAGGACTGGCATGGATGAGGAGATTGACCTCCCATGGGAGGAAGACTCTGGTTCTGTCACGGCCCCAAGAGGTGACCATGACTCTGAGGTGGGCCAGTCCCAGTCCCAATGTTTTTTGTGCTTCTTTTTCGAAGATGAAGGATCCCCAGAAGTCCCGGCTGTGGCCCAGGACTGCAGCTCTCTCTCCAGGGTGGCCAGCTTCTGCTGCATCTCTAAGACTTTTTGCTGTCTTTTCCGCGTGACCTGGTTAAACTTTTGGCAGGCCTGGCAGGCTTCGGTGTCATGGTCCGGGCCTAGGTATATGACACACGTGAAATGGCTGTCCTTTTCTGGGAGCTGCTTCCTGCAGGCACACTTGGACTTATGGGTGTCCGCTGATGAATTCGGTGATGACATAAGAATGAGGAACTAACGAGAACTGTTAGAACTAATGAATAAAGAAAAATGGTCGACTGTAGCTGCGCTGATCCATGAAGTCTTACAAGCACAGGTCGACAGTGGGAAAAGAAATGAGGTGGGTGTGGGGAACTGCCCCCTTTATACCAGAATGGATGTCAAAGTGCCGATGTTAGGGGGCGGTCCCCCGTCGTATACTGCTAGCTAGAAATTTTCCATGTGGTCCTGGAGCCTGGCGGCTTAGTCCTAACTGTGATCCCTACTGCAAGAGCCCCCTCAAAGTAAAATATGGGGGTTATTTCTAATGAACGGAAGGTAGCCAAGCAGTGTGATAAGGCAGTGGGGAAGGCTAGAAGGATGCTTGGGTGCATAGGGATGGGTATCACCAGTAGGAGAAAGGAGGTAATATTACCCCTGTACAGTTCACTGGTAAGACCCCACCTAGAGTACTGTGTCCAGTTCTGGCGGCCCCACCTCCAGAAAGACATTGATAAGGTGGAGACGGTACAGAAGAGGGCTACCAAAATGGTGCAGGGCCTGCATCAAAAGCCCTACGAGGAGAGACTCAAGAAACTCCATGGAGGAAAGGAGGGGATATGACAGAAACATTCAAATACCTAACAGGTGTTAATAAGGTACAGGAAAGTAGCACTTTTTCCATAGAAAAAGAAGCTCAATCTGCCGGCCCAGTGGTGTAGAAGGCTGAGGCATTGATACCTTACCTTCTGCCACACCGGCAGCCCATGTTCATAGTTTGAGTGGGACGTTGGGGGTTGACAGGGAGGGAGAGGACAGAGCGTCAGGAGGACAACTCTCCTCTCCTGGGAGGGTTACCTGGCTGTCCCGCCGAATGACTGCCGCCAGATGGAGGCCCAAGGGCAGAATGGGTAAGGGACACCAGTTAAGGAAGAGTGCTGCGGGACTCAACAGCATGCGTATGCCTCCATGTACACCACTGATGTGTCACACCCCAGCAACGGGGAGGGCAGAAAACCAGTGGCAACCGGCAGGAGAATATCGACCCCCACAGGCTCTGCACCCAGCCAGCTAGACACCTCTGAGCTGGGAGCTGAGTAAACTGTTGGCTGTCAGGGGCGGGGTTGGGGGGGGCTGACAGGAGGGAGCCGGTCATCGAGGAGGAGCCTAAATATAATATGAAAAAAAAAAAGAAGAAGCTTGAGGACAAGGGATCACGCTATGAAGTTGGAGGGGGGAAGGCTCAGAGGAAATGTGAGGAAATACTTCTTCACGGAGAGGGTGGTGGATGCCTGGAACAGCCTTCTAGCAGAAGTGGTGGGTGCCAAAATGGTGACAGAATTCAAGCATGCATGGGACAGATACAAGGGGACCTTGGTAGTAAGGCAAGGGGAGGAGACGACTGGAGATTGAATAGGGTTTGCGGTGGCACAGTAGGCAGGGAAAACTGGGCAGACTAGGTGGGCCAAGTCCTTATCTGCTGACAACTTCTATGTTTCCATGGTAAGAGCTAGACACACCTCTGAAAGCCTGAACAATATTATCCAATAACTGTATCAGTCACGTTGTAAAGTGTCAGCCTTTACAAAGACACCTTAGGAGAGAAATAAACAGGCAGGATCTCTGAAGAATCTATTAATAGAAAAACCTTTCTACCAACTTCAATAATGAATTTTTCTGGGTATATGCTGGGACATACTCTATGCAACTGGAGATGTATGGAACAGGGGGTGTTAGGGCTAGAAAGTTCACTGTCTTATCACAGCAACAGTGTGCCACCGCAGACCCTACACGATCTTGGATCATCTCCTCCCTCTTACCTGTCTACTTAATCGCTCTCTCTGCCTTAGTAAACTCCCCTCCATCTGGAAAACTGCCATCATCACCCCCTTCCACAAGATTGGTGACCGCCTCCTCCCCGGAAACTACCGCCCAATATCTATACTCCGCCCCCCCCCCCAAGGCCCTTGAAAGAGTTGTCTCAAACCAATTCTCTGACTACCTTGCTAAATATGACCTCCTTACTAAAGAGCAACATGTTTTTTGGCGGGGCCATAGCACCACCACTGCCCTCCTGGAGTTTACCAGCTAAATACACGACACCCTTGACAACAGGCATCTGGTAGGCTCCATTTTCCTTGACTTGTCAAAGGCTTTTGACATTGTCAATCACACCCTCCTGCTAACTGTCCTCTCCCACCTGGGCCTCTCCCAAAATGTCACTGCCTGATTTCAGAATTACCTACCCAACCATACTCAACGGGTCAGAATATGCAACACCCTGTCAAACCCACTCCCTGTCCTCAGGTGTTCCGCAGAGTTCTATTCTGGGGCCAATTCTTTTTAGCCTTTTTCTCAACTCCCTCCCTCCCTAAGGCATGCCCACAGAAAATCTTCTTATATATCGACAATGCAGTGTTCTACTCTTCTCATTCCGACCCCTCCTCCCTCCAAGTATCACTCCAGGACTCCTTCTCAGTGGCTGAATCCTGGTTTGTTGACCACAAGCTCATATTAAATCAAAAGAAACCAAGGTAATGCTGTTTGCCCATCCTCAGAGCAGCACAAGGGGACCTCCCTATGTATCCAAACCAGCCCTCCCCAACCCCTCGAGCAAGTGAATATGTTCAAGCACCTGGGTGTCACCCTCAACCCTGCCCTCACCTTCCATAACCACAGTCATCTCCTTAGCACTGCAGTCAACTCATGAATTGGCATGTGCTATTGCCACAAGAGCTGCCTCCCCCCTGAAGCCCTGCACCTCGCTATCTCATCCTCGATCCAACCCCTAATTGACTACAGGATCGTGGTCTATGGTGCAGCTGACAATACTGCACTGCAAAGAATCAAAATCTCTAAACAAGGCATGTCGGCTGGCCATAGGCTGCCCTAGACTAACTCACACCTGCTCACTTTACAGCATGGTCACCTGGTTAAATTTTGAGGAATGGCTCAGGTACCAGACATGTCTCCTTACCTGGAAAATCACTAATGGCCTCACCCACCTCCTCAAAAATGCCCCAAAACTATCGCAACTCGCAGCTCATACAAATCTAATCTACTAGTTCCTCATTACAGGACCACACAGGGCCAGCGCTCCTTCACTTTCAGAGCCCCCTCCTGGTTCAAATCCCTCCCTGGAACCATCACCCTTAAACCCAAACTCGGTCGTTTCAAGTCCCTCCTTTGGAAATATCTGCTTGCCACTTGCTCCTGCAGCTGCCCAGGCTAACCCGTCTCCCAACAACCTGTCTCTGGACAAAGGACCCCCGTCCTGCCTACCTCTCTTATGTGTTAATCCTTACAGCATAGAGTTATAGCCTTTCCTGTAATATTGTTCAATGCTTATGTACTACTCTAACTCTGAAAGTATTACAGCTTCCAAAGATTGTACCTATATTATATTGTATGTATCTGTATTTTATGTATTTGTATTGATTCTCAATGATGTGGAACCTTTGTTAACGAGTCTCTGACTGACTCAAAGGATTGTAATTCCGATACTTTTCAATAAATAAAAAAAAAAAACAGAACGAAAAGGACTTTTTTTTCCCTTTAGGGTGCCAACAGCATATATAAAGGATATTGACAGACTGCAGACACCCACATGTGCTAAATCAGTGCAGCGCATACACTGCTCAGCCTTACTGAGATAATCTGATGACTGCACCTACTGTCAGATGCTGCAACTAGAGTTCGGTCACAACAGTAATGATGTAACTGTATTGCTTGGATGCAGCAGGAGCTGTTCTGGGTGCCATTTCAGTCCCAGATTGACTTTTAAGGGTCTGTTTCTATGACCTAGAAAACCCTAAATGGCTTGGAACCAATTAATATGACATGCAATATGATGTAGTGGTTAAAACACAGACTCAGTAACCAGCAGACCTAGGTTCAAATCCCACGAGAACCACTTCTGTACTGTGACACCTTGAGCAAATGACTTGAGCTATCAATGCTCCAGTTCATCCAGTTATAACACTGGGTAGAAACAGGACCCCATTTAAAATGAGATGCTGTACCTCATTTGGGTATTTGGAGCAAATTAAATTGTTCAAAAAAAATATATGGTGTTACCAATGACCTGACTCAAAGACTGAAATTTATCTCCAAGTAAATATAAAAGTTCATATTCCTCCAGGGTATTGATATTTCAGACAGAAAGGACATTTTCTTCAATCTACCCATACTATTGTTGGGCTCTGTGACAAGGTTCACTCAGTTTTGGAATCTGTGGCAACTCATGGATGGGTTTGGTCAGAATCCTTAAGGGTGGGTCAGTGCGAAAAAAAGACCAATTTTTATTTATGTTACAGTAGGGATATTGCAGCACAGGCATGAATGCAGGTGGACAAAAGAGTGAGATAGATATAGAATTCTTACTAACCAGGAACACAAACGCAATCACCAAACCTATGGCCAATTCTGTTGCAACCTTTTCCCATAGGTAGAGGGAAGTACAGGATATTCTAAACAAACTCTGGTCAGAGCCAACATGGCTGCTGTGCATTAACATGAAACAAAGTTTTAGTTGTTTTTTTTTCTTTTGTTACAGAAGTACTTCAAAAAATTTAATGCTTTAATTGATATAGTCTATTTTGGCTGATGTTGTCGTTGACGTGTAATGTGTTACATTTTAGGGGTGCAATTACAGAGTTATTTTGTCCATTATGCATAGGTTTAGGTACAACACCACCTGGTTATCGATGTTTTGCAGGGCTTGACCTCCAACGGTAAATTGTGCAAGCATCTATGTGTGACTACTATTGTATATGGGGATATCCACAGCTTCACAGTAGCAGCAACACAAACCTACTCCCTCAGACACATTTGCAAATCTGCCTCCTTCAATTCCTCATATACAATATTACAAGTCCTACATCGATGTATGCTCAATTTACCATAAGAGGTCAAGCCCTGCAAAACATCGATAACCAGGTGGTGCTGCACCTAAACCTATACATATTGGAACAACAGCTCTGAGGTTGGACCACTAAAATGTATTACATCACACTGTCCAGAGATGGTCCTGATACCCCCACCAGCTCCTCTGTTCTCAATCACTGCTTCTGAGACATCCTTGTCACCTGCCTGTAACAGTTCTATAAGCAGGGGTGTCACAAAAGTCTGTGCCCAGGTTTCCAAAGGTTACCCTGCTTTGTGCACGCATTGGCAATTTGAACTCCTTGTCCTTTCCCTCATGGTCCTTAGAGTAATAATCATAGGGGCTGTGGCTCTTTGAAGTTGTAAGTACTCTGACTGTAGTTAATAAACCAAACACAACACTCCAGTGTTTCTGGCATGAAGCATTTTGTATATTAAGATTGTAGACTGGCTGCCTCCTCCTGACCTCCCCCTCTGCTGTATTATTGATGGTGCTGTATTACTGATGGGAGATCAACTGGATCAGATCACCCACCTAAATTACAGTGAGCTGTCCATGTAGGACCCCGTGAAGCTGCCCACAGGGGATCAACCGGCATTGAGAAGGATGAGCTCTGTGTTGGGGTCACCTATTTCTTCTCAGATGAGGAGGAGGAGGAGATGATCAACGAACAGGGTGACAATCTAGCAGAGTGTGAAATTTGACCAGAAGACAGATGCACGGGAAAAATATGCAAATGGCATCACCAACACAGGCTGCTAGAATACCTCAAAAACAGCAAAAGATAAACTTTATAGAGACTTCCAATTCTCTAATGGCATGTTAGGCACACAGCAGGACACACATGATCAAAAATGTCATAAGTTTGTATTATTTTGTATTTCCCCTACACTTCTGTAAATACCCTATTGAAGTGGTCTTTGTTCAAAACTGCCGGGAGAAGCAAGGAACTGCTCCAAGGAATCTTCTAAGTCCACGGAGCAGACAGGTTAGTCGAATGTGAACCGCTGATACTCCTGGAAAGGCTTAGTTGGGTGCCCTGCTGAGGATAACTGTGGGGGTTGATCAGAGAGCTGAGCTTAGACATGGATACCTCTCCTGAGGTCAGTTCTCCTACATGTTACCAAGCCCAGTCCCAGTTCTAGACTAGTGTACAGCTATGGGGCTTAGGCATCTGTGCTTCTACGTAGGAGTTAAATGTGTAGTCAAATGCAGAAGTAATTGCGACTAGAATATGACTCCCTCCTCCTCCCCCACCCCTTGCACTCATTGACAGCTCCCATTTTCTATATCTCGCTACTCTGGGGTGAGCCCCCCTAGTAACAGACCCCCGATTACTCATGCACGACAAGGCCACTGCGCTGCTCCCTCCTCCTGTTTTCTGGACTATTCCTCCCCCTGCCATTACTTTACCTGACAAAGTTAGGCTGTGCCCTCAGCTGCTTATATGCCACCCCCTCCTCCTAATTTACCTCCCCATCCTTACCTCAGTGTTGCAACTTTGTATGCTCTCTTACTGTATTCACTGTTATGCTGTTATCTTGATGTCACAACTGTTGTAATTGCAAACTGTTTATTCCTATGTATGTTGTTTCTACCTGACGTGGAACCTATGTAACGAGCTTTTAGCTCAAAGGTGTAATCTGAGACCATAAATAAAAAATAAATAAATAGAATGAGAATTTCTTCTACGTTTGGCTGCATATAAACACCAGCAAAAGCAATCAGCTGTCCTGATTAGGTGGCACTCTCACTGGAGCTCGAAAAAGTGTTTTCTCTGTAGGACAGCTGGATCACTCATAATAAGCAGAGTGATGACATCTGCAGTTTAAAAAAAATGGCACATTGATTCATGGTTTCACTGCCTAACAAAAAGTGGCATCAGCAAGTTAGATTGTTCAGCGCGGTTGCGCATATCACTGTCAGACAAACACGAGTGAAATCAGCCAAGATTAGTTGAGATTTCCAGATGAAGCCCTCCTTCTCCTTGTATTCCTATGTGGGCTGTATATGTAAAAGGACTCTTTTTTTCAACTCAAAACAATTTTTATTGATAGCTCCAAGCACAAATCATAAATGTACATAGTAATACACTATACATTGTGAAATGTCTTTTAAATACATGGCTATCTCCAAATCCTTACATTGATTTTTCTTTTTCTATCCAGCAGGTGTGAACACTACAAGCAAGTTAATACCTTGAGGTTAAGCCCTCCTGTGCCAGAAATTTCCCTGCTTTACCCATCTGCTGCAATTAAATAGTTCATATCTCTTAATGTAAAGACTGTATTTAATATCTATTTCCATTTAATATTTACCAAGGTTTGGACATACATCAAATAACATATTACAATTCTAAACATGAATTGATCTTTCCTATACTGTCTCTATTAATAAAAAGTTTATTAAAAAAAAAAAAGTCACGAACACAAACATACACATTAAAAAAACAGAATAGGGACTGTTGCCTTTTTTTCCTATAAAACTTGTTCACCCTGGCAAGCCTCTGAAAGAATCGTCAATTGTCACTGTGGAGATTTTTCTTTTAAATCACCATCCCCCACTGATTCTAGTGATGTTTTGCTTTTTGATTTTGCCAGTGTGTGTGTGTTCTAAAACATAGTACTTTTACATAAATAGTGTTATCTCCCACCAAAAAAGCAAAGAAGGCTTTGGCGCTGTGATCCAGGGGCGGTGCTTTTTGGAGGCTGGCTAAAACTCACAAAAATCCAAGTGTGGAGAGCATTCAAGGTAGACTGTGACCATACAGTTCAACTGGGTAATTAAATGCACACATACAGTACAAATCTATAACGAAGGCTGTATTTAAAACAAAAAAACAAGTTCTATGAGTGAGACTTTAACACACGATTGCTATGAGAGTGACTCCGAGGCGAGAGGACCTCACTGACATATAATAACTAATAATAATGAATAGATGCTTAAAATAAAACACGCATGAAGGTCATTCAATAAGACCATCCTTGTGCAGAGTCCAGCATGTCTGTAGAACTCAGTGGTATTTGAAAGGTTTACATATAAAACTGTCAGGTGTGTTAGTGTAATACAAGAAATCACCTACACGGCCAGATCAAAACAGGTCTAGCAGAGAACACGGGGGGGGGGGAGAGAAGGTGTGTCTGCTTCCATGACAACACCCAGTTACTCAATATCCTCTACCTATAAAGCAAAATATAAGCATTCGTTTATAAGCACTCAAAAGCTGTGGATTCTGTTTCAGATCTTTTTTCCCCATTATTTTTTCTGCTATTTTGTGATACAATGATCCATATAAAAATAATGTGGTACTGCATTCACCCCCAGCACAATGCTTTGCTGTTGCCCCCGAGGTCCTGGGTTTGGGGGTTTAGCAGCATTGCAGAATTCTTTCATACTTATCAAATTATTTTCGAGTTGCTCTGTGTGTAGTCAAAAAAAAAAATTTGGGAGGGGGTCTGAAGAATTACACCTGCCTTGTTCATGATGTGGTTTTAAAAAGCCTACGTTGAAAATATGGGGTCTGAATCTGGAACAATACTGGTAGTAAATTGATAAGAAAACATTGAAGAATTTCAACATTGCTTCATAACTTTGTTTTTTTTAGATTTTAACCTCAACATAGTCTTCTTATCGCCACACCTAATAAAACCGGTGGGTGAAAATGTTCTAATCTCAGCTGAAGCATCATTTAGCACAAGTGCGAAAATACATTTTGCCCAGGACTTGAGAAGTTTCACAGGCATCAAAATCTGGCAAGGGGCAGGATGCCTCAATTGTTAAAGTTTCTTGTGAAGTTGCTGTGACAAGCCAGCAGTTCATTTGCAAATAAAGAGGTGGCACTGATGAGTGGCAGAGCTAGGAGCAGGACTGCAAGGGGTTAACTTATAGACAGTTGGCTAACTTCAATGGATCAGGTGATTAGGGCAGATTGGGTGGGCTGTCAAAGGGGTCTGTGTTTTATTTCTTTATTATTTTTTTTTTTTGTAGCAGAACCGGGACCAGGGCTGCAAAGGGTAACTCCAGTTGGTGCAGATGCTGATTTCCCCTCATTTCTATTTCCAGGTACTGCAGTTGAGGTTTGTTCCATACCTCCCACATCTGAGCTTGTAGCTCCATTTAATCATGTGTCCCATGTGTTGAGGGACAGTGTCTTACATTTTGGATATCCAATGTGCCCATTTCAGTAAGTGACAGAAGATTATAAGGCATGGCTTGTCGTGAAACTAAGTTTACAGAATCTACAGGAAGCCTTGGGAGGTCCAACCCCTTGCTAAAAGTTGCATAGTTAACTAGGGGTAGTGCTGGCATTCGAACCTAACTCCCCCCCAGTCACTGACTCCAGGTTCACCGTTTTTGCACTAGAAATTGCATGTTGTCCCAGCACCACCAATGACCCTCTTTTAGGCAAGGCAAATTTTATTTGTAGATCGCTCAATCCCAGCAGCTGTGGGTGCTTCACATTAAAACAAAGACAGAACAAATAAATAAGGCAAGTCGGATAGCTTATCATTCAGCAGCAATTATACTACTTCCCTCAGGAAGGCCAGGGCAAAAAAGATGAGCCTTGAGACTCCTTTTGAAAACCTTGACAGATGGGGCCTCCCTAAGAGATGGAGGGAGAGCATTCCACAGGGCAGGGCCAGTGACGCTAAAAGCCCTGTCACCAGAAGTTCACAGCCTGGTCCTGGGAACCTAAAGGAGGCCCCTGGTTGAGGTGCAGGGTGTTAGAAGCTCAACCAGGTAGCCAGGGCCTAGCCTGTGTAGGGCCTTATAGGTGAGAAGATTCACCCTGAAGATAACACTCCTCTTGACAGGCAACCAGTGCAGAGAACGGAGCATCGGGGTCACAAGACTAGACTTCAAAAGGCCAGTCAGCAACCTGGCAGCAGCATTCTGAACTAGTTGCAGTCGGCGGAGAGTACCTCTAGAGACCCTGAGATAAAAAGCACTGCAGTAGTCAAGCCTGGAGGTCATGAAGGCATGTACCAGGGTGCATCCAAAATAAGTCCCATGCATATTTCTGGATGCTGGATTTACCCCGACTCGGTATACCTCTCAACTGTCACACATTACAAGGCACATCACTCATTATACCTCTTAGAAACCTTTTGTCCCACATGGAGAAGGCAATATTCCACATTGCTCAATGAGATTTTAAAGAGGGACTATGGTAAAATTACTAGCATTAACAAATTTAGGATATGGATCAACATAGCCCCAATCAGCCTCATGCCAAAATTTAGATCTTAAAGTTACTTTGTTTAAAAGTTACAAATCATTTTACAACCCTAGATTCACTGCCTGGTCAAAAAGGCCAGGTTCAGTGAAGAGCTGCTGATGATGTCAACTCCTGAACTCACAGTCTAGTCCTCCGTCTTCAGCAAGCTTATAGGACTTGTTTCTTCAAAGTTTAAAGATTACATCCAGTCGTGGCCAAAAATATTGGTCCTTGCAGTTTTTTCTAATAATGCACCATTCTGTCCAGAAAATCGTTGAAATTAAAAAATATTTTGGTATCCACATATGTATTTCTTTGGTTTGCAGTGGAATAAAACACAAAAAGCAGACAAATTTACTAAATCTTAGCTTATTCCACACAGAAATCCTTAAATGGCTCGGACAAAATTATTGACACCTTTTAGAAGTAGTTAGAAATAATTAGATTTCAAGCAGGTGATTCTCCTTCACTTTGGAATTGAACTCACCTGTGGTGAGTTGCAGGTGCTTGCAATATAAAAATCACTCATTCAACCAGTTCGAATAGAGAAAAGGACTCATTCTCCTGTTTTGTGTCACTGTGTGTACCACAATGAGCATGGAGAAAAGAAAGACAGCCAGAGAATTGTCTGAGGAGGTCAGACAGAAGACTGTAGCCAAGCATGGACAATCTCAAGGCTACAAATCAATCTCCAGAGACCTTGATGTTCCTGTTTCCACCTTACGTAATGTTATCAGTATGTTTAAGGCCCATGGCACTGTAGCCAACCTCCCTGGACGTGGCCGCAAGAGAAAACTTGATCGAAGAGTGCAGCGCAGGATTGTTCGAATGGTGAAGAAAGCACCTTGATCAACTGCCAGATTCAAGTTGACCTTCAGACACAAGGTACGACAGTTTCAACTCGCACCATCTGTCGCCAACTCAATGAAAGGGGGTTATATGGTAGGAGGCCCAGGAGGACCCCACTGCTGAGAGAGACACATAAGAAAGCCCGACTGGGGTCTACAAACACACCTGAACAAGCCAAAATCCTTCTGGGAGAATGTCCTGTGACAGATGAGACCAAATTAGAGCTTTTGGTAAAGCACATCATCTCTATGTTTACAGAAAACAAAATGAAGCCTTCAAAGAAAAGAACACCTTCCCTACAGTCAAACATGGAGGAGGTTCAGTGATGTTTTGGGGTTGCTGTGCTGCCTCTGGCACTGGGTGCCTTGAACGTGTGCATGGCATCATGAAATCTGGAGATTACCAGGCCATTTCGGAGCGCACTGTTGAATCCAGTGTCAGAAAGCTGGGTCTCTGTCGAAGGTCATGGGTCTTCCAGCAGGACAATGACCCCAAATACACTTCAAAAAGCACCCAGGAATGGTTCAAGACAAGACGCTGGACTGTTCTGAAGTGGCCAGCAATGAGTCCAGATCTAAATCCCATTGAAAACCTGTGGAGAGATCTGAAAACAACAGTTGGGAGAAGGCACCCTTCAAATCTTGGAGAATTGGAGCAGTTTGCACAAGAAGAGTGGGCCAAACTGCCAGTAGAGAGGTGCAGGAAGCTCATCCATGGCTATAGGAAGTGGTTGATTGCAGTTATTTTGACCAAAGGCTGTGCTACCAAATATTAAGTCTAGGGTGTCAATTTTGTCAATGCCATTTCTTTTCATTTTCTGATTTAAAAGGATAAATTAAATTCTGAATCAAAAACAAAGGTTCTGTAATATTAACAGAGAAATGAAGAATTGTGGAGACCAAATACTGTACTGTTGTTAATTTCAACTTATGTTTAGAGGAATTGTGAGTTATTTGAAAAAGTGCAAGGGTGCCAATATTTTTGGCCACGACTGTATAATGGCTTTCACCAGTAAAACAGGAAGGACCATTCAGCAAACATTGCTTTAAAAACTGTGTGTTTCAGGTTTTGTAACAAAGCTGGCAAGTTTGTATTTTTTTTGTTTCCTTTTGGTGCTTTTTTGTTGTGGTCCTTTTCTCCAGGGTTGCTGGGTGCTGAGTCATAGCACATTGCTCTGAGATTTGCAGACTGGATATCCCTGATGCGGTGAAAGGCTGTGGTCATTAACACGTCATTCAACTGAGGTGATTTCTCAGGATGGCTCTTTAAAACAATTATTCCATCACCCTGTAAATGGGGACTGGAGAGGTAATTCTGTTTTAAAACCTAACTTTGAGTTTCTTTTTTTTTTTAATATTCTTTAATTTTAATTTTTTATATAGATATATATATGACAGCAGGAGTTCATCTGTACAGTATTGCTCTTTTGTCTTACAATACATGAAATGTTCTTCGGGTTGGCAATTCATGTTTCTACATCATTCTGTTATATATCAAATGACACAAAATCAAAATTCATATCTTACAAAAATTGGTCACTTTCAAATGGCTCTATCAGGGAACAAATATTTCATCCAGAGCTGAGATATAGAAAACCCATGGCCTCCACTGGAGTTCAAATTGTGACATCCTTCCAGCTCTTGAAGCTACTATTCTCTCTAGATAATATATCTCAGTCATTAATGAATGCCAATCAGAGAGGGTGGGTACTTTAGCAGTTTGCCATAGGCGAGTTATAACCATTTTAGCTGCTGCCAGGTACAGATATAACTTATTTCTACCTGGTGGAACTTTTCCATCTTCCCCAATATAAAGCAGAATCATCTGATTGGATAAATTAATTTCTGGTCCCACAATATTTTGTATGCTGTTTTCTATATCTAACCAGTATTGGGCAACTTTCGGACAAGTACAAAAAATGTGTGTTATATTTGCCATTTTTTCTCCACATTCTCTCCAATAAAGGCCATGCCCCATAGATACAAATTTAGCAATTTTGTCAGGGGTATAAAAATATCTACTACGACATTTCCAAATATATTCTGACCAGTATGATGACTGTGATACTTTTGAGTGAAGAATAGGTTCCAACCATTTCTCATAAGTTACCCGAGACCCTAATTCTCTATTCCATCTTCCTAAGATATCCTCAGTGGATTCCTTCCAAAAATCTCTATTGCTTTATATATTTGTCCAATTAGATGAATTTGTTCCCTGCCTTCTATAGCATCCCTTAAAAGGGACATCAACAGAGGTATGTGAGAGGGCAGAGTATTTAATGCTAATTCTTTCTGTATAAATGTCCGAATCTGTAAGTATCTATAATGATGTGTATGAGGGAGTTAATATTTCTCCTGTAGTGTGGCAAAAGGCAGTAGTACTCCATTTACATCCAGATACTGATATAACAAAAGTAGACCTTTTTTCTGCCATTCTTGATGGACCCGAACAGCACCTATCTCCAAAGATACACTTTTTGTACCTATTAGTTTAAAATAACCAAAAACTTCAGTTAATGTAGTAGACGCCCTTAGCTCAAACCAAGCCTTTAATGTATAACGGGTTCCAAATATGAAGTTTTGTAACTGTGGATAAGCATTTTGGGGGCAAATATAATAGGGATAATGTTTACTAGATCATTTAGTATAAATTCAATAAATTTCCATGGTTTCTCTATCTGAGGATTCAGCCATGTCATCACTATTTTACATGTTACTTACTGCCTTATGGTAATCTCTAAGGTTTGGAAGATTACAACCCTCCTTTGCCACTGGTAACTGTAACAGAGACCATCTGACCCTTGGCTGCTGTCCGGCCCATACAAACCTCGAAAAGATTCTAGCCCAGGATGCAAAGTTGAACTGTGATGGAATAATCGGCAAAGTCTGGAAATAATATAATATCTTAGGAAATAAGGTCATCCGAATAGCTTGTATTCGAGCTGAAAAAGAGAACCAACTTGGAGTTTCTATGCAGCAGTCAAATGTTCAATCAATCAATCAATATGTTATTCATCATCAAGGTATGAATGAATGGGATACTCAGTTGAGTAGAGCTCATTTTCTGTTTTCTCCTTCAGGTTGTTACTTGACCTGCATTCAGGCTCATCTGTGTTGTACTTCACATTAAAATGATTGTTTTACCAGGGCTAACACTTTCACCCCTAGTAGGAATTAACACATATAAGGGCCATATTAAAACGTATTGCAAAGCAGACACTGACAAACGACAATGAAGTTACCAACATTACAACACTTGTAGCAATACAATTTCCTAACAAGCACTGTAGAGTAACAATACAAATGGTGTCAGCAGCCTGGAGACATGTTGATTCAGCATCCTGCAACGCTGGAGAAGTGAACCACACCAAAAAAAGCATTAAAAATACATATTTGTCAACTTTGTTACAAAACCTGAAACACAGATTTTATAGCAATGTTTTTAGAATGGTGCTTCCTGTTTTGCTTGTGAAAACCATTGCACAATGATGTTTAACCATTATAGAAACAGGTCCTATAAGCTTGCTGACAGGGAGGACTAGCCTGTGAGTTCAGGAGATGACATCATCATCATCATCGCTGAAACTGGCTTTTTTGAATAGGGAGTGAAATAAGGGTTACAAAATAGCTCATAACTTTAAAATGAAGTAACACAGAAACCTAATATTTAGTATGAGCTTTATTGGGGGCATGCTTATTCTAATTCTGCAATGTAGCATTTTTGGCCAGAGTCCCTCTAAAGCATAAATTCATAATAATCTATAATGCACTGTAATCGGCAAACATTATACTCCGTTCATAAGATGCAGAGTAAGTTGGAGAGGGTCAGACAGGAAATCTCACTTTTACGAAGTCAGGCAACAATCTCTCTGGCTACTGTACTTGTATCTTTTTTTTTCCAAAGGAAGCTCATTGTGCATTAAAAAGAGGTCTGCAAAAGCAGCAGCAGCTGACAAATGACATGTTATAGTCTCAGTTTCTAAGATGCTCTGACAAGCCAGCAGCAGAGCTGGAACCAGAACTGAAAAGGCAGACAAAGACAACAGACAACTCTAGTTACAGCCACCACGAATGCAATCAAGTCTGTAGTGTGCACATTCTGTTTTATGCTACACTTTTTCAAAAGCAGACTTCTTTATAAAACAGCCTTCGTTTTTAGAAAACACTTGTGTTGTGAACATCAATGGAGTTAGCACCACTCATAAAACTATTTATCCCATATACCCCCAAAATGCTTCAGAGCAATTCCTGCCTAAAGATGTGTTTCTGTGTTGATCTGAGAAATCTGATCTTCACTGCTCACTGGGAAACACTGGCTAACAGAAAAAACAGTGCAGTACACAGACTGCTGAGCCGAGTGATTGCTATAAAACTTCAATTCAATGAAGTCTGTTAGACATCCAGTGGGCTCCTTATATCTAATGTCCTAGCAAAATGTCTGCAGAGCTCTGACCTGCAGCCATAATAAAAACTGTTCTACTGACTGTACTGACATGGCATTGAGCACTGTTCCAGACACAGACACACACACCCCGGGTGGGATGCCACCCTTGAGGAGAATGCAACATTTGTAAAGTGGTAATCAACACTAAAACTTTTTTCATCTCAAGTGACTGGCATACTGTTGGACATCAGGGGGGATTCATCACATGTGCCATAGAAAGGGTGATATATTTAGTCACTTGTTCATGTGGCTGTTACTATTGTGGCAAAACAATTCAATGCAGGTTAGAATTGGGAAGCACATGCCAGACATATAGAATAAGGATTTGCATAATGCCTTGGCCCAGTATATCAGTCTGAATACTTGGGGGCAGCAACTGCAGTTAGCTTCAGGGGAAATCAAGCGGTTACAACCTCCGTTGGGGGGGGGGGGGCACGACTTTAATCAGGTCCTAAAGAGAAGGGAAAACTTTTCTATTTTTCAGTTCAGGGTGAAAAATTTTTCACAAAATTTTTATGGAAAACATTTTTTCAGTCCTGTAGAGACAGTATAATTCATGGAAATAACTGTAATATGATGAGTCTGAATGCTTCCTGATGCACGTTGCTTCCCTTTTGCACCTTTGTTAGGGGAGGTCATCCTGTGCCCCTCAGTATTTCATGTGATGTTTCTTTAAATATTCTGTCATTTAAGACAAGAACTGTAGGTGGCACGTGCACACGTGCACGCACACACACACACACACACACACACACACACACACACACACACACACACACACACAACTTGAAGAATGACCTCTCGTCCCAAAACTCATCATCACATGAGCAGTGGGGGTTCCTGGGTTGCACTGCTATGCACTTCAGCTTTTTTGCATGAATAAAAGAAGACTTCTGCAAGAAAATCTGTTTTACTCTTTCTTGTGCTGGGCTAGTAGTCCTTGATGCCAACTCCCTGTTTTCTTACGTACTATTGCCCCCTTTTGATGCACCCCAGCATTCTGCTGGCCTTCTTGATACTGGCCACGCACAGCTTGTCCTACTTAAGTACCTTGTCTATTATGACCCCAAGTCTTTTTCTCCTTAGCCTCTCATGAAGTGAAGGTCCAACCTCAGTTTGTCCTACCCCAAGTGTAGCATCTCACAGGGATACTTGTTCTCAATTTTTGACAACTATGGGCTACCACACATCTTTAAAAAATAACATGTCGATAATGTATGCCATAGGTGTCTTACAGCTAAAGTCCATTACAGCAGGGTGCTGTCTAAGGTCAGATACCTTCAAAGAGGAACTCCTCAGGGATCCCAACTTCTTCCCTCCTATTTAATTTGGAGCTGGAGCCTGGACACTGAACTCGAACCCTCTGCAGTAAATCAAACCAGTAGCAATTTTTTTTTGTGTGTGCAGGGAATGGAATGTAGAATATCCACTTAGGCAGATAACATACTACTTCATTTGATAAGTCTGAAGGAGTCCTTGTCAGCTGCTCTGGGCACATAAGATGTTTAAAATGGAAGACCCAATGATTTTTTTTGTTACACTGGAAGGAAATGGGTATATTTTATGTGGTTCATGTAATAAGGGGCACACATTTTCTACCTTCCCCCCCAAGCTTAAAACTATAAGGTATATGATCTAGACAACAGGGATATCTTTTAGAATCTGCAAGATCTTCTTCGGGGTGTATCCCAGTCGCCAGGTCACATCATAGGAACTTCACCATCAGTGAAGCAGGATCCACACAGAAGATTTTCAGCAGTACCACTTGGGCCACCCATGCTGTCACCTGCCAATGTCACCAACCCTATAAAGGCATGAGCCGCTCTGCTCCCTCCTCAGATCTTTCCTGACATTGACTCTATTTGCATGGGTCTCTGTGGAAGCTTTGACGCAGTTTCATACCATTTTGTCTACAAATTTTTC
Source organism: Neoceratodus forsteri (assembly GCA_016271365.2). Classification (NCBI taxonomy): domain Eukaryota; kingdom Metazoa; phylum Chordata; order Ceratodontiformes; family Ceratodontidae; genus Neoceratodus; species Neoceratodus forsteri. The sequence goes on from CM057455.1 coordinate 1,089,176,616, forward strand.
TCTACTTAGTATTTCAAAACTTTTTTTAAAGAAGAGATTAATTTACCTCATTTATGTCGAGAGTTATTCCTTCCACCTCTCTTTTCTGTCACTGCAGAAAGAAGACTGCCTCTTCAAATGATCATAACCTCTGTGTCTGCTGTCTTGGGTCTGCCCGGGATGCCTCAGACTGTGAACTCTGCCAGACATTCAAACAAACAACCCTTAAGCTACGCAAAAAGGCTCTGAAGAAATTTCTTACGGAGCAACAGGTAGCCAGTTCTGGGCAGGGCTCCTCCGGAGTACCTACTTCCCAATCACCACTGGGTTTGTCAAGCTCCCAGACCTCGAAGGCCTGAGACAAGTCCTTGGGAAAAAGTCTCAAAAAGACCGCGAATGGGACCACTCCCCTCGGAGGTGTTCCTGCTCCCTGACGGCGGGTTCTTAATCTTCCAGGTGTACTCCACTGGTCACAGCTGCACCAACATCCTCTGCTGCCCAGGCCTCTGCTCAGATCAGGCCCATACTGGAGGCACCTCCTCCCACTACTCCGGGAGTCCGGTCAGTAGCCCTTGGGCCATCAGCTCTCAGCTCATCAACCCTGGGGTCATCAACGACAGCCCCTTCTTCAAGACCTGATGCTTCCACAAGTCCACAGCCATTGGGCTCTCATGCCCTGCAAGATGGTTCATCGTGCCTAGTGCCAACAACCCTTCCGCTGTTGATGCAGCCTTCTCCTGCAGTCAACCTTAGTGGTATTTTGGCAGAGATCGCCACAGCCCTTGTGCATCAGTTGGCTCAGATACACCTGATCCTCGGCTCTGTCGATGGCCCCATCATTGTCTACACCCCTTGTAACTCCTCGCTCTGTGCCCTGTAGGACACCTCTGATGCCTCCCTTGTCAGACCTCAAGTTGCAGTAGGTCGATGTCGAGGAGGAACATCAGCCAGGTCTGATTCTACCTGAGGAAGAGTTGCTTTCCTCTAATAGATCCACTGCATCCTCTGAAAGTGAGGACTCTGTTAGGCATATCCCTAAGTCTCCTCCTGAGGATTCTACTTTCTTCAATGGCCCATGTAGTTTTTAATGATCTGCTGGCAGTACAGCCTAGAGGTTAAAGCAATCCTAAAGATGGATTATTACTAACAGTCTGAAATGTAAAGGTGATAACTTACTATGCACATGCAAAACAATTACAAATGTAGAAAGTGTTGTAACAACACCTTAAAACACACTTAATAAAAGAAAAAATTACTCACCTTAGTAATTGCTTTTCTTCTCATGGAGTCTTGCTATATTAGGACCATTGCAGTTAGCCCCTGGCTCTGAACTGCCCTGGAGAGGAAACAGTTAACTCCAGTGAGATCTGGAGTTCCACAGCGCGAGGGCGCTGTTCAAAGCTCTATCTGGTCAGTTTCAAATGAAACTGCCAGGTTCTTTACGAAGCTAAACTAACATAGCAAGTCTGTGTGGAAAAAGCCCTACACTAGCCATTGGCTACCTACTAGTAGTAGAACAACAAAACACAACAACAACAAACACAGAATAAAAACAATATACCTATTATTGTTAGGATCACCCCTGACAAGCACTAATAGGCCCCCTCTCCCCAAAAGACTCAAGTCCAGAGAGGGGGCCATCTACCACTTAACAAAAATCAGAATTACCTAGTTCCCTAACCCAAATGAAACAAGGGGGAGGGAAACTAGAAAGGCTAAAATGGCATGACACAGTGCTTGCACCAAATTGCCAACCCCATACCCAAGCAGGAATTCTGAGAGGGATAGGAGGGGGGGTTGTCCTAATATAGCAAGACTCCATGAGAAGAAAAGCAATTACTAAGGTGAGTAATTTTCTTCAAATACCATGAAGTCTTGCTATAATTAGGACCATTGCAGATTATACAGCAGTACCTCCATGGAGGAGGGCCAGAACCTACTTAGGAATAGGCTCTGAAGCACAGCTGTGCTAAAACGAGCATCTCTCTGGACTGGACGTCCAGAGAATAATGCTTGCTGAAAGTGTGGACTGTCTTCCAGGTAGCAGCTTGACAAATTTCTAAATAGGAATATCTCTAGCGGCCGCTAGAGATGCAGCTGTACCCCTGGTGGAGTGAGCCCTCAGTCCTGAGGGAGGTCTTTACCCAGTTTTTGGTAACAGAACTGGATACAAGAGACAATCCACCTTGCATTGTCCTCCTAGTAGCCGGTCTCCCTTACCCACTTCTCCATAGGTAAGGAAGAGTTGGAGGATTCGAACCTATGACCCTTGGTACGCTCCAAATAGTAACTAAGAGCTCTTTGACGTCCAACTGTAGCAACTCCTCTCACCAGAGGAAGAATGCTCAGTAAAAATACTGGGAGAGATGGATTGGTTAAGATGAAAATCTGAAACCACCTTAGGTAAAAACTTTATGTTAGTCCTGAGGACCACTTTATCTCTGTGGAAAGAAATAAAATCCTTTTCTACTGACAAGGCTTGTAATTCACTTATACGCCTAGCAGAAGTGATAGCCACTAGAAAAACAGTCTTCAAGTTAAAAACTTGAGATCTACCCGAAGACAGAGGCTCAAAAGGGGGTTGCATTAGCTGAGCAATGCAAACATTCAGGTCCCAGGCAGGAGCTGGTTCCTGAAAGGAGGTTAGTGAAGTAACCCCTTGAAAAACCTGGAAAACACAGGGTGAGAGGAGAGGGAAACTGGTTTCCTGCAGAAACAAAAACAGAAACAGCTGCCAAATGAACCCTCAAAGTAGCTGGTTTGAGGCCTAGTGAATTTAAGTGGACCAAGTAGTCCAATAAAATAGCCAAGTCAGCAGATTCTGGTACAATCTGCCTCTCGAACACCAGAAGGAAAACCTCTTCCACTTGGAATTATAAGTGGTTTTAGTGGAAGGCTTCCTAGAAGCCTTCAAATATCCAAGACACCTTGAGAAAGGTGTAAATCAGCAATTCTAGCTCCTCAAGAACCAGGCCTTGAGGTGGAGGGAATTGAGGTCCGGATACTACACTCTCCCTGTGCACAGGTCAGCAGGTCGTGGGTCCTGGGCAAGGTCAGGGAGGTGAAATGTGAGGACAGGAGAAGAGGTACCAGGGCTGCCTGGCCCAGTCTGGAGCAATCAGAATCACTTTGCAGGACTGAGTTCTGATCTTTACCAGTACCCTGAAGAGGAGGGAAAGGGGAAGGCATACAGGAACTTCCCTTCCCAATTCAACTGAAAAGGCGTCCAGAGGACTGATCCCAGCACTGGAGGCCTGCAACAAAACAGAGGAAGTTGGTGGTTGTCTGGGGCTGAAAAGATCCATCTGTGGGAGCCCCACCTGGCAAAGACTGACCCCAGCACTTGAGGATTCAGAGCCCATCTCGTGATGGCCCTGAGAAATCCTGCTGAGGGCATCCGCCAGGACATTGTCCTTCCCTGGAAGGTGAACTGCTATCAGGAGGTGTTCAGGGAGTAAGCCAGGGACCACAACTTCATTGCTTCGTGCACAAGGCTGAAGACCGGTGCCCCTTGCTTGTTGATGTACCACATTGTTGTGGTGTTGTCTGTCCTGACTTGACTACCTTGTTCTGGACAGTATCTGAAAAAACTTGGAGAGCTAAGAAAACAGCTCTGAGTTCCAACAGGTTGATGTGGAGCAGAGATTCCTGAGGGACCACTCCTTGAGTGGAAAGGTCGCTTAGTGAGCCCCCCACCCTAACAGGGAGGCATCCGTGGTGAGGGTGAGGGAATGAAGAACGGTAAGAATGGGACCCCTGGGTTAGGTTGCTTGATCCTGCCACCACTGAAGGGCTAGGATCAGGGTTTTGGTCACTGGGACTAATTTGGTAAGGGGTCCTTCCTTTGAGACCAGTAGGACCTCAAGTGGAACTGGATGTCCCTCATCTGAAATCTTGCTCCTTGCACGACAGCTGTGGAAGCGCCATGTGCCCTAGGGGTTGCAGAAAGTGCCTTGCTGGTCGAGAGACCCGCAGAGGGTGAAGATGCCAGGGCAATGATTCTGTCCACTCTTTCCGAGGGAAGAAATGCCCTGGCTGACTTTGTGTTCAACTCTGCACCTATAAAAGTTAGTACCTGAACTGGTTCGAGAACTGACTTTGGAAAGTTCAGCAGGAATCCCAGAGAAATGAGAAGCTGCTGGGTGACTTGCAAGTGGGATTTACCTGCTCTGGGGACTGACCCACTATGAACCAGTCGTCCAAGTAGGGAAACACAGCTACCCTTTTGCCTTCTCAAAAGGGCCACTACCACAGCTAGACATTTTGTGAAACCCTTGGAGCAGAAGTGAGACCGAAGGGCATTGCTCTGAACTGGTAGTGGCCAGAGGCAGTTCAACCTGAGGTACTTTCGTGAGAAGGCCTGATTAAGATATGAAAATAGGCATCCTTGAGGTCCAGGGAAGCTAGCCAGTCCCCTGGCCTTAAGGAAGGCAAAATCATTGCCAGAGTTAACATTTTGAACTTTGGTTTCAAAAGGTGCATGTTCAGGAATCTTAAATCTACAATGGGCCGCCAATCTCCTGTCTTTTTTGGGGTCAGGAAGTACCTCGAGTACAGCCCCTTGCCCTGATGGCAAGGGGGAACCCTTTCCACTGCTTTGCAGTCCAGAAGAGACAAAACCTCTGCTTCCAAAGCAAGGGCTTCTGAAGGATTTGAGGGGGGAAAATGTCTGGCTCTCATCTTTGGAAACTGCTTGAAGCTGAGAACCAGACCTTGGCTTACCACTTCCAGAACCCATTTGCCCGAAGTTAGGGACAACCAGTTCTGGCTGAAATAAGCCAACCTGCCCCCCACCGGTACAGGAGAATCGGCCCTGGACACCCCGTCAGGGTGTCTGCTTGGCAGCAGCAGCTTTAGGCTGAGGAGAAGGAGAGGGCCTGCCTGTGCCCCGTCTACCTCTGCCTCTGAAAAAAACCCTCTGTGCAAAGGCTGAAGAGGCCTGAAATTGGTAAAAAGGCCTGTGGTAAGGCCTGCCCCTACCCCTGGGGGCATGCCTTTGAGGAGTGGCATGCCTCTCCTTAGCTTGGGCACTTTTGTAGGTAGTTCTGTATTCATCCATCTTTTTCATGTAATTTTCCGTTTGATCCCCAAACAGAGAATTTCCTATCACAGGAAAATCTATAGCCTTTGACTGGGTATCTTGGGACAGATTAGTGCATCTGAGCCATGCCAACCTACGGAGAGCTACAGAAGTGGCCATGACCCTAGAAGAAACATCATTAACATCAACAGCAGTATGAAATTGAACTTTAGAGGCTTCAATGCCATCAGCAGCCACCTGTTCCAACTCACTAGCCAGCTGGCCCTGGGCCTGCTTGGCCAACTGCAATATAGTGTCCCACCTAGATTTCTGATATCTAGTCACATAAGCCATATAATTAGCCTGTCTGAGTCCCAACGGTTGCCATATATTGCTTTTTCGCCATGGCATCAATCTTTCTGGAATCTTTATCAGGAGGATGTGAGGCCAGGGGAATATTAGCCTTGTCACAGGCTGTAGCTTGAACAACACCTACATGACTACACTGCTCAGTGAGGAAGTCTGTATTAGGGCCTGATAAAGTATATCTTCTGTCCATTTTTTTATCTACAGGAGGAACAGAATGAGGATTTTTTTAAATCTTCGTTGTTTGCTTCCTAAATGACTTATGCAAAGGAATAGACAACCTTCTAGACTCTGGAATATCCATCATTTCTACATAATCAGGCTCCTCTTGCTCATCCACAGCCTCCTCTAAAGGGAGCTGGAGGGTTTCTACCACCTTTTTATAAAACCTGAAATGAGAAGGGGACTCAGACAGCAAAGCGGGAGACTCAAAGGGTCTGTCTGGAGAAATGTCCGGCTCTATGGGCACTTCCAGACCTTCCCAGTCACAAATACACTCATCAAGGTCCTCCTCCCCCTCCTGTGGTTCATAAAAATCCCCAACATAATCCTGAACCACTGGACCTGAACCACTGGACCTGAACGAGCCCCCCTTTTCCCAACTATAGGGGGTTCGACAAGTCCCTGAGACAAAGACTGGACAATCTGAATGGCTTTAGCTATCTCTGCAGCAGTAGGAGAGGCAATATTGGACTCCAGACCTGCTGATTTCTTTGTCTTTTTTACTTTGACTGGTTCTTCTGAACCAGCCTTCCTTTGCCCGAGGAAGTCACGCCCTGGTCAGAGGGCACCCTCTGGTCCAGAAGGAGCTGGACCGGCTGGCCATCCGGGTCAGCGGACTTTTGGCCTCTCGCCTCCTGAGCCGGCCCAATCTCTTTCCAGGGTGGCTGCAGGAAATTTTTACACACCTGGCAGTCTGACAGGAGGTGGTCAGCCCCCAGACAATAGACACAAGTGGTGTGTGGGTCAGCCTTGGCAAAGGCTTCCCCACAGACATCACAGTGTTGAAACCCAGTGGGCCCGGATTTTCTTTTGGGTTTCTCAGACATAATGCCAGCCTAACCAACAAACTTGCCCTTTAAACGGCCGTGCCAGGCAAGACACCCTTATCGGTTCCTAACCGTGTCACGGGTATTGGAAAAAACCCAGAAAATTAAAGGTTTTTTAGAACCGATAAGAACCAGGAACCGCACTTCTAAAGTCAGTAAAGTCAAAATAAGCAAACCGATTGGTTCAGACTGAACCGATAATGAATTTCCACACAGACTTTAATTTTAGTACTTACGGTTACCAGATAGAGCTTCTGAACCAAAACCTCGGTAATTTTAAATATTTGCCGGTTCAAATGAACCAATAAACCGAAAACGAACGAGCTGAAGGAGCTGATCTCCGGAGCGACTGTTCAGTGAAAGCGGAGTAAAGAATCTGGCAGTTTCATTTGAAACTGACCAGATAGAGCTTTGAACAGCGCCCTCGCGCTGTGGAACTCCAGATCTCTCTGGAGTTAACTGTTTCCTCTCCGGGGCAGTTCAGAGCCAGGGACTAACTGCAATGGTCCTAATTATAGCAAGACTTCATGGTGTTTGAACAGATAATTTCCTATTTAATCTGCAGTAAATGGAGGGACAAGTTCTTCAGCGACATCATTTCCTGTCAGGTGCCTAAAACATATGGCTGCCTCCAGCCCTTAATTACAGGCTGATTTACATATGAATAACTCTGGACTGCAAAGACTCACACTTAAATATAATGGCTCACTCAAATTAGCTTTTTATGGACTTTCAGACATTAAGAAACCCTGTTGATGTCAGTTCCACTTTAAACAATAACACACAACAGGGTGTTCTCTATCACTGGCTACTGGCACGCCTCAGGTGCCTTTCCTGTTTGGTTGCCATCAATAACTTCCCACTGATCATGTAATCCTCCCATCGGGTCCTGCACCCAAGGGCATGATTTTGCATTTCTTCACACTTAATCTTAGCTGCCAAACTCTGGACCATTCCTCCAGTTTAGCTAGGTCCTTCCTCATTTTTCCACCCCTCCCAGAGTGTCTACCCTATTGCAGATCTTAGTGTCATCTGCAAAAAGGCATACCTGCTTGACTGCTTTTGCACTTTACCAAGCCACCTAGTAGATGGAAACCTGTCTATAAGCACTGCTGTTTCATTTTAAATTTGTAACCCTGTACCACGCACTTGCCTCCTCCCAAGAAAATCTTTGTTCACTGTTCACCTGTAATGCGTTTACGCTGTATGGCTACCTGCAACTTGTTACATATGTCAGCCCCGTGCCCAAACATGTCTCATAACCCAAACCTGAAATGTACTCAAGTATAGTTCTGCTGTATTGTAACCTGCCCCCAAATTGTACAGATGTAATGTTTTTGCTGTATTATGCTGTGTCTCACTGTTATCTGCTTATCACCATGTACTTGATGCATTTGTACCTCCTCTTCCCTCCTTCCCTGGGTTGCACCTGGAAATGAGCCTCAGCTCAGTGCGCCTCTCCTGGTTACCAACTTTTAAATAAAATATTTTCCCCTCCAGCCCTTCCACAATGTCACTAATGAAGATATTAAACTCTACTGCCCCAAGAACTGATCCTTGTGGCACCCTGCTGGTCACCCTCCCTTCCTCGGATTTAGTTTCGTTTACCACCCTTTGTGTTCTATTCCTCAACCAACTCCCAACCTAGTTCACCTCCTTGTGACCCAATGCTAGGCTGCCCAGCTTGTTTACAAGCCTCCTATGTGGAATGGTGTTGAATGCTTTGTTGAAGTCAAGGTAAGCCACATCCACTGATTCCACACCCCCCCCCCTCCGGCCCACTTCCCTGGTCACCCAGTCAAAGAAATCTATTAGATTTGTCTGACGTGAATCCATGCAGCCTTTGATCTTGTGTTCTGCTGGATTCAAGATGCTCCACTATTCTTTCTCTTAGCAGCAATTCCATAAGTTTCCCCACCACCGAGGTCAGGCTGACAGGACTATAGTTTCTAGCCTCCACCTTGCTCCCACTTTTGTGATGTACTGTACAGACTTCAGGCAGACTCCTAGCAGTTCTCCAGGAGGAGACGGAAAGGTGTACACCCCCTATTTAGGGAATAGAGACTGGAGAATTGAGGCCCCAGAACCAGCATCCTGGCATGACTCAAGGTCGATGTGGTAGTGGGAAATGAAGGTGTGTGCGAACTTCCAGGTAGCAACCCTGGAGATTTCTTAGATAGGGACATCTCTGGAAGCAGCCACCGTGGCAACAGTATGATGGATGGAATCAGCCCTTAGCCCTACCAGAGGCTCCCTACCCGCCAACCTATAGCAGAGGTCAATGCAGGATACAATCCAGCAGTTAATCATCCACTTAACTGCCAGTCTGCCAGCGTGGCTTCAGCGTAGGTGACAAAGAGCTGGTGAACCTCTTCTTGAACTCCAGCCACGCACTCCTTATAATAGGCGCTTGCTGCAGGTCAAAGGTATGGCGCCTGTGCTTGTCCTCCGAGATTTGATTGGTAAAATCACCTGATTAAGGTGAAAAATTAAAAGACACAACCTTCTGGAGGAACTTCGGGTTGAGGCGAAGGACAACCTTGTCCATGTGCAAGACCAGGTGAGGAAACTCCACCGAGAGGGCCTAGAGCTCCCTTATCCTTCTGGCTGATGTGACAGCCACAAAGAAGGTGGTCTTCCATGACAGGAGAGACATGTCACACCTGGCCTAGTTCTTGTGGCTGCCATCCCTACGGGGTACTCTGCAGTACACTGCCCGAGGACAGATCGCAGGGTAGGGGGTGTGGCCATTTTTTTCGAGCCAGCCTGGGCTTCATGGTGCACCTGGTTGGTGACACCCAATCCTCTGAGTGCGTCACCATGCACGGGGTGAAGGTGCAGGTTGCAGGATTCTCCTCATTTACCACCCTCGGGGCGGGGGATTTCCTGCAGAAGGTGATGGACTTCGTTGTTGACCAGGTGTTGGAGTCCCCCCAGGAGTTTAATCCTGGGGGACTTCAATGCCTGATCAACGGCGAATCCTCGTGTTTCAGTTACGAGCTCCTCTAGCTGATGCATTCACTGGACCTGTCACAAGCTGTTGCTTCTGCAACCCACCAGCACAGCCACATACTCAATCTGATGTTCCAACTGGGTCTTGAGGTTGACAACCTCAAGACTGATTGGGTCGCTTGGTCTGATCACTGTACTGTGGAGTTCACGTTTCGTTCCCCCGCCCCCAGGAGATGGTCAGCTATCTTTCTTTAAGGGGCGTGCACCCTGAGGGACTGTTGCTGCTAGCTGACCTATCTCGGGTTGACGTAGCATGTGCGATTGGTTTCAGAGAGGCGGTGGCCACTTATAATAAGGTGGTCTCCGAAGCTCTGGATGCTCTTGCACCAGTTTGCATATGACCCAGATCTTCTCACTCAAGGTCCCCCTGGTTTGATGGGGACCTCAAGGCCATGAAGATCAAGGGTCGGAGGTTGGAGCGTTGCTGGTGGAGGACCCCGCAGGAGGCAGACAGGCTGGCCCTATGTGCTCACTATGTTGAGTGCCAGGTGGCAATTTCCTGTAAAAGAAACCGTCTCAGCTACATCAGACTGTAGACAGGCTTCTTCACCCTGCCTGTAGCCAAAAAAAGCATTGTCATCCACTTTGTGTGAGGAGTTTGCTCTGTTTTTCTCTGACAGTGTGTCAGCCATCTGGTCAGGGATCCCGCCAGGGAGGCATTCACTTCACAGCGGTTGGGCTGGGGGTTTTAGAGGCACTCCGCTTGTATAGGAGGAGTTTAGGCCAGTGGAGTTGTCTGAAGTGACTAAGTTGGTCTTAGAGCTGAAGCACACTTTTTGTGAACTGGACCCGGCCCAGACGCATTTCTTAATGGGATGTGTCATGGTTGTTGGCCTGGTGTTCGCCAGGACTGCCAGGTTCGATAGCAGAGGTGGTCCTCCCAGCAGCTTTGAAAGAAGCGCTGGTGAGGCCCCTCCTAAAGAAACCTTCCCTCAACCCTGATGTTGTGCCAAATGACTGTCCTATCTCCAACCTGCCCTTTTTGGGCAAGGTTGTTGATAAGTTAGTGACACAACAGCTCGAGAATTACCTGGTGTCCTTGGACATCTATGAGCCATTTCAATCAGGTTTTCGGGCTAGGCATAACACAAAAACAGCTCTAGTGAGGGTGCATAATCTGCTTAGGGCTAGAGATAGAGGCGACAGGTCAGTTCTTGTTCTCCTCAATCTCACTTCAGCCTTTGACACTGTGGACCGACCACTCTGTGCTTCTTGATCAGCTCTAAATGTTGTGGTCTTGCCGGCACTATCATCAGATGGTCTGAGTCCTATCTGTCAAACAGAGGGCAGCAGGTGATGATGGGGAATTCTCCTCCTCCCCAATGCCTCTGTCTTGTGGACTGCCACAGGGCTCGATCTTGTCATCGACGTTGTTCACAGTGTACATGCTGTCCCTGGATGAGATCATTCAACAGTACAACATGGAGTTTCACTGTTACGCAGATGATACCCAGCAGTACTTGTCCTTAGCCCCCGGAACATCAGGAGCTGTCGATGTGCTGAACCACTGTTTGGCTAAAATCAATAACTGGATGGCTTCCAGCTGGTTGAGACAAAACCCGGCCAAGATGGAGGTACTGGTGCTCGAGCCTGGTCATGGACAAGATGGGTTGCCACCTAGGGATGATACAGGACTTTTCCTGGGATCTGCTCCATTGGTGGCTTCCCCGAGGGTGCAAAATCAGGGCATGATCCTTGATAACAGATTGACTTTTGAAGATCAGGTGTCATCTGTTGTCAGCAGTGGTTTTTACCATCTGCAGAACATTGCCTGGATTAAGCCCCTCGTTCCTCCCGAGGACCTGCTGACACTAGTGTATGCCTTTGTGACCTCTAGGCTTGGCTATTGCAACTCTCTGTACTTCAGGGTTATGAGGGACACTTCGCAGACTGCAGCAGGTGCAGAATGCAGCAGCTCGGTTACTGATGGGTTCTCGAGGTCCAGTCATGTGACCCCAGTCTTGTGGGCTCTGCACTGGCTGCTGGTCAGGTGGAGGGTCCTTTTCAAGGTGGGTCTTCTCACCTTTAAGGCCCTGTACAGACTAGGTCCTGGTTACCTGACAGAGCTCCTGACACTGGTGACCTCTGCTCATTCCCTCTGTTCCTCTTCAAGGGGCCTCCTGGACGTTCCCAGGGTTTGGCTTGGGACCTTAGGAGATTGCCCATTTAGCGTCTGTAGGCTGATCCTGTTTAACTCGCTACCACCTTTAGTCCAGGAGGCTCCCTTGATTGAATTGTTCAAATGGAGGCTGAAGGCCCAACTCTTTGTCCTGGCTTTCGCAGATTCCTGATTCCATCTTGATCTAGCCCCCTTATGTGATAGTCCAAAAGCCCTTTTATTATTTTAATTGCTATATTCAGTATTTTATAAATCGCCACTGTTATTTTTATTCATGTTTGTGTTATTCCTGTGCTCTTGTTATGATCACTGTTAGGCACCCCAGAGCCTCCGGGATTGGGCGCCCTACAAATAAAACTGCCTTGCACTGGTTTGAATGGTTTGCCCATGAGCTTTCCTAATACCAGCAACAACTCCCACGATGGTGATGTTTCACGTACAGGAGGGGAAATGTGGTGAAGGCCTTTGAAAAAGCACCAGACCACCTTTTCCTGGGCCACCGACAGCATACCAGCCCGTGCCTGGTATGTCAAGATGGCTGCCAGGTGCACCTTAACAGTCATTTACCTAAGGCCCGAATGAGAGTGGGACCAAAGGTAGTCGAGAATGCTAACCACCGGGCAAGATAAGGGGTCAAACCCCCTTGCACTGGCACCAAATGGAGAACCTCTTACATTTGAAGACATAACATTTCCAGACTGACTCCTTCTGAAAAGCCTCGACCACGGTGAGGACAGCACTGGAAAGACACAAAGTCTGGAACTCTAGCCACTCAGGAACTAGGCTTTCAGGTGCAGGGATTGAAGGTCCTGATGGAGTACCTTCCCCTGACTGCAAGAGAGCAGGCATGGCTAGAAAGGCAGATACCATGGGAGTCTGATAATGAGGCTGAGGAGATCAGGGCACCAGAACTGGTGGGGCCAGTCTGAAGCCACTAAGATCATCCATGCCTTGTCCTCCTTGCTTTGATCGACACTTTGTGGATCAGTGGAAAGGGAGGGAAGGCATAGAGGAGGCCCAGGGCCCAGAGCCTCGAGAAGGCATCCCCCCCCCCCTGCAGTGTTCCCTGCTGAGGGGTGCAGGCACACTACAACCTCAGCTTTGTGTTCTCCCTGGAGGCAAACAAGAGGAGTGCCCCATCAAGAGAATAGGCTGTGTACTACCTCCAGATGGAGATGCCACTCGTGGGATGCACACAGTTGAGGGCATCTGCCAGCTGGTTGGAAACGCTTGCCACATGGATGGCCAGGAGATCGGCGTCCAGTCTGAGCATGAGCATCCAAATTCAGAGAGTTTCCCTGCATAGAGGAAGGAAGTGCATCCAACCCTCTTTGTTGAAGTAGTATATGGTCGTGGTGTTGTCCGTCTGGACCAGAATGACCTGACCCAAATGTTAGGAGCAAAGGCTGTCAATACCAGACGAACTACCCAAAGCTCAAGCAGGTTAATATGGCATCGGGACTCCTTGGGGGTCCAGAATCCATGGACTCTGTGGTCCCCCAGGTGGGCACCCCATCAGAGAGGCATCAGTCATGATGATGATGACCATTGGCTCTGGGCAGACAAATAGAATTCCTTCCTGTAGATGTTCTGGGACTAACCACCACTGGTGGGCATCCTGCATCAGCTATGTCACAGTGACCGGTTGGCCGAAGTGTCTCTGGTGCTGAGACCACTGGAGGGCAAGCTCCAACTGCAGGAAGCACATTCTCCACTGGGCCCAATGGAACATGCTTGTGCATACAGCCATGTATCGCAGGAAGTCCCAAGCAGGACATAACTGCCCAACCTGAAATGATCGCGCAAAGGAGGAGAGATCCTCTGCCTGGTTGCCGGAAGCCAAATCCAGACTCTGCATGAGTAGAGCTCTGCCCAGATGAAGTGCATCACTTGCGATGGTACAAGTTCTGACTTGGCCTGGTTGACCAGAAATCCAAGGGACAAGCAGGTCTGGAGGGCCAAGTCTCTGGACTGTTCCACCTCTTCCCTGGAGGAAGCCACTATGAGCCAGTCATCCAGGTAGGGGTACACCCAGACCCCATGGTGCCTCAGGTAGGCTGCCACCACTGCAGTGCATGTGGTGAAGACCCTCCGAGTCAAGGACAGGCTGAAGGGCATGGCTTGGAACTCAGAGAATCCCCTCCACACAGAACCGGCGGTGGGATGGACGGATTGGGATGTGAAAAAATGTGTCCTGAAGATCCAGTGAGCAAAACCACATGCTATGTTCCAGAGATGGTATGATCTGAGACAGAGTGACCATTCTGAAGGTGCCTGACTGAAGAAACCTGTTCAGACTGTGGAGATTCAAGATGGGGCGCAAGCCCCCTGGGTATTGTGGTGGGTCCGAGACGGGAGCCTCTACCTCCTTCAGGAGGAGTTGGGCAATGTCTTCCAGAAGGGCTGAGAGCATGTCAGTGGACACCATGTCCTCCCATGGGGCACAGGCTTGGCAAGGTGGGTAAGCCTCGAAGTCTAGAGGTAGACCCTGGCTGACCACCTCGAGGACCAACCTATCCATGGTGACAGTGGACCAGGTGGAAAGGAAGTGGTGGAGCCGGCCCACACTGGAGGACCCAGGAGAGTCAGGATTTGTATGGGGGAGGCACTCCCATCCCATCACTGGGCAGGCTTAGAGGCAGAGGAGTGACTGGCTGAGGAAGCAAGGGGACCTTATCCTCCTGGCTTCTAGATGACAGAAGCAACCGACTTTGGCCGGGGATGCAAAGCCTGGGTCTGCTGCCCAGCTGGGGGCTGGGACATCTTGGCCGCAGGAGCAGAGAGGGTCCAAAAGGGCTTTTTTCTCTGGACCTTGGAATCCCTCTGGGCAGAGGTAAGAGTCCAGTGTGGCACTGGACTTCATAGTGCAAGTGAGGTGTCCTTCCACCCCGGTCCAAATAAGTTGATCCCAAGAAAGGGGACATCCACCAACTTGTGCTGGGAATCTGCCGTGAAGGTTGAGAGCCTCAGCCGAGCCTTGCAGTGCATGGCCACTGCGGCAGCCACAGAAAGGGTGCAAGTATCACCGATGTCCATCGCCATCTGGAGCTGCTGCTTGGCCACCGCTTGACCCTGGTTCTGGACCTACCTGACTGTGATCTGCAAGTCAGCTGGGAGCTGGGGAAGCACCTCATAAGGGGTGCCAAAGAGGGCATGAGCAAAGTAGGCCATTAAAAGGGCTGAACTTGCCTGCTGGTGGCAGAGGGAAGAGGCTGCAGACACCTTCTTGGCCATATGGTCCAATTTCTTGGATTCCTTGTCAGGAGGCTTGTCCATGTACCCAATATTGATGGTATGCCAAAAGACCAAGTCAGTCACCAGACCCTCAGCCAAGGGGTGCTCAGTGAAACCCGACAGGGAACTGGTAGGGACCGCATACTTGTGAATTATCCACGCCGATGGCACAGGGCAAGAGGCAGGATGCTGCAAAAGCACTAGAGCGGCGCCAAGAATGGCTTTAGCAACCAGGAAGGCCTCCCAAGGGGAGTCAGCCAGGTTGCGACCCCTGAAGACCCATAGATTCCGAGACTAAGCAGAGTAGGCCCACAAAAGAAGTGGGACCATGCTCTGTGGACAAATCCTCTCCCAACTCTGCGTTCACCGGATGGAAGTAAAAGGAGAAGCCCTCAGATTCTGAAGATTTGTCGAACAGTAGTTGACTACAGAGTCCTCGTTGACCTGACGGGGTCTGTCAGGAGTGAGAGTGACCGACAGCTAATGGGGAAGCCCAGGAGTGGTACAGGCATCCTTAGGAGGAAGGCCCTCCTTTGGCAGCTTAGGCAGTGGCTCCACCTGGATGGGCGGAGAAGATGGGCCAGGAAGAGCCAGCGTAGGCTGAGGCCTTTGTGGTGGGAGCCACGTAATAGCTGGGGGTGGGGGCTGGGACCGGCTTAACCCCGGTAAATATGAGCTGATGCCACAATGAACCCTCACTGTGCCGATGCATTTTGCAGTGGAGACTCTCCTTGTCTGAGGAGGAAGAAGGGGAGGAGTAGTGGCAACGTCAGTTGCCCGAATGCGGAGAGTGGGAACACCAATACTGACGTGGGCTGCTTGACTATGGGCTACAGGATTGAGACTCCGACCGTAGGGAATACCAATGGTGGGTCTCAGAGGGAGCCAGCGAAAGATGAGGGTGCTCCAGGAGTACCCGATCCCTGAAGTGTATGGACTGGAACAACAGGCTGGTCTGACCCACTCTGAGAGGTGACAGGCAGGACAGGAGTCCTAGAAAGGGAGGTATTGGTCTCATCTAGCAACAACATGTCGACCAGGTTGATAAAATCTCAATGGATTGGCCGATGGGTGTCTCGACCAACTGGCCCAATGGGGAGACCATAGAGCCAGTGGCCTGGGCTGAAGAACTGACTGTAGTCGAAACCTCCAGAAAAGAGTGGGAATCAGAAGCCCGAGAGCACTCGTCATCCCACGATCAATGGTAAAACTTCTTTTTAGTCTCCTTCTTTGAAGATTTGGATTTTGTGCCCTTAGAATGGCCCTTCCCAAAGGTGGGAAAGGACTGGCACAAATTTCTAAAAGCCCCCATGAAGGAGGTGCCAAAGGAAAGCGGCACAGAGGCCGAAACCAAAGAGGCATGCTCTGCAGCCTGAGCCACAGCCTCTTCAAATGCCATGAGTTGTTCAGTGGATCCAGCAGCTGCAGAGACCTCCTGATGGGCATCTTTCAATTTAATGGGGGGATCCCATTTATCGGGATGCCCTAGGAGAAGTCAAGCGTGCCGTCTTCCAGAGCTGAAGGATGCAGAGTGTGACACAGGCCACATGCCTGGGTATCGTGTTCATGGCCAAGGCAGTACACGCACATGATGTGCAGGTCTATCAGAGACATCTTCTGCCCACACTTGCACTTCACGAATACTGGTGCTGACTTTTAGTTGTCTAAAATGGAAATTCTGAAGAAATCACCTGAAGAATAAGAATTTCACTAATCGCCAACGTTTGAAGCAAAGGGTCTACTCAGCATAGAGAGCAGGAAGGAGGGACCCTTCTTTTTCCAGCAGAAAGGAAGATCTGACATTATGGGGCAGTGCCAAGGAAGTTACCACTTGAGTGGGTGGGAGGAGGCAGTTTAAAGACTTCCCAACAAATCTTAAAGGGAAAGGAACACTGCCAGAAATGTGGATAGTACATCACATCAACGTCTCTAGAAATTATCTGATCTTAAGGATTTAGTGCTCTTGTTGGAAACAAACAAGCCTTCTTCTTTGGCAGTGTCAGTGGCTCAGTATGTAGCACACTCGCCTCTGAGGCCAGGAGATCAGAGGGCTGTGGGTTCAGTTCCCACATCTGGCACTTGGGTTGATATCCCAGTACTGACACTGTAGTGCAGCATGAGAGGGGTGCTGCGCTTCTGAGGTGCCATCTTTCAGATGAGACATTAAACTGAGGTCCCATCTGCCTGGATTGGTGGCAATTCAGGTGGATGTTAAAGATCCCATGGCACTTATCGAAAAGAGTAGGGGAATTTCTCCGGTGTCCTGGCCAAATTTCCCTCATTCACTAAAAAAAAATACCACCAACAGCTTAATCTGGTTCAAGGTCAGTTGGTATTCATCTGTATCCCCCTCCCATTGGTCGTGCCTGAAAATAGGCAGGATTTGTCTAGTGCACTTACCCGGTCAACAAAAACTAAATAAAAAAATAAAATAAATAAATGCCCTTCCTCTCCTAATTTAATAGCCTTAAACACAAAGCAACTTTTACTCAATATGTCCCTTTGCTCGACAGACAACCATTTTAGTGTTTTTTTTTTTTTCTTTTTATACAGGGTATAATGATGTTCCCGGTGTCATCACTCAGAAAATCCTTAAATGAATCTAAGGCCATTAAGTTCTTATTTAATTGCACTGACACAGCAACTACATATTTTTCAAAATTTAAATAAGTGTCACACAGAAACACAGAATTTATTAGCAGATGTGGACTGCTTGGCCCAGCCACTCTGCCCATTTTTCCCTACCTACAGAATTACCACAGACCTTTTTTTTTTTGTTCTCCCCCTCGGCCCACGTTTGGGAGGGGGCCCCAGCCCATCTCCCGATATCTACCGGTTGATGCCAACCGTCATCCCCCAGGGCTTGCCCCCCCCGGAAGAACCAGTGGGGGTACCCCAGGACCCCACTGATGACCGGATCCAGTTCCAGTCGGCTCCATGGTTGGTCAGGGAGTGAGACCTGTGAGCCCCTCTATCATCCGGCTGGAAGATCTTTTTTTCTGTTTACTCCCTCAGCGGTATGGCATGCAGTGACACCAATGACGGTGCCGCACACGCTCCCTTGTGCGTCCCATCGGGTGTCTGCTCTGCCTGTGCCCACGGAGGACAGCATTGGTATGCCAGCCCCCAACCTCCACTAAGGGCCAGGCAAGCACCGACCAGTGATCACTCCCCTCCCTGAAGGAGAGCTGTCCCTGGGACGCATGATCCCTCTCCTCCCCGGCCAACACCCAGCGACCCATTTACACTGCAAACATGGGTCACCAGTGTGGCAGGAGGTGAGGCATGATGCCTCAGCCCTCCAAGCCACTGGGCCAGCTACCACAGTCTCTGCTTGATCTCTGGCTCTTTCTCCATACCCCCTTCCTTTCCACTAAGATTCCCTTATGCCTATCCCATGCATTCCTGAACCCCATCATTGTTTTCGCCCCCACCACCTCCGCTAGTAGGCCGTTCCAGGAATCCACCACTCTTTGTGTGAAGAAGTATCTCCTCCCATCTCTCCTTGACTCTACCCCTTTCTAGCTTCATAGCATGTTCCCTTGTTGTTTAACACCACTGTTTCTGGACCTTATTCACCCCAACAAGGTATTTAAAGGTCTCAGAGAAACACAGAATTTGATGGCAGATAAGGACCACTTAGCCCACCCAGTCTGCCCATTTCCCTACCTGCTGCTTAAACTCCAGATCCTAAAAGATCTGCAGCTTACCTTGTCTTCCCTACCACTAGGGTTGCCTACTGTCTAACCCATGCATTCTTGAATTCACCTATTGTTTTTGCCCCTACAACTTCTGCAGGGAGGCTGTTCCATGCATCTACCACCCTTTCTGTGAAAAAATACTTCCTAGCATTGCCCCCGAGTCTTCCCCCCTCTAGCCTCATATTGGGACTCCTTGTTTTTGCACATCTTGTTTTCTGAAAGATGCTGCCCTCTTGAACTTTGTTTATCCCCTTCAGGTACTTGAATATCTCTATCATACTCCCCCTCTTCCTCCTTTCCTACAGGGTATACATATTGAGGTCTTGCAGTCTCTCCTCATATGGTTTCTAGTCCAGTCCTTGCACAATTTTTGTTGCCCTTCTCTGGGCTGCCTCCACTCTGTCTATGTCCTTTCAAAGATGTGGTCTCCAGAACTGAACACAGTACTCTAGATGAAGTCTCACCAATTGTTTGTACAGTGGTATCACCACCTCCTGTTTTCTATTAGTGATACCTCTCCCTATGCACCCCAGCATCCCTCCGGCTATCTTCACAGCCTTCTCACATTGCTTAGCTATTTTTAGGTAATCTGTTATGATTACCCCCAGGTTCCTTTCCAGTTTGGTTGTCAGTACACCCCCCTTCCCCTTACATCATGTATTCCTCTCCTGGATTTTTCTGCCCCAAGTGCATGCATTTGCACTTTTTGCATTGAATCCAAGCCACCACATTTTTGACCACTCCTCCAACTTGCCTAGGTCTCTTCTCATTCTTTCCACACACCCCCCTCAAGTGTCAACCTTATTGCAGATCTTTGTGTCATCTGCAAAAAGGCATCCCTTCCCTTCCAGCCCCTCCACAATGTCGCTTATGAAGACATTAAAGAGGACAAGCCCCAGCACTGAACCTAGTGGCTCCCTGCTGGTTACCCCCCTCTCCTCAGACTGAACGCAGTGTACCACCAACCCTCTGTGTCCTATTGCTCAGCTAATTTCAGACCCAGTTTACCACCTTTGGACTCACTCCAAAGACTGCCCAACTTCTTTACTAGCCTCCTATGTGGGATGGTGACAAATGCCTTGCTAAAATCTAGGTAGACCATGTCTACCACTCCTCCCTGATCAATTATCCTGGTCACCTAGTCAAAGAACTCTATCAGATTTGTTTGACAAGACCTTCCTGCTGTGAATCCATGTTGCCTCAAGTCTTGTGCTCCACTGGCTTTAAGATATTCCACAATCCTTTCCTTTAATACTGATTCCATTATTTTCCTCACCACTGAGGTCATACTGACCGGCCTATAATTTCCAGCCTCCACCTTGCTCCCACTTTTGTAGAGCGGTATCACATTCACCCTCCTCCAGTCCTCCGGTATCACTCCCTCTTCCAGTGATTTGTTGAATAGGGCTGTCTATATCATATACTCCCTCTCCCTTTCAGGATGTACATATTGAGTTCCTTTAGTCTCTCCTCTTAAGGCTTTTGATGCAGACCCTGCACCATTTAAGTTGCCCTAAAAATATATAGCACATTACAATTCACAGATACAAAGATGTTGACAGCAGAAAAAGGCTCTTGGCCCATCTAGTCCACTCACCCAACCTAACTAATCTGCCTTGCCCTAGTGGCATTAAACATTAAACTGCACCATACAACGATAAAAAAAAAAACACAAATGCCACGTTATCCGAAGGCTTGCTTCAGTTAACTAGCTGCAAATGAAGTTAACTGTGAGGCAGTTTTACACACAGAACATTTAGGTCTTCATCCATGTAGTTCATATTAATTTCAGGAATATTTTAACTATTGCTCCATTTTATTTTTACAATTATTCATAACTATCCAAGAAAAACAATAATGCATTACTACAAATAATATGCAAACTAGTACTTATGGATTTTTATTTTCAGCATCTCAGAACATGGATTTAATCTTACTTTTATTTAGTGACAGCCTGTTTTCCTTAAACCCCTATTTTGCTAAGCATCTAAGTCAGATTGGTGGTTTGACTGGACATCAACAGTTGTAGCATTACAAATCAGAAGAAAAAGTTACTCACCTGTAACTGTGTTTCTGGGTATATCTATGAAAAAGGGTGATCAAAGTGTGACATGAGGGTCAATTTTTCAGATACGCAGTATGCTTTTCAAGACACTGTGACCCAAGAGTGAAAAGGGGACCATGTTTAAGTGATAATGTGCTACTTGGACGAATCAAAGAGGCAATAATGTGACTGTCAAGGGAATAAAATATGTGACGGAAGGCAAAGTCCAGTAATATACCCAAATATCTGAACTCCTCAACCACTTCCAAAAGCTCTCCTTCCCCAGTTGAAACCTGTCGTGCTTCTGTAGAAATGCCTCCTTTTTGAGTTATGCAAAACACATTGCTTTTAGTTTTTTTTTTTTTATTATTTATAAGATTGTTTTTTGCAAACCAGGTTGCTAACGTGCTGTATTCATTTTCCAAGATTTTATTACGGGAAGCCATGTCTCTACTTCTTGCATAAAGTACTGCGTCATCAGCATATACAGTAATTTTAGCTGTAAAACACATTTGCTAAATCATTTTTGAGCAACGAAAACTATAATAATGGTCTTAATATGGATCCCTGTGGGACTCTGTACTCCACTCGTCAGGGGTTCGACAGATCTCCACCGACCTTTACTTGCTGACATCTGTCACTTAGGTAATCTGAAACCCAGTTAACAGCTGAGGTAACAAAGCCTACTTTGCAATGCTGTGACCTCAGAAGGGAACGATTCACCAAATCGAATATCTTGGTCAAGTCCACAAACACCGCCCCTGTATACGTGCCCCTTTCCATATTCTCCTGTTGGTTACTCGTGAACTTGACCAAGGTAGTCATCGTTCTACAATCCCTTATGAAGCCATGCTATGCTGTGCTGCATTCATTATTTTATGTTTCTCCAGATATTATTTGGGAATGTAGCAGGCATTCTTGTATTATACTGACTAAAGACAGCAATGATATTAGTCTCTAGTTGTTAACTAAATTTGTTTGCCCACCTTTGTGCACTGGTATATGCCTTTTTCTACACATCAGGCACAGTTTGTCTGCATAAAAACTTATTAAAAGTTATTTCTAAAGGTCTTGACATTTTAAAAGCTGCTGCTGTCCATATGTTTGCCCCTATCAGGTCTTGGGCCCTTCTTATCATCTACCCTCACCAGCAGTTTAAAGATTTTCTCATTCCCGATTTGCTTAACATAAAACTTTGGTCTGGTGATCTCATACGACTTTTCACTATCATCTCTTTTGTCAAAGGCCCCAACATAGCCTTGTAAGGCAGTGAAAGTCTCATTAACATAGTCAGCCATTTCTACACTATCTGACAATTCTTGATTTCCTTTGGTCAAGTACTCTATATTATTTTTTCTCTGATTTTATTAAATTATTTCCTGCCAAAATGATTTCTTATTTTTAAAATGTGCCCTCTGTTCACTTCTAGAGAAGTCTACCTTGGTCTTTTTTATTTTTCTTTTGCAATTACTGCAGAGTTCATGATAGGCTATCCAATCTTCCTTTTTTATCTGTACTCTTAAATCTCACACAAGCTGCACCTGTAGCTTTTATACACTCTGCTAATTCAATATTCATCCAATTATTTATTACTCTCCTGACTCTTTCATTTTAAGTGGAGCTCTTTTGGTTAAAACTTTAAATTATATACCTTTAAAAAAGATCTAGTGCCCTATTGGGATCTTCTAGCATAACCATGTCTTGCCAATTAATACTGCCCGAATCCTCCTTTATTTTAGATAACGTCTTTATTTATGCTCCTTGTGCTTACCACTCTGCTGTCCTTTTTTGTCTCCTGTTACTCCACATGCAATACACAGGCGAGTGGTCACTGATCAAGTCTGTCATAGTTCCAGCACACAAGATGCTCTTTACGTTGTCTGTCATAACCCAATCCATCAATGTGTCCTGGCTGGAGTTGTTTTTTCTAGTTGCCTCTGTCATTATCCGGTTTAAAGTTGCTTTCTGTAATCTCTGTTTAAATTTATTTGATTATGGCCCAATCCAAATTTAAAGATCAGCTTCCTAGTAGTTGCTCCCTCCAGCGTAGTTGATAACTGACCTGGGCAGGAGATTGCTGCAGAAATCATTCAGTGAAATGCTCAGTTTTTAAAAAGTTATAACCGCCATAATTTTAGTTTGGGACACTGACGAGAAAAGTGGACAGACTTCCGGAAAACAAAGCCATGCCCCCACGCCGGCCCATTTTGTGATGTCACAAAACGAAGGCTGCATGTGCGCACCCCACTGAGTTCTATGGGGGCGATATTTCTATACATTATTATGCCACTTACAGTTCTGATTGTAATAAATCAAAGCAACCAATCGACTAATAGGGTCACTATTAATCGATTCATCACTTTAATTTATTACAATCGCAACTGTAAGTGGTATAATAATGTATAGAAATATCACCCCATAGAACTCAATGGTGCGCACACATGCAGCCTTCATTTTGTGACATCACAAAATGGGTCTGCATGGGGGCATGGCTTTGCTTTCGGGAAGTCTGTCCATTTTTCTTAGCAGTGTTCTATATTATAACTTTTTAAAAACGCAGCATTTCACTGAATGATTTCTGCAGCAATCTCCTGGCAAGGTCAGTTATCGACTACGCTGGAGGGAGCAGTTGTTGCTATACTAAAAGCTGCTCTTTAAGTTTTCATCCTCAACAAGAATAATATCCCAGCTTTTAAAGTCACCTATTGCATGTATTACTTCTTCCAAACCTGGTAGTTTTATTTTTCCTGGGAGGGTGGGGGTGGTATAAATGCAGCTTACAACCAGTTTTTTGTGCTACACAGAATAACCTCAAGAAATAAGCTCTCAAAATCCGAGAAGGGAGTTCCCAAAGCTAATTTGTCCATACTGGTCATCTCCTTAACATAGACAATTATCCTCTGTCAGTCAGGATTCTGCGATTAACATTACATCAGGAGCATATTTCCAAAGTCATGTCTCCAGTTCCTGTTTTTATGCACTAAACTACAAACATAAAGTGTGCTAGTTTAAGTCCCTTGTCCTGAACCAATTTTTTAAGTCAAACCATTCGTTGGTATCATTTGACCTCGGATTTACCTCAACATCCCCTGCTAAGGTAGCTTGATAATATAAAGATAGAAATAATGCCTCCAAGTTTCGATATGCTGGATAAAATATCCTAGATTCATTCCCTCTCTTTTTAACAAACCCAAACTGACTATATGCCATGTGGATAGTAATCATGGTTAGTGTAAGATGGCAGGATTTCTTCGTTTTGATAGTTACTCGCTCTAACTAGCAATGCTATGCTTTGAAATGCTACATCAACCTCACTCAGTATGCTTAAGCAAAACATACGGACCAATATCCCTATGTTAACCATTTTAGCACAGTTTATTTTTATTTTATTTATTACATTCTTGGATTTCGACCTTTGAACTAAGAGCTCATTTACAGAGGTTCTACATCTTGAAGAAAAATACAATAAAGAACAGCAGTGACTACAACAGGTAACATAAAAGATTTCATAAGGTCAAATTACACTTTCATGATTATAAAGCAAAAAAAAAAAAGTACTCAGCTGCTTTTGCAGTGGCTGCACCTTGAGTTGTAGAAAGAGGAGTTGCGGTATGCACGAGGGGATCCAGCAGAAGGTAAGGGGTTAAGGTGGATTCAATGCAGGGAACCAGGAATCCTAATTGCCTTTATTGAACGGGAAGGGGAGAGGGAATTGGGCTTGGGGCAGAGGAGGTAGGAAATGAGGAATAGGGGAAGAGAGGAAAAGGTAGGTTGTGCAGGGGAGTGCAGGGTGGGGAGAGAAAAAGGTAGAATGCCAGGTAGGATTACAGAAATAGGTTGGGCCTGTGATTTACAGGGGTAAGGAGGGGTAGGAAAGCACAGGTGGAGAACAAGTGCAGACAGCAGACTATGCCTAGGCTTAGGCTATAAAATGCAGTAAGTGTAGGGGCCAGATGCAACCACCTTGAGTTTACTATTTGCTTATGTACATTTCTGTATTAGCTCATACTTTTTAATGAGAATGAGAACCAAAAACTAAACAACTTCCATCATCAGCCCCAGCTCTTTTGTTGTTTGTTTTTTAAATGTCTATTTCCTTGGCTGGAGTTACTTTGTTCCCCTTCCAGCCAGCCTTCATGGTCCCCACCCGGATGCAGCCAGACCTCTCCCCACTCCCACCGCAGCCCTTCCCAGGCCACATCACAGCAGGTACTTAACCTACCACTGTGGACACCTGGAGGGAGAGGCACAGGAGGGAGCTGACTTGGGTGTGTCCATAGTGGCGCCATCGGGGCAGCCATCATGCTGCCGAAGCCTTTTTTTGTGTGTATTTCCCACCTCCCCCCCCCCAGCACGGGCATGCAATGGCGTCAAAGATGCTGCAATGCATGCTTCCACATGTTGCACATCTGATGCCGTCCACGCCGCCCCATCCAATCGGCCCAAAGGATGCATCAGCCCCCAGCAACCTCCAGGAGCCGGCATCTCAACGGACCTCCCTACCCACCCTCCCTGGAGGAGGACAGCTGTCCATAGGATGCTCAATCTTCCTCCTCCTCCTCCTGGCCGACCCCTGACAATCCATGCCCTCTCCCAAACACAGGTCACCGGCATGGCGCGAGGTGTGGTGTCCAGCACCTCAACCCTCATCACTGCCGGGCTGGCCAATAAACCACAGTTTTCTGATAAGTAAATTCTGTTCACTGACCAGCTGTATATAACTGAAGCTAAAACAAGCAGCTGCCACAGCATATGTGCTGAGGCTGCAGCGAGAATGAAAAAAGAGATCCACTCTTGCAGCTAGTTACTTTTTACCAAAATTAAACAGATGTAAATATGTGCTTGTAACCAAATTATTTCCCCGAATGGCTCATCACTGCATATGTGGGCGCGGCCCAGTGACTCAGGCTTTTATTGCTCAAAGGCCCACCCACCCAAGTGATGCTTCTCGACCACCAGTACACCTTTGTATCTCCCTTGCTGACCAAGAAGTACAAAGTCTAATTGTGTAGCAGAAGGTAAAGAGGCAGACACAACTGGGATGTGACTGCACCTGTGGTATTTTGCTGCTCCAAGTTAGTGTTTTTTGGCAATATCCCCTTTTTAAATGTACTGGAGTGAATGTATGGATGAATTTATAACATAATAAAGTATAATGAATTAAAAAAGGTCCAAACAAAGTTGTTAGTGATTTAATGTTACTTCACTACCCCTTTATCTGAATACCTGTTTTGCAGCAGCCGTGTTGTTTCTTACCTTTAAATTTTCAACTTTCTCTTCAAAAGACTTAAACGTCTGAGAATTTCTAGAAGAAGAAAAAAAAAAGCACATTAAAATGTCAAGACGTTTCTAGTTTTGTGCAGCAACAGTATAGACATGCCAGCACATATTAATATTACTGAAACACAACATTCTTCAGTATTCCTGTTAACTTTAGTAACTTTAGTCCAGTCTGTGCAGCAGCCAAAAACAAAAAAACTAACTTCCTACTAGCCCAGTTATAAGTATTTATTTTGTTTTTGTTTACCGGGTAGGTGCACTAGACAACAGCAATTGCTTCTTTTCAGGCACGACCCAGGAGACTTACAGACAACAAGATCAGCAACAACAGGGATGTACAAATAATACAAAAACATCAAAATTAGTCTAGCATACTACAGAGATTTCCGAAGATATTGTACTGGACTAGTCAAAACAAGATTAGGCATTTAGTTGTAGCAGCACCTAAAGTTATACTTAGCTGTGTCTGCATGCTACGACCACTTTACTGAAATGAAATATTAGTGGGGTCAACCTCACTGCCGTTGAACAGAAAACACACAGAAATACACTATATACCCAACTGCTTGATTTAATGGTAATACATTACCTCATAGCAGGCATGCTAATAGAATGCTGTATGGAGCGTATGCTAGCGTCCAGCATTAAAGAAACAGCAAGATGTTAGTCAGGATGGAATACAGCAAGAAAAATCAAAAACAAACTGGCAATCCGATCACAGGACAGATTTCCAATTATAAAGTTATTCTAAATGGTTGCCAATGTGAGTGTTGCCTACAATTACAATTTTAAACTCTGCCCCCCCTCTAGTACACTTATTCTGATTGTACTTTTATGTTAGCAAAGGGCAGTGTACGGTTCTATTTGAACATAAAAACACTTAGATAAAATTCTGTAACAGCAAATCTGTATGCTGCAAAACCTGAAAAGCTATTTTAATGATAACCCTTAACAGTGTTAGGCTCCATCATTAAAATGGCATACAAGGTACATTACTTGTAGCACGCACTCCTGAAAAATTGCTACCCCAGGGGAAGCTTACCCTTAATTAAAAAAAAGACTATTTTAACCATAAAAACAGCTTCAGAGGGAAATGTCCACCTAATAACTTAGTGTGGGGCAGCCCCGTATTAATGCTCGGGCTAGATAAAAACATTTTTAGCTTAAGTGGTTATCCAAATGTTGCTTCATATCTATTGATCTCAACATCCCTCCAGCCTGACATTTCACAAAGCTGCCATTCTGGACATCCCAGAACCCCCAAAGCTGACATGGCCAGGGTTCAGCCATGGCACAAGCTGCAAGAAAACTTTTAGTTTTAGTATCATATAATTGCATCAAATCAAGCAGAGTTTTCATATGAGTGCGTAAGTCTACACTATAGTATTAACAATATTCTAAAGAATGAGGGGCTTATGAAGGGAATGGGAATGGAGTTCAATGTAAAGAATACCACTCTGAGGTCCCATAGTATGTAACTTAAGGTACAGATGGTCAGGACCAAAAAAGACTCAATTTCCTTACCATAAGATCAGCACATGCATGGAATTCCCTGCCTGCAAAGTTAGTTAGCCTCCAGTCAATGAACAGTTTCAAGCGTGAATTAGGTAAGTTTATTATCCAA
Source organism: Neoceratodus forsteri (assembly GCA_016271365.2). Lineage (NCBI taxonomy): Eukaryota > Metazoa > Chordata > Ceratodontiformes > Ceratodontidae > Neoceratodus > Neoceratodus forsteri. Next base: position 1,089,204,044 of record CM057455.1, read on the forward strand.
ACAAGGATAATTAAATAACCCACCTAACAGTGGGAGACAGTCTCGATGGGCTTTGGCCTACTTCTGTATTACTCACCAAGATACCAACATAAAAGAATAGTTACGTACTTACCATAACAGTAGATCTTTGAGAGAATCTCTAGCACCAGGCCACACCTGTGGAACTATAGCCGTAAGGTGCTAGGACCACATGGAAACTTTTTCACTAGCAGTCCACTAGGGGCCCCTCATAACGACGTCTTGCATCAACGTCCTCTCTATATAAATGTGGATGGCCCCACGCCCTCCTCAGTTCCCTGCCAGAGATCATATTCAAAAGACCTCCCCTTGGAGAACCGAGAGAGTGCGGAAGGTTTTCGCAACCAGCTAAAGTTAAAAAAAGCAGGCAACTGTTCTGGAGAGAGACACAGGAACAAAGAAGCTCTACGTCTGAGGGGGATGGAGAGTGGGACAGCATGGCCCAATGCAAGAGATTCTCTCAGTGGCATGGCCTGATGCAAGACATTCTCTCGAAGATCTACTGTTATGGTAAGTACATAACTGCTCTATCTTTGAGGATATCTCTTCCATCAGGCCACACCTATGGAACGAGTCCCAAGCAGTACTGACAGAGAGACAGTCTGGGTGGCTAGAGGCTACAGGCCTAAGAAAGGAGGCCTTGAAGCACAGCCAGGCCAAAGCCGGTCCTTCTTCTAGAGGCAATGTACAGACTATAATGTTTAGTGAAAGTATGGACAGTACTCCATTTGGACAGGCTATTTATTACCTTCGCCTACTTGTACAGTGCCCTGAGTCTCCAGGATTGGGCACTAAAGAAATAAAGTTTTAGTGACTGACTTACTTGCAGCAGCACAAAGTTCTGAAACATTCCTCAAACAGGCAACAGAGGTGGCCATAAATAACCCCAGGAAGTTCCCTACCATACTTCCTATAACAAAAAGTAATACAGTTGGCTAACCATTTTGGACAGGCACTGTTTGGAAACTGGTACGCCCTCTTTCCCAGTGGCAAAAGAAACAAAGCTACGAGGACTTCCAGCCTTTCATACAATGAACATTAATATCAGAGTATTCTATGTACCCAATGTATGGAGCAATGTTTCCCCTGGATGGGCCTGCTCAGGAAAATAAACTGGCAGGTGGATAAATTGATTCAAAGTAAACTCCAACATTACCTTAGGAAAAAACTTAGGGTTGGTCAATAAAGACACCCTGTCTTTATGGAAAATAAAATAAGGAGCTCCCACGTAAGAGCCTGAAGCTCAGAAATCCTTTGAGGTGAAGTAACAGCAACTAAAGATAACATTTTCTGCGAAAGGAAGCATAAACCATAAGTTGCGGTTGGCAGAAGGAAGCAGGGAGGGTAGTGAGAATAGCAAAGGCCCAAACTGAGGAAAAGACAGCCAACTCGGTTAAGAAGGGGAATAAAACCTTTTATAGGTATATCAGGGAGCGTAGAAAGACAAAGGGAGGGATAATGAGGCTGAATAGAATGGATGGTGGGTGGGCAGAGAGGGACAGTGAAAAAGCAGGGATACTGAATGAATACTTCTGTTCAGTATTCACAAAAAAGGAGGCGGGGGAGGTGCCTAACCCAATTAACAGAAACACTCTGGATAGGGAGGTCGATCCCAGTCCTTTCACAGAAGAAAGGCAATGTTGTCTGGTTCCGTTCACATGTTGAAGGACAACCCAAGTTTTTTGATCCTTGACAGTTATGGGACTGCAATTGATCAAGTGTCTGAATTCAAATATCTTGGGGTTCTACTTGATCCAGGGTTGACGTTTCTACCTCAGGTTAAGGCGGTTAGTAGGGTGATTAATCAAAAGTTGGGCATGTTTTACAAGTTTAAACTTTATTTTTCTTAAGAAACATGTTGCTCAATTGCTTTAGGGACATTATTACCCCAATTACATTTCTAGTCTTTATCATAATTTAGGTATAATAGAAAATCACATTTTAACAGTTGCTTACAGTAATATATGTCATTTTGTTTTAGATTTACTTCTAAGAACTCATCATTGTTTTCTGTATTCTCAATTGGGTTGGTTGTCTCTGGAACTTAAATTTGCTTATTTTTTGGGTTGCTAAATTTATCAATCTATTTATTTAAGACCAGGTTTCCTTTTTCTGATTTGGTTACTGTTTGTGTTTCCCCTGTTAATTTAAGATCATCAAAAGATGTTATTCTTCAAACTCCTCCTTATAAGTCCAGATCTGGGTATCATTCTTTTTCAATTGCAGTCCCACTCTTCTGGAATTAACTGCCTGATAAACTGCATTCTGCTGTATCTTTGTGTAATTTTGAATACAATTTTAAAACTTATTTGCATACCTTGGAAGTCTGTAAATGTTTATTTGAGATTTTTTTTGTATTGTTGTTACTGTATTGTCGGTGATATTTTCCTGTTGGATCTGCCCTGAAAAAGGGATTTTGTTCATTGTCCTTACTCAGTTAACAAAATTTAAAATAAATTAAAAAAAAAAAAATAAACTCCAGAAATTCTAGAGTGTGGCCCTGTTCTTTTAACTGCAGGACTCAAGCATCTATTGTAACCTCCCCTCCACTGTTCCAGGTGGAATGAAAGACGACCCCTTACCACCACCTTTGGATTTACCACATGAGGGTGGGGATCTAAGGAGGAGACATGCTGAAGCAGATCTGGTGGCCGCAGCCATACCTCCATCCCTAAAGGCTTTTTTTTTTTGGCATGGTATTTCTCCCGTGGTGCTGGCCGGCACTCCTGTTCCCTATCCACAGTCCCCAAGGATCAGACCCCCTCCCTTAAATCCCCATGACATACCCTTTGTGGCAGGGTGGTGGGAAGCAACTGGACCCAACCGACGGATCCGACCAAGGAGACGCCTTCCCAGGGGCGGCACCTGCAGGAACAGCTTCATTCAGCCCGGCCAGCACCTATTTCTGCTTTTCTTCCCCTAGGAGGTGGGGCGTGCAGTGACGTTGTCAAAGAGACCGCTCACGCATCCACATGTGCTCCTCCAGGCATCTGCTCAATCTCCTCCCCCTTTCTGAGCTCTCGGTGCACTGACCCCCCGCCGCTGCCAGTAGGGCATCAAGAGCTAGTGATCCCCTTCCCTGGAGAAGGAGGGCAGTCCATCGGATGCTCAATGCTTCTTATCCCCTGCCGACCCCTGGCACCCTGTGCTTACTCACGAACACGGGTCGCTGGCATGGCATGAGGTCAGGCATCCAGCGCCTTAGCCCTCAGCGCCACCAGGCCGGCATATCCCTAGGGGCTTTTGAGTGGGCACCTGTGGAGGAGGTTGGGGTCGGCAAAGTGACCCTGCTCTGCTTTTGCTCTGTCTGGCCCCTGACCTAAATCTGTTGGCAGCCCTGTGAAAGGGTATCCTCTGCCTACTTCTCGGTTGTGTGTGATAGAGGGAATGGACTGACCTTAGTCCTTCCCGAGGCTTGCAGGTCAGAGAAGACATCTTGCACATCTGCCCCAAAGAGCCTATATCCCCTGAAAGGGGCCTTAATGATGGATTGCGGACATCACTAGCAAATCCTGCAACTCTCAACCAAGAATGCCTTCTTAAGCAGATGGCAGCCACAGTTGCTCTGGCTGAGGCATCAGTAATGTCATAGATAGACCTTAACAGGTGTTCACCATGTCAGCCCCAGTCTGGAGGGCTTTGAGCATCTCCTGCTTCTGGAAACCCTCTGGGAAGGTCTTGGCTGCTGCTTTATCCTTTTTCCAGAGGGTATTCTGGTATTTGACCATAATGGCCTGGTAATTTGCTATTCTGAGGCTCAATGTGACTGAGGCAAAGGTTCTCTTTCCCAGGAGGTCCAGTTTGCTCGACTCCTTATCTGGGGGGAGAGAACTAAGATGCTTAGGCACCCAAAACTTATCATGGGCTGCATGTTTCATGACTGAGTCAGCCTCAGGTTGACCTGCGAAAAGAAAAAATTACTCACCTTAGTAATGTTGTTTCTTCTAATGGAGTCTTGCTATATTATGACTAATGCAGTTTGTCCCACCATTAGAACTGTTCCGGAGGTGAAAGAGTTAACTTCCATGCAGAGCATGGAACTTAGAGCGCGAGCTCGGTTAGAAAAGCTCTGTCTGGGATATTTCAAACCGAAACTGTCAGATCTTTTCGCGCAAAACTCACTAAGGCTCTGTGTGGAAGCTGTAACCTACACTCAGCCAACTGGCTACTAAAATATTAACACATTTTCCTGGTCCCAACACCAAGACTCAAGTCAGGGACCAGAAAAGATAAGATAAAATAAAACACACACCCAAACACCCCAACAAGAAGGGGTGGAAAACATAAAATGGGGAATCAATAAGTACCAACAGTGGACTGCCCACCCCATACCCAAAGTAGAAGTTCTGAGAGGGGCAGGCTGGGGGGGAGGTCATAATGTAGCAAGACTCCATTAGAAGAAACAACATTACTAAGGTGAGTAATTTTTTCTTCAAACAACATGAAGTCTTGCTATATTATGACTAATGCAGACTACACAGCAGTACCTCCATGGAGGAGGGACAGAACCTACTTAGGGAATAGGCTCTGAAGCACGGCTGTGTCAAACCGAGCATCCCTCCTGGCCTGGATATCCAGGGAGTAATGCTTGGTGAAAGTGTGTACTGTTTTCCAAGTAGCTGCTTGACATATCTCTAAGATAGGATGTCTCTGGCAGCAGCTAGAGACGCGGGCTGTACCTCTGGTAGAGTGAGCCCTCAGGCCTGAAGGGGAACCTTGCAGTTTTTGATAGCAAAATTGGATACAAGAGACAATCCACCTGGCAATGGATCTCTTAGTGGCAGGTTTCCTTTCCCAACTTCACCATAAGTGAGGAATAGTTGGAGGGAGTCAAACCGTGACCCTTGGTACGTCTATGTAGTAACTTAGGGCCTCTTAACATCTGAGCAGTGAGCCTCCTCTCACCAGAGGAGGAATGGTCAGTGAAGAACACTGGAAGTGAAATAGATTGGTTAAGGAGGAAATCTGAAACCACCTTAGGCAAAAACTTCTGTTAGTCCTGAGGACTACCTTATCCCTGTGAAAGTAAATAAAGTCAGTCTCCACTGATAAAGCCTGTAACTCACTTATGCGCCTGGCAGAAGTGATGGCTACTAGAAATACAGTTTTCCAAGTCAAGTACTTAAGCTCTGCTGAAGACAGAGGTTCAAAGGGGGGTTGAATCAGCTGAGCAATGCAAACATTAAGATCCCAGGCAGGGGCAGGGTCCCTGAATGGTGGATTGGTATGAAGCAATCCCCTAAAAAACTTAGAAAATACAGGGTGAGCAGAAAGAGAAGAGGGCTTCCCTGCTGAAATAAAAGCAGAGACAGCTGCCAAATGCACTTTCAGGGTAGCTGGTCTCAGTCTCAAAGAATTAAGATGGACCATATAGTCCAAAACAGTGGGCAAATCAGCAGATTCCGGGGAAATATGCTTCCCAGAACACCATATGGAAAACCTTTTCCACTTGAAGTTATAGGTAGCCCTGGTGGAAGGCTTCCTAGAAGCTTTCAAGATTTCGAGAACACCCTGAGAAACTTGTAGATCAGCAAACTCTAACTCCTCAAGAGCCAGGCCTTGAGGTTGAGGGATTTGAGATTCGGATACCAGACTCTCCCCTGGGCACAGGTTAACAGATTGTAGTTCCTGGGGAGACACAGGGGAAGATGGACTGCTAAGGACAGAAGGAGTGGGTACCAGGGCTGCCTGGCCCAGTCTGGAGCAATCAGGATCATCTTACAGGGCTGAGATCTGATTTTGACTAGCACCTTGAACAGGAGAGGAAAGGGGGAAGGCATAGAGAAACTTCCCTTCCCAATCGAGGAGAAAGGCATCCAGGGGGACTGAGCCCAACACTGGGGGCCTGCAACAAAAAAGTGGAAGTTGATGATTGTCTGGGGCTGCAAAAAGATCTATCTGAGGGGTGCCCCATCTGGCAAAAACTATCCCCAGTACTAGGGGATCCAGTGACCATTCGTGATGGCCCTGGGAATCCTGCTGAGAGCATCTGCCAGGACATTGTCCTTGCCTGGGAGGTGAACTGCTATGAGGGAAGTGTTCAGGGAATAAGCCAGAGACCACAACTTCATCGCCTCGGTGCACAAGGCCGAAGACCGAGTGCCCTCTTGTTCGTTGATGTACCACATTGTAGTGGTGTTGTCTGTTCTGACCTGTACCACCTTGTTCTGAACAGATGCAGAAAAAACCTGAAGTGCTAGAAAAACAGCTCTGAGTTCCAACAGATTGATGTGGAGCAGAGATTCCTGAGGGGACCACAACCCCTGGGTGGAGAGGTCGCCCATGTGAACTCCCCATCCTAAGAGGTACGCATCTGTAGTAAGGGTCAAGGAGTGAGATAGAGGGATGAAGGGCACCCCTTGTCTCAGATTGCTCTGATCCTGCCACCACTGAAGGGCCTGGATCAGGGTTCGAGTCACTGGGATTAACTTGGTAGGGAATCTCTTTGAGACCAGAAGGCTCTCAAATGGAACTGAATGTCCCTCATCTGAAATCTTGCTCCTTGCACTACAGCTGTGGAAGCAGCCATGTGTCCTAGGAGCTGCAGGAAATGTCTTGCTGGTCGAGAGACCTACAGAGTGAAGGGACGAGGCCAGGGCCACCAGGGTCCTTACCCTTTCTAGGGAAGGAAGGCTCTGGCCTGCTTTGTGTCCAGTTCTGCACCTATAAAGGTGAGTACCTGGACAGGTTCCAGAACTGACTTTGGAAGATTGAGAAGAAAGCCCAGAGAGGTAAGCAGCTGCTGGGTAACTTGCAGGTGTGATATGACCTGGTCTGGAGACTGACCCACAATGAGCCAGTCGTCCAGGTAGGGAAAGATGGCAATCTTTTGCCTTCTTAAATGAGCAACTGCTACTGCCAGACATTTTATGAATACCCTTGGGGCAGAGGTAAGGCCGAAGGGCATTGCTCTGAACTGGTAATGGCCTGAGGGCAGTTCGAATCTGAGGTACTTCGTGGGAGCTTCTGATAAGAACATGGAAGTAGGCATCCTTGAGGTCCAGGGAAGCTAGCCAGTCCCCTGACCTTAGGGAGGGTAAAATCATTCCCAGAGTCACCATTTTGAATTTTGGTTTTAAAAGGTGCTTGTTCAGATATCTTAGGTCCAGGATGGGCCGCCACTCTCCTGTCTTTTTTGGGGTAAGGAAGTACCTGGAGTACAGACCCTTGCCCTGGTGTAGGGGAGAAACCCTTTCTACAGCTCTGAGAGCCAGGAGGGTTGAGACTTCTGTTTCCAAGGCAAGAGTCTCTAGAGGGTTTGCAGGTGGAAAAGATCTGATTCTCATCTTTGGAAATTTTTTGAAGCTGAGAACCAGACCCTGACTTACTACTTCCAGGACCCACTTGTCTGATGTTAAAGACTCCCAGTCCTGGACGAAGTAAGCCAGCCTGCCCCCTACAGGTAATGGAGAACCAGCCCTGGGCATCCCATCAGGGTGCCTGTTTGGCAGGGGCTTTAGGCTGAGGGGTGGGAGCAGGCCTGCTTGTACTCCGTCTGCCTCTCCCTCTGAAGAACCCCCTCTGAACATAAGCTGAAGAGCAGGCCTGGGTCTGGGAAAAAGGCCTGTGAAAAGGCCTGCCTCTACCCCTGGGGGGCTGCCTCTGAGGAGTGGCTTGCCGTTCCTTGGCTTGTGCACTCCTATAAGTGGTTCTATATTCATCCATTCTTCATATAATTTCTGTCTGCTCCCCAAACAGAGATTTCCCACCACAGGAAAATCCATAGCCTTAGACTGGGTATCCTGTGACAAAGTAGTACACCTGAGCCAAGCCAATCTACGAAAAGCCACAGATGTAGCCATGACTCTAGAGGATACATCATTAGAATCCACTGCAGCATGGAACTGCACCTTAGATGCCTCAATACTACCAGCAGCCACCTGCTCCAGCTCCTTGGCAAGCTGGCCAGGGCCTGTTTGTTAAAAGCCATGACAGTATCCCATCTAGATTTTGGTATCTCGTAATATAAGCCATATAGTTTGCTTGTCTGAGTCCCAAGGACGCTGCCATGTATTGTTGTTTAGCCATGGCATCAATCTTCCTGGAGTCCTTGTCAGAGGATGTGAAGCCAGGGAATATTAGCTTTATCACAGGCTGCAGCCTGAACTACTCAACATGGCTGCATTGCTGTGAAAGAAATTCTGTATTAGGACCTGACAAAGTGTACCTCCTGTCCATCTTTTATCCACAGGAGGCACAGAATTAGGAGCTTTTAAAATTTTTATTGTTTGTTTCCAAAAGATTTATGTAAAGGAATAGACAATCTCCTGGACTCTGGGATATCCATCATCTCTACAAAGTCAGGCTCCTCTTGCTCATCCACAGCTTCCTCTAAAGGAAGCTGGAGGGTTTCAGCAACTTTTTTATAAAACAGAAAATGAGAAGGGGACTCAGCAAGCCTAGGGGGAGATTCTCCTAAAGGTCTGTCTGGGGAGATGTCCGGTTCAATGGGCACATCCAGACTTTCAAAGTCACATTCACACTGTTCATAATCATCCTCCCCCTCCTCTGGTTCATAAAACTCCTCTATATCATATTCTTGAACCGGTGGAACCGACCTTTTGCCAGATAGTGGCGGTTCGGACGGAACCGGGGAAAGTGACTGGACAATTTGTATTGCCCTGGCTATCTCTGCAGCAGTTGGAGAAGGGATTTTTGACTCCACACCTGCTGACTTTCTAGTTCTCTTTGCTGGAACTGGCTCTTCAGAATCAGCTTTACGTTTGCCCGAGGAAGTCTGCCCCTGGTCAGAGGGCACTCCCTCCGGTTCGGTTGGCACCAAACCGGGCTGGCCATTCGGGTCAGCGGACTTTTTGGCCTCTCGTTCCCTGAGCCTACCAACTCTCTTATCTAGGGTAGCTGCAGGGAAATTCTTGCAAATCTGGCAGTCTGACTGGAGGTGGTCAAACCCCAGACAATAAACACATGTGGTGTGTGGGTCAGCCTTGGCAAAGGCTTCCCCACAGACACTACAGTGTTGAAACCCAGTGGGCCCGGTTTTCTTTTGGGTTTCTCAGACATAATGCCAGCCTAACCAAAAACTTGCCCTTTTTCGGCAGTGCCAGGCAAGACACCCTTATCGGTTCCCAACCGTGTAACGGGTCGTGGAAAAAAACGTAATGAAATCCGTTTTTTTTAGAACCGATAAGAACCGGGAACCGCACTCTAACAAGCCTTAAAACGCTTCAGAATGAAGTTTAAACACAATCTGATCAGTTCAAACCGAACCGATAAACATTTACAAGTTCCACACAGAAAACCTATCTATTACTTACAATACCATAGATAGAGCTTGAACCGATCGGTTTGCGGTTAAAATAATGATAATCGCGGTTGAATTTAACAGAAAAAAAAAAAACCTCAAACCGAGAAAATGAACCGAGCAGCAGGAGGAATCTCCGGAGCGACTGTTCAGTGAGGCGGAGTAAAGAATCTGACAGTTTCGGTTTGAAATATCCCAGACAGAGCTTTTCTAACCGAGCTCGCGCTCTAAGTTCCATGCTCTGCATGGAAGTTAACTCTTTCACCTCCGGTGCAGTTCTAATGGTGGGACAAACTGCATTAGTCATAATATAGCAAGACTTCATGTTGTTTGAAAGGGCTTTCCTGAGGGGGCCTGGTACAGCTCGTCTGCTTTTCTTGGCATGGCAGGTATCATGCTTGGTCTGTGCCAGGCAGCAAGGGTGGTAACCTCTAGTGCAGTCAACAGAGGAGGAATGATAAGGAGTGGAGAATCTGGCAACTCTAGGAACTCCAAATTCCTTTTAGTAATGTCTTGCTCCTCAGCATCAAACCCCACTGCAGCTTGGGGTTGCTGCATCCTGGAGATGAAAGAGGGGTCTTCAGGAGGGGATCTCAGGGTATTTAAGATGGAGTTCTCACTCCTGGTGGAAATAGTGGAGCCAGATCTCTCAGATGGGTTCCCTATATCTTCCTCCTCCTCCTCTCCTTCCTCTTGCAAAAGGAGGTCAAGACTGTATTCCTGATCCTCATTGACGGGCCCTAAAGGCCACAGGAAAAGACGCTCTTTAGAGCATCGAGCGCGTCAACCTAGCAAGTGTCAGTGCTGGGGTTGGTCTGAGAGGCCCCGTCATCCTTGTGCCTGGTGTAGGAGCAGGAGGTATAAGGTGCTGTAGTATCTCTGCAAAAGAGGACAGCACCATTTGCATGTCGATGGTGGCCTATACTGCAGAGGTGCCTTGCAACATTGACAGAGGTGTCTACAGCCCCAACATCAATGGTCCTTCGCTGCTCATAGCAGATTCGGCAGAACTCACTGCCCGACCCAACTTCGTGGTTTCTGAGGTCTGAGCAGCAGGAGGCGTCGTTGCTGAAGCAGTTGACAGCCCTGCAGTGGTCGGCACCAAGTGAGGCAGTGACCGGGAGTGCACCGGTGGGGGGTGTCCTTACTCCTCTCCCTCTCCTGGTGTTTGTACTTTCCTGAGCACTTCTTTTAGGCCCTGGTGGACTGTGAGCCTGAGGAATGGGCTGGTGATGCAGAGGAGTTCTTTGCCTGGAGCTCTCTCTCCACTGTGGCTACCTGCTGTTCCAGGAAAAAAGTGTGCAGGGCTTGTTGATGGTGTTGCCCGACAGCTGCATTAAACTTCAGTCAGATATCGCAGGCCTTAGCATCGTGGGCTTCTCTGAGAGACAACACGCATATGTCGTGATGGTCACCTGAATTTATTTTTTCACCATACTCACAGTATCGAAAGAGTTTAGCGGAGTCTTTAGACGACATACATGACAACAGCAATCACTTTTGAATAAAAGTGATTACTAGGGTGAGAAAACAAAAAAAAAGCTTAGATAAAGCAGCCGACTGTAGCGTCATCATCTCTGTGGAGTTCAGCAAGTATGGTCGGCAGGAAAATAATTGAGGAAGGAGTGGGGCCACCCACGTTAATATACAGTATGCAGAGAGTGTCAACATATGATGTCATCATGGGTGGCCCCTAGTGGACTGCTTGCAAAAAGTTTCCATGTGGTTGTAGTGCCTGGCAGCCATAGTTCCATAGGTGTGTCCTGATGACATATCCTCGAAGATATGGCTAGGGAGGAGAACCCAAAGAGTGATACTAAATGGTACACACTCAGAATTCAGGGGAGAACCCAACGATGTTCCACAGGGATTGGTACCAGGGCCAGTGCTCTTCAATGTGCTTAGCGACATCAGAGACAGGATCCATCAGAAGATGCATTTCTTTGTGGATGACACTGATATATGTGGCAGGGTGCACAGGGAAGAGTGCTCCATGGAATTGAAAAGTGATATGGAGAAATTGCAAAGGTAGTCCAAAATTTGGCAAATGAAATGTTTTTATACTTTTTTTTACTCCATCACTTGTGTGGCCACCTCTGTTTGGCCCCCCCAGCCCTGTTCCTTTCCATCTCCAGCACTTACTGATGTTCCCGAGGTACCCTAATGCACCTCCTGCAGTTAGAGTAGGCTCCATTTGTGTGTTTGTCCAGTGACTCCCATCTGGTTCATCATGTGTGGGAAGTATTATGGCTAGTCAGATCTTCACTATGGTTCTCAAAAGAGGTGGAAGGGAAGGTTAAGGAGAAAAGGAACCTCGCACCACGCCGTGACCCGGGTTCGGGGAATGGACTTGGGTCGCCAGAAATTCGGCACAGAGGAAGGAGGATCGAGCGTCCCAATGGATGCTCTCCTCCTTCAGGGAGGGATATCAGGGGTGTTTAACACACCCGGCCGGGAGAGCGATGGGCTCACGACTCTCAGAACAGCAGCTCCTTTGGAGTTTGGGTCGGGAGGGAGGATGCATGGCACTTGGCTGGCGTGGCGTGCACGCTCCCCGCCGAGCCGACGGCCCTCAGCGGGTGGGAGGAGGACAGAAATCGAAAACAACCCCTGCTGCCCGGGATGATGGCCGCTCCAGCCACCCAGTCTGCAAAAACATGGGCAGACCCGCTGTGCAAGGTGCTCCGTGGGGAGTAGGAGGTAGGTAGAACACCTGAGGAGGCACTCTGAGGGGCAGGCTCAGTGGGGGGGACTGGTGGGCATTGAGCATGCCCGAAGGAGTGGAGTGACGAGGGCGATCAGGAGGGGATAAAAAGAGATTTCAAAAAAAAAAAAAAAAAAGAAAAGGATAGCATTCAGGAAATAAGGAACACAGAAGGAGCAGTACAGAGAACTTTATCAGTTAAAGCAGAAAGAAGCAGGGAAGGCGGTCATAAAGGCAAAGGCACAAACTGAGGAAAAGGTAGCCAACTCTGTTAAGAAGGGGGATAAAAACTTTTATAGTTACATTAGGGAGTGAAGAAAAACCAAGGCTGGGATACAGAGACTTAATAGAGGGGAGCTAATGTGGGCAGAGGGTGACAGTGAAAAAGCAGGGATACCGAATGAATATTTCTGCTCAGTATTCACAATGGAAGAGGGGGAGTTACCTAAACCAAACAAGAGAAACACTCTGAATAAGGGGGTTGATACCAGTTCATTCACAGAAGAAAGGGTTTTGAAAGAACTCTTGAAACTGAGGGTGGACAAAGCAATGGGGCTTGATGGTATTCAGCCCAGAATTCTAAAAGAACTAAGGGCAGAACTAGTAACGCCACCGACTACTCTCTTTAACAAATCATGGGAGGATGGGGTGGTACCTGAGGACTGGAGGAGGGCAAATGTGATTCCACTTCAAAAGTGGGAGCAGGGCAGAGGCAGGAAACTACAGACCAGTTAGTTTGACCTCAGTGGTAGGGAAAATGATGGAATCACTTCTGAAGGAAAAACTGTTCAGTACCTAGAGGCCAGTGGGGCACAGGACCCAAGGCAGCATGGGTTTCACAGCAGGAAGGTCACGTCAGATGAACCTAATAGATTTCTTTGACTGGGTGACCAAGTAGTAGACCAGGAGGGGCTGTGGATACGGCCACCTAGATTTTAGCAAGGGGATTTGACACAGTCTCACACAAGATTATTATACAAGTTAGCCAGCCTTGAGTGGGTCCCAAGGTAGCCTGGATAAAAACAGGCTGGACAACAGGACGCAAAGGGTAATAGTAAACAGAGTCCACAGTGAAGAAAGGAGGGTAACTAGTGAGGTACCGCAGGGTTCGGAACTGGGACCGGTCCTTTTTAATGTCTTTGTAGGTGACATTGGAGAGCACCTGGAAGGAAAAGTATGTCTCTTTGCAGATGACACAAAGATATGCAACAGGGTCGATACACAAGGTGGGATGGGAAGGATGAAAAGGGACTTGGCAAGGTTGCAGGAATGGTCAAATATATGGCAGCTCAGATTCAATGCAAAGAAGTGCAAGGTAATGCATCTGGAAAACAAAAACCCAGGGGAAGAGTACACAATGGGGGGTGAGATAATAACAAAAATCGAAAAAAACCTAGGAGTAATTATATCAGATGACCTAAAGGTGGGCAAGCAATGTGAGAAGGCAGTAAGGAGGGCTGGGGGGATACTGGGATGCATAGGGAGAGGCATCAACAGTAGAAAGCAGGAAGTTATTCTCCCTCTATACAGACAGTTGGTGAGACCCCATCTAGAGTACTGCGTGTAATTCTGGAGACCCCATCTCCACAAAGACATAGACAGAGTGGAGGCTGTTCAGAGGAGGGCAACCAAAATGGTGCAGTGTCTGCACTAGAAGACATACGAGGAGAGACTAAAGCAGCTTAATATGTATACCCTTGAAAAAAGGAGGGGAGACATGATAGAAACTTTCAAGTATCTCAAGGCAATCAACAAAGTACAAGAGGGTAGTATCTTTCAGAAAAAGAGATGTGCAAGAACAAGGGGGCACAATTTGAATACAGAGGGGTGTACAGCTCAGAGGTAATGTTAGAAAGTATTTTTTTCACAGAGAGGGTTGTGGATGCATGGAACAGCCTTCCTGAGGAGGTTGTGGAGTCAGGAACAGTGGGAGAATTCAAGAATGCATGGGACAGACATAAGACAATTTTAGTGGGGGGGGTAGGAGGAAGTAAGCTGTTGATTAGCTAGAATCTGCAGCTTATCCATCAGGTAGGGAAATGGGCAGACTGGGTTGGCCAAGTGGTCCTTATCTGCCATCAGAGTCTATGTTTCTATGTTTCAGGGTCCAAAGGGTGCCATCATCAAGCTATACACCACTAGGGCTTTCCCACTTAGTTTACTTCCCCAGGACCTTGACATGCAAGGCATCAATAAGCACTCATGCAAGGTGTGCTCATGCAACTGACACGGTTGCCAGTGCACCAACACCTGGGTCACCTAGGGGTGGTACTGTTGTATACCATGACCCACCCACCCACCCTGTAGAGGACAGTGTCATGCGAATACTCAACCCTCACCCCCACCCCGCCAGATGATCCAGATTCATTCCTAAACCGGAGTTACCAGCACTGCAAGTGGAAGTCATAATGCTGTGCCGATGGACCACACAGCAACTGACATTTAAAAGGATGAAGTGCACAGTTATGCACACAGGGAAAAGAAAGCCAATAAGCAAATAACTGAATGGGGTGTAAAGCTACAGTGGACCTTAGAAAAGAGTGACCTGGGAGTTATAACAAGTGACAACCTCAAGACCTTGGTTGTGCCTGACCAGTGGCTCGGCCTTCGCCAAATTGCCTGGCATACACACTGCCCTACGCACTTCTTCACTCCCTCTAATGTTTTCCCTCATCTCCCCCTACCCTCCTCTCTCCTTCCCTCCCTCCTCAGTTACCCACGCTTCTCACCCTCACGCACTACTACTGCTCACCTCTCCCCCACCCTTATCACCCCACCCTCCTCTCCTACTGTCAACTTGATGCATCTCGCTTCAACTCTTGTCATGCCACCGCCACTCATGCATTGCTACTGGCACTTAAACATGTATTAATCCGGAAGTGTTTCATGTTATGTATACCTTATCCTTCATGCTCTGATCTCTGTACTGTTTCACCTATTGTTTAACTGCGTTACAGTTTTACTGTATTGTTCCATCTCGTGTAAATAATGTGCTCATGTTTATCCCTCCCAGCTATGTACTGTACATCATCTGTATTGTGCAATATACTTTTTTCTTGTCTGTATATGATCTGCCTCCACTGTAACCCTTCCCCCCAGGTTGCACCGTGAGACGAGCATCTTTTTGCTCAGTGTGCCTTTCCTGGTGAAACAATTTCAATAAATAAATGTACAAGGTGTACATACAAGGAAAACAATTTGGGCAGACTAGCTGGACCACTGCTCTTCTTGTGCCACAGTTTCTCTGTGTATGGGAAGTCTAGCAGGATGCTGGGGTGCATAAGTAGAGCAAGTAGAAGGAAGACATGAGCATGGCCCTTTTACAGATCCTTGATGAGGCCGCTCCTGTGCATAATTCTGTAAACATCACTTATAAAAGGACAAGAAGTTTTTATTTATTTATTTCAGCACTCGGAAAACCATTTGAGCTCAGAGCTCTTTACATAGGTTCCATGTCAGGACATTTCAGTACAACAGAAATTATACAAAGGATTACAGAAATACAAAGGTAGACAAACAGGATTATATATATTAAACACAGTAGAGGTCACAGGAAAACAGACATTTACAGCGACCAACGGTGAAACCAGTCAGTTGTCAGCAAACAAGAGGTTGTTTGGAGCGCTGCTAAGTGCTAAAGAAAAAAGAAAAAAGGGGGTGAAGGGGAGGAGCCCAAGTGCAGTGTGCAAAAGGAGAGCTCAATATCGGTAAAGCAGTAGGGACTGGAGGGAGGTGACTAGACTGGAGACAGAGGGAGAGGGTGCTAGGTGTGTGGGGGGAGCAGGAGGGCCTACTCAGGGGAGAGAGGGAAGGGTTGAGGGGCAGGGGATGGAAGTTATGGGAGGGGTGGAAAGGTGGTGCTAGCGATGGCAGATACATCAAGATTCGCCTATCATGAGCTTCAAGTTCGTTTTGAAAGTACCCAGTGTGGGCAGGCGTGCAATGTTCTCCTGGAGGGAGTTGAACCACAGCGGTGCACGGTATGCAAAGGACCTTTGTCCTTGAGATGTTTGACATTTCGGAGTTAGGAAGGACTGGTGTTCAGAGTTACAGGTATGCCATGGATTATTGCTGGGTACCAGAAGCTGTTGGACCCCTGGCAGTAGCTAACCAAGGCAGATCTTTTTGGTCAGAAGGCAGGCTTGATACTTTAGTTGGCCATTGAGACTTTGTTGAGTACAATTTTTATGCGCCGGAGAGCAGTATCTGTGGCAGAACCTTATATAGGCAGCCAGTAGTCCACCAGGAAACACACAGAACTGTGAACAGCTATGCTGAGGGCTACAGGGGAGAGGCTATGCTTGTGATGATAAAGTAGCCCTATGCGCTTGTTGATAGCTTTGGCCATGTTGTCAATGTGGAGAGTATAGGAGAGCAAGTTGTCAATAGTGATACCGAGGTATTTAAAGTGTTGAGCAAGTTAAAGTGAAACCCCACTACTATTGCATACTGATAGTGAGTAGTTTTTGTGTTTGTTTAGAGAGGTGGAAAACAGCACGGTTTTTGTTTTCTTGTAGTTCATTATCAATTTATGCCAGAGAACTATAGACCCATCTCTATACAGCAGTGAGTTGGTCAACTAGGAGGGCATGATTGACCATACTGAAGGCTTTTGTTAAATCGATACAGGTTGCCCCAGCAAGCTGTCCAAGATCGAGAGATTTAATGGATGAAGCCCGCGAATTCCAGGAGGGCTGTAGTGGTGCTGTGCCCTGCCCTAAAGCCATGCTGCTTAGGGCATAGGAGCTTATGTTTTTCCAGGTATTCGACACGTTGGTCCGCGATGATTCATTCCAGGGCCTTCGAGAGTGGTGGGAGTATAGAAATGGGTCTATAGTTCTTGGGCAGTTATCGGAATTCAGTTTCAGCCAGCTGGATTTCATCCAGTTCTGGATTTCTGCGAGGCAGCTGTTAAAGACCGAGACTGCACTAACCTAGTCAGGTGCGAAAGACATGTAGAGCTGGGTATTGTCTGCATAACAGGGAAGCCTCAGCCCATACCGTCAGTGAAAGCCATGCTGCTCAGGGCATAGGAGCTTATGTTTGTCCAGGTATTCGACAAGTTGGTCCATGACCAGTTAAACATGTACCCCCTGGAGGGCAGGAGAGGGAGGGAGACTTGAGTGAAACTTAAGTATCTGAGAAGAATAAACAGGGTAGACATCAGCAACTATTTAGGTTTAAGGAGGGGTCCACTACTAGAGGCCATAACAATAAACTGGGGGGGGGGTTTAAAAGGGACATAACAAAGTGCTACTTCATGGAAAGGGTGATAGGAAAATGGAACCAACTACCACAGGAGCTGGCCAGTGTCGAGATGGTTACAAATTTCAACAGCGCATGGGATACATACATGAGGTTGGTGAAAATGATGGTGGGGAAGGGGTAAATGGACAAATGGGATTAACCAGGTGGAACTATAAGATGGAAGCGCCACATAAGACCTGCCAGTGCTAGATCGATGCGGACTTAGGTAGGAATGGGGCAGACTAGACATTTCTCTGTTTCTATGTAAGCCATTATGCTGGAACTCATTCTCCCTGCCCTGTGGGGTCCCTTAGGGCTCAGTGCTCTCCCCAATGTTGTTTGCAGTGTATGTGTCGTCTCTAGGAGACACTGTAAGATGGTATGGGATGAGGTTTCACTGTCATGCAGATGATACCCGGCTCTACCTGTCTTTTGCACCCGACCAGGCTAGCGCAGTCTCAGTCTTTAATAGTTGCCTCGCAGAAATCCAGAACTGGATGAAATCCAACTGGCTGAAATTGAATTCTGATAAGACTGAAGTGCAGGTCGTGGATCCAGGTCTCCGGATGGGGGGGTTGGTGGCAAGGCTTCCTTCTGGGCTTTTGCTCAGGAGCAGTCAGCTGCCTTCCTCTGAGTGGGTGCGAAACCTGGGGGTGATCCTTGATAGGCTGACACTGGGTTCACAGGTGGATGCAGTAGTCATGCCTTCATTTTACCATCTTAGGAAAATTGCTCAGGTCAAGCACTTTGTTCCATCTGGAGACCTTCCAACGCTGATCCATGCCTTTGTGACCTCACACCTAGACTACTGCAACTCCCTTTACCTAGAGCTTCCAGGGGTTGATATCCGCTGCTTGCAGCTGGTGCAGAACGCTGCGGCGTGGCTGTTGACTGGGGCTCCTCATTCAAGCCACATCACTCCTGTGCTGTGCGAACTGCACTGGTTGCCCATTCAGTGGTGGATCACCTTTAAGGTCAATCTTCTGACCTTCAAAGTCCTACATGGAATTGGCCCAGGCTACCTGCAAGAGCTCCTGGTTCCTTACTGTCCCGGCCGCCCACTCTGCTTAGCTGACGAGGGGTTGTTAGAGAATCCCAGGGTATAGTTGAATAGAAAAAATTACTCACCTTAGTAATTATGTTTCTTCTAATGGAGTCTTGTTGTATTCTGACTACTGCAGTTAGCCCCAACACTCGAACTGCCCTGGAGAGAAGAGAGTTAATTTTCTATGCAGAGCGTAGAACGTTAAGCTCGAGCTCAGTTCAAACCTCCGTCTGCTGCACTCTGAAGCACAACCGTCATATTCTTATGAGCTAATACGAACCAACTACTATGTGGAAATTGTTAAATTTTTACTAGCCAAATGGCAACCAAATATTTTGGATCCCCAAAAGACTCAAGTCAAGAAATCCAAAATCAAAAACCAGGTAGTGAACAACTTAAGATTGTTAAATTAATATTATACGCCCCCCCCCCCGAAAGGAGGGAGTGCCCAAATGCACCCCTGGGTTGCAACACTGCACCTGCCAGCCCACTTCCCAAAAACAGGTTCTGAGAGGGGAGGCAGGTTAGAATACAGTAAGACTCCATTAGAAGAAACATGATTACTAAGGTGAGTAATTTTTTCTTCAAACCACATGAAGTCTTGCTGTATTCTGACTATTGCAGACTACCAAGCAGTACCTCCATGGAGGAGGGAATCAAACCTACCTTGGGAAAAGGCTCTGCAGTACTGCTATATCAAACCAAGCATCACTTCTCGCCTGGATGTCCAGGGAGTAATGTTTGGTAAATGTATGGACTGTTTTCCAGGTGGCTGCTTTACATACCTCTAGCAAAGGAATATCCCTGGCCACAGCCAGGGAAGCAGCTGTACCTCTAGTCGAATTAGCCCTCAGACCTGAGGGAGGTATTTTGCCTAGCTTCTCACAGCAGAATTGAATACAAGAGACAATCCACCTGGCAATAGTTCTCTTAGTGGCAGGTCTGCCCTTCCCCACTTCCCCATAAGTGAGAAACAACTGGAGGGAGTCAAACCTGTGAGCCTTAGTACGCTCAATGTAGTAACTAAGGGCTCTTTTAACATCCAAACTGTGTAAACTTCTTTCTCCTGAAGAAGAGTGATCAGTGAAGAACACAGGGAGAGAGACAGATTGGTTCAGATGAAAATCTGAAACCACTTTAGGTAAAAACCTCCTGTTAGTTCTAAGGACCACCTTATCTCTATGGAAAGAGATAAAATCAGGCTCCACTGACAGAGCTTGCAATTCACTGATACGCCCGACAGGAACACAGTTTTCCAAGTCAAGTACTTAAGCTCTGCTGAAGACAAAGGCTCAAAAGGGGGTTGCATAAGCTGAGCAATGCAAACATTAAGATCCCAAGCAGGGGTAGGATCCCTAAAGGGGGGGATTGGTATGAAGCAATCCCTTGAAAAATTTACAGCATACAGGGTGAGATGACAGTGAGGAAGGCTTTCCCCACTGACAGAAAAGCAGAAACAGCTGACAAATGTACTTTGAAAGTAGCTGGTCTGAGGCCTAGGCCATTAAGATGAACCATATAATCTAGAACTGTAGACAATTCAGCAGTATCTGGGGATACAGTATATGCTTCTTGGAACACCAAATGCTGAATCTTTTCCATTTGGAGTTATACGTTTTTCTAGTGGCAGGCTTTCGAGATGCTTTGAGAATATCCAGAATCCCTTGGAACAGATGCAAATCTGCATACTCTAACTCTTCAAGAGCCATGCCTTGAGATTGAGAGACCGAAGATTGGGGTACCAAATCCTCCCCTGAGAGGAGGTTAACTGGTTGTAATTCCTGGGAAGAGACAGGGGAAGATGGACTGCTAGGGACAGCAGCAGGGGGTACCAAGGCTGTCTCGCCCGGTCTGGAGCAATCAGAATCACTTTGCAGGGTTGTGACCTTACCTTGACCAGAACCTTGAACAGTAGAGGAAAGGCATATAGAAATCCCCCCCCCCCAGTTCAAAATCAGAGCATCCAGAGGGACTGAACCCAAGACTGGGGGTCTGCAACAAAACAGAGGAAGTTGGTGATTGTCTGGGGCTGCAAAGAGATCCATCTCTGGTGTGCCCCACCTGGAAAAAATCACTTTCAGCACCGGAGGGTCCAAGAACCATTTGTGATGGCCCTGGGAGATCCTGCTCAATGCATCTGCTAGCCTGGAAGGTGGACTGCTATCAGAGAGGTCTGCAGAGAATAAGCTAGGGACCACAATTTCATGGCTTCCGTGCACAAGGCCGTGGACAGAGTGCCTCTCTGCTTGTTGATGTACCAGATAGTGGTGGTGGTGTTCTCTGTCCTGACCTGAACCACCTTGTTCTGCACCGACTGAGAGACAGCTTGCAGGGCCAGAAAGACCACCCTGAGTTCCAAGAGATTGATATGAAGAAGGGATTCCTGAGGGAACCACAGTCCCTGGGCTGCGAGAGCCCTCAGATGGGTTCTCCACCCCAACAGAGAAGCATCCATGGTTAGGACCACAGAGTGAGACTGACTGATGAATGGGGCTACTTGTCTGAGGTTGCCCTGATCCTGCCACCATTGGAGAGCCTGGATCAGAGTATGAGTCACTGGAATTAGTTTGGTTAGAGAATCTTTCTTCTGAGACCAAAAGGCCCTCAGTGAAACTGTATGTCCCTCATCTGAAATCTGGACCCTTGGACCACTGCTGTAGAAGCTGCCATGTGGCCGAGAAGCTGAAGGAAGTGCCTTGCTGGCAGAGAGACCAGAAGGTGGAATGAAGACGCCAGCTCTACAATAGCTCTTGCCCTTTCCAGGGAAGAAAAGCTCTTGCTTTGACTGTATCCAACTCTGCACCTATGACGGTGAGGAGCTGTACTGGCTCGAGAACTGTCTTGGGAAGACTGAGAAGGAATCCTAGAGAAGTGAGCGCTTGCTGAGTCACTTGCAGGTCTGACTTGACTTGGTCTGGGGACTGACCCACAATGAGCCAGTCGTCCAGGTATGGAAATATGGAAATATTCTTCTTTCTTAAAAAGGCCACTACTACTGCTAAGCATTCTGTGAATACACTTGGAGCTGATATCAGGCCAAAGGGCATAGCTTTGAACTGATAATGGCCTGAAAGCAATTCGAACCTGAGGTACTTTCTGTGGGAGCACCTGATGGGAATATGAATGTAGGCATCTTTTAAATCCAGGGAGGCTAGCCAGTCCCCTGGCCTTAGAGAGGGAAGGATTATTACCAGAGTCACCATTTTGAATTTTGGTTTTAAAAGATGTTTGTTCCGGTATCTTAAGTCTAGAATGGGTCACCATTCCCCTGTCTTTTTTGGGGTAAGAAAGTACCTGGAGTACAGACCTTTGCCCCTGTGCAATGTAGGAACTCTCTCTACAGCTTTTAGAGTCACTAGACATGAAACCTCTGCCTCTAGGGCAACGGTTTCAGAGATGCTTGCAGGTGGAAAAGATCTGGCCCTCAGCTTTGAAAATTTCTTGAAGCTGAGAACCAGACCCTGGCTTACCACCTCCAGGACCCACTTGTCTGAGCTAACAGACATCCAGTCCTGGAAGAATTAAGCCAGTCTGCCTCCTACAGGAATGGGGGAGTCGACCCGGGCTGACACATCAGGGTGTCTGCTTGGCAGGAGCCCTAGGTTGAAGGGTGGATGCAGCCCGGCTCATCCCCCTTCTGCCTCTCTATCTGAAGAACCCCCTCTGAGGAAAAAGAGAAGAGGCCTGTGCTTCATAGAAAGGCCTATGAAAAAGCCTGCCCCCAGCTTGCTGTCTTTGAGGAGTTGCCTTCCTTTCCTTGGCCTGTGCACTCCTATAGGTGGTCCTATATTCATCCATCTTTTTCATGCAATTCTCTGTCTGCTCCCCAAACAGAGAACTACCCACCACAGGGAAATCCATGGCCTTAGCCTGGGTGTCCTGTGAGAGGCTAGTACATCTGAGCCAAGCCATTCTCTGAAGAGCCACAGATGTAGCCATGACTCTAGGTGACACATCACTGGAGTCCACAGCAACATGGAACTGTACCTTAGATGCCTCAATCCCATCAGCAGCCACCCCCTCCAGCTCCGAGGCTAGCTGGGGGGAGGCCTGCGTAGCCAGTGCAAGTACAATGTCCCACCTAGACTTCTGATACCTGGCTGCATAGGCCATATAATTAGCCTGCCTGAGTCCCAAGGCAGATGCCATGTACTGTTTCTTTGCCATGGCATCCAGCTTCCTAGAGTCTTTATCTGGGGGGTTTGAAGCCAAGGGTATATTAGCCTTATCACAGGCTGAAGTCTGCACAACCCCAACATGGCTGCAATGTTGATACACCTGATAAGGTGTACCTTTTGTCCATCCTTCTGTCAACAGGAGGTACAGAATTTGGAGTTTTTAAAATCTTTTATGTCTGTTTCCCAAAAGACTTATGAAGGGGAAAGACAGTCTCTTGTACTCTGGGATGTCCATCATCTCCACATAATCAGGTTCCTCTATGGCTTCTTCCACAGGGAGCTGGAGGGTTTCTGCCACTTTCCTGTAAAACATGTAGTGGGAAGGGGACTCAGAAAGCCTAGGAGGGGAAACACCAGAGATGTCCAGTTCAATGGGCTCATCCAGACCTTCCACACCATCGTCATCATCAACATCATAATCATCTTCATCCCCCTCCAAATCCGGTTCATAAAAATCTTCAGAGGCATAACCTTGAACCGGAGGAACCAACCGAACCGAGCGCCTGCCAGAAGGCGCCGGACCAGATGGAACCGGGTGAAGCAATTCTACAATCCTTATCGCTTTGGCAATCTCTTCGGCGGTCGGATAATGGGTCTCTGGATCCAAACCGGACGATTTTTCTTTTGTCTTCTTGTAGGAACCGATCCCTCAGGATTGGGTCTCCTCTTGCCTGAAGAAGTATCACCCTGGTCAGAGGGCACTCCCTCTTGTTCGTTCGGAACTGAACCAGGCTGGCCATCCGAGTCAGTGGACTTCTCAGCCTCCTTATCCCTAAGACTACCTAATCTTTTTTCCAGGGTAGACTTAGGGAAATTTTTACAGATTTGGCAGTCTGAACCGAGGTGGTCAAACCCCAGACAGTAAACACAAGTGGTGTTGGGATCAGCCTTAGCAAAGACCTCCCCACACACACTGCAGTGTTGAAACCCAGTGGGCCCGGTTTTTCTTTTGCGTTTCTCAGAGATAGCCATCCTAACCACAAACTTACCCTTTTTGTGGCAAACAACCAGGCAAGACACCCTTATCAGTTTCTAACCATGTCACAGGTACTGGAAAAAAAAACACAAGAAAATGCGTTTTTTTTAAAAACGGTAAGGACCAGTAACCACAATCTAAGTTTAGAAACAAAGACAGAATATGTAATTCACTAAACAGCCGGTTCAGCCGAACCGGTCGAAAAAATAAATTTTTACAGTTTCCACAAGTTACTATGTCTAGTTCACTACCTAGTACTTACTGTACCACAGACAGAGATCTGAACCAAAACTTGTGAAAAAATAATTGGTAAAACCGAGGACTTTGACTTTCGAACCGCGAGCAAAAGAGAAATCTCTGGAGCAACCATTCAAGTTAGGCGGAGTAAAGTATCTGACAGTTGTGCTTCAGAGTGCAGCAGACGGAGGTTTGAACCAAGCTCGAGCTCAACGTTCTATGCTCTGCATAGAAAATTAACCCTCCTCTCTCCAGGGCAGTTCGAGTGCTGGGGCTAACTGCAATAGTCAGAACACAGCAAGACTTCATGTGGTTTGAACATCTGATTCTCGTACTTTTATGTTCATAGCCCCAACCCTGTAGAATTCTCTACCATGTCAGATTCGAGAGTGCCAGACTGTGGGGAGCTTTAAGACAGCCCTGAAGACCTATTTGTTCTGCCAGGCCTTTGGCGATTCCCTATAATTTCCTGCCCTCATCTGTTTTATAGTTTAGTTTGGAATAGGCTGGTTATTGTTTTATCTGTTTTAACTGTTTTAAGGCTTTGTACAGCACTTTGCTTTGAGATATTGCACTTATAAATAAAGTTTATTATTATTTACAACATTCGTGTAGAATATAAGAGCATATACATAAAATAGTACTATACAATTTGTTAGAGTTCTAACAGTACAAGAGATATGTTAAGAACGATAAAATGATGAAATATCTCTTTGCACAGTGTCATCACAGAATACAAACACAGACACTCCAAGCTCAGCAGTGTTGTGTACTGTATAGCAGAATATCATATGAAAGAGTTAAAACCTGCCTATGTAAGGACAAGACAGAACCACTGCTCTAAGGTTTACAACTGGGAGAATTGCAGATCCTTTCCTCCCAACTTTGCCTTAACTTCTCGGCATGTGGTCAGTAATAACAGTCCATCACTTTGGGGACTCAGCAGTCGTGCTGTGGCCTGCTGTACCTCATAGTCCCCTGCTTGTACTCCTATTGAAAGCCTGATGTCCAGCCATGCTCTGGTCACTCCACCATCCACATGGATCTCTGCCCAAAGGATTTAGTGGTGGTCATGATCCGGCATGGTTTGAAGAGCTGACTGGTTATGATCAAACTGCATGTATACCTGGCCTCTTTGTGTATAGGGCCTGGTATGTAATAGTATTCTGCAGACCAGTTAGCTGGATACTTGTAGTGCAGGGACTGTGTGCAGACAAACAAACAGTAATTAAGCACTCTACAACATGAAAAGAACATCAGTGGTGCAGGAAGAACGCCAGCCAAGCTTCTTTCAGCTACAGGCTACAACACTTTTGTAATACTGTCAGCAGAGTTCCCATAGCTAACTGCAAATGTTCCTTATTTTTCTAATTTTTAAATGTTTTTCTTCTGTACAGTCACTGGACTGATAGGGAGGACATAGATGCCTACAGGAAAGAACAGTTATGTAAGAACTTAATGTAACAGTAGATCTTTAAGAGAATATCTTTCATCAGGTCACACCTATGGAACTCAACTGTTAGGCACTAGGATCCCACAGAA
This sequence comes from Neoceratodus forsteri, assembly GCA_016271365.2. NCBI lineage: Eukaryota > Metazoa > Chordata > Ceratodontiformes > Ceratodontidae > Neoceratodus > Neoceratodus forsteri. Next base: position 1,089,229,253 of record CM057455.1, read on the forward strand.
GCTTTTCTGTAGCAGTCTACTAGGGGTCGCCATGCCAAAGTCACTCTCTGGCATCACATACCTTATATATGCATGGGCAACCCCACTCCCTCCTCAGTTCTTTTCCCCCAGAGACTGAAGAGCGAAGTCTCCCCTGAGGGGCCAAGGAGAGAGAAGAGGTGCCCAGAAAAAAAAAGGCTGGAGTATTAAGACAGACAGTAAAGAAACAAAGACACAAGGGAGATGGAGGGTGGGATGGCATGACCTGATACATAGATACATAGACAGTGTCGGCAGATAAGGGCCCATGGGCTACCCAGTCTGCCCATTTGAGCTTGTAAGTTCAGTTTATGTTTTCCTAGAAGTCTGTTGCCCCTAACCCCTGGCCTCCAGAATTCCTTTATGTCTATCCCATGCATTCTTAAATCCCGTGATTGCTTCAGCCCCCACCACTTCTCTGGCAGGGTGTTCCACTTGTCCACCACCCGTTCTGTGAAGAAATTCTTTCTCATGTTTCCTCTGAATCGTCCTCCCTCCAACTTCATCCCATGCCCTCTAGTCCTGGAACATCTTTTTCGCTAAAAATAGTGTATTCCTGCACCCTGTTCCTCCTGTAAGATACTTGTATGTCTCTATCATGTCCCTCTCTCCTCCTCTCCTCCAGGGAGTACATGTTCAGTTCCTTCAACCTGTCTTCATAGGACTTGTGATGCAATCCATGCACCATCTTTGTTGCCCTCCTCTGAACCTTCTCTACCCTGTCTATGTCTTACGTAGGTATGGCCTCCAGAACTGTACACTGTACCCAGGTGGGGCCTCACTAGTGTCTTGTATAGTGGAATTATGACCTCCCTTTTCCTGCTGGTGATGCCCCTGCCTATACATCCCAGCATCCTATTTGCTTTACCTGCTGCCTTGTCACACAGTTTCCCTACCTTGAGGTCATCAGAGATGATAACCCCAAGATCTCTTTCCTGCTTGGTGCATGCTATATCCTCACCCCCAACTGGTTTTTGTGCCCCATATGCATTATCTTGCACTTCCTTGGATTGAATTTCAACTGCCAAACCCCTGACCATTCTTAAAGTTTCTACAGGTCCCTTCTCATTTTGTCTACACCCTCTGGTGTGTCTACTCTGTTACAGAGCTTTGTGTCATCAGCGAACAGTGAAATTCTGCCTTCTAGGTCCTGCGCAATGTCACTGATGAAGGTGTTGAATAGGACCAGTCCCAGCATTGATCCCTGTGGTACCCCACTGGTCACTCTTCCCTCTGTGGAGTGACAGCCATTGACCACCACCCTCTGTGTCCTGCCACCCAGCAAGTTACCTACCCACCACACTACTGTACTGCCCACACCCATATTCCCCAGTTTGTGTAATAGTCTTCTATGTGGCACAGTGTCAAAGGCCTTGCTGAAGTCCAGACAGGCCATGTCCACTGCCCTCCCGATCCACCTCCCTAGTCACCCAGTCAAAAAATTCAACGAGGTTGGTCTGACATGACCTCCTCTGGTGAAACCATGCTGCCTTGGGTCCTGTAGTCCATTGACAACCAGATGTTCCACCAATCTCTCCTTCAGTAGTGCTTCCATGATCTTCCCCACTACCGAGGCGAGGCTGACTGGTCTGTAGTTCCCTGCTTCCTCTTTGTTCCCACTTTTGTATAAGGGGACTACATCTGCTATCCTCCAGTCTTTGGGTACCTCCCCTGTTTCCAGTGATCTGCTAAACAGGATAGCCAGAGGTTCAGCCACCACCCTCTTAGTTCTTTAAGGACCCTGGGCACCCATCTGGCCCCATTGCTTTATCAACTCTTATTACTTCCAGTTCCTTCAGGACCCTTTCTCGTGTAAAGGGACTTGTGTCCATTTCTGCACCATTCTCACCTCTTGTACCCTTCAGACCCATTACCCTCCTCTTCCTCAGTAAAGACTGAGCAGAAATACCTGTTCAATATGTCAGCTTTACTGTTGTCATCCTCCAGCGCCCCATCCTCCCCTTCAGTCTCACTATCCCTCCCTTTGTCTTTTCTTTTTCCTTACGTGCCTGTAAAGGTTTTGTCCCTCTACCCATTGATTTTGCAATGTGTTCTTCTGTCTGAGCTTTGGCTTCCTTACTGACCTCCTGCCTCCCTTTGCTTCTCCTGGTACTTCTCCCTATCCCCTTCTGCCTGTGTCTTTTTGTATTGCCTGAATGCAATCTTTTTGGCTTTCACTTTCTTTGCTACCTCTTTGGAAAACCATAATGGTCTCCTCTTCCTTTTCCTCTTGCTAACCTGCTTAATGCATAATTCTGTTGTTCTTGTAATCCTCATTTTAAATACTGCCCACTGTTCCTCAACCCGATTCCTGTCCCATTCCCCTTAATGCCTCTTTCAAGTATCTCCCAATTTTCCCAAAGTCTGCCCCCCTAAAATCCAGGATACGTGTTTTTGTGTGGTTTGGTTCTGCTCTTTCTGTGATTTCAAACCACAATGACTGGTAGTCACTGTTCCCCAGGTGCTCCCCCACTGTTACCCCCATCACACTGTCCCTGTTTGTGAGCACAAGGTCCAGTATTGCCTTCTGCCGAGTTGGTTCCATGACCAGTTGCTTGAGGAAGGCACCCTGAAGGGAGTCCAGGATAAATCTGCTCCTAGTTGATGCTGCTGCTGCTGGGATGCTCCAGTCCACGTCTGGAATATTGAAGTCTCCAACCAGTACTACCGCACCCTTGTCTGCCATCCTTTGGATGGCTAGCATCAGCTCCCTATCTGTTTCTTCCTCCTGGGCTGGTGGTCTATAGACCACACCTGTGCGGATGGCTGTCCCCATTTTCCTTTCCAGCTTAACCCACAGTCCCTCTCCCCCATTTTGTTCCTCCTGGATCTCTGTGGCCCTTATGTCATTTTTCACATACAGTGCCACTACTCCTCCCTTCCTGCCTGCTCTGTCTCTTCTGAATATGTTGTAGCCAGGTATGGCCATCTCCCAGTCGTGGTTATCATTACACCAGGTTTCAGTGATGTCCACAATGTCCAGGTCTGACTGCACCATGACAGCCTCCAGATCTTCCATCTTGTTGCTAAGGCTCCTGGCATTTGCACACATGGCTTTCCATGATTTGACCTCCCTAGACTGTTTCGCTGTTCTACTCCAGGCCCTTCCTTGGTTGTCCTTTATCCCTGGTTCTCCTTGCTGTCTGCCCTTCTGCTGAATTTTGCCCCTTTTCTGCCTATCCACCTCTTGGGCACTAATCTCCATCTTTTGCACACTGCTTTGCAGAGACAGCCACTCCTCTGGTTCACTGGTTCCACTGCTAGCTGTGGGGGGTGAGCAAGTAGGTACCCTCCTTGCTGGCCTGCCACCCCCTTTGCTAGTTTAAATGCTTGTCAATGTAGCATTTAAACTTATTATTGAGTGCTTGATTCTCCTCCAGGATGGATGCAGGCTGTCAGGCTTGAACAAACCTCCATCCCTCCAGGTGAGTCCCCAGTCACCAATGAATCCAAACCCTTCCTCACAGCACCAGTTCTTCAACCATGAGTTAAAGTTCCTGGTGCATGCATTCCTACGCTCTCCCTTGCCTCTCTCAGGAAGTACTTCTGAGAAAGTGACAGAAGTAGCTACTTGCTTGAGACTCCTCCCCAATTTCCTAAACTCTTCCTGAACTTCCTTTGGCTCCCCATTTGCCAGGTCATTAGTACCTAGGTGGATAATGACATCCAGCTCACCCTCCGTCTTGCCTTCCCAGTGATCCCCAGGATCTTCCTTCCATCCCTCCATGCCGTGGCACCTCACCTCCCTGTCCTCCCCTCCTGTGTTCCTAGCTGGATCCTCTTATGATGGAGTCTCCCACCAGGATTCGCTTCCTCCTCCTATGGGGTCCACTGCTTTCCCCGTTGAGGTCACCTCCTTGGCTAACCTCCACATCCTTTCCTTCCACTTCTCTGGGTACCTCTATTTGGTTGTCCTCGTTTTCCAGTGTGGCATATGAGTTCTTGAGTGGAATAGGATCTGGGATGTGCCTCTGCCTGACCGCTCTAACCCTCCCTGAGCCCACTGTCATCCAAGTGCTCCTCGTTCTCGGCATCCTTTGAGGCAGTTGCATTGGACTGGGTGGTCTCTGGATAGGGGTGATGGTACTCCTGACCCAGTTTACTTCCGCTCTGAGTCTGGCTACCTCATCCCGCAGTCCAGAGAGATGCATGCAGATAGGGCAGCACCTCATTGTCCAGAAGGTCTGCCTGAAATATGGCTGCCCCACAGCCACTGCATTGCACCACTCCCCACATTATACTGCAATTATACTGCTATTCCACTACTTGTCTGCTACTGAAGCTCTCCTAGTTCTCTTTTTATTAATTTACTGTCCTAAAAATCCTGCCACTGATCCTCAGATAATTTTCTTCAGAAAAAAAAAGAAGAAAAGAAACCAATAAATAAATAAATGAGTCAAAACACTTGTGCTGAGGGTGGGCTTCTTCCCCCTTATGCCCCTCCTACTTCACACCCCTTACTACCCTGTGTTTAGCTCCTGTCAATTAGATTTAACAGGGCATACAATTAAGAGTTGGGGGAAGGGGAAGACAACAAAGAAAGTACAGTGTCACTAAAAGCCCACAATCTAAGTTTAAAGGAAAAATAGCAATTACCAGTTACTCTAAAGCACTGAATTGAATATATTTCCTTCCTTCCCCTTCTGGCTTCTTCTGAGAAAATAAAACTCACTTGCTACCTCAACTCTGCCTAAGCCCCACCTCCAGTTATCACGTAGCTGAGGTCAGAGGCCAGACAATTTACACCCCTCACCCAACTACAGGGCAGTCAGACAAGCCAAGATAAAATTTGCAGCAATTAAAGACAGCACAGAATTACACCACCACTATGTTTTAAATTTTCAACAGCCCAAAAACAATGCTAAGTAAAGACAACAAAGAAAGTACAGTGTCACTAAAAGCCCACAATCTAAGTTTAAAAGAAAAATAGCAATTACCAGTTACTCTAAAGCACTGAATTGAATATGCTTCCTTCCTTCCCCTTCTGGCTACTTCTGAGAAAATGAAAGAGATTCCCTTGAAGATCTACTGTTATGGTAAGTTCTTACATAACTGTTCTATCTCCTTCGGGGATATCTCTCATCAGTTCACACCTATGGAACGAGTCCCAAGCAGTACTGACAGCGAGACAGTCTAGGTGGCAGGAGGCCAGGGGGCCTGAGAAAGAATGCCCTGAAGCACGGCATGGCCCAAAGCCTGCCCTCCCTCTAGAGGCAATGCCTAGACTGTAGTGGTTGGTGAGAGAGTGGACAGCACTCCAAGTGGCAGTCGCGCAAAAGTCAGCTGCTGACACAGTCCTGAAACAGGCAACAGAAGTGGCCATGCTTCTAGAGGGGGAGTATTTTAGAAGACTGAAACTCGGAATCCCGACAACCAGGATCCCGAGCCCGGCATCCCGATGTGGCTATTGCCCGATGGACCGCCATCCCAACCGTGGAAAGCCCGACAGTGGAACTTGCCACAACATGGAGTTGATTATAATATTTTCGGGGGGGGGGAGTGGAGGCGGAGCCCCCCACCAGCCTACAGACACAGCATAAGTCCAGCGTTGGGCTTTCAGTGGTCAGAATGGTGGTCCGTCAGGCAATCGCCGCATCAGGATGTCGGGCTTAGGATCCTGGGTGTTGGGATTGTCAGTGTTGAGATTCCATAATATATCCTCTGGAGGAATGGACACACACAACCTTATGAAGTTCCTTTCCGTACTCCCTATAACAGAAAGTAACGCAAAGTGGAAGAAGCAGACTGGCGTGCTTTGACAGAGTACTGAAGGCCAGCATCAGACAAGGACAAAAAGGTACTTTGGAACTCAGTTCATCAGACACGTAAAAAGAGTCCTAATGGAGGGAAGAGGCCCAGATGTCCAAATGCTGCCATTCATAGCCCCAGTGGAGGGTTCCTGGCAGCCACTAGGACATCAGCCACTTTCTGAGATACCCCAAACCAGGCAGTGGTATGTTTTCTGGAGCCAGGCATGCAGGCGGAGGAATCTGAGATTCGGAGGAACCAAGGTCCCCAAGCCTGAATCAACAGGTCCCGGCAAAGGGGCAGAGGAACTGGAAGACTAATGCCAATTGCTGCAGTAACAGAAATCAAATTTAGTGAGGCCAGAATGGCGCCACCAGGATTAGAGTGGCCCCCTCCATTTGGAGATGGATGAGGACTCTCTGGATCAGAGGGAAAAAAGGAAAGGAGTAGAGAAACCTCCCACTCCCAGAGAGGGACGTGTCTAACTAGAAAATTCCAGGCCCTGGATCTAGCAAGCAGAAACGTGGCAGGTGTGCATTGAGCAGGGATGCAAAAAGGATCAACCCTGGATGACCCCATCTGTCGAACTGATCTTCTGCGACTGAGGCCAACAGCATCCACTCATGCATTCTGGACTGCAATCGGCTGAGACAGCCCACCAGAACGTTTTATAATAATAAATAACAAACTTTATTTATACAGCGCTTTTCAAAATATATCAAAGTGCTGTACAAAAAGCAATAATAAAATCAGAAAGAATTAAAACATGATTCCATAGTTTCATATTCCAGAAAAAAAACAGTTCCATCAGTTATAAGATAGCACCGAATGCCAGTTGAAACACATGTGTCTTAAAGGCAGTCTTGAAGCTCTCCACTGTCAGGCGCTCATGAACCTGACGAGGCAGAGAATTCTATAGGGTAGGGGCCACAAATGAAAATGCCCCAGCACCAGATGTTTTTAGTCGAACCCTGGGGATCTCCAACAATCCCTCGCCAGTCAACGAAGCGGTCGGAGGGGGCAGTAAGGATGCAGGAGATCTTGCAGGTAGCCCAGTCCCAGTCCGTGTAGTGCTTTATAGGTCAGCAAGCTGACCTTAATCTTACCTTAATCTGCCACTGAACTGGCAATCAGTGCAGTTCACACAGCACAGGCGTAACATGACTGAATGGGGATGATCCAGACAAAAGCCTTGCTGCAGCGCTCTGCACCAGCTGCAAGCGGTGGATATCAACCCCTGGAAGCCCTAGGTACAGGGAGTTACAGTAATCAAGGCAAGAGGTTACAAATGCGTGAATCAAAGCTGGCAAGTCACCGGACAGAATTAGGTGCTTAATCTGGGAGATATTCCTCAGATGGAAAAAAGAGGACTAGACAGCAGACACCTGAGCACTAAGTGTCACACCGTTATCAAGAATTACCCCCAGATTTCGCACCTGTTCGGAGGTCGTTAACTGGGACCCTCCAAGCCAAAGACCTGAAGGGCAACCTGTCCCCGACCTCTCTATCTGGCGACTAGGATCACCCACCAACACCTCTGTCTTGTCGGAATTGAGCTTCAACCAGCTGGAATTCATCCAGTCCTGGATTTCTGCAAGGCAGTTATTAAAGACCGAGATTGCACTATCCTGGTCAGGTGCAAAGGAGAGGTACAGCTGTGTGTCACCTGCATAACAATGAAATGTCTGCCTGTACCGTCGCACAATGTCTCCCAATGGCAGCATATATACAGAGAACAACATGGGGGACAGCACGGAGCCTTGCGGTACCTCACAAGACAGAGGGAAAGCCTCGGAGGAATAAACCCCCAAAACCACCCTCTGTGATCTAAAACCATCTCAAGACTGTACCAGACAGGCCACAGATGGCACGCAGGCAATCCAGCAGCACCCCATGGCCCACAGTGTCAAAAGCTGAAGACAGAGATCCAGAAATACCAAGGTGGTGCGGGATCTCTGATCTCTCACAATCAGGAGATCATTGAGCACCCAAACCAGAGCAGTCTCGGTACTATGCCTTTTATGAAATCCGGACTGGAGAGGATTGTAGATGTCATGGATGGCAAGATGGTTCTCCAACTGTAGGGCCACGACCTTCTCAATAACCTTCCCCGCAAAGGAAAGATTAGAGATCGGACAGTAGTTGGCGGGACAGTCTGGGTCAAGTGAGGATTTCCTAAGAAGAGGAGTCACCACTGCTTCCTTTAGGGAGCAAGGAAACTCACCCGTCTCCAGTGAACACCAGACTATTTCCGCCAGGACCAGGCTGATGACATCACGGTCACCTGGAACATGTACTGCTGATAGATGCAGACTGTGTTCTTGACCCAGTACCAAACTCTCAGCGTCTCCCGACACAGGGGGGTAGGAGTGGGTTCCCCTTTGATTGTTGATACAGTACACCATACTGAGGTTGTCCGACTGCACCAGCAGGGGACTCGGGAGAAGATGATCCTGGAACACCTGCAAGGCATAGAGAACTGCCCTCAATTCTACAATGTTCACAAAGAGGAAGACCTCCATCCTGGACTGGGATCCTTGGGTTTTCCGTGCACAGATCCCATTGGACTTTCGGAGTCCACTAGGGAATCCTCATATGCAGCCTGGCCAAAGGAACCATACCAATGTCTACGACCACGAGGCCCAGCAATCTCAGGAAGGTTCTGGTGGAGACATATCTGCTCTGAGCTGCGAGGCAGGCCTGAGCCATCAGGCCCACCATTCCGATTGGGGCCAGGAAGACCTCACCTTCAGAAGAGTCTAGAACAGCCCCTATGTACTGCAACCACTGAGACAGAGTCAGGACAGACTAAGACAGACATTGGTATGCCCAGGGATAGGAACAACTGCAAGGTACAGTGCAGAGACTGCAACTGGTGGTCCTTGGACAGTGCCCTCAACAGCCAGACATTGAGGAATGGGAACAGATACAAGCCCTCCAGCCCAAGAGCCGCTGCCACCTACTAAGCATTTGGTAAAGACCCATGGCACAAGGGATACGTTAAAACTGAACTGGTAGTTCTTCCTCTGGAACTGGAACCTGATGTACTTGCTGTGCTGAGGGCAAACCATGATATGCAGATAGACGTCCTGCATGTCCAGGGAGCACAATCAAGCCTCCTGCTACAGCGGTGGTGGGAAATCTTGCAGACTGAGTATCCGGGAACCTTATGTACTGGATGTAAAGGTTATGATCCTTGAGGTCTAGAATGGGCTGAAGATCTCCGGTTCATGCGGGGACCAGAAAGAACAGAGTAGAACCCTCTGTTCCTCTGCCTTTTGGGCATGGGCAATGGCTCTATGGCCTGTTGCACAACAAAGTGGGCACCTCCTCCCTCAGCACTGGGACATGGTTCAGAGGGTAAGAGGACGGAACAGGTGGGGGCTCTGGAATCTGCTCCAGAAGTTCCAGAGTGTGCCTGTGCTGGACCAACTGCAGAAGTGATGGTTCCACACGGCGCAGGGGGAGGGAGAACTGACCTCTGACCATCCCCTACTAGCTTGGGGCAGGAGGAGGGGGGCCAGCAAGGAAGCGTGCTGAAAAAGGCCCTGCAGCCAGGGCTGCACCCCCTCCTCTGGGGCTTTTGGAAGGGACACCTGTGATGAAGGAGGGGGAGGGTAAGGCTGGACTGGCCTGGCATTTACCCTGGGGCCGGAGCCTTGAGCCAGCCATAGAAGAGACTGCATGAAAAGACGACTCAGGCCTACTCCTGGGCTGAGTGTGATAGAGGTAATGGACAAACCTAATGACTCTGCCTAAGACCCCAAGAGCATTAATGATACAGTGATCAGGGCCAAAAAGGTTTGAAGCCTACAAAGGGCACAGTGAGGACTGTCTGCTGGATGTCATTAACAAAGACCAAACCCTCAGCTAGGAATGGTGTCTAGACAGATGTCCATGGCAGCCGCCTGGGTAGTAGTGTCTGCTATGTCATAAATAGCTCTAAGGATGTGTCTGCTGACATCTTCAGTGACCTGAAGTACCTTAAGGCGCTCCTGCCTTTGGGAACCCTCAGGAAGGGCCTGTGCAGTGTCCTTGCCCTTCTTCCAAAGGGTATTCTGGTATTTGCCCATATGAGATAAAGAGTTGGAATGACTGAGGCCTAGGGTGACGGAAGCAAAGGTCTACTTGCTCCAAAGGTCTATCCCCAGAGACTCCCTATCTGAAGGGAGAGAACTAAGGTGATTGGGCACCTTAGAGCTGTCATGGGCAGTCTTTAATACCACTGGATCTATTTCAGGCTGGGATGCACAGCAGGGCAACCCCTGCAGCATCTGATGGAGCTTGCTGACCTGTCTGGACCTAGCTAGGTCCAAGTTAGGCCTATGCCAGGCCACCAGGACAGAATCCTACAGGTCAGGAATTAGTGGAGGAATGACTCTGAGAGGAGGCTCTGGGATCGCCCAAAAAGTCCAGCAAGCTTCTCTTCTGAATGTCCTCCACCCATCTGGAACTCCATGGTGACAGGCAGGTACTTTATGATATGGTAAAACATGGGGTCCTCGGGGAAATCGAGGGGTATGCTCAACTGTGTCCTCACAGCTGGAAAAGATTGTGGACCCCTCAGAGGAATTCTCTGCCCCCATATCCTCCCCTCTCCTTCTTCATCAGAGAGGACCAAAAGTGGGCGGTACTTCTCCTCGATGATGCCCCACTCCAAGGCTGGGGCCGACGACCAGGGCACTGAAGGCTCCAAGGAAGGCACAGGGTGTGAAGGCTGAAGTGGCGTTGATGCCATGGTAATGCCTGAAGGCAAATGTGAGGAAAGCCCAGGCTTTGGGGTGAGCTGCTGGACCAAGGCTGAAGTAATGGAGGCAAGCACAGAATTGAGGACGACAGGCAGATAGGTAATCACTACCGACACAGGAATCTATGGAGCAAACAGGGAACTGAGCTTTGACAACAAGCCGCCTGAAGTGCCCAACGTTGGGGTGCCTAGAGGATCTGTAAGCAGTAGTGGTGGGGTGGACCTCCTGGGCATGGAAGGGATCATAAAGGCTGGGGTCTGATAAGGTAGAGGAAGAGGACCTGCCTCGGAGTGCCACACAACCCTATACTGGAACAGTCGCCGACTGCAAAGAGCCGATGGTGTGCAGACCCAGGAGAAGGCACCATGGTGAGGTCGATGGCGGGTGGATATGGTGCCGTCATAACTGGGCGGGATGGAGAGGGATCGACCCCTGCTCCCTTGACAGCCAACCGACCATGCAAAGTTGGAGAAGCCCAGCACCCATGGACCTGTGATGAACAAGAGTTCTCGACAGCAGGGCTGAGACTGACGACCGTGGAGGTTATCGACCCTAAACCAGCTGTGTGAAAACTGCCTGCCGCAGACCAAAAATAGCTGAAGAAGCAGCCTATCCCACGCCCCTGGAACTTGTGTTGCATGGGGTCGCTCAGTGGGGATAAGGCCGATGACCCTCCACCAGTCTACGAAGGCTGGAGGAGCACTCTGCCAGGTGGGGCCTGAGAGACGCAAAGGCCAGCACAGCAGGAAATGTCAGAGATGAAGCAACCAACAAGGGAGCTCCTGGAAGCAAAACAGAGAGGTCCAGCAGGGACCGGGAGCTCCTTCGAGGTGGGGGCAGGCCTAACGGTCCTCACCCTAGCAAAGAAATGAAATCCGTGAAGGCCTGCCCCAGGCTGAGAAGGCTTGAAGACCAAGAAACAAGTTGGTGACTGCAGAATAGAGAGAACCCTGGAGAGCCCCGCTCCGATTCAGCTACTGGACGATCCAGGGAGGAGGGACAGCAGAACATCCCCAAGGTGTCACCGAGAGGCCGCAGGCGAAAAAGGAGGAGGCTGGGCCTGAGGCAGTCAGTGCTGCATCCCAGGGCACAGCAGACGGGAATCACCATACATTGCGTAGAAAACAATGGGAAAGGAGAAAAGATGTCTGAGCAAAGGGAAATAAAATAAATAAAAAAAAAAACTCTAGGCAGTCGACTGAACGGTGAAGCTTCTGCAGAGCCCGTGTAAAGAGGTCAAAGGCGGGAAAAGAACGGAGGAGGGAATGGGGCCGCCCATGCATATATAGTGTATGTGACGTCAGAGAGTGACGTCGGCATGAGCAGCCCCTAGTAAACTGCTATAGAAAAGCTTCCGTGGGATTCTAGCACCGGACGGCTAAGTTCCATAGGTGTGACCTGATGAAAATGGTATGGGATTTGTACGCTGTTTGGAGGTCAGGATGGTCAGTCACCACGTGTTCTGTGGTGAATCACTTGTGTAATTACACTTCATTTACAGTATATACAGTATTTTTGACAGTTTCTGTGCATATCACTTGTAGGTTTATCTTTGTCACCAGGATTTGCTGTTTTTTTGCTGTGGATGGTGTGGTGCTGTGATTTTGTTCGTCTCTGTTACAGTAGGTAGGTGTTCTGGATAGCTGATTTCTAATTTTTTTTTAAAAAGCATTTTAGAAGGGCATCTTTTACTTAGCATCCAGGTGTTGCCAAGTAAATTGCAGTTACATAAAAACTTACTGTAACAGTAGATCTTCGGAGAGAGGTTCCTGCAGTAGGTCTTCACATACAGGACTGCACCCCCTGGCATCAGGTCCACACGGCAAACTTGTAGATAGCAATCATCAGCGGGGACTGCCCCCGATGAGGCGGCGTGACGTCAGCCCAACTATAAAAGGGGCGGTCCCGCACCCGCTCTCCAGGTCTTTTCCAACGGAGACCTATAGATAGGTAAGAAGAAAACCAGAGTGAATACTCCTCAGACCCTGCTTCCACTCTAGTCCCGAAGGGCTAGATAGGGTGGAAAATAAGGATAAAACATCCAAAAACCGGGGGAAGGAGGGTGGGAAACTAGACCTACTGCAGGAACCTCTCTCAAAGATCTACTGTTACGGTAAGTACTTACGTAACTGTAATATCTTACTTCAAGAGGGTTCCTGCAGTAGGTCTTCACATATAGGACTGAATACCAAGCAGTCCCAAAGAAAAGCAAAAAACACAGGTGCCTCTGGGAGGAGGAGAAGTCACCATGAGGAATCATGACAGGAGGCCTTGCAAGACTGCAAGACCAAAGCCAGTTCTGCACCGAGAGGCAATGGCCAGACTGTAATGCTTAGAGAAGGTGTGAACAGACGACCATGTGGCCGCAGCAGATCTCTGCCGTGGACACATTCCTAAAAAAAGGCAGTGGAGGTCGCCACGCTATGGGTGGAGTGGCCTTTGACTGCCCCCGGAAGGGACTTCCCATATTTCGTATACAAAAAATGGATGCAGTTAGCTAGCCATCGAGAGATGGTCTGCTTGGAAATAGCCTTGCCCTGGCACTGAGGGGCAAAGGCTATGAACAGTTGGCTAGATTTCCTAACCTCTTTAGTCCTGTTCGTATAGTACCTCAGGATCCGGTGCACATCAAGGGTGTGCAGAAGGTGTTCCCCCTGTTGAAAAAATGTGTATAGTACACTGGTAATTCCGCCCTCTGGGTCAAAGTGGTTTCCGAAACTACTTTGGGCAAAAAAGAAGGATTAGTCCGAAGGACCACCCGATCCTTATGAAAAATCAAATAAGGTTCTTTACAGACGAACGCCTGTAATTCAGAAACCCTTCTGGCCGAAGTAACTGCGACTAAGAATAAGGTCTTTCAGAAAAGGAAGCGTAAGTCCTGGAAGAAGCTGGTTCAAACGGGGGTAAGGTCAGCTTCTTGAGCATGAAATTCAGATCCCAGGGAGGACAAGGATTCCGGATTGGAGGTTTCAAATGAAGGATGCCTTTAAAAAAATGTTTTGGCAACCTCCAGCTGAGCAAGGTTTTGCCCTCCGCTGGAAGGTGGTAGGCCGACACCGCAGAAAGGTGGACCTTAATGGAGGAATAGCTAAGGCCCGCTTCGGACAGGTGTGCGAGGTACTCTAGAACCTGGGAAGCCGAGCACGAAAATGGATCCCAGCTCCTTGCTTGGGCCCATATCGAGAATCTCTTCCACTGCATAGCGTAAGTAGATCTGGTGGAGGGTTTTCTGGCCTCCACTAGAATATGCTCAACCTGCAAAGAAACCACATAGCGAGAAATCGCTATGTCCACAGGTGCCACACATGAAGGTGGAGAGACTGAAGGCTCGGATGCACCAGGGTGCCCTGCTCCTGAGTCAGAAGGTCGTGGGAAATGGGCAGAGGAACCGGGTGTTCCAGTGCCAATTGTTGCAGAAGAGGGTACTAAATTTGGCGTGACCAAAGAGGGGCAATCAGGATTGCATGAGCCCTCTCTTGCTGGAAGTTTCACCAGAACCTTCTGAATGACAGGAAAGGTAGGAAAGACATACAGAAACCTCCCTGTCCATTAAACAGACAGCGCGTCTTGCCAAAAAGCGCCATGCCTGGGAACGAGCGAGCAGAAGACGGGTAGTTTTGCGTTGTACGGGGAGGCGAACAGATCTATCTCTGGCTGACCCCATCGAAGAAAGAGTTCTTTCGACTACCTCTGACTTTAGCTCCCACTCGTGGGCCCTGGCCACTGATCGATTGAGACTGTCCGCCAGGATGTTGGTGACACCCAGAACGTGGACTGCTGTCAAGTAAAGACTGTGCTGAATTGCCCAGTACCACACCCTCATAGTTTCTCTGCAAAGAGGATATGACCAGGTTCCTCCATGTTTGTTTAGGTACCAGACAGTGGACGTGTTGTCTGTCTGGACTAAAAGGGATCCCGGAACCAGAAGCGACTGGAATGCCTGAAGAGCATAAAGAACCACCCTATTCTCCAGAACACTGATGTACAGCATCAGCTCCTGATCGGACCAAGACCCTTGTGTCTTGTGGGTCCCCAGATGGGCTCCTCAGCCCAGATCTGAGGCGTCTGTGGTGAAAATTTGGATTGGAACTGCAGGATGGAAAGAAATTCCCTTTGATAGGTTTGAGAGATCTTGCCACCAGCAAAGATCTCTGAAGGCTGTTGGAGATCATGACTTTTTGGTTCATGTTGTCCGTCCTCTGGTCCCATTGGACTCGAAGAGACCATTGGGTGACCCTCATGTGAAGCCTGTCCATGGAAACTGTTGAAATGGTGGCGGCCATCAGTTCCAATAGACGAAGCACCGAGTGTGTGGGATCCATCGGCCCTGTGCCATGAGAGTGGCCTGAGAAGCTAAGGTCTCTGCCCGATCCGATGGCAGGAAAGCCTTGTCCTGAACTGTGTCTAGTACAGCTCCAATGAACTGGAGCCTCTGGGATGGTACTAGCTGGAACTTGGGAAAACTGACTGTAATGCTCAGAGAAGCAAACAAGCTCAGAGTGAAAGACAGACTCTTTCAGGCTGGTAGGAGAGGGTGCTGCGAGGAGCCAGTCGTCCAGGTACGGGAAGGCATAAATGTCCTGACGGCGTAAAAACGCTGCCACCACTGCTAGACATTTGGTGAACACTCTGGGGACCGAAGAAAGGCCAAAAGGAAGTGCCCTGAATTGGAAATGCTTCTCCATGAAGACAAAACGGAGAAAAAGGCGGTGGGCCGGGAGGATAGGAATATGCAGGTAAGCATCCTGCATGTCCAGGGAGCACAGCCAAGAATTGGGGTGGAGCAGGGGAAGGAGCCCCCGAAGGGTCAACATATGAAACTTCTTGTACTCGATGAAGACGTTTAGTGTGCTGAGGTCCAGGATCAGTCTCAGGTCACCCGTTTTCTTCGGAACCAGGAAGAAGTGGGAGTAAAATCCCCTTCCTATTTGGTTTGACGGGACAGGTTCTATGCCCTCTTTAGAAGGAGCACCTGGATCGCCTGAGAAGCTATGGGGACCTGATCCCAAGGATAGAAGGACCGTCTCAGTGGCTGAGGGCTGGAATTTTGCTGAATTCTATCGAATGACCTCGCTGGATGAGCTGAAGCACCCAAGTTTCTGTAGTGACAAACCTCCAACCGTCCAGGTGGAGGCCAAACCTCCCTCCGACCGGTTCCTCCTGTGTTACCGGAGGAAGCGGAAGGAGGGGAAAGGAGTCAGGATGCCGAGGGGAGGGGAGCTTTTGCCCCAGAGGCCTGTTTGGGAAATTTGGCCCGTGGGATTTGAGCTCCAGATCCAGGTGCGCGCTTCTTTGCTTGGCGCTTGGCCTGTGATTTGTTTCACCTTCTTTGGCGGTGAAAAGGCAGCTTTTTCTGGCCCGTCTTATATAAGAAGCGGACATCCCGCAAGGAGCGTCCGCTTTCCTGCAGCCCAGTAATAATATCTTTAGCATTGCCGCCAAAGAGGATGGAACCCCTGAAAGGGGCATCCAGAAGAGAGGACTGCACATCATGCGCCAGTCCCGCTATACGGAGCCAGGAGAGGCAACAGAGGCAGATCCCCGTGGCTGCCGCTCTAGCCACCGAGTCTGAGTTGTAAGTCGCCCGAAGGGCATGATGACACTAGGATTTCCCCATCCTAACTTTGTCCAACAACTTCTTTCTCAGGGTTTCATCCTGAACCTCTTAGAGGTCCCTTTCCAAATCCAAAAGAGAAGCTTTTTGAAAGGCGACCATGTGCGAGACGTAATTTAGGAAGCATATCGCACAAGAGGAAGAAGAGCATATTTTATGCCCGAATTGGTAGAGTTGACGTGAGTCCTTATCAGGTGGTGAAGAGCTCAAATGTTTGGGCTGGGCTGAATGGTCATGAGCGGCCGTGATGACCATGGATTCAGCCTTAGGATGGGAGTTAAGGTGAGATATCCCTTCCGGGGGGTAATAGGTGCGGTCAGTTTTGCATGAGACTGCTAGTATGGAGGACGGTTGTTGCCAGACTGTGGTCACAAGGTCCTCATGGGGCCCCATCCATGGAGGAAAGGGGATAGGGTCCGAGGTGGCCAGATCCAGGTGCTCCGCAAGGCGTTTTCTTTGTGGATCAACTTCTTTGGATGGCCATCCGCCATCCGCTTGAATTGAACGCAATAAATCTCTGAAAGAGGGGCCCTCCAGAGGCGACTTTGGAAAGTCTTTCGGAGGGACCTCTATGAGAGACCTAGGCTCCGACCCATCCGTTTTGGAGTCGGTGTCAGAGGGCTCGGAGCCACTAGGCACTGAAGGGTCTGGTTTCTTGGTGCCAACCATGATAGAGGTCGACGCTCTGGCCCAAGGAGGCAGTGGAGAGGCGACCCTGGGGTTGGGTGCTTCCCGCACCGGCTGTCTTAACTCTGACTAAAGTTGCGCTCTAGCCTCTTTCCTCCAAAGAGGGACAGACTTGTGGTCCGGTACCAGAGGAGTGGGGGGGGGGCTGGTAACGGATACCCCGGGTACTGAGGATAGTGCCAAGATGGGTAATACGAAGAGTACCTGGGATAACCCGGCGTGGGGTATCCTGGAGTAGAATATCCTGGCATCGAGAAGGATGACGTCGGATAACCCAGCGTCTGGTAACCTGGCATCGGGAACCCCAGCATCAGGTAGCCCGGCGATGGAGGCACCTGGCCCGGCGTGGGGTACTGAGTGACCGACGGGGAGGCCGCCTGAAGGTGGGAGAGAGGGTTCAGGGACTAGGAACCCAGTCAAAGGACCCGCAGGGGGCGGTGCCGTAGTGCCAGGAGGTGGCATCAGATCCTGGAGCGCGCCCGAAGAGCCAGAGGGTGGAGGCTCCACAATAGGATCCTCGGTCGGCAGCGGAAACTTGTCCAGCGACGGCAGAAGGCCTGGCGGTGGGGGGGGACTCGAGGGGCCCCCGACGGCAGGTCCGAGTGCGGTCTTGCTAAGGCAAAAAGCAAAGGATCGGGTGGCAAGTCTCTGGGGTGAAGAACCCTAAGAGACGACGGGTGGACTTGTCCCTCACTCTGTCCGACATTGGGGGCCAAACTGGAGCCCAACAGGAGAGTTGATGGATCTGGACAGGCGTTGTAGGAGCCGGCGTCTGAAACAGTAGATCCGGCCAGGCTAGAGACGGCTGGAAGGCCACCGCTAGTCTGATCAGCGGAGCCCGCGCGCGCCCTTCACTGGAGGTGAGGGGTGACTTATCAGCAGGACAAGGCGATGAAATTACCACCTCTAAAGAGGTTACCCCCGGCCGCCCGCTCACCTCGACAGGAGGGGGCCCGGCCCAAAGAGGCATACGGGGTGCCCCAAAAAGTACTCACAGTTGCAGGCCTCTCGTGTGGTGACGGACTCCGGTCCCGGCGCTTCTCTTTACTTTTCTTCTTTTTCGGGGCCGGTGACGACGACCTTTCCCTGAGTTTTTGGAGCTCCTTTTCCATAGACACTAAACGTCGGGTCAGAACATGGGCCTCGAGGGACTGCTTGCGCCTGGTTCTGGTTGTCTGGTTGAAGGCTTGAGAGATGGAACACTCCTGGACTTCGTGCTTTGAACCTAGGCAAAGGAGGCAGCGGGAATGGATTTGAGCGCTGTACTTAGAGCAATTTTTCTTCTGTCTAGAAGACATCAATTTGAAGAAAAATTTGAGAGAAATTTAAGTAAGAGGTGAAGGAAACTTCGACAAAATACAATGCGGATGTTGGATTGCTGTTCTGACACGAGCAGAACGTTACTGAGGTGACGGTGGGAAAGAACTGGAGAGCAGGCTCGGGACTGCCCCTTTTATAGTCGGGCTGATATCACGCTGTCCTGACATTGGGGGCGGTCCCCGCTGATGATTGCTATCTACAAGTTTGCCATGTGGACCTGACGCCAGGGGGCGCAGTCCTATATGTGAAGACCTACTACAGGAACCCTCTCGCAGTAAGATCAAATGTTTTGGTATATTGTTTTGGTTCTGATTCTGGTTCTGTTATAGTAACCCACTAAGTTCTAGAATACTAAGGAAAAAATTATTCACTGCAGTAATGTTAGTTTCTTCTTACGGGATCCATCAGTAAAGCTTTATAACTGCGTCACCCCACTGGATTAAGCTGTCCCAGAGACAGAACGTACGCTAATTATAGAACTTTAGAATTGGAGCTGTGTTTCAACTCTGCACTATGGTCACGCTCCCCCCAACAAACCAACGACAGATTTGTTTCTAAATCTAGGAGAGCTGTGACCACTAAACTAGCAAAATGACTACCATTTTTTTGGTTAAAATTAACAAAAATAGTAATCAAGTAAAAGCAGACATAAAAAACATATTGGAAACTTTTTGAGATCTGACTACTTAACAACTGTAAATGCGCTATAACAAGTAATGTTCAAGTCAATGAAGAGAGAAATGGATTCTTGTATGAGCCTATTTTTAGGTTCTGGAAGGGGAGGCAGGGTAAGGGATTGGAACCTTACTGATGGATCCCTTAAGAAGACACATTACTACAGTGAAAAGGAAATTACGTATCTACCGTAATTGTTGATCTTCTTGGATGAAGTCTCCACCATTCACACTAATGGGACTATGTTGGAGGTGCTAGGACCCAACGGGAGCCAAAATCCTTCAGAAGGACCAGTGCCAAGGTAGGACTGCGCATACAGAGCACTGCAAGGCTGGCTTGCGCCCATATAGGCAATCTCAGCATCGACCCTCCAACTGCCTCAGTACCTTTTTGACCGAGGGCGTGCAGCGTAAACTAAACTAGGAAACTAACCTAATCCAGACATAAAATAGTCCGTATGACCTGTGTAAGAAGGGTCAACCTAACAATGTCTTCACAGCCTAAGCCAACGAGGGAGTGAAGACCAGAAACAGAGTGAGTGAGCTCGGGGAGTGGTGGGTGGGCATGTGAATGAGTGGTGGAGACTTCGTCCAAGAAAATCAACAATTACGGCAGGTACATAATTTCTATATCTTTCTGGATTAAAAGTCTCCACCACTGATTCCGCCATCAAGTAGCAATGGTGAAGGCCTGCAACCAACCATGCCGAAATGCATCTGATGGCAACAGGCTGATCCAGCCGGGGCCATGCTGAACACTACAATGAGTTGCTTGGATTTGCGAATGTCTTTTGTTCTGACGATGTAGAATCGCACAACCCTCTTGACATCCAGGGAGTGAAGGGTGCACGCCCCTTCATTCTGGAAGTTGGCAAAATAGGTCGGAAGGACCAATAGCTGGTTACGGTGAAATTCCAAGACCACCTTGGTAGGAATTTGGAGTGAGTCCTAAGAAACACCATGTCCTTGTGAAATACAGTGTAAGGGGGTCTGTGACCAAGGCATGTATTTCAGTGACTCTGTGAGCAGAGGTAATGGCCACTAGGAAGGCAGCCTTCCAGGTCAGAAACTTCAAGTTGCAGGTCGCTAGAGGCTCGATGGGCTTATGGGTGAGCAGGTCTAGCACAAGGTTGATATCCCACGTGGCCACTAGTTTCCTGCCCGGGGGCCTAGAATGTAGGATGCCTTTGAGGAATCTCTTGACGAGTGGTAATTGAGCCAGTGACATATTCTGCACTGGTTTATGGTAGGCGGAAATTACACAAAGGTGTATCCTTACTGTCGAGCATTGCAGTCCTGCATTTGACAGGTCTAAGAGGTACTCCCAACACTTTATTTTGTGGGCAACCAAAAGGGTCCAGGCTGGACTTTGCATACCAAATGGAAAAACGCTTCCACTTTGCTGTGTAAGTTTTCCTAGTTGAGGGCTTATGCACCACCAAGAGGATTTCTGAGATTCTTGGGGAGACATTAAACCTACCCACCTCTTATCTCCTCAGGAGCCAGGCGTGGAGATGGAGGGAATGCAGGTTGGGACGGACCAGGGGTCCCTGTGTCATGAGGTCCAATCGTAGAGGAAGCAGCCCCGGAGGGACTTCCAACAACTTGCTTGATCAATGGAAACCATATCTAACAAGGCCAGAAAGGGGCAATGAGAATCATCCTGCCTCCCTGTGCCTCCAGTTTGAGCAGCACCCTCTCAATTAATGGAAGAGGTGGAAATGCATACAGAAAGTGTCTTGTCCACCACAGTCTAAATGCATCCTGACAGAAAACGCCAGGTTCTGGATTTCTGGAGCAGAATAGAGGCAGTTTTGCGTTGAGTGGGGATGCAAAAAGGTCCAGGTGCAGACTGCCCCGCTCATCGAATGGCAACTGTACAACGTCTGGAGTGAGCGACCATTCGTGTGGATCCACCTCTGTTCTGCTAAGGTGATCTGCTAGATTGTTCTGAATTCCTGGCAGGTAGACTACCTGAATGAAGGCGTCGCATTCGAGGCACCATTCCCACACCCTCGTGGCCTCCCAGCATAGAGGGTATGAGTGGGCTCCACCCCGCTTATTGATGTAAATACATCACAGCCTTGTCCATCTGAAGAATTACTTTGTGACAGAGGACATGCTCCAGAGCTCAGACAGTGCATAGGACAGCTCTCATCTCCAAGACATTTATATGTAGATGAGACTCCTCCTGGCTACACACTCCTTGAGTGTGAAGGTCCTGACAGGGCCCCCCCAACCGATCAGAGATGCATCGGTGGTGATGGTGATCTGAGATTCCAGAGGGGCAAAGGGCAGACCTTGAAGAAGCTTGTCTTCCTGTGTCCACCATGCCAGGGACCTCGTTAGGGGCTCAGTCACTTTTATGCAGAAGGACTGCGGGTGTGTGGTTGGCGATCACTGAGTGCTAAGCATCCACTGTGTGGTCCTTACATGTAGCCGGGCTAGAGGCACCGTGAAGACGGACTACGCCATGCGACCCAACATCCACTGCATTGAGAGAGAGCTCGAACCGTGTTATTCTCCCTGATGTAGCAAGTCATCTGGTGAATGTTGTTCCTCTTGCTCTCTGGAAGGAAAGCCCTCACCCTGGAGGTGTCCAGGAGGGCTCCTATGAAGGAAAGCTGTTGGGAAGGCTGAAGCTGTAATTTTTCCAAGCTCAGAAACACCCCCATGGAAGTGAGGAACTTGGAAGCTGTGGAGATTGCTTCCTGTGTCCCCTGTCTGGATGGGCTCGCCAGGAGCCAATCGTCCAGGTACAGGTATACTTGAATGCTGAGTTTTCTGAGATGCGTCGTGAGTACTGCAAAGCACTTTGTAAAGACTTGCAGCGCTGAGGAGAGCCCAAAGGGCAGGACTCTGAACTGGTAGTGCTGATGCAGAGCTACAAAAATGGAGGTACTTGTGTGCACTGGAATGTGTTGGTGGGCATCCTGCATGTCCAGGAATGCCAACTAGTCATATTGATGAATCAGCAGAAGTAATATTCCCAGAGAGATCATTGTGAACTTCTCTTTGAACAGGTATTTGTTCAACTTCCTTAGTTCGAGAATTGGGTGCATGCTGCCTGTTTTCTTTGGAATTAGGAAGTAATGGGAGTAGAACTCCATTTTCCATTCTGCCTGTGGAACGACTGCTACTGCCCTGTTTTTCAGAAGGCCCTAAATCTTGGAAGTAAGGAGGTCTGACTGAGCGGTAGACAGGCTGAGCTGCCACTTGGGTGGAAGATCTGGAGGAGTCTGTGTGAAATTGAGAGTATCCCTCTCGTATAATACTGAGGACCCATTTGTACATTGTAATGGATTTCCACTGATTGTAAAACTGAGTCAGGCAGCCTCCCACTGCCGCAGCGGTATCCACCTCGGGCAGTCGAGGTGGGACCTGGGCCGGGTCTTCAGAGGGTGACACTGGGCGCCTTCGGGCCCTGTGCCTGCTGCTGCGTTTTCTTTTGTGGCTGAGGGGCTTGGTTCCTGTGAAAGGCTCCTCCGCCCTTACCTTGAAAGGACTGACTGTTATGAAACTGTCGGCAGTTCCCACCTCTCTGAAGGGCGGCAGGAGCTATTCTGGCTGTTTTAATAGCAGTCCTGGTTTTCTGAGTGGCCTCCAGTGCTTGCTCCACCTGCAGGCTGAACAGATAAACACCATCAAAAGAGGAAGTTCATAACTCTCTGATGAGCATCATTTGAGAAGCCCTAAGGTCCGAGCCAGGAATGCCACCATGTACAAATCCAGGCCGCTGCTGCCCTAGAGGCAGTGTCAAAGGTGTCCACAGCAGCTTTCAGCTGCTGATTGTTTGAGTTTATGCCTCTGGTAATGGTCTGCAGAAGCTTCGCACTGGCGTCAGATTCCAATAGGTTCTCGACTGTTGATTTGAGTGAGTGCCAGAGGGTGTACTCATACTGAGAGAAATGGCCCTGGTGACTAGCAATACACACACACACAAGGTTGCTCCCACAAAAACCCATTTCCCCAAAGTGTTGATCTTACAAGACTCTTTATACATGGGCCAAGCCATGGATTCCTGAAGGAGCACGGCTTTGTCATTCTCTGCAAGCACCACAAGGGCACCCGCAAAAGGCCAGGAAGCTAGGATTGGCCTGTCTTTAGGAGGGGTGTACTTCCTATCTAAAGACTTAGCCACAGAAGGGCTAAGTGCAGGCCTGTCCCATACCAATTGTGAAAGAGTCTCAAAAGAGGGCTGCACTGGTGGAGTTAGGCCTATAGGAATATCAAGGATGTGCAGATATTGCAGATGCAATAGGTTTCCTGGGTCCACAGCAGAAGTCTGAAGGGCTAAGGTGTACCCCATGTTTTTATGCAGAGACTTAAAGGAAAGAACTTTTACCACAGGCTCAGCTGATACAGAGGGATTACTCTTCAGCCTGTAAAATGAGTCCTCATCTATGTCATCCAACAAAAGTAGATCAGGATCAGACTCATCAAGCTCCACCTCTACCCCTTAGGGGTTAGCAAAGACAGGTATAGAGGGAGGGAGTACCAAGGGCGCCACCTCTGTAATTGGCATCGAGGACCCCAGGACCTGACTCGGCCCGGCACCGAACGTAGCAATGGCATCGTACGTGAAGCTGGCACTGGACGAGGAACCGAGGCTCCCCCAACACATTCCCTGAGACACCCAAAGGCTGCGGCACCACCGGAGACTCCCTGCAAGTGCTGAAAGGAGGAGGAGAATGCAGTATCTGTGCCAGCCCCTGCGAAGAAACAGAGTGAGGTGGGAAGGCACAAGGGGTCAACGGCACCAGCACTGAAGAAGGCACCGCGTGCTCATCCTGACCCAATTGGCCTGGCCATGATCCAATAGTCCCTAGGCCTGAAGGCCCAGGCACCGGGTTCGCTGCCAAGGGCAGCCAGGACAGATGCCGAACCCACTGCTCCATAAGGGTGGCCCAATCTCGGAACTGCTCACTGGAAGCCCATCATGGCCACTAAGGACAGAGACCGCAGGAGACCCCACAGGAGTCAGAGTCCACCTACTGCCCCAGCTACAGACGATCCCCATGAAGATGTACCAGAGTGCGACCTCGAGCGGTACCGCTTCTTCTTCAACTGGTGGGAGAAAGAAAAGCTTGAGGTCAAGCAGTGCTGGGTCCCAGATGGTGATCGGGAACATGCCCACTTCTTTTTGTGCTTTCGAGAGGACTGCCCTTCCTCCCAAGCACCGGACTGCCCGTAGTCAGCGGCGGACCAGACCCAGGCCCACTGCCAGAACAGCTTTCAAACGAAGTCTCCCTTCTATCACTTCATGATCAATTCTGTCGATGGCAGGCTGAAAGATTCATTTTTTTTTTTTTTTTTTTAATAAAATGAAAATACTACTACAAGTTAACTAAAACTAACTGAAACTGAATGACTATATCTGCTGTCAAAGACGCAAAGATTTGACTCTGGGTGAGCGACGTCATTCACAGACGTGCACTCAACAGCAGAAAAAAAGGAACTGAGACAGCTGAAGGGTCGACACCGAGACAGTCTATATGAGCATAAGCCAGCCTCGTGGTGCTACGCATGAGCGGTCCTACCTTAGTGCCAGCCCTCCTGAAGATTTTTGGCTCCCACTGGGTCCTAGCGCCTCCATGTAGTCCCATTAGTGTGAATGAGTGGTGGAGACTTTTAGTCCAGGAAGATTAATTTTTTTCTTCTAATCACAGGAATCCATAAGTTTAGCTTCACAACTACAGACTCCATAGTAGTACCTTGGGAAGCTGGTTCCAGAATCTATTTAGGAAAAAGGTTCTACAAGACAACAGTGCCAAAGCTGGCATCCCTTCTGGACTGTATGCCCAGTCATTAGTGTTTTGTGAAGGTGTGTATGGTCTTCCAGGTAGCTGCTTCACAGATGTCTTGACTGGGAATGCCCTTTCCTGTTGCCACAGAGGCAGAAGTGCCCCTTGTAGTGTGTGCCCTTAGGCCTGGGGGGTAACCTGCCAGCTTTCTCGCAACAGAACTGTATTTAGGAGACTATTCAACATATGAGACAGTTCTCCTAGTTGCTGATTTAACTTTTCCTTTTTGTGCCTGCTTTTGTTACTTTTTTCAGCAGTTGAACATATATATATTTGGCAGTCATTTGGCTAGTTTAGTGGACACAGCACCCCCTAGCTTTAAAATGTATCTGGGAGGAAAAAGCTTGCATTGCTAGAAACACACTGCTCTGAACTCCAGGAGGATATGTTCTTGAGTCTCCTGTGTGCTTCAGGTGGGCGCCCCACTCAAAGAGAGGACTTATTTTGTGAGGATGCCTGTTGGGAATTGCTGGAGGAAGGAAATGCCCTCTCTGAGGCTATCCTCTTCCTTCCATCACTCTAGTGCCCTTATCAGAGTTTTTGTGACTGGCACTGGTTTGAATAGAGGATCCAACTTTTGGGACCAGTGGTCCCTTAAGGGGTACTGAATGTCCCTCACCTGGAATCTGGCCCCTAATACCACTGCAACTGAAGCAGCCACTTGTCCCAGAAGCTGCAGAAAATCCCTTATAGGCAGAGTAAAAGATGACTCTGTATCCAATGCCAGATTTACACACTGGTCTCTCATTTTACAGGATCATGACATCACTGTCCTTCCTATTAAAACTTCATCCTTGTTAGCCCATGGCATACAATTTACAGGACAGACCCATGATTGTTCACTCCAACCCCCTGACCTACCTGTCCCAGGGCCCTTTCTGACAGAACCCCAGAAAGTGTTAAAAGACACCACTGTGTGTCATGTTTTGACGGATGACTTAGTCACACATATCAACGAGGGTCAGATGGCAGGGTTTGGAATTATTTTACATTCTGGTGATGACAGTGTGCGCATGGCTAGTAAATGCATAATCGTATATGTACGATTCACAGGCAATGTTAAAACACGCCTGGCAAATAAAATGAAAAGCAGGGAAGCGAGGAGTCTCCTTATTACCACAAATATTTGTGGATGGTTTAAAAATCTGGTAAGTCCTTGAGAAATACACAGCTTGTGCTAAGAGAGGAATACAAAGATTTTTCCTTATGTAAAATAATACCAGCACTCTATGAGAGGGTTAAAGTTCTGCCCCCTTCAAGAAATGTCCTTGAGATAATTACAGAAAGCACTGCAGACACTATGTTTTTGTTATAGATTCTAATTGAATCTGTTCCTCTCTGACTGTACGTATTTGGAAAAAACTAACTTCTGTTCCAATTCTCTGATATTACCTCTGTGAAATACAGAGACTTATTTGTGTACATCACACTAACCTAACCAGTTTAAATACAAACTGTACATTCATAAGGTTCAAGCATATTCTAAAATGTGAACCTTGTGCTCCAAAAGAAGGACCCTCATTTGAGGGCAGTGTATATGTTCCTTAATAAAGGAACTGAGGAATAACTTTCAAAAATAAGACTAAATAAGAAAGTAAAAATGGCATTCACATATCCAGTGATGGCATACTCATTTGGAACATCACTGCTGTAACACTCATGAAATGTTACAGGTAGTTCCTGAACACCTGAGAGTAGATTTTATCTGCTATACCAAGAACATGACACTCCAACTGGTGGACACCAGTGAGTCAATAAAAACCCTAAACAGACTGAAATCCTCTGTCTTGTGGCCACATATGAGAAATGATGTAGAACACTACATTAGTAACTGTTTGATTTGTGCACAAAACAATCCTATACCACCTAGGAAAAATGCATGGTTACCCCAGAGGCAATCAGGCCCCTGGAACAACATCCAGATTGACTACACTGGCCCTATGCCAACCACTAGGAGCAACACAGTCAGAGTGAATGCAAATGTCTTGGTAAACCAACTATTTACCAGGTGGGGTTTCCCCCTAAAAGTAGATTCTGATTACAGAGATCCGGCTTTATAGCCCAAGTAATGCAGGAAGTTCTGGATTTGTTATGGGTAAAACAAAAGTTTCATATCCCTTACCACCCACAGTTATCAGGACAGGTGGAATATGCTAACAGGCAGATCAAAGTTATGGTATAATAAACTTGTTCAGAAAAACCCCAAAGGACTGGGATTCATTATTGCCTTTATTCCTTATGGCAATAAGAGGGGCACCCTCTGCAAGTACACAGTGTACCCTATTTTTGAAATCATGACCGGACGGTTCATGAGACTCCCAGAACATTTTCTTATGGACCTGTGTACCGCCACTGCTGATGTAGCATCAGTAGATAAATGTGTTGAATATCTCAAACAAGACATCCAAAAGGTACACTTGTTTACTGCAAAATGTATGGGCAATGCCAAATAACAGGCCCTATCCCATTGTAAACAAACTCAGTCCAGCAGTCTACCAAGTTAGACTGCCTCACAATAACAGTCATTGACAAATGGCTACATGCCAATCAAATGAACCTGTTTAAAGGGGATTAAACTACTTTTCCATACCCCAGTGGGAGGAATAGTACTAAACTATGTTTTTCTTTTCTCTCTTCTTTCAGGTTCGAGAGAGAGAGAGAGAGAGAGAGAGATGCTTGCTTTTATGCTTATTCTTTTTAAAAGTATGGGTCTTCTTACAAGTCCAAACTGCACATTTTATTGCAGATAAGAACCAGTGACCTAAACGTAAACAGATTATTGAGGCAGAGTACCTCACAAGCCCACATGATTTAATTGCATCCTTTGGAATTCACCCCAAGGTCCTAAAAGACATGTTCATCCTCCAGAAGGGTAGTGAGGCCCTACCGAATGTTATGATCATTGCTTTGGATCAATTCTAGCACCTAAAATTGATCTGGATCCCTGTTTACATGTTATTGATAATCAGGAATTTTGCATCCAAAATTATATGGTAATAAAAGTCATTCGACCTTAAAGGTTTTTACCCAATGATGCCCCATAATTTGTGACACTTAATACTGAGTGCCCAAAACAGAACCCTGGCCCATCCAGTGGTCTAACAGCCACTTCTAAACCACGTACCCTAGTTAATAATGTGCAACTCAATGCACATCCCAGTGATTTTAAACCTCACCTTTTAAACTTGGAATGATTCGTTATATGTTCCACAACAAACATTTCCAACATTCTTTTTTCTTTTAATAATGATGTGGTTGGATACCCTGGCAGCATACCAGGTACTCATTAATGACCCCCTATACAGGGGCTCATAGCACACATGCACTACACATATACACACTTAGGATTTTCACATCCTGACCGCTAGTGATACATTTAATGACTGTAAACCTACCCAAACGCACTAAGCGTTTTGTTTTTGTTTAAAAAAAAAAAACACACAGGTTTAAACTCAGGCCTATTTGGCTCTGACATATCTATTTCAAACAGGGCTGATTTATCCATTATTCAAGCACATACAATATGTTAAAGGGTCATGATAGTATGAAATATAATATCATAACACCCCCCCCCCACATTGCATGGTATACATGGTTTTGCTCATACAGAGTGATTTACATTTACAATATTAAAGGTATTTTTGAAGGGGTTTGACCTGACAAATGGTCATATTAATGAATTATTTTCTGCTCACATTAAGGAAGCAGATGAGCATCGTATAGTTAGGAAAGTCCTTTGCACTGCCTACAACTATTATGTTCATACAACCCTTTGGTTATCTCTTCCGGGATCTGGAATTAGGGCATATCCTTGATCTAATACATGACAGATGTATGACTCAGTAGCATTGCCACATTATGCACTTCTATTGCACGTGTTAACAACTGTTTATTTGAATCTACCACTATTCCCTTGTCAATGGCAAGGAACCTTGGATGTGTCACCACACACCAGTATTGCTCCATGTTTCAAAACTTATTCCTGCACAATCCAGGAAGCCACGTTTGTGACTCTCACAGTGTCATTGCCGCATCTTCATCCGGCAAGATCCATCTCTGATCGTCTGGCAACTGTCCATTCTATTGATCATCTTGATGGGAACTTTTATCGTGAAAGGTTGAAACTACCTCCTTTCCTTGTTTACCATGAGGTCTTGGAATCGTGACCGACTCTGAACATTGAATGTCGTACCTGAAAGGATCACCACCTTTTGCAGATGTGACATCTTCCAACTTGTCTTACCAACTTGTGAATACAGGCCTAATAACTGAAATTAGGCTTCCACTTGTGAACTTTCCAATAAACTGTACTTGATCCAGCCAATTAAGATTCTACAATCAAGCTCACTGTTTTGCATACTATGACGCAAGTCTGGGATGGGGGCAATCCCCTAACTTCAGTAAGAAAAGACTTCTTCATTTGATCTACAATCAAGAAATCCATTTTCTTCACTGCTTGTTTTCCAAGCTTGGCTAGCATCTCATACAAACTGAGTACTGTCATAAACATTTACACTTTGTGCAGCAATGTGATTATCTTCAACTGAACACTGTTGTTGTTCCATTATAAAACTTAATGTGCAATCTAATGCACCCCCTGCTGAGGCCTCTGAAAATACTGCAGCCTCCAGAACATTTGGATCAACCTTTGGAAAATCTAAATGCATCAAATTTGAACTATGAATCTTCAGAGGTTTTTCTGTTGGATTGTGAGATGGGAGCAATTTTGACTTCTACAGTTTGGGGAATTTCCTGAAACTGCAGGCACAAACCTTGACTCGCTACTTCTAGGACCCAGTTCTCCGTGGTGATTTTTGATCATTCGTGTAAGTAGAGAGTCAACTTTTCCCCCATTGGCAATGGATAGGCGACCTGGGCAGAACTGTCAGGGGTTTTTGTTTTAATTGTGACTTAGGGGCTGGGGTTGCGGCTGCACACCTCTCACCCCTTCCACCCCTGCCCCAATAGTAATCTCTTTAGGGTTGATACTCATAAAAGACATAGGGGCCTTGTGTAGTAACCCTTATCCTGGCCTCCACTTCCATAAGGCCTGTAGGAAGGGGAAGCCTTTCTTTTTCAGTGTTGTTTCTATAGGTGGTTTTGTATTCATCCAACTTTTTCATATATGCCTCTGTCTTGTCACCAAGCAGGGAAATTTCCTTCAAAGGAGAACTCTATGGTCTTACTTTGTGTATTTTGGCATAGGATGGTAGCCCAAAGCCAGAAAAACCTCCTTAAAGAAAAACAACAACTGCATGGGCCAGGACCCTTAAAGCAGAGTCTTTGGGGTCCAAGGCCATTGTGGAATTGGTGTTTGGTGGCATCCATTACTGATCTAGCTGTGCCTACCATGTCCTGTTCCAAATCCCCATTTGCTTTCTCACTAAGTGCCGGTACTGAGTTCCATAGTGCCTTCTGGCACTCAGCTGTGTATGCCAAGTAAGCTGCTTGCTCGAGCAGCAAGGAAGCGGTTGTATACCCTTTCTTGGACATGGTATCCTGCTTTCTCAAATCCTTCTCAGGAGGTTGAGCAGAGGAAGGCACCTCAGGCTTCTCACGTGCAGCAACCTGAACCACTCTCTCATGATCAGGGAGCGCATATAGATACTAAACACCATGCCTGTCCACCTATTTCTTTTCTATTTTCTTATCAATGCCAGCAGCTGAAGTAGGTGCCGATATGATTTTGGCAGTGGCTTTCTTGAGAGACTTGTGGATTGGAAGCAGCAACCTTTTTGTGACAGCCAGGCCCATCTTATCCATGAATTCAACCTCCTCTTCATCATCCTCAGCTTCATGGGAGGGAATGTTAAGGGTGTGTACTATTTGCCTAACAAAGAAATAGTGGGATGTATAATCCTCTGAAGACAGGGGAGGATAACTAAATTCTTACTCGAAAGGACCATGTGTTTCTAGAGGTTTTTCATCATTATAGGTTCCAAAATGTATTATATATTTGGATTTTGTTAACCAGGTAGGCCCACTGAGACTAGAAGTCCCTTTTTCAGGGGTGACCTGGAATTAATTGCATAGAGTAGTCAAATACAAATAATAGCACATGGTAATACAGTTTAACCAATAACAGTAACACAGTATGCAAATAGTGATACGAGAATACATTACAATCATTACAAGGTCAAAGTAATTCCGAATATACAGTAAATAAATAAATAAATAAGTCGAAGCAAACAGTACAAACACTGATAAGCGAATAAACTACCATAGTTGCAGAAGTCAAGGCACACAAAACAGACTAGAATATTCAGACACTAAATAGCAACGTGAGCAGGGGTAGCCTCAGCAATACTGAGGAGTATGACTACAATGGGGTCACAGGGGGACTCAGCTAGGATAGGTACAGTGGCAACTCACAAGCAGTATGTTCCTGAGGGAGGCTTTGAAGGAATTGTGACTGGCACAAGTCTTGATGTCAGCCAGGAGGTCATTTCATAGCCAAGGAGCCACAAAGACAAAGGACCTTTTGCGGCATCTGTTGCCGTTCTAGGGACAGTGAGGAATAATTGGGAGAATTATTATATCTTCCTCTTCCACAGGCAGTTAGTGTGGAATCTGAGCTTGGGAGAGTTCGGGGCAGGCATATTCATAAAATTTCCCATAGGCTGGAAATCCTATTAAAACTGCCATGTTTTGGTCATGTCCTCTGCTGACAGCATTTGTCTTGTGTCAACTGTCTGCTCCTTTTCTTTTTCAGGAGTGATGAAGATACATGTTTCTTTCTGTTTTTTCTTTGCAGACACTGTCTTCAGTGCCAGCTCTGAGGCTATTTTACTTTTGCCATCACTGGGCTCAGGGTTCCCCCTTTCGGACACCCTGGGTTCTGGACCATCTTTAACCATGTTTTTCTGATGGCTGTGCAGCATTTTCTTTCTTATATGTCCCCTTTGGAAGGGTCTGCTGCAGTTTCTGAGGGGGAAGAACCCTCATCTGAGCAGTTTACTGTGTCCAGGCAACATGGAGGCAGACTAAGAAGCCATAAAGTCTTTCCTTTTTCTGGCCCTTTTCTTCTGTGTGTTTTAGGACAAAACTGTCATTCTGTCAGAGGCTTGGTAGAGGAGACCAGAAAAAAGGAGTTCTGTGTGACTGGACTTCTCTACTGGGACTAAAGAAGTAGAACTCTTCTACTGGGACCTTTAATTTAGAGTAAAAACAAACAAAAAAAAAATTAGTGTGTTTGTCTCAGTTAGCTAAAGTTGTTATCTGAACAGTTATCTAGGTGTAAATCTCAGGTGGCTGAAGGGGCTTGATTGCTGTGCAGTTTAAATTACTTGTAGAAAGATCTAGTAAGTAGGGGGAGTGGCTTAGCTAGAAGAAAACTAGATTTAAACGCTGCCTTAGAAAGATTCTGTTTGAGGCTTGGCAGAGGACACCAGAAGGAAGGAGTTCTGTGTGACTGGACTTCTCTACTGGGACTAAAGAAGTAGAACTCTTCTAAAAACCTATATCGTCCACCTTCCCACCCAAAGCTAGTTCTACTTTTATAGGCACAGGATTTGGCTGACAACAGGAACTTCCTGTTTGGGAGCAGGAAGTGAGTGATCACAGAGCCACCAAAAACGCACCATCCTAGAAGAGCAAGAGTAGCTCTCCGGCCCCCTCTAGCTGCTGGAGGTCTGCCTCTAAGCAAGAAAGGGGTCTACTGAGAAATATAGGATCTTCTTGTCTCAGAACAGGACAATCAGGAGCTTAAAGGGCACAGAGGCAGAAAGTAAGTAGAGAGAGAAGGGGAAAAAAAAAACAGAGGAAAGAGTAAGGATTACAAACAATAGTGAAGGGGCCAGAAATAAGACATGATGGGAGTGGTGCAGTGCAGTGGCTGTGGAGCAGCAGTCTTCCAGGAGACTTTCTGGAGGATGCGGTGTTGTCCCATCTGCAGGCACCTCTCTCGGCTGAGGGGGGAGGTTGCTCATCTCCAGGCTGAGTTGGCCTGTTCCATCCAGGGACCACCAGGACCACTGCCATTGCCTCAGAGGCTGCCAAGAAAGAGGAGCAGTTGGACCACAGTGGGCTCAGGGAGGGTGAGGGTGGTGGAACAGAGGTGCATCCCTCCAGTTGTACCTCTCCACAATTCCTATGCCATTCTGGCAAAGTGTGGTTCCTCTATGGAGGCACCCACGGTGGAGACCAAGGAGGATGCTGGGAACTTCCACAAAGGAGACCCACAGGAGGGTAACATGGGACCACACAGGGGAAGGAAACAACTCCTGGTGGGGGACTCCACTGTTAGGAAGGTAGAACTGGGAGGAAGGGGAGAGGGAGGTAATGTGCCTGTCTGGTGCCATGGCTTGGAGGGACAGGGAGCGAATCCTCAGGATTGCGCAAGCAGCTGCACAGGGAGGGAGCTGGATGTCATTGTCCACCTAGGGACAAATGACCTGGCTAAGAAAGGGATCAGAGCAGTGCAGGAAGAGTTTGTGGAATTGGGGAGGGCCTTGGACAAGTAGCACGGTAACCTTCTCAAAGGTGCTGCCTGTCTATGGCGACGAGAGCTAGGTGCTCCACACCATGGGATTTAATCAGTGGTTGAAAAACTGGTGCAGAGCTCAGGAGTTGGCTTCATTGGGGACTGGTGGTCCACCTGGAGTGATGCAAGCCTATACTGGCATGATGGGCTGCATCTGTCTAGGAGGGGCACCAGGATCCTAGGTGATAGGTTCTAAATGCTTCATTGTGAAGTATTTAAACTAGCCAAGGAGGCACTGGAAAGGAGCAGGGAAATCCTAGCCCCCCCAAAAAAAAAGTCACGGTAGTAAGTGCAGTAAACACCAACATAGAGATGTTGATAGGGAGAAGGGCAGGGGTAAATGGAGAAAGTGACAAAGGCAAGAAGGACAGGGATGGGGCAAAAAGGAGTAAGGGCAGCAGGAAATGGAGGATGATAAAATAAATAAAAGAATATAAATGAAAAACGCTAAACTGTTCTAGAGGAAGAGTGGAGCTGACTTGGGGGCGACTGCTCTCTTTGGCGAAGAAACAGATCTGACGTTAGGCTGTTGGTGGCAACGTCAACATAGTTCAGAGTCTGAACTTAAATCTAATTCTAAAGTTCTATAATTAGCATACATTCTACCTCTGGGGTAACTCAATCCCAAGGGCTGATGCAGTTGTGAAGCTATACTGATGGATTTTTGGGGTTAGAAAAATGTCTTCGTCAGTCTGGAAATAGAAATGTGTCAGTAATTTGCTTTTAGAATTTGGATCACACATTGGGCCATCTGCTGTACATCCCCCCAAATCAAGGAGGTGGGGGCTAGTGGAGGCTGGGGTAATCGCAACTGCGGTATGCCATCAGGCCTGAGGACTGGGCAGGCAGTAGCAGAGGACAAAAACTTGATAAACAAAATTACAAGATTATTTTCCTATGTTTTTAGCCTCACTGCAAACTGTTAAGTCTGGAAAGGCTCAGTGACACAACAGCAATACTCATGCCATCCACAAAATTATTTTAAAATAGGGATGTTCAGACTGAAAATGGGGATTTGTTCATCCATACTGTAAATACCTTTCTATAATCAAGCAGTCCAGTTACTGGATCATAACTGAATGTTACACAATCCCTTCAACTTCCGTCTGAACAACAACCAGAAATTGCTAAAAGGGACCTTTTTTTTTAAAGTTTCATCTAAAGGGACCCTGTTAGTCTGAAGTATTTTCTGGTTGTATGAATTTTCAGTAAATAATAAACACAATAATAATAAAATTTACTTGTATAAGCGCTTTTCAAATTTCAAGGCGCTGTACAATTCACATAAAAACAAAACACAGTACATACAATATAAAATCAAGAGAGTACCAAAAATGCTTTCCCCCATAAAAAGTCTCAAGTGCTTGCTTAAAACTCCCCACCATCCTGCACTCCCGAAGCTGAATAAATAAAATAATCAAACTATTTAGACTGCGTTGCCTGAGGAAGTGGTATCCTGTAGAACAGTGGACTGCTTCAAAAGGGGATGGGATAGGGTAAGAGGGAGGGTCAGGGGAAGGAGGGGTGGCTGCAGTATAAGGGTTGCTAGCTGTACACTTGAGCAGACTTGATAGATCATAAGGCCTTTATCTACTGGCAAATTCATATGTTCGTATATGTTTTGTCAAGGTGGACTGGAGCACACCCTCCACAACATGTGCTAGGAGTCAGGTGATCCTGGAAGGACTGCGGAGTGGGTTCCTGACTCACGGCATCACTGACCCAACAACAGCTGAGACAATTCTTGATCTGGTGCTCATAAATGGGGAGCATGTATAGGAAATAATGGTCAGTGAGCCACTGGATGGAAGTGACAATTGCATAGTGTTGTTCCAGTTGGATATGGGCAGAGAAAGCATCCCGACTAAGACCACAATCTTGGTGGGCATCAGAGCAGATGTGGGGGTGGAACAAAAGTGGTCCATCATTAAGGAAGGAAAACTGGCTGCCACAGATGAGTGTGTTATTTACTTTTTTAATGAGTACTAGGATTACAAATTCCTTTGAACCAGAAGTTCATTTACAAAGGTTCCACATCAGCATAACATTGCAAAAACAAACAGCTGAGAATATAATACAAAGATAAATTGGCATAAAAATACAGTAACAGAAAATTTGTGTGGTGCAGGCAATATGGGACAGGTATACATAAGCCTAGCATAAAGATACAATAGGGGCGTGAGATGAGGAGAAACCCTAATAGTGAAAGGAGAGGAGGGGGGTTAGTTAGGCAGTCAGGTGATGACATTGTCGAAAGTGTTATGACCACAAAAGTGCTAGGGGGGCTGGAAGGAAGAGCAGAGGAGGGGACCTGAGGAGGGGTGTGGTAGGAGTGGGTTCAAGGGGAGGGACAGAGGAGGAACAAGGAGGTGCCTATGAGCTGGGAGTTAGGGAGAGAAAAGGGAGTGGAGAGGGGAGAGGCGGAAGGAGGGTGGGGGATGGGGAAAAGGAAGGAGGCCGGGGAGGCAGGAGAGACACACAGGAGAAGGGGGTGAGACAGGAACGTGGAGTGTGGTGGGAGGGTGGAGTGAGAAGAAAAATTTAGGAGTGAAAGGAGCCATGGTAGAGAGAGGGTGGTGGAGAACCACCAACCTAAGTGAAGCAGTCACATTTGCTAAGATCACAAAGGTGTTGGCAAAGTTTATGTTTGTATGGGCCCAGCTTGTTCTGATCTGCAATTTCAGGAAGAAGGCTATTTATAAGCGATGGGGCCCTGTTATAGAAGGCACATTGGGCCTGGGAGGTACAGCAGAAATGTACGATATATGATGACCTGAGGTAACTGTGCATGAAGTGTGAATTAGGCATGCGTTGCAGGGGGTGTAAGGCTAAGGCAGATTTTCTTTGCCAAAAGGCAGGACTGATATGCAAGTCTTCTATGAAGATTGAGCCAATTAGAGTGCTTGTAGAGATCACAGGAATGTGTACGCTTACCTGCCCTCAAGACAAGTCTACAGCACTTGTTAAGAGCAGTCCTGATTTATTTTAGGGTGGTATCAGCAGCAGCACCATAGAAGACTAGCCCATGGTCAATAATGGACAATATGGAGCTAGTTAAAGCTGTGAGCATGACATCATTGGTCAAGCATTGACAATGGCAGTAGAGGATCCCTATTCTCAAGTTTGTGGCTTTAGAGATGTGTTGAACATGCGAGTTGTAGATAGTGTGCAGTCAAGGGTGATACCAAGATATTTAAACTCCTGCACTTGATCAAGTGGTCGCTGTAGTTTGTTTTGGATAGTGAGGTTGGCAGATCTAGATTTGCTGTGTGAGCTGTGAAACATCATGGCCTTTGTTTTTTTGTAATTGGTCAGCAGTTTATGCTGTTCAAGCCAGGACTCAGCCAGGCTAAAATTCATCTGAAGGTCCTGGGAGAGAGGGATGGGGTCAGTATGGGTAGAAAAAATACTACATCGTCAGCATAGTACAGTATCATATTATTATTGCATGCAGGAAGATTATTGATGTAGACGCTGAAAAGTAGTGGTCCAAGGATGGATCCTTGGGGGAACACCTGTGCGTACGGGGAGGCTACGTGAGAGAGAGTCACCGATTTTTACTTTTTGATTCCTATCCATAAGGTAGCTTTCAAACCATTTAGTAACGTCATCTGACAGGCTGAGGGCAGAGAGGGAGTTCAGTAGGAGCTGGTGATTCACGGTGTCAAAGGCCGTGGTAAGGTCGATGAACACCGCACCTAGCAAGTGGCCTGTGTCAAGGCCTTGTGTATGTGGTTAGTAAAATCTAGCAGGGCAGTGGTAGTACTATGGGCCTTACGAAATCAGTGTTGCTGTGAACACTGTAGATTATATTTGACGAGGTGATCAGACAGCTGGTCGGCAACAATACGTTTAAGCGCCTTGGAGAGTGGAGGTAGGATAGATATGGGGCATAACTGGAGTGAATGGACCCATCTCTACTTTTAAGCACGGGAGTGACAATGGCTGATTTCCAGAGCTGGGGGAACTGTTTGACGGACAGCAAGAGATTCAAGTAAGATGACGTCTAGGAAGAGAGAATTAAGTTGTTGTTTTTTTTTTTTGCATCATATATTTATTCAGGTTTTTCTTATTACATTAAAACCTACAAAAAGGTAAACATACAAAAATAATTCATAACTTATATACAGAAAGATCCAGTTTCCTTAATTTATCATAAATTATGTGATACAATAAGGAGGAGACAATGATGACAGACATCCATTCAATAATAAGTTACTTACAAGGGCAGAAAATGAGAAAAGGAGTCAATCTAAAGCTATATAATTTAGCACCTTCAATAGTCCACACTTATTCCCCCCTCACGTCCAGCCTTCTCCCAATATCAAATTTTCTGTGAGAAAGAAGTTTGAGGTCCAGGGTGTCGCTGCTGAAGCTAGCTTTGCATAGAACCTTTTGAAGCTATTTCCTAGCTTCCACAATGGATGCCCTCCTAAAGTAGAAAGGAGAGATATTCCTGGGGAGGCCTGTTCTATCAATGGAGCAAGGCAAGGCAGAGCAATCAATGAAGTTTGGGGGAAGGACACTGCTAAGATCAGTGAACGTGAGATTAAAAGAGTCAGCTATTGCTTTGTGGTCCTGAATTATACTGCCATTTACCTCAAGCATAGAGAGGGAGGATTTGTTGGGTTTCCCCATTAGGCTCTTGATGTTCTCCCAGAAGGATTTTCTGTTACCCCAGGAGTTTGTAAGTTCCTGTTTGTAGTAAGCTTGTTTGGCGCTGCGTATTGCCTGGGTGCACTGTTTCCTGGCTGCTTTGTAGCGCTGCATGTCCGGCTGTTGCCCAGAGTCCATAGCACAGTGCCAGAGATTATCCCTGTTCTTCATCAAGGTTACTAGCTCGGGGGTAATCAAGGGATTAGTGGAAGATCTTAATTTTCTTCTTTTAAGGGGCGCAAAGTTATTGCAGACTTCATTAAACCGGGAAATGAAGTAATTAAGGGCAAGGTCGTATTATTCATGGAGTCAAGGGGTGCCCAGTCGATTACTGACCAGGTGGCAAGGAATTGGGGAAGCTTCCCTTTTTTTAGAGT
This sequence comes from Neoceratodus forsteri, assembly GCA_016271365.2. NCBI lineage: Eukaryota > Metazoa > Chordata > Ceratodontiformes > Ceratodontidae > Neoceratodus > Neoceratodus forsteri. Next base: position 1,089,267,381 of record CM057455.1, read on the forward strand.
TCGTTTGTAGCAGAATGCAGTCTTTGATCTAGGTGCCTTGTTCAACCATTGGCAGATAACTGGGGAGTGATCACTAAGGGCGTCAGGTAGTACTTTTGTGCTAGGGTGGGTGTGAGGATCAGATCAAGCAGAGAGCTACTACCAGTCTTTTAATTGATTCTAGTGGGGGTAGGGACCATTTGGGTGATATCAATGGCATCCTTAAACGAGTCAGCTTCTGATGCCAGCTAGTTTACATTAATGTCACCCGCTACAAATTTCTCGCCATGGTGGGGATTATCAAAGAAGTCGGTGATCATTTAGAAGCCTGCTGCTTGATCACGTGGGGGGGATATACACAGATCCAACTATGAGGAATTTACCTTGCCGGCCAAGAATTATTTTTACTGCCAGCAGTTGAAAGTTGTTAGTAGGGGGACAGCAGGAGGACTCGACATTTAAGTGTCTCCCTCAAATAGATGGCACAGCCACCACTGCGCTTACCAATTCGGTTGAGTCCAAAGAGGACATAGCCGGGAATGGATATAGCACTGTTAGGGAACTCCGGTGAGAGCCAGGTTTCATTCAGGTCTAAAATATCAGGTTTATGCTGAATCACCAAGACTTGGAGGGCATTGAGCTTAGATAGCAAGCTACAAATGTTGATGGAGGCCAGCGTGAGGGAGCCTTGTTTGCTTCGTTGAGAATTGGGTGCTGTGAGGGGGCCAGGGTTTGGGTGAACTTTCCCAGTGAGTAGTACTAGGAGGAGTGCAATCCTTGCAAGATAATGGGTGAGGAGCTTGGCAGTCTTAGGCTGTCTCCTTCTGGAGTGCTTTTCTAAGGGAGTATTACTACAAGGTGTGAGAACCTGAAGGAGTTGGGGGTACTCTAGATAAGGGTGGTGGTTTACCTGGTTATTGAACAGGGTGGCATGCGTGAGTGAGCAGTGGTGTGTTTTATTGTGAGGTAGAGTATTCCATTGGGATATAACCAAACAGGAGGTGGTTATAATGGCACAGAAAAGCAGTTGCAATGCCAGGGCAGTTACGGGGGTTGAATAAGAGAAGAAGTAGGAGCGGTGCAAAAATGTATAGGGACATATTGTTGGTGGGTAGATGTCAATCACAGATTGACAATGTGCAGACTTGTACAAGGGGGCAGGGGGTTGAAGCAATAAACAGGTCAGAGCGGAGTCGAGGAGAGGTAATCTCAAAGCACTAAGTATACTGATATTTCTATCACAATGTGGCCGGGGTAAGTCTGCAGAGGTTTAACAAATGGGTTAGGCAAGACAGAAAAAAGATGCGCCCAGTGGCACTGAGGGTTGAGGCGTTGGATGCCACACCTCGCGCTACGCTGGTGACCAGAGTTTGGGAGTGAGCTCGGGTGCCAGGGGTGTGCAAGGATGAGGTGACGATCGCACACCCGCTGGGCTGCTCTCCTCCCCTGGGGGGAGAGTTGGGGCTTGTCTGGTGCATCAGCGGCTCCTGGTGGAGATCGGGGGTGCTGCAGTGCATCGGCTGCACATCTACATGGCTGACACAGGCAGGGTTGCCATGTGCCTTGCATCAGAGTGCACCACGCAGAGGGAGGGAGGGGGGAAGGGCATCAGAACATGGGAAAAGCCCAGCTCCGCGGGGTAGATGACGGCACCTGACCTCCATGCCCACCGCTGGATCCACCTCACCTGGCCTTCCAGTTCCTTCACCTGGGCCCTCACCTACAGCCAGAGTCTAATCATTAAGAGTGCCCAAAGAGGAGGGACGGCCCCACCCCAGAGGGGTTAAGCTGGGGGTACTGGCTGTGGGGACGGGGGAGAGTGGGAGGCTCAGGATCGAGGGGACCTCAGGTGGGCAGGAACAGGCAGGATGCCTGAGAGAGGCTCCACGGGCCGTGACCAGAGCGAAGAGAGTTGGGGAGGGGGGGAGACAGAAAAGAGGGCGGGGCAAAAGCATATTTAGAGGAGGCCAGGGCCGGCCTAGTGGCACTGAGGGTTGAGGTGCTGGACAACACACCATGTGCCACTCCGGCGACCTGGGTTCAGGAATGAGCCTGGGCCATTGGGGGTCGGCAGAGAGGGAGAGAATTGAGCATCCGAAGGCAACTCTCCTCTCCTGGGAGGGAGGGGGGTCTCGGCTTGACACTTGACTGGCCTCTGGTGGAAGCCGGAGGCACAGCAAGAGCAAGAGCACCAGAGAGGGTTGGGAGTGGTGGATGTCGGCAGAGACGCCTTGATGTCAGGGCACATGCCACTCCCCAAGAACAGGAAAAAAGACACCAGAGCACCGAGGGGGAAGGAGCGCCGAGCCTAGGCCCTGATGACTGCTGCCTGCCTGACCACCGGAGGGACCCGACAAAATATGAATATTTGGGGTGTACGGACCCCACCTCATACTCACCTGTGGGGGTACAGCCACGGCTCCATGGGGGTCTACCGGGGATCCAGGTAAGACAGTAAGTGGGGTAAGGCTCATGGCGTCTCCCGACTGAGCGGGGTTCCGGTGTAGAGGGACAGAAAAAAACATGATTTAAAAAAAAAAAAGGGAGGCCTGGGCGAGGGTGGGTTGGGAGAAAAATCAGAGCAGTAAAATAAGGCAGCAGTAAACAGAGGAATTCAAGAAAAAAAGAAAAATTCAGTCCATGGAGCCCAGAAGACAGACAGAAAGGTGCTCCAATGAGAAGAGGCTGGGCAGTCGAGCAGACTCATCAGCAGCCACTATCAGGACCGCTGCACCAATCGGAGGGCAGGAGAGAAGCGGCAGTACCTGAATCAAAGACCCGAGCCATGTTAGGTTCACGGGGAAGAACACCAGGGCCAAAGCGCACAGCTGGTTCAGTTCTGGGGTTGCCCAGGTAGTAAGGGAAAAGAGGCTGGCCTATAGAAAATTCAGGAAGACCAAGAGAGAGGTAGATAGGGAAAATTACCTAAGGTTGGTTAGTGTGGCAAGCAATGAAGTCCAGAGAGCAGAGGCACAGAAGGAGCTGCAGATAGCTGAAGGAATTGAGAAGGGGGAGAAGGCTTTCTTTCACTGTATAAGTGAGAAAAGGGACAAGAAGGAAGGGATTGTTAGGCTTAAGAAAGGGGTGGAGTGGGTGGAGGATAATGGGTGAAAAGCAGAGATACTAAATCAATACTTCTGTTCCGTCTTCACCAGGGAGAAGGATGGACCAGTGCCTTCAGGAGGGAAAAGAGGAGTGGGGGAAAGAGGAACACAGATGTAGTGATAGAGGAGGATAGAGTGAGGGAGGGGCTGCTTGCATTGAAGGTGGACAAATCATCAGGCACAGGCAAAGTACATCCAAGGGTACTAAAGGAACTGGCTGAGGAGCTGGCAGACCTATTTAATAGTTCACTAGAGTCAGGCGTGGTACCACAGGACTGGAGAACAGAAAATGTATTGCCCCTCCACAAAAGCGGTCCCAAGGATGACCCAGAGAATTACAGACTAGTCAGTCTGACCTCCACTGTGGGCAAGCTCATGGACACCACACTAAAGGAAAGGTTGGTGGAATATCTAGAGGTGCATGGTCTCCAGGATGTGAGGCAGCATGGGTTCATGGTGGGGGAGATTGTGTCAAATGAATCTGATTGACTTCTTTGACTGTGTCACTAAGAGAGTAGACAGGGGCTATCCTGATTTCAGCAAGGCCTTTGACTCTGTGCCCCACAAAAGGTTGATCAGGAAGTTGGTGGATCTTGGGGTTGGGGAAAAGATGGCAAAATGGATGGAAAACTGGCTGAGGGACAGAAACCAGAGGGTTGTTGTTTGGGGGGGGAAGAATTATCTGGCATCAGAGAGGTAACCAGTGGGGTCCCGCAGGGCTCAGTGCTGGGGCCGGTGTTGTTCAATGTCTTCATCAGTGACACTGGGGATGGCATTGAAGGCAAAATGTGCCTATTTGTGCATGACACCAAGCTCTGCGGGAGAGTGGACACAGCTGAAGGGACACATGACCTACAGGAAGAGCTGGAAAAGTTGGGGAGGTGGTCCAGGATCTGGCAGCTTGGCTTCAATGCCAAGAAATGCAATGTTATGCATATTGGAGCCAAGAATCCCAAGACAGAGTACTACCTGAGTGAAGTCCGAGTATCTGCATCAGAGGAGAAGGACCTGGAAGTGATGATCACTAGTCACCTGAAGCACTCCACGCAGTGCAAGAAAGCAGCAGCAAAAACAAATAAGATGTTGGGATGCATATCTAGTGGTATTAGTAGTAGGGGAGAGGAGGTTATACTGCCCTTGTACAGGTCACTGGTAAGGCCGCATCTAGAGTATGGAGTTCAGTACTGGTGCCCACACCACAAAAAAGAAATTAACCTGCTGGAGAAGGTCCAGAGAAGGGCTACAAAGATGACAGCAGGTCAGCAGGGTAAGGTATATGAGGAGAGGTTGAGGGCACTGAACATGTACTCCCTGGAAGACTGGAGAGAGAGAGAGAGAGGGGACATGACTGGGATCTTCAAGTACTTGAAAGGGATAAATAAGGTTGATAAGGAGAGTCTCTTTAAGCTGAGTGGTAACCATAACACGAGGGAGCACAGTCTTAAGCTGGAGGGTGGGAGGTTTAGGAGGGAGGACAGGAAGCACTTCTTCGCAGAGAGGGTGGTGGACACTTGGAATGCACTGCTGGAAGAGGTCATCTCATTGAAGACAATGGGCAGCTTCAACAGGCTGGAATAGGCATAGGGGGAAGGTAAGGATCATGGGTAGTGAAGATGAGAGGATTGGGGAGGAAGGGCAGGGACATAAGCTCAAGCTGTGGACCCTGCAATACGAGCAGACTTGATAGACCAAATGGCCTTCTTCTGCTGGCTTCTTTGTATGTTCATATGTCATGTCTTTTCATTCTGACACTCAGGACCTTCCATGCTAACACTCACATAAAAGGTTTATGGGTCCAGGATTCTCTGTATGTTTTGCATCATTTCCTTATTCAGATGCATGTATGGAGCTATGCAGGCATTATCAGCCAATAATGCTTCTTTCTAGCTGCAGTACATAAGTGTTTCCCCTTGTCAGACCTCAGAGTCAAGGCAGATCTCTCTATCCTTAGTGTGAGAACCTGAGCCACGCAAATAACTAATTTTTTTTCTTGACAGCTCAGTGCAAAGGAACAGAGAACTGAGTAGAGATGGGACCGGAGCAAAACAGAGAGAGGGGGACAGTTTAACTTTTTATTTGTTTCAGTGCAAAGGAGCAGAGAACTGAGCAGGGAAAGGACTGGAGCAAAACAGAGGGGCACAGTTTAACTTTTCATTTGTTTCAGCGCAAAGGCCGTAGAAACGAGAGAGGAAAGGGGACCGAAATACAGAGACAGAGGGGTGCAGGTTTGAATTTTTGGCTGCCCAATATTAAACAGCCTATAAATCCACGAATTAGCCAACATCACAGACCGGGGGAAGGAAGTAGATCTAAGGGGGGTGAGTGATAGAAGTGCACCTGAAAGTTGGTAGCTGGTGGTAGGGAGAGTACATACAGAAAGAAGAGAAAAGGGAGGAGAGAGAGAGAAATCTAAAGGGTGTGTGGAAATAGTGCTTCTGGGTGTTGATAGCCAGTATGGTAGTTATTGGATTGGGAAAATTATTTTTTTGAAAGGCATAAGTGTAGCTAGAAGGGGAATAGTGCTTCTGGGAATTGATGGCCTGTAGGGTAACTACTGGATTGGGAATTTTGTAAGGGATAGCAGGTAAGGTGTAGGTGTAGATATAGGGGAAACCATGTTGGGAGTGGTGCAGTGCAGTGGCTGTGGGGCGGCAGTCTTCAGGGAGACCTTCTGGAGACTGCGGTGTTGCCCCATCTGCAGACACCTCTCTGGGCCGATGGAGGAGGTTACTAGACTCAGGGCTGAGATGTCTTGAGTTAGAGGATGCACTCCCCCACCTCAGGGACCACCAAGTCCACCTTCACTTCCTCAGAGGGGGCGAGAAGCGGCTGGACAATGGTGGACTCAGGGAGGGTTAGGGTGGTGGAACATAGGCGCAACCCAAATCTCATACCACTAAGAAACTCCTATACTGCACTGGCAGGGCAGGACAGTCCCACAGAGGCACCTGAGGTAGTGGCTGGGATGGATGTAGAGGTTCTCTATGGTGGAGACCCCAAGGGGGTGTCAGAGGACCCCAGAGGAGAAGGAGGAAGCGAATCCTGATGGGGGACTCAATAGTAAGGGGGATACAGTTGGGGACAGGCAGGGATGAGGAGAGGGTGGTATGATGCCTTCCTGGTGCCACAGCTCATAGGGACGGAAGGAGGATCCTATGGTTTGCTGGGGAGGCGGGAAGAGGGGAAAGCTATATGTCATTGTCCACTTGGGGCACATGACCAGGCTGGGGAAAGGTCAGATGCAGTTCAGGAAACTGGGGAGGGGTCTTATGCAAGTAACACAATCTGTTGTATTCTCAGAGGTGCTATCTGTCCATGACAAGGGGAAGGACAGGAGGCTCCGCACCAGGGAATTCAACTCATGGTTGAGGAAATGGTGCAGAGCAGAGGGTTTCAGATTCATTGGGGACTGGGGCTTCACCTGGAGGGATGGAGGCCTGTACAAGAGTGACGGCCTGCATCCCGCCAGGAGGGGCACTGAGATCCTTAGTGAACAGTTTAAATGCTACATTAGTAGGCATTTAAACTAGCTGAGGGGGAAGGTGGAATAAGGCAGGAGGACATGGTCTATCCCTCTCGACATGCTTACAGGGTTAGAAGTGGGAATTCTGAGAGTGGGAAGGCCCAAGAGAAGCAAACACAAACAGGTAACCAGGAGAAAGAGTGTAAGGAAAAGAGGAAAGAAAATTGTGGAGGAAGGGGGGGGCAATGGGGCAAAAAGAGGGGAGGTGGCAGTCAAACATGGAGAGCCAGGTGTGCAAATGCTCGAAGTCTGGGTAATAAAATGGCAGACTTAGATGCCACCATGGCAGCAGGGGACCTGGACACAGTAGCAATCACAGAGACCTGGTGCAATGAAAACCAGGACTGGGAAGTAGCTATACCAGGGTATGCACTATTCAGGAGGGACAGCATAGGAAAAAAGGGAGGCGGGATGGCTCTTTAACTGAGGGAGAACATAAAGGCCACAGAAATACAGGGGATCAGAGTAAAATGGAGGTATTATGGTTCACCCTGGAGACAGGGAGGGGCCAGCTATTAGGATGGGGGTGGTCTACAGACCTCCAAGAGATAAGGAAATGTTAAGAGAGATCCAAGGGATGGCTAACAAGGGCAAGGTACTACTAGTGGGAGACTTCTATCTACCAGATGTGGACTGGAGCCTCCCTGCTGTAGCATCAGTCAGAAGTAGGGGAATCCTAGACTACCTGCAAGGGGCATTCCTCAGGCAGCTAGTAAAAGAACCCACTCAGAGAGGATGGGACTACCAAGCACTTCTTCTGTGATTGTGAACGGGCCCTCTCCATCTGGCTGAGAATCAAAGCCTCTGGATCCCATGCTAGGGCTGGAGCCTTACTCTACCCCACAGGTTTGCCTTCTAGGATTTTTCCCTGAGGATATGCTAGGAATCCGTAAGGCACACATGTCCCTCATTGCTGCAACAGCGAAACTGGTTATAGCTCGGCATTGGATGGACCGGAACAGCTTACCTCTCCAAGACTGGCATGCAGAGCTACTCCAGGCTCCGGCATTAGAAAAGCACATAGCTCAGTGGAATAATCGAATGTCAGCCTGCGATACCCGCTGGGGGCCACTGTTTGCCCTTGCCCCAATCATCCAAACGGGATCCGGGGGATCCCTAGCCTGCCAATCAGATGAACTCCATCTTTAAATCTCTAGTTCCCCTGTAGCTCTTGAGCGGCCCCCGACCTCCACCTGACCTTACAACAAGATTATCACTTACCTACACCCTTGTGATTCTTTTGTATATGCTCTGGGGTTAATGTTGTAGGGAGGGGTGTTAAGGTTGGGGGGGGTAGTTTCATCCTTATTTTTATAGTGCTAAGTTTCATTTGCTGTTTATCAGGGCTTAGTTTAGTCTAGTCTAGTCTAGTCATTATAGCCTTTTTTTAGCCTATTGCAGTCCAGCTAGATATAGACAGACAGCTCATTAACCACTAATGTTGCCGTACTTTAGTCTGCTCTGCTGGCTTCTCAGGTTAAGAACCATCTTCCATTGTGTGAGTGCGTTTTTGGCTGTTATATGTTTTTTGCTCCTGATCTTTTTTTTTTTGTGAGTTCATTGTAAAAATTATACCTAGTAAAGTATATTAAATTGAAGAAAAAAAAAAAGAACCCACTCAGAAGGGGGTATTACTGGACCTGGTACTGTCAAACAGGGACACTGTCAATGATGTCACAGTGGAAAGCCACCTAGGGACCAGTGATCATCGCACAGTGTGGTTCAGCATAAGGACTGGGCCAGAACCTAACCACACTGAAACAAGGGTCCTGGACTTCAGGAGGGCAGATTTCAGGAAAATGGGAGAGTGCTTCAGGGAAACCCTAGCAGGAATAGAGAAAGAGGGTGGGGTAGAGGAAACCTGGGTGAAAATAAGAAAGGCCACTGAAAAGGCAACAGACCTCTGTGTTAGAAAGGTTAAGAAGAGCAAGAGAAGAAGGAGGATGCTATGGTTCTCCAGGGAAGTAGCAGAGAAGGTAAAGGAAAAGAAGAAGGCATTCAAAAGGTACAGCCAGTGTCCGTGGCTCAGCAGGTAGCACACTTGCCTCTGAGGCTGGGAGATCAGAAGGCTATGGGTTCTATCCCCACACCAGGCACTTGGGTTAATATCCCAGTACTGACACTGTAGTGCAGCATGAGGAAGGGTGCTATACTCCCGAGGTGCCATCTTTTGGATGAGATGTTAAACCAAGGTCCTGTCTGCTTGTTCAGGTGGATGTCAAAGATCCCATGGCACTTCTCGAAAAAAGTAGGGGATATTTCCCCCCGATGTCCTGGCCAAATTTCCTCCATTCACTAGAAATACCACCAACAGCTTAATCTGGTTCAGTTTCAGCTGGTTACCATCTGTATCCTCACCCCCGGGTCGCCCCTGAAAAACAGACTTCTAGTCTCAGTGGGCTTACCCAGTCAACAAAATTCAATACATAAATAAAAGGTACAAGACGACACAGAAGGAAGAAGACAGGGAGAGTTATCAACAGAAACAAAGGGAGGCAGGGAATGCAATTAGAAGAGCTAAGGCACAAACAGAGGAAAACATTGCTAAACAAGCACAAAAGGGTGATAAAACATACTTGAGGTACATAATCGAAAAGAAGAAAAGCAAGGCAGGGATAGTAAGAATAAAAGGGAAGGGGGGAAAATGTGGAAGAGGAACAGAAGAAAGCTGACATACTGAATAAGTACTTTTGTTCAGTAATCACGAAGGAAGGGGTAGGTGATGAGCCACAGATAGCGGAGAAGGGCATGAAGAGAAGGGAAGTGGACAGTAGCCCATTTACAGAGAAGAGGGTCCTCAGGAAACTAGCAAAGCTTAAAGTAGATAAAGCAATGGGGTTGGATGGGATCCATCTCAGGATACTGAAGGAACTAAAGGAGGAATTGTCTGCACCTCTGATAGCCCTGTTCAATCTATCACTGGATATGGGGGAGGTTCCGAGGGACTGGAAGAGGGCAGATGTGGTCCATCTGCACAGGGGTAGAATTAGGGAGGAGGCAGGAAACTACTGACCTGTAAGCCTGACTTCGGTGGTGGGCAAGATTATGGAAACATTACTTAAAGAAAGGATTAGAGAATACCTTGAAACCAGTGGATTGCAAGATCAGAGGCAACATGGGTTCACAAGGGGAAGATCCTGTCAAACAAACCTGATAGAGTTTTTGGACTGGGTTACCAGGGAGGAGTGGTGGATGTGGCCTACCTGGATTTCAGTGAGGCCTTTGACACCAGTTCCACACAGAAGACTGATAAATAAGCTAGGCAGCCTCGGTGTGGGTCCAAAGATAGTAAAATGGGTACGAAGTTGGCTAAGTAACAGGACACAGAGGGTGGTGGTAAATGGAGTTCACTTGGAAGAAGGTAGGGTGACTAGTGGGTCAGTACTGGGACCAGTCCTCTTCAATGTCTTTATTAGTGACATTGCAGAGGGGCTGGAAAGAAGGGTTTGCCTGTTTGCAGATGACACAAAAATCTGCAGCAGAGTGGACATGGGGGCGGGGGGGTGAAGTAGATGAAATGAAGGATGACCATAAAAAGCTGGAGAACTGGTCAAGGGTTTGGCAACTGGGATTCAATGCCAAAAAATGTAAAATTATGCACATGGGGCACAGAAACCCAAGGGCAGCGTATCAGGTGTACAGGTGTTAACGTCCACAAAACAGGAAAGGGATCTGGGGTTCATCACAGCTGATGACTTAAAGGTGGCAAAGCAGTGTGACAAGGCAGTTGGGAAGGCTAGTAGGATGTTGGGGTGCATAGGAAGGGGTATCACCAGCAGACAAGGGAGGTTGCATTACCCCTGTATAGATCTATGGTGAGGCCACACCTGGAGTACTGTGTCAAGTTCTGGAGGCCCCATCTCAGGAAGGACATAGACCGAGTGGAGGCAATACAGAGAAGGGTAACCAAAATGGTGCATGACCTGCACCAGAAGCCCTACGAGGAATGACTCAGGGAACTAAATATGTACTCAATCGAGGAAAGGAGGGGAAAAGGGTGACATGACAGAAACATTTAAATACCTCAAGGGTACAAATAAGGTACAGGAGGGAGGTATGCTGTACAGGAAAAGAAGCTCTAGGATAAGGGGGCACAATAGGAAGCTGGAAGGGGGAAGACAGAGGGTACGTGAGGAAACATTTCTTCATGGAAAGGGTGGTGGATGCCTGGAACAGCCTGTGGGCAACAAAACGGTAACAGGTTTCAAATATGTATGGGATAGACACAGGGGGACCTTAGAAGCAGGGGGGCAGAGATCAATTAGGGTCAACAGTAGGTAAGGATTTTAAGGCAGACTAGGTGGGCCTAGAGGTCCTTTTCTGCAGACAGCATCTATGTTTCCCCCATTTGTTATATAACTGGCTATTCGTGTCTTGAGTTCTTTTTCAATTTTACTTATTAAAATTTCTGTAGGTAAAGCATTCCAAAGGTCCACCACTCTTTTTGTAAAAAGGTGTCCTCTGTTTGTTGTTCTGAATTTTGTCTGATTATTTGCAGTGGGTACTCTTTAGCTGCTATGCTTGACTGTTTGTACTGTATGTTTAATTCTGCTATTAGGTAAGGATCTTGTATTATTTCATATAACATTATCATAGTGCCCTTCAGTCTACGTTGTTCTAGCATCATTAAATTAAGGTAAGATAATCTTTCTGTGTATGTTAAGTGTTTAATATTGTAAATCTGTTTACTTGCCTTTCTCCGTACCTTTTCTAATGCAAATATTTGTCTCCTTTTATGTGGGCATCAAACTGGGGTTGCAAACTCTATATATGGCCTCACACAGACGATGTATAGGAGTAATACGTTCTGATTTTTAACTGAATGTTTTTATTGTCCATAAAAAGTACAGTTACGTAAGAATTTACCATAACAGTAGATCTTCGAGAGAGGTTCCTGCAGTAGGTCATAACTTATAGGACTGCACCCACTGGCATCAGGACCACACGGAAAACTCTAGCTAGCAATGTCTGGCGTGGGACCGCCCACCCGATGTCACGTGATGACGTCCAGTTCTCCCGCCGGAGACCCAGAGCCCGGTATGACAGGAGAAAAGGAGTTAGCGCCTGGAGCCCCAAAGGCAAGGCTCAAGAAAAAAAGCTGCAGAAGGAGGGAGGGAAAAATGGTGATCTACTGCAGGAACCTCTCTCGAATATCTACTGCTATGGCAAGTTCTTACGTAACTGTACTATCTTACTTTGAGAGGGTTCCTGCAGTAGGTCATAACTGATAGGACTGAGTCCCAAGCAGTTAGCAATCAGCCAAGGACTGAAGCCGAGGAGGCAGGAAAAGATCCACAGATAAGTAGGAACAGAAAAACTGGGGCTCAGCAGGGCCTCCACACCAAAAAAAAAGTCCCAATGCCTAGAAGCACTGATTAGGCCACAAGGCTCAGAGAAGTAAAGAAAGACCAGTAAGTTACTGTCTCACAAATCCCAACAACTTGTATGTATACTACAAGTAGAGGGAAACCCTAGTCCCTCGGTGGAAATTCCTTAAACTTCCCCTTGAAAAAGCTCACTAAGTGTCTGTTAACGTCACAGACGCAGATCATCAGCATGTGGCCAAAAACCATGTGGACCCTACAATAGGGCCTAAAAGCAAAAAAGGCAAAATTCTGCTGGCAACTGAGCCAAGCAACAAAAGAAAGCCGCTCCCTGATAAAAAGCACAGGAAAAGGTCGGCATTTGAGTGGTCTGTCAAAATGGAAAAAACAAACCAAACGAAGTATGTAGTGGCCTCTTGCAATCCGGGGAGGGGACCAATGGGCCGTGGTAAATGCTGCCCTCCCAAAAAGGAGGAAGGACACAAACCCCTTCCCCCACTGGCTCTACTGGAGGATCAGGCAGTGGTAGGGGGGTCCCTCACTAGCCAAGAGGATGAGGCATGGGAGGACATCGCTGCCGCTGAAGGCCCATAAGAGTCAATTAGGGGGGTTGGAGCCCTCTGACGCCGGAGTCTGTCATTTGGTCCGACATACAGCAGAAGCCTGCATTGTCAGATAGGTCTGTTGATGATGAAAAGGCCGCAGCGAGACCCCATATGATACCTGGGCGACTGAAAGGCAAGGCTGTATTTTATTCTGGAAACCCCGTATGATGTTCCTGGAGTCTCCACCAAACTGTACCGACCCCCTGAAAGAATCGTCCAGTATGGCAGATTGGACGCTCTGTGCCAACCCAGAAGTCCGGAGCCACGAATGCCTGTGAAGACAGATGGCAGTGGCTGTAGACCGAGCTACCAAGTCTATGGAGTCATAGGTAGCCCAGAGGGCATGACGACAGGACAGCCGAACTGAATAGACAGCCATAGCCATCTCAGACGTAAGCCCAGAATCCTGTATGCCCTCAAGCCTGGATTCCAACAGGCCCATAGCGGCATTCTGGAAGGAGATCATATGTGTCACATAATTAAGGGATCAAAGAGTGCAAGTGGATGAAGAATAAATCTTGTGCCCAAAGAGATCCAGCTGCCAGATTCTTTATCCTGAGGGGAGGACAGGCATTAAGGATATGTTTCTCAGTCCAGGTCATCCGTCAAGACGAAAACATCCGCTGTTGGATGGGAGGCCAAATAAGGGACCCCTTCTGGGGAGCGGTACACCTTATCAGCCTTTTTGGGGACTATGGGGACAGAAAAAGGGTGTATCCAAATGGAGGATGAGAGGTCCTCATGAGGAGCCATCCAGGCAGGATAAGTGTAGATGAAGATTCCGCCATATGCAGATGCCTTTTTCTTTTACATTTCTGTTCCTCACTGGCCCAGCCATGAGCTGCCTGGATTGTTTTGAGGAACACCAAAAAGGAGGGGTTCTCAGGAGGAGACCTATGGGACTCTTAACATTGTGGCTCATCCCAGGGAGTATGATAACCAGAGCCAGTGGATGATGGAGAATCAGACTCTGTGTCAGACGAAAGAGCTCTTTCCAGCACCTGAGTCCTAGGCAGGGGAATGTCCCGGATGCTGTCTCTCACTTGGATATGGACAGTGGAAGAATGGTGAGACTGACCCATCAAGGAAGACTGGCAATTAACATGTGACCTGGGCCAATGAGACGGCTGAGACAGGGACGGTGCTGAAGCTGCCCCCTGCAGCCTTGTCAGTGGCTCAGTAGGTAGCACACTCGCCTCTGAGGTTGGCAGATCAGAGGGCTGTGGGTTCAGTTCCCACATCTGGCACTTGGGTTAATATCCCAATACTGACACTGTAGTGCAGCATGAGGGGGGTGCTGCACTTCTGGGATGCCATCTTTCGGATGAGACGTTAAACCGAGGTCCCATCTACCTGGATTGGTGGCAGTTCAGGTGGATACTAAAGAACCCATGGCACTTATCGAAAAAGAGTAAGGGAATTTCCCCAGTGTCCTGGCCAAATTTCTCCCATTCACGAAAAATACCACCAACAGTTTAATCTGATTCAATTTCAGTTGCTTACCATCTGTATCCCCCTTCCCTCCCAGTCACCCCTGAAAAAGGGACTTCTAGGCCCAGTGGGCTTACCGGGTCAACAAAATTCAATAAATAAATAAAGATCAGAAGCCAGTTGAGCCTTGGCCTCTTGCCACCAGGATTGGGAAACCGCATGTAAGTCAGCCAGAAAGTTAGATGAAGTCTGAGAAGGTGTTGAGGGCTGACAAGGCTGGAATCTGAGTGTCTGTGACAATGATGCATCAGATATCCTGGCACCTGGAAAGGAAGGGGAATACCCAGAAGCTGGGTAAACTGAGAAAAGATACCCCGACATTGGGTGACCAGGTAAGTAAGACGATGCTGGACACCCTGATGTCAAACATCCCTGTGTCGGGCACGCTGGGTAACCCGTTTGGGGATAGCTGGGCTCAAAGTAGGGGCTGAGGGGCCGGTAGGGGGTCCCAAGGGAGGGATCGAATGTCCCAACATGGGACCCACTGGGTCAGCGAACACTGAAAAAGGGTCAGGTGCCGGGAAGCCTGACGGAGGTCCAGGCATTGGAACCTCAGGCATCTGGGGAAAAGGAGAAACAGGCGGGGGAATAGCTGACATCTGCAGACCTGCCGGATCAGACGGAGAGGGACCCCAAACGTCTGGGGATTAAAAGATCCAGACGGAGGAACCTGAAAGTCTGCGGTATGCCAAGGATTCTGCGACCCTGAAGGAAAACCCCCATGAGGGGTTCCAAAAGTCCAGTTGGCAGATTTGACATACCCGGCTCTAGCGTGGGAACAGTAACTCCCACATCCAGAGACTCATCTTCCTTTGCTGGCACCGGAGACACATGGGGAATTGGAGAAACCACCTCGGGAGGTGGGGAGGAAGCATCCCAAGAGGGACAGCCCTCAGGGGACAGCTGCTGCAGAAGCGGCAGCAGGTGCGTCTCAACATCAGGCATTACGCTGACCTCCAACGGGAGCACCATGGCTAGGCGGTCTTCAGACAAACTGATGAGTGACTTGCCAGCTGGAGCAAAAGGAAGAGCCCTGCCCATGCGAACACCAGTGAAGTTAACATCCTACTTAGCAGTTGTAGCCGGGCAGATGCCGATGAAGTGGACGTTCGGCTTACTAGCAGTAACTGGACGGGCGTTGGCAAAGCAAAGCGGACAACCGATTTACTGGCAGCAACCGTATGGGCGTCGGCAGGACCGAGGTCCAACTTATCAGTGATAACCAGACGGGTGTCGATGGAGCTGGCGTCCGACTTACTGGCAGGAACCAGGTGGGCGCCGGCTAAACCGATGTCCGACTTACTGGCAATAGCCGTGCAGACGCCCACAGGACTGACATACAACTTCTTGGCCATAGCCAGGCAGGCACCAGTCAAACCAGCGTCCGACTTACCAGCAAGAGCCGTGCGGGTGCTGACAGGACCGACATCAGACTTAGCAGTAGTTGTGTGGGCGCCGGCAAAGCCAAAGTCCGACTTACCGGCAGTGATCAGGAGGACCCCAGCAGAGCTGGAGTCCAAGTTACCAGTCAGGGCCGTGCACTTGCCGGCAGAGCCAAGGAGTGACTTACTGTCCTTGCTACCCAGCTTAGACCCTACTGCCTGAAGAGTCCTAAGAGGAAGTGCTCCGGCTATGCCAGAGGGACCCACCTGAACTGTCACCAGTTCAGGCGGGGTTGGGGGGCACAAAATGTGATCCACTGCAGCCAGAGAAGGCTTGGCCAGAGGGATGCTTCCAGATCCAACGGAAGACTCCTCGTCGTCTGCGGTCCCCGAAGGTGGCCGTGGGTGGGAAGGGGACCGATCCCGATACTGGTGCTTCTCCTTATCTTCTTTTCTCCTTTTTGTGCTCCACAGTGGGGGAGGAAGAGGAATCCTGCAGCCTCTGCAACTCTTTCTCCATGTTTGCTATCTTGATCTTCAACAGATGGGCATCCAGGGCCTGCTGCCGTCGCTTCTGCATGGCCAGGTTAAAATCCTTGCAGACCGTGCAGCCCTCAATGTTATGGTTGGGGCCTAGGCAGAGCAGGCAAAGAGTATGGCCGTCCATGTGCGAAATCTGCATGCTGCAGGAGTCGCACTTCTTCTGCCAAGCGGACGTCAGAGAAAACAAAGAAGAAAAATCAAACTTTCCAGATAAAGAAATGGTGTTTGACAGTAGCCAGGGTTCACCACGAGGTACAATGTGCACTGATCGATGGCGGGAAAGAACTGGAGAATGGGCATGGGGGACCGCCCATTTTATAGGCTCACACTGATGTCGTCAAATGACATTGGGTGGCCGGTCCCACGCCAGACATTGCTAGCTAGAGTTTTCCGTGTGGTCCTGACACCAGGGGGCACAGTTCTATAAGTTACGACCTACTGCAGGAACCCCCTCAAAGTAATATCTTTATTTACTTTTGCTATAGCCTCATTGATCTAATTTTCTCATTCCAGTGAGTCTGGTACCATTACACCAAGATCTCTTTCATTTGTGGTATTTTTGAGTAGTCTGCCACACAGACTGTATTGTTGCTGGACATTCTGTAAGCCGGATGAATCACCTTTCATTTATTTATTTGTTTGTTTTTTGGTTACTGGGTAGGTGCTTTAGACATAGAAAATGCCTATTTTTTAGACACGGCCCGGTACGTTACAACAGGAGAAATACACAGGACAAAATAGTGGTATACAATAATACAAGACAAAATAGTGGTATATACAACTAAACTCAAATGGTAGAATACAAAGCAATACAAGCTAAACAGTCAGTACAAATTTAGCTAAACATTAAGAAGAGTAGACTAAGTTGAGGAATTAACAGAAACTAGAGGTACACAAACCTAATGAACAATTAAAACAAGTGCTGTCAGTGCAATGAGATTAAGACGGTACAAAGTTTAAATTCAGCAGTCACCGTGGTAACAGGTAAACGCATAAGGGTGGAAGTGGAGAGAAAGGGTGGTAGTGGGCAGAGGAGGGGACAGGATCAAACAGGGACAATCAAAGAAGTGGAAAGGGGAGACAATAGCAGTAGGTACGGATAAGGAAGAAGGATAAGGGTGGGTTTATGGTGGATTGAAGCAAGTGCAAAGGGCTAGCTGAGTAAGATGATTAAGGTGTGCCTTTTTGAAGAGGAAGTGACTAGGTGCTTGTCGGACTGCTAAAGGGATGTGAGTTCCAGTACAGAGGGACAGCATGGGAGACGGCATGGGTACCCTTTGTTGTTTTGCACCTAGTGATATGAAGGAGATATTGGTCCTCAGATATGAGACCGAATGAGGAGGTTTGCTGGTGCAGCATAGATGCTAGGGATGCAGAGGTTTGAGACCTGGTGACATTGTCTATCATGGAGCCAAGGGAGAGGAGACGATGGGCAGCTGGGAAGGGCCAGTTTAGTTCCGAATAGATCTGGCAGTGATGCATACGATGGGGAGAGAAAGAGGCATAATGGCAGGTATTATTATATGTTATGTCCCATCTGTGAAGAGAGGCTTTGGATGCACATGTATAGGTGACAAAACAGTAGGTAAGGGCTGGGAGCAGAATACCTCTAACGATGGCCAACCTAGCAGAGGGTGTAAGAGCATAGCTTGTTTTGTATGTGATCCCTAATTTGGCATTAACCGATTTGCATGTGGTAGAGATGTGTCGGTCGAAATCCAGGGATCCATCAAGCAGAACGCCCAGGTATTTGAACGGGCTTACTGTTTCTAATGGGGAGCTGCCATCACCATAGACTTTCAGCTGGTTATGACTGAGCCTAAGCTTGGCAGCAGATCCAAAGGGCATGGCTTGTGTTTTGCCAACATTTAGGACGAGTTTATTTTTTGGAAAGTCAATGCTGGATGTTCAGGAAATCAGATGTGAGGGAGAGACTTGAAATCCGATGCTTTTCTGGATCTAGTATACAGAACCAGATCATCTGCATAAAGCAGAGAAGAGCATGAAGGGGTGGTATGCGTGATACTGTTGATGAAAATGGAGAATAAGAGTGGGCCAAGAATGGATCCCTGGGGGACCCCTATATTAATGGTAGTGGGACGAAACGTGGCAGAGTTAAATTTTACAACCTGTTTCCTGTTTGTCAGGTAGCTACTAAACCAATCAACAACTTGAGGTGAGAAGTCCAGGGACAGCAGGTTTGCAAGCAGAAAGGGATGGTTAATCAGATCAAACGCTTCAGTTAGAGCAATGAAGACTGCACCTGTGAGCAAGCCATTGTCCATGCCGGTAAAGATGTAATGTGTGAATTTTAAAAGGGCAGTGGTGGTACTATGCCCTTTGCAGAACCCATGCTGGCTGTCTGACAGGAGATTATTATCATGGATATTGTTTGTGTGGCAACCAGTTTCTCTAAGATTTTGCTCACAACGGACAGTATGGCTATGGGCCGGTAGTCAGAAATGTCTTTAGGATCACCTATTTTGAAAACCGGGTAATTCTGGTGATTTTCCAAATGCTAGGGACAGAACTGTGGCAGACAGATATATTAAATATTTTTGCCAAGGGGGATGCAATGAAGGGAGAGGCAAGTTTCAGCAGCTTAGGCTCAAGGTTATCAGAGCAGACACTAGTACTGTTAGAGATTGTGTTTAATAATAATAATAATAATAATAAACTTTATTTATATTGCGCCTTTCTGAAACCAAGGCGCATTCCAAAAAGATTAAATACAAACAGAACAAACAGACAGTAATATAAAAACTGTTAAAAACGAATACGAAACATTAATCAAGGCCATATGCCTTTTTAACAGTTTGAGAACATCAGACCTTGTGATGGCTTTGAAGCGGAAAGGAGGCTAGGCCAGAGCAGTGTTAGTGTGTACATGAGGGGTGGCATTCTAACCTTTTGGGAAGGAGGAGGTGTCTTTTGACAAATCCAAGAAGTGATGGTTGAAGGAGTTAGCAATTGTGGTGGGATTACTGCAGTGGATACCATTTATAACCATATCATCCGCTGCCTGGGGGCAATATGTATCAAGAAAGGTTTTGATATGTGCCCAGAATTTCCTGGAGTCACCTGCAGAGCCTATTAATAACCCTTCACAGAAAGAGCTTTTGGCAAGATGAATATTTCTCTTGCAGGCATTTCTGCGCAATCTGTAATCGCTGAGATCGGACGAAAGACCCGAGACTTTAAATAGCTTCCAGTTTTTATCTCTAGCATGTAATTGGGCCAGAAGGTCTTTGTGGAGCCACCTAGTAGGTGTGCCCCAGATTCTACAAGTAAGTAGAGGGGTGTGCCTATCCTGAAGTGTACCAAATTGGTCCAGAAAGAAGTTAAGTGCAGACTGGGCATCACAGGCTACATAAATGAAGGACCAGTCAACTAAAGAAACGTCCTGTAAGAAGTTGGCTTGATCTAGGTCAGCAAAGTTATGGAAGGCAATGTCTTGGGGAGTAATTTGGAGCACCAGATACAGTATACTTGGTGCTCACTTATGGCATCAGCCATGGTTCCGGCAGCCACTATTCTGTCAACGCAATTTGTCAGTACCCAGTTGAGTAGGGTACCAGATTTGGAGAAGGAGACTATCCTGGTAGGGCCAGTAATGAGCTGGTGAAAGTTATGCCCCTGCACTGAGGAAAGTAGTGGCTTGTTGGATTTACCAAGGCAGTTTAGGTTTAGGTCACCAAGTATGAGAACTTCATTTTGTCCTACAGACTGAGTGATGTGCTCAAGAAGTTCCTCAAGGCCTGAACGTCCACTAAGAAGCAGATTGTAGGCTCACAGGATATGCAATTTCTTAGAACCCAGGAGTAGAATGGCATGAACGGCTTCACAGACAGAAAGCACAGGGGGTGGGGAGAGCTGAGAGATTTAGGTGAGATTTGTAGAAAATGGCAACACTGCCCCCTCGTTTTGAGGTGTGCCTATCACCTAATGAGGCTGTAGTTGGGTATAGCACAGACTGCATCAGGTATGGATGGTTTTAGCCATGTTTCGGATAGGCAGAGGTTATCAGGGTGATAAATATTAACCCATGCTTCCAGTTCAGTTAGGTTACATATAAGGCTCCTAATGTTGATGTGAACCACTCGAAGCCCTTTAAAGGTATTCCACTCCGCAGCTGCGCATGAGTGATGCATAGATGGGCCAGGGTTAAGTTCAACATCCCCAGCAAGGATGAGTGCCAAGGGAAGCAGGTACCAGAACCTGCGACAGAAAAAAGAAGCAGGATTCCATGGGGATGGAGAAGCTTTTTATATGTAAATGCAGCAGCGAGAATGTGGTATTTAGGGTCGAGTAGTGGGGTAAGATCATAGTGACTGCTTGACAGTATGAGTAAGTTGGAGAAGGTGAAATCACAGTGATCTGAGGAAGTGACCTCATGGGATAAGGAGTAAGGGATTTGTGAGAGCCATGATAGGAGGTAAAGTGTTAGGCAGGTAACCATCAGAATTTTAACCTGAGCAGCCACTGAGAAAAACAGTGGTATGATGGCCTAAGAGGGTGAGGGGAGTAACTGGAGAGGCTAGGAGCCCAGTTGAAAGATAAAGACTGAAGTGATTATTGTGCAGCTGTAAGTAAGCTGCACTGGTCTGGAGTTGAATACACAGGAAGAGGAGAGTGATATTTTGCAGCAGGATAAGCTGCACAGATTTGACCCAAAAAAGCAGGTGGGCAAGAGAGAAAATATTCATGTGCAGTGAGTAGTAAGTTGCATAGATATACAACTGAAAAGGACACAGGATAATGAGCTTAGAGGCAATACAGAGATGCCAACTTTGAGCTCAAAGGAAGTAGTACAGCCCCTAGCGGTCAACTCCTATAAGGAGCAGATGAGAAAACGGGCACTTAGTAAACATCAATCATGTGACAACTTTGCCCTATAAAGCCACATCACCACAAAGGGAGGGTGGGGAGCCGGCAGAGTACTCTGAGCAACAAAACGATCAAGGGCTGTAAATGAATTGGGACTTTAAATTAAATTAGAAGCAGTCCACTTAGAACTCTGACCATCAAAATGATCGTGGGACTATAAGTTAAATTAGCAGAAGTCCACTGCAGCTGGTCCAAGCTCAGCAACAAGGCTGGAAGTGTTCACTCCACTAGAGTGTTCAAGAGATAAGGCGCCAAATTTGAAGAGGTTTCTTTTGTCTGAGCAGTGTCTCGGTACCTGTGATTCTCCAGGCACTCGTAACGGGCTTCACAGCTTGAACTACACCAGTAGTTCGAGTGAAGAGAATCGAGCCCTGTCAGGGGCTGAGAAAACCTGAGATTCTCCAGGCAGGCGGGCGGCTTCTGCAGCTTCGAACTACAACAGTAGTTTATTTACTGGTATCTATCTATCTATCTAAAAGTTGGTAACAGGGAAAGGCACACTGTGCCAGGGCTCATTTCCAGGTGCAACCTGGGGAAGGGGAGAAACACGTAAGAGTGCAATACAATATACAAAAATATAAAGAAATACAAGTCAACAAAGAGAATCAGCATATTAAATAGAAGAGTATTAGTAAACTCTGAGACTATACCAAAAAACGAAGACACAAATCATGGTACAATCAGTTGCAGTAGCCGTGAGCAGAGCAATTATGCAATAAAAGAATGAGGCAGTGACAGTATAATTTCCATTTGGTTGCCCACTATGTGATTTCATTCAGGACTTCTTGTATTACTGTTCACTGATCTTCTGTTACTACTGGCCCCCCATGTCTTGTATCATCAGCACAGTTCATTTGCTGCAAATATCTGAACTATAACTGGCTCAAAGGCCAACCCTTGGGACACCACACTTGTTACCTTATTACTTCTAGATGTATGTCCATTAATGGGTGATGGGCTGAGTTTGGTTCTATAACCAGTTATTTATCCACTTGATTATTTTTATCTCTATACCCAAGGACTTTATATTCTGAATTACTGCCCAGTGGGGAACTAAGTCAAATGCTTTGCTCGGATCTAAATATATAACATGACATTGTATTTTTTGATCTAAAGTTGTACTTATTTGTTTGAAAAAATATTTGTTATGCATGAGGTTCCAGATTCGAAATTATGTTGTTCACTATCGCCATGCCTCATCTCTGCTACCCCTAAAGCGGCTGCAAAAAGCCAACCTCCCCCTCCCACTTTTTCCTGTCTTAACCCCCAACCCGACCCTCCCCCCTCCTGCTGCTCTACCCCATCCTAATCCAGAAAAAGGCAGTAAGAACAGGGATGGAGCTAAAAGGGGTAAGACCATCAAAAATGGAGGGTGATGAGTACCAATGCCTGTAGTCTGTAAAAAAGCTCCTGAACTAGTGGCCTTGATGGAAGAGGGGCACCTGGATATTGTGACAGTCACAGAAACATGGTACACAAAGAACCATGACTGGGATGTCAACATACCAGGGTACACAAGCTACAGGAGGGACAGGGAGGGTAAAAGAGGAGGAGTAGCTCTCTATGTAAGGGAAGGGATCAAAGCAACAGAACTAAATGATAAACAGGGAGAAGATGAGACACTGTGGGTCACCCTGGAGACAGACAATGGCACCACAATCCACACGGGGGTTGTACACAGACCCCCATCTCAGGGTGAGGCAATGGACAAGGAAATGATAGAAGGCATCCTTAGAATAGCAGAAAAGGGGGAAATATTGTTAATGGAGGACCTGAATATGTCAGATGTTAACTGGAGCACCTTTGCTGCAGCCACATCAAAGAGCAGGTTTATTCTTGAAGCCCTACAGGGGGCATGCCTCAGACAGCTAATGGTGGAACCCACTCGGGAGGGAGCAATCTTAGACCTGGTACTGTCAAACGGGGATGGAGAAAGGATCTCAGATTAAGAAGTGGGTAGCAATCTGGAGACAAGTGACCACCAAACAGTGTGATTCAGGATAAACACAGCCATAGGGTCCAGCCATATAAAAGCAAGAGTACTGGGCTTTAGGAGGAGTGACTCTGGGAAAATGGGAGAGTGCCTCAGAAAAGCACTAGCAAATGGGCAAGAAGGAAGGGTGGAGGAACAATGAGGAAAAATCAAAACAGCCATCACAGAGGCAACAAGCCTTTGTGTGAAGCAAATCAACAAAACAAAATGAAGGAAAAAAACACTACGGTTCTCAAAAAAGGTGGCAGGGAAGGTTAAGGAGAAAAATATAACATTCAGGAAGTATAAGGAAACACAGAAGGAGCAGAACAGAGAACTGCACCAGTTAAAGCAGAAGGAAGTAGGGAAGGCAGACAGAATAGCAAAGGCCCAAACTGAGGAAAAGATAGCCAACTCAGTTAAGAAGGGGGATAAAACCTTTTATAGATATATTAGGGAGCGAAGAAAGCACAAGGAGGGATAGTGTGGCTTAATAAAGGGAAGGGAGGGAGGGTGGGCAGAGGTGACAGTGAAAAGGCAGGGATACTAGATGAATACTTCTGCTTAGTATTCACAAAAGAAAAAGAGGGGGAGGTACGTAAATCAAAGAATAGAAGAACTCTGGATAGGGAGGTTGATACCAGTCCATTCACAGAAGAAAGGGTTCCGAAAGAACTTTTAAAACTGAAGGTGGACAAAGCAATGGGCCTGATGGGATTCACCAAGAATTCTAAAATGACTAAAGGGAGAACTAGTGGCACCACTGACTACCCTCTTTAACAAATCATGGGAGGATGGTGTAGTGCCTGAGGACTGGAGGAGAGCAGATGTGATTCCCTTACACAAAAATGGGAGCAAGACAGAGGCAGGAAACTACAGACCTGTTAGTTTGACCTCAGTGGTAGGGAAAATGATGGAATCACTTCTGAAGGAAAGAATTGTTAAGTTCCTAGAGGCCAGTGGGGCATAGGACCCACGGCAGCATGGATTCACAGCAGGAAGGTCGTATCAGATGACTCTAATAGATTTCTTTGACTGGGTGACCAAAGTAGTAGACCAAGGAGGGGCTGCTGACATGGCCTACCTAGACATTAACAAAGCATCTGACACAGTCCCACACAAAAGATTAATATACAAGTTAGCCAGCCTTGGAGTGGGCCCCAAGGTGGTAGCCTGGGTAAAACACTGGCTGGACAACAGGACGCAGAGGGTAATAATAAACGGAGTCCACTCTGAAGAAAGGGGGGGGGGTTACAAGCGGGGGACTACAGGGTTCAGTACTGGGACCGGTCCTTTTTAATGTCTTTATAAGTGACATTGCAGATGGACCGGAAGGAAAAGTATGTCTCTCTGCAGATGACACAAAGATCTGCAACAGAGTCAATACAGAAGGTGGGGTGGAAAGGATGCAAAGGGACTTGGCAAGGTTGGAGGAATGGCCAAAGGTATGGCAGTTTAGATTCAACGCACAAAAGTGCAAAGTAATGCACCTGGGAAACAAATGGGGAGTGAGATACTAACAACAAAAATGGAAAGGGACCTGAGGGCAATCATATCAGATGACCTGAAGGTGGGCAAACAATATGAGAAGGCAGTAAGGAGGGCTGGTGAGATACTGGGATGCAGAGGGACAGGCAGCACCAGTAGAAAACAGAAGTTGTTATCCCTCTGTACAGACAGCTGGTGACACCCCATCCGGAGTACTGCGTGCAGTTCTGGAGACCCCATCTCCGC
Organism: Neoceratodus forsteri; assembly: GCA_016271365.2. Taxonomy (NCBI): domain Eukaryota; kingdom Metazoa; phylum Chordata; order Ceratodontiformes; family Ceratodontidae; genus Neoceratodus; species Neoceratodus forsteri. Next base: position 1,089,291,925 of record CM057455.1, read on the forward strand.
AAGGACATAGACAGGATGGAGGCTGTCCAGAGGAAGGCAACTAAAATGGTGCAGGATCTACACCAGAAGAAATATGAAGAGAGATTAAAGGACCTTAATATGTATACCTTTAAGGAGAGATGGGAGAGGGGGGACATGATAAAAACTTTCAAGTACCTTAAGGGAATCAACAAAGTCCAAGAGAGTAGCATCTTTCAGAAAAAGAGATGTGCCAGAACAAGGGGGCACAACTTGAATATAGAGAAGGGGACGGCTCAGAGGTAATGTGAGAAAGTATTTTTGGACGGAGAGGGTTGTGGATACATGGAACAGCCTTCCCGAGGAGGTAGTGGAGTCAAAAACAGTGGGGGAATTCTAGAGTGCATGGGGCAGACATAAGGCAATTCTAGTGGTGGGGTAGGAGGAAACAGGCTGTTGGTTAACAAGAATCTGCAGCTTATCCATTAGGTAGGGAAATGGGAAGACTAGGTGGGCCAAGCGGCCCTTATCTGCTGTCAAATTCTATGTTTCTTCCCTACGCCTACTCTACCCTCACACTCCTCTCACCCTCTCCCTGATCTGATGACTTCGCATCTCTCAAATTTAAACCTGCCTGACCCCCCACCACATACCTTTGTAAATCCTTACTTAGCACACACGTACAGTAGTGCTGCAATTTACCTCTGTGTAATCCTACCACATTTTGTTAGCCACTGTATTGAACTTTAATGCCGTTTGTTTCTTGCACTTCAGTTGTTTGTAACTGCTGTTTGTTTTGTCCCATTCCCTTTCCCTGCGTCGCATCTGGAAATGAGCCTCAGCTCCGTGTGCCTTTCCCAGTCAACAACCTTTAAATAAATACATTTGTATCTGGATATTTAGTGATTCTTTGATGACATTTTCTAGCATTTTTTTCTGGTACTGTTGTTAAGACTTATAGGCCTACAATTACTACGGTTTTGTCACCGTTTTTGTATATTGCTATAACATTTGTTTTTTTTCCAGTCAATTGGTATCTGACCTGTATTTAAAGACTGTTTAAAAATGATTTTAAAGGTTGCTAAGATTTCATCACACATTATTTTTAACATTCTAATGGTTATGTTGTCTGGTCCTGGAGAGGAATCTGGTTCGAGTTTTTTTTACCTTTATTTGTTCGATTGTAATTGTGTAATGCTTAGAACTAGTATCTTGTGGGATTATTTCTTTTTTAACGTTTGCAATTTTATCTGAAGTAATTATGGGGCTGCGGATCCTTTGTACCATCTATTTAAAATATAACAACACTGTCCCCGTTTTCTTACTTCAAGGAGCTTAGAATGAGCCCAAAAGATAAAGAGTTTACCTCTTACCAGGACATACCCCCCCCCCCAAAAAAAAACACACGTGTACAGACACACTATCTCTCCGACTCTTTGGGAGCTTGCTCCTTCCTAAAGGGAAAAGCCCAGATGAGCTCCATGCCAGGGGTATTTGGTGGGGAAACAGGCTGAGCAGGGCCCAGGAGATCAGAGTGTCTCTAGCGGATGGAATCAGGCATGAAGTATCATCTGTTCTGTGCTAGCTGCTTTTTGCATTCCCACCACTCCTGCTCAGGAACCAGTGCAAGTCTCCCTTTGTTAGAGAGTTACAGGTAGGCGGGCCAGCTCTTCCCCTTCCCACTGGAAACTCAAATCAAATGTAAAATATAACTCATCTTTGTACAGTTTGTTGCATGCTGCACTTATGAGATGACCACAGTGAGGAGAATGGATAAGAAACTGGGTAAAGCTCAGTAATCTCTCCCAACGCTGTCCTTATAAAGTCTGAGAAGTTCTCCTAATCATGGCTTCTGCTCCCAAGTAATTCTACACCTTACTGTCTTAGCATCTCATTGCAGACATACTACCTTTGATAATGTGTACATTTCCTTGCACATAAGATACTTACTATTCAAAAGTCATGATACTTGAAGAGCTGATGATGTCTTTGGAAAACATAATATTTAAATGCAGTTCAGCTTGAATTTCATATATCTTCTATAGATTTCACCTCTTCTTTATTACTGAAGAACGTCTCACTAAAACAAGATCTTTATCCTTTAGCATTCACTTGCTTATACAGTTTGTTAAAGGACTCAAACAAGCTGCTCCAAAAGCGCTCCAAAAACCACAGCCTCGTATATCAGGGACTTACCTACAAAATCCTTTTGTTCGTTTTGCTCTGCACTGTGGTACTCCAGAGTCGCTAATTGTTAAATGTGCGCCCAATATATAAACAAATCCCCAGCTCCTGTTTAAAGCAACCGCCACAGTAGCACCGTAAGATGGTGGCTACGTAATCACATCATCTGTGCAACTGAGCTCCAGCACGATCATGTGGACTGAACAGGGGCTTAAGATTAAAGCATGATATTACCTTAACAGAGCGCTTCCCCTCCTAATTCTTTACCTGTGCACATGTGACCGATTCCACACCTGCACAGGTAAAGGATTAGGAAAGGGTCACTCTGTTAAGGTAATACCATACTTTATGCTGGCCAGTCGGTATAGCGGTTGGACTTCCGCTTGCGATGCCGGCGACCTGGGTTCGGGAACGGACCCGGGATGTCAGAGGTCCGGCCGAGGGAGAAGGATGGAGTGTCCCAAGGACTGCTCTCCTTCTCCGGGGGGAGGGAGGAGAGTGTGACCAGTGCTTGACAGACCCCTGGCAAAGGCCAGGGGCACCACAGCAGCTGGCACCATAACGTAGTTGAGGGGCGGGGCAGATGCATGCCATCATTGCACGTGCCCGCCCCTCGCATACAGGGGAGAAAACAGCTGCCTGCCGCCCGGATGAAGCCTGCCACTCCGCTCCAATGAGCTCCCAGGCCGGCTCCCTGACCTATCCTGACTTTGCGGCACTTGAGTCGGTGCCACAGCCCCACCCTGGGGGGCAAGCCAGGGGGTATCGGGGACTCGTGGCTAATGTGGTAGCAGAGGGGGCCATGACCAAGGCTGATGGACGGCGGCAGGTGGCTCGGAAAAAGCATAATACATTGAAAAAAAATAAAAGGTAATATCATACTTTAATCTTAAGCTGCTATTCAGTCTGCATGATCGCACCGGAGCGCAGTTGCTCAGATGATGTAATTACATAAAGGTGCTGCCGCCATCTTAGGGTGCTACTGTGGCGGGGGCTTTAAACAGGAGCTGGGGATTTGTTTATATATCGGGCGCACATTTAACAATTAGCGACTCTGGAGTACCACAGTGCAGAGCAAAACGGACAAAAGGATTTTGTAGGCAAGTTCCTGATTGACGAGGCTGTGGTTTTTGGAGTGCTTTTGTGGCACCCTGTTTATGAGTCCTTTAAAGAAAATGTGAATTGTAGGAAATGGTTGCTGAATTATCTTCCAGTATCCCCGAGAAGCTTGTCAAATTCTAAGAGAAAGAAGTGTTTGGAGTTGCTGTATTCTTTTCAAAGAGATGAGTCACATAATTAGTTGCATTTCACTTATTTTGAGTACCCCAACATTTCGCTCCTAAAATGAGCTTTTTCAAGGGATATTTATCTTGTTACTACGAATACAAATACAAAAATCGTTTATAGAAAAAATGTAAAGCAAAAATTCATATTAAACATATATATTGAAAGGGTACCCACATTGCTGTGCTACTGTACTGTAGTTCCATTTACCAAGGAAATTATTAAAACATTGCACCTTGCCCTTTAAACAGCCTGAAATGATAGGCATGGACATATGATCAGTCCTCTTGTTTCTGCATAATACATTCTTGTTAGTGCACATTTCTGTCTCTTAATATAGAAGGTGCAGCCACCACCACCGCTACTCAGTGCAAAAAAGTCTACACTGTTCCGAAAGCCTGTCACCCCATTCCTAAGTGGATTCATACCTAGTAAAACTCTTAACTGCTCCTTCTCATTGGCTACTCCTGGACTCTGCAGCCCAACTCAAGCTCTGAATGGCTTTCTTCCTTCTGCCTGCTAATTTTATTCCTGTATATCTGGTACTGCATTAGAGTAAACTTGATTTTTCATTACAGTGTGTATTAGAGAATCATTTGGACTCCATGAAGAGGAGGGAGTGAGGGGCATTACTAGTACAGAGATTGAGTACAGCGTGGCAGGGGGAGGGATACTATTTGGAAAGGTGAGGAGGGACAGGGAGGTTGGCAGTCAAACAGAAGGAGGGGGAGGGAGACACTGGGGCAAATGGTAAAAGCACAGTCTTGAGTGGCCCCGGGAATGAGAACCTGGGAGGGGGTGGCGACAAGCACAAGGAAAGAAGAGAGGGGTGTACTGGTGTTGGGGGACTCCATACTCAAGGGGATCAGATGGAGCAGCAAGGGGGAGAGGCACAGTTGGAAATGGGTGGAGTCCATACCGGGATTAAAGGCAGACGAGGCAAGACAGGCAAGGAGGGGTAGGAGGAAACTGCACATTGTGGTACATGTGGCGACAAACGACCTAGCGGGGGAAACAGTGGAGGTACCAAAGGAGAGGTTTGAGGAAGTGGGAAAGTTGTGCGAGGAGACTGGGGAGTCTGTGGCCTTCTCTGAGGTGCTCCAAGTACTCTGCGCAAGCACTGCGAGAAAGGAGAGGATTGGGGAGTTGAACACATGGCTGGTAGAATGGTGTCGAACTAAGGGGTAAACGGTTGTGGGAGGCTGGGGCAGTACCTGGGATAATAATCTGTTTGCAAGGGATAGGCTGCACCTGAGCAGGAAGGGGAACGAGGCATTAAAGCAAAGACTGGGGAGGTATACTGTGACAAAGGTGGATTTAAACTAGTTGGGGGGGTGGCAAGAAGACAGCAGGTAGGCAGGGATCCAATAGAGCGAAGTCACAGCCTACCCCCCAAGCTAGCAGGGAAGGATTCAGGGTGGCTGAAAAGGAAGGGATGGAGTAGAAGGGAGGCGATGAAGGGAAGGGGCAGGATGAAGGGTGGTCTCGCTGAATGCGAGAAGCTTAGGCAACAAATCAGCTGAGCTACAGGCACTCTTGGCAGTGTGGAGGGTGGATATTGTGGCTGTCACGGAAATGTGGGCAACCGAGCACCGGGACTGGATTCTGGCAATCCCAGGGTACAAATTACACAGGAAGGACCGTGAGGAGGAGAGGCAGTCTATGTGAGGGACAGGATCAAATGCACAGGGGAGAAGGGGAAGGAAAGGAGAACAGAGGCACTCTGGCTGCAGCTCCTAGACTCAAGGGGTAGGAAACTGAGGTTTGGGGTGGTACACAGGCTGCCGTCCCAGTCTGAGGAGCTTAATCGGGAATTAGCAAGGCAAATCAGAAAGGTATGTAGAAAAGGGAAAGTGGTCTTCGTGGGGGATTTCAACTTGCCAGGGGTTAACTGCAGCATTCCAGTCACCTCCAGTGCTAGGAAGCAAGTGCTCCTGGATGCGATCCAGAAGGGTCTCCTGACGCAGTTGGTTAGTGAACCTACTAGGCTAAAGAACACTTTAGGTCTGGTATTGTTGAATGGGGAGGCAGTAAGGGAAATAAGGGTGGAGGACAGTTATCACCAAACGATGTGGTTTAATACTACGATGTGCAGGGAGCCAGTTAAGTCAGTAACCCAGGTGGTAAACTACAGGGGGGGTGGACTTTGGGAGTATGCAGGAAGTACTGAAAGGGAAACCAGAGGGCATAAGGCAGGAGATGGATGCAGAGCACAAATGGGATATTATTAAATGGGGGATTACAGAGGCAACGGAAGCCTGCACCAAGACAGAGTAAGAGGAGCAGAGCAAGGAAACCATGCTGGTTGAACAGCAAGGTAGTGGAGGTGGTGAGGGGAAAACCGAGAGGCACACCAGAGGAATAGGAGGACAGGGAAGGAAGGGGACAAGGAAGAGTATGCAAGATGGTCCAGGGAGCTGACCAGAAAAGTGAGAGAAGCCAAGGCCCAGAAGGAGCTGAGATTAGTGCCGAGGGGGGAGACTTTTCAGCTACATCAGGGCGAAAGGGAAATGCAAGGAGACAATAGTGAGGATAAAAAAGGGTGGGGAGTGCACAGAAAAGTGGGAGGAACAGGCGGAACCACTGAATGAATACTTCTGCTCAGTGTTCATGAAAGAAAAGGGGGGGCTGCTACCACCATGGGCTGGGAGAGTGGGGACAGGGGGAGAGGAAGCGACAGATGGAAGGATTGAGGAAGGTAGAGTCCTAGAGGGACTGAGGGTAGACAAGGCACCAGGGTCAGATGGTGTCCACCCCAGGATGCTGAGGGAGATGGCGGAGGTGTTGGCGGATCTGTATAGCTTCTCACTGGAGTCGGGATGTGTGCCACTGTACTGGAGGATGGCACATGTAGTGCCGTTACACAAGAATGGACCAAGGGATGAAGTGGGTAATCATCGTCGGTCCGATAAGTCTCACCTCCATAGTGTGCCAACTCATGGAAACGATACTAAAGGAAAGGCTGGTGTTTCACATGGAGGACAATGGCCTCCAGGATGTGAGTCAGCATGGGTTTATTTTGGGGAAATCCTATCAAACCAACCTGATACAATATTATGACTGGGTGACAGGTGAGCTGGATAAGGGTCATATGATGGATGTTCTTTACTTGGGCTTCAGCAAGGCCTTCATTTCGGTGCCTCATAGGTGGCTTGGTGGGAAGCTAACTGGTGTAGGGGTAGGGGTAAAAATGATTAACTGGATTACAAGCTGGCTGAGTGGGAGGCTGCAACAGGTGGTGGTGGGAGGGGAGCTCTCAACTCTGAAGCCGGTGACAAGCAGGGTGCCACAGAGTTCTGTTCAGGGACCAGTATTATTTGGACTTTTCATATCAGATATTGCACCAGGGGGCAGGTGACACCAAACTCGGAGCAGTGGTGGATGGAGAGGAGGGATGGAAGCAGCTGCAGGGGGACCTATGCAAGCTAGAGGAGTGGTCAGAGAGGTGGCAACTGGGGTTCAATACAAGAAGTGTAAAATTATGCACTTTGGGGCAAAGAACCCAAGGAGAATACTGGCTTTGGGGGGTTCAGCTGGGGATCACTGAGGAGGAGAAGGGTCTAGGGGTAATAGTAACAGGGACCATGAACAATGCTGCCCAGTGCACGAGAGTGGCTGCAAAAGTGAACAAAATGCTGGCGTGCATAGCGAGGAGGTTTTCGTACAGGTGAAGAGAGGTGATCTTGCCCCTCTACAGGTCGCTGGTAATGCCACACTTGGAGTACTGTGTGCAGTTTTGGAGGCCATACCTGAAGCGTGATATCAAGCTACTGGAGGGGGTACAGAGGAGGGCAACAATGATGATACGTGGAATAGAAGGGAGAGACTATGAGAGCAGGCTGGGAGACCTGAATACGTACACCCTGGAGGACAGGGGGGACATGACAGAGACATTCAAGTATCTGAGGGGAATCAATAAGGCAGACAGGGTCTTTAAGCTAAGGAAGGGAGGGACACCAGGGGCACAGGCTAAGAATGGGGGAGATTTAGGAGGGATCTAAGGAGACACTATTTCACAGAGAGGGTGGTAGCAAAATGGAGCGTACTACCAGAATGGGTGGTATCATGTAAATCTGTGAACAGCTTTAAAGGGCATAGGACAGGGAGCAGTGGAGAGAGGGTGGGGGAGGTGGGGGGCAACAGTGGGATGACAAAGGGGAGGAGGGTGGGGCAGCTGCAAACTAGGGGTGCTAGCTGCACACTCGAGCAGACATAGATAAACCGGGTGGTCTGTTTCTGCTGGCACATTCGTATGTTCGTAACTAATTTTTCACTATCCCTTAGAGTGTGTTAGGAAAAAAAAAAACACTATTAGTTGTGCTGTAATTAATTTTCTCTCTCTCCCTATTTCCTATTATTCTGTGCTGACTTTGTACTCTTTAGAGTGCTGTAACTAATGATTCACTATCCTTAGTGCGATAGGGAAAAAAAAAAAAAAATCACTGTATTAGTTGTCCTGAAATAAATGTTCTTTCTCCCCCTATTTCTTATTTTTCTGTGCTGACTTTGCTTCTCTCTCTCTCTGCTGCCTCATGGCTGTTTCTCATAATCCCCCCCCCCACCCCCTCTAGTTTGGAGCTGATCCACCCAGCCCCCGCTCACTACCTGCTTTCTTTCTGTCTTCTGCCACCCCTGTGGAACCTGCCCCCCACTTAAGCTTAATTGTCCTGCCGATTATGGCCCCCTGCTGCTCTCCTGTCTCCTGGCCACATCTACCCCCGCCTCCCGACTCTGCTAGTACTCTTAAATTAACCCTCCTTTCTCTGTCTCCTGCAGATCCAGGTCCCCTGACTGGGCACTTCCACCATCTCCAGCGGTGCGGCGCCTGCTGATCTCCGTCTCCTGCTCGTCGCTCCTGGTAGCCAGCAGCTCAGGTCCCCTGAAGCGCTTGATTCTTCGATTTTCACACTATCCTTGATCTCTCTTCTGGCTGGCTGTATTACTTGAACTGCTCCTTCTCATTGGCTACTTCTGGACACTGCAGCACAACTCAAGCTCTGAACGGCTTTCTTCCTCCTGCCTGCTAATTCTGTTCAATAACCATTCCTGTATATCTGGTACTGCATTACAGTAGACTTGATTTTTGACCACCACACCCGCCCCAACACTCTTTAAATCTCCTTTCTCTCACCTGGAATGCCCACCTCTCTTCTATATTATTCGTACGCACACTCCCACTCTTAAAGGGGCTGCAACCTTAGCATAACTCAAGTTTCAATGACACCTCTTTTGATCTCATGCTGTACCCTCTTCACACAGGCTTCATAGGGTCATTTACAACATTACACCTCTATGTAACATCCTAGTTTCCCTTATTTTAACGTCATAAACCTAGTTTACATTTCTCTCTTAACAAAATTAACTTAACTCTGTAATTAGCTCAGAGAAACAGGATAATTAATAAAAGTCTTCCAGTAACTGTCAGCAGTTCTCTTGGCTTGCATCTGTCAACTGAAATCTGGGGGGGGGTGAGAGAGGTCACTCCTAGAGCACTTGAATGTTCAGCAGAGACAGTCATAATACATTTTATATAAAAAAAATATTATCCAGCACTCAGAACTCGCTGTCTACGTCACAAGGGGAACTGGCATCCTGAAGGCAGGAATCGACATTTAAACAACATGAAGTCTTGCTGTATTCTGACTATATGCAGTTGTCCCCAGCACTTGAACTGCCCCGGAGAGTAAAGGGTTAACTCTATGCAAAGGCATAGAACATTGAGCTCGAGTTTGGTTTTCAAACCTCTGCCTGTGGTACTCTGAAGTGTAACCGCCAGATTTCTTACTCTGCCTAACTGTGAAGTCGCTCCAGAGATCTCTCCTGCACTTCGGTTCGGTAAAAGTTTGAATCGGTCGGTTCGTCAACCCTTTCTGTAGAATATCGGTATTCTTGTCTCTGTCTCAGTACCAGTAAGTGGTAGCATAGGTAGTTGTAGTTTTCAGAAATATATTGTTTTATTTTCAGTTCTTTGCCGGTTGGTCCGGTTTGGAACAGAAACCTATCCTGTTTATTCTGAATACTTGGTATTTGTGTGTTTTTTTCCGGTACTTATCGGTTCCTAAAAAAAATCCAACTTTTAGGATTTTTTAACCGACCCGTGACACGGTTGGAACCGATAAGTGGCAGTCGCCTGGCATAACCACTGTTTTTGGGCGACTTTATTGTGGAAGGCATGTCTGAGAAGCCCAAAAAGAAAACCGGACCCACTGGGTTTCAGCACTGTACAGAGTGTAAGGAGGCCTTTGTTAAGGCCGCTCCTCACCTCGTATGTGTGTACTGTCTGGGGTTTGACCACCTCAAGAAAGACTGCCAAATATGTAAGAACTTTCCCAAAGCCACTCTAGAAAAACGTTTGAGTACGCGAAGGGAGATGGAGGCCGAGAAGTCCGCTGACCTGGATGGCCAGCCCGGTTCGGGTGCGGCCGAATCTGAGGAGGTGCCCACTGACCTGGGCGATACCTCCTCGGGCAAACGAAGGGCAGATTCTGCGGAATCGGTTTCCGACTAAACGAAAAATAAAATCATCTGGTTTGGATCCGACTGCCCATGGTCCAACCGCTGATGAAATAGCAAAAGCGATTTCAATTGTCTAGTCACTTTGCCTGGTTCCAACTGAACCGGTTTCGGTTCAGAGCCAATCAGTTCAGTTGGAGGTACTTGCTTCAGAATTGGATCCCGAGACATACTATGAGGGCGATTGGGAGGAGGATGAAGATTATGAAGAAGGTGAAGGCCTAGATGAGCCGGTAGAGCCTGACATCTCCCCAGACAGGCCTTCTCAGGCTTCTCCTCCCAGGCTTTCTGAGTCCCCTTCCCATTTCTTGTTTTACAAGAAAGTGGTTGAGACTCTTCAGCTTCCTATGGAAGAGGCTGAACAGGATCAGGAAGAACCTGACTATCTGGAAATGATGGATGTCCCAGAGTCTAAGATGGTGTCTATCCCTTTACACAAATCCTTGGGGAAACAGACACAGAAAATTCTTCAATTTCCTACATCCATTCCTCCTGTGGAAAAAAGAATGGATAGGAAGTATGCTCTATCAGGTCCAGGGATGGAATTCCTTTCAACTCATAGCAGCCATGTTGGGGTAGTGCAAGCTGCAGCCTGTAACAAGGCTAATATTCCTTTGGCATCTCACCCCTCGGATAAGAATTCCAGGAAAGTTGATGCCATGGCAAAAAAGCAGTACTTGGCATCATCTTTGGGACTCAGGCAATCTAATTACATGGCATACACTGCCAAGTACCAGAAATCTATGTGGGATACGATTCTGGAACTGGCTAAGGGTGCCCTTCCCCAGCTGGCCAAGGAGCTAGAGCAGGTGGCTGCAAATGGTATAGAGGCATCTACGGTGCAATTCCACGCTGCTGTTGATTCCAATGATTTTCATTCCAGGGTCATGGCTACATCTATCTCCATGAGGAAATTTGCTTGGCTTAGGTGTACCAACTTCTCTCAGGATACCCAGGCTAAGGCTGTGGACTTTCCTGTAATGGGTAATTCTCTGTTTGGGGAACAAACAGAAAATTACATGAAGAAAATGGACAAGTACAGGACCACCTATAGGAGTGCTGCAGCCAAAGAGAAGCAGACCACTCCTCAGAGGCAGCAGTTATGGGGCAAGGGCAGGCCTTTTTACCAAGCTCAGGCCTCCTCCTCTTCTTTCCAGCAGAGGGGGTTCTTCAGGGGAAGAGGCAGATGTGGGGTGACCAGGACCCCCCCAGCTACTCAGTCCAAGCCCCCTGCCAAGCAGACACCCTAAGGTGTCAGTCAAGGTCACCTCCCTAATCCCAGTAGGGGGCAGTCTGGTTCACTACTCCCAGGCCTGGGAGTCTATTACTTCAGACAAATGGGTCCTGGAAGTAGTGAGCCAGGGACTTGCTCTCAGTTTCAAAAGGTTCCCAAAAATTAGAGCAAAGTCTTTCAGTCCTCCCTCTCCCTTGGAGACAAAGGCCCTAGAGGCAGAAGTCTCCTCTCTTCTGCTTCTGCAAGCAGTAGAGATGGTACCTCTTTGCCACAGGGGAAAAGGACTATACTCAAGATACTTCCTTACCTCCAAAAAGACAGGAGAGTGGCGACCCATACTGGATTTAAGGTACCTGAACAAGCATTTGACAAAACCGAAGTTCAAAATGGTGACTCTGGGAGTAATTCTTCCCTCTCTGAGACCAGGAGACTGGCTGGCTTCCCTGGATCTCAAAGATGCCTACTTCCACATTCCTATCAGACAATCCCACAGAAAGTACCTCAGGTTTCATTTGCCCTCAGGCCATTACCAGTTCAGGGCCATGCCCTTCGGCCTAACATCTGCTCCAAGGGTGTTCTCCACGTGTCTCGCAGTGGTGGTGGCATTCTTCAGGGGGCAGAGCATCCTTCTGTTCCCACATCTGGATGACTGGCTTCTAGTGGGCCAATCCTCAGACCAAGTCAAGTCAGCTTTGGAGGTCACCCAAAGACTTCTAGAATCCTTGGGTTTCATTCTGAACTTAGAGAAGTCTGTTCTAGAGCCAGCCCAGCTTCTCACCTTCATAGGAGTGGAAACAGATATGGATCAAGCAAGAGCATTTCTTCCCCTCTCAAGGGTTCAGACTATGGTCACTCTGGCCTCATCTTTTCGCCCTCTGGTGTCTCGTCCAGCCAGACACTTTCTACAGCTGCTGGGACACATGGCAGCTTCCACAGCAGTAGATCAGGGAGCAAGATTTCAAATGAGGGATATTCAATTTCATCTCAGATCTTTCTGGTCCCACAAAAATTACCCTCTCTCCAAACTGGTTCCAGTCTCCAAAACTTTGGTCCAGGCCCTTCAGTGGTGGTTGGATGAGGATAATCTTCGGCAAGGGGTCCCCTTTATCAGTCAGGCCCCTTCTGTGATCCTCACCACAGATGCCTCTCTCCTAGAGAGGGGGGCCCACTTACATCACCTCACAGCTCAGGGAACTTGGTCACACCAGGAGTCCCTTCTGTACATAAATCTTCTCAAATTAAGAGCTGTCTTCCTGGCACTTCAGAAATTCTCAACAGTTGTCCAAGGGAAAGTGGTACAGAACAGACAATACAGCAACAAACAAGCAGGCACTCAGTCCTCAGCCTTGTGCACAGAGGCCATGAAGATTTGGTCTCTAGCTTATTCCCTTCAGGCTTCTCTGATGGCTGTGCACCTCCCAGGGAAGGACAACATTCTAGCAGATGCTCTCAGTGTCATCACAAATGGACCCTGAGCCCTGTCATTCTTCAAGTCATTTTCAGGAGATGGGGCACCCAGAGATAGATCTCTTTGCGGCCCAGGACAATCATCAGCTCCCTCTGTATTGCTGCAGACCTCCCCTTCTGGGTTCTGTTTCCCAGGATGCTCTTCTACTGAACTGGAAAAGCATGTTTCTGTATGCTTTTCCTCCTTTTCCTCTGATATTCAGGGTTCTGATAAAAATCTGGTCCCAGCCTTGCAAGGTGATTCTGGTGGCTCCAGACTGGGCCAGACAGCCTTGGTATCCTCTACTGTTGTCACTGTCAGTAACACTGCCTTTGTGTCTTCCCAGGCAGTACAATCTCCTCACTTCCTCTCAAGGGAGGATTCTGTACCCCAACCTTCAGGCTCTTGGGCTCAAAGCCTGGCTCTTGAAGAGCTAGAATATGCAAGTTTGCATCTGTCCCAATCAGTCTTGGATATTTTAAAAGTTAGCAAGAAACCTGCTACTAGGAAGACTTACAACTCCAAATGGAAACAGTTTGGTTTTTGGTGTTCCAGTAGACATATTAAGCCAGAGTTGGCTGACGTTGCCATTGTTTTGGACTATGTGGTACATCTTAACAGTTTAGGCCTCCAGCCTACTACTCTCAAGGTACACCTGGCGGCTGTGTCTGCTTTTCTTTCGGCTGGTAAGGCCACTTCCCTAGCCTCTCATCCAATTTTCAAGAAATTCTTCAAAGGCTTGGTCCATACCAATCCTCCCTTTTGGGAGCCTACTCCTTCTTGGGATCTGAACATCTGTATTGCACAGCTTATGCAACCCCCTTTTGAACCTTTATCTTCAGCTGAGCTCAAATACTTGACTTGGAAAACTGTATTCCTGGTAGCCATTACCTCAGCTAGGAGGATCAGTGAGCTACAGGCCTCATCAGTGGAACCTGATTTCATTTCCTTTCATAGGGACAAGATGGTCCTTCACACCAGTAGAAAGTTCCTTCCCAAGGTGGTGTCAGATTTTCATCTGAACCAGTCTATGTCTCTGCCTATCTGTTTTACTGATCATTCTTCCTCTGGAGAGAGGAGATTACACAGTCTGGATGTGAAAAGGGCTCTCATTTAATATACTGAGCATACTAAGGCCCATAGGAAAGACTTTTCTCAGTTGTTTCTCACTTATGGTGAAGTGGGAAAGGGCAAACCTGCCACCAAGAGGTCTATTGCCAGGTGGATTGTCTCGCGTATTCAATTCTGTTACTCCAAACTTGGGAAGGAGCCTCCCTCAGGCCTGAGGGCTCATTCTACCAGAGGTACAGCTGCTTCAATTGCAGCAGCTAGAGATATTCCTTTTAGTGGATATATGTAAAGCAGCTACCTGGAAATCTGTTCACATCTTCACCAAGCATTACACTTTGGACATTCTGTCACAAAGTGATGCTAGGTTTGGGCACAGCTGTGCTGCAGAGCCTGTTCCCAAAATAGGTTCTGTGACTCCCTCCTTCAAGGGGGTACTGCTTGGTAGTCTGCATATAGTTAGAATACAGCAAGACTTCACGTTGTTTGAAGAAAAAATGACTCACCATAGTAATGTTGTTTCTTCTAATGGAGTCTTGCTGTATTCTGACCTCCCTCCCTGCCTCCCCTCCTGGAACCTAGAAGTTTTGGTACGTGGTGGAGCAGACAGTGCTGCACCCCACAGGTGTACTGGTCATGCTCCCATCTCTTAGGGGGCCTCTGTTTGTTACTAAGCATTTGGGTAAACCACTACCTGTTATGTTGTGTTCTTTTTGGGTGTTCTCGACTTGAGTCTTCTGACCCTAAAGCTTTGTTTGGCCATTTGGCACAACATTTTGGAAACAATTTCTTCCTTTGAGTTAGTTAGTTTAGTGCTCGTAAGAATCGGACGGTTACACTTCAGAGTACCACAGACAGAGGTTTGAAAACCGAGCTCAAGCTCAACATTCTATGCCTTCACATAGAGTTAACCCTTTACTCTCCGGGGCAGTTCAAGTGCTGGGGATAACTGCATATAGTCAGAATACAGCAAGACTCCATTAGAAGAAACAACATTACTATGGTGAGTGATTTTTTTTCTTTTTTGAGATAGTATTGTGCACAGCTAATTTGGAATTGAGGGTAATACTTCTTGATTTCTAAATTTATAAGTGTTGCAAGCATTTTGTGCCAATACTGTAACAATGTTTTGATTACTCAAGTTTGGTTTGCGCGCTTTCTTAACCTACGGGACTAATTGTCCAGATTTACGGTACAAAAGCAAGCACACCATAAATTTATATGCACTGCAAGCATTTTGATCCAATATTGTAATAACGTTTCGATTACTGACTTTTAGTTTTTTTTGTTTGTTTTTAACCTACAGGACGAACTGTCTGTATTTACTATACAAAAGCAAGCACAATATTCAAGTTAAGAGATTTACTAGGTATGAATCCTCTCAGGAATGGGGTGACAGGCTTTCAGAGCAGTATAAACTTCTATGCACTGAGTAGTGGTGGTTGCACCTTCTATATTAACAGAAACATAAATGTACACTAACAAGAATGTATTATGTAGAAATAAGTGGACTGAGCATATGTCCATGCCTACCATTTCAGGCTGTTTAAAGGGTAAGGTACACTGTTTTAATAATTTACTTGGTAAATGGGACTACAGCACAGCAGCACAGCAATGTGGGTACCCTTTCAATGTATATGTTTAATAACAATATTTGCTATATGTTTTTTCTATAGCCTGTTCCCTGCTTAAAATTATAATGCTCTGTTGTGAAATCACAATCTGTTGCATTGGGAATAACTGTGATGTCACAAGTAGAATATTACGACATCAGGCTGGGAAGACACAATGGGAGCTGAACTATCCTGTTTTCATGCACATGACCTAGTAATAAATAATGTGAATAAGTAATACAGAGCTAATTAGAAATATAAGTTGCTTTGTGTATAAATATTACATTTGTAAAAGTTTTTTCTGGAGGCATCAGTGGCTCTTTATGTAGCAGTTAGATTTAACTTTATTTGAACTTTTAATGTACTTCTTAAATACATATAACCTGTTACAACAAATTTTGTGTCCCAGACTCTAATAATTAACAATAAATATATCAAAACTGTGATCTGGTAAGACATGCATGTGATCAAAACCAAACAATATGCCATCCAGTTCTGAGTTAGAAATGTATAACTCGTACATATCTTCAATATTACACAAGGAAAAATGTACAAGTCCTGGCAAAATAACTATATTAGTCTATTTATACATATTTTTAATCCCATCTTACCTAAAGGAATGTGAAAAAGCTTGCAATCTATAAGAAGCCAAAGTAAGCATTAAAAAGGAAATGAAGCAGCAAGTCAGTTTGCTAAACAAAATACTGAGTTTCTGCTAATTTGTGAAACTGCTGTTCTTATCACTTAATTAATGGCAGTAATTTACAGATGCATGTGACAATATCCAATACAGAAACAAACAAAATCACTCCAAAAATGAAAAGGAAAAAAAATTCTCAAAGGCATGCAAAATAAAGACATCCAAAAAACCATGCTAAACCATGCCTGACATAATACGGAAAGGTTCACAACAAATGAGTAAGCACAAGGATCGGCTGTGAACATCAAGGTCAAAATCTACGCTGTGTCCACAGAGCAAACAGAAAGCCCTGCACTTTAAAGAGGGAGTCTGGCCAAAATTTCTAGCATCAGTAAATTCTGAATTTGGATCAGCATATCCCAATCAGCCTCATGCCAAAAAATGAGATCTCTAAGTTACTTTATTTAAGTTACAAATCATTTTGTAACCCTAAATTTACTGCCTGTTCAAAAAAGCCAGTTTCAGTAAAGAGCTACTGATGATGCCACAACCAGAACTCACAGCCTAGTCCTTTTTACAAACTACCTTACAAGACTTATTTCTCCCACATTACATAAAACTGCAGTGGTATTAAACATCTGGAAAAGGAAAGCTGACAATGGGCGAGTCAGGGCATGCATTTATATAATGTGCAAATGCAAGGTACAGTACTTAAGAATGTGATGGGGGGGTTGGAATACAGAGGCAAACATGGCTTTAGAATGACAAAACTATGTGCAATTTTTGTAACACTGCAGGGATGAGATTTCAAAATGTCACCAGACTGCAACTGTGGAATGTAGGAATAACAATCTCAGAAAGTAGGTGGGACACACAGTTTTGGAAAGTGGCAGGGATGCTAAAATGGTTGGAGACAGTGGAGTGTGTCGGACCAGTCGTGGTGCTGCACTCAATGCGTAACTGACGATGCGTGATCATGTAGTAAGGTAAGTAGCTACCTGCTATTTACAAATTCGTGGTCCCTGTAGACTCAGGATGGTCATTGTGTTTGTATATTTTTTATTCTAATTTATTCTTTTTATTTAACAGATAATAAGGGGGGGAGGTGGGGGGTCCCCCCCGATGAAAAGTGGAATAAACTGATCGTACAGTTATGTGATTATGTCTACGATTCATAAGAGATAGTACAGCGTGTCGGACTATCAATAGTTTGTTTTCACTTTTTCATATTCGGTTTTTATTACCCTATTGATGGTAGTTGTAAGAGGTGAGGGGGGCGGTTGTGGGGGGCACAGCCCCCTACTTGCTGGGACAGTCGCCATGCATATCTTGTCATCGTTGCTTCACCTATCAAGCTCTGCTCACCTCCAGAGTTGCGTTGTGCTGCGCTTACGTTGACTGCGGCGTGCGATTCCTGTAGCGTTTGCGCTACGCAACATGGGTGGTCCGACTCTCTCCACTATCGCCAAATGTGGCGGTGTCATATAGTTTTATAAGTAAGTAAGAAAAACTTTATTTATAAAGTGCCTTTCCAAAGCCAAGGTGCTGTACAATCAATAACATTAGAACACAAACAATTTAAAAGAAATAATAACATCCATAGGCAGCTAGAGATTGTAAAAACCATCAGGAAAAGCCAGTAGGTTTTGAACTCCAATTTAAAACTTGAGACGGTCAGGCATTCCCTTAACCGAGGAGGCAGAGAATTCCACAGGGTAGGGGCAGCAAAAGAAAATGCATGTACGCCTGATGTTTTTAATCAAATCCTGGGAATCTCCAGCAATCCCTCATTGGCAGATTGGAGTGGGTAGTAGGGAGTCAGGAAATCTTTCAGGTACTGGGGTCCCTGTTCATGTAGGGCTTTGTAGGTTAGTAAACAGACCTTAAAGGTGATCCGCCACTATACAGGCAGCCAGTGCAGTTTGCGCAGCACAGGCGTAATATGACTAGTCCTAGATGTACTAGTCAAAGGCCTGGCTGATGCGTTCTGCACTAGCTGCAGGCGATGGATATCAACTCCCGGAAGCCCAAAGCAGAGGGCATTGCAGTAATCAAGGTAGATGGTCACGGAGGCATGGACCAATATAGGAAGGTCAGCCGGAGAAACCAGGTGTTTCACCCTCTACAGATGATAAAAACAGGATTTGACAACAGCAGACACCTGAGAATTCAGGGTCAGACCACTGTCAAAAATAATGCCCAGGTTATGCACCTGGTCAGAGGTCGTGAGTTGGACACCATCAAACCACAAGCCTGCCCAGCCCCGCCTCCGGATGACCCGGGTCCACAACCAACACCTCGGTCTTATCCGGATTTAACCTTAGCCAGTTCTTGATCTCGGCTAGACAGTTAAGCACGGAGACCACATCATCCTGTCTGGGCATAAAGGACATATACAGTTGGGCATCATCTGCATAGCAGTGAAAACCTAAACCGTATCACCTAATGATGTCTCCTAATGGCAGCACATACACTGCGAACAACATGGGTGCCAATATGGAGCCCTGTGGCACCCCACAGGACAGGGGGAAAGCATCAGAGGAATAAATTCTAGTGAAGACCCTCTGAGACCTGCCCGTAAGAAACAATCAAAACCATCTTAAGACTGTTGCAGACAGTCCACAGAGAAGCCTTAACTATGACTGGCTGTCCCGTGCCTCGCTTCCTCTCAAATCCTTCTGCGACTCCCATGAGCTTACACTACTTATTGATGAACCAACATGCATTAACAAGAAAAACCCTATGAAAAGCACCCTATTGGATGTCCTCCTGGTATGCAAACCCCATTTCTTTTCCCATGCTGGAATTTTTTCTGCCGACGTTAGTGACCATTGCTTTATCATTGGTATAAGAGCAGACCCTAAACCGACATCCACAGCCAGGTTCTTAACCAAGAGGTCCAAACGGAACTTCGATCCGCTTGCATAGATCAATGACCTGAAAGCCTCCCTGCTTTGGCAGAGCTTTTACTTAGCCAAATCAGTGCGTACAGCATATGCCATCTTCTGTGAAATTGTAACAAGTGCCCTTAACACTCATGCGTTGCTGGTCAAAACCCACATAAAGGCTAGAATGTGTCGCTGGTTCACTGCAGACCTCAAGGTCGCATTATTAAAAAGGACAAGCTTTGGAAAACAGTTCTTAAATCACACAGAGCTGAAGACTGGTGTCTCTTCAGAACAGCCAGAAACCTCTGCACTAAGCTGATCAGAGAGGCCAAGGCCAATTTCTATTGTTCAGAACTAGACTCAGCCTCAAAATGCCCCACCAAATTTTGGTCTACAATAAAAGAACTGTCTGGGCATACAACAGGAAATACGCTCCCCTCAAAAAAATTTTCAGATAATGTCACTATCAACGACAAAAAGGAAATACTACAAGCTTTCAACAGCCATTTTGACATTGCAGGTCTAGCATTTGATAACTCGCCTGCATGTAGTCTGCAATCACAGATTACTATAAAACCCCCAGAACCTAGTTCCACAAATGCAGTCTTTTCTTTCTCTCCTGCCTCCTTGAAAGAAGTCGAAGATCTACTCCTCCATTTGGACACCAAGAAAAGTGCTGGCGCTGACACCTTTGATCCATACTACCTAAAGACTGCCTATCATGTCCTGGCTGTACCAATTACGCATCTATTTAATCTGTCTCTTTCACAAGGGACTCTCCCTCACCTATGGAAAATTGCACATGTCATTCCGCTGTTTAAATCTGGGGATCCCTGCGATCTAAATAACTACAGGCCGATCTCTCTCCTCCCCATTCTGTCAAAACTCCTGGAAAAAATTGTGAATGCCCAACTGAGATCTCTCATACATAATACAAATCTTTCAAACCCTATACAGTCCGGCTTCAGAGCTAAACATAGTACGATCACAGCTCTGGCGAAGGTGACAAATGACTGGCAGCACGATCTAGAGAACAAAAAGTTTGTCTGTGCTGTCTTTCTAGACCTAAGCAAGGCCTTCGACACTGTTGACCACAGCCTACTTCTTGCTACGCTAAAAACAATAGGTCTAGACTCTACTTCCCTGTGCTGGTTTCACAGCTACCTTACGGACAGGCAACAGCAGGTCAAGGCTGAAGGTGAGCTTTCCACTCCCAAACCATTAAAAAGAGGTGTCCCGCAGGGCTCCAGCCTGGGGCCACTTCTATTCGTTATCTACATCAATAGCATAGATGTTGACATCAAGGAGGCAAGTATCCACCTACTTGCAGACGATATGGTGCTTTACCTAAGCCGTACAACACCTGAAACTGCCTGTGGAGACCTGCAAGCCAATTTCAACTTACTGCAACACCAGCTCCTTAGCAAAAAACTGCTACTTAATGCCAAGAAAACCAAAGTGATATTATTTTCATCTGTTAATCATATGGCATACCCAGCTGTTGCTGGTACCCTCCCCCCCATCTCCACTTTACTAGGAGAAAACTTGGAATTCGTAACAAAATTCAAATATCTGGGGGTCTGGCTAGACCACAAACTCTCCTTTGCAGATCACTTGGAGGATTTGTTGAAAAAACTGAGGCAGAGGCTTGGTCTCTTCTTCAGGATAAACTGCCTACTCACCACAGAGGCAAAGAAGCAGCTATTTCAGTCCACGTTCCTCTCCTTAATTGACTATGTTGACTTCATTTATAGTCAAAGTGCTGCCTCATACCTTGGAAAATTGGACATACTATATCACAGAGCCCTGCGTTTCATTCCTAGTCTCCCTTTTTCCACCCACCACTGCTCTTTATATGCGGCTGTGGGGTGGGCCTCCCTACAAAATAGGCGTAATAGAAATGCAGCTTTCTGGACATTCAGAGCGATTACTGACAAACTTCTGCAGTATATTGCTGATCATCTGCCTCCTAGTGTGATTGGAAATTACGCTCTAAGAAGCTGCTCTCTGATTTCCCTGAAAGTGCCCGCGGCCTGTACACGCTTTGGGAAAGCTGCCATAGGGCTTCGTATTGCCATTGCTCTGGAATGAGCTTCAGAAATCATTGAAATTGAGGACCACTGTTAGTCTTGCTGTGTTCAAGACCTTGTATGCAAAAACTGTCACAGAAGTTTGCAATTGCTTCCATCGACCATAGCTCGCTTGTGCTTGCCCCCAACTAACCTCCCATTGTACTCCCAATCTTTATTACTGCACAAATCGTCCCTAAGTTACTTATGAAGCCTACGTCCTCACTCTTCCCTCCACATTTGTCCATCCCTACATGTCCCCAGTCTGTTAACCTTCCTCTCCTGATAGTACAGCTTCACAGTACCAGCCCCACCTTTGTCTGCCTTACTTCCCCCTACCCCATGATTTCCTTCGCT
Source organism: Neoceratodus forsteri (assembly GCA_016271365.2). Taxonomy (NCBI): domain Eukaryota; kingdom Metazoa; phylum Chordata; order Ceratodontiformes; family Ceratodontidae; genus Neoceratodus; species Neoceratodus forsteri. The sequence goes on from CM057455.1 coordinate 1,089,313,180, forward strand.
ATGTATGAGGTTTTGTTAATTTGCCAATGTATCTTCTCTTTTCATGCAGCACTCTCTTAGCTACCCTCCTTCTTCCCTGAATATATTATAACTTATATAGGAACTTTAGACCATGAATATGTATGCTAAACCATTACCAATTATTTGTTTACGCTGCCATTTTACTGCTATATCCTTATGTATACCTACACTGACTGTCTTCTTGCCTGTACGTAAATGTATTGCTACTTGACCTTGTGTGATACAGGTCCACCTGCACCTATGTACACCGACACGGACTGTCTTCTTGCCTGTACATAAATATATTGCTACTTGAAATTGTGTGATGCAGGTCCACCTTGTAAATGAGCTTGCTCAACGGTGTCCGCCTGGATAAATAAAGATTTGATTGACTGATTGATTGATTGAAGACGCAGGCACTGCAAAAGCACACTATGGTCCACAGTGTCAAATGACACCGAGAGATCAAAAGGACTAAGATAGTACAAACCTTTCGATCTCTCGCAATTAGGAGGTTGTTTAAAACCCAAACAAGGGTAGTCTCGGTGCTATGTCTCTTCCTAAACCCAGACTAGATAGCGTTGCAGACATTGAGGGTTATATAAGATGGTTATCCAGCTGCAACATAACCACCTCCTCAATAACCTTACCCACAAAGGGTAAGTTAGAGACAGGCCCATAGTTAGCTAGACAGTCTGGATCCAAGGAGGTTTTTTTTTTTAGACGTGGTCATACAACTGCCTTCTTAAGGGGATCAGGAAAGACCCCCCTTCCCCAAGAAACTCCAAATAATTTCAGCAAAGATCGGACAGATGACATCTATACAACCTATCAAAACAGACATAGGGCCTGGGTCCAAACTACAGCTGATTCGTCGCAAAGTCTGGACAATCCTCACAATGTCCATGAATTCCAGCCAGCTAAAGTCAGTCCAGACAGAGCGGGTGCTCGTCACCTCCCGCCGACCTCCACAATCTCTCGTAGGGAGAGTCGGACTGATACACGACCTGATGCTGGCAACCTTATCTGCGAAGAATCGAGCAAGCTCGTCACACTTCAACTGTGAAAAATCTCTTCCAGACTGAAGACAGACTGGACTGCTCAATCTGTCTACAGTCCGTAAGAACTGAGCTGGTCGATTCTGCACATCAGTAATCTCCCCGGACAGGAATTCTGCTTTCTTATGCGTGATTGCTGATTGACAGCCTTTATAATAGTCCATCAATCTAAGCCTGTCAGCCTCCAGGCCGGATTTCCGCCAAACTCTCTCTAGCCTTCGACCCACTCTCATCAGCTCCTTCAAGGACCCAACAAACCAAGGGATCCTTGGACGCAGGGCGAGTGGGCAAACCCGAACAGGAGCAACTGAGTCCAGGGCATCCCCCACCACCTTATTGTAGGTGAGTACCAGATTCCCTTGACTCATGCATTCACTCGATAAATGCAATAAGTACAGCACTGCCGATAGACCCTCTGGGGTAATTCCCCTTAAAAGGTGGTATTGGACCATCTCCGTAGGGGCAGGCCTATTAGAGGGCACCCTGAAACTGAACCTTATGGTGTGATGGTCTGACCAACCGACTGGTTCCACCCCCAGATCTGTGATCTCCATCCCCAGGAGGAACATGAGATCCAATGACTGACCCCCTATATGGGTAGCGGAGGTAACCACCAGTGTAAGGCCCAGCATAGTCATAAGCTGGAGGAGATTATTTCCAAATTGCAAATATGACAGAGATACACAATTTTGAAATGCAGGAGATACATAGTTGCAGAAGGTGGCAGGGATATGTAATTTCATAACGTGTCTTGGATGGATTAATTTAGCATGTGGTGTAGTGATGCAAAATTTCAAAATATAGTTGGCGTGCTTGATTTCAGATTGTGGAGGCAACATTCAATTTCACAATGCAGCATGGACATAAAATCTCAAAGTGGCAGTGACGCAGTTTCAGAATCTGGTAGCCACATGGAATTTCAGGATGAGGCAGGGATGCATAATTTTAGAATGTTACTTGAGCATGCAATTTTTGAATGTGGCAGTGACACTCATCTTCAGAATGTGGTGGGGATGTGCAGTTTCGGAATATGGTGGGAATGCACATTTTCAGAATGTGACGACAGGCAATACTGGAGCATAGAAGTTTACACATAATTTCACAATGAGGCAGGCAGGTACAATTTCAGAATGTGGCAGGCAGGTACAAATTCAGAATGCGGTGCTGACGAACACTCGTGTGACTTCGGAATGTGGCGGTGCTGAACACTCACGCTACTTTGGAATATGGCAACGCTGAACACTTGCATGACTTTGGAATGTGGCAGTGACAAAAACTCACGTGACTTTGGAATGTGTCGGTAATAAACATTCGTGCTACTCAGGAATGTGGTGGTGACAAACATTAGCACAACTCTGAATGTGGCATGCACAACTTGGGAATATGGTGGCGATGCATAATTTCAGAATGTGGCAGTGGCGCACAGTTTCGGAATGCAGCAATGTTGCTCAGTTTCAGAATTTGGCAGTGACATATAATTTTGACTTGTGGCGGTGAGGGGCAGTTTTGGAATGTGGTGCTGATGCACAGTTTCAAACTGTGGCAATGACACAATTGTAGAATGTGATGGTGACAGTTTCAGAATGTGGCACTGAAACACAACTTTGGAATGTGGTGTGGATGTGCAATTTTGAAATGTGGTGAGGATGTGCTATTTTGGAATATGGCTGGGACACACAATGTTGGATTGTGGTGGGGATGTGATGCACAATTTTAAAATGTGGTGGAAGCATACAATTCCGGAAAGTGGCAAGGACAAGCAGTTACAAAATAAAATGGTGTGTTCTGCCATATTTCGACAGTGTACATCCTTACTTATATTCCAGAATTGCCAGTCCCCACTAAATTCTTCAATGTATATCCTGTCGCATTCTGAGATTGAGTGTCCCACCACACTGCGAGATGGACATTCCTGCCACATGCCGAGATTACATGCCCCCCCCCCCCAAAAAAAATACATTCTAAAACTGTGCACCACTTAGACGGTCTATACCTTTTTATAAAATGGGCTAGACTGTAGAAGCTCTTTGACTGGCTGACAGCCACAGCGGGGGGTACATTAAATTTCAATAGACGCCTGCTCCAAAACAAGACCCAATTCAAGGTACCCTATTACTTGTGTTAACCTTGGGCACCTTGAATTTCAACAGCCGCCATTTTTCTCCTTGCTTAGCGGATCAGTTTAAAGCCGAGCAGTTCCTCCATACAGCACGTCCTCCATCCCGCCCCCGCCATCGCAGAAAGTTGACGTTTATGTTGTTAAGAAAAACAAACTGCATACTCTTCAAAAAACATAAAATTATGCACCTCGTATTTTCTCTCCATTTCTTTCACCCTGTGCCGTGACTCCACTACCACCGCTTACATCCCCGATCCCAACTGACCTCCGATCAAAAAAAACAGAAGGCTTCCTCTATGGTCCTCGTTAAAAAAAACAAACAAACAAAAAACACTGATTAAAAAAAAGAAAGCAACAAATCATACAACACTTTTGCACCGAATTGGACCTCGAATTTTCCACTTCCTGCTTTCAATTAGCAGGGTCACGCAAGCTCGCGCACGTAACTAGCGCATTCTCTGACCAAAAACTAAAGGAAATAAACAAAATGCCTTCAGAAACTGCAGTGAACATGTCCTCAACTATAAACATGATGGCAATATAGTTCTGAAGTAAAATTTAATATCAATGGTATGTCTTCCTCTGTACCATTTTTTTGGGGGGGTAGAACAGAATGGCTCTGTGATGGGTGGCAGACCACAAAGGGAACAACACTGTAACAGAGGGACTACTTTGCCACATGTGTGTTTTGTTTTCTATTTCTATTAATTTTAAATACCAGTTCCTCTATTAATTTCACTATTTAATTAAAATTTACATACACACCCATTTTCTAAGTGCAATAATACCCTCCAGGGTGGGTGGTATGGGCAATACAGGACCTTCCAGGGGCTATAAGGCCCTTCGCCTATGGCGTTGGGTCTTCATTACGCCCCTGAGCGGCCTTGGTATTGCCCAATACTGCCCACCCTGTCGGGTATTATTGCTTGCATAATGTAGAGTGTTGTTCTATATAGACTTCCATCCTTTTAAAATGCTGTTGTTCCAGAGTTCCAAAGGTCATGGAATGTGATTCTACCCTACTGTGGTAGAACAGCAATCTAGAACCTCTAGAGACTGCATGAGTCAGTTTCATTTTGAAAGCAAAAGAACTCACAAATGCATATTTCACACAGTACTATACGCTATAAAAAAAATACAGGATGAGCAACTCTATCCACAACCAATGTGTTCTGCCACCTCATTGTTCTGATTCTCATGGACCTCTTGAGCTTCGCTCTCGAGGTCAGAGGGAATCAGAACCCCTCTGTGGCATAAGTAAACACACTGGCTGTGCATAGTTGCCCATTCAGTATTCTCCATGTTCAGCGCTGCATTCCAAAACCAACTCCTGATGCTTTCTAAAGTACAGTACCATGCACCTGAACATTCTGAAAACACAAGCACTTTAGGCAACCCTGTGTCAGTTTTTTTTTTTTAAATCAATACTACAACTATAGTTTCGATAACTTTGAAGAAATAGGTCCTATAATGTTGCTGATAGGGAGGACTAGTCTGTGAGTTCTGGTTGTGACATCATCAGTGGCTTTTCACTGAAACTGGCTTTTTTGAACAGGGAGTGAAATCAGTGTTACAAAATAGCTCATAACTTTAAAATGAAGTAACGTAGAAACCTAATTTTTTGTATGAGATTTATTGGAGGTAGGCTGATTCTAATTCCGCAATGTAGTACTTCTGACCAGACTCCCTCTTTAAGTAAGCATTTGCAAGCAGATTTTATCTCCCATTTTGATTTTACCTTGTGTTTAGAATACCAGTAACAAGTCGATGAAAATTCTGTAAACTTCTGCATGTAAAAATAACATACAGTAAATCTGATTCTGTTGTACATTTCTCATGTTATCATTAAACATAACTAGAAGGGTGTACTAGGAAAATAATAGCACCCATATTTATTCCAGTCCAGATTTCCTAAATACAGAAATCAGAAGTAACTACTTTTTTTGTTTCGCACTGCAGAAGCTGCCCCAGCAAATAACCTGCAGTGTTAGAAGCACTCACAGCCCCTGAGCCATAATGACCTACAGAATCCATCAACAGGTATTCACACACAGTGCATTTCTCTTTATATAATACGACTGACTACCAAACACACATACCTGACGTCTTCCATCTTTTTGGTAAGAACACTACCAACAATAGAAAGGGCAGCTGAGGCCTTTTGACCAGCCTGGGACAGTGTTTCTGAAGTTTTCTTGTACCTATGTTAAATGAAAAACAGTACATTCAACATTGTTGGCTGTAATTATAATTCAGTATGCATAAAAAGCTTAGTAAGATATTTGTAAGCATTGTATTACATGCAGGTCCTCTCCTCCACTTAGGAGGCAGAGTAGCAAACAGTTTATCCTACAGCAAAATCATTGCAGTCAGCCGGCCCGGTGGTGCGGAGGGTAGAGGCGCTGGTTGCCATACCTTGCGCCACGCTGGTGACCCGGTTCGGGCGCGGACTAAGGCCACCGGGGGTCGGCAGTGGAGGAGAGGAGAGGATTGAGCATCTGATGGACTGCTCTCCTCTCCTGGGGTGGGATCGGGGTTTGCATCACGGAGACCAGTGGTACTACTAGAGTGGACCTGAAGCAAATGGTGGGATGTGGCAGATGTCAGCACTACGTGTGCATGGACATCATTGCATGTCTGTGTCCCAGCGGAACATTGCCACAGACAAAAAACCCTCCATAGCATGAAGGATGATGCCTCCGATGGGGTCCTGCCTGCTGCCCCCAAACTAAGCCCATCTCAAGGGGCAGGGGCTCAAGGGTGATGCTGTCTCTCTTCCCATCCCCCTCCGGAGGGGCCTTCAATGGGGGCAAGCCACAGTCCTCTCTGCTTCAGCCGGGATCGCGGCGGCTGGTGGGACTGGCAGAGCATGTGACCCCGTGCAACAGGGCTGATCCAGGGAGTTTCCCTGTCGTGTCACAGACAGATAAAGAGAATAAAGAAAACACAATATCACTGCAGTCATGTTATTCTCATACCTTGTGTTCTAACTGGGGAGAGGTGCAGGAAAAAAGACCAAAAAATATTTTTTTCAACCATGAAGCATAATAGCAATAAATATGACAGTGGAGTCATTATCCTCAGGAATAATCAGATTGTCTGGTAGAAATAAAGTACCTCACCACTGACTTTGTACTTCATCCACTCCACAACTGCATTATTGGTTTATACAGTGAAACCACTACTATCATGTTATCATTTAAATAACCAAAACAGCTAGTCATTTCCTGGGGATTAACGACTTGACTGAAGGGAGGCTATGTGGCCTAACGTGTAGCTGATGGCCATCCCCCACGAGCCAATTTTTAATTCCATGGAATGATCAACTGAGAGGTTGTTATGATTAGCAGTCTAACTGGTAGTAATGTGTATCGTACTTTCAGATTTTGTTTTGAAGTTTTACCTTTGGCAACTATTTTGTTTCAGGGACACTGCATATAGGGAGGAATTGATGCAAGTGGAGTATGTGAAGAGGTGGCATGTCTAGTGTTAGCATGCTGAACTTGACAAGAAAGGGTTCTGAACACAGTTTAATGCAGCTTTGTCTTATTAATAATAAAGTTTAAAAATACTGGAATATGTTAGGTTTGATGATGTGCTTCACCAGAGTCAGTGGCTAACACTGGAGGATTAGAAAACATTATTCACTGTTGTATTGACATTTCTTCTAGAGGGTTTACTAGTGATTCATACAATCTGCAGTCATCTCAGTCCTGTGCTACTGCCCCAGAGTTTGAATTTGGAGTGTTAGGAAAATCCAGACTCTGCACTGTGGTCACTCTCCCTCTAGTGTTCTGAAGGCAGATTCGTCCTTTAAGACCAGAAGAGAACAGTGACTACCTATCTATCCAACCCTATAGTACAGTTATGCAAGAACTTACACTAACAGTAGATCTTCAAGAGAGGATCTTGCAGTAGGTAATAATTTGTAGGACTGCGCCCCCTGTCATCAGGACCACACGGAAACTTTTGCTAGCAGTGTCTGTCGGGGGACCGCCAACCCACCGTCACGTGACGGACGTCAGCGTGACACTATATAGTGGGCGGTCCACATGTCAACCCTCCAGTTCTCCTGCCAGAGACCTACAAGAGTCAAGACAGGAGAATGAAAAGAGGCTCCTGAATTAAAAAAAAAAAAAAAAAAAAAGGTTTTCTGAAAAGAGAGCTGTAAATTATGAGGGGGAAGGTGGGTGGGAAAAAAGGTTACCTACTGCAAGAGCCTCTCTCGAAGATCTGTTACAGTAAGTTCTTACATAACTGTACTATCTTACTTCGAGAGGGCTCTTGCAGTACGTAATCACTTGTAGGACTGAGTCCCAAGTAGTAAAGAGTCCGAGGGACAAGAAAAAACATGGGAGGCTTGAACATAATCCTAGTAGAAAGCCAGAAAGTTAGGACAGGAGTCCTTGAAGGACTGCTACTCCAAAGCCGGCCCTACGCCTCGAGGCAATGTCCAAACTGTAGTGTTTTGTGAAAGTGTGGATGGAACTCCAAGTAGCCACCACACAGATGTCTGCAGCAGATACGTTTCTGAAACAGGCTGTGGAAGCAGCCATTCCCCTGGTAGGACTTTACAATACTTCTCGTAACAAAAAGTAATGCAGTTTGCAACCATTTTGAAAGGCACTGTTTGGAAACTGCTGCACCCTCCCTTTTTGGTGCGAAAGAAACAAAGAGCTGATCCATCTTGTGGACATCTTCTGTCCTGTTTGTGTAATAATGTCTAACATATGAAGGATGGCTCCCCCCCCCCCCCGATTAGAATGCTTGGGGTAATATACCGGCAATTCTACAGACTGGTTAAGGGTAGTCTCCGAAACAACCTTAGGAAGAAAAGTACAGTTACGTAAGAACTTACCGTAACAATAGATCTTCGAGAGAGGCTCTTGCAGTAGGTAATTACATACAGGACTGACACCGGCAGGCAGCAGGACCCCACGGAAAAATTTCTAGCTAGCAGTCCCTGGCGAGGGACCACCCCCATGTCAGGTGACCAGCGTAAGGAGACGTCAGTATAAAGGGGCGGTCCCGGACGCCCGCCTTCCAGTTCTTTCCCGCCACAGGCCAAAAGAGGCCGGACGAGAGAGAAGCAGATATCTCTTTATATGGAAAAGGAGCTGAAAAAGCCTAGAAGGGCGGGAAGGTATTACCTACTGCAAGAGCCTCTCTCGAAGATCTACTGTTACGGTAAGTTCTTACGTAACTGTACTATCTTACTTCGAGAGGGCTCTTGCAGTAGGTAATTATATATAGGACTGAATCCCAAGCAGTCTGAAACAAAGAAAGGCACCGGGAGGAGGAAACTACTCCAAGAAGTAGCTCTAGCCATGCAAGCCTCAAGACAGGAGGCCTTGCAAAACAACTAACCGAAGCCTACTCTCTGTGAGGCAATATCAAACTGTAGTATTTAAAAGGTATGGACGGAAGTCCAGGTGGCGGCAGCGCATATGTCTGCCGCAGACACATTCTTGAAACAAGCTGTAGAGGCAGCTACTCCTCTTGTGGAGTGGCCTCTGACTTGACCCGGAAGGGTCTTGTGGTATTTGTCATAACAGAAAGTGTTGCAATGAGCCAACCACTTAGACAGGCATTGCTTGGAAACTGCATTGCATTCCCTTTTGTGAGCAAGAGAGACGGACAACTGATCAGTCTTTCTGAGATCCTTTGTCCTGTTGGTGTAGTATCTCAGAATCCGGTGAACATCCATAGTATGGAGTAAATATTCCCCTTGATTAGAGTACTGCGTAAAAAAGGCTGGTAGCTCTATGGACTGATTTAAGGTAGACTCTGCTACTACTTTAGGTAGAAACTTAGGATTCACGTGAAGAGCAACTCGTTCCTTGTGAAAAATCAAGTAGGGGATTTTACACATCAGGGCCTGGAACTCGGAGATTCTTCGAGCCGAAGTAATGGTCACCAAGAAGAGCATCTTCCACGAAAGAAACTTCAAATCTGCAGAGGCTGCAGGTTCAAGGAGGAAGGGTAAGTTTCTAGAACAAAATTCAAGTCCCGGGGGCAGGATTACGGATGGGGGGCCTCAGATGGAGGACCCTCTAAGAAAAGTCTTGGAGACCTCCAGTTGAGCAAAAGCCTTGTTTGCGAAGGGAACATGATAGGCCGAGATGGCCGCCATGTGTACCTTCAAAGAGGAATGGCTGAGACCCAGGTCGAACAGATGACGTAGATACTCCAGCAGAAGCCCCGCTGAACAGGAGAAAGGTTCCACGTTCTTGGAGGCGGCCCAAATAGTGACTCTTTTCCACTTCATGGCATAAGCGGATCTGGTGGAGGGTTTTCTGGCCTCCACTAAAATCTCCGCCACTTTGGGAGACACACCAAAACGGGATTGGGCTAGGTCTGCAGGAGCCATGCATGCAGTTGAAGGGATTTGAGGCTTGGATGGACCAGTGTCCCCTGACCCTGGGTCTACAAACCTCGAGATAGAGGAAGAGGAGGATCCTCTGAATATTGTTGTAGAAGAGAGAACCAGATTTGCCTGGGCCAGAAGGGAGCGATCAGAATCATTCTCGCTCCTTCTGAAGCTAGTCTCTGCAAGACTCTGGGATAACAGGAATTGGGGAAAGGCATAGACAAATCTGTCCTTCCAGTCTAGAGACAGAGCTGCTGCTCCAGAAAGCGCTCGCTTCTGGAACGAGCGAGCAGAAGGTGGGAAGTTTTCATGCTTGGGGGATGCGAACAGGTCGACCTGTGGTGTTCCCCAAAGTTGGAAGATATTGTCTAGGACCCCTTGGTCCAGTTCCCACTCGTGAGTCAGAGCAGAAGAGTGACTTAGCTTGTCTGCCAGGGTGTTGTCGACCCCTGGAACGTGAATCGCCGTGAGGTGAAGGTCGTGTTGAGTTGCCCAATCCCAAATCCTCATTGCCTCCCTGCATAGAGGTAGGACAGAGTTCCTCCCTGCTTGTTGATGTACCACACTACACACATGTTGTCCGTCTGCACAGCTAGGTGGCCGGGAAGGATGTATTGGTGAAGGGCTTGGAGAGCGTACAACACTGCCCGGAGCATGAGCACACTGATGTGGAGAGCTTGTTCTAGCCTGGACCAGGAGCCCTGGGTCCAATGAGAGCCTAAATGGGCTCCCCAACCTTCGCCTGAGGCGTCTGTAGTTAGAGTCTGGAAGGAGGGAGGATAAAAGAAAGGAACCCCCCAAAACAGGTTCTCTCGAACCATCCACCACTGTAAGTCTCGCATCATCGGCGATGAGATCAGAACTGAGTGATCTAGGTCGTCCACTAGTTGATCCCACTGAGAGCATAGAGTCCACTGAGAGATCCTCATGTAGAGTCGAGCACGAGGGACTGTCGGGATAGCAGCTGCCATGAGCCCGAGAAGGTGAAGGACCGACCTCACCGAGACCATCCTACGATCGGATAACAGACTTATCTGGGTCTGAAAGGAGGCCGCCCTGTCCGGAGGCAGGAAGGCCTTGCCCATGGTTGCATCGAGGATCGCCCCAATAAACTGTAGCCTCTGGGAAGGGTCCAGATGAGACTTGGAATGGTTGATGGTAATACCCAGGCAGGCAAAAACAGGAGTTCCTCCTTGGACGAGGCTGCCAGGAGCCAGTCGTCCAGGTAAGGGAACACCTGTACTCCCTTGGTACGCAGGTGGGCCGCCACCACTGTCAGGCATTTGCTAAATACTCGGAGGGCCGAGGATAGATCAAATGGGAGCACCTTGAACTGGTAGTGGTCCCCCTGGAATGCAAAATGAAGGTATTTGCGATGAGATGAGCGAATGGGAATGTGCAGATAAGCATCCTGAATATCCAGGGCACAAAGCCATTGACCAGGCCTGAGGAGGGGCAGAAGGCTCTGCAGAGAGAGCATCCTGAACCTTTTGTACTCTACATAAAGATTCAGGGAACTGAGATCTAAAATCGGTCTGAGATTTCCGGTCTTCTTTGGGACCAGGAAGAAATGGGAATAGTAACCCGTCTCCTGAAGAAGAAGGGGGACGGGCTCTATCGCTTTCTTCAGCAGAAGAGCCGAGATTTCCTCCTGGACCAAAGGAAGGTGTTCCCGTGAATACGACGACTTCAGAGGTGGGTGGCGGGGTGGTTTCTGAAGAAACTCTATGGAATGTCCTTCTGCTATAAGCTGGAGCACCCAAGAATCCGTGGTTATCCTCTCCCATCCCAGAAGGTGGAGGGAAAACCTCCCTCCTACCGGTTCCTCCGGGGAGTCCGGAGGCAGTGAGAGAGGAAAGGAGTCAGGTGGTGTGGGGCAGCGCCGCAGCTCAAGCACCCGCTGCTTTTTTGGGCGGGGGGGGCTTAGCGGCCGCGGGGGCCCAACGTTTTGTGGCCCATCTTCCCTGGGGTTTCACCTTTGGCCGATTCCATCTGTGAAAGGCACGGCGCTGCTGCTGATGGGGATGGTACATGGAATCAACTGATTTCAGAGCCGTCTCCTTCTCCTGCAAATCGGTAATGATGTCCTTGACATCACCCGCGAAAAGCACCGACCCCCGGAAAGGTGCTTCCTGGATAGCAGATTGCACCTCCGGGACCAGACCTGACAAATGGAGACAAGCATGACGCCATAGGCCTATGGCGAAAGCTGAGCTCTGCCCAGCAGTGTCCACTGCATCGTATGTTGCACGTAGCATGTGGCGACTGGCCGAACGAGCAGAGCGGACGAGATCAGCCAACTCCTGTTTGACTTGGGAGTCAGGCAAGGAGTCCAGCTTGGCTTCCACCTGAGTAAGGATGGCTTTCTGGTAGTCCCCCATGTGGCCGACATAATTCAGGGCCCTAATCCCCAGTGTGGAGGAAGCGTAAATTTTTCTCCCGTACTGGTCCAGAAGGTGAGACTCCTTATCAGGAGGTGACGAGCTGAGATGTTTTGGGTTCGCCGACCGTCCATGAGCGGCGCTAATCACGACCGAGTCGGCACGAGGGTCAGAATCCAGGAAATCAACATCCTCTGGAGCCCGATATAGCCTGTTCGACTTCCTAGGAAGTGGGGCTAAGGCCGACGGCTGTTTCCATATCGTGGTCACAAGGTCAGCGTGAGGCTCTATCCAGGGTGGCACTAATGTAGGAGCTGTCATGGGCAGATCCAGATGTTCAGCGAGTTTCAGACGCTGAGGATCTGGTTCCAAAGAGCGCCACTGATGAACCTCCTGGATTTTCCTAAGCAACTCTGTAAAAGAAGGATCCTCCGGAGGAGACTTCGGAGGAGTCCTTGGCCGGGGCTTCAACGGAGAGCGAGGCTCGTCGTCTCTCTCGGAGCAGCCGTCGGAAGAGTCCGAGGAGTCCGAGAGTGAAGAGGAGGATGAAGAAGAGTAAGACTCCCTTTCCCGACCCGGGGGAGGAACGGGTCCCTTGGGGAGTCCCCGGGGACGCGTGTCCTGCCCCTCTCTGGATCCAGATGGAAGAACCCTGGAGTCCGGAGGTGGTGAGGGAGTGTGCTGCCTGGGGCGTACGGGAACCTGGGACGGCACTGTCGCCGGAAGGTAGCTCTCGACCTCTTTGGTGAGCTGAGCCTTGGCCTCAGCCCACCAGGAGGCCAGAGTCTCCTGCAGGTCCACCGGCGGCCGCGAGGGCGGTGGAGGAGGAGGAGGCGGGGGATAAGAATATGGGCTATACCCATATGGAGCGTATCCAAAACCCGGCTGCGGGTAACCCGGCGTCTGGTATTGAGGAGTCGAGTACTGCGGCGTCGGGAAGCCTGGCGTCCGGTACTGCGGCACCACATACGGAGTTCCCGAGTACACCGGCGTCGAATAAGACGGCGGGTACCCAGAAGCCGGGGGGGCTGCCTGAGCAGACGGCCCGGCTGGGAACCTCACGGGCGGGTCCGTAGCGGAGAGCCCGGAGGGTGGAGGGCCCGATGGGAGCAGGAAATCTCCCTGAGTCGGTAAGGCCAGCGCAGGGCCGACAGCGGAGGCCCTGACGCCGAGGTACCGGCATCGGAGGGCTGGTGTCGGAGCCAGCCGCCTGGGGAGCCGGCCAGGTCCGTTGCTCCAGATGGAGGAAGGACCGACGGAGGCAAAATCCTCAGCTTCGCCTGGGACGGAGGGAAAAGTCCTCGGGTTCAGGTTGGGGGGACTCTGGCTCCCCACACGGCAGCGAAGGCTGCGGTGAACTGGGAACGACGGACGTTGGGGGGGGTCCGTCGTCGGTTCCCTCGCCGGCTGGACGTTGGACAAGCCGACATGAGGCATAGAGGCGAGGTCTCGGCAGGCGCCGGAAGAGCCGACGTCTGACTTACGAGAGCCATCACCGGAGACAGGTCGAGAGGAAGGGTCGGCCTGGTCCAGGGGGGAAGAAGCCACACATCGCCCCGGAGGGTTGGACGTCTTACCAGCCCTCTCTGAGCGGACGTCAGAGGAGCCGACGCCCGGCTTACCGGAGTCTCCCACAATGGTAGGCCGCAAGCCTGCGGCCGAACCAGGGGCGGAGGCCTCCAACTGCCCGGAGGTGCCCGCAAGGCCCGAGCATAAGCCAGACGGGCGGGCCGACGCCGCCTCAGAAACCTCCGAGGCGGCCGTCGAGGAGTGATCCCCCAGAGGGGATGTTACCTGTCTGCCCGGGAGTCCCGAGGGAGACGCGGTGGAGGAGCCTTTGTCCCGGTGCCTCTCCTTGTCCTTCTTCTTTCGATGGCCTTCGGGGGAAGTGGACACCTGCCTTAGCTTTTTAAGCTCCTTCTCCATAGAGCTCATTTTCTTCTTCTTAAGAATATGGGTCTCCAGGGATTGCTGCCGTCTTTTTCGGGTAGCCGCGTTAAAGCTAAGGCAATGCTGGCACTTCTCGACCTGATGATCAGGGCCTAGGCAGAACAGGCACAGGGAGTGGCCGTCCTTGTGCGGTAGTTGGGCGCCGCACGAATTGCACTTGTTTTTGTGCCCGGAGGGTATAGGGGACGACATACACAGACGTTTGTACTGACGTTAGTCGAAAAAGCAAAGATTTTCGGTAAAAAAAACGCATTTGGTAGGGGCTGATAGTTACCTAACTTTTCGGCGAGGTGCTGCATGAGCTAACGGCGGAAAGAACTGAAGGCGGTGTCCGGGACCGCCTTTATACCGACGCCTCCTGACGCCGTCACCTGATGTGGGGTGGTCCCTCGCCAGGGACTGCTAGCTAGAAATTTTTACGTGGGGTCCTGCCACCTGCCGGCGTCAGTCCTATATGTAATTACCTACTGCAAGAGCCCTCCCAAAGTAAGATCTTAGGATTTGTGTGCAGAGCCACCCGGTCTCTGTGAAAAATCAAATAAAGCACCTTACACATCAGGGCCTGAAGCTTGGAAATTCTTTGAGCAAAACTGACTACAACCACAAAGAGTGCTTTCCAGGACAAAAAGTGCATGTCACAAGTACTTGCCAGTTCAATGGGAGGCAAGGTAAATTTTTCTAAAAGAAAATTAAGGTCCCACGGTGGAGCAGGGTTACGCACCAGGGGTTTCAGATGCAAAATACCTTTCAAAAAGGTTTTGTAGACCTCTAACTGAGCCAGTGTCTTGCCTCCCACTGGATCATGGTAGACAGAGATGGCTACTAGATGCACCTTCAGTGAAGAATAGCTCAAGCCCAGTTCCGACAAATGGAGAAGATAACTCCATGACCTGGGGAGCAGGGCACGAGAAAGGATCCAAATCTTTCAAGGTGGCCCAAATGGAAAAGCATAGGTAGTTTGGGTAGATGGCTTTCGCGCCTCTACCAAAAACTGAGCTACCCTTGGGGAAACCCCATACCTAGAAGAAGCTATGTCTTGAGGTGCCACGCATGTAGATGAAGGGACTTTAGCCCCAGATGTACCAGTGTCCCCCACTCCTGGGTCAGGTGATCGTAAGCAATCAGATATGTCGAGGTCAAAAAAGGAGCTATCAGTATCATTTGTGCTCCTTCTGACTGAAGCTTGATCAACACTCTCTGTAAGATTGGAAAGGAAGGGAATGCGTACAGAAATTTCCCTGTCCAAGAAAGCAACAGTGCGTCTTGCCAGAAAAAACCATGCCAGGGATCAAGCGAGCAAAACTTGAGAAGTTTTGCGCTTGATGGGGCTGCAAACAAATCCACTTCCGGATGACCTGAAAGGTCAGAGATGTGATCTAGAACTTCTTACGTTAGCTCCCGTTCATGGGCTCTTATCCTGGTGCGACTAAGACGGTGTGCGAGAACGTTCTGCACACCTGGGACGTAGACCACTAAGAGGAAGACCCTGTGCAGAACTGCCCAGTTCCAGACCTGCATCGCTTCCCTGCAAACAGGATATGAGCGGGTGCCCCCCTACTTGTTGCTGTGCCACACCACGCGCACGTTGTCCGTTTGGATCAACAGGGTTTCTTGAAGAAGGATGTGCTGAAAAGCCTGCAAAGCATAAGGCACTGCTCTCATCTCTAGCACATTTATGTGTAGGTGTGCTTCTACATGTGGCCACAGTCCCAGATGGGCACCCCATCCCTGTCCAAACGCATCTGTAGTCAGTATTTGGGAATGAGGAGGGGTCTGGAAAGGGATTCCTAGGATCAGGTTGCTGGAGTCCTGCCAACATAACAGATCCTGTTGCACTGGGCTGGAGATGAGGACCTGACTGTCTAAGTTGTGCTCCCTCTGATCCCACTGGGACCTTAGAGTTCATTGTGAGATACACATGTGGAGTCTGGCCAATGGGACAGTAGGGATAGCTGCTGCCATGAGGCCAAGAAGACAGGACCGCCCTGGATGAGATATGTTGGTTGGATGATACCAGCTTGGCCTGCCACTCCAGGGTGTCCACCCTGTCCGGGGGAGAAAGGCCATACCCTGCACTGTGTCCAGCACTGCCCCAATAAACTGAAGGCGCTGGGAAGGAGCAAGCTGGGATTTGGAGTAACTGACCGTGATATCCAGGTGAATGAAAATGTGCTGAGTAGCCAATAAGGAAGCTTCCAACCCCTTCCTCAACGATGCCGTGCGGAACCAATCATCGTGGTAGGAAAAGATGTAGTGCCCCTGACTCCTCAAGGCATCTGCCACTACTGCTAAGCATTTGGTAAAAATCCATAGAGCGGGGAACAGGACAAAAGGGAGCTCTGAACTGGTAATGCTCCCCTTGGAAAGGAAACCTGAGGAATTTGTGATGTGCACGGAATAGCGGGGTGTGTAGATAAGCATCTTGCATGTCCAAGGCACAAAGCCACTGTCCTTTGGAGAGGAGAGGCAGAAGACTTTGCAATGTCAGCATCCAAAGCCTCTTGTACTCTATGAAAAGGATTAGAATGCTGAGATCCAAAATAGGGCGTAAATCCCCTGTCTTTTTGGGTACCATAAAGAAGTGGGAGTAGAATCCCTTCCTAATCTGGTTTGCTGGCACTGGCTCTATTGCTTCTTTTTGAAGAAGAGCCATGATCTCCTCCCCTAGATAGGGGACATGTGCCCTTGGGTAATGAGAAAACCTTGGAGGATTGTTTGGAGGTTTTTCTTGAAATTAGAGAATGTGACCAAGCTTTATTAACTGAAGCACTCAAGGCATCTGTTGTGATGGACTCCCAGTCTCCCAGATGCCTCGTGAATCTTACGCCCACCTGTTCCTCCAACAGACGAGGAGGAGGGCAGGCGGTCAACAAGTCAGGAATGGGAGGGGGTTGGGGAGTACTGCTCCTGAAGCCCTTTGTGTTTTGGCTGGAGGGGCGGTGGCAGTATTGGGAGCCCTACGTTTAAACTGGCATTTCGGGCGCTTGCTGTTTTTTCATCTGGCATCTGTTTTGCTGAAGAGAAGGACGTTTTTGTTGTTATTTTGGTCGATACATGGAATGGACAGACTGAAGAGCTGTGTCTTTATCCTGCAGGCTTGTTATAATGTCCTGGGCATCCCTGCCAAACAGGACACAACCCCTGAAAGGGGCATCCTGGATAGCCAACTGAACATCAGGGGCTTGACCCGATACTCTTAGCCAAGAGTACCGGCAAAGGCTTACAGCTGTGGCCGTACCTCTAGTGGAGGAATCCACCACATTGTAGGTGGCCCTCAAGGAATGACGTCCAGCCACCTTGGCCATTTTTAGGGTGTTTGCCAAGGATGAGTTTGTATCAGAGTCCGATAGGGCCCCGACAACAGGCTTGAGCTAGCGGAACAAGGACTTCTGGTAGTCTAGCATGTGCGAGACATTGTATCGCTAAGAGTAGAAGATGCACAGAATTTTCTCCTGAACTGATCCATTTGTCTGGACTCCTTGTTGGGCGGGGAAGTACTAAGGTGCTTAGACTTAGCATATAAATCATGGGCTGCAGTGATGACCACTGAGTCAGCCTTAGGGTGCACGCTGAGGTGGTCCTTGTCCTCAGGGGTCCTGTAAACTTGGTTGGCTTTCTTTGCCATGGCTAGGATGGAGGAAGGTCTCTGCAATATGGTCAAGGATAAATCCTCGTGGGGTTCCAGCCATGGGGGAGTGAGAACCAGACTCATATCTGGAAAGTCCAGATGCTCTGCCAAGCTATGTCTTTTGTGGTCCAGAGCCTCTGACTTCCATCCTTGGGCCTCCGCCATATGCTTGAGGAGGTCCACAAAGGAGGGATCTTGGGGCGGTGATTTTGGGGATTCCCGAGGGACTGGTTCCTCAGGGGCAGGAGTCTCAAAACCCGAACCGGTGGATGAGGAATCAGAGTCCACTTCGGAATCAGCTGAATCGTCTGGACGTTTTTCAGAAATTGGAGGATCTGGCTCCCTGGTGATCCCTTCAGATGTCAGGGGTTGCGTTGAGGCTGATGGATTTCCTGACGTCGAAGTACGAGGAAGGACCAGAGAGGGCGCTCTAGGGGAAGAAGCTGGAAAGCCTGCATCTGGAAGAACAGGTTGCCTGCTGTCTAATTCTGAGACCAACTAAGTTGTGGTCTCAGACCACCTAGATTATAGGATCTCCCTAAAATCCACCTGAGGTTGAGGAGGAAGAGGTGGAGTGGGAGGAGGTGGAGGGTGAGTGAATCCGGTTCCAGGCACATGTCTCCTGAAGTTAGAGGATGAATAATGGTGTGTGTAACCTGGTGGCGGATAGTAACCAGTGTAGCCTGAGTAATAGAAGGCCAACGTAAAGGCATCCGGCATCGGGGCTGACAGGGGACAGCCCAACAGTGGATATCCTGACGGTGTCCCCAACGTCACAAAGCCTGATGTCAGTCCTGACGGAGGGTGACCTGACGGAGGACAGCCTGATGGTGGCCCCATGGATGATAGCCTGAAGGTAACTCCAGTGGGGGGTTGCCTGATGGGGGACAGCCTGATGATGGCCCCGATGGAGGGAAGCCTGACAGCGGCCCGGATGGAGGGACGCCTGATGGTCCTGCAGGTGGACAGCCCAAAGGACCTGCGGAAGGAAAACCGGTGAAGGTCTTGAAGGGTGAAGCCCTGAGGGAGGCCCCAAAGGCAGAATACCTGTTGGGTGCCCCAATAGGGGAAGGCCTGAAGGAGGTCCTGGCAAGGGGACCTGTGGGTATACAAGAGGAGCACGCTCTGGCACTGCTACAGGCAGCGTTGGAGTCGCCGGAAGGCCTGTTGGTGCCCTGATGTCAGGTAAACCTGGCGAAATGTGCTCATCCGTCGGGACCTGCGGGTCCGGCGAGAGTGGAGGAATCTCTGACGGAACAGGAGACGGGGGTTCTCCATGGAGGGAACCTCGGGGAGACCCTTGTCCTCCGGCCGGGACAGAGCTGTAGTCCAAGGTCATCTGATCATTGAAGGGTTAGACGATCGACTGATCGACCTGGGTTGTGTGGGAGTCAGAGGCCCCAACTCCTGACTTACCAACCCCAGCTGGGCGCTCGTGGGAGGGTCCGACAAGCGGCTTATTAGCTGTGCCTGCTGACTTACAGCCTGGGGAGGAAATGGGCCTAAGAGTGGTGGTGGCCTCGCATGGATTAGAGGAGCCCGCCATTTTCTTCTAGCAAGGAGAGTTTACAAGTGATCGAATTGAGTCTGCCGACTCCAAGCAATACCTTGTAAGGCAGGGTCTAGAACCTATTTAGGAAAAGGTTCCGAAGTACATAGGTCCCAAACCTGGCATCTCTTCTAGACTGCTTGGCATTTCTTCTGGACTGGATGTCCAGGCAGTACAGATGTAAAGGTGCGTACTGTGGATCAGGTAGCCGTTTTACACACTTCTATGAGGTGCACAACCTGCAATGTTGTCAAAGTGGCAAATGTAGTTCTAGTGCAATGTGCCTTTAGGTGGGTCCTTGACAATTTCTCAAAACATAACCAACAACAGATGGTCTTTCTGACTGCTGACTTACCTTACCCACCTCACCATAAGTGACAAACAGCTGAGTGCTAAGAGTCCTGAGCTGTTTGATTCTAGCTAGATAGAAACTTAGTGCTCTTTTCACATCCAGAATATGCAGTTTCTCCTCACCTGCACTTGCATGAGGGGTAGGGAAATACGCAGACAGGGTCACAGACTGGTCAATGTGGAATCCTGAGACCCCTTTAGGGAGACATTTTACATGGGGTCTTAACACTACCTTATCTCTATGGAAGACCATGAAGTTTGGGTCTGTGTTTTTTTTTTATTTTATTTAGTATGCTTTTTCCCCTGCATCTCCACTGGCCCCCACTGGTCTGGCCACCTGCCCAGCCCCGTAACCCGTCATCTCCAGGACTCACCTGCACCTCATGTGTTCCCCCACAGATAACCCCCATGGGAGGGGCCACCGGAAACCAGGCCCCATAAACCCCAGACAGAGGTTGGGTATTCAGTCGGTGAGGTGGAGAACCCAGTTGATGGTGTGGAGCCTGCGACGAGCGATGGACAGCATCCTGCACTGTGGAGGGTTTTTCTTGTCCCCCCTGATGTCGGAAGACTTTGCTGATGCCATAGTGCCATGAAGTCGATATCCCTACCCAGATTTCTGCCTCTGGCTTGCAGTTTCACCTGTGGTCACTCAGGTGGCAGTGCTGCACTGGAGTCCCTCCACCCTCCCTCCCCAGAGGTGGCGAGAGTCCCACAGACCCTCTGCCATCCTCCTCCTCCCCCCCCTCCCAGCCGGCCCTCAGACAACTCAGGTTCACTCCTCAGCCTGGGTCGTCAGCATTGCAGGCAGTAGCACTACTGCAGTGCTAGCAGGCCAGCCCAAGTTTGGGTCTGTACAGAGAAGCATGGATCTCACCCCAGCCCTTCTGACAGAAGTCACGGCTACCAGAAAAACTTTGTTAATATAGATAATATAGATATACAGATTTATTGAAGAAAACAAAAAGGTTTTCAGTGGTCTACAGCAACAACATCTACAGTTTTTACAATCAAGCCATAATGTGGTTACACAAGCTAAATCAAAACATTGAGGTCAGAGTGAGAATTGACCACATCCCTCTCCTACTTGTGAACTCAGGAGGCAGCACTCTGTGGTACAGACTGAGAGAGACCCATTGTTGAGGGGGCATTTTTGCTGCACTATATGGGGAAGGGGGGGCACTGTTTGATCCTTTCTGTCTTTTTAGCTGTGCTGCGACTGGTAAGCAGGGCATCCAGAAGGGATAGTGGACTGTGGTCCCGGCAAACAGGATTTAGGCTTGGTCCTCTTGGTGTTGTTTTATTATTGGAGAGGGGTGATATTTCTCATTCCTGCATACCAGGCAGTGATGTAGGGGGGTTCCCCAGTTACAATACGACAGGGTGATAGGAGTCACCAGTCCCAGGAGAGTATAAAGGGGTTTAGGGCACTATAGTTGGATCTTTGGTCACAGTGTACAGAAGCCGCAAATTCCATCTGGAGGAAAAGGATTCTGAATGGTCATTCAGAGAGAAAGTTATTTCTTTCATGGTATATATCTGTCTAACAAGTTTGCGCCAGGAGGGCACACTTGGGGTTGTGCGGTGAGCCAAAGGCAGGTAACAGCTTTTTTGGCTGCTGTCACCAGAATCCCCAGCAAGTATCTAGAGTTTGGGTCCCTATACCCTCTCCGATATTGGAACAGCAGAAAGTTTCCTGGAAAGGGGAAAAGGTTTACTATAGAGCTCTGATTGCTCCACCCCCAGTTCCTGGAAAAAAGGCTGGAGTGCTGGACAAGACCACATAACATGCATGTGGTTTGCCAGAGTCTCCCCAGAGTTCCACCAGCAGGAAGAAGAGTGGGCAGCTCTGAAGTAAGCAGTGATAACTGGAGTTTGGGAGAATCTGACGAACTGCTTCCACCCATACTCCCCCCACTGGTGTGAATTAGTTACTCTGGCGGAGGCTACACAGGCACATCACCAATCCGCCAGCAAAACCTGTATTCCCATTTCCTCCTCCCATTTCTGTGCAATTTCCATGATGCCTTCACCCAAAGTACCCTGAAGCACTCCATATAGCTGCGAAACCATGTATGCCTAGGGTCCATTTGGGATAAATGCTAGAAAAAGACAGATGATCGCTGGGTTGGAGGTTGTGGTATGCGCAATAGAGGCAATGCCTGTATATAATGTTAAAGTTGGAGGAATCTGTAGAATTCCTGCTGGTACAGCCCAAATTCCACCTGCAGCTTTATAAAGAATTTTATCCCAGAGTCCTGGACGAATTGTGGTAGGTACTGCAGGGAGTATCTACTCCAGTTACAAAAGCCAGGGTCTAGTGTGGCTGGTGAGAAACCCTACAGAAGGGGAACTGGGCACAGTAACGTAACCAAGGGAGAGAGATATAAAGTCCTTCATATGGATAGCCATATCCAGGTTTGGTGGTATAAAATAAGGAGTTACCTCCCCGTAGTGCCTGATGTGAAGTGGAAGAATAATATGTGTTCCAGACATAGTCCAGATTCGGTAGGAACTGCCTCTCTGGTTCTAACCATGCAGTAGGATTAGACCCCAAGTACCTATACATCATAAACCTGAGCTGAGCGGCCCAATAATACAACTGAAAATTGGACAGTGCCAGTCCCCCAGACTGCTTTGGAAGGGGTAGGATCTTCATTTTGATATGTGGGCACTGTCCACTCCACACAAAGTGGGCAATTTCTCTCTTCCACAGTCACCATGAGGCTACAGGTATGAATACTGGCATATTATGGAATAAATACAAGGCCCAGGGAAGAGTAACCACGCATATCACCTCCACTATACACTGGTTTCATACACAAATCTCTAGACCATGGACAGATGGTTGGGGTCGCATTGATCTATCTGACAAAAGCGTTCAACACAGTCCTTCACCCCCTACTACTGGAACAGCTAAGCAATGCTGGAATTTCCACCGACTCTAATGCTGGTTTAAAAGCTATCTGGTGAACTGCATTCAACAAGTCAAAACTGCCAATGTCATCTCGGACTCCAAACCAGTTCGCTCAGGTGTTCCACAAGGGTCCATCCTGGGCCCTCTACTATTTAGTCTCTTCTTAATCTCTCAAGATCCTGCGCAGAACAAATCCTACTATACGCGGACAATGCTGTTATCTACACAAGTCACACAGACCCCACACCTCTTGAAAGCCATCTGCAACTCGGATTTGCATCAGTAGAAAAATGGTTCAGTGATCACAAACTGGTGCTAAACTATAAAAAAACTAAGCTCATGCTCTTCAGCAGCTCCCACAATAAACACAGGCATCATCTCCTGACTACCTCTAACCGCCTTGGGACCGCTCTTCAGCAGGTACAATATTTTCAGTATCTTGGCGTCACCATCGACAGCAACTTATCCTATGGGGTGCATATTGACAACATTGCCAAAGCAGTCAATACTCGCATCGGCCTCCTCTACAGACACAGGAACTCCCTTACACCAGAAGCCTTAAGGTTGTCCGTGCAGAGCTGTGTTACCTCCATTACTGACTATGGATTGATAATCTATGGCTCTGCCACTGAAACTGCCCTCCAGCGCATTTCCACTGCTCTAAAAAAGGTGTGTCGCCTCATCTCAGGAGCCCACCGTCTCACCCACTCTTGCGACCTCTATGCCCAAATTGTTTGGCTCCAGCTCAAAGATCGCATCAAATATCAAACATGCCTAATGGCCAAGAAAATAACCCTAGGCCTTCTACCACCTGGAATTCAAGGTCTTCTCAGCCTCTCTCTTAATACCCGCCATACCCGTGGCTCTGAATCCCAGCTCTTTCTGGTCCCTCATTGCCGCACCTCCCAGGGACAAAGATCATTCGCCTACAGAGCCCCTCTTTGGATGAATGCACTCAACTGTGACATCTCCTCCGAATCCAAATTGGGCCCTTTCAAATCCAAGCTACAGTGACTACTCTCTGCCACTCACTCCTGTGACTGTTTCCACTAAACCCTTTTTGGCAATCTAAAACCCTACTACTTGATTACTGTTAAATCTTCTTAGCACCATCTCTGACATCCCTTCCCCCCTGCTACCCTACCCCCTTCACATTTTCCTCCCCTCTACCTAATGCCCCCCTCTGTCTGTCCCGACACAGCCTGTTGGCTGATTTCAACTCACCTTATGATTCTACCAGTAACTGACAAAGCTTGTTTTGTCTGATTTTCAATTTACTGTATGCATTCCTGTGAATGAAACTGCTTAGCGTTACTTGTTTCTATTCTTTAATTCACTGTGAATGTCAACTATTGCTTTCTTTTCTTATTTACAATTATTTTACCATACCCTGTTTAGTCTGTAAACCTATTGATCTCCTTTCTCTATGTATACTGTTTTGCCATACTTTTTATTTTGTTAACCTGTTGTATTATGCTGCTGATGTGGAACCTTTGTAAAAGCTTTAAGTTCAAAGGTATTTTTAATCAGAGTCCTAAATAAAAATAAATAAATAAATAAATAAAACTCTATGGGTTATACTCAATGGGAGGGTTGCCCAGTGGGAAAGGTCCTGGGTTAACTGTTGTGTAAAAGGAAGATAATTATCCCTGTTTGCAGTTATGGGCAATGAGCCACCTTTACCACTAGATATTTAAGTTTTTTGAGTTCCAGCTACAGGGGAATTGTGATAGTATTGTGAAGGATGAGATATAAAGTCAACTGAGGGTTTCAGTTTTGCTAGTATTTACCCGATACCCCGAGAACTCCCCATAGGACATGAGCAGGGAAAAGACCCCTGGAAGGGCTGTCTCAGGGTATGACAGATAAAAGAACACGTATATCTGTGTAAAAGGCAACTTGGTGCTACTCTCCTGCAACATGAATGCCCTCAAACTGGTCTATTTCACACATATGACTTGGGTTATGGGCTCTATACAGACTGCAAACAACAATGGTGAGAGTGGGCACCCCTGCCAAGTGCCTCACTGGAGCCCAAAGTCCTCCAAATGGTGACCATTCACCTTCATACATGCCCAAAGGAAGTCATAAATCTTCTGCAAGAGATGTACAAAAGAAACCAGGAGTCGCAGCAGACCCAGCACTGAATATAGGAATGGCCAGGATACCCGATTGAATGCCTTTCTGGCGTCTAGGCTGAGCAAAAGAGAGGAGGTTGGGGAGCTGTGCATCTGACACAACAGCTGCTGGGTCCGATGGATATTATCCGTGGTTTTTCTGGACCATATAAGCCCAGTTTTGATCTCTACCATATAATCAAGTCAAGGAAGGAAGTGATCATCGCATAGTGTGGTTCTGGTTGAATATGAGCAGTGGAAAAATCCCACTAACTCCAAAATCCTGGACTTCAGGAGGGCAGACATTAGGAAGAGGAACAAACTGTTAAGGAAGCACCTGGTAGGCATCAGGGCAGAAATGGGGATGGACATAAGGTGGTCCATCATTAAGGGGGGGGGATAATGACTGCAACAGAGGAGTATGTTAGACTTAGGGGAAGAACTCAAGGCCAAAGTACCCAACTGGTTTGGTACTGAGGTTGCCAAAGCAATGAGGGAAAAGAGGTTAGCCTCTAGGAAATTCAGGAAAATCCAGAGAGAGGAGGACAGGGAGAATTATCTAAAGATGGCTAGTGAGGCAAGTGAAGTAGTCAGGTGGGCTAAAGCTCAGAAGGAACTGCAAGTAGCAGAAGGAATTAAGAAGATGAAGGCCTTTTTTTCGCTATACAAGTGAAAAAAGGGACATGAAAGATGGGACTGTTAGGCTTTGGAAAGGGGAATGGGGGGGTACAGGAGAATGGAGAAAAGCAGAGGTACTGAATGAGTACTTCTGTTCTGTCATCACCAGGGAAAAATATGGACAGATGCCGATGGGGGGGGGGGGGCAGGTTGGAGGGGAGCAAGGATGTGGTGGTAGAGGGACACAGAATGAGGAACGGGCTGCTAGTATTGAAGGTAGACAAATCGCCATGCCCAGATGAAGTACACTGAAGTGTGCTGAGGGTACTGGCAGAGGAGCTTGCGCAGCCACTGGCTGGCCTGTTCACTGGAGTCAGGTGTGGTACCACAGGACTGAAAAATGACACATGCAGTGCCCTTCCATAACAGTGCTCCCAAAGATGACCCAGGGAATTACAGACATGTCAGTCTGACTTCAATCGTGTGCAAGCTCATGTAGTCCATACTTAAGGAAAGGTCTGTAGAGTATCTAGAGAGCATGGTCTCCAGAATGCAAGGCAGCATGGGGTTTATGGGAGGGAGGTCATGTCAAATGAATCTGACTGACTTCTTTGACTGGGTCATCAAAACAGTAGACGGGGGCCAAGCACTGGACATCCTCTACCTGGATTACAGCAAGGCCGCTGACTCTGTACCCCACAAGAAGTTGATCAGGAAGTTGGCAGATCTTGGGGTTGGGGAGAAGATGACCAGATGAGTGGAAAACTAGCTGGGAACAGGACCCAGAAGGTGGTGGTGGGGGAAGAGTTATCTAGCATCAGGGAGGTCACTAGTGGGGTTCCACAGGGCTCAGTCGTAGGGCCAGTGTTGTTCAGTGACTTCATTAATGATATTGGGGATGGCAAGAAGGGCAAAATGTGCCTTTTCACAGACAACAAGTTCTATGGGAGGATGGACACAGCCAAAGGCATACAGGACCTAAAGGAGGGGCTGTAAAACTTGAGGTGGTCCAGGATTTGGCAGCTTTGCTTCCATGCTAAGAAATGCAAAGTTATGCACATTGGAGCCAAGAATCCCAGCGCAGAGTACTACCTGGGAGGGGTCTGCGTATCTGCAATAGAGGAGAAGGATCTGGGAGTGATGATGACTAGCGACCTAAAGCACTCCACGCAGTGCAGGAAAGCAGCAGCAAGGGCAAATAAGATGCTGGGATGCTTCATCAGGTGGATCAGCAGTAGGAGAGACGAGGTTATACTGCCCTTGTACAGCCACTAGTGTGACCACATCTAGAGTATGGAGTACAGCACAGGTGCCTACACCTTAAAAAGGACATTAACCTGCTGTAGATGGTCCAGAGGAGGACAACGAAGATGACAGCAGGTCAGCAGAGTAAAGCATACAAGGAGAGGTTTGGGGTCCTGAACATGTACTCCCTGGAGGAGAGGAGAGAGAGAGAGAGAGAGAGAGAGAGAGAGAGAGAGAGAGAGGAGGGACATGATTGACACCTTCAAGTACCTGAATGGGATAAATAAGGTGGATAAGGAGGGTCTCTTTAAGCTATGTGGCAGCTGAAACACGAGGGGACACAGTCTTAAGTTGGGGTGGAGGTCTAGGAAGGAGGTTAGGAAGCACTTCTTCACAGACAGGGTGGTGGACAGTTGGAATGTGCTGCCAGAAGAGGTGGTCATGCTAAAATTGGTAGGCAGCTTCAACAGAGGCTAGAATAGACTTAAGGGGAAAGAAAGGGTCACGGGAGGTCTTATAGGATGAAAACACTATACAAATGAATGAGATTTGAGCCACAAGTTTTGAACTGCAGATAGAGTAAAACAAATTTAATTTTTATCCACTAAGAAAATAAGAGCACAGAGAAATGCACAATGCCTAAGCTAATGTTATGTGGTTGTAACACTGAGTATACATTGAAATGTATGATACTGAAAGGCTCATAACCTGCAGCACAGTAAAACAAATGGATTTAAAGGAAAACTGCACCCTCACATCTTCTAAATGTTATTTGTTTCCATGTCAACAGACAACTATCTTCATGTAGCTGTTAAAGATGTAAGCAACTGCTTCAGTTAGTTTTCTTCATACTTCATACTAGGTCGTGTCACTGTCCTGGGTGGGTCCATTTCATGGTTGTTGAAATCTCATTGTCCCTGAGAATGTGAATAATTTTATGAGAATTAAGCACTAAAGATTAAGTAGATTAAGTGTTTTTTGCAATAAAAAAGGCAACGTAAACCATTTTTGGTAGGAAAATATGTAACGTACCAACACCAAATTAAACCCTCACGCTTTACTATATTTCATATAACTCAGGTATTATATCTCTTCTCTAGGAAATTATGTAACAGAAACGGTCAAAACTGCTATGGTGATTCATTTAAAAATGTTTTGCTGTTGTTCTTAATGACATGTGGAGATGTTCACCCCAATTCAGGGCCTGGTTTCCCCGTGGATGCGGAGATTCTGAAGGGAACAGAGTTTAGCATTGTACAATTTAATGCACACAGCATAGGGAATAAACCGGGAACAATTAAGGACTGGATAGGTCATTATAGACCAAAAGTTACTATCATTACAGAAACATGGCTGCTCAAATAAATATCAGATACTTTGATTGTAATAGAAAGGTACCAACTTTTCAGAAAGGACAGGAATAAAAGGGAAGGGGGTATATTGATATATGTTAATGAAGAGTTGGAAGTAACAAAAATCAAAAGTGATCTAATAGGCCACAGACTGGAGGTCATTATGACTGAACTAAAGATTCCTTTTAAAAAACCCATACTAATTACAGGGGTGTATAAGTCCCCAAAATTGGAAAATAGCATTTTCTATAGCCTACAGGATTTTATGGTAAAATATAAAGCTACACATGAATTACTGCTTTTGGGTGATTTTAATGTAAATTGGACCCAGGTTAATCCAACAAATAGTGTGATTGATTTTCAGGATTGTTTACAGCTTACTCAATTAGTGAAGGATCCTACTAGGATAAATTCCAAGAATGTTCATAATTCTACATTGTTGGATTTAATCTTTTTTATCAATCGCCCTCTAGTGTACTCTCAGAGTGGCGTTTTACCCGACACCTTCTCAGACCATCAAGTCACTTTCGTGTTAAGAAAAGGGCTTACGATTATAAAGTCAGACCAAATAATTACCTGGAGGATGTATAAGAATTTTAATTATGTTAATTTTATGCTAGATTTGGAAAATATAGCTTGGTATAGATATGGGCTAATACCTAATGTTTCTGATGCATGGCAATTTTTTCAGGATTAATTTTTAAGGATAAGTAACCTGCATGCCCCAATGCACAAAAGGAAAGTGAAATTTAATAATCAAAGGTGGTATAATGTTACACTTCATAAATTACGAAAGGACAGGGATAAAAAATATCATGTTGCTAAAACGACAGGAAACAACGAGGACTGAACCTCTTATAGACAAACCAGAAATAAACACACTTATCAAGTTAGACAAATTAAACATGCATATTATAGATCAGAATTTGATAACATTTCTCAAAATCCAAGGCTATTTTGCAGGAAAATATCAGATTTAATTGGTAAGAAAAACAGTGAATGTGTGAGAAGGATTGAATTGGATGGACAATTGGTCCCAATGAATAATTAAGTGGTCAATGCATTCAATATATTTTTTTCTGAAAGTAGTATAAAGTTAATTCACGCTGATCTTAAACTCTATTTCAGGGGACAATTTAATCAGGTACCATTGGAGCCAGATACCCATGTAAGATTTAAATTTAGGAAGATGGGAGTGCAGGAGGTAACGGAGGCTTTTTTAAACTGAATATCAGAAAAGCAATAGGTATGGATGATATTCAATCCAGACTGCTGGTATATGAAGCCCCCTGTATTGCTCACCACCCAACTTATTTGTTCAATTTTTCCTTAACATCAGGTGAATTCTCAGAAGGCTGGACACTCTCCAAGGTGGTCCCCATATTTAAAAGGGAAACCAGGCATGATATAAATAACTATTGTCCCTTCTCATTACTGCCGATAATTTCAAAACATTTTGAGAGTTTGGTGGCCCTACAATTTCGGGATTACTTAGAATCCAATAAACTGATGAATGCCTTTCAGCCAGGCTTTAGGTCCGGACATAGTACGAATACAGCATTGTTAAAAGTGGTGGGAGACATACAGGGGAGTCTGGACAGGAGAATGTCAGTGGGGGCTTTGTTTATTGATTTATCCAAGGCCTTTGATACCTTGCACCGTGGCATTCTCCTGTTCAGACTCCACTGTATGGGGGTGAGGGGTTGTGAACTGGAATGGTTTCGATCATACCTGATTGAAAGAAAACAGGTGGTTGAAGTAGGACAGTTTAGGTCTCCCCCAGCACAAATCACGACAGGTGTCCCTCAGGGGTCGATACTCGGCCCCTTGCTTTTCAATGTTTATATTAATGATTTGAAACTTGCTCATCCCTCTGTAAAATATCATATCTATGCAGATGATACTGTCATTTACACAGAGGGTAAATATCTACCAGAGAGCCAACAAAATCTACAGGATGCTTTTTTGTACTTGCAAGAATTCTCTAGGATGCACAGACTCACCCTGAATATAAAAAAGACTCAGTCGATGTTGTTTTCTCAATCGGGCAAGTCAGGGTACTCAAATAAAACAAGTAGAACAATATACATATCTGGGGATGACTCTGGATCATATAGACTCAGCTGGGGTCCACATTTGGAAAAATTGCTATCTAAGCTGGGAAGCAAAGTAGGAATGTTACATAGGGCTAGATATTTAATGTCACAGGAGGTACGCTTTAGAGTTGTTAATGTCATGATATTACCTGTGTTTGATTACGGAGATTTTTTTATATGCAGGTGCCTCAAAAGTGTTTCTCCATAGATTGGACGTTATTTATAATAAGCTGGCTCATTTCAATTTGAATGCTCCAAGCCTAAGCCATCATTGCCACATGTAAAGATCTTTGGGATCACTGAGCCTGACCACAGAAGAGATTGGCATACTATAAATTTTATGTATATAGTTTCTCAGTGTAAGATGCCGTCCTATATTTTAGACAGATTCTTATTGAGGGAACCTAGGTTAAATTTAAGGTCAGCACTGGGATTAGAATTTGAAGTATCCTGTTATAACTTAAAAGTAGGTAAGAATTCCTTTCATAGGTGGGGTATCTTCCTTTGGAATAGTATGCCAATCTATCTCAGACTGATCAATCAGGTTGTGAAATTAAGCCTAATTAGAAGCTGGTTCTATGATAAAGTTTTAAAACCACAACCCTGTTGTAATTCTTTGTCATACTGAGTATATCTACAGTATAGTTACTTAATGTTTTATATTTATTGGTTTGTAAGTTTTTACTAAATGTTTGGTCATTGTACGTTTGTATTTATTCATTGCTGAGGTTTTTTTAATATGATTTATTGAGAGGACTGTATAAACTAACCCAGTGAGTTGAGTGTACAAACTGAGGACCTCCTTTGACATGAGCTTAGCTCAATGGAGAATTTTAACAACTATCCTTTCCACAAACCTGAATAAAATTTTATAAATGGAAAAAAAAAAGCATTCATACATTAGATTTAGGTACAAAAGTAATTTTGTACCAGAAAGCAATTTTTCTAATAAAAACATGTATTTTTTTTTCCAATTTTTCAAGGTGCTTAGGTAAGACTTGAGGGACAAATGTCAGCCATAAACACCATATCATAAACAAATGCGAATAACTCATTAAGTATAATGCATCACACAAAGTGTCAGTGGCAAAGTTGTTCAGCACAAAATTACCTTTCTAAGGGTACGATGCAGTCAATTCTAATCAATTCAGTTCGCAAGTAATAAAGAAAAATAGTGCTGATGACCTGAGAAGTGCCCAGGCAAACAGGAAGTCTTTGGCTTATGTTCTGGGGTGAAGAGAGGACTCTCATAAATATAGGAGTTTCAGTTTTGCTCATCTGATTTGGGAGAGTGTTATGAACATATGAATCTGCCAGCAGAAACAGGCCTTACAGTCTATCAAGTTAGTCTGCTTGAATGCGCAGCTAGAACCCTTATATTGCAGTTGCCCCCCACCTTTACCCCCACCTTGCACCCTGTCCCATGGTTGTTTTAAACTGCGCACTGTGCTACAGGATACCACCTCCTCAGGTAGAGTTTTCCATTTCTCCACCACCCTCTCTGTGAAAAAATGCCTGCTCATCTCTCTCCAATATCTTCAGCCTCCAACCTGAGACCATGCCCTCTGGTGTCCCTTTCTCTCCACAGCTTAAATATCCCTTCTATGTGTTTTGGACCATTTGATGAGACTGGTGACCCCATTCACATTCAAAAAGTAAAGGTAGAATTTTGGGGTAATCATTTGAGGGACATTGTAAAATGAAGAACTGATGCCAAGGGGTCCCCAGTCCCTCCCCTCCAGCCGTATTACCCACGCAAGTTATATACCACATTTTAACAGGGTATAGGGAGTTCAGGGGGAATTAACTAGGCATAGTAGAGTAACTACTCGATCCAGTGAGCGCATAACTAGGTATGCATGGGGTACAGAACCCTTAACTAAGATAACTAGAAAAATTCCCCAAAACATTTCAGAATCTTTCACATAAGTCAACTGGGCTATAAACTGTGGCATCCAATGTAGGGGTCTATGTGGGCACCCTGCAATCTGGCAATGGCATGTCAGGAAATGATGCCACCTGGAGAGGGGTCTCCAGCTGGAGTCAGCTAGGAACAGGGTTGGAGAGGGTGGACACCATGTATCTGACTAGGAATATCCTAACAAGCACTACTATACAAGGTCAGAGGATCCATCCCCCTCCTCGGAAGGTGAACATACCAGGTAACCTGCAGTCGTAGGACATGCTGCTGCAGCAGCATAGTGAACCAGGTGCAGTTATAAAATAAAGGCAGGTCCCAGTCCTCCTCACCATTAGCCAGTGACATCAAATAAAACATGAGGACCAATTTAAAGCAGGTATTATATACATGCATCCCTAGCGTGTGGAAGTGCTATACATTAGATCTGGAAAAGCTAACGCTCAATGGCCCTTCTGTAAACATGGTGAGATGGGCACCGATCAATACCATTAGCCCTAACACCCCCAGACTCCCCATCTGTGAAAGACTATTCCTCTAGTGAGCAGGCATGGGCATGCATCTGTGCAAGACTATTTCCATCCAAGAAGACTTGTCCCAGTTATACGAGGAGTTCTGAGCTGGATTCAGCAGTAATCCTGTCTGGGGTAGTTCAGCATTCTTCAGCCACTCAGCTAATGAACTGCTGAGAGATTACATATCTGCCCCTTACATGCATACCAGCATGGGTAATCACTCCAAGGTGGCAGAGTCCTAGTAATGGCAGGTCCATGGGTACTACCAATCACCCCAGAGGGAAAGCTCTCCCCCTCCCAATCTCCCCATACCTCTCCGACCCCCCTCTCCCAACAACTCAGGGCCCACACCTGCCTGGCCACTCTGGCAAATCTGTTTATGTTTGTCTAGCGGTTTTCATCCATGTGTACTGCTCCAGCTCAGACCCCTGGAGACTGTTATAAAGAGAGCCCCCCCACCCGTCCCAAAAAATCTCACCTATACAGACCGACATTTTGTGCTTCAGGCTCATTATAGTGGCACATGTGCAGCCACAGGGTAGCTGCTCTGCACATGAACCCAGTAGGATCAGTTTGGTAGCTGGCATGGGGGGGGGTGACTACAAGAAATGTTGCTTCTACAGGTGCCGCTACCACGAATGAGCCCAGTGAGAGGCAACTAACAAGGCCCCAAGGGCCAAAGCAGGCACAGTAACAAAGGAGGGTGGCAATATTGAGTCTCCTGGGGGAAATGCCTGCACGAAAGGACCCAGGCAAAAACGCCATCCCAGGGTTCCAGTTAAGGTATATGGAGTGTTTTATCTACAGTAACCAGCATGGCGCAGACCACATGAACAGAGGGAGAGAGCCAAACAAGGAGTTGGGTGAGAAGGGGAGCAGGGTCGGAGGGCTACTAAGCAACCACCAAATCTACCATAACAAGAGGGCTGCAGGCAGAGTCACTTTGCCAGACATGATGCTGCAGTCACAGTGTCGGAACCAGAGGTGGATACCTTAGGGTGCTTGATAATGCCCTGGGTGGTGTCCGCCAACATTCTGTCATCTCTGGGCATTCTGATGCTTGGGGTTGACTCTGTTTCACCTCTGTTTAGCAAGTTTGGAAGTGAGCGATTGTTGAGATTTGTGTTGTTGGTGGAGAGGGATCACTATATCTTTATTTTTACAGTCCGTTATAGCAGCATCAGATATGTCAAATGATTGAAACCTGTCTGGGAAGTAAATGATCATTTGGGCAGGATATGGTGTTCAAAAAAGGAGATCTTGACCCTGCAGAGCTTTCATCACAGGGTTGTAGGCCCTTCATTGGCCACAGTATTGTTGGAATAGTCATTGTCCACGAATATTCTGCTATCTGTGACAGGGCTGAACATAGAGAGTTAAACGCAAGGATCTGTTCTAGCCTCTCCTTTTCTGTCTCTTGTCTGTCTGGTTGCACAACCAAATGTTCTTGTGAGACCTAGAAACTGTTCACTCTGATGGTCTTGCAACTCTCTGCCTCTCGCTATCTCGCTGCCTTCACCTTCTGTTTCTGTTTCTGTCTTTTCTTCCCCCTTGCATATCTGTGGTTCTGAAAATATATGTGAATCATTGTGTGAAACTGTGATACTGGGATCCCCCATTTGTTTGAAATGTATATAGTTATACTGTTGAAATGATTACAAAAAGCTATTTGGAATTTAGGGGGTTAACCTGAGCTCCTCTCAGGCTTGTTTGCAAACTCTTTTGCAGAGCTGTCAGCAGGGTACCAGCTTGGAACACTGTTCTATTTGCAAGCCTGCTCTGTAAAGAAACTGGCAAGAACATTCTGTAAGAAACAGGATGTCTCTTAATGAGTTCCTAGGCAAAGACATAAAAAGAATAGCATCACTTTTGCTAGAGAGTGAAAGAGACTGAAACTTTGAATTAGAGATACCCTCAGATGAAGGACTTTGTTTTCTCTTTTTGTACTGCCTTTGTAAATAGTTGTACTGACCAATTTTTATTTTACTGTTATTAATAATAATAAAATGTTACTTGCAAATTTGTTAACTGCTTCTGGTTTTCCTATGCTTCCTGATCTGTGCCTCAATGACAGCATCCTGGTATGTGACAGTTTTCTACTGCCATGCCAAGTGAAGTACCTTCTCCTTTTCTTGGAAGTGGAGGAGCTGGAGGACTATGGAGCAGGTTCGGCCCTGGGACCGGCAGGTTTCAGTCCAAGGTCTTGGTGGGGCCTACTCCAGCTCCAAGGTAGGTTCTGTTGGGACTGGTAAGATGGATCGGAGAAAAGGAGGAATAAATGTTAGAGTGTCCAAGCCTTTGGCGCCTTCAGGCAGATTATATATACGTACATTGTTCTGACTGGCCCAACATTCAGCATCATCCATTCATTCTTGAAGGGACTGCATGGTGGTATGTAACTGAAGTGCAGCTCGCTTAGTGGTGTTGATGCAACCATCTTGATAAGAGATTTGGTCGTCCCAGGTGTCCAGTCTTTGCTTGAGTTTTCTTATGTCTGTTCTCAAAGCAGAGGTGGTGAGCTTCATTTCTTTTCTATAAACTCAAAGATCACCGGGGTAAGATGCCAATCTGCCACTGGAGGGCTGGGGCACTTGGAGTGGCCATATCCCTTCTAATTTGCTGGGTGGTGCATAGTGGCTGAAAGCTCTCACTATCGGAGCCCCTGACACTGTATCCGTCCCCATCTGCCAAGTCGTGGGTGGGGTGGTAGGAGCCTGGCCTGTATGCTTCATTACTGTAGCTGCCCTCCAGCATTGTAATGCAAGTCATAGGTTTGAAAATCTTAGCAAAGCTAGAGGGTTTAAGCACAATTTCCTGGCCGGAGCTCAGCTAGTGTGCTGCTCACAGCACTGTGCCATCACCAGAAGTCCCACTACCAGAAATACTACCGTAATTTCAATTCAACTATTTCAGCTCTGTCAAGCACACAGGCTCAAAAGGAGGCTCCATTAGGCATGCTAACATCAGATTTAAACCCCATGGGGGCAGGATTCCTCACTGGAGAAAACATGACGAAAACGTTCTGAACACTGGTTGTGAAGCAAAAGACTTTTCTCCTCTAGCTGACTTTGAAGTTGAAACAGCTGCAAGATGCACCTTTAAAAAAGAGGATTTAAGGCCCTGGGGCTGTGGGTGTAACCAGGTAATCCAAACTGACAGGCCATTCAGCAGCCATGGTTGTAACTATGTGAGTTACAACATACTGAACCTTTTCCATTTGGAAGATTAGGCTTTCCTGGTTGCTAATTTTCTTGCCTTTTTTGAAAACATCCAGCACCATATTGGACAGTTTTAAATCAGAAAATTAGCTTTTCATGAACCATACTCTCAACCAAAGTGTTTTGCGATCTGGGTGAGATACTTTTCCCTGAGACAGAGTTAAGAGATCCTGTCTCAGAGGCAGGGTTATAGGAATTCTCAGATATTGTCAGCAGGAAAGTTCCATGCTTGCATGGTCCAGTCTGGTACTATCTGGATCATTGTTGCCGGCTCCCTCCTCAATTTCATCATAATCCTCTGGATCAGCTGGAATGGAGTGAATATATACAGGAATTTTCCCTTCCAGGAAAGTGAGAGAGCATCCTAAGGGATTATTCCCTTTGCAAGGTGCCTGCAAGAAAAATGTAGGAGCTTTCTGTTCTCTCATGAGGTGACAAGAGTCACTTCTGGGACTCCCCATGTGTGGAATATTGAATTCAGGGTTTGCTGGTTCAGTGACCATTCATGATTCCCCAGACTCATCCTGCTCAGAGAGTCTGCCAGTACATTGTTCCTGATCCTGAAGTAGGAAGGGGAATGATTCCATGGGCAGGAACACTGCCCTGAGTTCCAATAGGTTTATGTTTTCTTGATGTTCCTCAGAGTTCCAGACGCCACTTTCTGTTACTGCTCTTTCCTCCAGATGCTATCCCCATCCCAGGAGGTAGGAATCTGCAGTAAGGACCTTTGCTGAAGAAGGTTGGAAGAAGGGAATGCCCTCTCTGAGGTTGTTTACCTCTTTCCACTAGGCCAATGCCTGCATTAATTTGTGTGCGACAGGACTGGTTGCTCTACTGGAGCACCTTTATGGTGCTAATATCTTATGGTACTGCACATCTCTTATTTGCAGCCATTCCCATGGTACCACCAAGATGGTGGAAGCCATATGGCCTAGTAACTGTAGAAATTCCTGGGCAGACTTTTTTGTGGACTACTAGGAATGTACCTGCATACTGCATGTGACATTCTGCTCTCTAAAGTGGCAGATATGCCCTCCCCTGTACAGTGTTCAACTTCTCCCAAATGAATTCCAGTACTTGACTGGGATCTAAGTGTGACTTTTCCAGGTTTAGAAGAAACTCCAGGTCTTGCAGTATTTCCTTTACTGTCTGAATGGTGGAAGTCTTCAAGCATACATGGGATAGATACAGGGGCACATTTGTACAGAAACACGGGGTGGGGGGAGGGTCCCCAGTTAGAGTCTGCATTGGTACAACAGGCAGGGAGCCCTTGGGCAAACTGGGTGGGCCTACCGGTCATTTTCTACCAACAACTCTCTGTGTTTCGATGAAAGTAGTACATTGCTTCATGCTTCTATGAATGTAGCACACTGCTTCCTCTCCTGTTTTCCTACTTACTAGCCAGTTATCCAAATAATGGAGCACCACTATTCCCTTCCTTTTGACATGCACTGCCACCATGGCTAGACATGCTGTGAACGCTCAGAGAGGAGATGTTAGACCAAAAGGCATTGCTCTGAACAGATACTGAGCATTGCCCACTCTGAACCCGAGATATTTGCTGTGACTGGTCTTATGTGGATACGGAAATAAGCATCCTTTAGATACAGAGACCCCAGACAATCTCCCTGTTGCAGGGATGGTATTACTGTCTGCAGTGTTACCAGTCTGAAATTCCCTTTTGTAAAAATGCTTCTTCAGGTACCTTAAGTCCAGAACGGGTCGCCATTCACCATTTTTCTTGAGAGTGAGAAAGAACCTGGAAAGATGTCCCTTCCCCAGCTGTGCAGAAGG
The DNA here is from genome assembly GCA_016271365.2 of Neoceratodus forsteri. Taxonomy (NCBI): domain Eukaryota; kingdom Metazoa; phylum Chordata; order Ceratodontiformes; family Ceratodontidae; genus Neoceratodus; species Neoceratodus forsteri. Next base: position 1,089,350,376 of record CM057455.1, read on the forward strand.
GAATCTTTCCCCTGCATTTAACTGCAGCAACTTTGTCACCTCCAAATCCAGAATTTTCTTCTCTGCACTGTGAGCTGGAAACACTCTGGTTCTTGTCAGTTTTGGGAACTGCTCAAATTAAAGAGTCAATCCCTATCCCACAGCATCCAGGATCCACTTGTCTGTGGTAATTTTTTCCCATTCCCGGAGACACTGTAATGAGACAAGCAACCTCCTACTGGTAATGAGTGCTTGGCAACATGGGCATAACTGTTAGGGGCTGGGGTGTGGCTGGGCTGGAGGAAACAGGAAAAGACTTCCACCTTGCTCCTCTCCTACTTCTGTCTCTTCCTGTGCCCCTCTGAGAAGGATACTCGAAGTGCACATATGGTCTTCTGTAATAGGCCCTTCCAATACTCACCTTGTATATGGCCAATAGAAAGACAGAAATATAGAATCTGTTGGCAGAAGAAGACTACTTAGTCCACTCAGCCTGCACATTTTGTACCTGCCTGTACTGTTACCGCAGTCCCCACCTGATGACCTGCTACTTCTCACCACTCTCCTATCAAGATTCCATTGTGCCTACCCCATGCATGCTTGAAACCTACCACTGGTTTCACCCACACCTCCTCCACTAGAAGACTGTTCAGCTGTCCACCACTCTTTCAGTGAAGAAGTACTTCCTTATGTCCCTGCTAAATTCCCCCCTTACAGCTTTATTTCATGCCCACTTGTTTTCGTGTACCTCCTCTTCTGAAAAATGCTGCCCACCCTGTACCTTACTGACCCTTGTGAAGTACTTATAGGTCTCTATCATGTCCCCCTCTCCCTCCTCTCTTCCAGGGTGTACATATTGAGATCCCTCAGTATCTCCTCATAGAGCTTATGATGCAGCCCCTGCACCATTTTAGTTGCCCTCCTTGGGTCAGCCTCTACTCTAGGTCCTTTCTGAGATGTGGTCTCCAGAACTGGACAGAGTACTCCAGTAGGGATCTCACCAATGATCAATACAGTAGTAACACCACTTCTCTACTTTACTGGTGATTCCTCTCCCTATGCACACCAGCATCCAGCTGGCACTGCCTACAGCCTTGTCACACAACCTTGCCACCTTCAAGTTGTCAAATGTGATGACCCCAATGTTCCTTTGCTATTTAGTGACCGTCAATACCTCTTCTGCCACTTTATACACTGCCCCTGGATTTCTGTGCCCTAGGTACATGATTTTGCCCTTTTCTGCATTGATACCCAGCTACCACACCCTCAGCCACTTCTTCAGTTTGCTCACGTAAACAAAAACAATGATGGCAGAAAAAGACTACAGATCCAGCTAGTCTTCCTGGAGTTCACCAACTGCCACGAGACCTATTGTCCATGCAGGTTCTTATCCCTCCCGGTCCACCTCCATGCCCCAATAGGATGAAAATTATGCTTTTTCTTGTTCTGCTAAATTTTTACAAGGTCATCTCTGTTCCCAGCTTTCTTTATGCAAGTATTAGTCTTATCACCAAATAGGTAAGGACCCTCAAAGGGGAAATCCATAGCTTTGCTCTGTGTCCTGTATCAGATTGCTTGCCCTAAGCTATGTAAACCTTCTGCTGCTGCCATGTTCAGTTTTCCACTTTAACTACAGAGTGCCATAGCATTGAAGTGGGGCAGATAAGTGGTGAGACTACTGGAGTGTGGCAGTCTCCTGTGGCTTCCACTGTTTTTCCAGCTCACCCTAGAGTGTGGTGCTTTTGTAGTGTGCAGCAACAAATTCCAGGTTACCTTAGCCATCATAGCCCTCACACTGAAGTTGTGTCTAATTCGTGCAACTGCTGCTATGAACTGCTCCTGCACAACCAATCTGCTGCTACTGCTATTAACTGTTTTGCTGCTACACAGTCCAGTTTTGCACATTAATTAGACTGCCCACATAACCAAGCTGACATTTAACTGCTGAAATCTGCACAGACTCGGTAAACAACTCCTCAGCTCCTATTCTGTACCCCCCCCACCCATCTGCTTGAGACCGACCTCTTGACCACTGATTCATCCAAGACCCAGGTGGCAGCGTAGTCTGGGCGGAGTCAGCAAGCTCAAAATCATTTGTGGGTAGACGTGGCTGTGTCTCAACGGCAGCGCTGAAGTGGGATGGATTGGTGGTTACGCTGCCGGAATCAGCTGGAGGATCTGGAGATGAAGCCCATCATTTTGTCAGTTTTATTTCAGGTCAACCCTGTTTCTGTCACAATTTACTTGTTATAAGGCTCATAAACTGACCTACAAGAAAACATTACTCACTGTAGTAATGTTTCTTCTTAAAGGATCCCTCACCATGTTTACACTTTATGTTGTCATCGTGGCTAAGAATGACTGCCCCAGAGATCAGAACCTATCTAAATTTTAGAATTTATGGTAGTAGTAGTAAGCTTTAAGCTTCCATTCCCTGGGGCTCTGAGTGCCTTACAACAATAATGATAACATAAATAAAATCTGTAAATAAATCACGACAATAAATGTTTAGAGCATTAAAACAGCAGAACTAATAAATCAATAATTTGGAATGTAGGTTCAAACTCTGCAACCATGCTCCACACTGGATGTTGCTCAGATCTGCTTCCAAGCCAGCATGGGGCAGCAGTTAGTGTAACTAGCTAAAAAGGCTAACAAAAATATTAAAAATAATTATTATTAAATTTAACACCACCAAACAAATTGACAGCAGACTTACCATAACAACAACTTGCAGTTGTAGGCACTGCAATAGTAATGCTCAAGTAACCTCAATAACTAAAGAACTGATTCTTGTGTCACCATATTTCAGGTATTGGAAGGGGAGGCAAGGTTAGGGAGTGTAAACACAGTGAGGATCTCTTAGGAAGAAACAAGACTACTACAGTGAGTAATTCTTTCTCTCCAGGAATTCCTCTGTAACCCCTAGGTAGCGCTATCCCAAGGGCTACTACCCCTGCCTGCTTAGCTAGTAGCAGGTTAAGGGGCCTGGGTAATGAAACGGGTACCTCCACCTGGAGGTCAGGGTTGTTAGTGGTCAAGCTAACCTGTGCACAGTCCTCCGGGACACTGTAACCCCCCCCTTTCCCTTCTAGTGGCCTGAACAATATACAATAATTACTTCCACAATGATCCTTATTCACCAGGCAATTACCCACACTGTTTGCACTTACCACCAGGGCCGGTTCCTCTAGCTTGACCCTGGGGACCCCCTGTAAAACAAGGTTAAGAACAACAAACAGCAACAGTACAATACTTTTGGCACAAACTGGAACCCTAGTCAGGTTAAATGCAAACAAAGTTTAATCTGATTTATTCAGGGGACTTGATCAAGGGAGGGGCGTAATCAGGTAGATTTGCTTAAAAGCTATATTAATCAGACAGTCATGCATGCAGTTCAGAGTCCCTACACAGTCACACACTCTGGGTACCCAGGTAGGAAAACAGTGGGCTAGCCAGGAATGTTGCAGCTGGTTGGGGCCCTGTGATAGAAGAAAGCAACATGCACAACACACACTATTTGTAATCCGGAGCCGGAGGGCTCAGTTCGTGAAAGAAAAGGCAACAAGAGAATCAGATGACAACACTTTTAGATTTAGCTGTTGTTGCAGGGAGCTACCCTGATGTTTACTCACGATACCCATTACTGGACACAGGCAGGATGAAATCGAGACTGCATTTGAGCTGGAGTGCCCGGAGAAACAGGGCCCATACGAATCACCGAGGCGTTATTCCTGTTCAAGACGTTGAGTAGGGGGCTGATCCGGAGGCCGGTCTCTCGTCGATGACTTTCTCTGCGTAGCAGGTATTCTGGCTGGACCAGTGTAGCAGGGCCCAGACAAACAGAAAGGGATACGGATTCAGTCTGTGGAGCTAGATTACAGCCTCCAACAAGCAAAACACAGTTCAGACACACAGTGGGGAACCAAATCATGACCCTCTATAAGCACACAGCACATTCACATGCAAGGAAATTCCACTGTACCAGGCAAATGGCTCTCTGGTCGCAAGTACAGAGTCTCTGCACAATCTGGGAGTTCAGAGGTAGCTGGAAGTCCTGACAGGCCGATCGCATTCAGCAAATCCTCTGTCTTCTTCAGGTTAAAGCCTAGTCACAATTCAGTGGCTTAATTCACTCTCCAAATTCAGATTCAGTCTGAAAAAAGCACAAGTTCCCTCTCAGGAACAGCAGGCAGGCATGCAGGCCAAACTCAGGCTTTTTCACAGTTTTCCCGAGCGAATACACTATGGATTGCTGCTCGAACTATCTTGAGCTGTTACTTCTTCACTTCCCAACTTAGATCTAACTGAAATTGCAAGCAGTGTGGTATTTTCCCCAAGATCCAAAGGGTTCGGTTGGCTGATCTGTCTGTCAGTCACAACAAGGGCTCCCCCTCCAAGTTATTTTAGGCACCAAAAGCCCAAAACTACAATTCCTACAAGTTTTGGCCCCACAAAGCCCCTGTAGGCAGGCTCCATTTTAGAGTCCCAAATGTACTGACTGGCCCATTCTGACAGTCCAGGACCAAGATGATGGAAACGAACAGAACTATCCATACTGCAAAAAAGGCAGGTTAGAACAAACTGCAATATTATTACTACTCTAACAAATGATCAGCAAACAAGTACATCTTCTAACAGAGCTCCCTCTCAGATGAATTATGACTGCAATCCAGGCAGCTCTTAAAAGAGACAGTACACAGAGGCTATACAGGCACTCTCTGGCAATACAAGTAAACTGCTAAAACACAGGACACCAGCCTGGCAAGTGGGCATTTAAACAAGCTCAAGGAAGACTTTTCGGGAACCCCCATTTGTAGGGGGATTACACCTCACAATCTTTACACTTCATGCCTACTCAACAGCAGTACCTTAGGAGGCTGGATCCAGAACCTAGATAAGAAAAAAGGCTTTGTAAGACAGCAGTTCCAAAGCTGGCATCCTTCTGGACTGTATGTCCAAACAGTAGTGATTTGTGAAGGTGTGTACTGTTTTCCAGGTAGCTGCTTTGCAAATGCCTAACAACGGGATGCCTCTTGAGGATGCCACAGAAGCAGAGATACCTCTTATGGAGTGTGCCCACAGGCCTCTTGGTGGTATTTTTCCAGCTTTAACATAGCAGAACTGGATGCAAGAGACTATCCAGTGAGAGACAGATTTTTTGTAGCCGGTTTGCCTTTTCCAACCTCACCATAGGTAACAAAGAGCTATGTACCCAGGAACCCAACATCTTTTGTCCAGTCTATGCAGCAAGTCAGGACTGGCTTTAGAGCCAGGCTATGTAACTTTTCCTCACCTGGACTAGACTGTTATGTATAGAGCATAGGAAGAGTCATTGACTGATTCAGGTGGAATCCATGGCCTCCCTAGACTTTAGCAAGGCATCTGACACAGTCCCACACAAAAGATTAATATACAAGTTAGCCAGCCTGGGAGTGGGTCCCAAGATGACAGCCTGGGTAAAGAATTGGCTGGAGAATAGGACACAGAGAGTAATAGTAAATGGAGTTCACTCTGAAGAAAGGGGGGTTACTAGTGGGGTACCGCAGGGTTCAGTATTAGGACCCGTCCCTTCAGTGTCTTTATGCGTTTACATTGCAGAGGGACTGAAGGAAAGTATGTCTCTTTGCAGATGACACAAAGATCTGCAACAGAGTTGATGCACAAGGTGGGGTGGAAAGGATGAGAAGAGACTTGGCAGAGGAATGGTCAAATGTATGGCAGCTTAGATTCAATGCTAAGAAGTGCAAGGTAATGCACCTGGGAAACAAAAACCCAGGGGAAGAGTACACAATGGGGGGTGAGATACTAACAACAACAAAAATGGAAAGGGACCTGGGGTAGTCCTATCAGATGACCTAAAGGTGGGCAAGCAATGTGAGAGCAGCAAGGAGGGTTGGGGGATACTGGGATGCACAGGAGAGGCATCACCAGTAGAAACAGGAAGTTATTATCCCTCTGTACAGACAGCTGGTCAGACCCCATCTGGAGTACTGACGGCAGTTCTGGAGACCCAATCTCCACAAGGACATAGACAGGATGGAAGCTGTCCAGAGGAGGGCACTAAATGGTGCAGGGTCTGCACCGGAAGACATATGAAGAGAGACTTAAGGAGCTTAATATGTATAGCCTCGAGGAAAGGAGGGAGAGGGCACATGATAGAAACTTTCAAGTACCTCAAGGGAATCAACAAAGTCCAAGAGGGTAGCATCTTTCAAAAAAAGAGGTGTGCAAGAACAAGGGGCACAATTTGAAGATGGGGGGGGGGCGGTTCAGAGGTAATTTAAGGAAGAATTTTTTCACAGAGAGGGTTGTGGATGCATGGAATGGCCTTCCGGAGGAGGCTGTGGAGTCAAAAACAGCGGTGGAATTCAAGCATGGAGGGGAGTCATAAGGCAATTCTAGGGGTTGGGGGTAGGAAGAAGTAGGCTGCTGGTTAACTAGGATCTGCAGCTTATCCAGTAGGTAGGGAAATGGGCAGACTGGGTGGGCCAAGCGGTCCTTATCTGCCGTCAAATTCTATGTTTCTATATGTTTCTATGTTCTATGTTTCTATCCAGATACCACCTTAGCTGAGAATTTTCTCTTGGTTCTAAGAACTACATTATCCCTATGAGGAATTATGTAATTTGGTTCTCTACCAACGGCTTGCAGTCCACTTGCTTTCCTAGCAGAGGTCACTGAACCCAGGAATATGGTTTTCCATGTGGCATGCTTTAGGCTAGGGGCTTCCATAGGTTCAAAGGGAACCTTCATAAGCTGGACAAGGCATATATTGAAATCCTAAGGTGGACAGGGTCCCACACTGGTGGGTGAAAGGGGCTGAGGTCTTTCAAAACCTTTTGAAAATGGGTTGTGAGGCCAGAGGCTTTCCCTTGATAGCCAATACGTATGTTGATACTGCCATTAAGCGCACCTTTAAAGTTGAAGGCCGTAGACGTACTAGGTATTGCAGAATTACAGGCAACCCTGCCTCTACTGGGATTATTTTTCTGGGGGCACACCAGTATGAAAACCTTTTCCACTTATTGGAGTATGCTTTCCTGGTAGCAGACTTCCTTCAAACCTTAAGCATCTTCCGGACTTAAAGATCTAATCCAGATGCAGTGTCCTGGGGTTTGGGAATGTTATTCTACTCTAGGATAAAGTCAACAGACTGTGACTGAGTGGCAGGCTGATTGGGTTCTTGTTGGAGAGGACAAGGAACGCCGAGTACCAGGCCTGTTTGGCCCAGTCTAGAGCTCTCAGGATCACTGTGGCAGGTTCCCTCTGGAGTTTCAGGAGTACTTTCTGTATGAGTGGGGATGGTGGGAAGACATACAGAAACTGCCCTGTGCAGTCCAGTACCAGGGCATCCTCTGGGACTGTCCCATTGGCCAGTGATCTGCAACAGAACTGTGGGAGTTGATAGTTCTCCTAGGAGGCAAACAGGTCTATGTTGGGAGTGCCCCACCTTCTGAACACTGTGACCAGAACTGGCTGGTTTAAGGCCCATTCATGATTTCCCCTGGCCAATTCTGCTTAAGGAGTCTGCCAGGACATTGTCTTTGCCTGGCAGATGCACCACAAATATGTCTGCTTTTAAGTGTGACAGGGTGGAATAGGACCCTGTCCCAGTTGTTAAAGAAATGGTTTAAAATGCAAGGATCTTTCCTTTTCTGTCTCTTCTCTGTCTGGTTGCACAACCCAATTTTCCTATGCGACTGACAATCTCACAGTTCTTTGCCTCTGTCTCTCAGCCTTCCTTTGCATATCTGCTAATATAAAAATATGTGAAAATTCATTGTATGACGATGTAACTGATGTGGGGATCACTTTTGTTTACAAAATATATAGTGTTACTGTTGGAATATATATAATTATATTTTGAGATGACTGCAGACAGCTATTGTAAACTCTAGGTTACCTGAGTGCAAACCTTTCAGCCTTTTGCAAAAGCTGTGCAAAGGGGGCCTCCACAAGCACACTGTATTCTAGCAGCTCCTGAAACTTACAAGAATAGAATATTTACAAAAACAGGATGCTTTCTAAGGATGGGGGTTGGGAAGGACTTATAAGAACTATGCTGCAACTGCAAGAAAGATTTAGGAGAACAAGGGACACAGAGACTGAAAGAAAACTATTTTATTTTGCCTTGGTAGTTATACTGAACAAGTTTATTTTATGATACTACTAGTGTAAATAAATAATTTTTGGTGAATTCTACAACTACTCCTGGTTTTCCTATGCTTCCTGACCTGTGCCTCGATGACACTAAGGAATATGCTAGGTCTCAGATCCTCATTGCCTCTGTACAGACTTTTGAGGCTCGTGCTCCTCCCTGCTTGTTTATGTAGTATATTATGGTGGTGTCTGCTCCGATTTGGACAGAATGGCCCTGTAACTGGAAGGAGAAAGACTGCATTGCCAGCAGCACTGCTCTGAGTTCCAGGACGCTGATGCATTCTTGTGACTTCTGTGGGCTCCATGTGCCACTCACTGTGAGGTCCTGTAGATGGGTGCACCACTCCAAGAGTGAGGCACCTGCAGTTAGAATACTTACTGTAAATTGCTGGAGGAAGGGAATGCCCTCTCTGAGGTTGCTTTCTTCCTTCCACCAATGTAATGATAACACTAGTGCTTCTGTCATTGGCACTAGCTTTCAGAGTGGATCCCATCTTTTTGCGACCAGTTATCTCTTACGTGGTACTGGCCATCTCTCATTTGGAACCTGGCCCATGGAGTCACAGCTATGGATGCAGGCAAGTGTTCCAGCAATTGCAGGAAGTCCCTTGCAAATCTTTGCTGACCTGTTGTGAGAGACTCTGCTGTTGCTATCAAAGCTGTAACTCTGACCTGCAGGAGAAAAGCTTTCCCCTACAGTGTGTTTAGCTCTGCTCCTATGAAGACCAGTACTTGAACAGCCTCTCGCTCGGACTTCTGCAGATTTTTCAAGAATCCCAGGTTCTTCAATGCACTTTCTACCAAGTGAACTTTGCACCTTGTCTCTTGTTCTGTTTTCCCTAAGACTAGGCAGTCGTTCGGGTAGGGGAAAAACCAGCACACCTTGTTTTCTCAAATGTGTTGACACCACAGCCAAGCACTTTGTGAACACCCTTGGAGCTGAGGTAAGACCAAAGGGAGGAGCTGTGAACTGGTATTGGCAGTTCCCTAACTTGAATCCAAGATATCTTCTGTGGGATGACCTGACTGGGATACAAAAATAGGCATCTTTCAAACCCAGGGATCCCAGTCAATGACTTTACTGTAAAGATGGTATTACTGTCCTTAGTGTGACCATCTTGAATTTTTGTTTATTTTTTTAATGCTTGTCCAGAAACCTGAGATTCAAAATGGATTGCCATTCCCCATTTGTCTTGTGGGTCACTGAGTACATTGAGAATAGACTCCTGTCCCACTGGAAGGCAGGGGATTTTTATATGACTTTTGATACTAACAGCTTTTTTACTTCCAGCTCTCGCAGACTTCTTTCTGTAGGAGACTGAGCTGGAAAATGTCTGTTTCTGCAGGTTTGGAAAGTGTCTGAATTGTAGATACAATCCCTGGCCCACTACTTTCAGTACCCACTTGTCTGTGGTAATGTTCACCCATTCCTGGAAATAGTGGGTCAATCTACCTCCCACTGGCAATGGTTGGACGACCTGGGCAAAACTGCCAGGGGTTTTGTTTTGGCTGGCACTTAGGCACTGGAGCTGCAGCATTGCGCCTGGAAGCCCTTCTTCCCCTATAGTAACTTCTTTGTGATTGGTACTCATAGGGGGCATACAAGGCAAAGGCTCTTGCGAAGTATCCCCTGCCTCTGCCTCCCCTACTGCAGGACATAGGCGGTATAGGCCTTTTCCTTCTCATTGTTACTTTCGTAAGTAGTTTTGTATTCATTCACTTTTCCCCATGTACAGTATGCCTCTGTTCTGTCACTGACTAATGAATTTCCCCTCAAGGGAGAAATCCATAGCTTTGTTTTGAGTATCCTGGGAAAGGATGGTAGTCCTAAGCTAGGAAAACCTTTTAAGGACACAGCATTAGCTAGAACTCTTGCAGCAGTGTCATTAGTGTCCACCACAGAGTGAAAGTGATATTTAGTGGCATCCAGGGCTGATCTTGCTGTGGCAGTCAGGTCCTGTGCCAATTCAATACCTGTTCTTTCTGTATCAGAACTGTGCTCCATAGTGGTTTCTGGTACTGAGCTATGTATGCTGAATAAGCCACCTGCCTGATATGCAGGGAAGCTGGTGCATAACCCTTTTTCGACTGTAGTATCCCTTTTTTTTTTTTTTTAGTCCTTTTGAGGTGACTGTACAGATAGAGTGATTTTGGCTCTCTCACAAGCAGCAGCCTGGACTATGCCTTGATAATCATTCGGGATAGACATACAGGTGCATGCCCACCTGATATTTTCTTGTCGACTGTTGCAGCTGAAGTAGGTGCAAACATGGTTTATGATATAGAAGGGTAAAAAGATGCGTCACAGGTAAATACTAGGGTGCAAACACGATGAATGAAGCTGTTCCTTCTGTCACACATGTACATTTGTAAAAAGTCCCTTTGCACTCCAAACAGAGGAAAAATGCTGCAGACATGTATAGAAATGAAGTAGGAGTTTATTCAGTCCACAAACTTAATTTCCCTTAGTGCCAATGGCATGCATCCATGGTAGACCCAGAGTAACCCTTCCGGGAGCCCCCCTCCCCAAGGCGATGCCATGGAGGGAGATAGTTATGCTACCTTGACCTTGGGGCAGACGGGGGATCGGATGAGTGCCGACCGGCAGGATGGCTGCGTGGCGTCGGGGAACAGGGTAGCCATCATCCAGCAGCTACGTGGGCAGTTTTCCTCTTTTCTGCCCCTTCCGTCATCAGGCGACTGCATGCAGCATCCTGGGGCGGGGACATCTGGTGCAGGTGGTGGTGCTTCACACCGCCTAGGATGCCGCCATTTGCCACCACCAGGAGCCACCAGTGAAGCGGTCCAGCACTGCCCCCGGGAGGGAAGCATCCAAGGGACACTCTGACTCCCTCCCTGCCGGCCTCCGCTCCTGTTGTCCCGGGCTTAGACGTGAACCCGGGCCACCAGCATGCCAGGCGATATAGCCTTAAGTGGTTTATGAATGGCAAGTAACAGTCTTCTTGGTGGAAATAATCCCATCATGCCTACGAAATCAGCATCCTCTTCATCCTCCTGTTTCTAGTTAGGGGGGGATGTTGACGGCATCTACCGTTTGTCTGACAAATAATCCTCATTGTGCCTCACAGAAGGTTCAAAATCTTGCTCAAGTGCACCCTCCAATTCCATGGGGTCACCTTCCTCCATGTGCACATAGTATTCTTCTTCATCCTCCTCCTCCACAAGCAGATAAGCCTGAGCTGGGGGGAGGGGTGGTACATATCCTTATTAAAATTTCCCATTGCCTGGACCGCCTGTAAAAATGGCCACATTTTTGGTATGTCCTCGGATGAGGGCATTTTATTTGTGTCATCTGCCCGATCCTTTCTCCATTCAGGAGTAGCAGTGACATTCTTTTCTTTGAATTTTTTTTGTCAGATGCCGTTTCCAGTGTCTGCTCTGAGGCTCTTTCATTTTAATTTTTGCCAGCACTGGATTCAGGGTTCCCCCTTTTGAATACCCTGATATATGAACCATCTTTACCAAGCCTTTCTGATGGCTGTACAGCTTTATCTTTTTTCTTGTACCGTTCACATTATTTGCTGCTATACATGAGGAGATGAACCCTTCTGATGCGTGCTTTCCACCACCGTCAGGAAGTCCCTCAGATCCTTTTTTATTATTAGCTACAACACAAAAGAGTTTGCACTGAGATGGTGGTACTCCTGACACAAACGTAAACTTCACTTTCTAAAGCTGGGCACTCGCCACCTCTTCAAAGGATGGGCACCAGTCTCACAAGTTCAGGCTTCATTGTTCATGTATTAAAATGACAATCCAAATTAATAAAATGCACACATAGTGAAATGCCGACAATGACTTTGCCTGCCTGATGCATTTCGGACATATAAGTCCTATTATTCTTTAGTGACACAGAGGTAGACTGAGAAAGTAAGTCTCTTTTAAAAACTTTTTTACCCTTTTTCATGAAGTATTTGGGAAAAACATGACATGACTTACAAACTACAATATTGTTTTCTGGATCTAGACACTTTAAAGGGCAACTAAATCGGTCAGTTACAAAACTCCCCCCCAAAAGCATAACAAACACTTATTTGGCTCTAAATCCCATGGTGTAAATATTTCTTTTTAAATGTGCCCCAATTTAGGAAGGGAAGGGATCGCAATTTGGCTCCATGGAGCCAAGCCGTGCTGATCCTTTTCCTTTCCTGGTACCTTCTGTGACAGTGATCTGCCCCCATGCTAGCATGTTTTATGATGTCACTATATGGGCAGTGTGGGGGCACTATTTTTTTAACTTAAATTTTAGTAGTTTAGATAGCCATTTGGAACAGATCATGACCACCGCTTAACTAAAAAATTTGTTAGTTAAGTGGTGGCCATGATCTGTTCCGAATGGCCATGTAAACTACTAAAATTTTAAGATTCAAAAACAGCCCCAGTCTTATATATGGAGCACGCCCCTGTGCTGTCTGTATAGTGACATCACAAACTGTGCTGACGCGAGGGCGGATCATTATTGCAGAAGGTACCAGGAAAGGGAAAGGAGAAGCACGGCTTGGCTCCATGGAGCCAAATTACAATCCCTTCCATTCCTAAATTGGGGCACATTTAAAAAGAAATATTTACACCATGGGATTTAGAGCCAGGTAAGGGTTTATTATGTTTCTGGAGGAGAGCACCTGGATAGTTGCTCTTTAAACAAATTTCATGGCAATCTGCCTTTGCCAGGAGCTAGAAACAGTTTTTACAATTTTTTTTAAACTGGTCCACTGACAGACCAATTTGAGAGAACCTTAATGAGCTCATGACATTGTTTTTTTATTGATGATGTTAGTGAGTGAATGGTTAGCAGGTAATGTTTGGTTAATACAGTGGAATTCTTTGCTGAGCTTTTTTTTTTTTTTTTTTAAATAGTACCACACAGGAGGTGATCGTTCCCGTCAAATGCCCGCCTCAGCCTGGTTAAGTGAACATAAATGCATTGCTGACGTCATTTGTAGGGAGTGTGTAGTGGCGCTTTAGCTTTTCTGTAGTTGTCATAGTTTGGAAAATGAGTATCACAGCAGTTACTGATAGTGACAGCACTGACAGCCTGTGTGACGATCAAGATTATGATCCTAGTGATGATCAGTATGGGGCTGAAGCAATTACTGTTACGAATCGTTTGCTTTTACTGTATCTGTTCGAGCCTGTCCTCACAGATGTGAGAGAGGAAAGTGAGAGAGAGGCAGATGATGACAGTGAGGAAACTGCCAGTGATAATGTGGCCAGACTGTCAAATACTGAGTGGTATTATTTCTATTTTTATATCTATATTGTAAATAACCATGGAAAATTCATGTTATTATACATTATAATTGTTTGGTGTCAGTATGTGAATGCTGTCCCGATTGCGGTCCCCCACCCCATCCCAAGAAATAAAATAAATTTAACTTTAGTTTCTGTTGTGCAGTGGGCGGCATATCTTAGAGGCTGTTATTCTTTTACCTGCTATGTTTTTTACCTTTTTTTTTTTAATCTTTCTTTTGTGGCTGCTTCATATTCCTGAGAATGTAAGTAGCATTTGAGCCAGGTATTTGAGAGAGAGAGAGAGCGGTGACAACACGCTCTCACTGACAGGCTCGGCCGTATGTGTGCTCCCATTTTTGAGCTAGAGATATTTGGGGTCTCTATGGTGAAGGCGCCGTCCTACTGCTGGGGAAAGTGGAGAGGAGGATCTTCTTTTAATCCCCAGAGCCATGCAAAATGGAATGAATATTGGGTCATCAAAACCAAGTTAGGTTCAGTATCTAGTGAGACTCATCACAATTGTAGTCAGCTTTTCCTGTCCACCTAGGGATGTTTATTCAAGGCTTGTCACCAGGTTGGATTCATGTTGGGGTGGGTACCAGCTCTCCGGCTAACTTCATGGGATGGGCCACCTGCGGAGCAGACATGAGAAGCTTGCCTCTCGCACATTCATGCTGCATGGCTGAGTGCGCTCACAATCTGGATGGGAGAGCAGCTGTTCCTTCACAACAGGAGATGATGCTTCGTATCATTTCAGACCTCAAGGCTAAAGTTGCCTATCCCTTCCCCCCACCCAAACTTTCTCCATTGATCGATTACTATATCATCTTGTCAGTTCTTTACTGTAAGGCAAGACCCCTTCAATTCCCCTGTGTTTTTTATTTTTTATTTTTTTTATTTAATTCATTCATTATTACTTTTTTTTATTTAATTAATTCATTATTACTTTTTTTTTAATTTTTTTTATTTCCCATTTAGATTGTACTTGTTCTGTCTTTACAGTGGAAAGTGGGTTTGCTGAATGACAAAGTTACCCGATGGTAAATTGCCCAGCTTTCTAGTTCTGAGACCTTATCTACCTCGGCACTTTCCTGTGATGCCAGTTCCCTGAAACCTGTTCCACTTAACTTGTGTGTAAATTGTGCTAATTTGGGGGAGGGCGAGAGCAGTACTCTAGGACATTGTATGGGTAGTTTACCTCACCATCTCAGCTACCATCAGTCCTTGTAGCTGGGGGGTTTGCTGTTTGGGGTAGCTGCAACAGTGGCTTGGGCAGGATTCACATCCGTGGGCCGAGTTGTGGCTCTGTCTCTCTTCTACACTGGGGTCCAGTGAAGTGCATATTCTCTAGTGGGGTCTACTATGGTAAGTTTCTTAGGGAAACCCCAAGGGGTGACCTGCTAAGCAGGAATAATTAGTAAATTTGCATTTCAACATTTGTGCTGCCTGACAGTCAACAGTTTTGCTGTGGTTCAGGCATGGCTTATTCTGCCAAGGATCTTCTGTCTCTACACTTCCACCAAAGACACAACGCACACTCCCTCTCTCACTCGTGACAGCCATTCACAATTGTCCTAATGATGACAACTCTGCAAAATAACATCACTATCATGGTGACCCTACCAACATCTTAAATGTCCACCTAAACACCAGATCCTCTGGACATCTAATCAATGCCAACCACAACATATACAGTAGGTTAGCTTAGGTATTCAATCAAGTAGGTAGGAGCCATGTGAATCTATTTTACCCAACCACTCCCCATATCCACACAGCATCCCTGTTGGAGTCTTGTGCCATCAGTAGTTTCATGACCGGGGAAATGAAAGAACATCTGAGGGTATTTATTCACGTGAGAGCGAGGTTAATGAAGCACACCATGGGTATAATTTTACCGGGCTTAGTTTACCTCCAGTCAACTTTACTTCCCTTCCCTCATACCCCATGAGCAAGTAAAAGGCTGAACCATGAAGGAATAAAATAAGACAAACACCACGTCTGGTACTGTAGGAATCAGCAGTGGCACACTCACAGCTCACCCCAGATATAGAGTGACAGAGGTCCATCCCACCACCCCATTCAACCATAGATGAGAATCTGTCCCACTGCCCCTCTCGAGCCGTGTTGCAATATAAGAAAAAAAAAACAATAAGCAGTGGCACACACTTCATGTAGAGTGTAGATATGTTTATGCTAAGAGCATGGTCCAGGTTTGTCAGTAAAAGAAAATCATAAGGTTGGACATGGTACATGACAAGTATATAAAAAATCAGAACAATCAGGGAACATTTCATGTCATGCCACTGTCATGACTTGCCAGATATCAAGTACCACAACTTGACACCATCACAAGACCAATTCAGTTTTTAATATACAATAACTCCTCCGCCATTTTCTACATTTTCTGGACAAAGTAGCATCCTGTCAGCCTTCCCCTTGAACTGCGCTTCAAAATCTGCACAGGGCAGGTGCTCGATGTGTCTTGTCCATCCACTAGGTACCACACAATATCAATCAGATACAAGAACATTTTTTTTATACAACACATTCCAAATTTTACGTATTACTATCATGGAATAAGAGTCAGTGTACCTTACTGGTAATTCAATAACTTCCCACAACGATAGAACTGACTGACGACCAGCAAAAAAAAAGCAGTGAGGAGATCCACTTAGTGAACAGAGATGAAAACAGCAGTTACTGCTCAGCAGCTTCTGTCAGAAAATGTACAAATGACGTCATCAAAATTTCAACCTGCCAGCAAATAATCCGTGGGAAAACTGGGCAGTTAGGTGGGGGGAATATGACAAAAACATCAATAAAACCATAATTTTTTTTTTTTTTTTTTTATTTAGTTGTTTAACGATATTATTCATAGTACACATACAACAATGGCATACAATGAACCAGAATACAGGCAGAGTTCAAGCTATAGTCAGGAGATCTTTAAAATTATTACATTCATTCCCAAAAACAATGCAGTATGAGAGCTCAACAGTTAAAAAAAAAAAAAAAAAATGGCTTCTATACTAAGGAAACCGTACCAAAGCTCGAACTGTGGTTCCTGTAACAGGAACCGATTAATTAAGGTGAAACGGTACAGAGAGAAACAGGAAGTAAAAGCGCTCCCTTTTCTGTGACTTGTATCAGGTTAAAATGCTAAACCTCTGTTAAATTAAGTAACATAGCGGGATCAGCTTTTACTTTTACAATGCCGAAAGTTTCCTTCCCAAGCCAGATCTTTTTGTGGCTTGGTCCTCTACAGCCCAACCTCTGTTCTTGCTTTATCTGAAACTTGGCTTGATCCAGTGATCCCAGATTCAGATATTAACCTTCTGAACTACACAGTTTTTAGGTCAGACAGAAATAGACATGGGGGTGGTGCCCTGTTTGTTCACTCTTATCTTCTTTCTCACAAATCCATTTGGACACCCTTGCTGGACTGATAAATTCTCTTTTTATTTTGCTGAAGTTATCTGGAAAGGCAGTTTTGGTGGGTAGCTTATACTGACTGCCCTCCCAAACTGACGGCATCCTAATTCAATCATATTTGTCTTTAATAAATTCTCTTGGAGATTTTCCCAGTTACATTTTATTACCTGACTTTAATGCTGACTGGCCAGCTGGTCAAGGCCTAAAGTTGAAGCAAGCCCTTTTCCGACTGGGTCTCCAACAACTTATCAAAGACTCCACTTGTTTTGACCCAGTTCACATGGTCTCTACTGTTCTTGATTTAATTTCTGTCTCCTCTGACCTCCCAATTTCAGACTCAGGATATCTTGATAATCTATTCAGTGACCGGGCAGTAATTGTTTGTACACTGAATCTTTCTCTTCTGAAACATGTCCCTAAATTTAAGTTTCGTTGTTTCAGAAACTTTATTCTGGATGCCTTCCACTTGGATCTCTACAGGGTTCATTAGGGGAAACTGTTCTCTTTCAAATGTAAATAAGACCTGGGATTTATTTTTTGAACAACTTCTCAAATGCGTGTTTTACATGTTCCTTTAGCAGAAAAAAGAGTAAATCTAAACATGTACCGTGGGTAACACCCATTATGGTTTCCAAATTGAAAGCCAGGGATAAACTGTACAAAAAGGCTACAAAGTCAAATGCTCATGATTCTTGGGATCATTTTCGTAAATTTCACAATTGTTGTTTTTCTCTTATTAGGAATTCTAAAGCTTCTTAAAAAAAAAAATCTAGAGAATGCAAGAAATAGCCCCTTCAAAATATTGGCATTAGGAGGATTCAGTTTGGAAGGTGCCCTTCGATTCTCTCTCCGCTAATTTAACATACGGAGGGACTGTGACACTTGGACAGTTGGTTCTGATTAAGCTATGATTTTTGTAATATAAAAATGTGTTATTGAGCGTCTCTCATGAGACAGGCTAAAACAGCCTTTGGAATGACGACCCCCCCCCCCCAGGTTTTAAGATACAAGGTGTTACCTGGAAGGCCAAGAGATAATTACAGGCGAGAAGAGGCCTACATTAAGCATCTCCTTTTTATCTGACAGGATAGTAAATATCCATTTTATGACGTTTAGAGGAGGAAAACCAGGTTATGTCACACTGGTGTGGAGTCATAAATGTTCCTCTTATGTCTGTAAGAGCAGGATGTTGTTCATGGATGAAAGAAGGACTTAGAAATTAACCTTATTTAATTTTCCTTCTGAGTGATGACATCCTGGTTGTATAATTTTTATATTCTGACAAGGAGGAGCTAGGTGACCTCATGCAAAGAGGTTGGCAAAGCCAGTTTTAAAACTGTAGTCTGTATTCCCTTTTACACACGTTTTTGGACTCAAAGCTACAACATGCTAGCAGCACTATAAGAAATACATTAGATAGCTCAAGTCTAATTGTCTGGTGGTAGGAAACTGCACTTTTAAAATCTTGTTTTTATTCTTTGTGATTTGTATGTTTTGTGATATATGGTTCTGTGTTTTACATTTTACATTATCTATTTTTAAGTAAACATCTAATTTTTAAATAGCTTATTTGTGTCTTCCAAGTCCTTCTGTTTTTGCCTGTGATGCGTGGATGGTTTAGCGTGTGACAACACTGTGCATGAGCTTATATGGTAATACCAAACTGGAAAAAGGTAAGAGTTACCTGAGGTCTTTATTAGAGTTTTTAAGGGTTCATTTTATATACCTGGTCGTAGACGAAAGATATCTGGCCCCCCGAAGAGTAGAATTATCTGAGCCTGTACATTGGGTACGCTAGCAAGAGGTTCACAGTTTGAATCCCTCCAGAACTGAGACCAAAGGTTGATTCGAACCCACAAAACAGACAGGAGGGTTACCCTGCTTCTGTTAACTGTTCACAATACTACACTCGGAGGTTGGCACTTTGGGAGTAGAGGGCTGACCTGATGAGTGGGGTTGTGACAGACTGGTTGGCAGCGGTGCGATAATTTTGGTATTACAAGCTCTGATTGTTCAGTGTGTCAGCTTAGGACTGTCAGCTCACCTTGCAAAAAAAAGGGCAGTAATTTTTTTAAAAAGGAAACAGAACTATATCACTTGGCTTAGAGCCGAGTTCCTACCCGTTTAATTTTTTTTTCTAAAGTGCAAGTCAGAGTAGCCATAGTTAGGGAAGAAGATGGCTTCCAACTACAGCAGGCACGCTGTAGACTACTTAAAGCAGTTGTGTGGGGACAGAGGAATCCCGTTTGAGGTGAAAGCCACCAAGCAGAACCTCGTGGATGCCCTGATGGTAGCGGATACCCACAGCATCGAGTCACCGACAGTGACTGAAGAGGTCCGAACCTTGAGTGTGGCAGGGCTAGCGTCCAGTGAAGTGTCCAGATCCGATGAGGAGGGCAACAGGGCCACTGTCAGTGAAGGGCCACAGCAGCAGGGGAAGGTCACCAGTATCCTGGATCCAGAAGTACTCAGGCTGCAAACTGAGTTGCGCAGAATGGAGCTGGAGTTACAGAGGGAGAGGGACCGTGAACAGCGGGAGGTAGAACGTGAGGCAGAGCGAGAACGCAGAGAGGCAGAACGTGAGGAGCATGAGCGCCAGAGGCAACATGAAATGGAGAAGCTATGACTCCAACCAGCGGCACCAGATCAGGTAAGTGGCTTGGGTTTAGCTGGTACTACAGGACTGGGTTACAAATTGTATTCCAAATTGATAGCCGAATTTAAAGAGGGGGAGGATATGGATACCTTTTTAAATTCTTTTGAAAAAGTTTGTATTCAGGCTAAAATTCCTAGGGAGTCCTGGAGCTTCCAGCTATCCCTGCTACTTACCGGGAAAGATCAGGATGCATTGGGTCAAATGGACAATGAGGACAGTGACGATTACAGCAAACGTAAAGCTGCACTGTTAAAGAAATTTGAATTAACTGCTGAATAATGCAGAGCTAAATTCCGTAAGCTCAGGAGAAGCCCTGACATGAGCTACGGGGAGTTAGCCATGAAACGACGTTAGTTTTTAAAACGTTGGAGGGAAGGAACTGAGGCAAACTCTGTTGATAAAATTGAAAATGTGATTTTGTTAGAACAGTTTTATTGGGCATGCCCAGCAGAGCTGAAAACCTGGATGGAGGACAGAGATCCCAAAACAGTGCAAGAGGCTGCCGAACTCTCGGACCGCTATGCCAAAAGCAGACCTGCTCTGAGAGCGAATGGGGCGGGCGTGGCAGCACAGAAAGGGAAAAGCACACCTTCAAGGCTGCTAAAACCCTCACTGCCTCCACTGAAACCAGTTAGCCCCAGGTATCAGAGAAAAGATTTCTCTGAAAAGAGAAGTGAATGTTGGTTATGTAAAGAAACTGGGCATATTGCCAGACAGTGTCCCAAAAGAACGAGCTATAATACGCAGAATGGTACTAGAAAAGAAGTGGGTTGTTTGTGTGTCCCTGGAAGCTTGCCTGTGAACATGAGAGAAAACATGCACCCAGTCATGGTGAATGGTGTACAGACACAAGGGTTAAGGGACACAGAAGCATCCCTGACATTGGTAAAAGGGGATCTAGTACAGCCTAGTCAGCTTATACCCAATAAATACATCACTGTACAGGATTTTACTGGTGAGGAGAAAAAACTGCCACTGGCTAGTGTTCTCCTGGACTGGGGTGAAACAGGGGGAACTATGCAACAAGTGGCAGTAGCCAAAAAGTTAGCAGTGGATGTGATCCTGGGCAACAATCTAAAACAAGGGATGGTGTGTGCAGTTACCCGCAGCCAAGCGGCAAAGGAAAATTGTAGTTCCCTGAACCCCACAGAAGCCATTGTGGAAACCACTGAGAGGCTGGTTCCCCAGCCTGTCTCCCCAGATGGGGAGAATAATGAAAACAGGGTAGAAATTTCCCCAGTAGCCGTTAACCACACAGCTACGGAGGGTTGCTCCAAGGAGGGAGGGGTGACCCACTGTCAGAGGGATAGAAATGACAGTGATCCTGAGTGCCCTGATGCTAGTTCTAGGGACTCTAGTTTAGCGACTGAAGGGGACCTGTCCCATGCCTTGGGAATGTGTGAGGGGTTTGCAGCTGCTCAGTGAAGTGACCCTAGCCTAGAAAAGCTGAGGGCTTGGGCAGACTCTGACGGAGCACAAGGAGGTGACAGCAAACAAGGTTTATTGGGAGAATTGACTTATGTATACTCAGGCTGTGAAGACAGAGGGAGGGGTGCTAGGCAGGCAGCGTGTCGTTCCCTAGGGGTATCGTGAGCAGTTGCTCAAGACTGCACATGATATTCCCTTGTCTGGTCATCTGGGAATCGCGCGCACTACGCAGCAGTTGGCCCAGAATTTCTTTTGGCCAAACTTCATCCAGCAGGTGAAGGAGTACTGCAGGTCTTGTCGCCAGTGCCAAGAAATAGGAAAGGCGGGCAAGAAAACCCAAGCTGCCCTGATTCCATTGCCCATAGTGGAGAAGCCATTCCAGAGGGTGGGAATGGATATTGTGGGGCCTTTAAATACCCCCAGATGCTCAGGGAAGAGATTCATCCTGACTGTGGTGGATTATGCCACCCAGTACCCAGAGGCAGTCACCTTATCCTCACTGAGGACAGAAAGTGGCAGATGCCTTACTTGGGATTTTCTCCCATGTTGGGTTTCCGAAGGAGGTTATCACTGATCGAGGGAGTTCCTTCCTGTCGGACCTGATGAAATGTTTATAGGAGAAGTGTGGGGTGGTGCAGAGATGCACAACACCGTATCACCCACAAGCCAATGGGCTTGTGGAAAGATTCAACGGTACCCTGAAGTCAATACTCCAGACGTTTACTGAACAGCATGGGAGGGACTGGGAGAAATACCTTCCCTACCTGTTGTCTGCATGTTGTTTGGGAGGTGTTCCAAGAGTCAACAGGATTTTCCCCCTTCAAACTCTTACATGGACACCGGGTGCGTGGGCCCCTAGACTTGATCCCGGAGGACTGGGAGAGCAAGCAAGCCACCCAGCTAACTCCCATTGTGGATTACATCCTTAGGTTTAGGGAAAGGCAGAATGAGCTTATGGGGACAGCCCACAGCAACCTGGCAGCTGCCCAACAGAAACAAAAAGTTTGGTGCAACCGCAGATCCAGAGCTCGCTCATACGTGGCGGGGTCAGGAAGTCATGGTCCTTATTCCGGTCCGGAAAGACAAGCTGCAGGCTGAGTGGGCAGGACCATACAAAGTGGTTAGAAAGGTAAATGACGTGAACTATATTGTAGAGTTACCTGACCGAAGACGGACAGAAAAAATGTACCATGTCAACATGATGAAGCCATATGTAAATAGGGCTGACATGGTGTTTGCAGTGTGTAGTCCTGGGGAGGGGATGGATGAAGGAGACCCCCTTCTGGACTTGCTGGAAGAAAGCAAACGGGAGTCCTCTTTGGAGGCAGTAAAATTGTCTCCCCAGCTGGCCCTGGACCAGATCCATTAAGTAAGGGAGGTTTTAGCAGACTTTGCCCCATTGTTTGGCGCCAAGCCTTGGCTAACCCCCTTAGCGTCACACAACGTGGAGACAGGGACACAGATGCCCATACGGCGGACAGCATATCGGGTGTCAGAGGCTGTCCAAAAGGACATTAGGAGGGAAGTGGAGGAGATGTTGGATTTAGGGGGAATCCAGAGATCCCACAGCCCCGGGCCTCACCCGTAGTCTTGTGCCCAAGCCAGATGGCTCTACTGCGTTTCTGTGTGGACTATCATGGACTGAATGCAGTCCGCAGTCAGATGCCCACCCGATGCCGGACCGAACTCCTGGACAAGTTGGGAGGCGACCTACTCGACGACTGACCTGACCAAGGGGTATGGAGTAGAGTTGACCGGACAGAGCTAGGGAGAGGTCGGCCTTCATCACTCCGATAGGCTTATTTGAATTCAAAGTAATGCCTTTCGGAATGAAGAATGCCCCAGCCACTTTCCAAAGGTTGGTGAACCAGGTCTTAAATGGTGCTGAGGAGTACGTCGTGGCGTACCTGGATGACACTGCCATCTTTAGCACCAGCTGGGAGGAACACCAATCCCACCTTAGGGAAGTGCTGGGCAGGGTACAGATGGCCGGGCTGTCAAAGTCGAGAAGTGCCAGGTGGCCATGGGAGAAGTGGCATACCTCAGGCATGTGGTAGGCAGAGGACAGTTCCATCCTAACCAAATAAAAATATAGGTAATCCAGGCATGGCCCAGACCAGAAATACAGAAGCAGGTCAGGAGTTTTCAAGGGACAGCAGAGTACTACAGGAAATTTGTACCCAATTACAGTGCCCTGGCTGCTCCCCCTATCTGACCTGACAAAGAAAAGGATGCCCAAGAAAATTACCTGGGGCCCAGCCTGTGAGGAAGCCTTTTCCAAACTAAAAGAGGCACTGTGCAGTGCTCCTGTTTTGACAAGTCCTGACTATAGCAAACCCTTTATAGTTCAGACTGACGCCTCAGACATGGGTATTGGGGCAGTACTGAGTCAGACATCCAGCCAAGGGAGAGATCACCCAGTAGTGTACCCGAGTAGGAAGTCACTTCCCAGGGAGCAGGCATACTCCACTGTGGAAAAAGAATGTCTTGCCATAGTGTGGGCCCTAAAGAAGTTGGAGCCATACTTATATGGGCAGCATTTTGTGGTGCAGACTGACCACAACCCCCTGATTTGGCTGACGCAGATGGGGAAAGACAATGGTAGATTGCTAAGATTGAGTCTTGCTTTGCAAGGGTATGATATGACAATTCTACATAGGGCTGGAGCCAAAAATCAGAACTCCAATGGGCTGTCTCATGTGTACGAGGAGTGAACTGATTTGCTAAGTTCATCCCATGCAGGGGATAGAGACCCCAAATTCAGTCTAGGTGGGGAGGAATTGTGACACTTGGACAACTGGTTCTGATTAATCTATGATTGTTGTAATATAAAAATGTGTTATTGAGTGTCTCTCATGAGACAGGCTGAAACAGCCTGTGGAATGACACCCCCCAGGTTTTAAGATACAAGGTGTTACCTGGAAGGCCAAGAGATAATTACAGGCGAGAAGAGGCCTAAATTAAGCATCTCCTTTTTATCTGACAGGATAGTAAATATCCATTTTATGATGTTTAGAGGAGGAAAACCAGGTTATGTCACACTGGTGTGGAGTCATAAATGTTCCCCTTATGTCTGTAAGAGCAGGATGTTGTTCATGGATGAAAGAAGGACTTAGAAATTAACCTAATTTAATTTTCCTTCTGAGTGATGACATCCTGGTTGTATAATTTTTATATTCTGACAGGGAGGAGCTAGGTGACCTCATGCAAAGAGGTTGGCAAAGCCAGTTTTAAAACTGTAGTCTGTATTCCCTTTTACACACGTTTTTGGACTCTGAAAGCTACAACATGCTAGCAGCACTATAAGAGATACATTAGACAGATCAAGTCTAATTGCCTGGTGGTAGGAAATTGCACTTTTAAAATCTTGTTTTTATTCTTTTAAGTGATTTGTATGTTTTGTGATATGGTTCTGTGTTTTACATTTTACATTATCTATTTTTAAGTAAACATCTCATTTTTAAATAGACTATTTGTGTCTTCCAAGTCCTTCTGTTTTTGCTTGTGATGTGTGGATGGTTAAGGGCGTACATGAGCTTATATGATAATACCAAACTGGAAAAAGAAAAGAGCTATCTGAGATCTTTATTAGAGTTTGTAAGGGTTCATTTTGTACACCTAGTTAGGTGCCCGTAGGCGAAAGATATCTGGCCCCCTGAAGAGCAGAATCATCTGAGGGTGTACATTGGGGGCGCTAGCAAGAGGTTCATAGAAACACAGAAACAGAATAATAGAATTTGATGGCAGATAAGGACCACTTGACCCACCTAGTCTGCCCATTTCCCTACCTGATGGATAAGCTTCAGAATCTAGTTAACATCTTACTTCCTCCTACCCCCAGAATTGCCTTATGCCTGTCCCATGCAGTCTTGAATTCCCCCACTGTTCTTGACTCCACGACCTCCTTAGGAAGGCTGTTCCATGCGTCCACAACCCTCTCTGTGAAAAAATACTTTCTAACATTACCTCTGAGCGTCTCCCCTCTATCTTCAAATTGTGCCCCCTTGTTCTTGCACATCTCCTCTTCTGAAAGATACTACCCTCTTGTACTTTGTTAATTCCCTTGAGATACTTAAAAGTTTCTATCATGTCCCCCTCTCCCTCCTTTCCTCAAGGGTATACATATTAAGCTGCTTTAGTCTCTCCTCATGTGTCTTCTGGTGCAGACCCTGCACCATTTTGGTTGGCCTCCTCTGAACAGCCTCCACTCTGTCTATATCTTTGCCGAGATGGGATCTCCAGAATTGCACGCAGTACACAGATTGGGTCTCACTAACTGTCTGTACAGAGGGATAACAACTTCCTGTTTTCTACTGTTGATGCCTCTCCCTATGCATCCCAGTATCCCCCCAGCCCTCCTTACTGCCTTCTCACACTGCTTGCCCACCTTTAGGTCATCTGATATAATTACTCCTAGGTCTCTCTCGATTTTTGTTGTTGTTATTAATTCACCCCCATTGTGTACTCTTCCCCTGGGTTTTTGTTTCCCAGATGCATTATCTTGCACTTCTTTGCAATGAATCTGAGCTGCCACATATTTGACCATTCCTCCAACCTTGTCAAGTCCCTTTTCATTCTTTCCACCCCACCTTGTGTATCAACCCTGTTGCAGATCTTTGTGTCATCTGCAAAGAGACATACCTTTCCTTCCAGGTGCTCTCCAATGTCACTTATAAAGACATTAAAGAGGACCGGTCCCAGTACCAAACCCTGCAGTACCCCGCTAGTTACCTTCCTTTCTTCACTGTGGACTCCGTTTACTATTACCCTTTACGTCCTGTTGTCCAGCCAGTTTTTTATCCAAGCTACCACCTTGAGACCCACTCCAAGGCTGGCTAACTTGTATATTAATCTTTTGTGCGAGACTGTGTCAAATGCCTTCCTAAAATCTAGGTAGGCCATATGCACAGCCCCTCCCAGGTCTACTACTTTGGTCACCCAGTCAAAGAAATCTATTAGGTTCGTCTGACATGACCTTCCCTGCTGTGAAACCATGCTGCCTTAGGTCCTGTGCCCCACTGGCCTCTAGGTACTCAACAATTCTTTCCTTCAGAAGTGATTCCATCATTTTCCCTACCACTGAAGTCAAACTAACTGGTCTATAGTTTCCTGCCTCTGCCCTACTCCCACTTTTGTGAAGTGGAATCACATTTGCCCTCCTCCAGTCCTCAGGTACCACCCCATCCTCCCATGATTTGTTAAAGAGAGTAGTCAGTAGTGTTACTAGTTCCACCCTTAGTTCTTTTAGAATTCTTGAGTGAATCCCATCAGGCCCCATTGCTTTGTCCACCCTCAATTTCAAGAGTTCTTTCAAAACTCTTTCTTCTGTGAATGGAATGGTATCGACCCCCCGATTCGGTGTTTCTCCCTTGTTTGGTTTAGGTACCTCCCCCTCCTCTTCCGCTGTGAATACTGAGCAGAAATATTCATTCAGTATCCCTGCTTTTTCACTGTCACCCTCTGCCCACATTCCCTCCCCTTTATTAAGTCTCTGTATCCCTCCCTTGGTCTTTCTTCGCTCCCTAATGTACCTATAAAAGGTTTTATCCCCCTTCTTAACAGAGTTGGCTATCTTTTCCTCAGTTTGGACCTTTGCTATTCTGACTGCCTTCCCTGCCTCCTTCTGCTTTAACTGATAAAGTTCTCTGTCCTGCTCCTTCTGTGTTTCCTTATATTTCCTGAATGCTATCCGTTTCTCCTTAACCATCCCTGCCACCTCTTTTGAGAGCCATAGTGTTTTTTTCCTTCGTTTTGTTGATTTGCTTTACACAAAGGCTTGTTGCCTCTGCAATGGCTGTTTTGTTTATTCCCCATTGTTCCTCCACCCCTCCTTCTTGCCCGTTTGCTAGTGCTTTTCTGAGGCACTCTCTCATTTTCCCAAAGTCAGCCTTCCTAAAGTCCAATACTCTTGTTTTTGTATGGCTTGACTCTATGGCTGTGTTTAGTGTGAACCACACTGTTTGGTGGTCACTTGTTCCCAGATGGTTACCCACTTCTAAATCTGAGATTCTTT
This sequence comes from Neoceratodus forsteri, assembly GCA_016271365.2. Lineage (NCBI taxonomy): Eukaryota > Metazoa > Chordata > Ceratodontiformes > Ceratodontidae > Neoceratodus > Neoceratodus forsteri. The sequence continues at coordinate 1,089,377,300 of CM057455.1, forward strand.
CTCCTTCCCCATTTGAGAGTACCAAGTCTAAGATTGCTCCCTCCCGAGTGGGTTCCAACAGTAGCTGTCTGAGGCATGCCCCCTGTAGAGCATCAATAATGACCCTACTCTTGGATGTGCTTGCAGCAAAGGTACTCCAGTTAACATCTGGCATATTCGGTTCCCCCATCAACAATATCTCCCCTTTTTCTGCCATTTTAAGGATGCCTTCTATCATTTCCTTGTCCATTTCCTCCCCCTGAGATGGGGGTCTGTACACAACCCCCATGCGGATTGTGGTGCCATTTCCTGTCTCCAGGGTGACCCATAGTGACTCATCAACTTCCTGTTTACTCTTTGGTTCTGTTGCTTTAATCCCTTCCCTTATATAGAGAGCTACTCCTCCTCCTCCTCCTCTCTTTACCCACCCTGTCCCTCCTGTAGACTGTGTATCCTGGTATGTTGACATCCCAGTCAAGGTTCTCTGTGTTCCATGTTTCAGTGACTGCCACAATATCCAGGCATCCCTCTTCCATCAAGGCCACTAGTTCAGGGAGCTTGTTGCACAGACTGCAGGCATTGGTACTCATCACCTTCCATTTACTTTTTATGGCCTTACCCTTTTTAGCCCCATCCCTGTCCTTACTGCCTTTTTCTGCATTTATCCCTGTCCTGCTCCTTACTGACTTCTCTACCTTGTGGTTTACATCTCTAACTACTGTGTTTTGTGGGGGGAGGCTGGGATTTCCCTGCTCCTTTTCAGTGCCTCCCACCTTGGCTAGTTTAAAAGCATTTAAATCTGTCACCTTGGATCCTGGTTTCCCCCTGGACAGATGCAGACCATCGCACCAGTATAAGCCTGCATCCCTCCAGGTGGCTCCCCAGTCCCCAATGAAGCCAAAACCCTGAGCTCCACAGTTTGTCAACCATTCATTGAATCCCATGATGCGGAATACCTAGCATCATCCTTGCCGAGATAGGCAGCACCTCCAGAAGGTTACGCACATGCTACTTGTCTAAGGCCCTCCCCAGCTCCACAAACTCCTCTTGCACCGCTCTGATCCCATTTCAGTGAGGTCATTTGTCCCCAGGTGGACAATGACATCCAGCTCCTCCCTCGGGCAGCTGTTCCTCACGATCCTGAGGATTCACTTCTGTGCCTCCAGCCGTGGCGCCAGGCAGGCACCTACCTCCTATCCCCTTCATCCCCACTTCTACCCCTGTAATGACTAAGTCCCCACCAGAAGTTGTTTCCTTCCCCTGGGGGTGTCTTGTGCCACCCTCCTGTGGGTCTCCTTTGTGGAGGTTCCCAGAATCCTCCTTGGTCTCCACTGCAGGTGCCTCCATAGAGGAACCACTCTTTGCCAGAACAGCATATGAATTGTGGAGAGGTACAACTGGAGGGATGCACCTCTGTTCCACCACCATCTCCCTCCCTGAGCCCATCTTGGTCCAAACGCTCCTCTTTCTTGGCAACCTCTGAGGTAATGGTGGTGGCCCTGGTAGTCCCTGGGTGGGGGATGAGGTTTCATGAATCCTAGCCAGGTCAGCCTGGAGACGGGCAACCTCCTCCCTCAGACCACAGAGGTGCCTGCAAACAGGGCAGCATCGCAGCCTCCAGAATGTCTCCCGGAACACTGCTGCCCCACAGCCATTGCACTGCACCACTCCCATCTTGACTTATTTTGTGTCCCCTCTCCTGTTGCTTTGTATGCTTACTGTCTCCTCCCTCTATGTATTTTTACACTTACTTTCCTACTGCCTATGTGCCCTTACAACTCTCGCCCTTCCTGTTCTGGGATAGGAACTTCCTGTAGTCTTCAGTAGTCCCCTTCTTCTGTGCTTGGATTCAGACCTCCAGTAGCCGGGGTGGGGAGAAAGAGTTATTTTTTAGGTTCCTTCAAGGTTGATGAAACTAAAGTGTCTCAGTGATCCTTCCCTTCCTACTGCCAAACAGGAAGTTCCTGTTGTCAATCAAATCCAGTGGCTATAAAAGTAGAACTGGCTTTGGGTGGGTGGAGGGGTGGGAAGGAGGGCAATCAGTAAAAAAATCTGTAGTTCTAGACTGCTGTATCTTGCTCTGAAACCATAGTTCTTTTCTGTCAAAAACAGCAGGAAGCTGCAATTAGAGACAGCTGCTTTTGTACTACTAAGATGCTAAGCCACACCCCCAATTAGATTCACCCTCTGCTCTCAGCAAATTAAGCTGATACAGCCCCTTTCCTCAGAGAAACACACAGTGACTTTCTTTTTTTTTTTTTTACTTAAACGAGACCCCTTCTTCTAATAAAGTATCTGCTTGCTTAATCCAAACAGGCACTAACTCCTGCTGAGACAGAAGTGATTTTATCAGTAAAAAATCTGTAGTTCTAGACTGCTGTATCTTGCTCTGAAACCAAAGTTCACAGTTTGAATCCCTCCAGAACCGAGACCAAAGGTTGATTCGAACCCACAAAACAGACAGGAGGGTTACCCTGTTTCTGTTAACTGTTCACAATACTACGCTCGGGTGTTGGCACTTTGGGAGTAGAGGGCTGACCTGCTGAATGGGGTTGTGACAGGGACTATATCTCATTCAAATGAGGGCATCTGTACACTTCTCAGCTCCTTCTTTACCGAGACCCCCTTGGTCCTACTAACAAAAACTGGCTTCACTCCTACTTTTTTGCCCAGTAATGCCTTCACTGAATGTCCTTTCTAAAGATGTAAGCTTTATTTTTTTTAAACTAAAAATGAAGAAGCAGCTAATTTACTTTTTTCTTTGAGAAACAGCTTGGCTACAGGCATCGGTAATTTAGACAGTTCCCTATTAGACCTCAGCACCAGCATCTTGGCCCTTCCCCTTACTTATTTAACTTGTTATACATACATTTTTTCCAGCAGCATGGAAGCCTTTCATGGTAACACTCTGGCATAAAGGTAGGGACAAAACTATGGCAGACAATATTATTGCCCCATCTCTTTTCTTGATAACTCTTCCTTTTTTACTCCATTCCAGTCTGGTTTTAGGAAATACCACTCCACTTTCACCTCCCTCCTTCGGCTTACTGCCTCCATTCTTACAGGTATGGATCAAGATCTGATTACTTCTGCCATTTTTGTTGATCTTGCTAAAGCTTTTGACACTGTGGAACATCCCCTCCTTCTAGATAAACTTAAAGCTGCGGGCCTCTCTGACTCTTCTGTAAGTTGGTTCTGTTCTTACATTGAAGGCAGGTCTCAAGCTGTCCAGATAGGAAAATCCATTTCATCTTCACTTCCCATTACCTCAGGTGTCCCTCAAGGGCCTGTCCTGAGTCCTATTCTCTTTTCCATATTCCTTAACGACATACTCTGTCTGTTCATCTGTACGCTGATGACACAGTTCTTGTTGCATCTGGCTCCTCTCCCCGTGACCTTACCTCCTGGCTATAGTTGGATGTTGACAACATTTAGCACTAGCTCATGTCTAACCAATTACCCCTTAATGCCCCAAAAATACAGTCTCAATGACTTTTGGCACTGTCAGAGGCTTGCCAAACTTATTTCTCTCCCACTATTTAATACCCTTGATGGTGCTAAGATTGAAGAAGCTTCCTCCTTGAAGTACCTCGGGGTCTGCTTTGACTGGCATCTTGATTTCTCAGTGCGTATCAAGTTCTATATTTCTATGTTTCTATATTGATGCAATTGACTGTAAGCTTCACCCTAAGCTTGGTGCTTTGTACAGTAATAAAGTGAACATTCCACTCCCTGCCCAAGAAACTGTATTAAAAATGATCCTTCCAATCTTTGACTACAGTGACTTAGTCTATAGTAGTGCCCCTAAATCCTCCCTTGCCAGACTGGACACCCTTTTTAATTCTTTCTGTCATTTTGCTTTAGATTGCCCCCCTCATACTCACCACTGCTCTCTTTACTCAGCTTTTTCTTTCCCCTCTATGGATGCTAGATGCCTTTCCCATTGTGTCTCTTTTTTATCCAAATTCTGGTTCGGCACCCTTACCTCTTATCTCAGATCCCTCCTATCCCCTCCTCCTCCTCCTCCTTCTTCCTCCCCTCTCCACAACACTGCTTCCCATTCTCTCTCTTCCTTCTAGAAAATCTACTGTTGGTCAGTCTGGTTTTTGTTACCGCTTTCCTAAACTTTGCTCCTCCCTTCCCCTTTCTATTTGTTCTGCTTCTTCTTCATCCCTAAAGTCTCTTCTTTATTACTTTTGTTATCCTTCCTTCAAGGGTCGAGGACCCTTTCCACTTTACTCCCTTATTACTTGTGATGGTAGTCTTACCCCCCTTCTCTAGTTTTGCCCTGTTCATGCTGTTTCACTACTTTTCCCCTTCTTTACATACAGGTGATTGCTATATTTCTAACTGCATTCATTACTAATTTGCCTCTAATATGTATGATTCTGCTTGTATTTCTATATCACTGTATTTGACTTCTTGTATTGTTAGTAATTAGATTGCTTAGCTACCTCCTTTTCCCCTCTCCTCCAGGACACATCTGGAAAGGAGGTGTTATAAGCTCAGTATATATTTCATTGTCAAACTTTTAAATAAATATATTAAATATATCTCTGAACATCTATTTTTCAAATGACCAGATTTTATCTAATCACCAGTCTGGTGTTAGACACAAATTTTTGACTCAAACAGCATTAGACAACTTCCATAACTCAGTCTATGGTGTTATACTCAGGACTGAATTGGAAAGGGACACGTGTTAACTAAATGCCCACCTGGAGTGGGAGATGTTTGCGATGGGCTACATGCCTTCTTGTGTCTTGACATACCGAGCGATACAGAGTAATGTTTTGTGGGCTCTGTCTTCATTGATCTCTTTAAGGCTCTCAATTTGATCAACCACTCACTTCAACTTTCCTCCTTGTCTTTTTATGGTTTCTCTGCAAATTTTACTAGCTGGTTTTCCTCTTACTTGCATGGGAGATCGCAATCTGTCCTTTGGCATGGCTGTCTTTTTTTGTGTTTACCTGTCCTTACTGATGTTCCACAGGGATCTAATTCTTGGTCTTACTTTATTTAGTTTATTTGTCAATCCTTTACATTCTGTTGTTGATTCTTGTTCTGACAGACTTTATGCTGGCATCACTTTTTTTTATATATGCACACAAATCTGTTTCTTCTCAATTTAACGCTTCAGGGCAACTTCGGAACGGTCGTTAAATGGTTTTCTGATAACCTTTTGAATTTAAACAGCAAAAAGACTCAGACCATGCTGTTCAGTGCCCAACACTTTCTGTCCTCTCTGAAGTCTCTTGTTTCTATTACTTTAAAACAGTCAACCCTTTCAAAAATATGGGCAAATTCAAATATCTCAGCCTCACTTTTGATCCCTCCTTGACTTTTAAAGAGCTGCTTCCTACTGTTAGTTGTGCTGCCCTCCCCCAGCCCAATCGATAACTTACCCCCACAGACAGCTCCCAATGAAGTGCGGCATAAAAAGTCGTTCTGTAGTAAAAGTTATTTTCCTCAGAAATTTAAATCTAGCCCACCAGCAAAAAAGGACAGACTTCTAGTCCATAAACCATGCCCCCACGCGCCCACACAGCCCTGTTTTGTGATGTCACAAAACGGCTGTGATGAGCGCGTCTATCTACCTAATGGGCTGATATTGGCAAGTTTTATACTATTTACTGTCGGGAATTTCTTAAATCAAAGCAATCGATTGACTAATAGGGACTAGCCTTGTCCCACCATCCACCCCGAAGGAAGGCAAGCAGTCCGTGGACACACAAGCCTCCTCTCTCCAGCCAGCCCTCCGACTCCCCGGGCTAGTTCCTGAACCCGGGTCACTGGTGTCACAAGTGGTAGCGCTACCGCTGCACTGGCAGGCCGGCTGGGATGTTCCTCTTTAACTACCACAGCACTTTTTAAAATTCTGAGTTCAAAATTCCTACTCATATAATAGTAATAACATTCAGTTAGCCAGAGTATGTGCGGAATAACTGGCTGAAGTGGTTTATTAATCACCTAGGTCTCCAGCCTCGGCATTTAATCATCCACTTCAGCCGGTTATTCCTTTGTATATTCTGGCTAACTGAATGTTATCACTTAAGTAATGTACACTTATGCAAGAACTTACCATAACAGTAGATCTTCAAGAGAGGCTCTTGCAATAAGTAATCACCTTGATCACCTTAAGGACTGCACCCCCTGGCATCAGAACCACATGGAAACGTTAGCTAGCAGTGTCTGACAGGGGACTGCCCACTCGACGTCAGCATGACACTATATAGTGGTCAGTCCCCACACCCATCTTCCAGTTCTCCCGCTGGAGACCTCCAAGAAGGAGCAACAGGAGAACAGAAAAAAGGCTCCTGGCGCCCAAAATGAGCTCTTAGAGAAACAGCGGCAAAGAAACTTGGGGGAAGGAGGCAGGGGAAAAAGGTTACCTACCTGCAAGAGCCTCTCTTGAAGATCTACTGTTATGGTAAGTTTTTCCGTAACTGTGCTATCTTACTTCAAGAAGGTTCTTGCAGTACATATTCACCTTGAGGAACGAATCCCAAGCAGTATGAATGAGAAGGAACTGAAACACGGGGGCAGGAAAGGTCTGCAGAAAAGCAAAGAGTTTAGGATGGGGGGCCTTGCAGAACAGCTAAACCAAAGCCAGCCCTGTGCCTAGAGGCAATGTCTAGACTGTAATGCTTGGTGAAAGTGTGGATGGAGCTCCAAGTGGTCACCACACAGATGTCAGCGGTGGACACATTCCTAACACAAGCAGTAGAAGCACCATGCTTCTGGTAGAATGCCCCTTAACCTCCCCCAGGAGGGTTTTACCATACTTATGGTAACAGAAAACAATACAGTTTGCCAACCATTTGGATAAACACTGTTTGGAAACTGACACACCCTCTCTCTTGGGTGTAAAAGAAACAAAAAGTTGGTCCATTTTCCAGACAGACTTGGTTCTGTTGGTATAATAAAAGTACAGTTACGTAAGAGCTCTTGCAGCAAGTAATAACCATTAGGACTATGCGGCCAGGCACTAGGACCCCACGGAAAAATTCTAGCTAGCAGTCCAAGGTGGGAGACTGTCCCTTACATCACCTATGGTATAAAGGGGGGCAGTCCTCTGGCACCACCTCAGTTCACCTGCCAGAGACCCGGCTAGCATAAAGGATGGGGAACCGAGGAGGTTCTAACATCCCCCAGAGAGGAGAACATTTATATAGCCATGGGGGCAGGTGGGAGGGAAAGCATACCTGCCGCAAGAGCTCTTCTCGAAGATCTACTGTTATGGTAAGTTCTTAAGTAACTGTACTATCTCACTTCGAGACAGAGCTCTTGCAGCAGGTAATAACCATTAGGACAGAGTCCCAAGCAGTATAAGGATATAATCCTGGTCAAATGGGCGGTGGTTATGGAAAAAAACCACCAGCGCTCTTAAGAGACCAGTTCCTGGAGGATGACAAGGCCAAAGACAGCCCTCCTTCTGGAAGCAATGTCCAAACTGTAGTATTTAATGAAAGTATGGATGGAAATCCAAGTGGCAGCTGCACAGAGATCAGCTGCCGAGATGTTTCATAGGGATGCAAACGAAGTGGCAACACCCCTAGTGGAGTGACCTTTAACCAGTCCCGGTAAACGTTTGTCGTACTTTTGGTAGCAGACAACTATACAATTGACCAACCATTTGGACAATGTCTGCCTAGTCACTGGTGCCCCTAACATCCTCTGGGTGTAAGACACAAACAATTGGTCTGACTTCCTAGAAGACCGAGTACGGTCTACGTAAAAAGGAAGAATTGTGTGAACATCCAGAATATGAAACAAGGCTTCTTTATTTGAGTACTCTGGGTAATAAACTGTGAGATGAATGTCCTGGTTAAGAGTGAACTCTGACACCACCTTCTGGAGAAACTTAGGATTAGCATGCAGGGATACCCTGTCCCTGTGAAAAATCAAATAAGGCTCTCTACAGAATGGGGTGAGATACTGACAACAGTAAAAATGGAAAGGGACCTGGGCATAATTATATCAGATAACTTAAAGGTGGGCAGGCAATTTGAGAAGGCAGTAAGGAAGGCTGGGGGGGGATACTTGGATGCATAGCGAGAGGCATCAATAGTAGAAAACAGGAAGTTGTTATCCCTCTGTACAGACAGTTGGTGAGACCCCATCTGGAGTACTGTGTGCAGTTCTGGAGACCCTATCTCAGCAAAGACATAGACAGAGTGGAGGCTGTCCAGAGGAGGGCAACCAAAATGGTGCAGGGTCTGCGCCAGAAGACATACGAAGAAAGACTAAAGGGGCTTAATATGTATGCCCTTGAGGAAAGAAGGAAGAGAGGGGACATGATAGAAATGTTCAAGTACCTCAAGGGAATCAACAAAGTCCAATAGGGTAGTATCTTCCAGAAAAAGAGATGCACAAGAACAAGGGGACACAATATGAAGATAGAGGGGGAATGGATCAGAGGTAATGTGAGGAAGTATTTTTTCACAGAGAGGGGGGTGGATGTATGGAACGGCCTTCCAGAGGAGGTCGTGGAGTCAAGAACAGTGGGGGAATTCAAGAATGCATGGGATAGACATAAGGCAGTCCTAGTGGGGGGTAGGAGGAAGTAAGCTGTTGGTTAACTAGGATCTGCAGCTTATCTGTTAGGCAGCAAAATGAGCAGACTAGGTGGGCCAAGCCTTCCTTATCTGTAGTCAAATTCTATGTTTCTATGTTTCTGTGTTTACACATCAGAGCCTGAAGCTCAGAAATCCTCCAGGCTGAAGTAATGGCAACCAAAAAACAATGCTTTCCAAGACAGGAAGCGTAGCTCACAACTTGCAACTGGCTCAAGAGGAGGCAACGTAAGTTTTTCTAAACATGAATAAGAGATCCCATGGGGGAATAGGGTCCCACCTGGGTGGCTTAATGTGCATTATACCATGCAAAAAGGTGCAAGATAGGTCCATTTGCGACATGGTCCTGTGATCCACTGGTACATGATAAGCTGACAGTGCAGAAAGGTGTACCTTTATGGACAAATAGCTGAGTCCCATTTCAGACAGGTAAAAGAGATACTCCAGGAACAAATTCACCAGACAGGTGAACAAATCCAAGCAACAGGACAAAGCCCATAGGCAGAAGTGCTTCCATTTCATGGTGTATGTGGCCCTGGTTGAGGATTTCCTTACGGCCACCAGGACCTGCGCTACCCTTGTGGATACCCCGTACCTGTCTGTAGGCGCCATGCATGCAGGTGCAGAGACTGGAGATTTGGGTGTACCAAAGTACCTCACTCCTGGGAGAGCAAGTGAGGAGATGGGGTAGAGAAATTGGAGGGTCTGTTGCCAATTGCTGGAGCAATGGGAACCAAATCTGTCAAGGCCAGAATGGCGCTATGAGGATCATGATGGCTCGTTCTACTTGTAGCTTGAGCAGTACTCTCTGAAGTAGTGGGATGGGAGGGAAGGCATACCGGAATCTCCCTGTCCAAGAGAAGGACAATGCCAGGGCCTGGATCGAGCAAGCAGAAATTGGGCAGTTTGGCATTGAGTGGGGATGCAAAGAGGTCCAGTTCTGGAAGTTCCCATCTTTTGAAAAGGCTGTCACTATGTCTTGTAGTAGCTCCTACTCGTGAGCCTGAGATCAAGAGCAGATGAGGCTGCCGGTTAGGGTGTTTTCTACTCCTGGAACATGAACCACTGTGAGTTCCTGATTGTGTTCCACTGCCCAGTACCAGACTCTCATGGCTACTCTGCAAAGAGGATAAGAGTGTGTGCCCCCTTGCTTGTTGATCTAGAAGACCACCGGCATGTTGTCTGTCTGGATCAGTAGGGGGCCTGGAAGAACAACTTCTGGAATGCCTGTAAGGCATACAGAAAGACTCATCTCCAGCACACTGATGTGGAGGTTGCGTTCCAAAGGAGTCCATGTCCCTCTTGTCTGATGGTCTTTGAAATGTGCATCCCATCCTAGTCCTGAGGCATCCATAGTTAGGATCTGCTGATGACTGGGATTTTGAAAGGGAGCCCTGGACTCTAGCCAGGAGGGGGTGAGCCGCCACTCCAAAGTCTGATGCACTGCCTTAGACATCCAGACTGGGTGCTTGAGATTGTCCAAACGCTCGACCAATTGAACCCTGAGGTTCCACTGGAGAACCCTCATGGGTAGACTAGCTAAGGGTACTGTCACAGTGGTGGCTGCCATATGGCCTAGCAGCTGTAGGACCATTCTGGCTGGAGTCTGATTTGTGGAAATGACCCTGTAAGCCAGTGATCTTAGTAGATCTGCCCTGTCTGAGGGGAGAAAGGCTCTCCCCTGGATGGTGTCCAAGATGGCCACTATGTATTGTAATCTCTGACTAGGCCAGGGGGATGACTTGGGAAGAGTCAAGGTAACCCCCAGGTCTTGTAACAGTTGGAAGGTACTTTCCAGTGTGTGACACAGCTGTTCCCTTGTGGGAGCTGTCAGGAGCCAGTCATTGAGGTAGGGGTAGATATAATGTCCCTGCTTCCTGAGAGCTGCTGCCACCACCACCTGGCACTTGGTGAACACCTAAGGTGCAGAGGAAAAACCAAACAGCAGCTCTCGGAACTTGCAGGCCTCTCCCAGGAAGGTAAAGTGAAGGTATTTTCTGTGGGATGGCAGGATTCTGATATGCATATATGCGTCCTGCAAGTCCAGGGAGCAGAGACAGTCCCCTTGTTGAAGCATGGGCAGCAATCCCAGCAGTGTCACCATCCTGAACCTTGTGTATTCGATGAAATCATTCAGCTGACTGAGATCCAGGATAGGACGAAGGTCCCCTGTCTTTTTTGGGGACTAGGAAGAAGTGGGAGTAATATCCCCTTCCTCTTTGACTTGGTGGCACTGCTTGGAATGCTTTCTTGCTCAGGAGGGCTTGGATTTCTCCCTGGATGAGGACTGTGTGGGATGGGGAGCAATGGGTGGGAACTGGTGGACTGTCTGGAGGAATTTTGGTGAATTCCAGTGCGTAACCCCTTTCTATAATCTGGATTATCCACGGTGATACTGAACCAACCTCTGAGGTAAAGGGAGAATCACCCTACTACTGCATCTCCCTGTCGCTTTGCCAGAGGCGGGAGAGCAGGCAGGGAGTCATGCACAGGTTGTTGGAGTGGGCAAAAGAGCTCTGGCATTTTTAGGTCCCTGTGCCCCCGAGGACAGGGGGGTTCCTTTCCTCTTGTAACCCCCTCTTTGCTGTTGTCGTCTACCCTGCTGGCCTTGTTGCCTGCAAAAGGAATGACGCTTGGATGGGGTTAGCTTGGACTTAAACATTTTGTGGACCTCAGAAACGGCTTTTCCTGAGTCCTGCAGGCCAGTGATCATATTTTCAGCCTCCTGGTCGAAAAGACCTGGTCCTTGGAAAGGGGCGTCCAGGATAACATCCTGCAAATCCTAGCAGAAGCCTGAGACCCTCAACCAGGAGTAGTGCCATAGGCATATCCCTGTGGCAGCTGCTCTAGCGGTAGTGCCTGCCAAGTCGTATGAGCACCTGAGGACGTGCTCGCCAATGTCAGCACCAGACTGGAGAATGGCTAAGAGCTCTGTCTTGTTAGTGGAGTCAGGCTGTGACCGAGCCAGATCCATAGCCTTATTCTAGAGGGATTTCTGATACATCACCATGTGTGCCAGAAAATTTAATGACCGGACCATGCAAGTGGCCAAGGAGTACACCTTCTGGCCAAAATGGTCCATCTTCCTGGACTCTTCATCTGGTGGTTGGGAGCTCATATGTTTCAGCTGTTGAGTCCTCCCATGAGATCTTCAAATCCGCTTTGGATTGTTCACTCAAATGTGGCTCCTCACTAGGGATCCTATATAAGCGGTCAGCCTTCTTAGGAACCGCCTAGGTCATGGAAAGTTGTCTCTAGTCTATTTTTGTAACATCCTGGAAGGGCTCCACTAATGGTGGAATAACTAATGTTTTGGGTCAGTGGCCCCTAAGAATTTCACCAGGCGGCGTCTCTCAGGGTCTTAATCTTCAGTCTTCCACTGGTTAAGGAACTGAATGTCTCATCACATCTAGGAAGGAGGGATCATCTGAAGGAGATCTTGGGGAATCCTTCCTTGGGTCCAGGGATGGAAAAGACAAGTCGTCTTCTGATGAATCGTAGAAGGAGGAACCTCCTGTGGATTCCTCTGATGATGCAGACCGTCATTCCCTAAAAATACTCTGGCGTCTAGAGGAGGATCTGGACGATGGATGACGACCGTGTCGTCATCATTCAGGAGATTCCTGTCCGTTGCCCCCTGGAGCTGGGCAGGCTGGTGTCCGGGGTGGTGAAAGCATCTGCGGAGCAGAGATGCATGGGTCGACGGTGGGAAAAAAACTGTAGTGGTGCGGGGGGACCACCCCATTTATACCACTGGTGACATCGGGGGTGGGGCCGACGTCAGAGGGGGCGGCCCCCACCTTGGACTGCTAGCTGGAATTTTTCCGTGAGGTCCTACTGCCTGGCGGCATAGTCCTAATGGTCATTACCTGCTGCAGGTGCTCTATCTCGAAGAGAGATCACAAGATTCGTTGAACATCTAAGGTATGCAGAACAGCCTCCTCCTGACTGGACTGCTCAGGGTAATACACTGGAAGTTGAATAGACTGGTTCAATGTGAACTCAGAAGCCACCTTTGGTAAGAACTGAGAATTGGTATGCAGAGTCACCCGGTCTCTGTGAAAAATTAAATAAGGCTCCTTACACATCAGGGCCTGAAGCTCGGAAATCCTTCGAGCAGAAGTGACTGCAACTAAAAAGAGCGCTCTCCACAATAAATAGCACATATCACAACTACCAGCCAGTTCAAAAGGAAGCAAGGTCAGTTTTTCCCCAAAAAAAAATTTAGATCCCAAGGTGGCAAAGGACTGCGCACCAGGGGTTTCAGGTGGAGGATCCCTTTCAGAAAGGTTTTGGAAACCTCCAGCTGAGCCACAGCTTTGCCCTCCACTAAGGTGTGGCAGGCAGAAATAGCAGACAGGTGAACCTTCAGCGAAGAGTAACTCAGGCCCAGGTCAGAAAGGTGCAGTAGATACTCCGTGACCTGAGGAACGGGGCACAAAAAAGGGTCCCAACCCTCTGAAGTGCCCAAATGGAGAAACGCTTCCATTTCATGGCATATGTCATCCTGGTAGAAAGCTTTCTGGCCTCTACAAGGACCTAAGCCACTCTGGAGGAAACCCCATAGCGTGAAGCAGCTATGTCATGAGGTGCCATGCGTGAAGGTGAAGGGACTTCAGCCCTGGATGTACCAGCATGCCCCTCTCCTGAGTCAGGAGATCGTGGCAGAGAGGCAGGGGGATCGAAGGTTCCATTGCAAGCTGCTATAGAAGCGGAAACCATATTTGGCGAGGCCAATATGGGGCAATCTGAATCATGTGAGCCCCTCTGCTTGAAGCTTGAGCAGCACCCTCTGCAGAACTGGAAAGGGAGGGAAGGCGTACAAAAAGAAAAAAAATACTTACCATAGTAATCTTGTTTCTTCCAGGGTGATACTCCAATATTCATAACTCTATGCAGTATGCCTTGAAGCCAGATCTGCCCCGAGATGGAACGTTACGTTAATGATGGACCACCATTGGCACATGCCACTTTTCAAATGCTGCCCCTATCAACTGCCTACATTCTAACCTCTCAGATTTCATGGATGCCTGACAAGACAGGCCCCACGAGGAAAATATCTATATAACAATGCAATAATAATTATAAGCTTAACATCCAAAAAGCCTCCAACAGGAGGGGATAACCACAAATAAACACCCCCGAATGTCAGAATCACCTGAAGAGGGTAAAACCAATGTAAACACAGTTCCAAAAACAGAAATGCCACAGTGTGGCACTCATACCACTGGTTACACAGCACTGAGTGCAGAGGCCACTGGTTCTAGCAGGGGAGGCAGGGTGGGAGAGTTACAACTATTGGAGTATCCCTTGGAAGAAACAAGATTACAATGGTAAATCATTTTTTCTTCTTACCCCAGGAATACTCCAATATTCCTAACTCTGTGTAGAGTAAGAAGCAGTACCTTTGGAGGTGGGCACAGAACCTACTTTGGGAACAGACTTTGTAGGACAGCTATGCCAAACGTAGCATCACCTCTAGCCTGTGTGTCCAGGCTGTAATGCTTTGTGAAGGTGTGCACTGTTCTCCAGGTAGCTGCTTTACAGATGTTCCACCAATGGGACATCCCTGTAAGCTGTTATAGTAGCAGCTGTACCGCTTGTGGAATGGGCCCTCAACCCTGCTGGGGGCGCTTTTCCAGCTTTTGAGTAACAAAACTAAATACACTGAACTATCCAGTGGGAAATGGACCTCTTAGATGCTGCACTTCCTTTTCCCACATCCCCATAAATCAGGAACAGCAGTTTCCTGTCCTGTCTATGGGCCTTAGAGACAGTCATATAGTAACGAAGAGCTCTCTTGACATCAAGGCTGTGCAGTCTACATTCACCAGAGCTGGAATGCTCAGTGAAGAAAACAGGTAGGGTAACGGACTGGTTCAAATGGAAGTCCAAGATCACCTTTGGAAGAAATGTCCTGTTTGTTCACAAGACCACTTTGTCCCTGTAGAAGGAGATGTTGTCCTGTTCAATGCAGAGAGCCTGGAGCTCACTGATCCTTCTGAACGAAGGTACTGCCACTAGAAAAACTGTTTTCCATGTGACATAATTCAAAGGGGGATCCTATGAGCTTGGCTATACACACATTTAGATCCCAGGCTGGCACTGGTTCCCTGTCAGGGGGTGCAAGTAAGCTAGGCCTTTAAAGAACCTTAGAGGCATTCTTTCCAGCTGAGGTGTAAGCAGATACTGAGGCTAAATGAACCTTTAAAGTAGTGGGCTGCAAGCCCAGCGAGTGCAAGTAAGGTAATCCAACACAGCTGGAACCCCTGCCTGTGCTGGCACCACATCCTTGGTGGAACACCAAATTGAAAACCTTTTCCATTTTGAGGTATAGGTTTTCCTTGAGGAAGGCTTCCTGTACCCCCTTAAAATGTTCAGAACACTTTCAGAGAGATGCAAGCCTGCATACTCTAGGTCCTCAAGAGCCATACCTTGAGCCTGAGGGATCCGAGGTTCATGTACAGGAGTCTCCCTTGAGTGGAGGTTAGCAGGTTGTGCCTCTGAGGAAGGAGTATTGGTTTGGCTATAGGCATGGAAAGCAGCAGAGAGTACTATGGCTACCTGGCCCAGTCTGGTGCTATCAAGATCAACGATGCTGGCTGGGATCTGAGCTTGAGTAGCACTCTATACACCAGGGGGAATGGAGGGAACGCATACAGGTGCTTCCCTGACTAATCCAGAGCCAGAGCATCTAGGGGTATAGTTCCCTGAGTTGGGGGTCTGCAACAGTACTGTGGCAGGTGGTGGTTTTCGTGGGATGCAAAGAGATCCATCTCTGGGGTACCCCACCTTCTGAAAACCACTCCTATCACCTGTCTGTTCAGGGTCCATTCGTGATGGGCCTGGTTGATCCAACTCAGAGCATCTGCTCCGGTATTGTCTTTGCCTGGCAGATGAATGGCCTGGAGGGAGACTCCGATGGAATAGGCCAGGCTCCATATTTTCATAGCTTCTGTGCAGAGAGGACCTGACCTTGTCCCTCCCTGCTTGTTTATGTAATACATTGTGGTGGTATTGTTTGTCCTGTTTTGTACCACCCTCCCCTGCACTAGTGGTGTGAAGGCTGATTGCCAGCAACACAGCTCTGGGCTCCACAAGATGTATGTGCTGAAGTGGCTCTGCATTGGACCAAGTGCTTTGGGTGGTGTGATCCCCTAAATGGGCACACCACCCCAGTAACGATGCATCTGTTGTGAAAACCACTGATGGAGACTCTTGCTGAAAGGGAACCCCTTCCCTTAGGTTGGTTTCCTCTTTCCATCACTGAAGGGCCTGAAGTAACATTTCTGTTACTGGGATTAGCTTTGAGAGAGGATCTCTTCTCTGACACCAATGTGCTCTGAGGTGGAATTGACCATCTCTTATCTGAAATCTGGAACCCTGGACTGTGCCAGTGGCAGTTGCCATGTGGCCCAGAAGCTTCAGAGATTGTCTTGCAGTTTTTGGTCTGTTCAGGCTGAAGTAGCCTGCCATTTGCAGAATACTTCTTACCCTATCCAGAGGTAGGCAAGTCCTGCCCTCCTGGATATTTAGTTCTGCTGCTATGAACTGCAACACTTGTGCAGGGAGAAGGACTGACTTTTTGAGGTTTATCAGAAACCCCAGTGACTTTAAGAGTCCTTTGGGTGAGCTGCAAATGTTCCCTTACCTGTTGTGGTGATTTTCCAACCACCAACCAATCGTCTAGGTATGGGAAAACTGTGACACCTAATCTTCGCAGGTGTGCCACAACCACTGCCAGGTACTTTGTGAACACTCTTGGAGCCGAAATGAGACTGAATGGCAGGGTTGAGAACTGGTAATGTCCTGAGGGGAGTCTGAACCGGAGGTACATTCTGTAAGACTCCCTTATGGGTATGTGGAAGTAAGCATCTTTTAGGTCCACAGATGCCAGTCTCCTCTCTGGTGTATTGGCAGAATTAATGACAGGGTTACCATTTTGAACCTTGGTTTTATTAAGTGCCTGTTTAGCACCCTTAGGTCTAGGATACACCGCAACCCCCCATTTTTCTTTGTTGTGAGAAAGTCATCTTGAATAAAAAACCATTCCCCTTTGTTGTGGGGACACAGGTTCCACTGCCCTTGACAACAATAGGTTTTGCACTTCCTTTTCCAGCAGCTTCCTTTCTGCATTGGAAGCTGGCTTGAACACTGGTTCTTAGAGTGGGAAGGGTTTTGAAACTTAGGGACAAACCCTGACTCACTACCTCCAGGACCTGCTTGTCTATGGTGATCTGTTTCCAAAACTGGAAATAGTGAGTCAGCCTGCCCACTACTGGTAGTGGGGAGGCGGCCTGGGAAAGCTATCAGGAGTCTTGCTTTGCCTGAGGCTGGGGCTGGGACTGGGAACCACACCAGGAACCCCCTTCTACTCCTACCCCTGAAGTACCGCTGCTGTGGATACTACTGAACCTGGGGTACAGCCATGGCCTGGTAAAAAGGCCTGGTGTGAAAAGGTCAATCCCTGCCACCCCTTCCATACGGTCTAGTGGAGGGAGAGGCCCTTTCTTTAGCAGAACTGCTTTTGTAGGTGGCCTTGTATTCGTCCACCTTTTTCATGTAAGCCTCTGTCTGAGTTCCAAAGAGGGAATGACCCTCAACAAGAAAGTCCAAAGCCTTGGCCTGTGTATCTTGAGTGAGATTTGTGACTTTCAGCCAGGCAAACCTCCTCAGAGTGACAGCGTTAGCCATCCACCTGGCAGCAGTATCAATGTCTGTTGCCATCTGAAAGTGGTATTTGGCTGCTTCCAAGCAAATATTGGCAGTCTCAGCTAAATCAGCAGAGAGACCAGCTAGGGGCTTTGTCTGCCATAGCCAGGACAATCTGCCAGAGAGATTTTTGATATTGGACTGCGAAGCCTGGAAATTCACTTGCCTGATGGCCAAGGAGGCAGACAGGTAACCCTTCTTGTCCATGCTGTCAATTTTCCTGGAATCTTTCCCCAGAGGATGAGATGGCAGAGGTACTTTTGCCTTGTCACAGACCACAGCGTGTACCACTCCCCCGGTGGTCAGGGTGGGAAAACAACAATTCAGCCCCTTCCCTGTCCAGCTGGTATTTCTTGTCCAATTTCTTGTCTAAGGGAGGGACAGAACCAGGGGGTTGGAGGATTTTAAACATGTCCTTTTTTAAAGAACGTGTTCGCAGGGAGCAATAATTTCTTGGTGGGTAATAAACCCATCATTTCTAAATATTCTGCTTCATCCTCATCCTCTATTACTTCAGTGGTGGTTATGTCAAGGGCATCCACCATCTTTCTGATAAAAGTGAAGTGGGATGAGTAATCCTCTGAGGTCCTGGGTGGTGAGCCAAACTCCTGTTCAGGGGAGACTTCAGGCTCTATAGGCTTCCCTTCATACTCTTCTTCATACTCCCCATATTTCTCCATTTCTTCTTGGAAGGAAGATTGGGCAGAAGGTTGTTTGGTGGGGGTCGGTGCCTGTTGTCCAGCAGGCAGCATCCCCTGTAAGGCCTGAATAACTCTGATGGCCTGTGCAATCTCCTACGGAGAAGGCACAGTTGCAGTCACCACAGAAGTCCCCAAACACTATCCAGCAAGGGGTTCTGTGTGCTTAGTTTTCTTTGTTTTCTTTGGTGGAACTGGGGAGCTAGCCGGTTCAGCAGGCCTTTTTCTAAGGACCTGGGTACCCGTATCAGGGGTAGAGGTTGTAGCTGCTGTGGTTTCACCCACAGGAACTGAGGGAGTTGATTGGTCAGAGCCTGAGGGACCCTTAGGTGGAGGCAACTTCTTTTTAAGCCTTTCCAAATGTTTTTCAAGCATTTTTTCAGGAAAGGTCCTGCATATTTCACAATCAGATTTTAAATGTTCATAACCCAGGCAGGCCACACAGGAAGTGCATTTATCTGCCTTGGCAAACACTTCTCCACACTCGGTACAATTTTTAAAATTGGGGTCACAGGTTTTTCTGACATTTCTCCCAATTTGGCAGAAAAACACAAACCGCAAAAGGATTTTAATTTTAAATAGTAGTTTGCGGTTGAGTTGGTTCAGGAACTGATCAGGAACCGATCGGAATCGAGGTTACTGGTTCAATAACCAGTATTAGCAGTTACACAAAATAAGTTTATTTAAACAAATTTAACTAAAATAAAGGAGTCTTTGTCACAAAACTCTGCCCTAAGCTAAAATATCCCCGGTTCCCCTCCAGTTATACTGAGCCGAGAAAAACAACAAATTTAACTAAAATTAACTAGGGGTTAAGCTAAAAACAAAAGATAAAGACAGCAAATGAAAAATAAGGAATACTTATATATATTTTTATAAGTCTGTACGACGAGATGTTGAGGAGAGGATCTCAGAGTGTCTAGTCTTGACAAGCGGTGAGTGAAATCTGAGAGGTTAGAATGTAGGCAGTTGATGGGGCAGCATTTGAAAAGTGGCACGTGCCAACGGTGTTCCATCATTAGCATAACGTTCCATCTCCGGGCAGATCTGGCTTAAAGGCATACTGCATAGAGTTAGGAATATTGGCGTATCCTGGGGTGAGAACCTCCCTGTCCAGCAGAGAGATAATGCGTCTTGCCAGAAAGCTCCATGCCCGGGAGCTAGCGAGCAAAACCTGGGTAGTTTTGCATTATATGGGGAGGTGAACAGATCTAGGTCTGGATTACCCTATAGATCGAAAATGTATTCGACCACCTCTTGCTTGAGCTTCCACTCATGGGCTCTTACTCTGGTGTGGCTGAGAGAGACTGTCCGCTAGGACATTTTGCATGCCCGGAACGTGAACAGCTGTGAGGTGAACTCGATGCAGAACTGCCCAATTCCACACCCACATCGCCTCCCTGCAGAGGGGATACAAGCAAGTGCCCCCTTGCTTGTTGAGGTACCGGACTACACACATATTGTCCGACTGGACTAATAGTGGGCCCTGACAAAGCAAATGCTGGAAGGCTTTAAGAGCATACAGCACTGCCCTCGTCTCTAGCACATTTATGTGCAGGAAGAGCTCCGACTGAGACCACAGTCCTTGAGTCCTGTGGATCTCCAAGTGAGCACCCCAGCCCATCCCCGATGTGTCTGTAGTTAGGGTCTGGGTGGGACAAGAGGACTGGAAGGGAACCCACTTGGTGAGGTTGTTGAGATCCTGCCACCATAGAAGATGCTGTTGCATCTAACTGGAGACCATGACCATGTGGTCTAGATCATCCAACCTCTGATCCCACTGCGTTCAGAGTGTCAACTGAGAAATTCGCATGTGAAGCCTGCCCAGAGAAACAGTGGGGATGGCTGCTGCCATAAGGCCAAGGAGTTGGAGAACCAACCTGGCTGTGACCTACCTGCTGGAGGCTACTAGAGAGCCTGTTTCTGCAAGGTTTCTGCACTGTCCAAAGGGAGGAAAGCCATACCCTGGGCCGTATCCAGCACTGCTCCAATAAACTGGAGGTGTTGGGAAGGGGCAAGCTGGGACTTAGGAAGGCTGACAGTAATCCACACTTGCACAAAAAGGGCCAGGGTAGCCAAGAGGGAAAGTTTCAACTGCTCCTTCAATGGGGCTGACAGAAGCCAGTCGTTGAGGTAGGGGAACACATAGTGGCCCTGGCACCTCAGGGCCACCGCCACTACCACAAGGCACTTGGTAAAACCGGGATGCCGAGAACAGGCCGAAGGGAAGTGCATTGAACGGGTAATGCTCGCTCCGAAAGGCAAACCCGAGGTAGCAGCGATAGGCCTGAAGTGCATATTCATGGCATAGTGCCACTGTCCCTTGTGCAGGAGGGGCAGCAGACCTGGGAGGGTCAGCATTCAAAACCGTTTGTACTCTATGTACAGGTTTAGAGTGTTGAGGTCCAAGATGGGATGCAAATCTCCCATCTTTTTTGGGACCAGGAAGAAGTGGAAGTAATATCCTTTTCCTACCTGGTTTGACGGAATGGGCTCCATTGCCTCCTTTTGCAGAAGCGCCTCAATTTCTTCCCTTAAGAGGGGAATGTGTGCCTCTGCATAATGAGACACCTTTGGAGGCTTGTCTGAGGGTTTCTTGGGAAACTCCAGAGTGTGGCCCAGTCTGATCAACTGAAGGACCCACAATCTACTATTATACTAAATGTTAACTTGTTATTGTATCTCTTGTATCATACCTGTTTTGCTTTTTGTAATTGCTCTGTACTGTTCTATCATGTTATGTCTGTACTGACGTGAAACCTTTGAAAAGGAGTCTCTGACTCTAAGGTATTTTCCGAATCCTCAATAAAAACCAAAAAAGGTCTGTGGTGACTACCTCCCACCCCGGCAGGTGACTGGCGAACCTTCCGCCCACTGACTCCCCCAACAGAACTGGAGGAAAGGGGCGGGCCACAAGCCAAGAGATGGAGGGAGGGATGTGGAGAGCCGCCCCGAGGCTGAGTTTTGTCTGGAGGAGAGGCTGCAGCTGAAGGTGCCCGATGCTTGGTCTGGCATCTGGTTGTATGCTGCTGTTTCATCTGCCGCTTGGTCTAGGGAAGAAATGGCTGTTTGGCCTTGGATCTAGGGTGGTATATGGTATGAACTGACCACAGGGCCTTGCCCTTATCCTGGATGCTGGTAATAATATTCTTGGTAGCCGCCGCAAACAGGACAGAACCCCTGAAGGGGGCATCCCGAATAGCTGCCTGGACATCGGGTGCCAAGCCTGACACCCTGAGCCAGGACAATCTCCTGAGACAGACAGCTGTAGCAGTGCCCCTGGCTGAGGAGTCCACCGCATCATAGGTGGCCCTCAGAGAGTGGCGACAGGTGACTTTGGCTGACCGGATAGTGTCAGCCAATACAGTCTTGGATTCTGAGGCCGGCATTGCCTTAATGATGGGCACCAACTGGTGGAACAGTGACTTCTGATACACCAGCATGTGTGCCACATAGTTGAGGGCACTCATGGTGAGAGTGGAGGAAGAATAAAACTTTCTCTCAAATTGACTGAGCTGCCTTCACTCCCTGTCAGGAGGGGAGGTGCTCATGTGCCTATGCTTGGTGGACCTATCGTGGGCAACTGTAATTTATATCGAGTCAGCCTTAGGGTGGACACTGAGGTGATCCTTTTCTCTCAGGAAGCCTGTAGGTCCTGTCAGCCTTCTTCGCCACAGCTGGAATAGAGGAAGGCATCATACATGTAGTGGAGGCTAAACCCTCATGAGACTCCAACCACGTAGGTGTGAGGATGGGTGCAGTCTCCTGGATGTCCAAGTGCTCAGCAAGTCTCTGATGTTTGGGGTCCTAAGCATTGGATTTCCATCCATACACCTCTGGGTCCCCCAGAGGAGATTTGGGGGACTCCTTTGACTTAGGTTCCTCCATAGGGGGAGTCTCAAACCCCAAAACCAAGGAGGAAGACCCAGACTCGGATTCTGAGTCCGAGGAGTCTGAAAGACCGATGTCCGAGCAAGAGTCCACCTGAGTCCTAGGAGGAACACTACTCAACATCAGGGCCAACGGAGGAGTTTTCGTCAGGCCCGATGTAGACTGGCACGGTTTCAGTGGGGAAGCAGGTCTAGGAGACTGATCCTGGCGAACCGGGGGGGCGGGGGGGGGTTCTCATCTGGTGCCAGTTGTCCAGCTCCAAGACAAGCTGAGATTTGGTCTCGGACCACCAAGACTGGAGAATGGCCCTAAAATCCACCTGGGGTTGAGGAGGAGGTGGCTGGTAAACCGGCTGGAACCTCAAAGGGTACCTCGTCGTCCGGTATCCTGGCATGTAAAACCCATGCACTGGGTAACCCGGCGATGGGTATGAAGGAGCATACCCCAACATCGGGAAGCCGGACATCTGGTAGCCTGATGGAGGATACCCAGGAACCCGATGAAAGGGTGGGTAACCAGCCGGAGGGTAACCCAACAGAAAGGCCCCTATGAGGGACCTGCAGGGGCTGACGTGAGACCCTGAGGCCTGAAATTCATACCAGAAGGGGCGGAAGGAGCGGAGTCAGGCATGGGGCCGGTAGGAAGCAAGGCCATCAGCGGTGCTGACAGCCCCACCAGAAGAACTGGGGAAGGGGCCTGCGGAAGCTCCGACGTTAGGTCTGAGGGTGAACCAGGAACTACGGCACCCAATGGACAACCCCCATCCTCTGGATCCTGCTGATCTGGGAAGGGCAGAGGTGGCTCCACAATGGGAGAAGAGGGGGCATCTCCGTGGGTATAACCCACCGGAGAATACTGTCCAGAGACCAGCGGACTGGCTCTCATCAGCAGGACGTCGTGGGGCTGCTTAAGAGCCCAACATGAGAACGGCCGGGCAGTTGTCAGGCAGTCGCCGGGGTTGGGGTGTCCAATGACTGGCTTATCGACCTTGGCCAAGCGATTTTTGCAGCTCTTTCTCCATGGATGCCATCTTCTTTTTCCAAAAGATGGGCTTCGAGGGCCTGCTAGCGACGCTTCCATGTGGCCCGGCTGAAGCTGGAACAGGCCTCACAATCCTCGACCTTGTACTCCGGGCCTAAACAGAAGAGGCAGAGAGAATGAGAGCCTTTGTGCGGTAGCTAAGCGCCACAAGAATCACACTTATTTTTATGAGCCTCGATGGAAGATGGCGAAGAAATGCCCAAAATAGAAAGTTTCACAGAAAAAAAAGAAAAAATGGATACTCATCCGAAAAAGGCATTTGAACTGCAGCGATGATCTCTGTGAGGTCCACCGTGCTCAGGTCGATAGTAGGAAAGAACTGGAAAGCAGGTGTAGGGACTGCCCACTATATAGTGTGACGCTACCATCGGTCATGTGATGTCGGGTGGGCGGTCCACTGTCAGACACTGCTAGCTAAAAATTCCATGTGGTCCTGACACCAGGGGGTGCAGTCCTCAAGATGATCAAGGTGATTACCTACTGCTAGAGCCCTCTCGAAGTAAGATTTATATATACACAGTACTAAACAACACTGCCTGTACACCCTAGGCAGTTGCCCAGAATATACTGTGCAATGCAATTAGGTGTCAATATCCTTTTATCGAAGAAATAAAAAGGCTAAGTCACCTTGGCTAGGAAAGGCCTGCTTTTAAAACAGGTATGGATGTTAATCTATTACAGCATACAAGTACCAGCTGCCTTTTTTGTAAAGATCTATATCTATGACAACACCTCATGGCCTAGTGACAGGACGCTGCTATGTCATACAAGTGGCATAGGTTTGGAAGTGAGCCCTAGGGCTGCCGATGAGGGGCAGTCAGCACTTCCCAGATCAGGACGGTTGATGCCATGCCTGCTGTGTCAGCAACTCCTGTGGAGAGCCATGGAGGTATGCCTCTGTCCGAAGAGGGATGATGGTGTGGACAAGGCCATCAGTGTGGCACTTGTGCAGCACTGTGGTAAGAAGGAAGGGAGTCACAGGGAAAAAACTTGACATCAAACTCCCTGACGTCATTGAACGACTGTCACCTCAGGACACTACTGGCATCCACGGCAGACATCCCTGGCTCCAAAATGGGAACAAAAAGCTCAATGGGTAAAAAAAATCTATATACGTAATTATGTAAATAGAATTAATGGTATACTGGCAGTGTTTTTCAATTATTCTCTCATGCTGACCTGAGCAAGCGTGCATCTACTACAGCAGAACAGCACTGTTTTTAACATCTACCATTGCTATTATAGGACTACAGTTTACAAATACAACTGGATTACTTGGAACTGAAGACACTGTTCATTATTTGTTGAATTCCTTTATCTGTGATATTTCTATAGTATGTACAGTACATAGTTGGTTTTTATTTTTGTATAACAGCCTTCTCAAAATCAGAGTGTTTTTAAAATCAAGACAATATCTTTTTTTTGTTGTTAGCTTTTTAGGGGTTTCACATTTTTATCAGCGAGAAACACTCCACAGCATGCACTTATGCTGTAACACTCACACTTCCCAGGTGAGTAAAAGCACTCAGCTTTGCCTTTCGCCTCATAACCCATGGAGGGCATGTGGTTATTATTGCATAACTGTACATTCTCATATGCTGTTGCTCAAATCAATGCTAGCTAAAAGAGACCCTTCCCCCACAATACCCCCAAATTAGAACAGTAAGTAACAACATAGCTCACATACTGTATCTCACTGGATTTCAAGTGCCACAAATGAGTTTTCATTTTGTTTAAATAAATGACTATATAAAATGACATTTTAAGTTTGCAAATCCCAAACAGAGAGATAATGAGGTATATACATACGCTGTGGATGATGTCACATCCTCCCAGCCCTTGGACAGATTCTGCTTTAATTCATTTAGTGGTGTGATGCCCAGCTTTCTCTTGATGTCTGCTAGATACCTCTCTTTAGCTGCCAGCACCTGAGAAAGGGTCTGGATTTCTTCTTCCACCTGGGCACAACAGAGGCAAAGGAAAAACATGAAGCTGGAGCACTCAACTGCAAGAGCAATAAAGTTGTATTTTAAATGGCTCATTTACAGTAACAAATGTTAGTTTTCATTAAGAAAAATAAGAGTAACGAACAAACAGAAGGCTTAGTTAGAATTTACATTCAGCACTACAAGTGATCAATTTATTAGTTTCTACAGCAATTTAAAATTGTAACCCCACCTTAAACACACACACACACACACATACACGCTGCAGCATTAGAGTAAGGTTCGCATTACTTTTACTGAGGTCCAACTCTCCTTTCATTCAAAAGGGGTGAGTTCTACAAATGGCTCAATGAGGGTTTCCAACCCAAATTATTTGCTTCCCTTGGCGTTGGTCCTTATTCTTTGACTGCTGATATGGTGGTTAACACAGCCATTAGATGGTGTACTGGAAAGCCATCGTTGGATATTTTTTGTTTGCTTTTATCATCATGCCCAGCAGTTCTGCAGTAAAGGGTACTATGGGTGTTGTTTTCCCATTATGGAGAAATAAGGCATTATGACTCTGCAGTTCCCTGCCCCATACCTGGAAACATTGAAAATTCAGATCCCAATACTGGTTTTGCAGGGTGTTGCTAATGAATAACACACACACACACACACACACAGCCAGCAGTCTGTAGCACAATGCTATATTGTTTGTAACTAATTTTTTGTTTAATGTCTGCATGATCATAGAAATATTGAATTTGACAGCAGATAAGGACCGCTTGGCCCATCCTGTCTGCCCATTTCTTCCTATCTACAAGTACACTATTACTGCAGACTGTACCTAACCAACAACTCTTCTTCTCTCCCCTCTTCTTACCACTATGATTTCCTTGTGCTTATACTATGCATTCTTGAACTCCAACACTGTTCTTGCCCCCGCCACCTCTGTTGGAAGGCTGTTCCACGAATCCACCACTTTTTCTGTGAAGAAGTACTTTCTCACATGTCTCCTGAATCTACCCCCCTCCCCACCTCCAGCATTATAGCATGTCCCCTTCTTGATCACCCTTTCTTCTAAAAAATACTTCCCTCCTGTACCTTACTTATCCCTGTGAGGTATTCAAAGGTGTCTTATCATATCCCCCCTCTCCTTCCTCTGTTCCAGAGTGTATATATTGAGGTCCTTTAGTCTCTCTTCATAGGGTTTTTGATGCAGACCCGAGACCCTGCATCATTTTAGTTGCCCTCCTCTGGACTACCTCCACACTTTCTGTGCCCTTCCACATCTCCAGAAGAGCACTCTTTCTGTGCCCTTCCGGAGATGTGGTCTCCAGAACTGGACACAGTACTTCAGGTGAGATCTTACCAGCGATATCACCACCGCCCTCTTTCTGGTGGTGATACTCCTTCCCTGTGCACCACAGCATACCACTAGCCCTCCCTACAGCCTTGTCGGACTTTCTGGCCACATTTAGGTCATCTGATATGATTATGCTCAGGTCTCTTTCCTGATTGGTGGTCATCAATACCACTCCACCCATTTTGTACTCTGCCCCTGGGATTCTGTGTCCTAATTGCATTATTCTGCACTTTTTTGCGTTGAAACCCAGCTGCCATACTCTTGACCACTCCTCTAGTTTTCTCAGGTCTCTGCTCATCCTTTCCACCCTCACTGGATTGTCCACCCTACTGCAGATTTTGGTGTCACCTGCAAAGAGGCAGTCCTTTCCTTCCAGCTCCTCTGCAATGTCACTTATAAAGACATTAAAGAGAACCACTCCCAGCAATAATCCCTGAGGCCCCCCGCTGGTCAGTCTCTCTTCCTTGGAGTGACCGTCATCTGCCACCACCCTCTGTTGCCTATCCCCTAACTAACTTCTTATCCAGTTTACCACCTTTGGACCCACTCCTAAGCTACTCAGCTGGCTTACTAGTCTCCTATGTGGAATGGTGTTGAAAGCTTTACTGAAATCTAGGTATGCCACGTCCACCACTCCACCATGATCTAAATCCTTGGTCACCCAGTCAAAGAAATCTATCTGTTCCCTGTGAAACCATACTGCCTAGGGTCTTATAAACTACGGGATTCAAGATATTCCACAATTCTTTCCTTCAGCAGTGATTCCATTAACTTTCCCACCACCAATATCAGGCTGACTGGCCTATAATTACCAGCATCCTCCCTGCAATCACTTTTGTGTAATGGGACTACATCTGCCCCCGTCCAGTCCTCCAGAACCACTCATGTTTACTGTTAGCTGTTATACAACCTGTCAAAGGCACAGCCAGTATTTCTCTGAGCTCCCTTATACCCCTGGATGCACCCCATTTGGCCACATTACTCTGTCCACCTTCAGATTAGAAAGTCTAATCGATTTCTTTGACTGGGTGACCAAAGTAGTAGACCAGGGAGGGGCTGTGGACATGGCCTACCTAGATTTTAGCAAGGCATTTGATGCAGTCCCACACAAAAGATTAATACACAAGTTAGCCAGCCTTGGAGTGGGTCCCAAGGTGGTAGCCTGGATAAAAAATTGGCTAGACAATAGGGAAAGGGTAGTAGTAAACGGAGTCCACAGTGAAGAAAGGAGGGCTACTAGTGGGGTACTGCAGGGTTCAGTACTGGGACCAGTCCTTTTTAGTGTCTTTATAAGTGACATTGCAGAGGAACTGGAAGGAAAAGTATGTCTCTTTGCAGACACAAAGATCTGCAACAGGACTGATATACAAGATGGAGTGGAAAGGATGAGAAGGGACTTGGCAAGGTTGGAGGATTGGTCAAATGTATGGAAGAGTACACAATGGGGGGTGAGATACTGACAACAGTAAAATTGGAAAGGGACCTGGGGGTAATTATATCAGATGACCTAAAGGTGGGCAAGCAATGTGAGAAGGCAGTAAGGAAGGCTGGGGGGATACTGGGATGCATAGGGAGAGGCATCAATAGTAGAAAACAGGAAGTTGTTATCCCTCTGTACAGACAGTTAGTGAGACCCCATCTGAGTACAGCATGCAGTTCTGGAGACCCCATCAGCCAAGAAAGACATAGAGTGGAGGCTGTCCAGAGGAGGGCAACCAAAATGGTGCAGGGTTTGCACCAGAAGACATACTAAGAAAGACTAAAGGAGCTTAATATGTATACCCTTTAGGAAAGAAGGGGAGAGGGACATGATAGAAACTTTCAAGTACCTCAAGGAATCAACAAAGTCCAAGAGGGTAGCATCTTTCAGAAAAGTGATGTGCAAGAACAAGGGAGCAATTTGAAGATAGAGGGGAATGGCTCAGAGGTAATGTGAGGAAGTATTTTTCACGGAGAGGGTTGTGGATGATGGGACAGCCTCCTGAGGAGGTCGTGGAGTCAAGAACAGTGGGGGAATTCAAGAATGCATGGGACAGACATAAGGCAGTCCTAGTGGGGGGTAGGAGGAAGTAAGCTGTTGGTTAACTAGGATCTGCAGCTTATCTGTTAGGTAGGAAAATGGGCAGACTAGGTGGGCCAAGCAGTCCTTATCTGCCGTCAAATTCTATGTTTCTATTAAGCGATGGAAAATAAAGCATAACATTTTAAAAAAGTCAATGTGGCTGGCCTGGTGGCATGGAGAGTTGATGTGCTGGACACCACACCTTGCGCTATGCCGGTGACCCAGGTTCGAACGACCTCAGGTCACTGGGTTTGCCAGCATGGGGGAGGTGGGAGCAGGATCAAGCATTGGCTCTCCTCTCCTGCAGGGTCGCCCGCTCGTAGTCCCGCTGGCCACCAAATGGAGGTTCGTGCTGGTGCAGGCGGTTAACGGTGCAATTGAAGGAGGGAGGCAATGTGTCTTCACATGCTGCCGCCGGGACACATTGGGTGTAGGGGCTGGGAGAAAACCCATAAAAAAACAGAAACTGTATGGGGAGAAGTAAATGTAGACATTGTCTCCAGAAAACACATTTATCCCTGCAAGAGCATGATAACTTTCCAAAGCTGGCAAGGTAGATTTTATAAGGTATATGTACAATAACTAGAACAAGCAAGGCCTTTCATTATGCTTCCCCTACACAGATCAGTATCCGGTGCACTTTTGAAACATCTGGTGTTATTCTAACCAAGTCCTTTGATTGCTTATTTAATGAAAATTAAACTATTGTAGCCTTTCTTTTGCAACCATTAAGGAAGATTTGCATTCATACACCTTGTACAGAAGCTGTGCAAATTAATCTTTTGCCCAGGTTTTGTTTACTTTTCTTATAATGTCCCTTTAGAAATTCCTACAGTAATTCCACCTTAGCTCTATGGAATAAAACTATCTCTAGATTTTTGTGGGTGGGCCGAAGACCCAGAACAAGATAAAGGGCCCCATATTCAAAGGTTACCACCATCACAAATGTAGTTGGCACTGGTGCTAACCTAGGTTTGTACCAGCATTCTAGGAAATATTCAAGAGCACCCGGAGTACCTTCTAAACCCAGCAGCACCAAGGCACTAACCATACCGTTGAGCCTATGCGCATGAAGGGGTCCCCTCATGTACACCAGCACAGTGGCATATTCAAAGGTTTGTGGTGGTAGACTGCCCCCAGTGCAGCACTGTTTACCACTTCTGAAAACTGCGTCTTGACCAGATGCTAAGCCTGCACCTACCCCCTGAAGGTAGGATGGCTGTAAACAGCCCCCAGAGTAGTGATGTCCACCTGTACCCAAAACGACATCTTAACCAGCTGGCAAGCCTGTGCCCCCACCACCCAAAGGCAGGGTGGCTGTAATGCAGCAGCCCATCCTGTGCCAAGTTGTCTTTCACCCCCCCAATCACCCAGTTTACATCACTGTACATTGCCTGGTAGTCTAGTGGTCCCCAACCCCCTGATCAACCTGTTTACATTATTGCATATTCCCTGGTGGTCTAGTGGTTCCACTCCCCCCCTCCCAAATAACCAGACATTATTTTATATTCCCTGGTGGTCTAAGGGCCCCCACCTCCACCCCCAAATGACCAGTTTACATTATTGGATATTCCTTGGTGGTCTAGTGGTTCCCCCACACACTTCTGAATGCCCAGTTTACATGGTTCCATGTGCTAATAGTGAAATTTTAACAGCAACTTCAATTACGGCAATCAGCACTACACTGACCAGAAACAACAGCAACGACTACCTACTCTACCCATGCGGAGGTAACCTAAAACTACTTTTTATGTGGGGGGCTACACCCCTGCACCTCCATATTGAATATAATCAACTCCAGGGGGAGGGTTGATATTGGAGAACAAGGGAAAACTTGGGAGGGGGGGCTACTTCATAGTGAGATGCCAGTGCAAAGGTGGAGAACGTTGGGAGGGGGCAACCTGAGGGCAGGGGGAACAAAGTTGGGG
The DNA here is from genome assembly GCA_016271365.2 of Neoceratodus forsteri. Classification (NCBI taxonomy): domain Eukaryota; kingdom Metazoa; phylum Chordata; order Ceratodontiformes; family Ceratodontidae; genus Neoceratodus; species Neoceratodus forsteri. The sequence continues at coordinate 1,089,407,481 of CM057455.1, forward strand.
GAAAAGGAGGTCACCCACAAAATAAAAAAAAATTACAACACCAAATACATGAAAACAATTCAATCAACCTGTGCTCAGTCCCAAACCTGGATCCCTTGGCTTCAGTGGTGATGACCATAATCACCATGCCAGGCGGCCAGCTCGGAACTGGCTTGCTCAACAAAGCCTTATAACTTAATCTACCTAGCTCTCCTTCGCTGTATGCAAACTTGCTACATATTGCACTCGCTCTTCACCACCACAACCTATTCTACAATGGTCGCTGTCTCTACAAGCGCTTGAATGGACTCACTCAATTTGAATCATTCAATATACTTCTCCCAGATCACTGGATACTGTTTACATTACTGTGCATTCCCTGGTGGTCTAGTGGTACCTCCTACATCTGACTGCCTGGTTTACACTACTGTATAGTCCCTGGTGGTCTAGTGATTCCCCCCACACCCCCCCTGAATACCTGGTTTACACTACTGCATATTCTCTGGTGGTCCAGTGGTTCCCCCCACCTGGATTATTGCCTGGTTTAAATAACTACATATTCCTAGTGGTTCCCACCCACCCTTTGATTGTACACAGACCCCCACCCACCTAACCACTGAGGACCCCACCACACACTACCCCCTGACCCTGAGTGCCCATCTCCGTGAAATCGGGGGCCAGTACAGCTCTCCTCTCACAGCCTTGGCTAGCCACCATCTGACAGTCACCACACAGCGGCGATCACATATGTGATCACAGTCTGAGACTGTCACGGGTAGCCGGCAGAGGAAGTGAGAGAAGGGGCTGTGCCAGCTACTATTCTCAGAGAGACTGGCATTGGGAGTGAGGAGGGGTATGGGGTGGGGTCCCTCGGTGGGGCTGCATATGGTCAGTGGAATGGGGGAACCACTAGACCACCAGGGAATGTACATAATGTAAACCCAGTCATGTGGGGGCCACTAGACCACCAGGAACATTAACACTGCCACCTGGGGTGGGTGGGGGACTGTCAGGGAAGACAGAAAATGTAAACCGAGTGTGTGTGGGTGGGAAGCACTAAGCCACCAGGGATTGCTTATTAAAAAAAAGGGGGCACTATGGGCTGCTGCACCACATGCAAATGATCCCATAATGGACATGCAGCTGGCCCCTTAGCACCTTGCTTGCTCAATGAGCTCATCTGCATGCTTGGGCTTAATATGGCCAATGGGAGACCTGGCGCTATCCTGTTTCAGGCAGCGCTGTCTCCTGTGGGCCATATGCAGCCACGATCCATGTCAGTGCAGTGTGGATCCATTTAGTGCTGCGTCTACATGGCCTGATATTCAGTCAGATAGCACTGCTCTGTCGCCAGACGCTATCCGTCTGAATGTTGTTCAGAGCCAGTCAAGCCCAACTGCAAGCACAGCACAAAACGGCTGCGGTGCGATTGTGCCCAACTCCGAACATGGGGCCCCCAAGCGTTTGCATCTTCTAAATAACCAGTTTACTTAATTTCCAGATGTACAATGACTGGGTGGAATGATAAAGAACAGTTCATAGAGGCACTGCGTACAGAGAAAAGGAAGTTCGCTCACGCACCACAGATTAATGCACTTTCATGATTTTATTACCCAGGTATAGGCTTAATATTCAAAACAATGTGCACAGCAAACTGCCCATCACCAGTTGGTAGCTTGATGCCCCAGCGCTTCACTTGAAAAGAGTCTGTCAGGGGGCCAAAACTTTTTCAGATGAAGCACTGGCTTAACTGGAGTGCTGCTCATAACCTCAATCCATTTACATGTTCAGTTAGCATAGTGCCAGACTACCTCTTGTCCCTGAAGGACTCGGACCTCAAGTATTCCTCCATTAAGGTCCACTTGGCCACAGTGTCGGCTTTTCATGCCCTCACAGATGGCAAAACTTTAGCCCAGCTTGAGGTTTCACATAGGATCCTCAGCGGCAGTTGCGCCCAGACAGCGCGACTCCCCGACAGCAAATCCTGAAAACAGATCATTACAGCGACTGTTGACATAATGGTCTGTTTCGGGGTGATGCCTTTCTCCCGCTGTTCTGCCCCCTCCCTGGAACAACTCCAATCTGGAGTTGATTATATAGAGGTGCGGGGGGCAGAACCCCCCAAATGGGAGGTGCGGGGGGTATAGCCTCCTGCAAAAAAACACTTAATTTTGGGACAGCACAACACCGGTAGCGGTATTGTGCCTTCGCTGTGCAGGAGGTCGACAAATTCACTATCGACCTCCAGTGGTGCTTTCCTCAGAGGCATTCTACTCTTACACCTCTGATCCCCAATCCAGTTCCAGTGTGGGGACTTTAATTTGGTCCACATTTTATGAAGAAGTCATCTGCAATGGAATCTAAGAGGTCCCACTTGTGGCACAGCACCCAGAACTGACTTGAGATGATCCACTAAGGTGTTGAAGGAGCTGGGAAAGGAAACACGGCTGACAGAAACATGTCATATTTCACAACCCAGTGGTATACTCTCATTCATATGAGTGAACTCTGCCCTGCCAGTTGATGTAATACATCACCAAAATATTGTCTGTATGGATCAGCAGCTGATGCCCTGGAAGGAGGATGGTGAAGGCCTCTAGGCCAAGCAGAACAGACTTGATTTGATTTATTTACTTAATCTGGTAGGTCCATGGGCCAAAGATGCGTTTTCATGGGTGACTAGAGTACATAAAAACATAAAATTACATAACACTTAAATATGTGACATATCAGGCATATAAAACATAGGGTACATATAGAATAGTGGGTGGGCGACCACCCACAAGAAGACTGTTTCCCTCGAGGCAGCTAATGACATCATAGAGACCACGAGAGTGAAGCTCGAGAGGTCTCACTGATGTCATCAACTCCAGAGAGGGAAACACAGCCTTAGTTGTGGATGGTCGCCCATCCACTGTTTTATATAGTATACAGTTAAGGCTTATTTCAATTTTTTTTCCCATTGCTAGTTACTGGCTTGTTTTACCTCGTGCCGCTCACTCCAGCTTCTCCCAACTCCCGTTGCTACCTGCTTCAGATTTGCCCCGCTCCCGCTGCCACTTGCTCCAGTTTCTCCTCACTCCTGCTCACTCCAGCGTCGGCAATGATAATTTTTAAAATAAAATAAAAAAAGTTCAGTTTTGTGACGCGGAGTGATGATAGCTCCTAGTGTTAAAATAAACAGCGTCCATTACTCAGCAATCACTAAACTGTAGCCATGTTCGTGTAATTTTTTTCATTGAGCTTGGTGGAGTGAGCCAATCGGAAGGCAGATCAAAGCTAAAAAGTTGTACTATTGATGTGACATCAGAATGATAGTACAACTTTTTTGACCTTTGAACTGTCCTACAACAAAATTTAGAAAGCCACTGATTTCCATCAACAATAAGCCCTAACCATATATTATAAATTAATATACACGAGTACTTCAAGCCAATGGGAGACACGTGCAAAACAATCAAGGAGATCTTATTTCATAAAACATTTACATTCACTGTCTGATAAGTAATTTCTCGGTGCCTTTCTATATCTACACATTGTAGTTCCTAGGCAGTCAAACTTAGTCATGACTGTGTCAAAAAACATTGGTAATTTGTACAGCAGTGTCTTCTGGCCAATCGCAGTTTTCATTTTTGGAACAGAAAATAACAGGCAGATGAATGGGTAGGAAAAGAATTTATGTATTTTCTAAAAATAGTTTGAAAAATGGTAGGAACCTTATTCATGCTTACCTTCCTCATTAGAAGACCAATTTGAAATTTAAATCTCTGCTCTAAAGAAAGTATCCCCGCTTGCTTAAGGAGGACACAGTGGTGTGTTCGAGAAAAAGAAGCTGAGTGGCAAATCGTTCAACTTGCTTTAAGAGAATTCTTTTTTTTTTCTTAAATATATGTACACTTTATGCTCCCCAGCCGCCCCCTTCTGACTGACCTCCCCAGCCCCATCACCCCGGTATTATCAGGACTTACCCCTGCCCGGCCGCTGGGTGCGGAGCCTACAAGAGGTCGGTCGTCATCCGCAGCTGGAGATGTTTTTCCTCAATTTTTTCCCTTCCCATTGCTGAGGCGCACACACAGGACGGCGCACATAGAGGCGTGCGCGTGTCCGCAGACGTCCCACAGCACCCTCCCTTCGTCTGGCCCCTCTGACCTGCATTACCCCTCCGGCCTCCACCTAGGGGTAGTCATTCAGTGGGAGTGCCAGTCCACCCTTGTCGGGAGAGGAGAGCTGTCCTCCAGACACTCGATCCTCTCCTTCCCCTGCGGTCCCCAGCGGCCCGTGCTCATTCCAGAACACGGGTCGCCGGTGTGGCGTCCAGCGCTTCAACCCTCAGCGACACCAGGCTGGCTTTGGTTTCAGAGAATTCTAACCTTTGCAAGTAGCCCATCACTAGCAGTGTGACAAAAAAATCAAACCATAATCAATAGTAGAAAGAAGAAAGCTTTGTGATAACAGTACTCTGGTTAATAATGAGTTTATTTAGTATAGTGCTCAAAGTTGTTGATGCACCATTTTAACTAAGTTAATAATATGATACTCATAACTCATACCTGAGTCAAGAGTTAATCCTAAGTATTTAAAACAATTAACCTGTTCTGTTGTAAGCCCAGTAACAGAGTATAGTGTTAGAACAGGCTCTACATTTAACTTTTTCCTGTGGTTATAGAATACCATGTTTTTTGTCTTTTTTTTCGTTCAAGACCAATCTATGATCACAGAACCAAGTATGAATTTCTAGGAAATCAGAAGCCAAGTCAACCTGTAAAGGGTCAAATCTAGGCATCATTTGCATGCAAAAAAATTGGGGATTTATTACAAACCAAAGATAATGTGCTTAAAAATAAATTAAACAAAAGCAGGCCCAGAACATAACCTTGAGGTTCACCCATTGTGATTGGGGCAGGGAGAGAGTAACATCTGAACTCATCTCCAAAGTGTTGCTATACTGAACTGTATCCAAGGAGCTCCACTGTCCCAGAGTTCGGAAGGGACCAGATGGGCATCCCAGCCTGAACCTAAGGAATCTGTTGTCATCACCAGGAGAGGGCAGGACACAGAAATAAAGATCCCTTCTTGAGGCAGGAGTGGTCCAACCACCAGAACAGGGAGCACCAGAGTGGAGAAGTCACTGCTGTGAGACACTCCAACTCATTGGAATGCTGTGCCCACTGTTCCCGGATGAACCACTGCAGGATCTTCATGTGCAGATATGCCAGATGGACAGTCAGTATGACAGCAGCCATGAGGCCAATGAGCCACAAAATGCATATAGCCAAGATAAAGTCACTGGAAGTAACCATCTGAGCCAGGGCTACCAGTGCTGTAGCATGGGCCAAGGCCAAAAATGCCTGACCCAACCCTGTCTCTAAGACAGCCCCTATCTATTGAAGGCTCTGGCACAGAGTAAAGACCAACTTTGGCCCGTTCACCAGAATACCCAACTGGCTGAACAGCCATCAGGTCCGAAACAGGGCACAGACTATTGCCTTCCATAATGGGGCTTTCAGAAGCCAGTCATCAATACATGGGAAGACATGGAGTCCACCTGGTACAGGGCAGCTGCAAAGCTGTAAAACACTTAATAGATGAACTGCAAAAGACAAACCTAAGGGCGGAATACAAATGGTACCCCCTCTCTAGATTCTCAGTTAATCGACAAAACGTTTAATTCAGCCTTCTCTGATCTAAGCTCTGTCCTCCCCCAGGCTACCTTAACTCCATTGAACCATCTCAGCTATCAACCAGAAACTACCACAATTGACCTAACTTTTATTTTAAATGTGTCACTGTCACCATGGCCAGAAAGTATGTTCAAAAGGCTTTAGGTAAAACAATACTTGGCAGTGACAGCATTGACATGAAGCTTGTGACAGTTGCCCTTAATGAAATTGTAGCTCCAATTGCTAAACTTCTCAATAAGTCACTCACCCTGGCAAACTTCCCATCTGTGTGGAAACTGGCTCTCATGATCCCAGTTCTAAAGAGCAGGCACCGATCCTGCACGGCCAATTACTGCCCGTTTCGATTCTTTCCCCTCTCAAAGCACCTGAGAGAATCATGGCAGATCAGATCTCGGAGTATATCCAGAAGTACGAACTGCAGTGTCCCCAGCAGCACGGCTTTCGTAAGAGCCATAGCATGGCCACTGCATTAGTTGAATTCTCCAACTACGTGCACAAGGCTATGGATGGTGGCAAGTTAGTGGGATCTATTTTCATAGCTCTCGCTAAGGCCTTTGACACCATCAACCATCCCATCCTGCCCGAGCAGCTGCTGTCCCTGGGATTTGCCTCCGAAGCTGTCCACTGGTTCAAGGACTACCTGTCCCACAGATCCCAGTGCGTCAAAATAGGGTCTGTAACATCCACTGCTATGGAAACTGGTCTCAGGCTTTCATAAGGCTCCATTCAGGGCCCCCTCCTCTTCAGTTTATTCCTGAACAGCCTTCCTGAAGTTTGCTTGAACAAAATTATACTATATGTGGACGATGCAGTAATACTGGGTAGCAGCGTCCAGGTTCATCATCTGCAACAGGAGTTACAGTCCACCTTCTACCAGCTTGAGGATTGGTTAAAATCACAGAAACTTCTTAACTACAAGAAGACAAAAACAATGCTGAAATCAAGCCACCGTCTTAAGAAGGCTACCCTGTCCTTTCTTTTTTGTAACTTATTTTTTATTAATGTTTGACAGTTACAAGATAACAGATTTAAAATCCAACATGGTACATATAATTCAATTAAAATAGATAACAGTTATGAACATGTCTTTAGTTACTCAAGTGACTATAATGTTGTTTCTTATTCTTACTGGGAAGGAAAAAAAACAGTTCATATGCTGGAAGAAGAATCCTTGTGGATGTTATTCCTTCACCCGCTGCATGTCTTCGGGTTCCGCACAAGGGTTCTCAAATGTTAATTGGATTTGTTTCAAAGTCTGTCATAACTGTTAGTGCCTTTGTACCATACAGTAAAGAAAACAGAATAAACTATAATTTAACCAGGAACTCTTCATACCATAGTGACCTAGGGCAATACCCAAACTAAATAATGAAATAAACTAAGGACATGTAAAGTCCTTAAATTCTAACTCTGTGTGTGTGGTGTTTCATTTAGTTAATATAACATGATTTTGTAGGGGCTTGGATGAGTTACAAAAACTCTATTGTAAAAAAGAGATGCTAGCTGTTCCATTCCTCTGGTTGGCTTCTCACTCCTGCATATGCCAAGGGCACCAAATTTCTAAAAATGTATCTAGTCTCACCCAAAGGCCAGCAGTAATTCTCTCCATATGCTCAAGCTCCTCCACATTGCCTCTCCATTGCCGTAAATTAGGTGACTCTCGAGACAGCCATTTTTGGGAAATACATTTGAGTGCAGCTAGTCTCAGGATATGGAAAAGCTTCTTTTCTAGTTTAGATTTGAAGCGGGTATGTCCCTCTGAAATTCCCAGTACTAGGTTTATGAAAGTAAGTGGGACCTGGACCCCAAGAATAGACTGCATCTGGGATTGTATTTGAAGCCAAAATGGCGTCAGCTTTGGGCAGTCCCAGAAGATGTGGTGGTGGAAGCCTACTTGTCCATACTCTCATTCCCTGTCCTTTCTATTGCTCACAACAAGGCCGAACCCCTGGAGCAGGTACATACCTTCAAGTACCTTGGGGTTACTATTGACGACACCCTGTTCTTCACTCAGAATATTGATCAGGCTGTAAAAGCAGTGAATATCAAACTGGGCGTCCTACATAGACATAAATAATCTTTTACACCCAACTATGGCTATCGGTCACTAGCTCTATCCTGTCAGTCACTGACTATGGACTGGTGGTCTATGGTGCAGCATCGGACACTGCTCTCAAGCGGGTAATGACTGCACTCAATAAGGTATGTAGATTTACACTTGGAGCAGATAACCATACTCACTTCTGCCAACTCTATGAACAAACTGGTTGGCTTAATCAAATAATAGGATTAAGTATCAGACGTGCCCCCTGGGTAAGAAAACTCTACTCAGGAAAGCTCCACCCTGCATCAAGGATATACTACATCCCAGTCAATCGAGCTACCAGATCAGGGGTACTGCTGGGGGCTCACTGGCTGTTCCTTTTAGGAAAACCGCACTTGGGCAATGTTCCTTCGCATACAGGGCGCCTCTATGGCTTAATGAGATCCCTTCACTTATACTAAACAACAACAGTCTCCCGTCATTTAAAGCTGAACTGAAGCTACAAATCTCGGTTTCTGGTTCTTGTGCTTGCAGGCTACCAGCTTGAGCTGCGTATACTGCCATTGCCCAATTTAGTCTCCCTCTCTTTTCTACTCTTAAATCAGAGGATACTGCCCCAATCTCTACCTGGCTTTTGCACTATACCCCTGGTACTGCACTTCCTTCCCCTCCCACTGGGTATTCCCTCATTCTACCCCTCACTGTTTCCTTGGGCTGCTCCACTACTGCCATCAGAGTACACTTAGCCTGGCACTATTCCTCTGTCCTACCCTGTTACACCACCTTCCTGACCTCAACTATACAAGCCTCTCCACCCTACCCCTCCTGTTTTGGCCCATTCCTGGCCTCTAGCACCCCATTAAACTACCTCCTGTAAGATCTACTCACCCTAATCCCCTTCCTCCCTCCCTTTCTCACCATCCCCTTGGTGCCTGTTATCGATGACGATGCCTTCCTCCTGGCTGCTTCCCCTTTTACTATTTTGCTATTCTAGCACAATGCACTCTGACTTCAGGATGCGCATGATTTGCAAATTTGTTTCTTCTGAATATGGATTTCCTGCAATTGTAAAAAAAATTTTAGCTTATAGATTTGTTATAGTTTTACGTCTTGTGCCTCTGCAACATGGAACATATTATGTAATGTACTTTATGTGTATAATCTGCCTGTTTTGATGTGCAACCTTTGAAAAAGAACACTTTACTCAAAGGTTATTTCCGAATGCTGAAATAAATAAATAAAACTGACAGAGCATGGCCTGGAGCATGAAACACAGGTAGTTTTGGTGAAACTTGCTGATCTTGATATAAAGGTATGCGTTTCTCATATCCAGAGCAACCATCCAGTCCCCTTTCAATAAGAGAGGGAAGAGGGACTGCAGAGACAATTTGATACTTTTTTATTTGATGATAGCTTCAGTCTTCGAAGGTCTAGTATGAGTCTTATATCCCCGGTCCATTTTGGTACTAGGAAGTACTGGGAATTAATAGCTCAGGTTTTGTTCAGGAGCCAGGATAGGCTCTAAAGCCTTCTTGTGGATGAGGGTTTGAATCTCTTCCAGCAGGAGGGCAAGATGTCCCGGAGGGTACTGGTATGGCAGAGGGAGTGCTGGAGTAACAGAACAGAGCTCTAGAGTGTATCCTTGCTAAACTACTTCCAAGACCCAAGCATCAGCTGTGATCTTCCTCCACTTTGGTAACAAGAGGGAGATGTTGCCTCCCACAAGTACTTACTGTGGCAATAAGGACGGAGGAAGAGGAGGGGAGTCAGAAAGTACCAGGGGATGCCCCCGATTGCTTGACCTTTTGTGAGTCTGGCATAGGCACCGGGAGGCAGGAACCATGGCTTGGACCCTTGGAGTAGCAATAGCCTGGACAAGCATAGGGCCGCAAAAGGAGCATGTGACCCGACTGTGGGGTTTTGGATTCAAGGAATGCAGGGACCTCAGGGTCATCTTTGAGGATTCCAGGTCCCATAGAGCATTCTGCACATCGAAACCAAACAACTCCCTTCCCTCTGATGGGGGCAGTGAGGACTAGCTGTTGTACATCAGAGGCAAAACTTGTGTCATGCAGCCAAGAATAGCAGTGCAGGCAAATCCTGAAGCAGCAGCACGGGCAGCAGCATTTGAAGCATCATAGGCAGATCTAAGCAGATGCTTACCGGCTTTCAGGACATTGGCAACTGTCTGTTGAGCCATAATCTTGTCAGGGCCCTGAGGCAGCTTTTCAGGAGGCCATGGACTTACAGAGGCAGTTTTGATACCTGATCATATATGCCTGATATTAGCTATTCTCAGTCTGAGGAAAGCACAAGCAAATGTTCTTTTACCCAACACATCAAGCTTCCTCGACTTCTTGTCAGGAGGAAGAGCTCATGTGTTTTGGTGTCTGACTGATCATAAGCCGCCATTATAACCACTGAGTCTGTTTCAGGCTGATAGAAATAGTAAAGCTTGCTAGTAGGGGCAGGATATTGTTTATCTTCCTTTCTAGGTACTGCATGCAGTGCACTGGTCTGTACCAAGCAGCCAAAGTTGAATCCTCCAGAGATGAGTGAACTGGAGGTATAATAACCGTTGGGGAGGCAGACACCTCTAGGAACCCACGTAGGTTCTTCTTAGAGGAATCCTTCCTCAGCGGCAAAGCCTAGCTTGGCCTTGACCATCTTGAAGAAAGCCTAAAATGAGACATTCTTAGGAGACCTGGAGTGTTTTAACACTATCCTCAGAGCACAAGGACAGAGCGGAGCTGAAACCTAGCACATCCAGAACCTCCAATTTTTTTTCCGTACCTTCCACCTCCTCTTCCATGTATTCTGGGTTATATTTCAGCTCATCATAGACATCCATTGTCAGCAATGGACGGTTGATAGGATGAGGAGACATTTGAGGAGGAACTGTGGATGGGAACATCATCAACAGAGGATGTCAGGGCCCAGCAAGACAGCGGGGACAGTGAACTCCTGTGTCGCCGATGATGTAGATGACGGATGCTACAAAGTCGTTGACAGTGAAGGCGTCAATGATGCAGACAATGGCATAAGTCACTGCAAGAAGCTCCAACATATTCTGGTATAGGAGTTGAGTACTGATGGGCCCCGTTAGGGGTTGATGATACGACAATTGACAGGACAGTGCCTGATGATGGTATGGGCTGTGAATCCTCTGATGGGGGAGGTAAGCCTTTGCCAGACCCTAACCTTGGTGACTTTGAGACAGTTAGAGGGGCAGCAGGACCCAAGACCTTGGCCTGGGATCTGTCTTTCTTATCTGACTTACCTGTTTTCAGAGCAGAGATCGTGAACTGTCAGGAGAAGCAGTCTTTTGCCTATGACATGTCTCCATTTCAGAGTAGTGTCTTCCTGGCAACTTTGTGGACTTATCCTTCTTTCTGGTAGGATAAGCAGTGGACACCATTGACCATGATGAGCTGATGGCGAACCAGGAAGAGAGGCAGCTGCCGACAGTGAAGCCACTTTCAACACAACCTGTTTCTCCTCCATAGCTTTAAAGGGGGACAGGAAATCTGTGTTAACTGGCAGCAGTTAGTAATATTCCTAGTAAGAGAAATGATAAATCTGCCTCCAAATGAACCATATTTAACTGTACCTTAATAAATACTGATGGGAAAAACTGTTTTTTCAATTGTTTTCCCTTTATGGACAACATTCTGAGCAGTTCTTTGCCTGGAACCAGTAATTTGGAGTGTTTACTATGTCACAATTTGAGTACAGAATGCTAAACATGAGCTACTGTCCTATCAGAACCATGCTTAGAGTTCTCTCCTCAAACCGTGGCATAGATAAAACTCCAGATCACTGGTTCTGTGAAAAGAACTGCAACAGAATGCTGCCCATAACAACAAAACAATGCAAAATACAGTTTTTCATATAGTTTTTTATTCAGCTACTGTTACATATGGATCATTTAGGCTTAGGGATATAATTTCTGTAACCTGGAATATTATAAACAGCTACCGATTAGAAATCATTTTCTGTCCTCTTTAATCTTTAGATGTAATTCTAAAGCTTTCTTGTGATGTTCCCTGGTGACCTGGTTGAAGCCTGGTAAATAGCATAGGTTGTAATGTCCTGAGCTAAGCCTAGGCAATGAATGCATATGGAGTGGTCGTCTTTGTAAATCTTCACATTGTCACAACAGTATCAGAACAGCAGTACCTTATCTTTTGGCAGCAGCATAAAAGTTTAACTTAAAAATAGACTTCAACAAGTAGCAGTGGTGGCGAATAGTTGCAGAGTTCGATGGCATTCTTGAGCAGCTTTGGACTGGCAAGCGGTTAATGGCGAGAGAAATAACTAAGGCATGCTGGGGATTCTCATATTATATAAACACGAGCAGGGTGTGTCGATGTGGGCGGCCCCAGCCAGCAAAACTTTTTGGGTGGTCCTGACACATGATGGCGTTCAGTTCCATGATGTGGCTCAATGGAGGGAGATGTCCTTGAGGAAGAAAATACCTTACTAACTGCTTGTTGACTTATGGTAAATTAACATATCTTACTAATTGCTTGTTAGCATGTTGTAAATTAACATTCTTAACAACTATGTATCTATGGTATTCTGGGAAGGACAGTCAGGTAGCCAAACAGGACAACAGTAAAAGTCGTCTAACATGATAGTGGTACAGTGCAATGGGTGCAGAAACACAGTCTTTTTGGAGACTTAAGTGCTGTCCTATCTGTACTCACCTCTCTGGGTTGCAGGCACAGGTAGCTGAACTCTGGGCTGAGCTGACAAGGTACAGCACACCTTTTGTACCACCCAGAGGCCATCAGGACCACCACTGTTCTGCCAGAGGATACACAGGCAAAGAGAGAGTTGACTACCCTAGTGGGCTCTGAGAGGGTTAAGGTGCACACACCTCCACCAATACCACTGTGGAAACTTAATGATACTGGCAGAACAGAACTACGCAGACTAGGTCCCCAATGCAGTGTGAATGTGTGTGTGTGTGTGAGGGTCTCAGAAATGGAGGCGGGGGCAGACCAGCAAGAATGCTGCTGGTGGGGGACACCATATTGAGGGGGCACAGAGCTGGTTGCTGGGATGAGGAAGAACAGGGAGGTGAGGTGTCTGACGGGGTGCCTTGACAGAAAGGAAGGGATGTGGAGCAGATCCTATGTATCGTTAGGACAGCAGGAGTTAGGTGTCATTGTCCATCTTTGGATAAATGACCTAGTGCGAGAGATGATGGGGTAGTTCAGGGGGAAACTTCTATTACAGAGCTGGCACTTTTTGGAATTCCTTACCTTTATCCATGAAAACATTAGCTAATTACAACTAGCACAGTTACGCAAGAACTTACATAACAGTACGGGATGGGTGCTTTCAGAGGGAGGAACAGTAGGGGGGGAGGGGTAGACTAGATGGGCCAAGAGGTCCTTTTCTGCCATTAAGATTATGATTCAGTAGATGCGAGGGGATCTCTTGTAGCAGGCCACACCTATAGAACTACCACCGTCAGGTACTAGGACCAGCCAGAAACTTTTCTAGCTAGCAGTCTATCAGGGGACCGCCCACTCTGCTTCACCCTCTGACTTTGGCCGACCCTATAAGATTGGGTGGCCACTGCTCCCTCCTCAGTTCTCCTGCCAGAGACCAGAGCAGAAAGGCTCCTGCTGAGGAACTGTGGAGGTACCATAGGTTCCCACCAACATGGAAAGAAAGAGAAGTCCAAAGGCTACAGAAAGATTCAGCAAAGCTAGAGGGAAGGAGGGAGGGCCTGCTGCAAGAGATCCCCTTGCAGATCTACTGTTACAATAAGTTCTTACATAACTGTACTATCTGATGTCGGGGGAGGGGGTCTCTCTTGCTGCAGGCTACACCTATCCCAAGCAGTTCTAACATCAGGAAGCTAGTCAGGGTTATAGGAACCAAAAGCCTGAGAAAGTAGGCCCTGAAGATCAGCTAGGCTGAAATTGGCCCTGTGCCTAGAGGATATGTCCAGACTGTAATGCTTGGTAAAGATGCGGACAAAACTCCAAGTAGCCGCTGCACAAATCTCTGCAGCTGAGATGTTCCTGGAGCAGGCTGCTGAAGTTGCCATACCCCTGGTGGAACAGCCCTTAACATCTTGAGGAAGTTTCTCAGCATACTTCCTGTAACAATATGTAATGCAATTGGCCAACCATTTGGACAGACACTGCTTAGAAACAGGGGTGCCCCCTTTCTCAGAGGGGAATGAAACAACTGTTTGGACTTCCTGCAGTCCTTGGTGCAGTGTGGATAGTAATGCAAAATGCTATGCAAATGTAAAGTGTGGAGCAATGCTTCCTTTGGATTGGCATGCTCTGGAAAATAAACAGGCAGGTGGATGGATTTATTCAGGGTAAACTCAAGACACCACATTAGGAAGAAATTTAGGCTTAGAATGCAATGACACCCTGTCTTTGTGGAAAACAATATAAGGTTGTTCACATGAGTGCTAGAGCTTGGAAAGCCTTCGAGCAAAAGTAATGGCAACTGAAAATAACGCTTTCTATGACAAAAAGTGCAGCTCGCAAGTTGCAGTAAGCTCAAAAGCAGCCAAAGTAAGTTTTTCAACACAAAATTCAAATCCCAAAGAGGGACGGAATTGCGGATAGAAGGCTTCAGGTGAAGGATGCCTCTCAAAAAAGTATGCGTTTCCAATCATGCCATCGTACAGCCATCAATGGACACATGGAAAGCAGAGATGGCGGTCATGTTCACCTTAAGAGAGGAATACCCTAAACCTGAGTCCAAAAGGGACAACAGGTACTCCAAAATCGGAATCATGGGACACACGAAGGGGTCCAGCTGGCGTCAAGCAGCCCATATTGTGAAATGCTTCCACTTCATGGTGTAGGTGGCATTGGCGGAAGGCTTTCTGGCTGCCACCAGGACATCGGCCACTTCAGATGACACCCCAAACCAGGCCACTGCTATGTCTTCAGGAGCCAGGCATGAAGGTGCAGGGACTTCAGGTCCTGATGGACCAAGGTGCCCCAGTTCTGGGACAGCAAGCCGGTGCACAGCGGAAGAGGTACTGCAGGTTCCACTGCTAATTGCTGGAGTACGGGGAACTAGATCTGATAAGGCCAAATGGGGGCGATGAGGATCATTTTAGCCCATTTCATCTGTAGCCTGATTAGCACTCTCTGAAGCAGTGGGAAGGAAGGGAAGGCATACAGAGACCTCCCTTTCCAGGAGAGGGACGTGTCTCGCCAGAAAACTCCAGGCCCTAAATCTAGCAAGCAAAAACACAGCAGTTCTGCATTAAGTGGGGAAGCAAAAAGGTCCAGCTCTGGACTACCCCATCTGTCGAAGAGGTCTTCGATGACCAAGGTCAGAATCACCCATTTGTGTGCCTTTGACTTCTACCGGATTAGATCATCCGCCAGGTGGTTTGGATGCCTGGGACATGGATGGTTGACAGTTCTAGGCTGTGGTCCAGAGCCCAGTACCAAACTCTCATCGCTTCCCTGCACAGGGGATACAAGTGAGTACCTCCTTGCTTGCTGATGTAATGGATGACGATCATGTTGTACGTCTGCAACAGGAGGCCTGGCACAGCTGAGTCTGAAAGTCCAGGATACATATAGCACCACCCCCATCTCCAGGACACTGATGTGGAGAGAGGACTCCAGTCAGGACCATATCCCTTGTGTTTGGTGTGAGCCCAGATGAGCACCCCAGCCCAAACCCGAGGCATCTGTGGGTTTGATCTGTTGAGGGGAGGGGACAGCAAAGGGAACCCCCTTTAGAAGACTGGTGGGTTCCAGCCACCAGAGAAGAACTTTCTTCACTGGAGAGAAGACCAGGATTTCCTGTTCCAGGTCATCCATATGCTGGTCCCACTGAACTCTCAATGTCCATTTCGGGATTCTCATATGCAATCTGGCCAGAGACACCATGACTGTGGCCACTGCCATCATACCCATGAGCCGAAGAAATACTCTGGCAGAGACATAGCAGCTGTGGAACAGCAGCCTGACCTGGGTTATGAGACGGTCCGCCTTGTCCTGGGGAAGGAAAGCCATGCCCTGTGCCATGTGTCTAGGACTGCCCAAATGTACTGGAGACGCTGACCTGATATTAAGATGGACTTGGTCCAGTTGACAGTTATACCCAGGTCCTGGAACAGGTGGATGGTTGGATCCAGGGTTTGGACCAGGCTGTCCCTGGATGAAGCTTTGAGCAGTCAGTTTTCCAAGTAGGGGAAAACGTAAAACCTCTGTCTCCTCGGGGAAGCGGCTGCCCCTGCCACACCCTTGGTAAACACCCAAGGAGCCAAGGACAAGCCAAATGGCAAGGCCCAGAACTGGAAGTGTGCCTCCCCCTCCGAAACTGAAATCTGAGGCACTACCTGCATGGGACACAAATCTTGATATGTACGTATGCATCCTGCATGTCTAGGGAGCATATCCAATCGCCTTTGTTTAGGAGGCGCAGCAGTCCCTGGAGAGTTACCATCTGGAACATTTTGTACTGGATGAGTAGATTTAACTCTCTGAGGTCCAGAAAGGGCCTAAAGTCACCTGTGCATTTTAGAACCAGAAAGAAATGAAAGTAGAACCCTTTGCCCTTTTGGGCTCCTGACACGGGTTGTACTGCTCTTTTCCTGAGTAGGGACTGTATTTCCTCCCAAAGAATGGGGATTTGAGCTGGGGGTAAGATGAATGGACTGGGGCCCTTCTATGAGCTCCAGAGTGTGTCCATGGCTTATTAGTTGCAACACCAGCTATGGTTTGTGATCTCCTTCCACCCATCTTGGTGTAGGGAGAATCAATCCCCTACCACTTCCACCAGGCCCACGGGAGGGAGGGGATCAGGCTGAGGCAGGGGCAGGGGCTGGTGCCACCCCTTCTCCACGGTAGCCCTTGCTGGAGGAGCAGGAGGGGTTAGACAGGTCTGAGGAAGCCTTATGCTTGGTGGGCTTCGAGGCAGGTTGAGGTCTATGAGTTGCCCCACAAAAGGGCACTGGCGGGGCACCCTTTTGCTGGGCATAGTCTTGTGAGTGCACTGATTTGAAAGTGTGTCCGGAGGCTTATAGGTTGGATAAAATGTCCTGAACATCAGACTCGAACTGCTGATACCCCCTGAAAGGGGCATTCAGGATGAACATCTGAATATCCTGAGCAAACCCCCCCGACAACCACAGCCAGGGGTGTCAATGAAGGCAGATGCCCACTGCCGCTGACTAGGCCAAAGCATCTATGGCATCGTAGGCTGAGCGCAGGAGGTATCGGCTGATGTACAACCCAGATTTAAGAGCCTGGAGGAGCTGCTGTGAGGCCGGACCGTCAGGCGAGGATTTGATCATTTCCATGGTTTGTTCCCACATGACATCTTGATATTGGATCATGTAGGCCATATAGTTATGGGTTCTGATAGAAGAGGTCCAGTCTCCAAGATTCCCTGTCGGGGAGCTCAGGTGCTTTGGTCTCTTAGTATGATCGTGCACTGCATTTATAATAACCGAGTCTGCTTGTGGTTGTTGCCCAAAAAAAGGCTTGCCCACGGGCACCTTGTATAATTTGTTTGCATTCCACAGCATGGCCAGTATGAGATTCAGGTGATGCCTCGTGGCCATGGTGACATTCTCAAATTTATCTATCAATGATGGAACCACTAAAGGGGAAGAGTCTGGCAGCTTGAGGTAGGTGGACAACTGATGTCGGGAAGGGATCAGCTCCTCAGTTTTGAATCTCATAGCTGACTGAATCTAGCGCATGACCCCACAGAAAGATGGGTCATCTGGGGGAACTGAGGAATGTATTAAGGGGTCTCGTCCCCATCCAAAGACACCATCGAGGGGGAAGACCCCTCATCCTCATCTGCACCGAACTCCTCGGACTCAGCAGGGGGTTGGAGGTCTAGGTGATACTCATTCTTGTCAACCGGATGAAAGGAAGAGGTACAGGGTGTCAACGGATGCAGGCTCGGGTGTGGGTCACTGGGAATGACAGGCACTGGGTTCGGATGCACAGGCCCGTGCGGGGCTGGTCTTGTGGAGGGACAAGCTGCACCTGCATAAAGTCCCACAGAGACAACAGCACAAACTGAAAGTCCACTGTCACTGATGTCAGGTAGCCCAGCGGCATCTGCTTGGGTGACTTGTGCCGGCGTCGGTGGTGGAAATACAGGTGCTGACATAGGTTGAGTAACCAGCATCAGTGTAGGTAGAGGGACTGTCATCGGTGTTGGCTGAGGGGCTGGCACAGGTGCTGGTTGCAGCCAGACAGGTTTCGGAGTCTTGGGAAAGGCCTGGCTGGCACTGGTGCTGGGTTAAGAGAGACTGGTGTCACTCGGGGGGGATGGTGGCAGTGACAGGCACCTCTGCAGCAGGTGAGGGAGACCTAGAGATGACTGGGGGAGACACCAGGGAGGACGTTGGGTCCATGGCCGTGGACGAGGTCACCTACATGGAATAGGGTGGTGGACAGGTAGCATGGGAAGACTCGGAGCTCACCGACCCCATGCCAGCCTGGGAAGGACCAGCAGAGCTTTCTGACTGCAGTCCTGCCACCAAAAGGGGCCTGAACAGCAGGGGCTGTGGGGACTAAGGAAAGATTGGCGGGTGGTGCTGCCAATGGTAGCCCTTCAGAAGATAGGGTGTGCGAGGCAGGGGAGGCCACCCCTGAGGAGGTGGACGAGGCCACCACAGCCTTACACTTATGTGGAGACTGCGAGTGGGAGGAGGAGGACCGGTGTTTTTCATGGTCCTTGTCCCGGTGTTTGTGCTTACCACTGGATACCTGCCCCCACGAGGAGGAGGGCTGATACCCCAAAGACAGGGCCAGAGAAGAGGAGGAACTTCTGGTCTGAAGCCTCTGTTCCATATTGGCGACCTCGTGCTGCAAGAGGAATTCTTCCAGGGTCCGCTGGTGATGGCGTCGAATGGCCAGGCTGAAGCCTTTACAGATGTCGCAGGCCTGGGTGTCAAGAGTAGAAATGACGCAGCTGATGCAGGCAGAGTGGCTGTCTTTCTCTGGGAACTGCTTCCCACAGCACACTTCATCCTGGAGGTATGAGCAGAAGAGGAAGATGGGTCCAACAAACAAAAAGTTAAACTAGGGTGAGAAATAAAAGAAAATTTGAGAGTGAAACTCAAGGAAAATGGCGGATAACTGAAGCTTGTGGCAGTCTCTGGAGATCCGACATGCCTTGGTCGATGGCAGAAAAAGAACTGAGGAGGGAGCAGGGGCCACACACTCTTATAGGGTTGTCCAGTGTCAGAGGGTGATGTTAGAGTGGGCGGCCCCCAGACAAACTGCAAGCTAGAAAAATTTCCAGCTGGTGTTAGTGATTAATGGCAGTAGTTCTATAGGTGTGGCCTGCAGCAAAACATGGACTTCAGATCTTTTGTTATAGCTTTAAGAAATATTACTGGTGTTACGAACATTTGTAATGGGCTCTAATGGTGATCTACTTTATGTATGAAAACGTGATTCTTGTACTATGTACTTTATTGTCTGTATATGTAGTCTTGTATTTTATACTGTCTATTATTTGTACCATGATAATGGTAGCCTATGAAAATGGGCATTTATTGTCCATGGGCTCTCATCTTAAATAAAAATGAATGAATGAAATGAACGAACTTCAAGAAGCTGGAGAGGGGCCTCAAGAACATAGCATGCACGGTGGCATTCTCTGAGGTACTATTTGTGAAGGGCAGGGGTAGGCAAGAGAACTCCACACCAGCACCATTAACGACTGGCTAAAGGCATGGTGAAGGGTTTAGTTACATTAGGGACTGGGGTCCAACCTGGGCAGATGGTGGCCTCTATAAGGAAGACGGTCTGCATCCTCCTGGGAAGGGGGCCGCAGTGCTCTGCGGGAGGTTTAGATGCTACTGTGACAAGCATTTAAACTAGCCATGGGGGGAAGCAGAAAAACCAAGGGAGGCAGGACTTGCCTCCCTCCAGATGGTAGGAAGACAGACAGAGAGAGCTCCCGAGGGGAGACACTACCCCAAGGGCAGCGTCACAGGGAGTCAGTGACAGAGACAAGGAAAAATGGATTTAGGAAACAACTGGGAAGGGGAGGTAAGCGGGTAGAAGGAACAGGATAAGAAAAACAGATGAGTCAGCAGGAACAGCAAGTGGTAGTATGGACAAGCAAGGATGAATAGCACGGAGTATAGGGCAGGAGGGATGAGAAGGACTGGAGAGCCATGTGTGCTAACACCAGGAGCCTCAAAAACAAAGTCTGTAACCTGGAGTCTATCATGGCAAAAGCTTACTTAGATCTGGTGGCCATTATCAAGACGTGGTGCACCACAACTGGGACACGAGAATACCAGGTAACACTTTTAGGAGAGACGGGGCTGAGATGAAGGGGGGTGACACTGTATGTGGGGAGTCACTGAAGTGTGGGTACTTCAAGATGAGGAGGTCGAGAGGTTATGTGGGTCACCCTAGAGAGAGGCTGTGAGACCGTTATCCACATAGCGGTAGTTTATCTACCTGCAGGAAAAGGGGAGGAGATGGAGAGGCCCCTGGGGAGGCCATCATTAGGCTGGCAGGGAAGGGGGTGCTATTAGTTGGTAATTTCAATCTGCCGGATGTGGAGTGAAACCTACCAGCTGCAGCTTAGGCAAGGAGCAAGGCCACACTAGACTCCCTACTGGGAACTTTTCTGTCAGCTTGTAAAAGAACCTACATGGGGCGGGGCAGTGTGAGACTTGGTACTCACAAATAGGGACAGTACTGAAAATGTCACGGGGGCAGTCTCCTGGGTACCAGTGATCACAGTATGGTGTGGTTCAACGTAAGGAAGATAAAGTAAGCTACACAAAGATTAGGATTCTGGATTTCAGGAGGGTGGATATCAAAGAAAAGGGAGACTGCCACAGAAAATGCCTCAACTGGAAGGATTGCCAAGAGGGGAGGAGGGGAACAAGGGAGGGCATAATTAGGGCAACAAACCTCTGAACAGGGGACCATTAGGGTTCTCCAAGGAGGTGGCAAAGGCAGTAAAAGGAACACAAATTTGTGAGTGAGAATTTGTCATGTTTGCTTGCTGGTACTGGCACTGGTAGTACGGGAGTTGTAGAGATGCATAATAGGAATGACAGTGGAGTATTAATCGAACGCCAACCCCCACCACCAACCTGCAAAAACTGACAGGCATTTGGGGGTGGGCCTTTGGGTCATTGGCCATAACGCTAATGCCATTCCACCTCACTCCACCCTGCGGACACGGACAGGTGTTGCGGTGTGCCTTGGGGTCTTGGGCCCTTATACTCACCCTATTTCATAAGAAAATAAGCTGAGGTGGGTGCAGTAGAGGAGAATAGGCTGAACGTTATGGTCGAAGACTCCAAGGCACATCTCAATGCCTGTCACCTGCTGCAGGGTGGGGTGGAGGGACAGCGTGAGCATTACGGCCGATGACCCCAAGTCATCCCCCGACGCCTGTCAGTCTCTACAGGGTGGGACATTATGGTTGGAAATCCTAACGCTCTTGCTGTTATTGGCCCAAATTTTCAAATTGGGATTTTTGGGACCCACCTCATGGACAGTGGCACTATCATTTCATTACTCAAGCCCGAAAAGTGATTTCACACAGCAACTGCGTCATCAAGTGCCACTGGTGTAAAAACACATTTTGGGCAGGATGTGAGAAATGACAGCTGTACTGTTCATGAAGAAGTATGAAAAAATGGCAATGTTGAAAATCTGGAGTAAAATGTGAAAAATTGGTGAAGTTATGACCACGAATAGAAACTGCGCAACACACACCTGTAACGCAATAATTTTTTTGAATTTTTTCACCAAATTTTAACATGGGCGTTTTGGGACTTCCCTTCATGAACAGTGCCACTGTGATTTTGTTAATCTGTCCTGAAAGTTGATTTCCCACAGCGACCGCGCCATTCTGCACCACAGGTGCGAAAACACATTTCGGGCAGGATGTGAAAAATGACAGCTGTACTGCTCATAAGGAGGTGTGAAAAAATGGAAATGTTGAAAATCTGGAGTGAAAATATTAACAACTGGTGAAGTTACAAGCATACGTAAAAACTGTGCAACACAGCTGCCTTTCATGTACGCAGTTATTTTTGAATATTTTACCAATTTGCAACATGAGAGTTTTGGGACCCCACCTCAGGAACAGCGGCACTGTTGTTTCATTAATTGGTACCGAAAGGCGATTCCACGAAGCAACCACAAAATTACCTTTCAGGACCAAAGAACCAAATAAGAGTGAGAGTGTTCATGAGATGGGGTCCCGAGAATCCCATGTTGAAAATTTTGGGCCAAAATTCCTAACAATGGCTGAGATATCAACCTAAGTTAACCCCCTCACACACACTGCCTCCCATTATACAGCTTACTGTCATTTCTTCAGTTTGCCGGTCAGCTTTGAAGAGTGCAGACGTGTCCCAGTCCATAGAAGATCACTGCTCCCGACCTCCAGAGGTAAGTATGGGGTAAGGGGAGGTGGGTCTACAGAGGAGGGTGGGGTGGGGCAGGGCAGGGGAATGGGGAGAAGACAGGGACCATTTTCTTTTTTACATGGTGTGGAAAAAAAAAACAAACTTCGGTGACAGTTTTCTTTATTTTACAGATTACCAAAAATATTTAGGCACCCTGGGGTGGGCTCCCAGTGTGCCACAACAGTGTGTGTGGAGGGGGGGGTATGCTGACATGAGGATTGGGCACCTTGATGTCTGCACTTGAAATATTTGAATCTGACACCGGGAGTGGAAATCCCGGTGTCAGAAACAAATAAAAAATTATTTTGGCACACTGGGGTGGGCTCCCAGTGTGTCACATTAATAGGGGGGGATACATGCCGACACAGAGATTGGGCACCCCGAAGTCTGCTTTCCAGGAAGTGTGTGGTGGGTGGCAGGAGCCGTCAATGTGGAAAGCCGTGCCGTGGCTCATTTATTTATTGAAATAGTTTACCAGGAAAGGAACACTGAACAAACAAGGTGCTTGGTAGCAGGAGACGACAAGAACCATAACACTGGCCACGTGCGTTACCGTGCACTGTGATGCGCATGGCTGGAGTCTTGTCAGCTGCTGCCAACAGAGAGAAGGTATGTCTGTGTTCCTGGTTGCGAGGGAGGGGGAACGTCTTGCTGCAATGAGGAAACTGTCCCTCATTGCAGCAGCACATTTCTTTCAAGTGCAGTCCTCTCTATCAAACTGCTGTCATAGAAAGCTTGCTGATTCATTGGTGCCTGAGGGATGAGCCACAGAAAGCGTCAACTGCACTGGGCAGAAACTCACACTTCTAAAATGTTGTACTGTCCGAAGATGTTTCTTGCACAGCTCAAGCAAATATAAAAAGGGTAGCTTTCAAAAGGTACAAGAAAACTCTCAGGGAAGAGGACAGAAAAGTGTACCCGGCCAGGCAGAAGGAAGCAGGAAAGGCAGTTAGGAGAACTAAGGCACAGACAGAGGAAAGGACTGCAAGGGAAAGGAGGAAGGGGGATAAGACTCTTTTTTCCGACAGATCAGCAAGAAGAGAAAAGTTAGGGGTGGGACAGAAACAGAAAAATGTCATTTGACGGCAGATAAGTTGCTGCTTGGCTCACCCAGTCTACCCTTTTTTATCTTGCCTATAGTGTCACTGCAGACCCTACCTGATCTCTGGCCTTCCCCCCTTGTTTTCCACTAAGATTCCCTTATGTCTATCCCATGCACTCTTGAATCCCATCACTGTTTTCAACTCCCCCCCCCCACACACACACACACTTACACTGGAAGACTGTTCTAGGCGTCCACCAGATGATACTCCGTGCACAAGATGATACTCAGCGGTACATGTTAGTTAGGCAATTAGTAATTAGCTGTACATGTCTTTTGCTCCCAACAGAGCCAATAGCTGTGATGAACAATTGCATGATTGACATCAATGCTTTAGTGGCATCCAACTGGCCAAGTGTAAACCCAGGGAAAACGGAGGCGAGACTAGTAGAACCAGGTCCATGCAGGTAAGCCATGAGACAGTGGTAATCTACCTTAACAATGTACTGCTCAGAGCCACACATGGAGTGAAAAATCTGGGGGTCATTCTGGACCAACAGTTGACACCAGAACAACAGGTGTCAGCAGTGGTCCAAAATGACTTACTGCATATCAAAAATATTGTTCATTCTGATCCCAGTTTAGTGTATGCGGACCTGGTGACTAGTAGACACCTTTGTTACGTCAAGGTTGGACTACTGCAACACACTATACCTTGGGCTAATGGAGGCCCTGTGCACCTTGTACAGCTGGTGCAGAACATAGCAACCAGGCTGATATTTTATTTATTTATTAATTCTGTTAACTAGGTGGGCCCAGAGAGACATGGGAGTTCCTTTTCCTGGGGTGATCCAGAATTTATAACATAGATCAAACATACATAAGAGAAGAAATACATTCAGTAATGCCTGGTGTACAAGTACATGAACAAAATATTAATAACAGATATTGAATACACAGGGGAGGGCTAAACATCATCATCAGATGACTAAATATTATATCACAGGCTGTGCAAACAGAGGCAGTCATAGTAAGAAAAATCTGAGTCGATTACAAGACCAAAGGCTGCACTCCAGCCATACAACTCTGAGCCCTTTCTTGAACACACCACGTAAAGAACAATCTTGCAAGGTTAAGGGCAGGGAGTTCCAGAGGTAAGGTGCTGTAATTGCAAAAGTCATCTTGCCTACACTGGCTCTCACCTTGGGTACCTCTACGAGGATAGTTCTGGAGGAATACAGAGCTCTCCTCAAGAATTTGTCAGGATGTCTCATAGGCTGGGGGGTGGGGAGGGGAGGGACCCTTGATTAGTTTGAAGGCCAAACAGAGGAGAGGGTACTCCAAGCGACCTCAGTAAGAGGGTCAGTTCAGGGAGTAATACCTCACAGTGGTGCTCCCGAAGCAAAGCGTACAATTTTATTGTAGAGAACTCTGAGCTTGTTGAACTAAGAGCACCACAGGAATTGTGAGACTGGAGCACCATATTGCAGGAGGGAAAGTAAGGGTACTGTTTGCAATGATTTACCATGAGTCCTTAGTGAGGAAACTGCCAAGGTCAGATTAGAGAGTGCCTGTCCGCCGAGACCTTCAAGTTCTCATTAAAAATGCATTTATCGCCGGCCCGGTGGCGCTGAGGGTTGAGGCGCTGGACGCCACACCTCACTCCATGCCGGCAACCCGGGTTCGGGGGCAGACTCGGGTCTCTGGTGAGTCAGCTGGGGGGAGATAGGCTTGAGCGTCCACCGACAGCTCGCCTTCTCTGGGGAGGGTTGCGGCCACAGACTTGTCTGACTCCAAGCGGAGGCACGGAGTACTACAAGCCCCATTCACAGGGGAACAGGTGGCCGTCTGACAGTGTGGACATCGGTGCGTAAGTGCCATGACGTTAGGGGTTGCACACTGAAGGGGAGGGATGAAAAACGGAAAAACACCTGCTGGCTCCGGGAAGACGGGTTTCCCGGAGCATGACTCCAATGTACCCCGCTCACCAGGACCACCACCTCGACCTGACGAGATGAAGGATCACGGGGTGAATGGCCGCCGCCTCGTCCCCGATCGGGGGGAAAAACGAAGCTCCATGAAGGAACGAGGGGTGAGTCCTGGTGGGTGCGTGGTAGGAGGATGACTCCTTGGATGCCCCAAAGGTCGGGACCAGCAGGCAGTAGGGAGGGATAAACAGAAGGGAGGAAAAAAAACGCATTTACTTAATCTAGCTTTTGGGGACAATATTTAGTTTTATTGTTGCTGCCTTTTTATCTTATATTTTTAGATCATATATTAGATTTTATATTAAATTGTGTACGTTTGATTTGACATTGTGTTGTGGATGCGCTTTGGTTTCTGGAAAAGCGCATTATAAATAAAACTTGATTTGATTTGAAGGTGGTAGAGCAGGCCTAAGGGTCTTGGTGAAATTATTGGTATCGGTTCTGAAGGAGAGTTCCTAGTCAAGGTAAACCTAAGGTATTTGGTGGCATCCACCACCTCTAGGAGGCCTCCAGAAGTTGTAGAGAGGAGAAGTACGTGCTCTCTGATTGAGCCCAGACTTCTAAGTCCAAGCAGGACTGCCTTGGTTTTTTTTGCACGGAGGACTAATTTGCTGGTTGCGTACCGATTTTCCAGTTCTAGAAGGGCACCAGAAACCTGAGCACTGATAAGGATGGGATAATTTTAACATCTGCAGAGGACGGTGTCATCACCCATTCACTGGCATGTAACTGACAAATCGGGAAAATAGCAATGGGCCCAGAATAGATCCCTGAGGGACACCATCATAAATAGGTCTTTTCGAGGAAAGTGAGCTCTTCTATCCTACCTGTCAGGTGATGGGAGAACCATTTCAAAGGATAGTTCAGGTAATGGGAGAACCACTGGAGGGATACGTTCATCAAGGCCAAACAATTTTTGTTTTGTTAGCAGAAGACTATGGTAAACCAAGTGAAAAGCTTTCATAAGGTCTATGAAGACTGTACCAATTAGAAGCCCTTTATCTCCGGCATCCAGAATGTCAGAGGTCAGTTTAACATGGGCAGTGTCAGCACCATGATTCATGCCTTCTGAAGCTACAGTATGCTGTCTGCCAGATAACAGGTGCCTCTGCTCAACATAGTCAAAAACATGGTTATAAAAAGCCTTTCCTGGCTTCTGACATGGAAGCAGAGAACAGAAATGGGGCAGTAGTAGTAGTAGTAAAAAATTTATTTTTATACAGGAATAATACTTGTCATTTGGATAATACAATCCAGTTTTCAAGACAGTCCTGTGCAAGTATTCCAAGTTCCACATATTCACATCAATAACAAACAATCTAATACAAAATATACATAAATACACAATTTACAAATTTACAAAAACCACACAACAAAGACAATAAAAAATCAATATCAAACACAAACACACGAATAGACATAATACATTTTTAACCCTTTTAAAACATTTTTAGCAGTTTTCTCAGACCGCAATAAAGGAGGGAGTGCATTCCAAATTACTGACGCTTGTGATACTAGTGTTCTATCCCCAAATTTATTTTTACGCTTATCTGGATCAATTCTGTTTTGATACAAAACCCTTACTAAATGTTTCCTAAGTGCAGAATCCCTATCTGCCAATAATTTGGCTATATTATGGGTTAAGTAAATTGTCCTGTATTTATAAATAAATAAAGACCAACTCTTCCTATATTCGAAATCAAGCGATAACCAGTTTAACCTCGTTAACAAATTGCAATGATGAGTTCTAAAACTACAACATAAAACATATCTTGCCACCCTATACTGTAATTTATCTAATTTATTCAAAAGTTGTTTAGTAGCTGTCCTATTAATAATCTCTCCATATCTAATCACTGGAAGTATGAGCTGTTCTGCAATCAATTTCCTGTCTTGCAACCTAAAACACTTTGATATTCTCTTCAAAGCTCCCAACTTTTTATGTGTTTTAGTGATAGTAGACTCTATATGATTCTTAAAAGTTAATGAGGAATCAATATTAACTCCCAAGTAGCTATATTCGGAAACTTGTTCTATTTGTGTTTGATTCAATGATGTGATCTGTACATCCATGAACTCCTGTAGTCTACTAGTACCAAAAGACATAAATTTAGTTTTATTTACATTCATTATTAATTTTGACTTGGTAAACCACTCCTGTACCCTATTAAAGTCAGCCTGTAGGTTTCTCTGGAGATCCACCAGGTTTTTTTCAGAGGCCAATAAAACTGCATCATCTGCATACATCCTTATATCTGAATGCTGAATCACTTGATGGTAAGTCATTATTAAACATCAGAAATAACAAGGGTCCCAAAATGGACCCCTGTGGAACTCCCCTTCTGATGATTCGAGGTAATGTAATGCTCAACAAGTTCTCTGGAACTAACCTTGTGCACCGGCACAACTACAGCAGTTTTCAAGCATACAGGAATTCTTCCCTCAAGGAGTGATTTATTAGCTGGCCTGGTGGTGCAGAGAACTAAAGTGCCTTGCGCACCTTACCTCTTACCACGCCAGCGACCCAGGGTCAGGAGCGAGCTTGGGTCGCTGGAGGCTGGCCGGGGAGGAGAGCCTGGGTTGTGTCCTGGCATACAGCAACACACAGTGGAGGCTGGGTGTGCAGCTACCAGGACTACGTCGGGAGAATTGGAGGCAGTGGCCGGACATACACGTGTGTGGCAGCTCCCCAGGCACTCCATCTCACACCGGATGTCGCTGCAGTCTGTGCCTCCAAGAGGAAACCAAGGAAATGAAGGAAACCCCGCTAGCTGGGAGGAAGATGTCACTTCAGCCACCACATCCATCGTTGGATTCAGCTAACCTGGGTTCTGACTGCCTCCTTCTTTCACCTCCGCCTGCCGTGGTATCGGACTAGTAAGTACGCCATGGGGCTAAAGGCGGCTCTGCCCATGGGGGGAGTCATGACCGGGGTGCTCCACACAGGTGTGTTGTGGGTGGGTCAGAGGAACAGGACTTCAAGGCAGAGAGGAACTCAGGCAGGATGGAAACAGCTAAGATGACCAATGGGGCCCCAGCCAAACAGTGACCAGAAGGGAAAAAGAATTGACAAAAAAAAAAGGATGGATTTATTAATAAGCATGGCAGCTGAGGAGGCAATGACAGAGGTAGCTAGTTTTAACAGCTTTCACTCCAGTTTTCTAACCCCACTGAGCCTTCCACCTTAACTCGCTTACGAAGAATTAGTACTTCTTTCCAAGTAACCGTGTGAAAGTGGAACTCAGGGCTAATGCTCTCAGTACAAGGAGAGGTAGGATGGTGAGAGGGATGTCCAAATGAGGAGGGTTTGAATCTGTCTATGTCAGTGAAAAAGTTGTTGAATGAATTGGCTGTAGCCAAGGGGTCACTACGGGCCATTGCCTCCCCAAGCAGAGTGGTTATAAAATCTGCAAGGCCATGTGTGTGAATGCTAGAAGTCTAAGAAATAAAGACTCCAGACCTAGAAGCCATCATGGCAGAGGCTGAGCTGGATATAGTGACCATTACCAAGTCATGGCACATTGAAAACCATGACTAGGACATGGACATACCAGGCTACATTCTGTTCAGGGAGGACAGAATAGGAAGGAAAAGGTGTGTGTATGTGTGTGTGTTGCTTTATGAGAAGGAAATCATACAAGCAACGGAGATGCAAGGAATTCAGGGGGAGGCAGAGGTACTGTGGGTCACCCTGGAGTCAGGGAATGGAGCCACTGTTCGCACCGGTATGATCTACAGACCTTCAGCACAGGGGGAGGAGTTAGATAAGGTACTGGCTGAAGTCACTGGCAAAATGGCAGAAAAAGGGGAGGTGCTTCTAGTGGTGGACTTCAATCTGCTGGATGTAGACTGGAGCCTCCCAGTTGTGGCTTCAGCTAGAAGCGTGGACAGCCTGTGCTCCCTGCAGGGGGCATTTCTCAGGCAACTAGTCCGCTAGCCCCCCCCTCGTGATGGGGCAATATCACACCTGCTACTCACTAACAGGGACAGCGTTGAAGACGTCAAGGTGGGAAGTCACCTGGAGACCAGTGATCACTCTCACGGACCCACTCCTGGGGTCAGGCCCACTGAGCTCACAGTGCCCACTCTTAAGTTCAATCCATGACGGGGTGGGCGACACGGATACCCTCCTCATCCTTTAGAATGCTTGCTGAAGTCACGACTGCACCTCTGCCACGAGGATCTCAGGCATCCCTCTAGCTCTGGATAAGCACACAATACCAGTCTTAAGTCTTATGGCCAAATATGAACCCTTTCCTTGGCTACTGCATAAAGGAGGAATATCCCAGGCATCACACTCTCTTTGGGGTAGCAGTATAAGCCTGATTTGGCCTTTGCCCTACAGGACATGCAACAGCCTAGTTCACAATCCCTGCAGACTTGTATGAGACTTTGGTATTCTCCCTATCCTTCCAGATGTCCCTTACAGACTTTTTTCTCAATCTGATTGCTTGCAGTGGCCCCTCTAAGCAATTAACAGTTGTCACAGATTATTAATAAACCTTCTACAGTCACACATACAATAAAAGAACTCTCACGCAGGCAGAAATTCTTTAGAAAAACAAAAGTTTTACTAAAATAATTAAATAAATACAAGTACAACTAAAAAGAGAATATTGATTTGGGTTACAGTATACTGGAAAAGAAAATGGAAAAATGTGCAATGAAACACATTAAGACTGTAGCTAAGCTACCTGAGGTATGACGAGTTCAAAGTCTAGAGAATCATTGGTTTGCAAAATATTGTAGTCTTTCTGTAGCAGCCTTTGGTTCTAGGCAGTCACTGTGCTGACAGGTGTTCTCTGTGGTCAGGAGAGTCCAAGCAAAATATGTAAAAATGGCTTTGAGTGTCTGTGCTGGGGAGTTTATATATTTATTTATTTATTGAAAAGTTTCACCAGGAAAGGTATGCTGAGCAAATACAATTGCTCGTCTCTCTGTGCGTCCTGGAGGGAGGATGATACAGGAGGAGGAACAATATAACCAATAACATAACAGTGCATAACAGAATAATACAACATGTACAATTAGAGAGATTATACAACAATAAATGAAGGAGCACAATGACAGAGTTTGGCAAAAATACACAAATGATACACAAAGTAGAAAGTGCTGGTAAAAAAATGAAGTGCTAGATCAGATAAGGAAGCACAGTCAGATTAGGTGAAGTAAGGGGGAGGGGTAGGACTAATGCTAGAAGCAGGAGCAGTTAGGAGAGAGGAAATTGTGCAGGGAGGAAGAGACGGAAAGAGGGGCTAGAGGAATGTCTAACTTGAAGCAGCAGTTGGTTCCAGAGTTTAGGGAATCGATATGAAAATACAGATTGGCCTGCTGAGGTTGAACGACATGGGACGACCAAGGTATGAGTGTCCTGAGATTTGAGGGAGTGTGGGGAGGAGGTGAGCTAATAGAGAAAGTGAGATAGGGTGGGAAAGAGCTGAACCAATATTTAGGAATAAATTTAGTGCAGTGGGAGAGGCGCCAGCTGTCAAGAGATGGAAAGGCTAGAGTATGATATAAAGCACAGTGGTGAGTGTAAAGGGAAGACTCCAGGGCAAAGTGACAGAAGGAGTTAAAGAGGGTGTCCAATCTGGTTAGCAGCCGGTACTGTAGCCGATGAGAAGGACAGATTTAGTACAGACCACCACCACCCCCAGTCTGTGAATAAAGACTGGCCCTTCCATGTCAGTGAACAGAGATTGGCCTTTCTCTTTAGGCCACCAGGTGTCACTCTTGCGCCTTCCCCAAAAGTCTCATTTTCCTGATAATCTTTGAGGGGTCACATTTCCACAGTTAACCTAGGTTTTACAATCTCACACAGGTATGCTATAAGGATGTGTTTCTTCTTCTATTACCTCACACAGGCCTGTTAGTAGGATCTTTCCTCTTACCTCATAAAGTGTGATACACTATAACAGTTTCCTGGGATCAAAACATTCTGTTTTTCTTGAAGTTAAAAAGGGCTATCTCCTGAACATTCCACTCACATCTGTTTCCCTGGTCAATTCCTATTGGAAATACCCCTTTGATCAGTTATCCCCAAAGCCTTTGAATATAACTTGTCAGATTCCTACAAGCAGCTGTCCTCTCAGGTTAGAAGAAGGTCAAAACACATTTAAAAATCTAGCCTTTTCTCTAGTTGCCTTGTGCTGACAATGCCAAGTACATAGAATTAAAAAAATATATACAGTATACAAACAAACACACACACACACACACACAAAACAGAATAATATGTACAAATAAGGGCTAGCAGCCGGGCAGCTCGCCACAATCACCATATGGTGCGGTTCAAAATAAGGACAGCCACAGCATCAAACCACACACAGGCAAGGATCCTGGACTTCAGAATGGCAGATTTTATAGACATGGGTGAATGCCACAGGGATGACCTGGCAGAGGGGGATGACCTGGGGAGGTGGAGGAACTGTGGGCCAAGCTAACAGGGAGCACAGTGAAAGCAACAAACTGCTGTGTCAAGCAAGGGAACAAAAGGAAAATGAGGCCACTGTAGTTCTTCAAAGAGGTGGTAGAAAAAGAAAATACTAAAAGGATAGCATTGAAAAGATACTAGGAGAAGCAGAGTGAGGAGGATAAGGAGGTGCATCACGGGAAGCAGGGAAAGCAGTAGGGAGTGCAAAGGCATAAACCAAAGAAAGAACAGCCCAGGCAGTATCAAAAGGGGCAAGACATTTTTTAGGTATGTATGCAAAAAGAGAAAGACCAAGGGAGGGATTGTAAGGTTAAAGAGGAAAGAGGGAGAGCCAGCCCGGTGATGCAGAGGGTTGAAGTGCTGGATGCCTTACCTCTTGCCACACCGGTGACCCATGTTTGCGAACGAGCAAGGACCGGAGGCCAGTACAGGGGAAGGGGTGCAGTGCAGGACTGAGCTGCTCTCAGGCAGCTCTCCTCTCCGGGGAGAGATCTGAGCTTCCCTCGGCTCTTGACTGCCTTGCGGTGAAGGCCAGGGGCAGCGCAAGCAGAGGGAGCCAGGGTGCTAGGCCAAAGGGGTGGGAAGATAGGGCATTACCGGAGCAAGAGAGCACATGCGCACCTCCACACGCATGCGCCTGTCTGTCTTGGGTCCTGGGTAAAAACAGGGAAAAAAAAAAAAAAAACAAGAAACACAGTCAAAGGCCACGGCAGGATAAAGCCTCCAGACCGGCTCTAGGGATCTGCCAGGACACGCAAGGCGTCACAAGATCGTGAATGACCCCAGAATCCAGCAGGGTTGGCTGATGAGGCAGCTGCGGCCCGCCTAAAGGAGAACATAAATACTTGTATTAAAAATTAAAAAAAAAGAGGGAAGGGGGAGGACTGTACAGACGGGGACCAGGAAAAGGCAACATCTGAAACAAATACTTCTGCTCAGTGTTCACAGAGAAAGGAGGAGGCAGTATAGCACAATGATTTAAGGCTCTGAGCTGCAAATCTGGAGACCTGGGTTTGAATCCCACAGCCCCCACTTGCATACTGTGTGACCCTGAGCAAGTCACTTAACTTCCCTGTGCTCCCAGGTTGCACCTGTAAACAAGCTTTCAGCTTTGTGTGTCTCACCTGGTTAAACAATTGGGAAAAAAAGGGAAGGAAGGGACAGTAATAGCAACAGGAGCCTTGAAGGCGGGACACTAATCCTTTTCAGAGCAGATTACTGAAGGCACTTGCTAATCAGAAAGTGGACAAAGCCATGAGGCCAGATGGGGTGCATCAAAGGGTGTTGAGGGAGGTCAGGGAGGAGCTGGCTGCATCTCTGACAGTCCTGGTTTTTTTTTTTTTTATATACTTTATTTTTATTAGTTTAGTGTAACACATAGCGTTACTCATTAGCACCTTCAGGCAGGCATTCTGGTTTACAATAAAGAGAAAACATCATTATTACAGTAACAATATGTGTAATGCCCCTGAGCCTTGTTACTACACATGGGAGGTTACCACTGTAAGTTTGTTCGTATAAAACACCAAGCATGAATTTTCTAGATTCTTCCAAACTTATTATTATCTAAAATGGCCTATACAACCATGAGCGGGGGTATCTATAATAGTTTATTCACATCGTTCACCCTATATGAGGGTATACATCCCCTTCAGTGATCGGTAATTACAAGATAGAAAAAACAATGCAGTCACCCCCACAGACTACCACTCCCTGCTCACCGATAAAGAACACCTCACTATTTTAAATCTATATTTCTAAACATTACTGACTTTAAACTACACATAGTTTCAGGGAAAGAGAACAATCAGTGACATTAATCAACTTTTAAACAGCCATTTTCCCCAACCCAGTCCTTCTCCTGTTTGCAGGAACTTAGTCCCTTCACTTATTCATTCTGCCATCGATTATGAACCGGGAGTTATGGGGAAACAAACTGGTATTTTAACCAACAATAACTTGTGAGAACAGTATTTTTCTTATTTCTCTGTCCCTCATAAGATTAAGTTGCCACTCGATTTACTGAATTCAGGTGTCTAACTCCTCTTCTGAATCAGTGATTTCCTCTCGCACTGCAAATTGGTTTTCTATTTTGTCCATGATCTTTGAAGCTTCCAGAGGGTCGGAAAATTGATAGGTTTTCCCGCCGTATACTATCCTGAGGCTGGCCGGCATCAAAAGCACATGGTGCACCCCTAATGCTCGCAGCCTTTCCCTTATGCCATCGAAACTCTTGCATCTCATTCTCGTAGCAAAGCTTAAATCCGGGAAAAAGTGTATTCTGGTTTCCTCCCATGAAAGAGGTGCAAGGTTTTTAGCTTGTTGTAATACTAGGTCCCTTTCAGCCGTGGTAAGGAATTGCAGCATTAAGGTACGAGGAAATAATGATCCCGTTGCTGTCTTACGGCGACCACCATGAGGGTTGATCCGCTACGCTTTGATTAATTTAAAAGGTAGTTCTAGATGCAGAAAATCCTTCAACCAAACCTGCAAAAATGTTAATGGGTGGTCTCCCTCTGTATTTTCTGGCAATCCCAGTAGACGAAGATGCGTAGCTCTAGCTGCATTTTCCAAATTCTCCAACCTTCTCCAAAGTAGCTCGTTTTCTTTAACTAAGCCTACCGTTGCAACGAAGGCTTTGTCTGCTTTTTTATTTGTTCCTTTAACATCCTCAGCCACAATATCCACTTTAGTATGGAGTTGCTTTAATTCAGAACTAAACTCTTCAATTTTGCGATCCAATCCTTGAATCGCACGGAGAAGCGCAGCATTAGATGGCTGAAGGCCTTCATGTTCAGGAGCATCGGGGAGCAGTTCTTTACTGCTCCCAGCTTTCGAGTCTCTCTGCCGGTTTGCTTCTAGTGGTAGCCCCACTTTGCTTGCTCGTCCCATAGTTGGCTCGCCTCAGGTCACACAAATACGATTTTTATATCTGGCAGAAGCTTTCAAGATAGTCTATTAAGCTGTACTAGTTAAAAGAGGATCTCTCTGTAGGAAACGTTATTTTTTTTATAGTTATAATTGTCAAGAAGTGGAGCCGTGATGATAAGCTGCTCACAGCTCGGTTGCTGGCCACGCCCCGTTTTTTTTACTTGGGGCCTCGGCCGGGTCTGGGGTCACCTCGTACCCCCTCCGGCACCTTCGCCGAGTCCCGATGTACCGGGATCCCAGCATCATAGTGCACGATGCTCTGGGGGTGTTTTGCATTTTTCCCCCCACTAGGTCCCATCCCCTGCCGGCACCGGCACAGAGGACTTGACATCCAGACTGACGTCATGCTAACACACGCCATAGTCAGGTGCCCAGCAGCACCTTCCCCACCCTGACTCTGAAGAGCCGTGCACCCTACCGCCTGTGCTCCCACTGGCGGTAGTGCTATGGGCGCATCCGCTACCCAGTAACCCACCCCACCCTGGAGGAGAAGAGCATCCGTTGGGATGCTCAATTCTCCTGCCCCCAGCCCACCCCTGATGGCCCAGGCTCATGTCGGACCCGGGTCACCAGCGTAGCGCGAGGTGTGGCATCCAGCGCTGACCATCCTGTTTAACAGATCTCTGGACATTGGAATGGTTCTGGAGGACAGGAGCGGGGCAGTAGTAGTCTCATTCCACAAAAGTGGTAGCAGGGAAGAGGCTTGAAATTATAGGCCAGTCAGCCTGACATTGGTAGTGGGAAAGTTAATGGAATCACTGCTGAAGGAAAGGACTGTGGAATATCTTGAATCCAACAGCTTACAGCACCTGAGGCAGCATATGTTCACAGGGGGTTAAGTCATGTTAGACAAATCCGACAGATTTCTTTGACTGGGTGACCAAGGAATTAGATCAGGGAGGAGTGGTGGACGTGGCCTACCTGGATTTCAGTAAGACTCCTGAACAGCCTTCCAGCGGAGGTGGTGGGGGTGGAAACAGTGGTGGGTTTCAAGAATACATGGGACAGTTACAAGGGAATGGCAGAGGCAAGGAAGGGGGTAGGGAGAAAGAGCTGTAGATCAAATAGAGTCTGCGGTGAGAACGTAGGTAGGGGAAAAATGGGCAGACTAGGTAGGCCAAGCAGCCCTTATCTGCTGCCAGATTCTATGTTACTATACCACCCACCAGTAGGTTAAATTCTGAGGACCTATAATGGCCTTTTAGAAGAGCATTCATTGGTGCAGATTTCTATTTTTCAGATGCACTACATAGTTCCTCTTGGCATACCTGAGACCTTTTTCTGCAGGTGTTTCTGAGTCCACTGTACTTGACCCAATCTATCAAGAGGTCAGTGGACTTGAAAGCCCAATGCCTTACCCCTGAGCTTTAAGTGTTTCCTGAGTTCAGGGTCCAGCCATTTAGTGTTGGCCTTTGACTCTGACCTGTTGTTTGAAACGGAAATAAGATGCAGCGCTGACAGAATATTGCGACAAATAAATCAGAGCAGATTCTATGTCAGGCAGGCAGCTTATAGATGCCCAGTGGATGTCACACAGGGAAGCCACAAAGGAACCGTCTGCTTGTTTTCAAATAAATTATCTTGAAGTTTATGTCCATGTGCATCGCCGTTTTTTGTGTTTAGCATTAAGCCAAAAAGGAGCCAGGATTAGATTTAGAGAGGTCATGGGCCATGAAAATCGTGGGTGGAGGTTTTGGAGCATTGTTCCTCCAAACATAGAAGACTGGGGAATGGTCGCTAAGAGAGTCTGCAAAAGCCCCTGAAGCTCTAATTCTTTCTGGTTTGGAGACAAGGGCCCAGTGCAGTAAAGTGTGGTTGCCAGACATTATTAAAGTCTAGTGGGTTCACTGATAACTTGGGTAAAGTGGGCCTCCAGCACAGCAGATTTTGGTCCACTTCCCATTCCATCAGACTATTTAATAATAAAGTCTACAAGTAGGAGTAGTTCAGCTAATGACCCGTCTGGAACTGCCTGACAGGGAGCATCAAGAACTGAAGCAGCCACCTGGGGTGGGTTGTAAATGTAACCAACACACTGGGGTTTCAAGACCTCAAGCAGTATTTTACCAATGATGGCCTCATATTCTGACACTTCAGGGGTAGGGGTATCAACTAGAGAGGCATTAAGTTCTTAGTACCCTGGAGTGGCTCAGTTCTAGGTATGACTTGCCCATTCCCTATCCACCCCCCCACACACACACACCTCCTGATCCTCCATTACACCCCTGGCACTTAGTTAGCAGCCCTACTGCCTTCATGCACTGTTTTAAATCACTCTCCCTTTGTCCCTATACTCTTTGCACGGTCAGAGCTGTTTACTTCGGCTCACCCCAGTCCAATGTCAATCATCTTATTCAACCAGGCCTTCCATCTGCTTTTACTGGAAATGTCCTAGCTCCTCCGGGCTCACTGCTTCTCCTTCCCCCAGCTAGGCTCCACTGTCCCACTTACTCTTCTTCCCATAGCACTTTCGTTGTATAATATTGTTGAATCTGCACTGCTTACCTGTATTAATTGTAACACCATTCCAACAGTGAGTGGTGATTCTGTTGTTCAAACCTCTGTAGTCTGTACCAATTACCCTCGTGTATGTAAACCGTAATTATATGAATAATCTGTTTATATCCTCTAGTTACCCCCCCCCCCCCAGGTCGCATCGTGAGACGAGCAACTTGTTGTTCAGTGTGCCTTCCTGGTGAAACATTTCAATAAATAAATAAATAAATGAAGATCCATTTTGCTTCTGCTTTTAGAAGCGGCATATTTGGGAGAGGAAAAGGAGAAAGCAGCTACAGCTCCCTTCCCCCATCACTTAACTGCTAGCTGAGACAGCTAAATTTATTTCTTTATTTGTTTACCGGGTAAGTGCAACGGTCCCAGGGACAGTTTTCAGGCATGACCCGGGCCATAGAGATGACACATAGGTAATACAGTTTGGACACACAATTTCACAAGTACAAAAAAAAATGGTACAGAGAAGGGATACAAAGGGCATGTGCAAATACAGAAGCGTTACAGAGAAGTAAAATACAGAAATCATGGAAACTAGCAGCAGAAATATTCAGTGCAGTACAACAAGATTAATGGGAGGGGCCTGTGACCTGTGAAGGCAGAGGCAGGTGTGCCCCAGATCCATTTTACTTCTGCTTTTACATAAGGGGTAGGCCATCAAGCGGCCCCCCGTGCTAAGGACCAACGAGACCAGGACATCACAGCAGAATCTGCCCACCAGAGTCAGCACAACGAGGCAGCCGAAAACTCTGAACGGCAGTGGAGAGGTAGGACAAGTGTGGTAGGAGCCCTACTAAATTCTTGTTGGTAAGCACACACTGCTAGGGAGGGAGAAGTGGTGGGGTCTAACAGAAAGGTGAGATAAGGTGAAACATCGTATCTAGGGTAAGGGCATAAAAGGGTTTAAAAAAGGAAAATTAAGCAAGCAGGGTAAGAAACAGACATGATGGGAGTGGTGCAGTGCAGTGGCTGGGGGGCGGCAGTTTTCAGGGAGATGTTCTGGAAACTGCGGTGCTGCCCCATCTGCCTGCACCTCTCTGGGCTGAGGGGGGAGGTTGCTCAACTCCAGGCAGAGTTGGCTAGGATTTGAGAGGCCTCCTCCCCCAGCAGGGACCACCAAGTCCACCACCACTGCCTCAAAGGTTGCCAAGCAGGAAGAGCGACTGGACTATGGTGGGCTCGGGAGGGTGAGGGTGGTAGGTCAGAGGCACATCCCCATGACGGTACCACTACACAATTCCGATGCCGCTCTGCCGAGTTGGGACAGTCCCATGGAGGCACCCGCAGTAGTGACCAGGGAGGATACGAGGGTCCTCTACAGTGGAGACCCCAAGGAGGGTAGAAGAGTACCTCAGAGAAGGAGGAAAA
The DNA here is from genome assembly GCA_016271365.2 of Neoceratodus forsteri. Classification (NCBI taxonomy): domain Eukaryota; kingdom Metazoa; phylum Chordata; order Ceratodontiformes; family Ceratodontidae; genus Neoceratodus; species Neoceratodus forsteri. The sequence goes on from CM057455.1 coordinate 1,089,445,886, forward strand.
AACTCCTGGTGGGGGACTCCATCATGAGGGGGATAGATTTAGGAACAGCAAGGGAGCAGGATGTTAGGTGCCTACCCGACGCCACGGCTCAGAAAGATGGAAAGCGGATCCTGGGGATTGCTAGGGCAGCAGGACGAGAGGGAGAGCTGGATGTCACTGTCCACCTAGGGACAAATGACCAGGCTAGGGATGAGGCTAGCGCAGTGCAGGAGGAATTCAGGGAGTTGGGAAGGAGGCAGATAGCATGTCCAGTGGCCTTTTCTAAGGTGTTACCTGTCTATGACAATGGAGAGGATAGGATACTCCATGACAGGAGCTTCAATGCATGGTTAAAGGAGTGGTGCAGAGAAGAGGGGTTCAGCTACATTGTGGACCGGGGTCCCACCTGGAGTCAATGAACCCATTCTAGGGGAGGCCATACCAGACCTGGTACTGTCTAACAGAGCCAGTGTCTTTGACATTATAGTGGGGAGTCACCTGGGGACAAGTGAGGAGTTATTAATAAGTGGATCACTCCAAATTTGTTTCATCTGATGAAGCTGAGGGACAAGGCCTGAAAAATGTTTTAAACTAACCAATAGTGATACTGACTTTAATAATTGCCGAAGGCTAACAAACGAGTGCAAGATCAAAGCAAGACACAGTGAATCCAATTATCATCAAAACCAACAGAATAATGATTTGAAAAATCCTAAAACATTTTGGTCATCCATACACAGTCCCTCACAAACCCAACCATTAAGCAGCAGATTGAAGTATTTTATAATAATGGGAAAGAATTAAATATGCAGGAAATCAGCGAAACATTTCTTAATAGGTTCACAGACTTAACTAAGTACACTAAGGATTTTGATCCAATCGATAACAATGATGGTTTCTTTTCGGTAAGAGTTAAAACAAATTCTACCTTTTATTTTCGTATTATAAAATCTAAACAGGTGTCTAGACTATTAAATTAGATACCTCTTAATAAGAGCTCTGGTGCATGTGGACTTGAACCAAGGTTTTTAAAACTTCTTGCTGTTCACGTATATTATACTTTGACAAAAATATTTTAATTTGTCTTTGATTACTGGACAGTTTCCTAGTCAATGGAAGCAAACAATAATTAAACCAATTTTTAAAAATGGGTGTGTAAAGGATATGGACAATTATCAACCTATTTCTTTATTGCCACCTCTGGGGAAATCACTAGGGAAAATTGTTAATGAACAGCTCACTGAATATCTCCACTCCTCTGGCCTCCGGAGTCCCGAGCAGCATGGCTTTTGTAACTACCATGGTATGGGTACAGCCCTGGGCAGGTTCACCGACCACATCAGAGAGGCTATGGATGGGGGGAAGCTCATTGGCGCTGTGCTCGTGGACCTGCAGACTTGGTGACCCATCGCCTGCTGCTCGTGAGGCTGGGGGCACTGGACTGGCAGTTTCCCCTTGTGAGTGGTTTGATAGTTATATAACAGTATGTCTTCTAAGGGTGAGTTGTGGTGGAACTTTGTCTAGTTCTAACACAATGGAACGGGGTGTGCCCCAGGGATTGATCCTGTGGCCCCTCTTATCTACCTTGTTTATTGATGCATTACCACCGTTACTGAATAATACAATAATGTATGCAGATTATATTATACTGTACCGCAGCTCACTAAATGAGGATTTTCTTGTACTTGACCACTGGTTAAAGAAACACCATTTGTTATTCAATTGTAAAAAACCAAAAAGTATGCTTTTCAGCTCAAGACCTCAACTTGCTTAATGTACTGCACTCGAAATAATTGATTCTTCTGGTGGTAGGCCAGAACAAGTCACCCAATTAAAATATTTGGGTATTTTATTAGACACTAGCTTAACTTTCTCCCATCATATTAAATTAATTAGCAGACAAGTAAACCAGAAACTGGGTATTCTGTTTAGATTACAAAACTCGACTTTACAGGCTAGATTGGCAGTGGCCAAGAGTGTACTTTTATCTACCTTGAATTATAATTCATTTCTTTTTTCAGATTTATCAAAACTTGATTTATCACTATTGACCTCTACTTTTCATAGAGTATGTAGGTTTGCAATCGCACAGGAGTGTGGTGTATATATTTATGGAACACATACAAACAGAGGTGAGAAAGAAGTAAGTGCCTCAACTGGGACTTGAACCCAGGCCGCCCGGAATATCACAGAAACATAGAATTTGATGGCAGATAAGGACCGCTTAGCCCACCTAGTCTGCCCATTTCCCTACCTAATGGATAAGCTGCAGATCCTAGTTTACCAACAGCCTACTTTCTCCTACCCCCCCCACCAGAATTGCCTTATGTCTGTCCCACGCATTCTTGAATTCCTCCACGGTTTTTGACTCCACGACCTCCTCAGGAAGGCTGTTCCATGCATCCACAACCCTCTCCATTACCTCTGAGCCTTCCCCCCCTCTATCTTCAAATTGTGCCCCCTTGTTCTTGCACATCTCTTTTTCTGAAAGATGCTACCCTCTTGGACTTTGTTGATTTCCTTGAGGTACTTTAAAGTTTCTATCATGTCCCCTCTCTCCCTCCTTTCCTCGAGGGTACACATATAAAGCTCCTTTAGTCTCTCTTCATATGTCCTCTGGTGTAGACCCTGCACCACTTTAGTTGCCCTCCTCTGGACAGCCTCCATCCTGTCTATGTCTTTGCAGAAATGGGGTCTCCAGAACTGCATGCAGTACTCCAGATGGGGTCTCACCAACTGTCTGTACAGAGGGATAACAACTTCCCGTTTTCTACTGGTGATGCCTCTCCCTATGCATCCCAGTATTCCCCAAGCCCTCCTTGCTGCCTTCTCACATTGCTTGCCCACCTTTAGATCATCTGACATAACTACCCCCAGGTCCCTTTCTGTTTTTGTTGTCAGTATCTCACCCCCCACTGTGTACTCTTCCCCTGGGTTTTTGTCTCCCAGGTGCATTACTCTGCACTTCTTTGTGCTGAATCTAAACTGCAATACATTTGACCATTGCTCCAACCTTGCTAAGTCCCTTCTTATCTTTTCCAGTCCACCTTGTTTATCAACCCCGTTGCAGATCTTTCTGTCATCTGCAAAGAGACATACTTTTCCTTCCAGTCCCTCTGCAATGTCACTTATAAAGATATTAAAAAGGACTGGATCCAGTACTGAACCCTGCGGTACCCCACTAGTAACCCCCCTTTCTTCACTGTGGACTTCATTTACTATTACCCTCAGCGTCCTCTTGTCTAGCCAATGTTTTGCCCAGGCTACCACACTGGGACCCACTCCCAGGCTAGTTAATTTGTTTGTTAATCTTTGTGCGGGACTGTGTCAAATGCCTTGCTAAAGTCTAGGTAGGCCATGTCCACAGCCCCTCCCTGGTCTACTACTTTGGTCGCCCAGTCAAAGAAATCGATTAGATTTGTCTGACATAACCTTTCTGCTGTGAATCCATGCTGCCTTGGGTCCTGTGTCCCACTGGCCTCTAGGTACTCAACAGTTAGTTCCTTCAAAAGTGATTCCATCATTTTCCCTACCACTGAGGTCAAACTGACAGGTCTGGAGTTTCCTGCCTCTGTCTTGCTCCCTCTTTTGTGAAGGGGAATCACATCCGCCCTCCTCCAGTCCTCAGGTACCACACCATCCTCCCATGATTTGTTAAAAAGGGTAGTCAATGGTGTTACTAGTTCTCCCCTTAGTTCTTTTAGAATTCTGGGGTGAATCCCATCGGGACCTACTGCTTTTACCACCTTCAGTTTTAGGATTTCTTTCAGAACCCTTTCTTCTGTGAAAGGACTGATATCGACCCCCTTATCCAGAGTACTTCTATTGACTGGATTAGGTACTTCCCCCTCCTCTTCCTTTGTGAACACAGAAACGTATTTGTTCGGTATCACTGCTTTTTCACTGTCCCTCTCTTCCCACCCACCCTCCTCTTTATTCAGCCTCAGTATCCCTCCCTTTGTCTTTCTTCGCTCCCTAATGTACCTATAAAAGGTTTTATCCCCCTTTTTAACCGAGTTGGCCATCTTTTTCTCAGTTTGGGCCTTTGCTATTCTGACTGCCTTCCCTGCTTCCTTCTGCTTTAACTGGTACAGTTCTCTGTCCTGCTCCTTCTGTGTTTCCTGATACTTCTTGACTGCTATCTTTTTCTCCCTATCCTTCCCCGCCACCTCTTTTCAGAACCATAGTATTTTTTTCTTTCATTTTGATTTGTTTATTTGCTTCACACAAAGGCTTGTTGCCTCTGTGATGGCAGTTTTGATGTTTTCTCATTGTTGCTCCACCCCTCCTTCTTGCCTGTTTGCTAGTGCTTTTCTGAGGCACTCTCCCATTTTGACAAAATTAGCCCTCCTGCAGTCCAGTACCTTCACTTTTGTATAGCTTGACTCTACATTTGAGTTTATAGTGAACCACACTTTTGGTGGTCACAACCACAAAACAGGAAAGAGACCTGGGGGGGGTCATCATATCCAATGACCTTAAGGTGGTAAGGGAATGTGATATGGCAGTAGGAAAAGCTAGTAGAATGCTGGGGTGCACAGGGAGGGGTATAACAAGCAGAAAGAGGGAGGAGGTATTGCCCCTGTATAGGTCAATGGTGAGGCCCCACATGGAATACTATGTCCGGTTCTGCCACATTAGGTAGAACATTTTTAGAGCAGACTAGATGGGCCAAGGGGTCTGTTTCTGACAACTACTACTACTACTATGTAACTATATAAAGACATATACAGGGGTGATGGCCTACATCCATCCGGAAGGGGAACCAAAGTCTTCAGTGGACAGTTTAGATGCTACATTGGCCAGCATTTAAACTAGCTGTGGGGGGTGGCTGACGGAAGCAGGGATACTTAAACTGCCCCCCTGGAAGCGGACATAGTCAAGAGGAAGAACCATAAGGGAGGGAAATCCCCAAAGATAACTAAAAACAGGAACAGCAGATTGATAGAAATGAAGTGGAAAGGGAATGAAGGCAGAAGAGGTAAAGACAGTAGGCAAAAAGGAAGAAAGGGGGAAGAAAAGAAGCGTGGGAACAGAATTTGGAAGACCACGTGTGCAAATGCTCATAGTCTGGGAAATAAAATCACGGACCTGGTGGCCATCATTGCAATGGTTGACCTGGACACTGTCGCTATTACCGAGTCATGGAGCACTAAGAACCATGACTGGGATATAGCCACACCAGGCTATACTCTGTTCAGGAAGGATAGGGTGGGGAAAAAAAGGGAGGAGTGGCTCTTTACGTGAGGTACAGCATAAAAGCAACTGAAATGCAGGGAATACAGGGAGGGGAAGAGGCACTGTGGGTTATCCTAGAGAAAGAAAATGTAGCCGCTATTTGCACTGGTGTGATCTACAGACCTCCAGCATAAGGGGAGGAGATGTACAAGGTTCTGATTAAAGCTATCCAAAAGATGGCAACAAAGGGGGAGGTGGTGTTAGTGGGGGACTTCAATCTGCTGGATGTAGACTGGAGAATCCCAGCTGCAGCATCATCTAGGAGCAGGGACATCCTGGACTCCCTGCAGGGGGTGTTCCTCAGGCAACTAGTAAGCGAGTCCATTCGTGAGGGAGCAATACTGGACCTTGTACTCACCATCAGGGACAGTATTGCAGGCATCACAGTGGGTGGCCATCTGGGGACCAGTGATCACCGTACGGTGTGGTTCAATATAAATACTGTGGCAGAGTCGAACCACACAAAGGCGAGGGTCCTGGACTTCAGGAGGGCTGACCTTACAAAGATAGGGGAATGACTCAGGGTTGCCCTGGCAGGGGGGCAGGACTTGGGTGGAGTGGAGAAACAGTATGCAAAACTAAAAGAGGCCACAATGAAATTACCAAACGCAAGAGAAAAAACAGACCGCTATGGTTCTCAAATGAAGTGGCTGGGAAGGTTAGAACAATAAAGTTACCATTCAGTATGGATAAGGAGACACAGAGGGATAGGGAAGTGTATCAAGAGAGGCAAGGCAATTTTATTTACATGGCATCCAATCCCTGAGACTCTGGGTGCCTTACATAAAAACAGATAAAATCACAGCAAATAATACAAATAATATAAAGCACATACAAATCTATAAATAACAGAAACGAATACAACAAATTTAAAATAAACTCTTAAAAGACTAGGATAATTGGTACAACTATAATTGCCTTCGTAGGGGAAAGCCAGACAAAATAGATGAGCCATAAACCCTATTTGAACGACTCGACAGTCGGGGCCTCCCGGACAAATGCTGGAAACAAGTTCCACAGTGCCAGACCAGCAACACTAAAGGCACAGTCACCAGATGTTTTTAGTCAGAGCCTAGAAACGACAAGGAGGCCTCTAGTCGAGGAGTCGAGGGGAATGAACCAAGGTGGCAGGAGTAAGGAAATCAGTCAGATAGCCTGCGCCCAGTCCATATAGGGCCTTATAGGCGAGCAAGCCCACACTGAAGATGACCCTCCACCTGACAGGCAGCCAGTGCAGAGCCCGCAGGACCGGAGTCACATGACTGGACCTAGCCAGGCCAGTCAGCAACCGAGCCGCTGCATTCTGCATTAGCTGCAGTCGGCAGAGGTCCCTCCAGTGACCTAGAAGAAAAAATTACTCACCTTAGTAATTGTGTTTCTTTTAATGGAGTATTGCTGAATTCTGACTTATTGCAGTTAGCCCCAGCACTTGAACTGCTCTGGAGAGAGGAAAGAGTTAAATTATATGCAGGGCACAGAACATTGAGCTCGAGCTCGATTCAAACCTCTGTCTGCTGCACTCTGAAGTGTAACTGTCAGATTCTTACGAGCGAATACTAACTAACTAACCCTAATATATGGAAATTGTAAAAAGTTTTACTAGCCAAATGGCAAACAAATATTTTGGATCCCACAAAAGACAAGTTGAGAAATCCAAAATCAAAACCAGGTAGTGAACAACTTATAATTATTAAAATAAAGAAACATAACCCACTCCCCCTCTCTAAAAAGAGGGAGTGCTCAAATGCACCCCTGGGATGCAACACTGCAACTGCCAGCTCACTTCCCAAAAACCAGGTTCTGAGAGGGGAGGGAGGTCAGAATATAGCAAGACTCCATTAGAAGAAACACAATTACTAAGGTGAGTAATTTTTTTTTCAAACAACATGAAGTCTTGCTGTATTCTGACTTATTGCAGACTACCAAGCAGTACCTCCATGGAGGAAGGATTCGAACCTATTTTGGGAATAGGCTCTGCAGTACTGCTGTACCAAACTGAGCATCGCTCCTAGCCTGGATATCCAGAGAGTAATGCTTGGTGAATGTATGGACTGTTTTCCAGATGGCTGCTTTGCATATCTCTAGTAAAGGAATATCCCTGGCAGCGGCCAGGGAAGCAGCTGTACCTTTAGTCGAATGAGCCCTCAGGCCCAAGGGTGGAATTTTGCCTAGCTTCTCATAGCAGAATTGTATACAAGAGACAATCCACCTGGCAACAGTTCTCTTAGTGGCAGGTTTGCCGTTACCCACTTCCCCATACGTGAGGAACAACAGGAGGGAGTCGAACCTGTGTGCCTTAGTATGTTCAAGGTAGTAACTAAGGGCCCTTTTAACATACAAACTGTGTAATCTTCTCTCTCCTGAAGAAGAATGATCAGTAAAGAATACAGGAACAAAAATGGATTGGTTCAAATGAAAATCTGAAACCACTTTAGGTAAGAACCTCCTATTGGTTCTATGGACCACCTTATCTCTATGGAATGAGATACAATCAGGCTCCACTGACAGAGCTTGTAATTCACGTATACGTCTGGCAGAGGTAATAGCTACCAGGAACAGTCTTCCAAGTCAAGTACTTAATCTCTGCTGAAGACAAAGGCTCAAAAGGAGGTTGCATAAGCTGGGCAATGCGATCCCTAAAGGGAGGCTTGGTATGAAGCAATCCCTTGAAAAATTTACAGAAAACAGGATGAGATGCCAGTGAGGAAGGCTTTCCTACTGACAGAAAAGCAGAAACAGCTGACAAATGTACTGTGAGTGTAGCTAGTTTGAGGCCTAGGCCATTGAGATGAACCATGTAATCCAGAACTGTAGACAAGTCAGCAGTACCTGGAGATATATGTTTCTTAGAATACCAAATGCTGAATCTTTTCCATTTGGAGTTATAAGTTTTTTCTGGTGGCAGGTTTTCGAGAGGCTTTGAGAATGTCCAGAACTCCTTCAGACAGATGCAAATTTGCATACTCTAACTCTTCAAGAGCCATGACTTGAGATTGAGAGACTGAATGTTGGGATACCAGATCCTCTCCCGAGAGGAGGTTAACAGATTGTGATTCCTGGGAAGTGACAGGGGAAAACGGACTGCTAGGGACAGCAACATGGGATACCAAGGCTGCCTGGCCCAATCAGGATCACTTTGCAAGACTGTGACCTTATCTTGAACAGGACCTTGAATAGTAGAGGAAATGGAGGAAAGGCATACTGAAATTTCCCCTTCCCAATTCAAAATCAGAGCATCCAGAGGGACTGAGCCCAAGACTGGGGGTCTGCAACAGAAGAGAGGAAGTTGGTGATTGTCTGGGGCTGCAAAGAGATCTATCTCTGGAGTGCCCCATCTTGAATAAATCACTTAACACTAGGGGATCCAGGGACCATTCGTGATAGCCCTGGGAAATCCTGCTCAATGCATCTGCTAGCACATTGTCCTTTCCTGGGAGGTGGACTGCTACCAGAAAGGTCTGTAGGGAATAAGCCAGAGACCATATTCTCATGGCCTCCGTGTGCAAGGCCATAGACTGAGTGCCTCCCCTGCTTGTTGATATACCACATGGTGGTGGTGGTGGTGTCTGTCCTGACCTGAACCACCTTGTTCTGTACTGATTGTGAGAAGGCTTGCAGGGCCAGGTAAACCACCCTGAGCTCCAGAAGGCTGATGTGGAGAAGAGACTCCTGAGTGGACCACACTCCCTGGGCTGTCAGAGCCCCCAGGCGAGCTCCCCAACCCTGGAGAGAGGTGTCTGTGGTTAGAGTCACAGAATGAGACTGAGTAATGAATGGGACCCCTTGCCTGAGATTGTCTTGATCCTGCCACCACTGAAGAGCCCGGATCAGAGTCTGAGTCACTGGAGCCAGTTTGGTCAGATGATCTTTCTTCTGAAAGCAAAAACCCCTCAGATGAAACTGAATGTCTCATCTGAAATCTGGCCCCCGGACCACTGCAGTGGAAGCTGCCATGTGGCCCAGAAGCTGAAGAAAGTGGCTTGCTGGTCGAGAAACCAGAAGATGGAAGGAAGAAGCCAGCTCCACGATGACCTTCGCCCTTACCAAGGGGAGAAATGCCCTTGCTTTGACAGTGTCTAGTTCTACCCCTATGAAAGTCAACAGTTGTACTGGCTCGAGAACTGACTTGGGAAGACTGAGAAGGAAACCTAGAGAAGTGAGCACTCACTGGGTCACTTTTAGGTCTGGAGACTGACCCACTATGAGCCAGTCGTCCAGGTACGGGAATATGGAGATATTTTTTCTCCTTGGGAAAGCCACTACTACTGCTAGGCATTTTGTGAACACCCTTGGAGCTAATGTTAGGCCGGAAGGCATTGCTTTGAACTGGTAATGGCCTGAAGGCAGTTCGAACCGGAGGTACTTTCTGTGGGAGCACCTGATGGGAATATGAAAGTAGGCATCCTTTAGGTCCAGGGAGGCTGGCCAATCCCCTGGCCTTAGAGAGGGAAGAATTATTCCCAGAGTCACCATTTTGAACTTTGGCTTTAACAAATGTTTAGGTATCTTAAGTCTAGGATGGGCCACCACGCCCCCCATTTGTTTCGGGGTAAGGAAGTACCTAGAGTACAGACCTTTTCCCCTGTGTATTGTAGGAACTCTCTCTATGGCCCTTAAGGCCAGAATAGATGAAACCTCTGCCTCTAGGGCAATGGTTTTGGAGAGGTTTGCAGGTGGAAAAGATCTGGCTCTCAGGTTTGGGAATTTTTTGAAGCTGAGAGCCAGTCCCTGGCCTATTACCTCCAGGACCCACTTGTCTGAGGTAACAGACTTCCAATCCTGGAAATAGTAGGCCAGCCTGCCTCCTACAGGAATGGGGGAGTCGACCCGGGCTGACACCTCAGGGTGTTTGCTTGGCAGGAGTCTTAGGCTGAGAGGTGGATGCAGCCCTGCACATTCCCCATCTGCCTCTTCCTCTGTAGAACCCCCTTTGAGAAAAAGAAGAGGAGGCCTGTGCTTGGAAGAAAGGCCTATGAAAAGGCCTGCCCCTAGCTTGCTGCCTTTGAGGAGTTGCCTGCCTTTCCTTGGCCTGTGCACTCCTATAGGTGGTCCTGTATACGTCCATTTTCTTCATATAATTCTCTGCCTGCTCCCCAAACAGAGAATTATTAACCACAGGAAAATCCATAGCCTTAGCCTGAGTATCCTGAGAAAGGCTAGTACACCTGAGCCAAGCCAGTCTCCGAAGAGACACATATGTAGCCACGACTCTAGATGAAACATTGTTGGAGTCCACAGCAGCATGAAATTGAATCTTTGATGCCTCAATCCCATCAGTAGCCACCTTCTCCAGCTCCTTGGCAAGCTGGGAAGGGGTCTGCTTAGCTAGTGTCAGTACAGTGTCCCACCTGGACTTCTGGTACCTGGCTGTGTAGGCCACGTAATTAGCCTCCCTAAGTCTCAAAAAGGATGCCATGTACTGCTTTTTTGCCATGGCACCCAATTTCCTGAAGTCTTTATCTGGGGGATGTGAAGCCAAGGGAATGTTAGCCTTATCACAGGATGCAGCCTGCACGACCCCAACATGGCTTCACTGCTGGTACAAGTATTCCGTACCTGAGCCTGACAGCATGTACCTCTTGTCCATCCGTCTGTCCACGAGAGGTAATGAATTTGGAGTTTTCAACAGCTTTTGTGTCTGTTTCCCAAAAGACTTGTGAAGGGGAACAGACAACCTTTTGGACACTGGGATGTCCATCATCTCCACAAAATCAGGCTCCTCTTGTTCCTCAACAGCTTCCTCCATAGGGAGCTGGAGGGTTTCTGCCACTTTCCTGTAGAATATAAAAGTGGGAAGGGGACAGAAAGCCTGGGAGGGGAAACACCAGAAGGCCTGTCTGGGGAGATGTCCGGTTCGATAGGCTCATCCAGACCTTCAATTCCATCATCGTCATCACCTTCATCATCATCATAATCATCATCCCCCTCCAAGTCCAGTTCATAAAAATCTTCAGGGGTATAATCTTGAACCGGAGGAACCGACCGGACCGAACGCCTGCCAGAAGGCACCGATCAGTCAGAACCGAACTAAGAGATTCTACTATGCGAATCACTCGGGCAGTTTCCTCGGCGGTCGGATGATGTGGTTCTGGATCTGAACCGGCTGACTTGTCTTTTCTTTTTGATGGACCCGATCCCTCAGAACCGGCTCTCCTTTTGCTCGAAGGAGTCTCACCCTGGTCAGAGGGCACTCCTTCTGGTTTGGTCGGAACCAAATCAGGCTGGCCATCCGGGTCAGTGGACTTCTCAGCCTCCTTTTGGCTAAGCCTGCCCAACCTTTTGTCCAGGGTGGCTTTAGGGAAATTCTTACAAATCTGGCAGTCTGACTCTAGGTGACTAAAACCCAGACAGTAAATACAAGTGGTGTGGGGGTCAGCCTTAGCAAAGGCCTCCCCACACTCACTGCAGTACTGAAACCCAGTGGGCCTGGTTTTTTCTTGGGTTTCTCAGACAAAGCCATAACTAAACCCTTACCCTTTTTATGGCAACTGCCAGGCAAGACACCCTTATCGGTTTCTAACCGTGTTACGGGTATTTGGGGAAAAAAAAAAAAAAACATGTTTTTTTTAAACCGATAAGAACCAGATGATTCACACACTAAAATTCCTGTAAAAGAAAAAACAATCACTAAACCAAAACCGGTCACACAATTCACTTTACAATTTCCACACACTTTTTCTAGCCAAGTCCATTACCTATGCACTTACTGCACCACAGACAGGAATCTGAACCGAAAAACAAATACAAGAATATCGGTAAACCAACGATTTTTAAACCGACCAAACCGAGAGCGAAGGAGAAATCTCCAGAGCGATTGTTCAGTTAGGCGGAGTAAAGAATCTGACGGTTACACTTCAAAGTGCAACAGACAGAGGTTTGAACCGAGCTCAAGCCGTTCTATGCCCTGCATAGAATTTAACTCTTTCCTCTCCGGAGCAGTTCAAGTGCTGGGGCTAACTGCAACAAGTCAGAATACAGCAAGACTTCATGTTGTTTGAAATACAGATCATTATAGTAATCAAGCCTGGACGTAACAATGGCATGCATTAGTGTCGTCAGGTCTTCGGGAAGAACTAGGGGGTTTAATCCAGGTGATATTCCTCAAGTGTTAAAACCACTTTGCACAACAGACTATACCTGAGCTTGAAGTGTATATCTGTTATCCAGGACAACACCAAGATTCCACACCCTTGAGGAAGCCATCAATGGGGCAGATCCCAGAAACAATCCTGTATCCACTCCAGAGACACTCCCATCACACCCGTGACCTGGCTCAATCAGCAGTGCCTCCGTTGTATTGGGGTTCAGTTGCAACCAGCTGGAGGACATCCAGTCACTGATCTCAGTCAGGCAGTTGTTAATCACTTCCATGGCATCGTGTGTTCAAGGGGCAAAGGACAAATACTGCTGAGTATCATCTGCAAAGCAGTGAAAATCCACACCATAATGTCGAATGAGCTCTCCCAGGGGCAGCATATATACCGTGAATAACATCAGTGATGAGATCAAACCCTGAACTACTCCACATGATAGGGGCTTCAGGGAGGAGGAGAAATTCCCCATTAATACCCGCAGCTCCCTGCCAGAGAGACGGGACTTATACCAATTGATGACCGTACCAGCGAGTCCACAATAGTCTCAAAGGTGATAGAGAAGCACAATGTGATCCACGATATCAAAAGCTGATGAGAGGTTAAGGAGCACAAGAACTGACCTGTCTCCTCTATCTCTAGCCCTGAGGATGTCATTTGTACCCTAACTAACACCATTTCAGTGCTATGCCTGACCCTGAAACCAGACTGGAATGGCTCATAGATATAAGGACAAGAGGTGTTCTTCGAGCTGTTGCACCACTACTTTCTCAACAACCTTGCCCAAGAAGGGCAGGTTGGAGATCGGACGGTAATTCGCCAGGATGTCAGGGTCGAGAGATGACTTCTTCAAGAGGGGTCTCACCAGAGCCTCTTTCAAGCCATCCAGAAAGACTCCCTCTGATATCAAACACCGGACAAGCCTAGTGAACACTGGGCCAACGGTCCCGATGCATCTCATAAAGAAATGGGTCGGGCCGGGTCCAGTTCACAATACGTGTCCTTTAGCTTCGAGATCACCTCAATGACCTCAGCCACCTCCATTGGTTTGAACTCCTCCAGACAGATGGCGCACATCTGCTCACCCCAGGTCGATCACCACGAGCCAAAACAAGCCTCACTGACGGGATCCCCAACCAGATGGAGGACACCCTGTCAGAGAAGAATTGAGAAACTCCTCACATAAAGCAACAGAAAAAGCTTTTTTTGGCTGCAGACAGACAGGATGTAAAAGTTTGTCCACAGTCCTAAAGAGTTGAGATGGTCTATTCTTCCCTACAGCAATCTCCGGGGACAGGAACTCTGCCTTCTTATGGCTGATTGCCCTTTCGTACTCATGATAATGAGCACGCAAGGCCATTCTGTTCTCCCTGCGATCGAGTCCTCCGCCAGCAACGCTCCAACTTCTGACCCCTAATCTTCATCACCTTGAGATCCCCATCAAACCAGGGGGATCCCAAGTGAGAGGATCTGGGTTGTATACAGACTGGTGCGATGATGTTAAGTGTTTCGGAAACCACCTTGTTATAGGCGTCCACCGCCTCACCTGTGCCAACCGCACAAGCAGCGTCTACTCCAGATAAGTCCGCTACCACCAGCAGTCCCTCTGGGGTCAAACCCCTCAAAGGGCGATAGCTGACCATCTCAACAGGGGAGGGACTTTCTGGGGGGGGACCCAAAAAACAGGTTACTCACCTGTAACAGTAGTTAGAGGAGTGGTATATGTTGTTCATTCACACTTCTTGGCACTGTCTCTTTCCCCTTTAAATCTGCCGGAAGATCTTTAAGCTGGCTTCTCCCAGACACCTGGGTGGTATAACTCTTGGCTCCGCCCCATGACGCTAGATCTTAGCCCGCTGGAAGCCAGGTGTGTGCGTCGAAGCTGGGGAAGTCGGGTGGGTCCATGTGGATGAACAACATATACCTCTCCTAGAACTACTGCTACAGGTGAGTAACCTGTTTTTCTAGGAACGTGGATATGTTGTTCATCCACACTTCTTGGCAGACTCCTAGCAGTTCTCCGGGAGGAGGTAAGCAAGGTGCACACCCCTTCAATACTTACTTGGGGAACAGAGATTGGAGAACTGGGGCCCCAAACCCAGCATCCCGACATGACTCGAGGTTGATGTGGTAATGGGTGATGAAGGTGTTTGCTGACTTCCAGGTAGCAGCCAGACAGATTTCCTGTATAGGGATGTCCCTGGAAGCAGCCACCGATGCAGCGGTATGGTGGGTGGAATGAGCTCTTATCCCTTTGGGAGGCTCCTTGCCTGCCAACTCATAGCATAGACTTGTGCAAGATGTAATCCATCTTGCGATCGTCTGCTTTGCTGCAGGTCTGCCAGAAGTGGCTTCAGCGTAGGTGACAAATAGTGAATCTCTCCCCAAATTTCCACCGCACTCTCCTTACAATAGGAGCGAGCTTGTCTCAGGCCCAAAGTATGGGGCCTGTACTCAGCCTCCGAAGTGTAATTAGGGAAGTACACCAGCAGAGTTAACACCTGGTTAAAGTGAAACTCTGACACCACCTTCGGAAGGAATTTTGGATGGGGGCGCAGGACAACCTTGTCCCTGTGGAATACCAGATAAGGGGAGTCCACTGAAAGCACCTGGAGCTCCTCTGTCCTTCTGGCAGACATGATGGCCACCAGGAAGGCAGTCTTCCATGACGTGTGACAACTCACACTTGTGCATTGGTTCGAATGGCTTGCCCATGAGCTGTGCCAAGACGAGCAGTAGATCCCACGGAGCTGGAGGTTCACTCACCGGAGGGGATATGTGATCCAGGCCTTTGAAAAAACACCCGACCACTGTCTGCGGCACCAATGTCAGCTGACCGGACCATGCCCAGTAGCAGAGATGGCTGCCAGGTGCACCCTAAGGGTCGATGACCGAAGACCCCCTTTGGAGAGCGACCAAAGGAAGTCTAGAATGTTAGCCACTTGGCAGGACAGAGGGTCCAGGCCCTTGCCATTACACCAAATGGATTTTCCACTTGAAGGCATAACACTTACTGGTCAACTCCTTCCTGAATGCTTCCACTACCGTGAGTACATCCTTGGAGACACCCAAAACCTGGAACTCTAGCCGCTCAGATACCAGACTGTCAGGTGCAGGGATTGAAGGTCCGGTTGGAGAACCTTCCCCTGATTGAGACCAAGACCGGGCGTGCTGGAAGCCGCCTTGGGGGCCTGTTGCTGAGGCTGAGGAGATCTGGATACCAGAACTGGTGTGGCCAGTCTGGAGCTACCAGGATCACCTGCGCCTTGTCCCTCCTCACCTTGAGGAGCACCCTGTGGATAAAGGGAAATGGAGGGAGGGCATAGAAGAGTCCTGGGGTCCACGGCTTTGAGAAAGCATCCCCCTGCAGCGAGCCCTGCTGAAGGGGGTGGGCATGAAACAGCCTCAGCTTGGTATTTTCCCTGGAGACAAACAGGTCCTCCATCAGTTTGCCCCAGTGAGAGAACAGGCGTGAGATACTTCTGGATGGAAAGACCACTTGTGGGATGTCTCGCCTATGCCTGAGTGCATCCACCAGTTGATTCAAGGCTCCTGCCACATGGATGGCTAGAAGATCCGCCTCAAGTTGGCTCACAAGTGTCTAGATGCAGAGCGCTTCCCTGCACAGCAGCCGGGAGTGCGTGCCGCCCTGCTTGTCGCGGTAGTACATGGTCATGGTGTTCTCCGTCTGGACTTGAACCAGCTGACCCCAAAAATGAGGAGCGAACGCTAACAGTGCCAGTCTGACCGCTGTGTGCTCCAACAGGTTGATGTGGTAACGGGACTCCTCAGGGGTCCAGAACCCGTGGGCTCTGTTGTCCTCCATATGGGCTCCCCAACCTATCAGAGAGGCATCGATCGTGAGGACGACCATCGGCTCGGGGCGGACAAAACAGGATCCCTTCCTGCAACCGGTCTAGGACGGTCCACCACTGGAGAGCGTTCCACATCTTCTGGGTCACAGTGATCAGCTGGTTGAAATGACCTAGGCGCCGAGTCCACTGGGTGGCCAGCTCCCACTGAAGGGGGTGCATATGCCACCAGGCCCAATGGACCACGGAGGTGCAGGCCGCCATGTAACCCAGAAGGCGCAGAACGTCTTGGCAGGGCACAACTGCACAACCAGAAATGATCAGGCAAAGGAGGAGAGAACTTCCGCCCTGTTTGCCGGGACAGGAGCTCTGGCTCATGAGTCGGCTCTGCCTCGATGGAAACGCATCACCTGAGAGGATGAGTTCCAACTCATCTCACTGATCAAGAGGCCAAGTTTGGAGCAGGTCTGGAGGGCCAGGTCCCTGGACCTTTCCACCTCCTGTTGGGTGGAACTTGCTAAGAGCCAATCGTCAAAGTAGGGGTATATTCTGCCCCCCCCCCCCGGACGCCTGAGGTGGACTGCCACTACTGCAATGCATTTGGTGAAGACCCGTGGGGATGATGACAGGATGAAGGGCATGGCTCGAAAATCGTATAGGGTTCCCACTGCTCTGAAGTGGAGGAACTGCTGGTGGGACGGACTGATTGGGACGTGAGAGAACGCGTCTTGGAGATCCAGTGAGCACAACCACATGTTTTGCTCCAGGGATGGTATGATCTGGGACAGAGTTACCATCCGGAAGGTGCAAGGCCTGAGATACTGATTCAGGGTGTGTAGATCTAGAATAGGGCGCCAGCCCTCCTTCCACTTCAGAACCAGGAAGTACCTGGAAATGAACCCTGGGTCTGGTGGAGGATCTGCCACTCGAGCTACTGCCTCCTTGAGGAGGAGCTGAGCAATGTCGACTCAGAGAGCTGACCGAGTGTGGGCAGAAACTCTCTCCTCCCGTGGGGCGTGGGCTTGGCTTGGAGGGTACTGCTCGAATTCCAGAGGCAGACCCTGGCTGACCGCTTCTAAGACCCACCTGTCCATGGTAACAGCGGACCAGGCGGAAAGGTAATCATGGAACCGGCCCTCCACGGGAGGACCCAGAGCTGGCATGATGGGAAAAGGGGTGGCAACCCCTATCCCATCACTGGACAGGCTTGGAGGAAGAGGGTCCACGGCCTGAACCCCGACCTCCTTTATGGGCCTGTGTAGGTCCGGGCTTGGGTTGGGGGCACCAAGCCTGAGCCTGCTGCTGCTGTTGACCTCCCTGAAAGGAGGGCTGCTGCTGGGCCACAGGGAAATAATGCCGAAAATGCTTCTTCTTCTTCTGCTGCTGCTGCTTCTTGGAACAGAAGAACTTTGAGCAGAAGTGGCGTCCAAGGGGGCATTGGACTGCTCAATGCACTGAAGGTGACTGGCCACACCTGGGCCGAAGAGATTGATGCACAGGAAAGGCACATTAACCAGTTTGTGCTGGGTATCCACTGGGAAGGAGGAGAGCCTCAGCCAAGCCCTGCGGCGGGAGGCAACTGCAGCTGCCAATGAATGGGCATGAGTCCCCAATGTCCAGGGCCATCTGGAGCTGCTGCTTAGCAATGGCACGGCCTTGGTCCCAGACCTGCTTGATCATGGTCTGCAAGTCCACGGAGAGGTGTAGGAGGACTTCATCCAAGGACCCCAAAAGGACATGGGAGAAGTGTGCCATGAAGACGGCCGAGCTTGCCTGATGAAGGCTTAAGGAAGAGGCCGCATAGACCTTCCGGGCAGAGTGATCCAATTTCTTGGACTCCTTCTCCGGAGGTCTGTCAGTAGTAGCAGAACTGCCTGTATGTCTGAAGACAGAGGCAGTCACAAGGCTCTTGGCCGTAGTGTGCTCTGTGAACCCCGCTAGGGACCCCATGGGCACCACATACTTGCGGACCATCGGGGCAGATGGAGCTGGACAGGAGGCAGGGTGCTGCCAAAGTTCGAGGGCTGGGTCAATGATGGCTTCGGCCACAGAAAAGACTTCCGTTGGGGTATCCCCTCTCTTGAGGATATCTGTGAGAGGGTACTTTGCCTTTTTCTGGATAGGTTCCAGGGGCATCCCTATGGACTCAGAGATGAGGCGGAAAATGGCCTGAAAGGACGAAGGGCCTTCCTCCATCGCTAAATCACCAGCTGACTCATCATCCCATGGATGAGAGTGGAGGCCAGTGTCATCCGAATATGAAGTATCCGGATACAGCGGTCGACTGCCCAGATCACCATCGACCCGCCTACGGTGGTCAGGAGTGAGAGTGACCGAAAGATGTCAGGGGAGCCCGGTGTCCAGCTGAGCTTCCTTAGAAGGAGCTCCTCCCATGGGCTGCTTAGGCGGCGGTTCCACCAGAATCGGTGGAGACCGGTTTAGGCCAAACCAGAAGGGGTCTAGCTGGCCCCGCAGGCAGGGGAACAGACTATCAGTTCCTGAGGAGTCAACTTCAGCCTAGGAGGCAAAAGCCAAGTAATGGCCAAGGCAGGAGCCGTGGTTGGCTTATGCCTGGACAAAATCAGTTGCTGCCACATGAGGTCCCCACAGCATTGATGGAGTTTCTGCGGAAGCCTCTCCTCATCCTAGGAGGACGAGGACGACCGGTGGCATCACCTCTTTTTGGCGCGCTTGTGCACCTTCCTCGGCCTTTCGGTCGAGGAGGTCCAAGACCTCGATCGAGACTGGGTAGGCCGACTCGGTCGCTCGGGAGACGCTGGTAAAACCGGAGGCTTCTGGGGGTCATGGACCACTTCCTTGGCAGGTTTCCCAGCGGGCTGGGTCTCCTCGTAGGGGAAGGAAAGGACCAGAGTCCGATTGAGGGAGTCATCGACCGGAGTAGGCAACATTGGATCGATCAGGTCGAGAATAAACTCAACTTCATCGATCAAAACTTCAGTCAACTGGCCCGAAGGCAGAGCTGAGAAGCCAGCGGTTGAAGAGGCAATCTTGGCCAAGGTTGAAATGGCCAGCTCCTGGGACCGAGATCTCTCCTGATCCCAAGAGCATCTCCGTCGAGACGAAGATGGTCCCGGATCCCTCTCCCGCCTACGGGACCAAGAGGAGCACATGCCCACAGGACTTTCACCCTTAGTCAAGAGAGAGTGGCACAACTCTCAGAAGGGACCCAAGAAAGTGGAGCCCAAGTTGAGTGGAACGAAGAAGCCCAGAGAGGAAGATTCCGCAGAGCAAGCCACTTCCTCCTCGAAGGCCTGAATGCACTCCAACTGCTCGGCGGATCCCACAGCCGTGGAAACCGCCCACCAGGCCTCCTTGGATTTCACTGGCGGGTTCCATTTTTCAGGCCTGTCCAATTTAAGGCGTGCGAGATGGCTGTTGAGGACGTAGGCTGAAAAGCGAGGCAGAACTCGCAGGTCGTGGTGTCATGGCCGACACCAAGACAGTAGGCGCACGCGGTATGCAGATTCGTACATATCATCTTCTGGCTGCATGGGCATCGGCTAAATCCAGGGGAAGACTTGTCTTCCATAATCAAGAAGCAACAGTCGCAATCGCTAACGCGAGTAAGTCGAATTTTTGGAATAACCAAAGGTTGAGAAGCCAAGGCCTACAGAATGTGAGAGCATGAAGGAGGCAAAACCTGAATCTTCCAGCGGAATGGAAGATCTGGCATCATGAGGCAGAGCCAAGGGTTATACTACCCGTGTGGGTGGGAGGAGACAGCTTAAAGACCTTCTGGCAGATTTAAAGGGAAAGGGACAGTGCCAAGAAGTATAGATGAACAACATATCCACATCCCTAGAACAAGAACTTCACCATGCCATTATCAGACCAAACGACCTGATCAGTCTTAGGGTTTGTTACCGCAAGCCCCAATGAGAACACCAGGTTGAGCATGTGGTCGTGGTGATGGGTCGCATAAGTAACTACTTGTGTCAGGCCCACTGCTGACATCAACTGGAAGAGGTCATAACCAAATTGTAAGGATTCGTCATAGACTCAGGCACTGAAGTCCCACAGAATCGAACATCTGAGGGACTCCAACACCACATGGACGACGAAGTCCACGGCCTCCTGCAGGAACTCTCCTCCTGACCCCGGAGGGCGGTAAATGAGGAGAATCCTGCAGCCTGCACCTGAACCCCCTTGCACTGCCACACACTTTAAAGACCTGGCAGATCCATTGGGTGCATGGTGAAGCCCAAGCTGGAACAAAAACAGATGGTCAAACCCCACCCCTGCGTTCCCTCCTCAGGCAGTGCACTACAGAGTACACAGAGGGGATGCAGAGGAGGCAGGGAAAGCAGTTAAGAGCACAAAGGTGCAAATGGAGGAGTAAATAGCCCAGGCTGTGAAGAAAGGGGAAAAAACATTTTTCAGATACATAAGTGAAAGAAGAAAGACCAGGGGAGGGATTGTAAGGCTCAGGAGGGAAGGTGTGTGCATGTGTGAAGGGGAATAAGGAAAAAGTAGACGTTCTGAACAAATATTTTTGTTCAGTACTCACAGAGAAGGTGGGGGATCACAGTTCAGTGACAGAAGCATCGAAGGAAGATGGACACCAGTCCATTTACAGAGAAGAGAGTCCTGAAGGAACTCACAAATCTGATAGTAGACAAGGCAATGAGGCCAGATGGGGTACATCCAAGGATACTGAAGGAGCTTAGAGAGGTGTTGGCTGTACCACTGACAGTCCTGTTCAACTACTCAGTGGAGACGGGAGTAGTTCCAGAGGACTGGAGGAGGGCAGATGTAGTCCCACTTCACAAAAGTGGTAGCAGGGAGGAGGCTGGCAACTATTTGCCAGTTAGCCAGATTTCGGTGGTGGGGAAAATTAATGGAATCCCTAATGAAGGAAAGGACTGTGGAATATCTAGAATCCAGAAACTTATAGGATCTGAGGCAGCATGGATTCAATGGGGGGAGGTCATGTCAAACAAATCTGATAGATTTCTTTGACTGGGTGATGAGGGACTTAGATCGGGGGGAGCGGTGCACATAGTCCATCTAGATTTCAGTAAGGCCTTCAACACTGTTCCATACAGGGGACATGTAAACAAGCTAGTCAGCTGGGAGTGAGTCCTAAGGTGATTAACTGGGTAAGAAATTGGTTGTGGGATAGGCGACAGAGGGTGGTGGTGGTAAACAGAGTTCACGCTGAGGAAGGGAGGGTGACCAGCAGGGTGCCGCAAGGATCAGTACTGTGACCAGTCCTCTTTAATGTCTTTATTAGTGACATTGCAGCGGGGTCAGAAGGGAAGGTATGCCTTTTTGCAAATAACACAAAGATCTGTTTTTATTTGTATCTTAAGTAAGAAATGGTGTTATTAATGCTAGTGAGGGTTTGTAAGTGATTTTTTTTTTTTTTTAGTTAGGACACGTTTATTTATGTGTTTTCGGACCACTGGAAAATCGAAACACCAAAGGCCAAACTACTAGTGAATTTAGTGAACTTGGATCGTATTTTGGACTGCACTTGACAAAACTGACAATTTTCTTTATATTTGCTCATTCAGTTGTGCTACTAACAAGCGCACTGAGAAACAGAGTTTGACTACCTGCCTATTTTCTGCCAGCTATTTGTCCATCTTCTACTGACGGCAAATTCTGCTTCAGTGAAGGAGATCCTGGACTGTTCTCTGTGGCTCTTTCTCGCGGAGAGGGAGATCCTGGACTGCATTTGGTGGCCCGTTTTGGTGAGAGAAAATTTGGACTGCCTTTTTTTTGTTACTGGAAATCCAGACCTGGTTGGAGCGTTGTGAACTGTGGATTGGGGGAAGAGGTCCTTCTGGGTCAGGTTGCGACTCTGGTGGGGTCTGTGGGTCGGCTGCCGGAGGGCGGTTAGTAACGCTGGGACCATGGGTCGGCTTAAGGAGGGTGACTGGCGGTGCAGTCAGAACTGGAATATCGTGCTGAGTCTTGGAGGGCCCCCCTCAAAGAAGAGCTTGTATCAACAGGTTTTGAGGAGCGACTGGAGTTCTGAGGACAGTTCTACGGGCCAGGTCGCCACTCAGGTTGGTTCAGGGGTTAGCTACCAGAAGGTAGTCACTGCTGTAGTCGGATTGAGGAATGTTCTAGGCCTGGGGAGGACTGCATCCCGGGAAGGTCGTTTGGTGTTTCCTTTATCTTTGAGATAATCGTTTCTGCCCGTTGATACTGTGGAGGAGGATAAGGAGCAGACTGAAGCAGTCAGTACTTCAACAGGGAAGAAAGGACTGATGCGGGTTATGGGCAGGTTGGTCTTCAATATATTTTTTCTAAGAGCAACCGTCTGACAGTGAGAGTGCCCAAAATATTTTGCTTACTTGTTAAAACTGGATAACGCGAAGTTCAGGTCAGTGAGAGTATCCTGACTTGTGCTTTACTTGGACCTCTGGCAATAGAAGTGAGCGCTCCCATGGCCTTTTAATTAAAACTGCCTCGAGATTTGTGAGAGTCCCTTTTAAGTGACTGGACAACAGAACTATCTAAGACAATTGAAGATTATCTTAACCCTCGAAGGACATTTTAAATTATTAATCCTTAGTGTGTACTTTGTCTGTTGGGTAAGGGGGGCTATTATTTGATACTGTTGGAGGTTATTTACATTATATCATTGTGTGTCGGAAAGAGGAGAGGGATTGTGGGATATTGCTGTAAGTGGTTAGTTTATTTTGGAGGGGGAAGACTATTTTGATATTATTGTGAGTTATTGTGTTGTGTGTTTTGTTTGGGTGTGTGTTTGTGAATTATTGTGGGGTGTGTGTGTGGATGAGTGGTTGTGCATTATTAATTGTTGTTAGCCCAGTAGCTTAGTTGTGTTGTGCTGGCAGAGGACATCAGTGATCAGGCACTACTCTCCCACCAGGCTCAGGGGGCTCCATCCTTCTGACTGTCCCCCTTTGTCAGTTGAAGTGTATAGGCTTTGACAGGCACTTGAGATAGTCAGAAGGGGGAGAAGAAAAAATTACTCACCTTAGTAATGTTGTTTCTTCTAATGGAGTCTTGCTGTATTCTGACATATTGCAGTGATGTCCAACCTTTGAACTGCCCCGGAGATGAAAGAGTTAACTTTCCATGCCAGGCAGGGAACGCTGAGCTCGAGGTCGGTTGAGACTCTGTCTGTTGCTGTTTGAACTCAAACCGTCAGATCTTTACGAGCTATACTCACTGGGTGTACTGTGTGGAAACTGTAAACTTACACTAGCCAACTGGCTACTAAATATAATAAAAAGATTTTTTGGTCCCAAACAAAGACTCAAGTCAGGAAACCCAAAAATAAAACAAAACACAACACCCACACACCCAAACTAAAGGGGTGAGAAAAGAAGGGTGGGGGCACCTCCCGAAAGGCCAATATTGCTACTGCCCACCCACATCCCAAAACCAAGGTTCTGAGAGGGAGGTCGGGAGGTCAGAATACAGCAAGACTCCATTAGAAGAAACAACATTACTAAGATGAGTAATTTTTCTTAAAACAACATGAAGTCTTGCTGTATTCTGACATATTGTAGACTACTAAGCAGTACCTCCATGGAGGAGGGACAGAACCTACTTAGGAAATAGGCTCAGTTAATTGCTGTGTTAAACCGAGCATCACTCCTAGCCTGGATATCCAGAGAGTAATGCTTGGCAAAAGTGTGTATCTTTTCCAGGTGGCTGCTTGACAAATCTCTAAGATAGAATATCCCTGGCAGCAGCTGTACCTCTGGTAGAGTGAGCCCTCAGGCCTGAGGGTGGGATCCTACCTAGTTTTTGTAGCAAAATTGAATGCAAGAGACAATCCACCTGGCAATAGATTCTTAGTGGTAGGTTTTCTTTACCAACCTCACCATAAGTGAGGAACAGTTGGAGGAGTCAAACCTGTGACCCTTGGTGCGCTTCTATGTAGTAATTCAAGGGCCCTTTTCACATCCAAACTGTGCAGCCTCCTCTCCCCAGAGGAGGAGTGGTCAGTAGAAATAGGAAGAGACATAGACTGGTTAAGGTGGAAATCTGAAACCACGTTAGGCAAAACTTCCTATTAGTCCTGAGGACCACTTTATCTCTATGGAAAGAGATAAAATCAGGCTCCACTGACAGGGCCTGTAACTCACTTATTGCCTGGCAGAAGTGATGGCCACCAAGAAAACAGTTTTCCAAGTCAAGTGCTTAAGCTCTGCTGAGGACAAAGACTCAAAAGGGGGTTGCATAAGCTGAGCAATGCAAACATTAAGGTCCCAAGCAGGGGGAGGGTCCCTGAAGAGAGGATTGGTATGAAGCAATCCCTTGAAAAATTTAGAAAATACAGGATGAGCTGAAAGGGAAGAGTGCTTGCCTGCTGAAAGGAAGGCAGAGACAGCTGCCAGATGCACTCTTAGTGTAGCTGGTTTGAGCCCCAAGCTATTAAGATGAACCATATAGTCAAGGACTGTGGGCAGGCCAGCAGACTCTGGAGAAATATGCTTCCCAGAGCACCACATAGAAAATCTTTTCCACTTGGAGTTGTGAGTGTTTCTGGTGGAAGGCTTCCGAGAAGCCTTTAAGATATCCAGAACACCTTGAGAGAGGTGCAAATCAGCAAACTCTAACTCTTCAAGAGCCAGGCCTTGAGATTGAGAGATTTGAGATTCGGATACCAAACCCTCCCCTGAGCACATGTTAACAGGTTGTAATTCCTGGGACGAGACAGGGGAAGGTGGACTGCTAAGGACAACAAGAGAGGGTACCAGGGCTGTCTAGCCCAGTCTGGAGCAATCAGAATCACCTTGCAGGGTTGAGACCTGATTTTGACTAGCACCTTGAACAGGAGAGGGAAGGGGGGAAAAGCATACAGGAACTTCCCTTCCCAATTGAGAACTAGGGCATCCAGGGGGACTGAGCCCAACACTGGGGGCCTGCAGCAAAAGAGAGGAAGTTGGTGATTGTCTGGGGCTGCAAAAAGATCCATCTGTGGGGTGCCCCATCTGGAGAAGATCACCTTCAAAACCAGGGGATTCGTGATGGCCCTGAGATATCCTGTTAAGAGCATCTGCCAGGACATTGTCCTTGACTGGGAGGTGTACTGCTGTAAGAGAGGTGTTCAGGCAATAGGCCCGAGACCATAACTTCATTGCCTCTGTGCACAAGGCCGTAGACCGAGTGCCCCCTTGCTTGCTGATATACCACATTGTGGTGGTATTGTCTGTCCTGATCTGAACTACTTTGTTCTGAACAGACTTGGAAAAAGCTTGAAGTGCTAGAAACACTGCTCTGAGTTCTAACAGATTGATGTGAAGCAGAGATTCCTGAGGAGACCACAACCCTTGGGTAGTCAGGTCCCCCAAGTGCGCTCCCCACCCCAAGAGGGAGGCATCTGTAGTAAGGATTAGAGAATGAGACTGAGTGACAAAAGGAACTCCCTGTCTTAGATTGTCCTGATCCTGCCACCACTGTAATGCCTGGATCAGGGTTTGAGTCACTGGGATTAGTTTGGTCAGAGGATCCTTTTTCTGAGACCAGAGGCTCTCAAGTGGAACTGAATGTCCCTCATTTGAAATCTTGCTCCCTGAACCACTGCTGTAGAGGCAGCCATGTGTCCCAGGAGCTGCAGAAAATGCCTTGCTGGTCGAGATACCTGGAGGGTGAATGAAGAGGCCAGTGAGATAAGGGTCCTTGCCCTGTCCAGGGGAAGGAAGGCTCTTGCCTTTACTGTATCCAGCTCTGCCCCTATGAAGGTGAGGAGCTGCACAGGCTCTAGAACTGACTTTGAAAGATTCAGAAGGAAACCTAGAGAAGAGAGCAGTTGCTGAGTTATCTGTAGGTGTAACCTGACTTGGTCTGGAGACTGGCCTACTATGAGCCAGTCGTCCAGGTATGGAAAGATGGAGATCCTTTTTCTCCTTAGGAAGGCAACTACTACTGCCAGGCATTTTGTGAACACCCTTGCAGCAGAAGTTAGGCCGAAGGGCACTGCTCTGAATTGGTAATGGCCTGAGGGCAGCTCGAACCTGAGGTACTTACGGTGGGAGCTCCTGATGAGAATATGGAAATAGGCATCCTTGAGGTCCAGGGAAAGTAGCCAGTCCCCTGGCCTTAGAGAGGGTAGAATTATTCCCAGAGTCACCATTTTGAACTTTGGCTTTAAAAGGTGCTTGTTTAAATACCTGAGATCCAGGATGGGCCGCCATTCTCCAGTCTTTTTGAGGGTTAGGAAGTACCTGGAGTACAATCCTTTTCCTTTGTGTAGGGATGGAACCCTCTCTATGGCTCTCAGAGCCAAGAGGGAAGAGACCTCTGCCTCTAAGGCAAGTGCCTCTGAAGGATTTACAGGTGGAAAGGATCTGGTTCTCATCTTTGGAAATTTTTTGAAGCTGAGAACCAGTCCCTGGCTTACTACTTCCAGGACCCATTTGTCTGATGTTAAAGACATCCAGTCCTGGACAAAATAAGCCAACCTGCCCCCTACAGGTGGTGGAGAATCGGCCCTGGCAAACCCATCAGGGTGCCTGTTTGGCAGGGCTTTAGGCTGAGGGGTGGAAGCAGGCCTGCTTGTACCAGTCTGCCTCTCCTCTGAAGAACCCCTTTGAGCATAAGCAGAAGAGGAGGCCTGGGCTTGGTAGAAAGGCCTATGAAAAGGCCTGCCCTGAATACTGCCTCTGGGGAGTGGCTTGCCTTCCTTGGCCTGAGCACTCCTACAGGTGGTCCTGTATTCATCCATTTTTTCATGTAGTTCTCTGTTTGCTCCCCAAACAGAGAATTACCCACAACAGGAAAATCCATGGCCTCAGTCTGGGTATCCTGAGACAGGCTAGTACATCTGAGCCAAGCCATCCTACGAAGGGCCACAGATGTAGCCATGACTCTAGATGAAACATCACTGGAGTCCACTGCAGCATGGAATTGCACCTTGGATGCCTCAATACCATCCGCAGCCACCTGCTCCAGCTCCTTGGCAAGCTGGCCAGGGACCTGTTTAGCTAAAGCCATTACAGTGTCCCATCTAGATTTCTGATATCTAGCTGTATAGGCCATATAATTAGCCTGCCTGAGTCCCAAGGATGCTGCCATGTACTGTTTCTTTGCCATGGCATCAATCCTCCTGGAGTCCTTATCTGGGGGTGTGAAGCCAAGGGTATATTTGCCTTATCACAGGCAGCAGCCTGCACTACCCCAACATGGCTGCATTGCTGGGTAAGGAACTCCATATCTGAGCCTGAGAGAGTATACCTCTTGTCCATTCTCTTGTCCACAGGAGGTATAGAATTAGGAGTCTTTAAAATTTTTATTGTCTGTTTCCCAAAGGACTTATGAAGGGGAATAGACAGCCTCCTGGACTCTGGGATATCCATCATTTCAACATAATAAGGCTCCTCCTGGTCATCCAGTTTCAGCCACTTTTTTGTAGAAGTTAAAATGGGAAGGGGACTCAGAAAGCCTAGGAGGAGAAACCCCTGAAGATCTGTCTCGGGAGATGTCCGGGTCAATAGGCACATCCAGACTTTCGTAATCACCATCACTATCCTCATACTCTCCTTCCTCCTCCTCCGGTTCATAAAAATCTTCTAAATTATAATCTGGAACCGGGGGAACAGACTGAACCGAGCCCCTTCCTGATGGTGCCGGTTCGGTCGGAACCGGGGTTAGTGACTGAACAATCCTTATCGCTTTGGCTATTTCATCAGCGGTCGGAGAAAGAATTTGTGGATCCGCACCGGCTGATTTATCCCTTTTTTTTTTTAACCGTAACAGACTCCTCGGAGTCGGTTCTCCTTTACCGAAGAAGTTTCGCCCTGGTCAGAGGGCACTCCTTCTGGTTCGGCTGGAACCGAACCGGGCTGGCCATCCGGGTCAGCGGACTTCTTGGCCTCCCTTTCCCTGAGCCTACCAACTCTCTTTTCCAGGGTAGCTGCAGGAAAATTCCTGTAAATCTGGCAGTCTGAATCGAGGTGGTCAAACCCCAGACAATAAACACAGGTGGTGTGGGGATCAGCCTTAGCAAAGGCTTCCCCACACACACTACAGTGTTGAAACCCAGTGGGCCCGGTTTTTCTTTTGGGTTTCTCAGACATGGCCAGTCCTAACAAAATGTACTCTTTTTTCGGCAATCCGCCAGGCAAGACACCCTTATCGGTTCCTGACCGTGTTACGGGTCATGGAAAAAACTGTAATGAAAATCCGTTTTTTTTTTTTTTAGAGACGATAAGGACCGGTTACCACACTCTAAAAGTAGAATAAACTTTTCTTGAACAATCTGATCGGTTCAAACCGAACCGATCCCACGTTTACAAGTTCCACACAGAAGAACAAGAAAATAAACCTATCTAGTACTCACGATATCACAGACAGAGACTGAACCGACAGGTTAACGGATTAAATTTGGTCGAAAACCGAGAAAAACGGCAATTTAACCAACAAACTTGAACCGAGCAAAGGAGAAATCTCCGGAGTGACTGTTCAGTGAGGCGGAGTAAAGAATCTGACAGTTTGAGTTCAAACAGCAACAGACAGTCTCTCAACTGAGCTCGAGCTCAGCGTTCCATGCCTAGCATGGAAAGTTAACTCTTTCATCTCCGGGGCAGTTCAAAGGTTGGACATCACTGCAATATGTTAGAATACAGCAAGACTTCATGTTGTTTTTAAACAGGGGTCGACTGGGCCTGGTGGGGTAGTGGAGTGGGGTGGGTGGACTGGGGTGGTAGGGACGAGAAGACACCCTGGGGCAAAATGGGTCCAGGAGAGGGGACCTCCTTGCCTGGTTCCCATACCCAAGGGCTCCACAT
This sequence comes from Neoceratodus forsteri, assembly GCA_016271365.2. NCBI lineage: Eukaryota > Metazoa > Chordata > Ceratodontiformes > Ceratodontidae > Neoceratodus > Neoceratodus forsteri. The sequence goes on from CM057455.1 coordinate 1,089,474,746, forward strand.
TAAGTGGGCAAGGCCCTCGGGCACCTCGTCTACCTATCCTTCTCAAGCGGTGTTGTGCAATGCTAGATCTATAAAAAACAAAGCAGTTATTGTCGCTGATCTTATTGGTACAACTGATCTGGCTTGCTTCACTGAGACCTGGTTGGATGAGAATGCTGGCCCAGTACTGAAAATCAGCAATTGTAGCCGAGTACTCTATGATGCACCACCCAAGAAGGGATCGTAGGGGCAGGGGAGTTGCTGTTTATTTTAAATTGGACCTGAGCCTTGTAGCCACCCAGGTGGGAGAGACCAGATCCTTTGAATGTACTGTAGTTGCAGGTGTAGGTTGCAGGATCCTTTTCATCTACTGTCCACCAGGTGATGGGAATGAATTCCAGCAGGAGGTTGCGGACTTCATCGTCGACCAGGTGATGGAATCCCCCAGATGGGTACTTCTGAGGGGATTTCAATGCCTGGGTCAATAATGAACTCTTGCAATTTGGACAAGACTTCCTCCAATTAATGAGTTTGTTGGGCCTTACACAGGTGGTTCCCTCTGCAACTCATATTCACGGTCATTCCTTGGACCTGGTCTTCCTACTAGGGATGGAGATTGTTGACTTGGTGGTGGAACCAGTCAGTTGGTCAGACCATTATATTATAAGGTTTAGGTTTGAGGCCCCCCCCCCCCCCAAATAGACTTGCTCCTACGGAGATGGTCCGGTACCGCCCTTTAAGGGGTTTGACTCCAGATGGTCTTATGGACATACTGTACCTATCAGGTTTGATGAGTGTATTTGAGGAGCCAGGGGAACTGGTACTGGCTTATTAAATAGGGCAGTGGCTGGGGCCCCCGACTCATTAGCTCCTGTCGGTGTTCGCCCCTTTCCCTTTGCCAGAAGTCCCCATGGTTTGATGGGACTTTGAAGGAGATGAGGTGAGGGGGTTGAAGGTTGGAGCGGCGTTGGTGGAAATCTGGTCTGGAGGATAACAAACTTAGATTGATGGTCCATTATAAAGACTATCAATCGTCAATCTCCTGTAAGAAGGTAGAGTTCCTGTCCAAGGAGATTGCCGCGGCAAAGAATTGACCAGCTCAGCTCTTCTGGACTGTTGACAGGTTGTGCAATCTAACCTGCCTTCAGTCACAGGGAGCTTTTTTCTTTTCTTTTTTTTTTTTTTCTACTTATTTTTTATCCACTCCTGCTGTCCCTTCCAATCACCACTCCTTCCGTCCTGCAAGGAGTGACGACCCTCCAACCTCTGCCGACCAGCTTGATCTGCCCCTAGAGTGCCACACCGCCATTGGGGGCCCTTTGATGGCCCGGATTACCCCCCCGGGTGGGGCGGGGAGAGGATCCCCTCCCCCCTTTCCCCCTGCGGCAGCTGCACATTGGGGTCTGCCCCGGTCGAAGGTGGTAAGGCTGGCTCCAGAGGACTTCATCCAGATGACCAGAGGGCATTTTTCCTCCGAGTAGTTCCCCCCCAACCCCGCCCTCTGAGACGCCAGCGCAGAGAGTCTGCATGCTGATGCACTCTCCTCTCAAGCGCCTAACAACATCCCCCCTCCCTGGCTCCGGTAGACGGAGCGCTGAGCCTTCGAGAGTCGGTGCATCCACCGACCCCCTCAGGACATCAGGCACTCCAACGCGCCCCTGGCATCCCACCCTGAGGGAGGAGAGCATTGTTGGGACGCTCCATCCTCCCTCCCCCAGCCGACCCCCAACAACCCGGGTCCATTCCCGAACTCGGGTCGCCGGCGTAGCGCGAGGTGTGGCGTCCAGCGCCTCAACCCTCAGCGTCACCGGGCCGGCTACAGGGAGCTTTTTCACAGGTCAGATGTCATGAGTTTGCTCGGTTCTTTGCCAATAAGATTGCCACCATCAGGTCGGAGGTCCGATCAACACCCTCAAATGGGCCTTGCAGTGATGAGCAAGAGGTTGCAAGCACTCGGCCTGTCTGGTCTGACTTCAGCCAGCTGGCGATTGTGGACATTGTGTAGATCATCCAGGGACTGTGCCTGACCTATTGTAGTTTGGACCCTGGCCCAATACGCCTCCTAGTGGGATGTGTTGAAGTCATCCGCCCAGTCCTTCCTAGGATAGTCTGATTATCACTGGAGATTGGAGACAGGGGTGTTTCTGGACCCCCTGAAGGAGGCGGTAGTAGTACCACTCCTGAAGAAATCTTCTCTAGACCCAGACCGCCTAGCAAACTACAGACCTTTCTCTAACCTGCCTTTTGTGGGCAAGATTACTGAGAAGGTGGTGGCGGCACAACTGGATGATCATTTGACAACCCACAACGTCTATGATCCTCTCCAGTCCAGTTTCAGGAAGAGGAATGGTACTGAAACTGCCCTTGTTTGGGTACTGAATGATCTCCTGATAGTGAGGGAACCAAGGAGTCGTTCCATCTTAGTCATCCTCAATCTCTCTGCAGCATTTGACACTGTGCACCATGGAGTTTTGCTGGAGTGCCTGCAGATCTTCTGCGGACTGTCTGGTATAGTCCTCAGTTGATTTTGATCGTTCCTTACTGGCAGGATGCAGAGAGTAGTGTCAGAGATTTATTCTTCAGCTCTTCTCCCCTTGTCATGTGGGGTTCCGTAGGGCTCCATCTTATCCCCCATGTTGTTCACAGTATATGACTGGTTTATCAAGATCTTGCCATTTCACTCCTGCGCTCTGTGGTCTGCACCAGCTGCCGGTACACTGGCGGATCACCTTCAAGATCGGGCTGTTGACCTACAAGGCCCTTCACAAACAGTGACCTAGCTTCTTGCAAGATCTTCTGTGCCCCTACTGCCCCCTCTGCTCAGCCGATGAGGGATTGCTATCGTTTCCCAGGATCCAGTTAAAGACTTCTGGGGCGTGCACTTTTTCTTTTGCAGCCCCAACCCTGTGGAACGCTCTACCTCGTCGGATTAGAGAGTGCCTGACTGCTGACAGTTTTAAGACTGAACAAAAACATACCTGTTTAGCCAGGCATTTGCTGATGAGAGCTAAGCTCAGCTGTACCATCTTCTGGTTTTATACTTATTAAGATTATGCTTCGATTGTGTTAACTACTGATGTCTGTATTAATTTTAACTTGTTTTAGGATGTAAAGCGCTTCAGTCTAATGGAACTGTGCTGACAAATAACATTTTGATTGATTCTGATTGCTCTAAAACAGGGTAGACACTTCATGGGGGTGGAAAAATGAAGAGGAATCTAGGAAAGCTGTGAGGAGTGCTCAAAATGCATGGCAACTAAATTTCAATGCAAAGAAATGCAAAATCATGCACTTGGGCCACAGGAACCCTGGGGCAGAGTACAAGATGGGGGGAGTGGTACTTGCGACCACCAAACAGGAAAGAGACCTGGGGAAGTCATATCTGATGACCTAAAGGTGGACAAACAGTGTGATAAGCCACTGGGGAGAGGCAGTGGAATGCCGGGCTACACAGGGAGGGGGTATCACCAGCAGAAACAAGGAGGTTTTTTTCAAAATACATATTTTTTTTATTTATTTATTTATTTTTTTAAACAGAATAAAACATTTTTATTCTTATTGATATAGCTGCACATAATGCATATTATCGTGCAGGGCTTTATGATTCATTCAGCATCTCACTGACATATGGTCTAAGTACTTTCCTATAATATAAGCAATCAATTGTCTTGTACTGTTGTCTTTCAGAAATTCAATATATTTAACAGTTCTAAACATTGCCCAAAGGGGGAATACTGTGGAAGGCTCCCCATGGAACTAGATACACCACTGATATCCCATCAGTTACACCAAGTGCATACATTATGTACTTAAATATTTTTCATCACAGTGTTAAACTTAATATTCTCTAATTACTTTATTCTTAGCATGGTTATATTCTCTCATATATCATCTTGTTTCAGTACATAATTCTCGTACCTTTTTTTTTTTTTTTTAAATCTAGTAAGCATTCCTTTTGGAGTTTGTAACTTGTTCAAACTGCAGGACCCATGGTTCATTCTAATAGTTTCACTGAAAAGGGTTTACAAAAATATATATTTTGAAAAACCCCTTTTCTTGACCGTTTTTAATTTAGATCCTCCCCTGAAGAAGCCTGGTGTACAGGTGAACAGTTGGGAATAAGGATCTTAGGAATATTTGAAAAAATATTTATGAAAATAAAAGGAATTTTTGAAAAACTACTTTAGTGGCTGGAACTTTGACCTTTCTGTATTGACATTTTCACCACCCCCACCCTCGAATTACACTACTACTCATATTGGAAGGGAACCCACTTATCCAGCAAACTGACTCTGCGTGTAAGAGCCTAGTGATTGGCCCTTTTGAGTGGATGGACTTCCATACCTACAACCCTTTGACCTTTTTTTTTTTTTACTTTATCTTTTTATTGAAATTTGAGTATACAAGAAAGCAGACATCTTATACAACAGAAGAATATCCTCCATATAAGGTACAAAATATCACTTAAACACAGTATTTAGGGTAAACATATTGTGGAAGCCTTATATACACATATTGATAATAAAACACAAACCTAGACAGGTTATAAGTGGAGAGCAGAAGGGTTACAATCAGTAGGGTATTACAGAATCAGAAATGGCAACCATGTACAAAATAAATGCTACGGCAGGCTATGGCTAGGCATTCAGTAAATTGCAAAAAGTGATAAATGTGGTAATATGAACAATGTTCAGTAATGGGGAGGTGAAGATAAGAGAAGTGTGTGCAAAGAAAGAAGAGAGAGAAAAAAGCAAGGAAGAAGGTAAGGAGAGAGGGAGAAAATAGAGAAGGAGGAAAAAAAGAGAAGATATCTGTTCACAAAAGTTTCGAGAAAACCTAATCTGAGAGCAAAATAAGAAAGAGGGCTAAATAACCCTGAGAATTAGGGTCTAGAAGAACTAGGTTCAATGTACTTGAAGTAATCCTGCCAACATTTGTCAAATACAGTGAGTCGGTTATGAGTAACATGAGATAATCAGTCTAGGGAGGCATACTGAGAGAGCCGATGTAGAACATCTGAAAGAGAAGGCACCAGAGTTGATTTCCATTTCATAAGAATCAGACATTTGACCAGAAGAGAAAGTATGTTTAGCCATCTAAAATGTGCATGCGAGAGGAGAGAGCTATTGGGGATAAGGATGCCTAGAAGGAATAGCTTGGGGTCAAAAGGTAGTTTTTGTCCTGTTACTCTGGAGGCAAGTAAATGGATTTTATGCCAGAGCTTATTAATGGGAGCACAGGACCACAAGATATGAAGTAGATCCCCGTAGGCCAAATTACAGCGCCAGCAGTTATTATTATTTAACAAGCCCATTCGTTGAAGCACAGAGGGGATTCTATACCAAACATGCATGATTTTAGTTTATATTAAAGAACTACAGGCATCTTTAAAGGTATTATGTGCAAGACGCCAACAATTACTCCACTGTGTGTCTGAAATATTTTAGTTAAGAAGAGTACTCCATTTATTTTTGGCCTGTATAGACTGATCAGGTAGATTATCAATAATGTCTTTGTAAATGGAGCTATTCAATATTACTGATAAATTAGTCCAGTGCGAGATGTATGGGTTTAGAAGAGTATGCTTATACACTAAACTAGAGAGAGAGAGAGAGAGACTTATAAGCTGCCCAAATTTGTAAAAACTTCCAGAAGTCCTGTTTAGGAAGTTTCCATGTGGCCTGTAAGTCCGAAAACGATCTAAAAGTGAGTGAATTCTGGTACAAGATATCGCCGAGAAAGAAAATGCCTTTGTTCCGCCACATACAACAGAAAATTGGGTGATCTTCTAGAGTGAGCAGTGGATTGCCCCATAAGGGGGCATAAAACCAAGGTGTTGGATTGGATTTCAGGAATTTGTGGGTTAGTTTCCAAAAAAGAACAGAGGATGATATAGTTGAGTGAGATTTTAGTTTAGAGGAAATGGGATTAAAGATGAAGGAAGCAGTAACTCCTCCCGGGCACAATGCAGATTCCATTGCAACCCATAGTAGTGAGTCAGGGGAGAGTTTCTGAAATCATTTAATGATTTGGGCCATGCAAAAAGCCCAGAGGCAGCCTTTGAACCATGGGAGTCCGAATCCCCATTTTTCCCCAATGTGAACGAAGTTTGTTGCAGTTAAATCTCAGTGGTTTCCCATCCCAGATAAAGTTGCCTATTAATTTATCAGTTTTAGCAAAAAAGGAGGATGGTGAGACTAAAGGAATACTGACAAAGAGGTAAAGAATCTTGGGAGATATGGACATCTTTATGGCTGCAATTTTCCTCATGAAGGAGAGATTAAGAAGCTTCCATCTCTCCAGAATTGTTTTGATGTTATCTAATAAAGGGTTAAAGTTAATGTTCCATACCTTTCCTAAGTTACTAGTAATTTTGATTCCTAGATATCTTATACCATGTGGTGACCAATGGAATCCAAGAGGTATGTTCATAAAGGCTTTACAGTGGTCGTTAAGGGGCAGAGTTTGTGATTTACCATAATTCAAAGCAAGGCCAGAAATGTTGGTAAAATTATTAAGCAAATCAACCAACAGGGGCCCAGCCTCATTCATGTTTTTGAGTAAGATTAAGAGGTCATCCGCAGAGAGAGAGAGAGACATATCTTGAATTGCCCACAGGTATGCCCATAATTCCAGAAGATTGATGTAAACAAGCAGTCAGGGGCTCCATAGCTAAAATAAACAGGGAAGGTGATAGGGGACAGCCTTGTCTAGTTCCCCTTGCTAGATGAAAGTAAGAGGAAAGGGTGGAATTAGTAAGACTTTAGCAACAGGGGAATTATATAATAGATTGATCCAGGACCGAAATGAGATAAAACTTGATGAAGGTAGTATCAGTTTAAGGAATTGAAGGCCTTTTCAAAATCAATAGCTATGGCTGCAGCTGGTGTCTTGGAAGGATTTGGCTTTGTGAATTAGATAAAATAAGGAACATAGGTGATAAGAACCGGATCTAAGTTTAATAAAACCGGCTTGTGAACAGTGAGTTAGCTTGGGATTCAAGTCAAGAAGTTAGTAGTTTAGCAAATGTCTTCCCATCCATATTTAATAAAGACATGGGCCATAACTTGCAGGGTAAGTGGGGTCTTTTTCTTTCTTAGGGATTAGGGTTATGATTGCTTCAGTACAAAATGGGGGGAAATTTGCCAGTATTGGAAGCTTCCTGATAAACATTAAGAAGAAGGGGACATAAAGTGTCGGAAAACATTTTATACAAATCAACAGGGAATTTGTCACCTCTGAGGGATTTGCGGGATTTCAAGGAAGACCAAGCTTTCTGGATTTCCTTAAGTGAGAAGGGTTCAGCTAAAGAATTTGTTTCAAGAGTAGAAAGATGAGGAAGATGCAACGATTTAAGGAACTGTTGATAAAAGGTTTTCATGATACGGTTTATAGAGGGGTTGTCGGAGTGAATTGTACCCTGTTCATCTTTTAGGCTTAGATATGTTGTTCCATTTGTTGTGCTTTGAGCTGGTAAGAGAGGAGTTTCCCATTTTTATCGCTGTGTTCCCAAAACTTATATTTAAGTTTAAACGAGGCTAGTTCAGTTTTACGAAAAATTAATTAGTTTATTGTGACTCTAAGTTGAAGAATTTTAAGATGAAGTTGAGAATCAGGACAGTGCTGATTAGAGGAAAAGTATAAATTCTCTTTAGCCTTAAGAGATTTTTCCAAATCAGCCAGTTGTTGTTCCCTTACTCTTTTCCTATGTGCAGCATAACTGATAATTTTCCTTCGAATCATAGCTTTAAGCGCTTCCCATACAGAGGACATAGTAGATTCAGTTGGGGTATTGTGAAAGAGGAAGTCCTGAATTTGTGCTTTGATCACGGGTAAGAAATTGGGATATGAACATACAAACATACGAAATTTGCCAGCAGATAAAGGCCTAAAGGTCTATCAAGTCTGCTCGAATGTGCAGCTAGCACCCCTTATTCTGCAGCTGCCCGTCCCTTCCACCCTTCCCCTTCATTGACCCTCCCCCTTGTCCTGTCCCATCCCCTTTTGAAGCAGTCCACTGTTCTACTGTATACCACTTATGCAGGTAACGCATTCCACCCAGCTACCACCCTCTCTGTAAAAAAGTGTCTCCTCATCTCTCTCATGAACCTTCCTCCCTCCAGTCTCATATCATGGCCCCTAGTGTCCCTCCCCTCCCTTACTTTGAACAGCCCCTCTGTACCTGTATTGTTTATTCCTTTCATGTACTTAAAGGTTTCAATCATGTCCCCCCCGTCCCTCCTCTCCTCCAGTGAGTACATGTTCAACTCCCTCAGCCTCCTCTCGTATGATAAGTCCCCCAGCCCCTTGATCATCTTTGTCACCCTGCGCTGCACCCCCTCCAGTAACTTAATGTCCCTCTTCAGATACGGGCACCAGTACTGCACGTAGTACTCCAGGTGCGGTCTAACTAATGACCTATACAGTGGCAGAATCACTTCCTCCCTCCTCGAGGATATACCCCTTGCAATACAACCCAGCATTTTGTTGGCCTTTGCAGCTGCCTTCCTACATTGTGCTGAGTTGTTCATTGACCCTGTAATGAGCACCCCCAGATCCTTCTCCTCCTCTGTCTGAGCTAGCTACACTCCCCCCAGCTGGTAACTCCTCCTTGGGTTCTTCATCCCAAAATGCAGCACCTTGCATTTTTTGGCATTAAACCCCAGTTGCCAGGTGTCTGACCAGGTTTCAAGCTTTGCCAGATCATCCTGCAACCCCTGCCATCCCCCTAGGTCATCCACTACTGCTCATACCTTGCTATAATCAGAAAACAGACTGATCTTGCTCTTGATGTCCAATGATATGTCTGCAATGAATATCCCAAACAACACTGGTCCCAACACCGAGCCCTGTGGAACACCGCTCGTCACTACCCTTGGGTGTGAGAGCTCCCCACCCACCACCACCCTCTGTTGCCTTCCCTGAAGCCAGTTCCCTACCCATCTCACCAGCTTTGCACCTGCCCCTGTGCCTATTAACTTACTTCTCAGCCTTCCATGCAGCACCGAGTCAAATGCCTTACTGAAGTCCAGATATAGGACAGCCACTGCATGGCCCCTGTCCAGTTGCCTACTTACCCAGTCACAAAACTCCACCAGGTTGGTTTGGCAGGATCTGCCCCATATGAAGCCATATTATATTATACTACTGTCCTGTAGTCCTTTGGCCTCTAGGAGGGCCACCAGCCTTTCCTTCAGGATAGTCTCCATTAGCTTACCCCCGATGGATGTGAGGCTCACTGGTCTGTAGTCTCCCGGTTCATCCCTGGGGCCACTCTTGTGGAGAGGCACCACATGTGCCATCCTCCAGTCCTGAGGTACACACCCCGAATGTAGTGAGGCACTAAACAGGTCTGCCAAAGGTCCTGCAAGGACCTCTGCCAGCTCCTTCAGTACCCTGGGGTGGATTCCATCTGGGCCTGGTGCCTTATCCACCCTCAGTGCCTTCAAACCCTCCCGAATTCTGTCCTCCATGATTTCCCAATCTGTCACCCCTCCCCCATTTCTGCCATTTCTCCCCCCTTGGTGTCAACCCCCTCTTCTCTTTAGTAAATACTGAGCAGAAGTACTCATTTAGTGCTTCTGCCTTATCGCACCCTGCTTCCACCCAACCCCTCCTTCCTAGTCCTTACTATGTGGTCCTTACAGCTCCTTTTCTCCCTGATGTACCTAAAAGTCCTTCTTCCCTTCTTAATGCCTTGTGCCAGCCTGAGTTCCGTGATGCCTTGGCTCCCCTTACTGCCCTTGTCACCTCCTTCGATTCGTCAAGTACTCCTCCTGTCCTCCCTCTCCCTGTTTTCTTGTACTTCCTAAAGGCAGCTCTTTCCTCCTTACCTTTCCATGACCTCCTTGCTCAACCAGCTCGGTTTCTTAGCCCTAGCCTTCTTGCTCTGGGCCTTGTGCAGGTTTTGGTTGCCTCCACTATCCCCAGCTTTATAAGCTCCCACCTCTGGTTATTGTCCATACTAGATTGAATTCTGGCCAGGTACCCTTTTACCACTTCCCCCATCCTACCAAAGTCAGCCCTCCTGAAGTCAAGCACTCTTATGCCAGATTCCACTCCTTCCTTGCCCATATCCAATGTGAGCCATACTGAGTGATGGTCACTCCCTGACAGTGGTTCCTCCACTGTAAGTTCTCTCACAAAGTCCCTATTTGCCAGCACAAGGTCAAGGTATTCCCTAACCTGATTGGTTCACTGACCATTTGCAGCAGGAAGCTGTCCTGAAAGGCATCCAGCAGTACCTGCTCCCTTCTGTTCCTGGTTGTTGGAGTACTCCAGTCCACTCCTGGCATGTTGAAGTCCCCCACAATCACCACACTACCCTTCTCGCAGGTCCTCCTGATCTGTCCCGCTAGTTCCCTAACTCCTCCGTCTGAGATGGTGGCCTGTACACCACTCCCATTCTAAGAATCCTATTCTTGAAATCCTGGATTTGCATCAAATTGACTCAGTACTCACCTCTCTCCTTCCTCCTTACACACTTCAGTCCTTCCTTCACATATAGTGCCACCCCTCCTTTCCCAATCACCCTGTCCCTCATTTAAATAACCTGTACCCTGGTACAGACAGGTCCCAATCATTGTATTGGTGGCCTATGTTTCTGTGATGGCTGCAATGTCCACCTCCCTCCGCCATGAGCACCTGTAACTCTGCAGTTTTCCTCCCAAGGCTCCTAGCATTATGGGTAACCACCTTCCACCCTTTCCCCCCCTCCCATCCTGCCCTCCTTTACTAGCATCACCAGCAGTACTTGCCATTTGTCCTTTGTCACTGTTATGGGGGTAAGCTCATATGGTTTCCCAATCTGTGGTCTCTGCATGTCTCTTGCCCAACTGCCACCCCCCGCTCCGAGTTTAAATTCCCTACTTCCTCTATGTACTCCTCCATCCTCTGTTTCAACACTTTCTTTCCCTCCTCACTCAAGTGTAGTATGTCCTTGGCATAGAGACTATTGTCCTCCCAGGTCCCACCCACCCCCAACAGCCCATACCCTTTAGCACAACACCAGGTTCTTAGCCATCCGTTACATTCCTCTATTCTCAGCATTCTTGTTGTGCTTGCCTTCGGCACTGGAAGTATCTCCGAAAAAGTTACTGATCTTCCTGCCCCCTCACAGAATTGTCCTAGTTCCTCAAACCACCTCTGGACTATTATCTACTGTCTTGTCAGCCAGGTCGTTCGTCCCAAGATGTATAATTAAATGAGGCTTGTCCCTACCCCTTTTAGCATATTTCAGAACAGATTGTCCCACCCTTTCTGCTGTCATTCCTGGCATGGCCTCCACCCAAATGCGACTATGCCTCTCCCTGCTCTCCCACATCTGACTCTCTTAGTATTGAGTCCCCCAGCACTAAGATTCCACCAGTCTTACTCCCTGCTTGCTTCCATTCATCTCCTCTCTCATTTCCTGCTCTCTTCTTCCTCCTGCACATTATTTCCCTTTTCCCTGTTGCAATTCTCCCAGCAGAACTTCCCCCCGCTCCGGTTTGGTCCAGGCATTTATCAATTACTCCTCTAATTTCATCATTTCCCTCCTCCACCTTCTTCCTCTCTAGCAGTGCAAAACTATTTTCTGAAGACCCTTCACAAATGCCTGCTCCCTCTCTCTTCATAGTAACCTGTTCTCTCCTTGCCTCTCCATGACTTTTGCCACTTCTTCGCCTCCCCTCACAAGTCCCTATCTCCTCCTTCTATTTGTCTTTTGTCTACTGACCTGGTTTCCCCATCAATCGTTCTTCCTGGCCTGGGCCCCTTTGTCCCTGCTTCCCTTCTTCTGACCCTCTCCTCATCACTGTTGGCTTAAATCGCCCTCCCTCATCTCCCATTCTTCCTCCCCCCAGTATTGGGCTAAACCCACCCCCAGTCTGCCTTGCCTGTCTTAGTTCCTCCTGCAGACCCTCAATCTCCTTTCTGAGTTTCTCTATGTGGTTGCACACTAAACATCCTCCCACACTCCAGGCAATTTTAGAAAGACTGGTGCACCGTAGTTGTTGCAGCCTACCACCCTACCCATTGCTGTCATTTCCCACAAGCGACCCCCACTCTTCCAGATGCAGGATACCAAACACTCCCCAAGTCTCCCTCTCCCCCTCTATCAGTGCAAAACATTATTTTCTTAATTTCCCTTACCCCCTTTGTTGTACATGTGTAGACAGATTGAGCAAATGCTTTTTATATTCCTAACTTTCCTATCCAAACTCAAAAAGAGACTTTAACTAGCTATTGCACAACCTTCTTTAAACTCCTACTCCTCCTTTCCACAACGCAATAGCAATGCAAAGAAGTAGCAATGAAAGCTCCTAGATTTGCAGTTACTTCCCTTCCACTGAGATAGCAGTCACCTCTTCACTCGCTGCTGTTTCTTTCCTGGATGTCTGCTTCTGCTATGACAGGAGCATATCCTTTGCCCGTTTGAGGAAGTGATGTCAGAACCCCTGGTATAAAGGAAATCATGGACCAGAGGCGGGTAGGGTGAGGGGTTGGGGGGGGGACCAACCCAAGTCTTCCAGAAACAATCAGGTAGCTGAGGCCCCTGGTCAGACCATTAACATCCTTCCCTCACTATGCACTAACCTTTGCAGCTAGTGAAGCCAGCAAAAATGAATCACAATTCTACTCAAAGCCCCCCAAATAAGTTTGCTACCAAAAGAAACAGGTCTCCAATTCAAACAGCTTCACCAACAACACATCAAAATAGGCTTGAAATTAAAAAATATAGGTCTCTGATTCAAAGAAACAGCCTCAGTTAAATCACACCAAATAGGTTTTAAATCAGAAGAAACAGGCCTCTACAAATGCAGCCTGCTACACAGTGAAACATGAAACAAATGAGCCCACTTATAGCCACCAAAACAGTTTTCAAAATTCCAACAGACCCAAAACAACACTCTGCTAGCCCCTTAGAAGTAGTAAGAAAGAAAAGAAACAACCTTCTACCAAGTAAAATCCACAAGAAACAATGTAAGAACAACCAGAAGCTACTGTACTGTAACAAATCTGATCCTTTCCCTTCTAGTTCCTTCTGAGAAGCCGAGATCCTTGGGATCCTTGAGAAGGAGAGGGTCCAGCCGCCAGTAAGAAGATTTAGGTGCTAATGGGCCCCACAGAAGTTGCAATTTGACAGGGGAATGGTCAGAGATTATGATGGGAGAGACAGAAGAATCAAAAGTTTTTTCCATTATAACAGGAGTGGCTAACCAGTAGTCGATTCTACTGTATGTCTTATGTAGAGAGGAGTAAAAAGTAGATTCTCGATCGCAGGGCTGAAGGAGGCACCATACATCAGCTAATCCAACATCTTGCATTAGTAATGAGAGGGCTTTAATACTTCTAGGGTGGGCATCTGTAGTGGGGCTACTTCTGTCAATGCTGGCTTCTAAAGCCAAGTTAAGATCCCCTCCAGGAATAACTGGTGTATTATCAGTGTTAAAGGATATAATCTGTTGAGCTAAATTGTGAAAAAACTCTAGGGAATCGGAGTTGGGGGCATAGACATTAACAAACAGAAGAGGACCAGAGTTGGTATTCAATTTAACCATCATCCATCTGCCGTCAGTATCGGAAAGGGAGTTTACAAGGGACCATTTGACACCCTTATGAATAAGAATAACAACTCCTCTTTTTTTGAAGTATAGGATGATTCATAGATCTGACCGACCCAATCTTTCTTAAGTCTATGAACATCCTCTGCTAATAATTCTGTTTCTTGAAGGAAAGCAATTTGTGTTTTATGTTTTTTGAGATGTGAAAGAATTAGCTTTCGCTTACAAGGAGAATTAAGTCCCTTCACATTACATGTATATAAAAGTAGGTCACTCATATTGTCAGTGTTAAAGAAAGGGAATAATCACTGAAATGTGAAAGGACAAATAAATGAGGCGGAGGATGATCAGAATACAATATAGAGAGCGTACGTATATGCAGACAGTGGCAAGAACATTCAAGCCAAAAAAGTGAAATATATGATACATGAGTGGCACAGATATCTTATTAAAGTTAGATATGGGAAAGGAGAAAAGTCATTAATAACAAAAACAACAGTAGTAAGCTAAATAACAAAGAAAACTTTTTATGGGTGTGAGGAGATAAGAGTCGGCCAACTGGCTAAGAGACTCTCTCACCACACTCTGGGGCATCTATGTAGGGAGGACCAGTTATAAATATTGGCTCAAACCCAAGTCTGATCCCAGTAATATAATAAAGTAGGCATTTCTGATAAACTAAACTGAAAGGGAATAATACCAAGAAAGGCAGAGGACTGTAATAACCACAGCTTAATTCTAAGCTAACAGGACAAGGTATAAGGATAAAGCTAAACACCAGAATTTATTTATAAACATTAGTAGTAATAGTACAAGATATACCAACTCAAAATAACAGTAAATTAAAGAAAAATATACAAGATGCCAGTACAGTCTAGACATAGAGCAAGGAATTCAGGGAGCCAGGTGGAATGCAAGTGAATAAATATAAAAGGAAAAGTAGATCATTACCACATTAGAGTAACTGAGTATACTTCATAGTGCAATAGAATAAGTACATAATAAATACAATATTGAGGGAGGAAAAAAGAAAGGGGAGGCCAATTTAAGCCCTTACACCCTGAGTCAAAAGAAAGTCGGGATTATATGGGGAGGTATAGGCTTCGGTGATCAGTGTCAGTGGCTCAGTAGGTAGCACACTCGCCTCTGAGGCTGGGAGATCAGAGGGCTGTGGGTTCAGTTCCCACATCTGGCACTTGGGTTAATATCCCAGTACTGACACTGTAGTGCAGCATGAGAAGGGTGCTGCACTTCTGAGGTGCCATCTTTCGGATGAGACGTTAAACCGAGATCCCATCTGCTAAGATTGGTGGTAGTTCAGATGGATGTTAAAGATCCCATGGCACTTATCGAAAAGAGTAGGGAAGTTTTTTATTGTAATAATACACATATATTACAACATAGTACAATTAGAAATACAATTTTAACACTTTAAACAGAAAAAAAAAATCATCATTCCCAACCATAATAACTTAATACAGACACTGAATTACTTATATTTGATAAAGTGAGTAAAACCCTTCCACCGTTTAGTAACTTTCTGTGAAGAAAACAAATGCAAATCCTACGAGTAAATCTAACATACTAGCATACTAAAATGCCAGCAGAATAGGCCTAACGGTCTTTCGCGTCTACTCGTTTGGTCAGCCCCCACCCTGGGAGCTGACCTTGCTGCCCCCCTCGCCTTCTCTGGCTTCGCCCGTCCCAGTTCCAGATATTCTCGCTGCATTGGATTTTGCTTCCAGAACCCTTCCCCTGTACCTGTCCCACCCCCTCTTGAACCCCTCCACCGTCTCTGCCTCCACCAGCCCCCTAGGCAGCGCATTCCATGGCTCCACCACCCTCTCAGTGAGTAGCACCTCCTCCTTTCTCACCCAGTCTTCCCCCATGCCCTCTAGTGGCCCCCTCCTCCTTCCTTCAAGCACCCTGACTCGTTCCTCCCTATTTACCCCTTCATGTACCTTGAAGACCTCTATCATGTCCCCCTGTCCCTTCTCTCTTCCAATGTGTACATATTTAGCTCTTGAGCCTCTCCTCAGGTCCTGTCCCCAAGCCCCAAATCATTTTGGTTGCCCTCCTCTGGACCCTCTCCAAGAGTTTAATGTCCCTCTTTAAGTGTAGCCTCCAAACTGCCGCAATACTCGTGTCTGACCTACACCAAGTAGTTATACATAGGGTATCACTTCTCCTTCTGGAGGTGATCCCCCTAGCGATGCATCCCAGCATCCTGTTGGCCTTGGCTGCTGCCCTCCTACAAGTCTCCGAGTTGTTCATCTTGACATTCACCACCAACCCCAGGTCCCTCTCAGCCATCGAGACTTGCAGCATCCCCCCCACCCCAATTGTACTTAGCCCGGGTTTCTAGCTAGGTGCAGTACCTTGCATTTCCTGCATTGAACCTCAGCTTCCACTTTCTTACCATCTTTCCAGAGCCTCCAAGTCCCCCTGTAGGGCCACCCTCCCCATCCACCACCGCCCCCAGTTTTGAGTCATCCGCAAAGAGACTCATCTCACTCCTGATACCTATCCTTATGTCAGAGACGTAGGCGTTGAACAGGAGGGGCCCAAGGACTGATCCCTGTGGGACCCCACTCATGACCCTCCATGGGGATTAGACTATCTCACCAACTACGACCCTCTGGGTCCGGTCCTGGAGCCAATTGCCTATCCATCTGATCATCTGGTTCCCCACCCCCATTTCTCCCAGCTTATCTTTGAGAGTTCTTTTGATACCAAAATGCTGTAACACTCATATGACATTTTCTTTTGGTAAATCACCCACTGACATCTTGCCTGCCATAAGAAGTATCTTACACAACAAAAAAATAAAGATAAAGTATCCATATGAAAATCAGCAAGAATTGATGGATAAATTCCTAATACCAGTATATCATATGTAACAAAGGCAAGCCATTTAAAATTCCATATTCTAGCTAGATAATTCCACAAGCCTTAAGAATAACATCACTGCAAGAAAAAATGTTCCATGGTTTCTTTAATATTGATACAATCCATATAAGGACAATTCCTTTCTTCTCTAGCCTTATACTTTGCATTCCCTCGAACATTAAGACGGCCATACAAAATCAATCATTGAGTTTCCCATTGACCTGGAGGTAATCTAGGGTTATTAAGTTGTGCCAATACCTTAGCAATTAACGTTGATGGACAATTTTTAAAACAAGGGACTTGCGGATGTATTGCTTCCATCACTAGTTTATACATAAACTGCATATTATTAATCCTAATCATGTCTTTAGTAATTTGCCATCTATATAGTTTTTGTGCTGCTGGTCTAAACTAAATAGAAATATGAATATGAGGGTTTATTTTTGGGGCAAAAACATGCCAAGCTTGAAAATATCTGCCAAGGACCCTAACCATCCACCCCTTTTCTAAACTCACTACTGGAATGAGACCACTCTTAACAGAAGTCATAAAAAATAAACAATGCAAAAAAGTGATTGGGTCTATCATCCCCAGTCCCCCAAATTTTTTTACCTAGATAGGTATAATGTCTTTTCACTGGATTCAAACGATTCCCCCATAACATTTGAAAAAAAAAAATACTATAGGTCTTAGTCTCCAGCCGAGGTGGAAGAGGAAAAATCATTGCAACATATTGTAGACAAGGTATAATAAATTGTTTTAAAATATGAATGCATTTTAATTTAGAAAATTTCCACTGCTTCCACCTATTTACTTTTTTTCCACCTTCTCTAGTGCTAATTTCCAATTCTCATCAGGTAAATTTTGAGGACCAAAAAGTATTCCCAAAATTCTTTTGTGGATTTTGTGTGAAATACATATATCATCCTGCATTACCTCAGCAGGACTAACCGCCCCAATAAATAAACCTTTAATCTTATGCAAATTGATTTTCGCATTTGAAACTGCAGAAAAAAGTTTAAATTCCTCAAAAAAATTATGAATTTGAGAAATACAAATTTAAATCATCAGCATAAGCTTGCAAATGAAGTTGATCTTTAAAAGTATCCCCTATTATCCCTGTCCACTTCGGTGCATTAACTAAAGACTGTAATAGGGGATCCAATTGAAAAACATATAAAAGTGGACTCGGGGGCAACCCTGACGAACCCCAGTTTTTAAACAAAAACTCTGAGCAGTGCATCCTTTTAAGAATGGATAAACTGTATTATTCTGATATAATAATTTAACAATTTCAATCATCTGTACAGGAACCCCATGCTTTTGAAGTACTAAAAAAGATAGGGTAAGTGTACTCTTATCAAAGGCTTTCACAAAATCTGCAATAAGAACACACCCAGTTCTCCCAGCCAATGATAAATGCTCAATGACATCTCTCAAAATCACCAGAGCTGATTGAATTTGTCTATCAGGAATGCTACAGAATTGATAAGGAGAGATAACACATTTAGCATATTTCTTTAGCCTATTATTTAAAATGCTTGAAAATATTTTATAATCAGCATTTAAAAGAGTAATGGGCCTCCAATTCTTTACATTATTTCTGTCTCCAGATTTAAACAGATGTATCAAAAGTCCCTCAGTAAAGGAAGGAAAAATAGAAGTAGTATCTTTTTTTTTTATACTTTCTTTATTTTTGATCATTTTAAGGATTAGACATTTTACATACAATTATTAACTACGTACATGCATAGGAGTTAATTGACATTTTCTTTAAATTATAAACTATCTTATAATAGCGACAGGGATAATTTAAGTTATGAAAGGAAGAAAAGAGAAGAAAAAGAGCACATATATATATATGCTCCCCTATGCACAGCATAACTCATTATTTGGCTTCTTTTTTTAAAAAATAAATCCATATCTTTAAATAGCTATATCTCCCCTCAAAGGAGTGATGTAGATGATCCATCTCCTCCAGGTAGTCTCGAATTGTGCATATTTCTTATTCAACAAAGCAGTCAGTTTCTCCATTTGATATATATCTATTACTATATCATGCCATTGGGCAATGTGGAAAGGGTTTGGGGTTAGCCAATTTCTTGTTATTGTTTTTTTAATAGCTAGTATCAGTAGAAGCAATAGCCTCTTGGTTTTCATGTCTCTACATCCCTCAGGGAAAGCAGACAAGAAATACAAGGAGGGGTCCATCAGAACCGACGGGTCCAATATGTTTCTAATAGCTTCTGTATTTCTTTTAAAAGGTTGAATTTTTGGACAGCTCCAAATAGATGTCCATGGTGGCTAAATGATTTCCACATTGCCTCCAGCAAGTAGCTTCCCTTCATTTCTATACTTTGCCTGTATAGCTGGTGTCTTAAAGAATCTAACAGTATTCTTCCAGGCAAATTCCTCCAATGAGGTGCTGAAGTGCCTAAATGTACATGTAGTAAATGGTTCCTCCAAATCTCATCTGCAATTTTAATATTCAGATCTTTTTCCCAGGATTTTTAATGGATTCTACCGTGTCTCCTCAAATGACCTTATAGCCCCATATAGATAAGTTATTATGTGGGTAAGATTAGCCCTTCAGGCCTTTTGTATAATTTCAATGAGTTTCGAGTGGATCTTTGCCCCAAGGCTCCTGATTTATTTTTTAATAAAATCTCTCACTTGGAAGTAACGGAATCTATCTTTATGTGTTATGTCATATTTCTCTTCTAATTCTGAAAATGTTACCATACTTCCCCCTTTCAGAAATTGAAATATTATGTGTAAACCCTTTCTTTCCCATGTCTTATATCCCGTGTCTATTTTGGCTGGCATAAATTTTCCTGAATATGTTATTGACCAGAACAATGGCCTCCAAGGGTTCATTTTTTTGGAGCTCCACATCTGTTTCCAAGATCCTAGAGTTGCTATTGTATATGGGTTTTCTATATCTCCCCTTTCTTTGTCTCCCTTATCTGCAAGAAGGATCTTCTGTGGTACTCTAATATCTTCCTCTGCCAGCTCAATTTCCTTCCACTTTGCTATGTATGTAGGGTGGAGCCAATATATTACTGTGCGCAACTGAGCTGCCATATGGTAGTGTTTAAAATTTGGCAAAGAAAGGCCTCTTCTTTAGGGAGTTGTAAGATGGTTTGTCTGATTCTCGGCTCTGTTCCCCATATATATTGTATTATTTTTTGTTTATTGCTGTATAGAACTGACTCGAATTATACAGGGTATGGTCTGGGCTAGGTATATAAACGAGGCAGTATTACCATCCTTATTGTTTCTATCTTTTGTATAAAGGGTATCGGTATTAGTTTCCATCTTTCTATATCCTTTTGTGTTTGTGCTAGCAAGGGTTTATAGTTGAGCTCATATAATTTCTTGTGGTCTAGGCTCACCCAGATTCCAAGGTATTTAAGAGAGGGGATATGCCATTTAAATTTAAAGTAATTTTCGGTTTGTGGCGAAGGTGAATAATGTACTCCCAGGACCTCTGTCTTGGTTATATTAATCCTGTACCCCGCTATTTCTCCAAACTCTGTTAAAATGTTCCACAAGGGTGGTAATGAGTTCTCCGGCTTCGTGAGGTAGACCAATAAGTCGTCTGCATAAAGGGCTAGTTTATGAGTTCCCTCTCCCACCTGAATTCCTGCTATCTCTTTATGCTGTCGTTGGCCTGTGCTAGGGGTTCTAAGTATATTGCAAACAAAAGTGGTGATAATGGACAGCCCTGTCTGGTTCCCCTTTGTAACTTTATTGGCGCAGAGACTGAGCCATTTATTTTGATATAAGCTCTGGGGTCCTTGTATATAGAGTCAATAACTCCTCCAAAGCCCTGTGGGAATCCCATCTTCTCTAAGGTAGCTCTTAAAAAAGGCCACGCCACTCTGTCGAAAGCTTTCTCAGCATCTAAGCTGAGAAGCAGAAAAGGTTCCCTCGACTTGTAAGCATAATGTAATATGTGTAGTGTTCTTTTAATATTATCCTGTGCTTGCCTGTTTACTATGAATCCTGTCTGGTCTTGATTTATCAGTTCTGGGAGTAGAAGCTCCACCCTTTTAGCCAGGATAGATGTAAAAAGTTTATAGTCTATATTGAGAACTGAGATTGGGCGGTATGAGCTACAATTTGTACTATCTTTCCCAGGCTTTAGGATGCTGGTTATAGTGTATCTCCATGTATCTGGGTACCCTCCGCTTTGTTGCACTTTCTAAACACTCCAAGTGTGGGTAATAATGCTTGAACGCTTTATAGAACTCTCCCAGTATCCGTCTGGGCCAGGGCTTTTGTTGGTCTTAAGGTTTGTTATAGCTTTATTTAGTTCGTCCTCTCTTATTGGGAGGTCAACTCTGTTGTTGTGTCGGAGATAAGCTAGGTATTTTGAATTATTTAAGAACCTCATCATTTTCTCCTTGTCTATCTCCTGTTCCGAGTGTATAGATTTTGATAGTAGTTCAGAAAGCCCTCTCAATCGGGAAGGTTCTCCTATTAGATGTCTCTTTTCTGGGTCTCTGATTTGTGTGATAATCGATTGGGCTTCTTTCCTTCGCAGCCTATGTGCCAGAAGTCTAGTTGCTCTTGGTCCTCCCTCAGTATTTTGTCTCAGGTTTTGCAGAGCTTGTTCTGTCCTAACATCTAATATGTGTTGCAGTTTACTTTGGATTTCTTGTATAACAGCTTTATAGCTTAGGTCCCCTGCTGCATGTCTTTCCTGGGCCTCTCTCAATTGTACCTCTAGTTTCTCCTGTTGCAGATTTTGTTGTTTTTTGTACCATGATGCGTATTTAATTATATCCCCTCACAGTACTGTTTTAATCGTATCCCACAACGTTGCCTTTGTTAGGTTAGGGGTTTCATTTTCTTTTATTATTTGGGGAATTCTATTCACT
Organism: Neoceratodus forsteri; assembly: GCA_016271365.2. Classification (NCBI taxonomy): domain Eukaryota; kingdom Metazoa; phylum Chordata; order Ceratodontiformes; family Ceratodontidae; genus Neoceratodus; species Neoceratodus forsteri. The sequence continues at coordinate 1,089,496,044 of CM057455.1, forward strand.
ATCATCTCCTTAAACTTCTTGTGGTTTTGAAGAAAGTTATTAAATTTCCATAATGTTCTCCGTCTCCTACTTGGCCAACTTAGACGTAGTGTCAGCATTGAGTGGTCCGATATAGGATTAGGTATAATTTGGCAGTCTTGTACCAAGTATATGGAGTCCCTAGAGATATGGAGGTAATCTATGCGTGTATATATTTTGTGAGGTGCTGAATAATGAGTATAAGCTTTCACCTTGGGATGCTTATGACGCCATACATCTACCCATTGCATATCTTGGAAGTATTTAATGGCTATCCTCTGAATTGCCTTTCTTTTTTGAGGTTGTTTTTTAGATGTGTCTAGTGGATCATATATCATATTATGATCCCCTCCTAAAATCAGGGTCCCCCTTTGATGTTCTGTTATTTTCGACACAATTTCTTCATTTCCTTTGACTCTGATCCGGTGGCACATATATAGAGCTACTGTAACAAATGTCCTTCTAAGTGCCCTGTGACTATAGCCAGCCGTCCCTCTTTATCTATGTATGTACCCATTTGCTGAAATTGTATACCGTGAGGGATCAACACCGCTGTCCCTCTCCGTTTTCCCGTTTGATATGATGAGGCCACCACTGTTTTGAACCCGTATTTAGCTAATTTACTGTGCTCTTCTTTTGTTAAATGTGTCTCCTGTAATAAGACAAAACTTGGCTTCTGTATCTTCATTACGGTCATTATTTTACTTCTCTTTATGGGATTATTGATGCCATTAACATTAAGGGAACATATACCTATTTGCATCTGTCTATTCATCCCTTCTGTCTACAGTTTGTCATCTTGTTCCATTCTTTCCTTAATTTGTCCATTATCCCCTGTTCAATGACCATGCAGTGTGTTTTGTTCACTCTCTCATTCACAATTCTCCTATGCAACCAATTAACATACATAACATTTATAAGGTACTTTACCAAACTAAAGTTTCGAACTTCATAACTATATACATGTTTGCTTCCAAGGTTGGAGTGAGTAAAAATACTCCCTCTACGTTTACCAAGGGGTACTTCTGTTCCGGAAGCCCCCTTGGTAGGGGAACATATGAGTTGCCACGCACTCCTCTCCCCAGGTCCCTCCTTCTTCGAGACCTTGTATAGTAGCCCATCTCTCCCTCCTTTATCTCCCCTCTTTATACTCCCTGGGGAAAGAAAAGAAGAAAAAAAGAAAGAAAACCAACTCTTCCTTTGCTACCGGAGATAGAACTCTCTCTTTTGTTATACATCCCTCCAGAAATGCTTTATTTTCAATCTCTTTTATGGTATAAATCTATACCTTCTCCTCCTTTCCATCTCTCTTTGGTATTCCTTAACACTTATCTTATTAATCATCTCTCCCATAATTCTCCTTTAATCTGTGTTTTAGTTCTCCCTTTATTGTTGCAAGTGGATCTTCAATTCTAACCCCCACACTTTCAAGCACTTCTTCCCATTCTCTCCTTTTCACCCAGCTTTAGATTCACCGTCAACTATGTTGAGCTCTGGCTTCAGTGCATCTTTCCCTCTTAGTCATTTGAATCTCCCTGCCCTTCCATGCCCTTTTCCATTCCCTCTGTCTCATTCCCCTTTATTTACTACTGTCTCTCTATTCTCCTTGTCTTTCATTTTCATTTAATATCAAAGATCTGCATCTCCAGTCTCTATATACTTTAAATAAAGTCTTATTTAGTTCGTGAAAAGTCACATTGTGAGGTAGACGCGATATTCCCATGTGAAACTCGCATCCTTCCTAACACCATGCGATGCTTTGTTCAGTCTCTCAGCCCCAGAGTTATTTTTCTACCTCTCAAGTAGCGCCGAGTCTTCGTACTTCTCCTTCCTCCTCAGTCGCTTTGTCGAGTAGTCTCCGCACATCTCGCAAGGATTGCAGCACTGACTGTTGAGCTCCTCGGCCCTGCCTATTCCTGATCATCTTCTTCCACTGCGTCTTTTCCGGTTTTGGGTTCCTCACTTCCTCTCCCTCCAACTGGGAAACTGATCCCCTCTTCTGTAGTTCCTGTTTAGCCTCTTCTGGGGTTTCATATACTTTAGTCCCCGAGTCCCACATTACCTTCAACTTTGATGGGAAAGGCGTTTGGAATTTTACCCTGTGCTCTCTGAGGACTTTGAGCAGAGGTGAATATGCTGCTCTCTTTTTTGCTATTTCTGCAGGGTAGTCGTGATCGAATATTAATCTCGCTGTGTTGTATTTCACTATTCGTTTTTGCCATGCTGTTCGTAAGATAAATTCTTTATCTCTGTAGCTTGATAGTTTTAATACTATTGACCTTGGTCTCACTTTAGGATCTGTAGGTTTATTTGCCAGGGATCGATGCGCTCTCTCGACTTTGAATTTAAAAGTGCCAGGTAGTCCAAAACGTCCTGCAATAGATCTGTCACAAAATCTTCCATACGACCTGTTTCGGTGTCCTCTGGGAGACCGTAAATTCTAATATTGTCTCTCCTTGATCTTGCCTCTAGGTCTAGCAGTTTTTCTTGTATTTTTTCTTGTGTATTTATGAGATAGTCCGCTGCTGCGTGCACCTCCCTTATTTCCTCCTCTGTTTCGGCTAGTCTTTGTTCTGTTCTTTCAGTCCTGCTTTCCATCTCTTGTATTTTGGAGTTTAAGGTTTGGAATTCTGTTCTGGTTTCAGCTCTAAATGATTTTAGCTCTGCCATTATTATTTCAAAACGGGACCGCGAGAGGTGCTCCATTTCCTGATCAGTATCCGCATCGTATGCCATGCTGCTAGCTGGAGAGGCGCTTCTGCTGTAGACTGTTTCAGTTGGGAATCCTCCTCCATCCTTGGTATTCGTCGATTTCTTCCCCCTGGGATCGGCCTGGCTTGTGTCCCCCTGACATGTCTTTCCTTTTTCCTGGCGTTATAATTAACTTTTCCGATGGTCTGGGGGTTTTATTTCTCATGGGAGATTGGAGCCTTATTTCAGAGCTGCCACCTAGTTGGTGACGTCACCGGAAGTCCCCTAAATAGAAGTAGTATCTAAAAAAAATTAAATAAAAGTGGAAGGCATTCACTTAACTCGGCCTGAAAAAAATTGTAAAATTGATTAGGGAGCCCATTAATCCCAGGGGAGATATTAGGCTTCAGTTTTTGAATAACCTCAAAAAATTTCCTGACTAGTGATAGGCCCATATAGTTGAGAAACTTCAGCTGAATCTGAAGAAATATTAATAGAGCTTAAATAAGTTGCTATAGAATCCTCCAAAATGAAGGAATCGGGTTCCAAATAACGATAATGCTGTTCAATTAAACCCTTAACTGTTCGATCGTGGTAGCTCGAGAACCATCCATACTTTGTAAGTAATCTATAGTGGAAGAGTCCCTTAAGGTTTTACATACCTCAAAAGGATCTCCAATAGGAGTCTTTTTTGTAGCATTCACCAGAATAGCTTGTAATGTCCTAGCCCTGTCATACTGATATGTTTTCATACTAGTTTTAAGTTGTTTATTTTGCTCAGAATAATCAAATTTAGTATTGTAGGAAAATGAAATAAGCTTCTGTAGCTGTTGTCTAAGGGACAAATACTTTAAAAAAATTTTGATCTTTAGTTAAAACCCCTTGTTTTTAAACCATTTACAGAGGTCTGATTTAGTATCCATCCACCAGGCTCCCATATCTGTATAGAAAAAAGCTACTGATAAACGGGCCCTCAATAAAAACTGTATGCCTGTTTTTATGTGGGGGAAATCTAGGATAGACGTATTCAATTTCCACCGAACCTTACGACTGCAGGTTGAGCTGTGAGTGTGTAGGGAACATAATAGTAATGAATGATCTGAAAATTCACTTGGTCTCATATGAAAGGTATTAACCTGTACAGATGATGAAACAAACATATGGTCAATCAAAGAATGCAGTTTCCCTTTCATAAAAGATACCCTGGGTCCATGTGAGTAATAAGAAAAACAATTAATCAAACCCGCCAACCTGATGATGGAATCAAGTGCGTGAGAATCGCAATAAATTTTTTTATTCTGCTGGAACGTCTTATTTAAACTGCAATTAAAGTCCCCGCCCCATAATGCTGGTTTGCTGGAAGCGCCCATAACACAGGCGCTTCCAGCAAACCCGCTCTGATTGGCCAGGACTTTTCCCCTGCTTCTGCCACCTGGCACTTTTTACAAATAGATTTTACATAGAACTAAGCACATTTCAAGTGTGTAATAGTTTTTTTTGTTTGTTTGTTTTGTTTTTTGTGGCTAGTTTTCCATTAGCAGGTTATACAGACCTGCCACTAGAGGGATTCTTGGTCTTTCTACTCAAATCACTGTACTCAATCATGGGCAATATGAAACATAGAAACATAGAATTTGACGGCAGATAAGGACCGCTTGGCCCACCCAGTCTGCCCATTTCCCTACCTACTGGATAAGCTGCAGATCCTAGTTAACCAGCAGCCTACTGCTTCCTACCCCAACCCCCTAGAATGGCCTTATGACTGTCCCATGCATGCTTGAATTCCACTGATTTTGACTCCACAACCTCCTCCGGAAGGCCATTCCATGCATCCACAACCCTCTCTGTGAAAAAATACTTCCATATATTACCTCTGAGCCGCCCCCCTCTAACTTCAAATTGTGCCCTCTTGTTCTTGCACACCTCTTTTTTTGAAAGATGCTACCCTCTTGGACTTTGTTGATTCCCTTGAGGTACCTGAACGTTTCTATCATGTCCCCTCTCTCCCTCCTTTCCTCGAGGCTATACATATTAAGCTCCTTTCGTCTCTCTTCATATGTCTTCGGTGCAGACCCTGCACCATTTTAGTTGCCCTCCTCTGGACAGCTTCCATCCTGTCTATGTCTTTGCGGAGATTGGGTCTCCAGAACTGCACACAGTACTCCAGATGGGGTCTCACCAGCTGTCTGTACAGAGGAATAATAACTTCCTGTTTTCTACTGGTGATGCCTCTCCCTATGCATCCCAGTATCCCCCAGCCCTCCTTGCTGCCCTCTCACATTGCTTGCCCACCTTTAGGTCATCTGATATGACTACCCCCAGGTCCCTTTCCATTTTTGTTGTTGTTAGTATCTCACCCCGCATTGTGTACTCTTCCCCTGGGTTTTTGTTTCCCAGGTGCATTACCTTGCACTTCTTAGCATTGAATCTAAGCTGCCATACATTTGACCATTCCTCTAACCTTGCCAAGTCCCTTCTCATCCTTTCCACCCCACCTTGTGCATCAACTCTGTTGCAGATCTTTGTGTCATCTGCAAGAGACATACTTTTCTTCCAGTCCCTCTGCAATGTAAACATAAAGACATTGAAGAGGACCGTCTAATACTGAACCCTGCGGTACCCACTAGTAACCCTCCTTTCTTCTTGAGTGGACTCCATTTACTATTACTCTCTGTGTCCTATTCTCCAGCCAATTCTTTACCCAGGCTGTCATCTTGGGACCCACTCCCAGGCTGGCTAACTTGTATATTAATCTTTGTGTGGGACTGTGTCAAATGCCTTGCTAAAGTCTAGGTAGGCCATGTCCACAGCCCCTCCCTGATCTACTACTTTGGTCACCCAGTCAAAGAAATCTATCAGATTCGTCTGGCATGACCTTCCCGCTGTGAATCCATGCTGCCCAGGGTCCTGTGCCCCTCTGGCCTCTAGATACTCGACAATCCTTTCCTTCAGAAGTGATTCCATCATTTTCCCTATCACTGAGGTTAAACTAACAGGTCTGTAGTTTCCTGCTTCTGCCTTGCTCCCACTTTTGTGAAGGGGAATCACATCTGCCCTCTTCCAGTTCTCGGGTACCACCCCATCCTCCCATGATTTGTTAAAAAGGGTAGTCACTGGTGTCACTAGTTCTACCCTTAGTTTTTAGAATTCTGGGATGAATCCCATCAGGCCCCACTGCTTTGTCCTCCTTCAGTTTTAAGAGTTCTTTTAGAACCCTTTCTTCTGTAAATGGGCTGGTATCAACTTCTGTATCCAGAGTGTTTCTACTGTTTGTTTTATGTACCTCCCCCTCTTCATTTGTAAATACTGAGCAAAAATATTTGTTTAGTATCTCTGCCTTTTCACAGTCTCCTTCCCCTTTATTAAGCCTCACTATCCCTCCTTGGTCTTCCTTCACTCCTTGATGTACCTATAAAAGGTTTTATCCCCCTTCTTAACTGAGTTGGCTATCTTTTCCTCGGTTTGGGCCTTTGCTGTTCTGACTGCCTTCCTAGCCTCCTTTTGCTTTAACTGATACAGTTCTCTGTCCTGCTCCTTCACGATTCCTTGTACTTCCTGAATGCTTTTTTCTCTTGAACCTTCACTGCCACTTCCTTTGAGAACCATAGTGGTTTTTATGTCATTTGTTTTGTTTATTTGCTTCACACAAAGGCTCATACCTCTGTGATGGCAGTTTTTATTATTCCCATTGTTCTTCCACCCTCCTTCCTGCCCATTTGCTAGTGCATTCCTTAGGCACTCACCCATTTTGGCAAAGTCAGCCTCCTAAAGTCCAGTACTTTTGCCTTTGTATGGCTTGACTCTATTGCTGTGTTTATTGTGAACCATACTGTTCGATGGTCGCTAGTTCCCAGATGGCTACCCACTTCTCATCTGTGATCCTCTCCATCTCCATTTGAGAGAATCAGGTTAATATTGCTCCCTCTCGATGGGCTCCAATACTAGTTGTCTAAGGCATGCCCCCTGTGGGGCATCTAGAATACTCCACTCTTCAAGTGGCTTCTGCAACTGCACTCCAGTTAACATCTGGCATATTCAGATCACCCATCAGCAATATCTCTCCTTTTTCTGCCATTCTAAGTATACTTTCTATCATTTCCTTGTCCTTATGGGTTCTTGTGTGGTGTTCAGTCCATATGGCCTGCATTATCATTCTACTTCTAATCCTGGCAAAAAGTATGACTCATAAAGCACTGATCCATGCTAAGTCAGAAGTCATCCCAGCCTGGGAACCCATAATCATAGTTACTGCTTCATCTTCATATTACTTCCCTACTCTTAATCTGTTGGGTTTTCATTTTAATTCTCATCCCTCTCCTCTGGCCCTCCTCCCTTCGCCAATGCCTTCCATGCACTTCCCTGTTAGCCTTGAATGGCCATGTCAGCATCTCCTATGCCCTGGCTAGACGCATTCTCAATGACTGAACACCACACAAGAACCCATACAAAAGAGCCCACTTCTACCTGATAAATGCCCTCAAAAAATGTTTCTAATTCTCCTTTCTGTTCAGGAAATGTCAAACTAAATCCAGGTCCCCCAACTCAAATCACTTCTCCGTCAGAGTTTGCAGCTGCTCCTGGGATGAAACTGATGATGGTCAATATTCTAAGCCTGCTCAAAAAACTTGATCATCTTCAAGTTTGGGCAGCCCACACTGACCCAGATCTGATTATAATTACTGAGTCATGGCTAAAAAAGACCAACACTGATCCGCAAATTACTATACCGGGCTTCAAGCTCTTTAGGGCTGACAGGGATTCGAGGGGTGGTTGTATACGCCAAATCAAAATTTGATGTTAGCAGCATTTCCTGTAAAACTAAGCCCAAGGAATACGAGATTGTCTCACTTAAATTTCACCTTCCGTCCTCAGAGTGCATCACAATCATTGGTGGCTATAGACCCCCGTCAGGAGGCACAGAAATTCTTAACGTGTTGAAATCCATAACTTTGGTTGCTAACACGGAAACAATAATCTTAGGGGACTTCAATATGGATTGGCTCACTGCTAAATCCCACTCCCTAAAAGCCATCTGTGATGAGCTGGGTCTTACACAGATAGTAACTGAACCCACAAGAATCAATGCTTCTAACTCTGCCAACAGCTCACTCTTGGATGTCATCTTAACTTTGCATCCCCATAAAATCTCACATTCTGCAGTTTTCCGTAACAGCATGAGCGACCACAATATCGTTGTATGTACAAGATTCCAATCTAAAACCCAGCAGCACCCTAAATTCAGAATCAAACGCTCGTCCCGTAAATTCAACTCAGTAAACTTCCTAACTGATCTAGCTACAATCAGGTGGCAAGACCTATATCTTGCCAAATCTGCTGATGCCGCAGTCTCTGTCCTAAATGACAACCTCACCACCCTACTTAACAAGCATGCTCCTCTTATTAAAATGAGGGTGTGGAAAATCTCTCATCCGTGGTTCACCCAAGAGCTCAAATCTGCACTTACCAATAAGAGACAAGCTATGGGCTATGGCCAGGCACACAAAGAACCCGGCAGACTGGCAGGCGTTTAGAACTGCCAGAAATGCCTGTGTTAAAAGTGTACGTGCTACTAAAGCAAACTTCTACGTCTCTATTCTTGAGCAGGCCAAAGGGAACTCCCCAAAAATCTGGAAGACACTGAGATCCATTGAAGGCCATCCTGCTGCTTCCTCCCTTCCCACCAAGATCCTGGCCAAGGACGAGATGGTTGAAAATAAACTGCGAATCCTCAAAGAACTTAACCTTCACTTTGCCACTGCCGGGTTGGCATTCGACTCCTCCCCATACGCTAGCCGAGTGAATAGCAACACTAGCCCAGATGCTACACATGCTACTCCACCTCATCCCTTCCAGTTGTGCTTGTTTAGCTACAAAGAAGTCGAAGACATAATTCTTAGCCTTGACACCAAGAAAAGTGCAGGGGACGATGGCCTTGAATCATTTTTCTTGCAGCTAGGCTATGCCCAGCTCACAGCCCCCATCCTTCACATCTTCAACCTCTCTATTACCACAGCCACTGTTCCATCCTGCTGGAAATCTGCCCATGTTCTTCCTCTCTTCAAATCAGGGATCCTTGTGACTTAAACAACTACCGTCCTAGCTCTATCTTGCCCGTTCTCTCTAAAGTGCTGGAAAAACTTATATACAACCAACTAAAAAATCACCTTGAAGCGCATTTACTCCTAAACTCGGCCCAATCTGGCTTCAGGTCGAAGCACAGTACCATCTCAGCCTTGGCTAAAGTCTCTAATGACTGGATCCATGCTATGGACACCAAGAAGGTTACTGGTGCAGTCTTTCTAGACCTTAGTAAGGCCTTCGACACTATAGACCATCACCTCCTAATCACCTGTCTTGCCTACATAGGTGCCACTCCACTTACCTTACAGTGGTTTAACAGTTATCTCACGGAAGGATACAAAAGTCAAAGCTGATGGCCTATTATTTGCCTCCCTTCCAATTGCCAGAGGAGTCCCTCAAGGCTCCATCCTAGGACCAATCATTTTTTCCCTGTACATCAACAACCTTGACTCCCACATAAAGAACTCTAGCATACATTTCTGTGCGGACGATGAGGTTTTGTACACATCAGGCTCATCCTTAACTGAAGTCAAGGAAGCACTCCAAGCTGACTTTATCCAATTAGAAAGCAACCTTATCAATGCCAAAAAAACCAAGACAATGATTTTCTCAAGACTTGCCTTGTCTGGTACCCTACTACCCCACCTAAAAACTTCATAGTTACCTCCCTAGGAGAACCCTTGGAAGTCTTACCTAAATTTAAATATCTAGGTATGTGGATAGACAACAAGCTTTCCTTCAACGACCACATCGAGGATCTAGCAAAGAGGCTTAAAGCACGCTTGGGTTTCTTCTTTAGAAACAGGACCCTCTTTTCTCTCGCGACCTGCAAAAGACTTGTCCAAGCAACATTCCTTCCCTTGCTTGACTACGGAGACATTACCTTTATCTCCTCCCCAACCTTGAGCCTATCTAAACTGGACGTACTCTTCGCTTCACTACTAACTCTGCGTACAGGACCCACCACTGTGATCTTTATGCAGCAGTTGGGTGGACCTCTCTTGCCACCAGACGCGTCCTGCATGCTGGCATTTGGACCCTCAAATTACTACTCCACAAACTGCCTGTCTATTTAACATCTCACATACACATCTCGCATAGCGCCTACTCCCTAAGGAAATCCAACCTTATCCTACTAGATGTTCCCAGGACACGTACCACAGCTGACCAAACAGCTGTCTCATATGCCCTCCCAAACATTTGGAACCAACTACAAGCCATGCTGAAGCTAACCAGCATCGTATCAATTAGCTCCTACAAAACACTAGCTATCTCTAAATTAAAAGACATATGTAGGTGCTACTAGGCCCCCAACGCCAAGTCAACTTCCTAGGTACCAACTGGCCCTCTACTTATTAAGCTGAAATGTGTTGCATAACTTAGGGCAAGATTAAAACTGGAATGTACTGCATATATAGCATAAGGACTTCTATTGTGTATACCTCTTGTATTATATAGTTTTTCTTTGTTGTTCTACATTTTATATCTCCTGTCTATGTAATTGTGAACTGTATGTGTATGTGCCTCAGGACCTCATTGTGAATGAGCTTGCTCAACGGAGTCTTTCCTGCAATAAACTTGAACCTTAAAAAAAATAAAAAAATAATACCTATTCAGAGGTGGCTAAAAAACGTTGAACTGCCTTCATGTATGCTACTTTGCTTTAGTCTGAGGGTTATAAATATTAACAAACCTATAACAAGAGTTTTGCCATTTCCCATCCAGGATCATAACCCTACCAGGAATAAGGTCTATTAAATTATGAAGGGAAAACTGAAACGAATTAAATAGGATACCAATGCCATCTGCACTATCAGTCCCAAAAGACCAATAAGAAGGTCCCCAGGGCCATTCCTTCCTAAATGCTAACAGCTGCTCTATAGACTGCATCCAGGTTTCCTGCAAGAAACAGACTGACATTTTTAAATCATGTATCTATTGAAACAGAGCTTGCCTTTTACTAGCCTTTAATAAACTATGAGTATTCAATTATACCCACAATAACAACATTCAGAAAACTAGCAGATGGAAATAAAATCCTTTATTTCTTTTGTTTTTTTCTTTTTTTTCCTCTTTATAATTATCTATAGACTGAGACAGAGTAGACAATGAGGAACTTTGAGAGTCAGAATCTCCCAAATCCATTTCTGTCTCCCCCCACAGAGTGAATAATGCTGCGTATGAATTACTAGATTCTACTGAAATAACTAGGGGAGGAGATTTAGGTTGTAAGTTCCTAGAGGACCTTCTTCTGAGTAATGGAGATAAGGGGACAGCAGCTTTTTGATCCAGTTCAAGAACTACTGGATCTGTAAAACAGACAGGTGCCAACTCAAGAACTTCTGCAGGTCCCATGCAAGACTTAACTTCCTCTTGAGGAGCTAAGACTGCGGTTTGGACCGGTATCTGAGGCTCAGGGGAGAAGGCCTAACTGAGGGAGTAGCCTGAGGCCTCTCCTTTCCCTCCTTGGGGAAGGGGGCCTGCAGCATCCTGAGCTTTCTGAATCAGAAGATCTGGGCTGATACAGGTAGCCTTGTTTTTAGCAGCCCAAGGACATTCCCAAAAAACATGGCCATATTCTTCACACAAGTTACATTTTGTATGATTCGGACACTGCATTGTAACATGCCCTATTTCTCCACAACTGTCACACTGGGGTTGGTCACATACACTGGAGAGATGAGTCCTAGAGCCACACTTATAGCACGCTTTGGGCTGTCCCCCATAAAAACAGACTCCTCTATCTCTGCCCAACAAAAAATAATTAGGTATATGCTCTATACCTGAATCAGACTGTCTGAGTTTGATTTTATATTTCCACCCCCCCCCCGTCCAAAATTGTTCAGAATCTCAGATAGGGTCTGGAGCACTTAAAACTTCACATTTCTGTGAAAGCCAAAATGTAATATCTTCCACATGGACCCCCTCATTTCGAAACATTACTGTGACAAATTTAAGGCTTAGATAAAGGAATAACCAAAAAGGGGGCCCATGTGGGAGAAAACTTTACTTGCCCATACCTTTCCCAGAAAAGATCCAAAGCATGTGAAGTCCTGAAACTAACATCAAAATTATCTTCACCAGATATGTTTATCAAGGCAAAAACATCCTTCGGAGAGAAGTGAAGAGAATCTTTTAACAGATTTTTCCCCACAAAATATCTGTCCGGCCTATTTTCTAAGCCCCCTTTGTAACGAATACGAACCGCATTTCTTCTTGGAGCTGCCTCCCTCTTGGCTGTAGAAAACAGTTCTGACATTAAAGGTTTTTGAGCAGATGAATCAGAGTTCTCTACTTGTGGTGGAAAAGCTTGAGAAGCAGGGTCATCTCCTACTGCAGGGTTCATAGGCCGTAAAGCTTGCTGGTCTGAAGGCCTAGCAGTGGAGTGAGGCCCAGGAGCACAGAGCTTTACCTCTTTTCCAGTGCCCTCAGCAGAGGTATTCACCTTTGTACCTGGTTTCCACACAGAATTCTGAGAAAAAGCGAATTCTACATCCCACGTTGGGTCAGGCATCCAACTACCAGAGGGTGCCTGCTTCCATCCAACCCCTGCTAGGGCTTTCCCCGGTGTCCAAGACCCCTCAGTTAAATTAGAGGAAATTACCACAGCACCAGACTCTTGCAAAGGAGGATTACACATATGAGACACAGCCCCTTGCATATTTTGCTTGTGAGGGAACTTGGCAGGAAATGTAAATTCTGTAACCCCTGCTTGGGACTCCGAGGTGGACTGATACACGATAGGAGGGGGAAAAACTGGCTCTTTTGTAAGGGGAACATCAGTTTTTTCATTAGCTGTTTGTCTAAATACAAAACCCGCCGATTTGCTAAGCGGGACAGTTTCAGTCTGTAAAAACTCAACAGCTGTAGGATTTGTAATTATTTAGTGCTGTTTAGCTTGAGACTCAGAGTTGAAAACCTTTTCCCTCATTTCCTGCAGCAGAGAAGGCTTTAGGCACTCGTTAGTGATAACAATATGACTGCCAGCCTGTTGCTTGCCAGAATCAATATTCAATTTACGTGGAGCAACAGAAAAATGAAGCGCTGACTCACCCTGCCCTGCAGTACTGTCTAAGGGGTTTCCAGCAGCTGTTGTGTTGACAGCATTTGCATTGATAATGACAGGGAGGGCCTCCTTAGCCATCAGCGGCTGAGCGCTTTCTGCTGCTGCAGTACGAAGCTCCGGGATTGCATTCTGGCCGTTTGCTGCATTACCAACATCCAAAATATGCACATCAACCCCATCAGTAGCCTTGTCCTCGTTTCTACCGAATGCACGCACCGGTCGATTCTTTTTCTGTAAAGTCAAGTCCAAAGTAATAAAACTCTGGTCCTGTAGCTTTAGGCACTCATCTGTATCAACGACCATACTGCCAGCCTGCTGTTTCAATAAATTAATGCTCGAAAAACTTTTAGTCACAGGAAGTACAGGTAAAGACTCACCGCGCCTTGCGAGCTCTTCAGAAAAACATCCATCAGCTGTTATCATGACAGTTTTTGTTGCCTTAAGAACTGGGAGTGCTCCCTGAGGTAGCAATTTCTGTGCTTTTACCGCGGTTACAGCTTGAAACGTAGGAATTTCATTCCGGTTGTGAGAAGCGAATCGAGCATCCACTTCAGTAAGCATTTCCATTTTCTTTTCAAAATCCTCAGTAGCAAGAGAAGCCTCTTGAAACTCCTTGTCCAATTCCATATCTATATGTAGCTTTAAGTTTGCCTCAGTTGCAGAAACAGTAACAGTGGGAGCTGAGGCAAGTACTCCCACTGCACAGACGTCCTTTCCCTTCGGCGTCTCACACAGAGTGGCCATCCTGCAGATAGCCTGTCCCCCTACTGGCCAAGAATAGGGGAACTTCCCCGGTGTCTGGCCAAATTTCCCTCATTCACTAAAAATACCACCAACAGCTTAATCTGCTTCAAGGTCAGTTGGCATTCCTCTGTATCCCCCTCCCCAGGTCGTGCCTGAAAATAGGCAGGATTTGTCTAGTGCACTTACCCGGTCAACAAAAAATAAATAAAATAACTGTGGACAGAGGAGACAGTCATAGTAAAGATCAGCTCCGATTACTCGAAAATCGCCTAAATAGGTGTTATATGGGGTGACCAGGTCTAAAAGACTAGGCCCCCTGTGAGCCCCAAAACAGGAGGGACCACACAATAGTGGATCTCTATAATATCTGTAGGCTTCAAGTGAACTAAGGAGCACAAGGAAGATGTAGATTGACAATCCTCTGCAACAGTACACCAAACATAGCCCACCTCTGAGTGCTAATGATAGGTCCATATTGTAAACAGGAGGTAGTAAGAATAATGGAGCATAGGGAAGGAGATAAATTAAATATAGTTCGCAATGATACTCAAGAACCTGTCATCAGGAGAGGAAAGGGGTAAACTGCCTTGTAATATATAATAATTCACATATAAAAAAGGAAAAGGCAATAAACAGGATGCATACTGATTGAAGATACGCAGCTGAACAGCCCCAAGACTGTAAACCTGATGCACTGCTAAACTGGAGAGTAAAAGAGCAGATACAGAGAGCCTGTCTAGTGAGGTAATGTATAAGATCTAACACTAAAATAATGGGTTAGAAAAGCATTGCTGATATACCAAAGTTCCCTTGAAGACCTTTAAGCTGCTCGTTTAAACATTACAACAAAAAGTAAATTGATTGCGCCATGATGTACAGCCTTTGCTTTCTGCACCCGCTGGGAAAGAAAGCAACCAGGTAGCATAGTCTGTAAAGTGCGCGACTAGGCAGAAAAAGTGTACTGGCACTTCCTTTAAGTATCCTGGAGACAAAACCTACCAAGATATAGCAACTGTGACCATATTACTGACCATATAAGCTCATGACACCTTAGATTTATTAGCGGGATTGTGACTATTGATGTTCTTGCTTTTGGCCTTTGCCTAACGTTTCTTTTTGGGCAGCTCTAAAGATTTGAGGGGGGAAATTGCAACAACTTCTGCCCATGAAGTATTGGCAGAAATACATCCCTGAGGCACCGGCCCAAATTAAAGGAATGTTCATCTGAAATTTGTTGGGAAAGATCCTCCTGCGAGGAGTGCATGTCGTCCTCCAAAACAGCAAACTTAATGCTCAACACAACAGAGGGGTCGATTTGAAGGTGAGAGGCTGCAGCTTGTAGTGTTTGGGGTGACACCTCGCTAGAAGAGCATGAAAGTCTTGAAGAATAATGCCCCAACAGAAGCAACTCTTGCAGCCATGTTGATTGCCTTGGGATGAAATCAGTTGCAGCGTTGCTGCTTGGGTCTGCGAGTTCCACAACACCTTCCCCACGCTCCGGTACCTCGTCGTCCTCCCTCTGTGCAGATATCAGAGCTGTGTTCGGGTTGCCAATTGCTGCTGAACCTCCTAGGGTAAGATTACAGAGAGAGATCTCCATATAGTTGGCTAAGGCATCAGGGGTTTCAAAATCCTTGAAGGAAGAGCCTGAGAAAAGGCGTAGTGTTGTGGGATAACATAAGAGCAAATTTAATACTTCTTTGGTGGAGGATTTGTTTAAGTGGATTGTAGGCCTTCCTTCCAATGGTTAAATCTTTTGAAAAGTCTCTATAGATGGAAATATTAAATTCTTGCCACTGAAGTTTCCCCATTTCTCTGACTCGTTTCAATATTAATTCTGTATGGGAATAGTTAAAGAAGCAAGTAATGGTGGGCCTTGGTCACTGGTCTGATGCTGGCCTGGGACCCAGAGTGTGATGAGACCGCTTTTAATGATTAATGTTAGGTCAAGAGGCAGTTTAAGCATTGCAGGCAGCACATGTAATAAAAGCACAGTAGTGTCTCCTAATTCTACACCTTCAGGGAAGCAAAAAAATCATAAATTGTTGCGACGATTACGATTTTCAATATCGTCAATTTTGGCTTGTAGGGATTTACTAGTTTGATCTTGATTGTGGACAGTAGCCTGGAGGTCATGAATAGTAGTGATGTTACAGGCTGTTGCTTTCTCATTAAATGCAAATTTCTGGCCAAAAGTTTCAAGAGTGGTCACATTTTGTTGGGTGGAGGTTTTTTAGATCATTAATCTCAGCCATCAGTTTAGAAAACATTACTTTCACTCTAGCAAGTGAGCTTTGCTGTGCTTGGAGATCTGCCATGGTGCTGAAGGATGAGGCCTAGTATGCTGCAGTACAGTGTAGAATAATTAAATATAAGTAGATGATGGGTCAAAAATGAGATTACAGACTATGTCAGGCAGTAAGATTACAGGATGGTCATAGGAGTTGGTACCGAAGAAAGGTCTGGTGAAGGCTGGATGAGGTTAGATTGCAGTCATTCCTGCAGAGATTCTGAATTATGCTGCCATCTTCTGCCTGGTCAGGCCGCCCCTCCCGAGCTTTTTTTCTGACAAATTGGTATCTACATATGCCTAAATTGCATGTAGGTGAAATAACACAAATTCTGTACTTACTGTGATTTGAACTGATACATTCATGGATAACTTTGCTATAGCAGGGGTAGTGCTGAAACTGGTCAGCCTACCTTTGGGTATAGTGAGGCTGAGCAACTTAGACTGTTTACTGCCATTAAGCAACAGATAAATCGCTTAGTTACTAACAATGATACAGAATTTAAAAATAGACTAGAACAGCTACAACATAAGGATACAAAACTTGAATGGCATGGTATCACCTTAGGCGAATACTTGAATTATAAATAATCCCTTGTGGATTGAGGGTGTTAATAGTACCTGATATATGCATGAAATCTAAAAAACTCACTGACTGATGGGAGGGGATCAGGAACACCTGTTCTAATGATTTTATGTATGCAACAATAGAAGCTGTATTTGAGGGCAGGAGTTCAATAGCTGACGATATCAAACAGATACAGGACCAATTTAAGATTGCAACAGAGAAAGAACATTTCAAGATAACCTTAGAGGAGATTAAAAAAACACTAAATGAATTTGAAGAAAACCTTAAAAAAAAAAAAAAAAAGCTAAAAAAATTCAGGTGAGACTCTACTGACTATCGCCTACACAGGGTGTCTATATATATATATATATATAAAAAATATATACATACATATATACACAGCTGGAAAATAAAAGCACCATACAGGAATTACAGAATTGAGACCGAGTCTGATAGCTTGGACAGCTATACACAGAGAACTGACCATGCGACCCCCCCCCCCCAAAGAGGCAAAAGCAGATTTTGTTTTAGACCCACGACAGACACACACACACACACACACACACACACACACACACACACACAGACAGGGAGTCATACCACAAGAAGACAGACAACAGAGGTATTACATGAGGTCACAAGGCAATACAGATGAAACAGATCCAGGATCAACAACAGCACAAGGAGGCGGTTTGGAACAAATCATGGCCTCCGCTTAACTAACTAGGGCCTTGTTGGTTAAGCAATGGCCATGATTTGTTCCAAACGGCCATCTAAACAACATAAATTTAACTCTGAAAACAGCCCCCATTCATTTCTATGGAAGCGTGCCCTCATGCTCTACAAATAATGACATCACAAAACGAGCAATTGTAGGGAGGAACAGGGTGGATCGCCAACTGAAGTGGTATCAGGAAGTGGAAAGGATCAGCATGGCTCGGCTTCACAGAACCAAAATACGGTCCCTTCCCTTGCGAAATGGGGGCGACTGTAACAAAAAATATGGGCATCATAGGACTTCTGCCCAGATAAGGTTTAGTTATGCTTCTTGGGGGCACTCGTTAAAAAGATTGAGAAAGTTGCTCTTTAAAATACCCATTCAAAAAAAAATAAAAAAAAATCACAGATTTAAATGGAATTCTGTGATTTTTTAAAATAGGTATTTTAAACCAATGAGAATTCTTTCTGTTTTTTGTTTTATACATGATCTGAGTGTTAACAGAATGAGATTCTCTAAACAACTGGCATAAGTCTCCTAGGAAGGACCTGGTTGGTCTGAAAGTTCAGACACAGTTTTCTTTTTGAAACATCTCTGTTGGTCCAGTAAAAGGTATCAAACAATTTGCTTCTGGATCTGTTCTTACAAGGACCAATATAGCAAACAAACTAATTCTGCATATCAACATATGCATCAAGTAATGTTATTTCATTCAATGCAAAAGATGTCCACAAACAGAGTATGTTGGAAAGACAAGCCAACTTCTCCGCACTAGAATGAACTCGCACAGACATACTATTTAATAGAAAGATGAGTGACAAACTAGTGGGACAAGACTTCAATCAGTCTGATCACTCCATCTCAGATATGTCAGTAATGATCTTAAAGGGGCATTTCAAAAAATGCACAACAGAGAGAGACTTTTGAGATCAGGCTTATTTTACTTCTCAATATGGTAGCAGATGGCATGAACATTGATTTGGGTTTTATGACACATTGCCCTACTTAAACTTACACAGACATTTACTTCATGGGATGGACATTTAACAGGACTTCAGTGTTTTTTTTTTATTTTCAGAGTTCTTTTTAACTGGTTATCAACATGTTGGTAGAGGGATGCTGGGTTGTCTTGTGTGTGTGGGAGGGGGTTGTGTGTGTGTGTGCAGGGATAGGGTAACTGTGTGTTGGGGTAGGAGGATAGTGTGCATTTTGTGGAGAGGGGTTTGTGTGTGTGGGGAGGGTGGGGAAATAAAGTGGGGGGTTTGGGGTTGTGGTTATATTGAAGTAGGCTTATATTCAAGTAATGTACATGTCATAATTATGCTACAGTTTGTTAGGACTCTTGGTTCACATACATAGTGAATATATACTTCTTTCTACTAGTTATCTTTTCTCGGGGGGTAGGATTTAATTCTATTGATATTTTTATTCAGATTCTTAAGACTGATACAATACATGTAGTAATTTGATTATGTACTGACACATTATTGAACTCTGAACATTTTAAACTACATGAACTCATTTTCTAGGGGTCCTCGAGAGAGTTATTTTTTTTATTTGATACTAATACTGGCAGTTGATATCTTGTAAAAATATCGTTACAGCACTATAGGTCTTAATGTTTATGGAGTCTAACTGGTTAAGAGTATAGTTTAATAAATGTCTCTAGATAAGTTTAATACTCTATGACTTTGTGAATCAGTTGTTCATACTAGGGACATTTGCTTTATACCTCCATATTTCCATATATAACATTTCTGTTGTATAGCTTTTTATCATACAATATTATCAAATTTTAACATGCACTTTTGTGGGTATTAAATCTAAAGGTCTTGCTTTTAATTAAGAATGTATTCACATACATTCATTCATAATTTCAGTTAGTGGGACTGCCTGCTTGAGTGTTCCTCTCATCTCTTCTGCTGACATTTGACCTTGGAAGGTTTCTCAAGCAGTAGCAAACTAGTAGAATCGGGTTCCTTCCATTTAAATCTGTGACTTTTTTTTTTTTTTTTTTTAACTTTCCTTTTAACCCCTCCTACTCTCCCCAGACCCCGCACCTTCGGGGGTCCCCACTGGAGTCTTGCCCCCACTTCAGCCACCTACCTGTGCCATCTGGGAATCCCACATGTAGTATCGGTTCTACCCCCTGGGTGGGGATGAGGTGGGGTAGCTACACCCCAAGCTTCTTTGTCTGCATCGGGATCCGAAACCGGCCAGGCAAGTGGGAACCATTAGAGGTCTGCTCCGGGGCTATGTCTACCCAGAATCTGGAGAGTGATTTTTCCAGTGTTCTGACGGGCATTGCGGGAACCCCTGACATCAGGGCGCATAGCGCTGACATCTGCCCCACTGCTTCCTGTGCCCCAGACCTCCACCTGGGGCCAGTCATGTGCTGGGACATTATCCCCCTCTCTCACTGGAGAAGACGAGCTGTCCTTGGGATGCTCAAGCCTTCTCCCCCAGCTGGCCCTCCAGCTCCCCGGGGCTCATTCCCGAACCCAGGTCGCTGGCATCGCATGTGGAAATCATACCGCAGTGCCAACGGGTCAGCCCAATCTGTGATTTTTTTAAAATAGGTATTTTAAACCAATGTGCTTTCTTTTTTTTTTTTTTTTTATATGTGATCTGAGTGTTAATAGAATGTGATTCTCTAAACAACTGGCATAAATCTCTGAGGAAGGACCTGGTTGGTCCGAATGTTTTGGCACAGTTTTCTTTTTGTAACATCTATTTTGGTCCAATAAAAGGTATCGAACTACTTGCTTCTGGATCTGTTCTTACAAGGACCAATACGGCAACTAAACAAATTCTGTATGTCAGCAGAAAAGGACAGGTTGGCCTACCCAGTCTGCCCAGATGTCCTCTGCCTAATCTGTTGGTGCAGATCCTAACTGGTCTCCAATGGCCCTCCTTGCTCACTGCCTGTTTTCTAATACACCCATGTGTCTATCCCATGCATGCTTGAAGCCCCCCACTGTTTTTGCCTCCACTACTGCTGGCAGTGTTTTTCAGGTGTCTACCACCCTTTCAGTGAATAAATCTTCCTCATATCTCTCTTAATTCAATTCAATTTTTATTTAACCAGGCAAAACATCATTGAGCGAGCTCATTTACAAGATGGTCCTGGGAGGACAGATAAGAAAACAAGTACAATAAGCAGTGGTGAAACAGATTAGCAACCAAATATTATACAATAAGGCAAACATTTTATTTTTTATTTATAAAATTTGGTGACCGGGTAGGCCCACTGAGCCCTAAGGGTCCCTTTTTCAGGGGCGACCCGGGATAACAATACATATTTTCATACAGAGAAAGACTTGGGTTACAGAGTAGATTCAGGTGAGTATGCAAGTTACAGCCATAGTTATCAACATGCTACAGTCCCTACAAATAGGTTGGCAACAGATTTAACAATTGGTACGGAAGAAAGGTAATTTTACATGATGGGCTCATTGTTTTCGGCTGGCTTAGTTCAGTGGAAAGTTAGCTGAGGGACGATATCTAGAGAGAAGCACCGTGGAACCTGATGAGGTGCATGGAGCATCAGATTATTAGGAGGAGAGAAACAAGTGGGGGGGGGGGGAGTGCTCATGAGCCGTGGCAATGGTAAGTGCTAGCATCAGTCATATGGGCTTTGAGTCTGGTGCGGAAATTCATCAGTGAGGAGGCTTCCTGCACTGGGAAGGGAGTTTGTTCCATAGGTAGGGGACTGAGTAGGAGAACGACCTGCCACCAGCATTAGTCCTGACTCTGGGAACTTCAAAGCCATGTTCGACCTGATATCTGTAGACTCCTGGGGTTATGTTTGATTGTGATTGTACCAACTAAGTTGGATGGAGCTAAGGGGCTGAGTAGCTTGAAGGTCAAGTAGAGCGGGGGTAATTAAGACGAGCTGTAAGAGAGGGCCAACGTAGCTGGGCAAGTATGTCACAATGGTGACTTCGCGAGTGGTCCTGGGTGGCAAACCGGGCAACCTTGTTATACAGGATTTGCATCCTGGTGACCTCCTGCTTGGCCATGCCCTGAATGATTGGGGCAGCATAAGTCAGGGTGGGGAGGAGGACACTTGTGGCGATTGAGGTCCTGGCCTCGGGGATGAGCTGGTCCTTTAGTCGGTAAAGAGTACCAAGTTTACGGTGTATGGTCTTGGTAACCTGATCCACGTGGGACTTGAAGATGAGACAATGGTCCAATGTTAGTCCTAAGTATTTTAAGGAGGGCACAACCTCGATGACACTTCCTGAGATTGCAGTGAGATGCAGAGCTTTCGACCTGTCATGTCCAAGGGCTTTGTGTCTGAATAGCATCACCTTAGTTTTGCCTGCATTTAGGATCATTCTATTTGCTCTCAGCCAGGCCTCGAGAGATGCGAGGTCTGCTTAGAGAAGGGGACCGAGAGCTGCTGTGTCACCCAGGGATCGGTAGATGACTGTCATCCGCGTACTGAACAACCGAGCTACCCCCACAGTGGGGGTTTAGGTCATTAGTAAATATGAAGAAAAGAAGTGGGCCGAGAATCGAGCCCTGTGGTACTCCCTCTGTTAGGGGTAGGGAACCCAATGTGGCACCCTTCCAGATGACTCTCTGGGATCGGTCCGATAGGTAACTCCCAAACCACTTGAGGGCGAGGGAGTCTAGGCCAATTTTATCTAGTTTTAGTAGTAGGAGTTTGTGATCTACAAGGTCAAATGCCTTGGACAGATCTATAAAGACGGCGCCAGTGGGTGTCCCATTATCCACTGCTCTGAGCACATGATTCGAGAAATGGATTAGTGCTGTGTCAGTCCCATGGTTAGTTCTAAAACCATGCTATGAAAGGGCTATTAGCTGATGAGACTCCAGGCAGTCACGGAGTTGGCCATAGACTAACCTTTCTTGTACCTTTGCGAGTGTACTGAGCAGGGAAATAGGTCTGTAATTGCTTATGTTTGCCCTGGAGCCACCCTTGTGGATTGGGATCACACTGGCCTGTTTCCACTGGTCTGGAACAGTCTCTTCAAGTAGGGATCTGTTTATGAGCAGGTCAGGGGTTTGGAGAGGGATGGGGCTCCAGCCTTAAGTAGCAGAGGGTTAATCCCTCAGGTCCTCCTGAGCCACTTCTTTCAGAGCCCTTAGGATACGATGAACAGAGTCATAAGAGATGAACAAACGTAAAATACATCTAAAGCTTCATAGACTACACTCCAGCCTAACCCAAAATACCGTAACGGTATTCTGGGTAGCTAAAAAGTAAGAGCTATTTTGTAGCTAAAAGCAAAAACTTTTAAGGCATACACAGGTAGGAGAAAGATGATAGAAGGGAGCAGAAATGAGGTAAGATAAAGGTAAATGAGGTAGGTTAACACCCCCTACAGCTTTATTGCATGTCCCCTGGTCCTTGTGCTCCTTCTCATTTGAAAAAGACTTCCCTCATGCACTCCATTTACTCCTAAGATGCACAAAATAGATGATTTGATACCTTTTATTGGACCAGCAGAAATTTACAGAAAAAACATCAAACTTTCGAACCTACAGAGCTCATCATCAGAAAGGGAATGGCAGGTTTTCTTAAAAAGAGCTCACTTTCATTCTACACATGAATGTTAAAGATTAGAGAAATGATTAGTTGGGAGACACAACCAGAGATAAGAAATCCTCCTTGAAAATCTAGTAGTGTGAAGGTCAAATGTCACAAAAGGAATGTTATATAGATGTGCAAGGTCTATAATCTTAAAGTCTCACTAAAGAGAAACTGAAGACTGTGTGTTTGTAAGCACTTGATGGAATTAGAGACATGCTGCAATTGCATAAAATGAGCTTCCACATGCTTTTTACCACATATCTTCAGTGCTGGCACTGTGTAAACATGTTTCTATCAGTAACTGCGTGTTCATTTGTCAATATTATTTGTGAATATTCAAGCTTGCACTGTTTACTTACGAGCATATGAAGGAGCCAGCAGAAGGAAGCCATTTGGTCTATCTCGTCTGCTCATATTGCAGGGTCCACAGCTTGAGCTACAGTCTCTGCCCCTTCTCCCCACTCCTCCCATCCCATGTTCCTTATCTTCCCCTATGTCTATCCCAGCCTCTCTTGCAGCTGCCCACTGTCTTCAATGAGACTACCTCTTCCGGTAGCACATTCCAAGTGTCTGTGACAGGGCTGAATAAGGCCCTGTCCCATTTGTTATAAAGAAAGAGTCAAATGCAAGGATTTGTTCTAGACTCTCCTTTTCTATCTCATCTGTCTGGTTGTGCAACCAAATTTTCTCATGAGACCTAGGAACAGATCACTCTGACAGTCTTGTGATTTTCCGCCTCTCACTATCTCTCCGCCTTCACTTGCTGTTTCTGTCTTTTCTTTCCCCCTGCATATCTGCGGTCATAAGAATATATGTGAATTTTTATGTGAAACTGGGATCCCTTGGTTTGAAATGTTTATTATTATACTTTTGAAATGACTGCAAAAAGCTATTTGGAATTTAGGGGGTTAACATGAGATGCAGTTTGAGTTCCTTTCAGGCTTGTTTACAAACACTTTTGCAGAGCTGTCAGCAGGAGGCCAGTTTGGGACACTGTTCTATTTGCAAGCTGGCTCTGCTAAGAAATTGACAGGAACTCTGATACATTCTGTGAGAAACAGGATATCTCCTTAACAAGTTCAGGATGAGGAAGTTAACTGTCCAGCAAAAACTTGTAATAAAAAGAGCAGCAATATTTTTGCTAGAGACTGAAACTTGGAACTAGGGATACCCTCAGACAAAGGACTTTTCTTTTCTGTTTGTACAGCTTTTGTAAATAGTTATACTGAACAATTGTCATTTATTTTACTGTTATGGATAATAATAATAAAACCCTACTTGTGAATTTTATAACTGCTCCTAGTTTTCCTTTGCTTCCTGGCATATGCCTCAATGACAGAGTCCACCACCCTCACTGTGAAGAAGTGCTTCCTGACCTCCCTCATAAACCTCCCCCCTCCAGCTTAAGACCATGCCCCAAGACACCCTCCTTATCCACCTTATTAATCCCTTTCAAGCACTTGAAGGTACCCATCATGTCCCCTCTCTCTTTTCTGCCCTCCAAGGACTACCTGCTCAGTGCCCTAGCCTCTCCTTGTATGCCATACCCTGCTGACTCACTATTATCTTTGTAGCCCTCCTCTGGACCTTCTCTAGCAGGTTAATGTCCTTTTTGAGGTGTGGGCACCAGTACTGAACTCCATACTCTAGATGTGTTCTGTCTGTAACTTTGTGTTTATTTGTCAGTATTAACTGTGAATATTTAAACTATAACCTGAAATAGGATCACCTGGTGAATAGGACTTTGTTGCCCTAATGAAATCAATGTACCAGAAACCACCTTTGGAAGGAATTTCCTGTTAGATGTGGTGTTTGTCTCTGTCAGTAGTTTAGTTTTGTGAATTTTCATGTGTTTCGGCTTGAAGGAACTAGACCATTCTTGGATATGAGATCTATGAAAGTTTCCTGGACCAAGAAACTGGAAAACATCACCAGCAGATATTGGGATTCTCATTATAAAATCAACTTTTTTGGAAGCCATCACAATCAAAGTAAGTACAGCTAAGAAATTCTACAAGCTCTGACCTGGGGAGTGCAAACTGAATCCACATTTCCGTCTACCTTGTTGCTAAAGGGATCTGCATGTCTTTGAGAACCATTCACAACTATTTAAACAAAGGGAAGACACTGACAAAGGGTTTTAAATTCCTGCATATGCCCCAGGCCAGTGTTCCAGGAATTAAACACATCCTTTGTCTTGTTACTGTAGATCAAACAGTTCACTGGTCCTTTTCCTGTGGATCTGATTATTTTACATCATTTGGCAATGGGGCAAATCCTCCCCTCCTGGAGGCACACTACCAAAATTGATCTGTCCCTGCTCATCTAGCCACATCGTATACAACTATTCCAGTGTTGCATTTTCGACATTACCACCTGACATGCTACTGTTCAAAAAAGAAACGCAACCTTTCTCTGACTGAACTCTGCCTAGGCACCCTGGAACTTGTGCTCCTCCTCCTGCTGCTATCAGGGACTGTTCATCCTAACCCCGGACCAAACACCTCCAACCAAAACAATCCAACAGGCACTCTCTCAATCACTCAACAGACTGGAACTTGTGTAGAGAGCGGTCGGCTCTTGCCCCCTGCATCCACAAAGCCGCACTCCGCAGGGTTGAGGCACCGGGAAACCGGGCGGACCTCCCCTGCAGACAGAAAAACGAGTGTAATTGCTGGGACACTTTCTGCTGATTAGTCGGGGACCGAAGGGGTTGTGGAGGGGCTGGGAGCTGCACACAGGAGCTCTATTGGACTTCATTTTGCCATTCTTCCCGAGTCGCTTACCTGCTGTGCAACCCCCCGGCCTGCCATTGGTGACCTGAGATCGTACCCCTGCTGCAGTTTGAATTCTGGCGCCATTTTCTGATGAGCTGAAAGACAGAAGCGCCAATTGGCTAAAACTTTGCTGGCTGGGCTGGGAGATTTAAAAGCAGCGCAGACTGCTGCTGACTTTTACAACAGAACTGGAACTTGTGTAGGGAGCAGTGGCTCTTACCTCCTGCATCCTGAGCACTTACGCTGCGGGGTTGAGGCGCCGGGAAACCGGGCGGACCTCCCCTGCAGATAGAAAAACGAGTGTAATTGTTGGGACACGTTCTGCTGATTAGTCAGGGACCGAAGGGGTTGTGGAGGGGCTGGGAGCTGCACACAGGAGCTCTACTGGACTTGATTTTTCGGCCCACCTGCCCACCCCGTTCCCTCCTCCCATTAAATGCCAAGTAGACACGCCCTCAGTTTAACATTGGCCAATTAAACTGAGTTAGGGCGGTACAGAGCAGCTGTCAAAGGACCGCCCTGTAGTCTCTTGGGTGTTCCCCTTCTGGCTACAGTGCAGTGCCTACTCACCCAGACTGCTAACTGTCTGACAGTCTGAACCCTGTGATAAAATTCATAGTGGTGATCTCCTCTTGCCAGTGTAATCAATTTATAGCCAGTCTTATTGCATTATTCGTAACGGATATATTTCAATCCAGTTTGTCTGCTGTGTACCAGTATAACTACATCCTGTTCAGCCTAACTCATGCCTGCGGAAGTAATCACTGCCAGCATAATTTTTATTCCTATCTGCCTATCCCATGCACGCAAAATAAATCTAGTTGCCTCTAGACTGTTAACCTGCATGGTATCCTCTAGTCTTGTGGCAGGGAAACCTTCAGGGTAATTCTCTGAATTCTCTGGTCTCTTGGTGGCAAACTAGACACGTGCCAGAAAGGTGGCACTGTTCCTATCGTTCTGTTTACTTGCCTGCCCAAACCTATGTCTGACATCTCCCATATGATTAATATTAGTATTAACTGTCTTTATCACATAATAATACACTAGTTGTTCTTGAGATAAGTGCCAGTAAGGTACAAATAATCTATTTCCCGCCATTTGCCAGGCTACTAAATTCCCATTTGGCACTGTCCTGTGTCCATTGGTGACCTATGGTGGAAATCCCCTTCCTGTCTCAGCCGGACAACCATACTGGGGCAATAATGGGACTTCCTGAGCTCCCGTCAAAGCTAGTCCTGTGCCAGTTACTCCTGGGCACTATCGCCACTGTGATCCTTACTGCGTCATGGATCCCCTGGATCTCAAGGGCGGGTGACCCCTTGAAAAGAGACCCCTGGTGTACGTGTGTCCAGTCGGTGGAGTCTGACTTCACCTTCTCAAACATTCTAGCAGATGGCTCACCCCTGACCGGGGTCCTCGGTGGTCTTAACCTGAGAAGCCTTCTGAGACCTGCCCAAAAGGTCAGGCGTTATGACCGAAAGTCACAGAACAAGGACAGATCTCCCCCATTAAGGCATCTATTCTGGCTCCTGCTGGTGACCCTTGTGCTAGCAGGGGACACAGAACTAAACCCAGGACCATCACTCCAGTCCACACCTACACTGGCGGGCTGGTCGGCGGGAAAAGGGCTGAAGGTAGCCCATCTTAATATCGAAGTCTGCTGCAAACCTGACAGAACTTAGGTGTCTGGGTAACTCGTCATAGTCAGACATTCTTGGCATTCAGAAACCTGGCTGAAACCTTCCACCCCAAACTCTGTATGTGCCTTCCCTGGTTATGACCTCATCTGTCGTGATCGTCCGGGAAGAAGAGAGGTGGTGGTATCCTGGTCTACTACAGGAGCCATCTTAACCTATCTGCCCTACCTCATCAACAGACAGTGCAGTCCCCTGTGAGACCGGCTGCAGGTGCTGCTACTAGGGATGACAAAAAGATACACATTGTATACACCTACAATCCTCCAAAGGGAGGCACAGAGAGACTGACTGGCCTCCTTGACAGTTGGCGCAGTAACACGGCAGAATGAGCTAATCAGTCTGGGTGACCTCAACCTAAATTGGCTGGGTGGCAACACCAAAGCCTTTGAACCGTCACTTGCCGGTCTCTCACTGACACAGCTTGTCAAGGATCCTACCAGATGCTCTACAAATGGGTAAGAGCTCCCTCTTGCACTGGATCTTGACAAACAGACCTGATAGGATCAGCTCATCTGGTATCCTACCTGATTCTATCCCTGATCACTCCCCGGTGTACTGTGTCTGCCGGATCCCACTTCTGAAAATACCCCATAAAATTATCCAGATCAGAGACTACTCTAGGTTTGATCTGTCCTCCTTTCAAAATCATATCAATTACACTGACTGGTCGGCAGTATGGAATGCTCAGGACTCCACATCCGCTGTCAGTCACTTCCTCATCTCGTTAAGGGCCCTGTAGGAGAAACATGCCCCCCTCATCAGATGGAGGGTGAGGGGAATGACTACTAAATGGCTTCATGGTAGCCTCCTGGCCATCCTCAACACCACAGATAATTGCTGGGCCAAGTTTAAGGCCACGGCTGACCAGGCTATCTTTCAGAGATACAGGAAGCTCAGAAATGAGTGCAAAAAGAACATATAGCCAAGAGTGAGTTCTGCAAATCTGCGTTACTGAACTCGGCTAGGGATCCAAGGAGGTTCTGGAGAAATATTAAACACGTTTTGAGTGGTACACAGAGCGCTGAGTCCACTGATATGATAATTGAAGGTTCCAGCTGCAACAACTCAGAAACCATTGCCAACTCCTTCAATCATTATTTTTCTGATCTGTCCGAGTATACCTCGACATTCCCCAGTGGTGGTGGTGTCAGCGGCAACCAGCCCATAGCACCATCATCACCCCGCCCGCCCTTTCTGTTCAGGGCAGTGGTGGCTCAAGAGGTGCAGAAACTGCTAGCTGGACTCTCACCCTTCTCAAGTGTTGGCCAAGATGGCTTGGAACCAAAGCTCCTCAGTCTCTGTGCCCCCTGGCTTGCCCCTCTGGTGGCACACATCTTCAATCTGTCCCTTTCAACTGGAGTTATCCCAGACATATGAAAGGTTGCCAGGGTAGTCCCAATCCTTAAACAGGGGAACCCTAAACTGATAGAGAACTATCGTCCCATATCCATCCTATCCGCGGTTAGCAAACTTCTGGAGAAAGTTGTGGCAGGGCAACTCTCAGAGTACTTACAGGCATATGACATAATGTCTCCTGTACAGCATGGATTCAGGAAGGGGCATGGTACCTCCTCAGCCCTAGTTACTGTTTCATCATGGATTAGGGAGGCCATGGACCAAGGCAAACTCTCGGGGGCTATCTTTATAGACCTCTCGAAGGCGTTTGACCTGGTCGACCATGCCATACTATGAACACAGCTTAGATCAATTGGACTATCCACTGCTGCTCTCAGTTGGTTCTCCAACTACCTACATGGTAGAACGCAGCGGGTTAAATATGGCAAAGAGCTCTCGGGTCCCATCACAGTAACAATGGGGGTCCCCCAAGGCTCCGTCCTTGGACCAATGCTCATCTCCATTTTCATTAATAATCTCCCCGCAACCGCTGCTCACTGTAAACCAATCCTCTATGCAGATGATCTGGTCATCCTGTCTCACTCCCCAGAGGTGGGGGTCATTAACAACCACCTGAGTGATGACCTAAGAAACATTCAGACATGGATCCTGAACCATAAGCTAGTCCTTAATCTCAAAAAAAAACCCAGGCCATGCTCTTTGGGTCCCGGGCTAAGATTAAGGCCTCCACTGTGCCACTCTGTGTTTCCGGTAAGGGAGACATCCCGATCCCAATCATGGACAATTTCAAATATCTTGGTGTAACATTGGACCCACAGCTTGACCTTGGCCACCATATCCAGAAGACATGCAAAACTGTCAACTGGGTCTGGCTTACAGAGCAAAAAATAACCTCACGCCGGCTGCGCGTATTGCTCTTGCTAGAGGTATGCTTCTCCCCTCACTATGTTATGGGCTCCTGTTTGCCAGCACCACTAAGGCCCATCTCTCTAGGTGGTCGACGGCCTACAACAATGTCTGCCGCTTCGCCCTAGCGGCCCCCCTGGCTCACTCACCACTGCGATCTCTACAATAAGTTAAACTGGCTCTCGCCCTCAAAGCACATTGACTTTGTCTTTGGTTGCTTCACAGGAAAGGTCCTCAACACAGGCACCCCTCCAGGGGTGGCAAGTTTGCTGGCCCAAACTGTTCCCTCGTCCGATCGCCTTAGGACTCAGGGATCTGCCACACTCAAGGTACCTGTGACTCGGACTCAAATGGATGAAAGGGATTTTGCAGCATGTGCCCCCAAACTTTGGAACACCTTCCCAGTCCAGGTTTGTGTTGCCCCCTCTCAGGGCAGCCTGCGTTCCTCCCTATGGAACCATCTCAAACTCGGATCGGCCTGCGGGTGCCAAAACCCCCCGTGACATATGTTAGCACTCATGATTAACAGCTGGCCCTTAAGATGATAGTTTTGTACTTGCTGCTACCAATCCTTACCTTGTACTGCTCCAAAACTGGCACACACCGCTTACTCTGCTGTACCTATTCTAACTAAATGTGCCTCATATGCCTTGTACTTTGTGTATTCTACATTATGATGTTCGCACGTGACATGCGAGTTTGTTTTTTTCTAACTTGTACCTTGTTGTCTCATGACGTGTAATCTTTTCCTAATTATGTACCATGTTGTCCCAAGTGTGTAAGTATGTAATTTCCTGTACTCTCCTGGGTCGTACCTGAAAATAGGCAAATTGTCTTGTCTAGTGTACTTATCTGGTTAACAAAAGCTAAATAAAATAATAAAAACAACATTTTCTACTACCAAACAGCAGTTCTGCACGTGTAAATTGCACAGTCATATAGATTAAGTAGAACCGTTTTATATATAAGCATATTAGAAACACGTAAAACAAATATCTGTCCATGTGTTGTACCTGAAACAAGAACAAAAACACAGGAGCATTTCAAATAGTGTAATGGGTCTCCCGTTTACCCCTGTGAGGTACTTGTAGGTCTCTATCAAGTCCCTTCTTGGTCTCCTCTTTTTCAGGTTGTACATGTTGAGATCCCTCAGTCTCTCCTTGTAGGACTTCTCATCCAACCCCAGCACCATTTTAGTTGCACTCCTCTGGACTGCTTCTGCCCAGACTATGTCCTTCTGAAGTGCGGCCTCCAAAACTGGACACAGTACTCCAGGTGGGGTCTCACCACAGAGCGACACATTGGCAACACCAACTTCCTTCTCTTGCTGGATCTACCCTCCCCTATATATACCAACATCCCACTAGCCCTACCAACTGCTTTGTCACACTGCCCTACTACCTCGAGGTTGCCAGATATGATAACCCCAAGGTCACTTTCCTGTTTAGTGACTGTCAATATCTCTCCCCCCATCCTATACTCACTGCCTGGGTTCCTATGCCCTAGATGCAAGATTCTGCACTTTTGGGCATTTAACCTAAACTGCCATGCTTTAGAACACTCCTCAAGTTTCCTCAGATCACTGCTCATTATCTCCCAAGTGTCCACTCTACTGCAGATTTTGGTATCATCTGCAAAAAAGCATACCTTGCCTTCCAGTTTCTCAGCAATGACACTTGAGAAGACAACAGAAAGGACTGGTCTCGACACTGAGCCCTGTGGCAACCAGCTGGTCACTCCTCCATTGTTTGAGTGTGTGCTGTTTACCACCACCCTCTGCCTCCTAGCCATCAACCAGTTTCTAACTCAATTCACCACTTTGAATTGTACACCTAGGCTGCTCAGTTTCTTCATCAGCCTCCTGTGCAGCACAGTGTTGAAGGCCTTGTTTAAGTCTACATAGGCCACATCCACTGCCTTCCCTTGATCTAGCTCTCTGGTCATTCAAAGAAATCCATCAGATTTGTTTGGCATGAGCTCCCCCCATGAATCCATGCTGCCTGTGTTCCTGTGGCCAACTGGATTTTACACTGTTAATGAGTCTTTCCTGTAGCAGGGTTTCCATTCATTTTCCCCAGCACTGATATAATACTAACCGGCCTACAGTTGCTAGCCTCCTCCCTGCTACCGCTCTTATGCAAAAGGATCACAACAGCTTTAATCCAATCCTCTGGGACCATGCCCATTTCCAGTGAGCTGCTGAACAAGGCTGTCAGTGAGGCAACTAGCACCTCCCCAAATTCCTTTAGATCTCTTGGATGTATCCCACCTGGCCCCATAGTTTTGCCCACCTTTAGAGCTGCAAGTCCCTTCCAGACTCTCTCCTGAAAATGGACTTGTATTCTCCTTCCCCACCCCAAATTCCTGCTACTCCCTGGTGCCCCTCCAACAACTATGAAGACTGAGCAGAAGCACCTGTTTAGGATGTCTGCCTTTTCTTAGTTCTCTTCTGCACAGTCTCTCTCCCCCCCCCCCAATTCTCACTATCCCTCCCCTGCTTTCCTTTTCTCACTTAAGCATCGGGGAAAAAAGTGTTATCCCCTTTAGTTACTCCTTAAGCGATTCTTTCCTTTGTGCGTTTTCCCCCATCACTTCCTTGCCTGCTTCCCTCTGCTTTACTAGGTAGGGAGGTTCCTAGCTGTGATGGCACGTAGGGTTGTGGAGAGAGAAGTCTTGCAGGTGTACAAAATGTGTTGAAAAGGTATGCTACCTTTGCCTAGGGCTTGGGGTCCTTTTTAAAATGAAATATTATGTTTACTGTGCTTAGAGGTGCGCTTTGTTGATTTGGTAACAGACGGAGCCCGACTAAAGAACTGACTAAATACGGTATACAAACATTCCATAACCTCAACTGAAATGGGCACTAGAAACGGAGGTCTGGAATGAGGTTTTCACAGACAGTGGACTCCCAGACTGAAATGGGAGCCCTCGCTTGTATTTTTATATTTTGCCTGGCTAGAAGGACGCGATCCTAGTGACCAGTATTTGCTCATTTTAAGATAATTTTATAGAAAGCCAATGGAAGGAAGCCATGGACTCAGTCAAGAATTGTGAGTTACAGCATTTTCATCATTGTTGATTACTGGAGAGTTCAAACTCTCTGTTTCAGAATTTTCTTACAAAGCACTCCATTTTTGGCTCGTGGTAATAGTCATTATCACTTAAACACTGACGGGCATGAAACATATTGACCCCTAACCATTTAGCATTTTGAGTGCTAAAATATACAGACACTGAACTCCTGTTTGAAGACTGCAAGGAAGCTGTGGATCTGTAGTGACTCCTGTAAAGTAGACCTACTTATTCACTACTAAAATGTTCATTGACTACTTCCAGAGGATTCCAACATCTTGTGACATAATTTTATAGTTGCGATTGTTGGGGACTCTGTTTGAGGAGCCTGAATTTATCTATTAAGTACCACAGTCCTCTGTTGAAGTTAAGATTCTGTGTTCAAAGGACTCCGTTTTGGAGCCGTGTATGCTGACCAGCGTAATCTTTACTTACTTTCTTTCTTCTATACAGCATGAAATAATGTATTATAATGTATATTGGTCTAATTTAAATGTGCACTATGCAAGTGTTTGCCTTTAGTAAGTTGGTCAAAAGTTTTCTTTAAATGAGCTTCCTTGCTGTTAATCAAATAAATTACTTGATGGCTTAAACATACCAATATAAGGCAGATATGCTCCAGGATAATTAGGATGAATAATTATTGTTTAATAGTATGTTTAAATAATTTTTTAATAAGACCACCACGGAACCCCTTATGATGGTGCTGCTTGACACCACTTGTTTGTTTGCTAGGTGTTTTCTGTCTGCCTACATTAGCAGGAGATGGAACAGTCGTCTTGAGGGCTGATGCCTGAAGTGATGACCTCATAGTACAGTTTTCTCTAAAAACTTCTAGCTACTGAAAGTGGTTAAGGTAGAAAAACTGCTGCAAGTATGATAATGGGTCTCTAGCTGATACAGAAAATGTAAATTAAGTACACAGACTTAATTCTGGCCAAAAGTTCTCTGTCAAAATGATGACTCAAGTATCCAGGTGTCAGACTGGTCAAGACAGAAAAACAATATACAAGTATGTTAATGGCTTGTTGCTGAAACAGAAAGTAATAATATGTTAAGTATGTAGACCAAATTCTGTCCAAGGGAGGTTTTTCAAGCATAAGAGTGGAGACCTATTAGGTGCCAGATATAGTTAGTAGTAATATGACACATAATACAGAAAGCAACAAGTTGAGTATGAAAACTAATTTTGGTTAAGTGATGTTTAATTTGAGTATCCTTTCTGGAGAGTTTTACATTCAGCTTAGACTTCAAGCTCTTCTAAGTTCTGCATTCATGTAAGGCAATACTCAGAAAACGAGGGTATAATGAATGTGATAAGCAGTACTAAGAGGGAGCTATACTTCAAAATATATTTGAGTAATAATAAATTAATATGGAACCTATAAGTATATGAAGCAAGGAGCTCATAATCTTGAGCAATGCTATGTATTTATCTTTTATAATAAGGATTTGACCATTGAGTATAAAGTATGAAAAGAGACCAATGCTTTTTAGTAATAGGAAGAAAAGAAAGGTTCTTAATGAGATTTTATATTGCTCTATGACATGTAATTCTATATGTGTGTATGAGCAATTGTACAGGACCCAAGGCAGCATGGTTTCACCAGGGGGAGGTCATGTCAGACCAACCTAGTTGAATTTTTCCACTGGGTGACTAGGGAAGTGGATCAGGGAAGGGCAGTGGACGTGGTCTATCTGTACTTCAGCAGGGCCTTTGACACTGTGCCACACAGAAGGCTATTACACAAACTGGGGAATACGGGTGTGGGCAGGACAGTAGTGCTGTGGGTAGATAACCAGCTGGGCGGCAGGACACAGAGGGTGGTGGTAAATGGCTGTCACTCCACAGAGAGAAGAGTGACCAGTGGGGTACCACAGGGATCAGTGCTGGGACTGGTCCTATTCAACATCTTCATCAGTGACATTGGGCAGGACCTAGAAGACAGAATTTCCCTGTTCGCTGATGACACAAAGCTCTTTAACAGAGTGGACACACCAGGGGGTGCAGACAGAATGAGAAGGGACCTACAGAAACTTGAAGAATGGTCAGGGGTTTGGCAGTTGAAATTCAATGCAAAGAGGTGCAAGATAATGCATATGGGGCACAACAACCCTGGCACAATATAGCAGTTGGGGGGGTAAGGATATAGCATGCACCAAGCAGGAAAGGGATCTTGGGGTTATCATCTCTGATGACCTCAAGGTAGGGAAACAGTGTGACAAGGCAGCAAGTAAAGAATAGGATGCTGGGATGCCAGCAGGGGGCATCACCAGCAGGAAAAGGAGGTCATAATTCCACTATACAAGACACTAGTGAGGTCCCACCTGGAGTACAGTGTACAGTTCTGGAGACCTTACCTATGTAAGGACATAGACAGGGTAGAGAAGGTTCAGAGGAGGGCAACAAAGATGATACATGGATTGCATCAAAAGTCCTATGAGAACAGTTTGAAGAACCTGAATAAGTACTCCCTGGAGGAGAGGAGGGAGAGAGGGGATATGATAGAGACATACATGTATCTTACAGGGAGGAACATGGTGCAGGAATACACTATTTTTAAGCAAAAAAGATGTTCCAGGACTAGAGGGCATGGGATGAAGTTGGAGGGAGGACGATTCAGAGGAAACGTGAGGAAGAATTTCTTCACAGAACGGGTGGCGGACAAGTGGAACACCCTGCCGGAGGAAGTGGTGGGGGCTGAAACAATCACGGGATTTAAGAATGCATGGGATAGACATAAAGGAATTCTGGAGGTCAGGGGTGAGGGGCAACAGACTTCTAGGAAAACATGAAGTGAACTTACAAGCTCAAATGGGCAGACTGAGAGGTGGGCTGTAGGCCCTTATCTGCCAACACTGTATGTATGTATGTATGTATGTATGTATGTATGTATTAATTATGTTTTGCTTGTTTGTCTGCTTTGTACTGGTCTATGACCGAACAAATAAAGCCCTAACTAACTTTACTAGGTATACCCCCCTCTGTCTCCACCCCCCCGTGTTTCCTTATACCACCTGAAAGCCTAATTTCCTTAAGCACTTCTGTCACTTCTTGAGAGAAACAAAATGTGTGTTCTCGCCTGGAATCAAATCTCTGACCTTTTGCATGTAAAGCCAAGACATATCCAATGTGTCACCAGAGGCCCTAAATCTTTATGTCAAGAGATGAGCCACGCTAAGTTAGCTGCTGCGCAACAGTCTCAGCTGGGGATGGCTGGCAACGGGTTCCACTGCAACAGAAACCCCTTCAGCTGTGTCAGGGAGACTGCACCTGCCACAGGGGCACACAATGCATGCATGATGTCTAAAAAGATGTTTATGCCCACATTTAGGGAGGTGGGAGCAGTCTGGGAGGAAAGTAAGGGGCAAAATCCCAGGCTTCATCATAGATGATAACTGCCAACACATCTGGGCACCACACCGTGCAGCCCTGCTACCCGCAACTAGATCTGGACCTGGGTCAGGAGGAGGATGGCTCTCCCCACTGCCACAGAAGGGCATGTCCATGGGGAAATGCGAAAGCAGTGGAATTAGTGGGTGATGGGTGATCATGGGGCTGAGAGCAAAACGAGATACTGGTGGAGTTAACATCCTCCAATTATCAATAGCACTACCAATTGCTAGGCTGGCAACCCTGGCTCAGGAAATGGCTTGGGTCACTTGAGGGCTGGTCAGGAGAAGCAGGATTGAGCAACCCACAGACAGCTCTCCTCCAGGTAGGGAGGACAATGGAACCTGCTACCAGACCACCACCTAGCAGTGGCTAGGTAGTACAGCAGCGGACACCACACTCAGAGGGTACTGATGTTGATGGGCACGTGTGTGTCACTGTATGCAGCTCAGACCTCAGGGGAGTAAATGCTGGATAAATACACCCCGACCGGTAGGACAGCTATCACAATATGGCAGGCCTTGCTCTACTGACAGAGGCACCCACCCACCACATAGCGGTGCTGGGTAAGTCCCAGAGAAGGTAAGTGATGGGGCTGGGGATGTTGTTAGAAGGGGGCTGGTGGAGAAGTCAGGAAAGGAAAATAGATGATGAAAAAAATTTTCTATGGAACAAAATTGGAACAGCAGTATAAGACAGCAGCTAGCCAGGCAAACAAAATCATGACATTATAGTATATGGATACCCCTTGCTGTGCATGTTATTTCCATCCTTGCACAGCAAGAGGTATCCATAAAAAGCTACTGTACCACAGCTCAACTGTCACAGAATGCTGTTGCACCGTTCTGTGGTACAACAGCTTTTTAATTGGAATGAAAACTTGTGCTACCTGCCATTTTACTTTGATCCCACACACACAGAACCCAGACACTCCCCTAACATAATCTTCTGTTGTTTTATCATTTTAACAAAACTAAAACCCACCCTCAAGCAGGTGTGTTTTCAGCAGCTAGATCAGGGTGGGTTTCTTTTTTGTTTTTTTAAATAGTATATCTAAAATTTCTTGGGTAAAAAAATGCTTTTTAAAATTTTATTTCAAACCATACTGTATACTATACAAAACACCATGTGGGCAACCATGCACAGCTCATCTGCATTTCCATTTTGGAGTTCTGATGACATCAAGGATCTCTCCAGCTTCACTCTTAAAGTCCCTATGATGTCATCAGAAACCCTTAATGGAAACGCAGGGTTGTAAATAATTGATTAGCAGTTTTTTTTCCTGGGACAATACTAACTGTACAGAAAGTATTTATATAGGATTTCTAGAAGTGTTATGTTTGTTAAACACAATGAGGCAAGTGCTATGCATTTTTACAATATTTTAGCACTTTTATGAGCAAAACGCTAATCAATTTTTAGAGTTAAATAAAACCCTGAAACAGTCTTGTTGTCATGGTTACCCATGCATTGTTCTCTATATAATGTCCTGACACATATCACAGGTCAGATCCTACCTTAAGTATAGTGTGGTGTTCTAGTCCACATATCAGAGGGGGGGTATTACTGCCTTGATGGAGAAAGTACAGAGAAGAGTGACCAAGATGGCTGAAGTCTTGGAAAACCTGGGCTGTGAGAGTCTACTGGAAGAAAATTGGCTATTCTCCATGGAAGAGTAAAAGAGGCACAATTACAGTATTCATGTATTTAAAGGGAATAACACCATCAGACCAAGTGCAGCTCTTCTAGATGAACAAGACTGAAAGGACAATGGGATACATAAGGTCACCGAAGGGAGGAAGAATCAAGGGAAACAGGAAGAACTATTTCACAGAACGAGTGTTGAACACTTGGAGTAGATTGCCAGAGCATGTGGTATCAGTTGATACTGTAATTTACTTATTTATTTCATAAGTGTTATGAGGAAAGCCATACTGAGCATATAACAGCTCACTTCCACCTATGTCCTGGGGAAAAAGTGAGGAGTAAACAGTACACTGAGCAATAAATGTACAATACAGTGGTGAAGAACAATATGAACATATGATGCGATTAAACAGTCGAAAGTAATCAAATTAGCATCATGGAAACAAAGCATGCATTTAACTAATAAAAAGTAACAACAAAAACTGTGCAGTGATGAAGGAAAACCCACAAAGAGAACAGTAAAGGAGGAGCCACTACAGAGTCCTGGTGGAATGGCATTGTTTAGGAGTAGTTACAATAGTAAGCCGTGAAGTCTTAGAAACACTGAAATTGATGGCAGATAATGACCGATTGGCCCACCCAGTCTGCCCATTTCCCCTACCTACTGCAATACCGCAGACCTTACATGATCTCCGGCTTTTCCCACCCTTTCCTAACTGCCGGGGTTCTCTTGTAGTAGGGATTTAAGGAATGAAGAAGTGAAGGCAGAATGGATAACAAGCGGAAGGTCAAACCAAAGTTTGTAGACTCTAAAGGTAAATGCTGCTTGACCTGTTGAAGACTAAGTTCAGAAGTGACAAGTACAGTGCACCCTCTATTATCCACCAACCTATTTACCTGCCCACCTCACCTTCTATACCATTTTCTCTCTATGTAAATTCCCTCTGTTATCTGCTTCCCTCTGTGTCTGCCACCTACCATCTATCTCTGCTGTACAGTCTGCATTGTTTACGCGTAGTTCTCCCTCTGTCATCCAACATGGTGTTGAGTTGATGCGGTGCATTTTATTCCATTTCTTTTTTCTTCAGACGCTGCTCAACAGTAAATAAAGGTCAGGTATGTTTTGTATTTGTGTTTTTTTGTGTGTATTGTATGCTGTGCAATCAAGTGTAGTTTTGGTCCACTCCAAGCTGTGCATAAAATGGATGAATAGGTTTTGGGCTGTAGCATGGTCTGCGAAGGAGGCAACATGGTGGTAGCAGTGAGTAAATGACTGAAGTTATAAGTGGTGTTGCTTTTGCTCTAGGGATTGAAAAATGCAGTGCACAGCTGAGAACTACTGGATGTGCTCTTTGAGCAAGACTGCAAGGTTTGTAATAACATAACCAATGAGGGGGATTATTCAGTGTGTCAGGGGTGAGCAACAGGACAATTTCACATTAGAAGGCACTGACAAGATGTTGGACAATGAACAAGAGATAGTGCCCAAACCTTTTGCTACTGAAGCCAAACATGCTAGCCATACCTTGATGCACTGTCTTGAATCCAGTGAAATGACCCAAGAAGGTGAAATATGAATGTGTTTACAATTGGACTCAAAAAATAAACTGAATGTGACAACCAGAGTGAAACAGATGTTCATCACGGATTACTTTAAATTTGATGGAGAAGAAATTAGAAAATGCCATTAATATGTACTTTTGTAAATTTTATATAGCCTTTTTAACCGGGTTTTAACTGTAACAGAAATTGTAGTTACATAAACATATTTAAGAATATTATAAGGACTAGATAATACCCTAAAAGTAGTCTTATGCTGATCAACACAGCGCACCTCTGTTGTCTGCCACCCTCTATTATTTGGCAAAAAGTCAGTGTACTGAGGTTGGCGAATAACAAAGTACAATGTACTATGAAGAAAAAAAGGATGACAGGGTATTTCCACTGAGCTAGTGGGTGGGAGGAACTCAATGAACACTGGTCTTCTCCCTCCCCCACAAATACACATTATGTACAGTAGTATGTGTGTACTTCTGAGTGAGGTGCCCAAACCATTTACTACTGGGAAAAATAAATAATTATTTTTTATATTAATTACAGCCATTTTGAAATCTATTACCTGTTCCTGAGCAAAAGCTGCTCCATCTAGTTGGTACTCTTGTATTTAATGGGCTTTGAGAATAAATTTCATGGAAAAAAACATCAGATATAGCAGTTTGGCTTTTGTGCATTGTCCCAGAAGACCCAAAAAACTTACTTTAAATGTGATAATCTCTATCTGCATTTTGCTGCATTTGTGTATGTAATTTATACCTCTTGGGAACTGTGCATAGTATTACATGTTTTTTTCTATTATTACTGTTATGAAGGAGATGCTAATCAAGTATAGAAAATTATTGAGGTTTATTTAATATCCATAATGGTTAACGGGGCTGGAGAAGGAGTTCCGTTTACAGTGCAGGATGTAGTTCTTTATCCTGGTTACAGATCAAAGGTTTCCTGCTGGGGCTGCCATATGTCACTTGAAGTTCTTTGGCAGCATTATATGCTTGCTTTCAGTGCGATTCTCAAAAGGAAACATACAGAAGCAGAATTAATATTACAGGTGTGAGTGAAGATGAGTGTCAAACAACTGGAATATTTAAGGGTATTTAGGATATCGATTTAGTGACAAATACTGCTGACATTTGGCCAACTCCCCACCTCTGTGCCCTATCTCATCCATATCAGGGGACGGGACAAGGGTGCAAGTAAGCAGCAGCACAGGACAGGGCAGGCATAGAGTTGTACACTACGAGGTAGAGCACAGTGCCTTCAACCAACTAGTCAGTGCCATGATTTGGTTTGATGTGTACTCGAGCATGTTGCTGCATTTATAAAATGGTTCAAAAATATTTTTTTTTTTTTTTGTTAAAAAGGATAAAAACAGGGGCAATAAAATTTAAGGTGCATGCTGAGGGAAATCACAGCAGGATCATGTGAACACTGCTGACCACAACATTACTCCACTTATCCAAGCCATTTTATAGCAGGACTACCTAGCATTTGGTCAGGCTCCAGTGACACGTAGGTACTGACTAAGTAGAAAAAAACAAACACACAACAACTGAGTCTTAATCCTTTGGGACACAAGCTAAGGCGTATATTTTCTAGCGCACCTGCCTCAAAACAATAAAAAAACAAGTTCCTCGGCCAACCTTTTTTATCGCAGCTTTGCTACGTGTATAAAAACTACTATATGCAACAATGGTGAACTCTGGTTTAGGTAACAGTGTAATAGAAAACTGGTGAAATCTTGAATTACCTTGGCCAGCTCATTTCTTAATTCCTCCTGTTCTTCTTCTGACAAAGTTCCTATCACAGTAGCAGAAGCAGCACCGTCTCCTACCTCTGGTTTCTCTGCGTCAGTTCCCAACAAACCTTGGAGTAGAAACAAAACATGTACACATTAGACAATCAAATTCATCTACCAGACAGCAAACCCAAGTGGTAACTTTATTTTTTGGCAGGCTGCTAATCTGAACCTGTGCTATGCCTTTCTTGTGCCCTACTTTAGACTTAACGACTGCAGAGTATGTGAAATGAGGGCACTAGTCTGCAGGACTAAAACCAAATTCTGCCGTGTACGAAGATAACATTTTGCTAGTCAAAAGTTTACTTGAAAACAAACTGCAAAGCCTTTATTTGAAATTGTCCTTCAAAAATATCCTCTGTTTTTTCATGTTCCCTTGAGATGTTGCAATGTGTGTCCATCACATTGCCGCTGCAATTCAACAGAAGACTAAAGCAGGGATTCTGAATGTTTCAGATGCTCCTTTTCCTGCTATATTTGATGTGCCAGTTTCCAGTCTGTGTGATCAGTGCAAAGAGCACTATTTTAAACAGCGCCAAATCCAAAACTGTCACTGCTTTCAATTCACCCTGTGATATCATGATGAATACAGCATGAAGTACTTGATAAACAGCTTTAACTTACTGGGTCAGTTCTATCTTCCGGGCTATAACAAGAGTATAAGCTTAGCTGGCAAAGTTTCATCATTGTAAACTGAGCCACAGATCTTTTAAAGCAGTAGTATTTGCTAGTAACCATATCATTGTTTTTTTTTTTTTTTTCTAGCAATAAGGTTCCTCTAGCAAAAATATCAAGATACACATTTTACTTTCTTTTTTTTGTTTTGTTTTCATTCCTGAACCAAGATATGGGATACTGACGTTTTCAAACGTTCCCAAGCCCATGTCATGCCCATCATGAAAAAATTAAATATCCTGGTGCAGTATTGTGCTGTTTACCATCAGCAGGTAATTTCAGTGGAAGAGATTTTTAGAAATGGCACGAGACTGCCATCTTTATTGAGGCAAGTCATTAATGACAAAATTAGCTGTAAAAGCTCTTTTAACAATATCTGCAAAAACTAAAAACATACTGAGCATGCATCTTAAGATGTCAGAAATACATTTTTTTTGTATTCTATTTTTGCACCCTACTGCGGCACACCAGCAGGGGCATCCAGCTGCTGCCCCCCCCGACCCCAGAGGACCGCAGGCTCACGCGATATGAGGGGGTCTGGTACGGCCATTCCAACCCGCCTGAGGGTCTCCCCTTATCTCTCCATCACGGGCTGGCCCGGACCCCACAACGTGATTCCATGAACGGGCCTCCAAGGCCGGTGGGGGTGCGGCCATCAAGCTGCATGGTCGCACCCAGCCATGTTCCTCCAATTAGTGCCCCTGGAGTTGGCAGTGCAATGACACCCACCGTGTGCGTGAGGCATCTTGCCGTGCTCCGCCCCTTGCTGGTGCTGCGACTTGTGCTGCCCCCAGTCGTCACCAGGGGCCACTCAAGCGCAGCTCAACCCTGCAGACCCACCCCAGAGGGAGGAGAACAGCCCTGGGGCACTCGATCCACCCTCTCCCCTGCCAACCCCCAGTGGCCGGAGTCAGTTCCCAAACCCGGGTCGCCGGTGTAGCGCGAGATGTGGCGTCCAGCATCTCAACCCTCAGCGCCACCGGGCCAGGTCAGACATACATTTTTGCTAAAAAACTGTATGATTATTTTTTGGGGGGGCCGACTAACAAATACTGCCGCTTTAAAGCACCCCTAAGATCATGTGGGAATCTGTGAAAAAACATTTTTAGACATATAATGAACTGATAATTTCCCATATTTGCTAATCAAAAGTCTTCTAATCTACAAACTGGAAAAGAGAGAGTCTACACATTCCAGCAGGCATAGTTTAAACACAGTGTATTTATTGTTATAGCAATATGTTTAATGCTACAGAAACATAAGCTAACATTTCATATTCATTGCAAAAAAAAAAATACATTTAGTCATCACAGTTGTAGCAAAAATTTGCAATTGAAGGGAAATGCAATGATTGGGTAAACATTTTCCTGAATCTTGGTGAACTTGTGTCATGGTGTTCCTCAGGGTTTGAACAAGTGCTTTAAGCAGACCTGGCGTAACCCTAACTTATTCATTCAAAATTTGGTGACCAGGATAGACACACTAAGCCGAA
The DNA here is from genome assembly GCA_016271365.2 of Neoceratodus forsteri. Classification (NCBI taxonomy): domain Eukaryota; kingdom Metazoa; phylum Chordata; order Ceratodontiformes; family Ceratodontidae; genus Neoceratodus; species Neoceratodus forsteri. The sequence goes on from CM057455.1 coordinate 1,089,539,151, forward strand.
GCCCGCTTCCTGGTAAGACCCAGAGGCAGGTGGGCAGCGGAGATGAGACAAAATCAAACAAACAATACACAAGATACAGTGAGGTAAAACAAGAAAGACTATAACACAATTCAGCACAGGTGTAGAGACAAAATACATAAAAAGGAGGATGTGCAGAAATCACAAACATGACCAAAGTAAAACGTTATTGTAACAATAACACTGGTGCATTGTTATTTCTTGTACATACTGAATGCATTTATATGTAATTAATGTATGTTAAACTTATTTGCACTGGCTAAACTACAAGGTAGGACCCAAGAGCTAATGATCTATTGGAACTGATGGTTTTTACATGTCACATAGTCAAGAGAGGATATTGTTCCTTGAGAGTGAGACCAGATCTTTCCACCATCTCATTTTTTTTTCTTCCTTGTTCCTCTGGGCTCAGCTGTACTACTAAACCGCTAGCCAGGCCAGACAGATAACAGTTAATATTGAAAGGTGTTCTCCCCACACCCCTCCCCCCCGCACCTATTTTACTTTTTGTTCTCCCTCTCCAAATATCTAATGTCCACTATAAAACAGACTAGTTTTGGGATTAGGTGAGGAGACTGGATATTATGTAACATGGATATTACTTTCTTTATTGTATAAATTGGTTTTATGCTTTATATAGCTGTTTACTGACATGATCGTTATATGTAATTAGACATGACCGATGCTAGTTCAATGAATCTGTACCTATGTGCTAAATGAAACATGGAAAAATAAAAAGTAAAAAAAAAAACACAAAAAAACTGATTTGCACTTGCATCTTGTTAAATTGTTCACAGTATGCACATTTTCTTTGGAATGCTTCTCTCCAGTTGTTTGGGATTTACTGCATCTCCCTTTCCCTTTTCTCCAGGTTGCACCTGGAAATAAGCCTTGGTTCAGCATGCCTTTCCTGGTTACCAACTTTCAAATAAATAATATCCTCCTGTTTTCGCTAACTGCTGATTCAAACAACATGGTCTTGCTATATTCTGACATATGCAGTGAGTCCCAACCTTCGAACTGCCCCGGAGATGAAAGAGTTAACTTTCCATGCCAGGCATGGAACGCTGAGCTCGAGCTCGGTTGAGACTCTGTCTGTTGATCTTCAAACTCAAACCGTCAGATTCTTTACTCCGCCTCACTGAACAGTCGCTCTGGAGATTTCTCCTTCTGCTCGGTTCAATTTGTCAGTTAAAGTACAGCTTTTCTCGGTTTTCGACCGAATTTAAACCGTAACCTGTCGGTTCAGTCTCTGTCTGTGGTATCTGTGAGTACTAGATAGGTTTTATTTTATTCTATTCTGTGTGGAACTTGTAAACGGTTTATCGGTTCGGTTTGAACCGATCAAATTGTTTAAAAAATCTTAAATTGTGCTTTTAGAGTGTGGTTACCGGTTCTTATCGGTTCTAAAAAAAAAAAAAAAGATTTTATTACGTTTTTTTCCATGACTCGTGACATGGTTGGGAACCGATAGGAGGGTCTTGCCTAGCGGATTGCCATAAAAGGGTAAGTTTGGTTAGGACTGGCATTATGTCCGAGAAACCCAAAAGAAAAAACGGACCAACTGGGTTTCAACACTGCAGTGTGTGTGGGGAAGTCTTTGCCAAGGCTGACCCCCACACCACCTGTGTTTATTGTCTGGGGTTTGACCACCTCAATGCAGACTGCCAGATTTGCAAAAATTTCCCTGCAGCTACCCTAGAAAAGAGAGCTGGTAGGCTCAGGGAAAGGGAGGCCAAAAAGTCCGTTGAACCGGATGGCCAGCCCAGTTCAGTTCAAACCGAACCAGAAGGAGTGCCCTCTGACCAGGGCGAGACTTCTCCGGGCAAAAGGAGAACCGATTCTGAGGAGTCGGTTCCGGCTAAAAGAACTAGAAAAGAAAAATCAGCTGGTGTGGAGCCAAAACTTTCCTCTCCAACCGCTGAAGAAATAGCCAAAGCGATCAAAATTGTTCAGTCGCTTTCCCCGGTTCCGACCGAACCGCACTATCAGGCAGGCGCTGTTCAGCTGTTCCACCGGTTCAAGAGTATGATTTAGAGGAATTTTATGAACCAAGGAGGAGGAAGAGGAGTATGAGGAAAGTGAATGGATTTGAAAGTCTGGATGTGCCCATTGACCCGACATCTCCCCAGACAGACCTTCAGGGGTGTCTCCTCCTAGGCTTTCTGAGTCCCCCTCCCATTTCATGTTTTATAAAAAAGTGGCTGAAACCCTCAAGCTTCCTATGAAAGAAGCTGTGGATGACCAGGAGGAGCCTGACTATGTGGAAATGATGGATATCCCAGAGTCTAGGAGGCTGTCTATTCCCTTGCACAAATCCTTTGGGAAACAGACATTTAAGATTTTAAAGATTCCTAACACTATACCTCCTGTGGATAAAAGAATGGACAAGAGGTATACATTGTCAGGCTCTGACACGGAGTTCCTTACACAACAATGTAGCCATGTTGGGGTAGTGCAGGCTGCAGCCTGTGATAAGGCAAACATTCCCTTGGCTTCACACCCCCCGGACAAGGATTCCAGGAGGATTGATGCCATGGCAAAGAAACAGTACATGGCAGCATCCTTGGGACTCAGACAGGCCAATTATATGGCCTATACTGCTAGGTATCAAAAATCCAGATGGGACGCTGTTATGGCCCTAGCAAAACAGGTCCCTGGCCAGCTTGCCAAGGAGCTGGAGCAGGTGGCTGTTGATGGTATTGAGGCATCCAAGGTGCAATTCCATGCTGTAGTAGACTCCAATGATGTGTCTTCTAGAGTCATGGCTACATCTGTGGCACTTCGAAGAATGGATTGGCTCAGATGTACTAGCCTGTCACAGGATACCCAGACTAAGGCCATGGATTTTCCTGTTATGGGTAATTCTCTGTTTGGGGAACAAACAGAGAATTACATGAAGAAAATGGATGAGTATAGGACCACCTATAGGAGTGCACAGGCCGAGGAAAGGCAGGCCACTCCTCAAAGGCAGCTTCCCAGGGGCAGGGGCAGGCCTTTTCATAGGCCTTTTTACCAAGCTCAGGCCTCCTCTTCTGCTTTTGCCCAGAGGGGGTTCTTTAGAGGGAGAGGCAGACGGGCTACAAGCAGGCCTGCTTCCACCCCTCAGCCCAAAGCCCCTGCCAAACAGGCACCCTGATGGGGTTGCCAGGGCCGATTCTCAGCTACCGGTAGGGGGCAGGCTGGCTTACTTTGTCCAGGACTGGGAGTCTCTGACATCAGACAAATGGGTCCTGGAAGTGGTAAGCTAGGGACTGGTTCTCAGCTTCAAAAAGTTTTCAAAGATGAGAACCAGATCCTTTCCACCTGCAAATCCATCAGAGGCACTTGCCTTAGAGGCAGAGGTCTCTTCCCTCCTAGCTCTCAGAGCTGTGGAAAGGGTTCCACCCCTACACCAGGGCAAAGGGTTGTACTCCAGGTACTTCCTTACCCCAAAAAAGACAGGAGAATGGCAGCCCATCCTGGATCTCAGATACTTAAACAAGCACCTTTTAAAACCAAAATTCAAAATGGTGACTCTGGGAATTATTCCACCCTCTCTAAGGCCAGGGGACTGGCTAGTGTCCCTGGACCTCAAGGATGCCTACTTCCATATTCTCGTCAGAAGCTCCCATCGAAAGTACCTCAGGTTCGAGCAGCCCTCAGGCCATTACCAGTTCAGAGCAATGCCCTTTGGCCTCACCTCTGCTCCAAGGGTATTCACAAAATGCCTGACAGTAGTAGTTGCTTCCTCTAAGAAGGCAGAAAATTGCCATCTTCCCCTACCTGAACGACTGGCTCATACTATGCCAGTCCCCAGACCAAGTCAAGTTACACTTACAGATAACTCAGCAACTGCTCACTTCTTTGGGTTTCCTTCTAAATCTTCCAAAGTCAGTTCTAGAGCCTGTCCAGCTCCTCACCTTCATAGGTGCAGAGCTAGACACAGAGAAGGCCAGAGCCTTCCTTCCCCTTGACAGGGCAAGGACCCTGATCTCTCTGGCCTCCTCATTCACCCTGCAGGTGTCTTGACCAACAAGGCATTTTCTCTACAGCTCCTGGGGCACATGGCTGCTTCTACAGCAGTAGCGCAGGGAGCAAGATTTCAGATGAGGGACATTCAGTTCCATTTGAGAGCCTTTTGGTCTCAAACGAAGGACCCTCTGACCAAATTGATCCCAGTAACTCAAACCCTAATCCAGGCCCTACAGTGGTGGCAGGATCAGAACAAACTGAGACAAGGGGTCCCCTTTGTCACTCAGTCTCACTCTTTAATCCTTACTACAGATGCCTCCCTCTTGGGTTGGGGGGCTCACATGGGCGACCTCACCACCCAGGGTTGTGGTCCCCTCAGGAATCTCTGCTCCACATCAATCTGTTGGAACTCAGAGCAGTATTTCTAGCACTTCAAGCTTTTTCCAAATCTGTTCAGAACAAAGTTGTACAGGTCAGAACAGACAACACCACCACAATGTGGTACATCAATAAGCAAGGAGGCACTCAGTCTACGGCCTTGTGCACCGAAGCAATGAAGTTGTGGTCTCTGGCTTACTCCCTGAACACCTCCCTCATGGCAGTTCACTTCCCAGGCAAGGACAATGTCCTGGCAGATGCTCTCAGCAGGATTTCCCAGGGCCATCACGAATGGTCTCTGGACCCCCTGGTCTTGGAGGTGATATTTTCCAGATGGGGCACTCCGCAGATAGATCTTTTTGCAGCCCCAGACAATCACCAACTTCCACTTTTTTGCTGCAGGCCCCCAGTGTTGGGCTCAGTCCCCCTGGATGCCTTAGTTCTCAATTGGGAAGGGAAGTTTCTCTATGCTTTCCCACCTTCCCTCTCCTGTTCAAAGTGCTAGTCAAAATCAGATCTCAACCCTGCAAGATGATCCTGATTGCTCCAGACTGGGCCAGGCAGCCCTGGTATCCACTCCTATTGTCCTTAGCAGTCCATCCTCCCCTGTGTCTTCCCAGGAATTACAACCTGTTAACCTGTGCTCAAGGGAGGGTTTGGTACCCGAACCTCAAATCTCTCAATCTCAAGGCCTGGCTCTTGAAGAGTTAGAGTTTGCTGATTTACACCTCTCCCAAGGTGTAATGGATATTCTGAAGGCTTCTAGGAAACCTTCCACCAGGGCTACTTATAATTCCAAATAGAAAAGATTTTCCAGATGGTGCTCTGGGAAGCATATTTCCCCAGAATCTGCTGATCTGCCCACAGTCCTTGATTATATGGTCCACTTAAATAGCTTGGGGCTGAGACCAGCTACACAAAGTGCATCTGGCAGCTGTGTGCTTTTATTTCAGCAGGTAAACCCTCTTCTCTTTCAGCTCATCCTGTATTCTCCAAGTTTTTCAAGGGATTGCTTCACACCAACCCTCCATTCAGGGACCCTGCCTCTGCCTGGGACCTCAATGTTTGCATTGCTCAGCTTATGCAACCCCCTTTTGAGCCTTTGTCTTCAGCAGAGCTTAAGTACTTGACTTCAAGACTGTGTTTCTGGTAGCCATCACTTGCCAGACGATAAGTGAATTACAAGCTCTGTCAGTGGAGCTTGATTTATCTCCTTTCATAGAGATAAGGTGGTCCTCAGGACTAACAGGAAGTTCTTGCCTAAGGTGGTTTCAGATTTCCACCTTAATCAATCTATGTCTCTTCCAGTGTACTTCACTGACCATTCCTCCTCTGGTGAGAGGAGGCTGCACAGTTTAGATGTGAAACAGCCCTTAGTTACTACAGAGCGACTCAAGGGTCACAGGTTTGACTCCTCCAACTGTTCCTCACTTATGGTGAGGTTGAAGGAAACCTGCCACTAAAAGATCCAGTGCCAGGTGGATTGTCTCTTGTATCCACCTTTGCTATGAAAAACTGGGTAAGGTTCCTCCCTCAGGTCTGAGGGCTCACTCTACCAGACGTATAGCTGCTTCCCCTGGCTGCTGCCAGGGACATCCCTATTCTGAGATATGTCAAGCAGCTACCTGGAAAACAGTTCACACTTTACCAAGCATTACCCTTGGACATCCAGGCTAGGAGTGATGCTCAGTTTGGCACAGCTGTGCTTCAGAGCTTATTTCCTAAGTAGGTTCTGTCCCTCCTTCATGGAGGTACTGCTTTGTAGTTCATATGTCAGAATATAGCAAGACTTCATGTTGTTTGAAGAAAAATACCTCACCTTAGTAATGTTGTTTCTTCTAATGAGTCTTGCTATATTCTGACCTCCCTGCCTGCCCCTCTCAGAACCTCTGTTTTTGGGATGTGGGTGGCAGTGCAGTGTTGGCACTTAGTAGGTGCCCACCTTTTGTTTTCACCCTTCTTTCTTGGGGTGAGTTGGTGTTGTGTTTTTCATTTTTGGGTCTCCTGACTTGAGTCTTTGTTTTGGGACCAAAAATGTGTTTTATGTTTAGTAGCCAGTTGGCTAGTATAGGTTTACAGCTTCCACACAGGACCTTAGTGAGTTTAGCTCGTAAAGATCCGACGGTTTGAGTTTGAAGATCAACAGACAGAGTCTCAACCGAGCTCGAGTTCAGCGTTCCATGACTGGCATGGAAAGTTAACTCTTTCATCTCCAGGGCAGTTCAAAGGTTGGGACTCATTGCATATGTCAGAATATAGCAAGACTCCATTAGAAGAAACAACATTACTAAGGTGAGTAATTTTTTCTTGCGTGTCTTGATAGTATATGTTATGCCTTGTATGTACTGTGGTACTAGTGCTTCTGTTTTGTTGCCGCCTTTATTGTGTGGGTCATGCTTGAAACTGAGACCTGGGACCAGCACACCTATCTGGAGACAGATTTTTTTTTTTTTTTTTTTAAAGTTAACGACACATGGTAATGCAGGAATCTATGAACAGGAGAGAGAGAAGGCTAATGTAAATGCAGTATGCTATATATAACAAATTCTTTTAAAATTCTTAAGTTTTATGTATGTATTTCTTTAGAATTTCTACATATCATGATATCCAGATTTATGCTGTAAGCCTAGTTATAACATGGGTTGTCAGAACGTGTAATCTGATTGGTCTAGAGCCTCTGCATGGCCGTGCATTAAATAGCCTTTTAAATGCACGGTTCCACGAAGTGACCTAGGAGATGGGTCACCGGGTCTTTTTACCTGTAGGCAACCCAAAAAGGAACCGGCAGCAGCCATGAGAAGTTGCCACACAGTAAGTGTAGGGGAGGAATGTGTGCTGTGTTCCCCATTTCTCTTTGCAGGATCGAGACAGAAAGTGACACCAATACCCTTCCTCCTCCAGGTTACACTCTACGGTAGTGACTGTGATCTCCCCGCCGTGCTCTCGCGAAGCATTTCTCTCCCAGCATGTTTCTCATCCTGCCAGCAGGTACTTTCCATGGCACCCCCCCAGGTGAGTGACAGTACCAGGGAGCTCTCAGGGCAGAAGCATGTGTCCAACTGGTACCAGCTATCCACCCCCTCCCACAGAGAAACAGAGAGCAAGAGAGAGAAAGAGAGAGGCAGACAACTGTCAGAGCTTCTTCAGGCAGACACACAGCACCCAAGAGAGATGGCACTGTGGGAAGAGTGAGAGACAAGGAAAACCAGCTGCAACGAGAGAAAGAGAGGTATTCAGTAGCTGCAATAAGCCCTGCATACGGGTACCAGACCGACAGCAAGGAGGCACCTGTAGACGCAGAAACCCTTGCCGATATGCCAATCCTGAACGCAGGCTGAGAAGAGCAGCCCTCGCTGTCCAGCAGCCAGATTCACAAGGGCCCCCCTCTTCCTCGAAGATGCATACTGTCCCCTCCTTTAGCATCCCAGCATGGAAGAACAACAGACACTGACAGCAAGCAGAGAGCTGGAGAATGAGAGAGAGAGGAGACGCCAGCAGGTGTGCCGATCCTGACCTCAGGCAGAGAAGAGCAGCCTTTGCTATCCAGTAGCCAGATTCTTGCCCCCCGCCCGATGATACACACTGTCCCCTTCTTTTTGCATCCTAGCAGGGGAGAACACAGACAGCAAGCAGGGAGCGAGAGAATCAGAGAGAGAGGGAGTGAGCAGGAGGTGCAACAGGAGCATGAAGAAAAAGACAGCAGCAGCAATCTGCAGTCTTACAGAGTGTAGAACTCATAGTCACAGTGATGTTATGAAGAACAAATGTGAGAAATGAACTTAACAGTACATTTGTACCATTTGTGCCTTATAACATCTGTGTGGTATACATTATTTCTTGAGGACTACTTTGTCAGGCGGCAGGACACAGTACCATTTAATGACTTTCAAGAGCAATAAATCGTTTTTTCTTAATTATAATACTCTTATTTGATAACCCATGTTATAAGTGCAATAACCCACTCCAGAGTATGGGGATAATACCCTGTCATGGGCTATTGTTTACTTTTCCCAGAGGGTCCCGGGCGGGGGCAGATAGCAGCATGGGTGATGAGCAAATTACACAACAGGTTTTGCAGGTTACAATAAAGCAAATTGCAAAGCTATGCAGGTTGTAAAAATACAAGTGATTAAAAGTGTAATGCTGTAAAGTATAATGCAATCTAAATACATTTACATGTTTACACAGTTTAGATAACTTAAAGGAAAACTACTGGCAGCTGTGAAGCCCCAACCGCTTCAAAGATTGGGGCTTCACTTCACAGATCCCCTGCAGGCACCATATAAAATTAACTGTTTTTTATCTGAATGCTTGTAAAAGCGGTTAAACCTCCAGTGCAGCAGCGAATATGGTGCTCCTCACCCTCTAAACGATCACGGTGCTAATAACACGAGAGGATGATGCTCCACTGCCCCTTCCTTACTGGTGTCCTCATGTATGGAGATATAACAATCTCCATATCTCAGATGCCCACCGCTATTTCTACAGACTCTGCCTAAATTCCATGTTTATGCCAGGCATACACATGGCATTTAGGCTAAGTCTGTAAAAATAGCAGGGGGTAGTCCTGCAGCAGCAGGACGTTCCCTCTCTTGCTACAGTAAGAGGCATTCAAGAGAGACACCAGAACCTCACCTCACTGGTCAGCATCAGATGTTCCAGGCAAGGCCATGAACCCGGGTTGTCTAGATGATGAGCAGTAGCCCTACCATCTTGCTACCTGGCTGGCATTGGAGTGTTTTAAAGTCAGTTGACGGATTCAGATCTGGAGTAGATGACAGTGCCATACACATACAGATGTATATAGAAGTTGGAGCAAGCAGGGGGAAGGTCATTCACAAAGAGACTAAAGAGTAGAGGGCCAGCATGAAGCCTTGTGGAGACCGCATCACCGACCTGATCATCTGGGATCTGCTGGTGAGGTAGGACTTGAACCATGATACTGTGCAAGTTGTCAGGCCCATATTTAGAACTTTACAGAGAAGGATGCCATAATTCACAATGTCGAAGGACTTGTCAAGTCTAGGAATACTGCACCAACATGGAGTCCAGAATCAAGGGCTAATGCTAGATCACTAGTGACTTTCAATCGTGTGGCTCAGATGGAGTGATTTGGCTAAAAGCCAGGTTGCAATTCCATGAGTAGAATGTGACAAAGGATGTGGTCCCATTATGTACTTTTGCAAGAGTTTACAGAGGACCTAAACGTTCGATAATGAGGACTGATTAATGAAACTGGGGGGAGGAGTATAACTGGGTGCTGGGAATCTACAGGCCAGTAGCAGCTGCAGAAAGGAAATTAATGATTATGAAGGAGACTTCAGCACTGTCTTGGAAGTTATGAACATTTACTCAAACACCAATGCTTTAAGAAAAGAAAGGGTATTGAAGTTAGAGCAGAACCAACAATGCTTCAAGCAGTCAATCATTCAAACACCAAGCAATACCACACTAAACATTCACCAAGATTAAGGAGGGAATTTTACCCTAACACTGTATTCCCTTTTGTGGCTTGTGGTTCATTCCTGAGTGATGCCTGAATTTAGTTTTGTGCAGTAAATGTTCAACCTTTTTTTAAAAGGACATTTAATAACAGATGGACACTAATATGTACTGAAAATTCCAGCTGGCAGTCCCACATTAACTGTGCTACTTACACATACTTCAATTAAAACAATTCAAAGGAAATGAAGCCATCATCACGATCGGTTTCAGATGCTCCCGCCTAACCGGCTTCATATTCCATGCTTGGCACTCCAGCCTGGCAGTCAACTTCACTATCCCAGCTCGGTAGCCCATAAGCTCCCGTGTTCAACAAAACATTTGAAAAATTCTCCATGCTCTTGCTCCCGAACTATTAACTACAGTTCAACTTAACTCCTCCCCACCATTAAAAAATAAAACTGAAAGGAAGCTGTCCTTGCAATCGGCCTCAGTAGCAGTGTGCAATCCCAATTACATGCACGTGTGCTTTCAGTGCTATGCTCACAGAATAGGGAATGGCGCCAAATGCTCCAGACAGTGGCTTCATGTCTTCATTATAACCTTCTCCTGGTCACGCCATGTGTACCAGATGAACCAAACAGCAAACAGTGCGTAGTGGTGGTTGGCAAGATGTTAACTCCACTCTTACATTTTGGGAAGGGGGTGTATCTCCACTCCTACATTTCTCTCCCTCTCCTACCCAAATATCATGGAAATCAGATACAGCACCTCACAAAAGGGGCATGACACAAAAAAACATTCAACATAATTACAGAGAGGGAACTTTGGGGAAGGTGCTGGTGTCAGAGACAAAGTTACACCACAGCAGGACCACCTACTGGCCAGTATAAATCAGTACTACTCTTTATGTAAGTATACCTACCCATTCAAAAAGTTATTAAAATCTAGTTTATGTTTTACAAACGAGCTAATGCACTCCAGGGTGAGTGTTGTGCTGGGATAATGTCACACCTTGGTGTTGTTCGCACTCGGCCTGCAGCCTCGTGCCCAACCACGCAAGACATGTTATCCCATCATGTATTACTACCTCATTATCATCGCATCCCCAAGGTAAACAACCCTGGCATCTAGTGGCACCCACTTCTTCATGCCATCTCCATGCTAAGCAGTCCTTTAAATCCAGTGACACTCTCCTCCCTAACCCCAACCCCAGGTAAGCAGTCCCTGGTGCCCATTGGCACCCATCCCTGTCCAGTACTGTACTAAGCAGTACTTGCATGACATCATTAGGAACTCGCCATAAAGATAAACCTTCCATAAATGACACACTACTGACATAATACTACAGTTTTGCACATTATTAAATATATACAATAACAGGAAAAACCAAAGTTATAAGGGATATGCACTGGAGACCTTGCAGATAAACTGATCTCCGGTAACCTCATGAGTGATGTGTCTGAGGTCAAACAGCTCAAGCTCAGATAAATAACTTATCTGCAAAGGTTCCCATTGCATAATGCTATTATGCGATGTGTATACTACTTTATGTGCTTTTTTTTTTTTTAATCTGCTTTCTTTTGTTTAGAAATATTTGTGTTAGTTTGTAGTGCTGTTTTACAGCTGTTTAGTTCCGCAGTTCTGTGCTCTGGTTTCTAAAGCTGTTGCCATGGCTGCAACGTCATGGTGCAATACCAACGCTGCAACTTGGCTGCTGATTGGTAGAGCTAGCAGATTTTACACTGAAACATGGCATCAGAAGTTAGCAAGCTATCCATGCACTGAATATTTGCTGGAGTGGCAGCAGGCGTGGCGGCGGGAGTTTTACTTTAGTGTCTCCCTGGAATGTGTTGATGTGTTCTGTTTATGGCTGGTGGTGACACAGAGGGTATGTGACAGAAGTGAAACTGAGTGGGGCGCTAAGATGATGGATCCTGAGTAAAACGGGAGTGCTGCTAAAAGAAAAACAGAGCAGTGGAAAGTTACAGTACTTTTATTGAGTTTACTACAAGAAAGACCAATACTGTTGTGTGGGGGTGTTTTGGGAGGGAGGGACTTACAAGGAGCAAGCAGCACCAAGCAGGGAGAGTTTGTGGTTTGGAAAAAAATACACACAGTAGAAAAGAGCTTGATTTTTCGTTATGTATTTGCTTGTAGAAACAAGACTACTGTTGTGTGCATGGTGGGTGTGGGGGGAGACCGTGAGAATTACAGATTAGAGAATTGTTTTATAAGCTTGAAGGTAGGTCAGGAAGTGTCCTGTTCTGCTAAATGAGGGGAAAAGAATGAAAATGAAGGTAGGAAGTAACTGCAGGTGGTGGCAATTTGGAATTAGAATGCTTAGGAATGTAATTCAACTACTGATGTGATTGACAGAGGGATTCTACTTTAGATAAAGAACAGTGAAGATAACATATACAATAATACATGGGGTGGTGTGTTTAACGAGATTTTACACACACAATGAGGTGTTGGATGCTACATAAGCCCCGAGAGCGAAGCTTGAGGGGGTTATTTAAGCATCCAACACCAAGGGGTGTGTGCAAAAATCTCAAGTTAAACACACCACTCCATGTTTTATTTTATATAATTGCTGGGGAGCATTTTCTTGTCACAACAATTATATAAAATAAAACTGCCAGCGTTCCGGTAGTGATGAAGCCTCTCTTCTGTCGGTGGCTAAGCAGCTGCAGAAAGCTTTTCTTTTTCATTTTTTCCCCCAAATTTAAATGGAAGTTTACTGAGGAGGAAAAGTTAAATACTGTAAGGCAAGAATTGTTTTTTTTTTTTAAATGCACTTACCGCCGTTGAGTGATAGTGGCGGCCAAGAGTACAGCGACACTATGTGAGGGAGAGCAGAGGGAGGCGCATGCGTGGAGTGAGGGAACCCCGGGCGTGTGTTCGCCATTATAACTCGCGGGTTAACATATCCAAAACTAGATATTAGATGGTCATTCTTTGCTCAAAGAATTATATCTATATGGAATGGATTACCTAAATTATTGTTGGACACTGAATGTAGAAACCTTTATACCTTATTTAATAAAAATGTGTCAAGATTAGTCTTAAAGATATCTGGAGATGCACTTATATGGGTTACAATCTTCTGTGCATCTATTACTCTTAGTATTAACTTAATATAATGGTGAATTATAACTGGGGTTCCCTATGAGAGAAAACGCTCCCCAGTTATTATATATTTTTTCATTTATTTCTCTTCTTTGGGAGAGATAAATTATATATATGCACTGCTCAGTGTTCACGCACACTGTATACAATAAATGTGAATACTGTTACTACACACTGACTATATGGGATTCCAGTCTTGAGTGGTTTCCCACAAACTTAAAGATACCTGTATACAACCACAGTAAACTTTTAACTAAAGCTAACGTTCTAAATTATTTAGTTCCACACCAAAAGCACTACCTTTCTGTTCCTGTCCATACAACCTGAACGACGGAGGTTTAAAATCTTCACCATTTTTTTAGGGAGGGTGAGAATATTGTTCCTATTCTTTCTATACTTAGCATAACCTGCGGCACTTTATCTGTACAGCACATTTTTCATCTCAGCTTTGGGCACTCACTTGATGACTTGCAGTCTGTTCATATCTTAAATGTGGCTGCAAAAAAGGAAAAAAAAAAACAGATTCTTATCCTGAAAATCCTGAAAAACATCTATGCCTATGAAGCGAAGTATAGGAGTTTGTTGTGAACATATATATACAAATACTGGATACATAAGTTAACAATCCGAGGAAAAAAATCATCCCTATGATCAACTAATGCGAGAAGAGTTTTCTCACTTCTAGACACCAGGTTCAGCAAGCTTTCTGGCCCTTGCCAAGCCTTCCTAAGCACTGCATATCTAAATATGTGGCAGCCCAAGCTACACAAGGATACAATAAATAATTAGCACAGAGCAACCGTTGTTAATAAATGCTGCCTCAGACTTCTAAACACAAGTGTTCCAAACAGAATGAGGTTCTCGTACAAAGAGGCCTGTACACTTCAGATGTCTGGCTGAGTCATCTGCGTTTGGTGGACAGAGTTAATCAGAAAAGAGCAGTTCCTGCAGTAATGGAGAAGAGCACTCCAGAGTCCCGCCAGCATTAAGAATCTGCATCAGACCATCAGAGGATGACTAGGTTCCCAGACTAACATTCTGGCACTCTCAAGTTAAAGCAACAGTGCATGATAGCAGCGAACATTTTGACCAGTGCTTTTTTATTCTATTTTAGACTGCCTCTCATCTCCTGATTTGAATGATACCCTTCTTTCTCTATTGTGAGTCTGCTTTAGCACTTTTTTAAACATTTGAAACAATAAAAGGACTGCTCCTTTTAAAGGACAACTTAACATCCACCATTATGCCCTCTACGCCCAACTTGGATGATCCTCCCTCAACACTAGAATATTAAAAAATGCCACACTATGGTCCTACAGAGTCATCCTAAATAAACTCGCTCCCTATATTACAGAACTCTTAAGTGCACATTATGCTTCTGCAGCATCCGGCAACTCTCCATTGTGTTAGTCCAGCTCCCACAGGAGGGTGGAGCAGACTGCTTCCACACCCTCAGGATTACCACCTTCACAGCGTTTAGTAGGAGTTTCTTATTCTCCCATTCTTCCTCTCTGAGGTCGCCTAGCAGCACCTGCTGGCTGAAAGGGCTACTGGTTTCCCCATGTTAGCTGTCATGGTTTAATTAATTTGTCCCCATAGAGGGCCCAGTTCTGGGCAGCTATACATCATGTGGACCAGATCTGCTGCTGGTGGGGCACACCTGGGGCACTTTCCATCTGAGTCGGTATTAAATTTAGCGAGTCTAACTGGAGTATAACAGGCCCTTTGGGTGGTCATGTAGTGCATCTTCTTGTATTTGCTTTGTACTAAAAGCGTCCACCCCTCCTCCAATATGTCCCTCCACTCCTCCTCTGTTATTGGTTCTGCTAGGGTATTCTCCCACTTGCATCTGTGATAGCTATGTTGTTTAGCACTGGTTGCATTACTATTTTATATAGCTGTGTTATCAAACCCTTTGAGTCCTCCCTCCCCATCAGTGTCTGTGCTATTTCCGATGGGGCGTGGAAGGCATAACCGGGTCCCAGTGCTCCTGTTAAATAGTGCCATAGCTGGAGGTATCTGAAGAACTGATTGCGTAGGAGGCCATATGTTTGGGACAGTTCCTCGAAGGACAGCAGAGTGATCCCCTCATATAGGTGCCACAGTAACCTGATATGGCAGGACACCCAGACCGAAAAACCTGGGTCTGTCAAAAATGTAGGCACTGTAGGATTATCCCACATGGGGGTTAAGTGAGTGAGCTCCATGTGGGTTACTGTTTGAGTGTGGGTTTTATGCCACACCTATAGTAAGTGCTGTACTATGGGGTTGTGCTTGGCAATGGTCAGGGTTCTGCTAATAGAGCTATATATTAGGCATACTGGGAATGTGGTCCCGGTCCATTCTCTTTTGAGTCCAACACCCACATTTCGGTTGTTTAGCTTAAACCATTCCCTAACCGCTGCCAGCTGGGCTGCATAACAGTAATTTTTAAAAAGTGTGGCACTCCTATTCCCCCCGTCTTGTGTTAGTTGCTCATATCTCATTCTGGGGGGTTTTGAGTTACATGTGTCCAGAGCTGCCTAAAGAAGCTGTCCGGGAGAGAGGTCGTAGGGTCTGGAACAGGTACAGGAAGTTTGGCAGGATGGCCATTTTTAGGATGTTGATCCGTCCGAAAAGGGATAGTGGCACATCTTGCCATCTAGAGCAGAGTTCCTTGGTTGCTTGAAGAAGCTGCAGGTAGTTGGCCTCATACAATTCTCTTATTTGGCTTCTAATGTTGATCCCCAGGTATCTAAACCCTCCCTCTGACCACACAAAGGGCAACTGCTGTTTGAGTTGGTTATGTCCACAGCTGCAAAGGGGTAGTATCATTGTCTTTCCCAGATTCACTTTGTAGCCGGAGACAGCCTCTAAGTCCCATAGGACTTCGATCACAGCAGGGAGGGATGTCTCTGATTGAGTTATACACATTAATAGGTCATCCGCATAAAGGGACACTTTGGCCGTTATCTCCTCTAGTGTGACTCCATGTATATTTTGTTGGAGTCTCAGTGTCTGTGCCAGGGGCCCCAGAGTTAGGTCAAGCAGGAGCAGCAACAGGGGCACCCCTGCCGTGTTCCCCTAGATAGGGGGAAGGGGAGTGAGGTCAAACTGTTTGTTTGCACTGTGGCGGTTGGGTTGGAGTACACCATTGGATCATTTCTATAAATTTGTTTCCAAACCTCATTTTTCCCTACTGTGTACCACAAATGGTCCCATTCCATCCTGTCGAATGCTTTTTCCACGTTCAGTGAGTCCACCATTGGGCAGTCTCTGCTGCCTCTCTGCTCCTTGGCTATGACCTGGACCAGTGTCCGGATGTTTGATGCCGCTCCCCTGCCTTTCACAAAGCCCACCTGGTCTTTGTGTATAATCTTGGACAGGATCTCCTCCAGCCTGGTTGCCAGTATTTTGGTGTATGTCTTTTAATCTGAGTTTAGGAGGGATACCAGCCTATAGGATGCCATCTCAGTTAAGGGTTTGCCCGGTTTTGGGAGGACAGATATTCGCACCTGGCAGAAGGATGGTGGTGACTGATGCTTCTCTATGATGTATTCTAAGGTATCGTATAGAGGGCCCGCTACGGTGGCACCGAGCCTCTTATATAGCTCCACTGGTATGCCATCCGGTACGGATGATTTCCCGAGCGGTAGTCAGCCCACTGCAAGAACAAGCTATGCTTTGCTGATGTCAGCTTCCAGTGAGACATTGTCCCCTTCTTCTATTTGTGCCAGGTTCCCATAAAACTTGTCTGTGTCTAGGTCTGGTCTGATAGTGGGGCTGCCCCCTCCCTTAGTGTATATGTTGGTGTAGTATTTTACAAGTTGGTGGTTAATTCCTTTTTGGGAGCAGACATGTTCCCCCATTGTTGAGATTATTTTACTTATGTGGTGTTGGGCCTGTTCTTGTTTCAGTTGATATGCCAGGGGTTTGCCACATTTGTCACTGTGTTCGTAAATTTTGGCTTTCTGGTAGGTAAGTGGCCTTTCAATTGTTTTAGTGTAAAGTTCGTTATACTGCTCCTGTAGGTTAGTCAGGACCCTATAGGTTTCCGGGTCCCTAGTGGCCCTGTGTTTATGCTCTAGGTCTGTGATTTGTGTGTGTACATCTTCCATTTACTTTTCCCTATGTTTTTTGGAGTAACTAGTGTATGCCATTGCACATCCCATAATAAATGCCTTTAGGGAGTCCCAGACCAGCCCCATATTTTCAACTGAGCCCACGTTGATTGACCAGAATTCTGTAATCTCCTCCCCAAGTTGTGCTAGAAATTCCTTGTCATTAAGGATAGCAGAATCCGTCCTCCAGACACCAGTCCGGCCTGTTTCCAACCAATTCACTCTACGCGGGGCATGATCTGAGACCAGTATTGGTAAGTAGTCTGCCAACACCGCCGTGTGCATGATCCCCTCTGACAGCAGCAGCATATCTATATGGGTATGTGACTAGTGTATATGTGAGTAATAGAAATAATCCCGTGTGGTTTGGTGTAGTGTCCTTCACACATCCACCAGGCCCAACGTAGCCATTTGGGTACGTAGCAGGTTAGTCGATTTTGTGAGCTGGTATGGGTGCGTGGATGATCTGTCTAAATAGGGGTCCATTATAAAATTGAAGACACACACACACACACACACACACACACACACACACACACACACACACAGGATGTCTCCCTGTAGGGCTGAAAGTGTGAACATTAAGTCCTGCATGAACGGTTGGTCATTCAAGTTTGGGCCATAGAAATTCAGTAGTAGTATATTTTTTCTGTACAGTTCCCCCTGCACTAGCACCCGTCTGCCCTGCTTGTCTGTGTGGGTGAAACTGAATGGCAGCTGTTTATGTATTAGAATAGCTACTCCTCTGGTGTGCGAAGTGTATGATGAGTAAAATACTTGCCCCACCCAGTCCCTTTTCAATTTAGTATGTTCTGCATCTGTAAGGTGCATTTCTTGCAGGTATGCTATGGTGGTCTGGTGTTTTTTCTAAAATACCCCAGGACTATTTTTTCCTCTTAATAGGGTGAGTAAACCCTTTAATATTCCATGTAGTAATATTTACTGGCTTAGACATTTGCTCTATTTGGGTTCATTGATGCTGATAGTGGCTGTCGTATGTTTGATCTCCCTGGCAGTGGGATAGCAGTGTCCATGCCCTGGGTCCCAGTTTTTCCCCGGGTTACAGGCCCCCCAGCCTGACAATCCCTAGACAAACATATGCAATGCTGTACAATCAAGTTAAACATTCCAGTGTCCATATTGGTTTCAAGTTCTTTGTAAGCTTGGTGTCTCTCATTGTTAGAGGTAAAACATTGTTGAGGTAGTAAAGAATAGAGGTAAATATTTACACTCAGGAAAAAAATAAAAAGGTTATAAAGACAAAATGCATTCCTCTTAGTTTAGACTGTGATTTCCCACGGTCAAGAAGATATTGGGGTTGGGGGGGTGGTACAGGACCCAGTGGGAATCCTGCTGCTCTCCACCCTACTCCCTTGTTGAATTAGCCTGTATTGCTCTGATGTAGGCCAATTGTTTCTTGTTCTGTGTTTTTCCACTAAATTAGTGGCTTGGCTCCTACAACTGCATGCTCCTAGACTACTCCATAGTGAGTAAATAGTGCAGGGTTCTGTAATCTGCTGGGGCTTATATTTTACAGGAATGGAAAGCCATTACCAGGATATTACGTTCATTGGGATTCACCCCCAGAGGGAGTGCTGTTTCAGTTGGCCATGTTCTGCAATGAGCAGGGGGCTCAGCAGGGACTTCTCTCCGCAAGGGCGCCAGGGCTCAGCTTAACAGTTCTGTCCCTCCCCAATACCATGCTAGGGACATAAGCTTTAATATTATCCCACTTTGCATGCCTTAAAAGTGGTAAGGCACTCTCAAGGCAGTCCCAGGTTCACTGTGCCGTACCTCGAGTTTGGTGTTATGCATCACACTTTCTGAGCATATCTTCCAAATCTCCTGCCTCAGTATGTTTTTAATTCTGAGGTAGGGTGCATGGCAGCTCAGAAGAAGGGGGCCAACACCCGTGGAATGAGGCCGTTGCTCTGCATTCTAAATGCTAGTAAAGTGAGGAGCTTGAAAACAAGTCTGCAACCCCATTTTGATCATGTTCTGTTCCTGCATTCCCTACTATTTTAGTTGCATACTCCCATATTCTGAAAGGAGCAGAGATAAACTCACAGACACCATTTGGCACACCCCTGTAAATCAGTGGCAGCCACGAGGTATGCTTTCAGTCAGTGACTGGGAACACCTTGCACCATAATGTCAATCAATCAATCAAATCTTTATTTATCCAGGCGATCACCATTGAGCAAGCTCATTTACAAGGCAGACCTGCTGTTGGCAGGGAAAATTGTACAGTTACATATAAATATACATAATACAAAAGGAATGTAAAACAGATGTCTCCTGAGCAATTGCTTGCTTGCTTATCTCCCCGGCCCCCCAAGCCCATTCCCTCCCTTTCATGTTACCATCAAGGGCTCTGTGTCAGAATGCAGATGTCATTTGGCATGTAATTTTCTACTATCTTTTCATTTCATAGGTGTTTCAAGATCATGACCATGCCAACAAATTAATGGAATCATTGAAACACCTGTCATTTCTATGTCCGTGATACCATCAAGAGATTTAATCTGACCATGGTGGATTTCAAAATAAACAATGACATTCCTAGTCTCCCTCATCATAGCTCTCCCCTCTCTATTTCCTCCCTCTGTTCCCTTTCCTTTCCTGTTCCTGCATTTCACGCTTTTGTTTAACCCTATGGGCAGGCCCCCCCGATTTTTCTGCGGCACATCGGAGCAAAGTTCTGCGGCAGGGTTCTTATTTGCCACAGAACTTCTGTGGTGCTAGACACCAATTTCTGCGGCACATTTTTACCCTTAATTTTTACCCTTTTGGGGTTTTTTTTCGCCATATCTGACACAATGCATGCTCGTAACACAGTCATTTTATGGACTTTTGCATCAAATTGTCAACATAGCCAGTTTAAGACCTCTGCTCATGAACCATCTCACTGTGATTTTCTTAATCTGTCCTGAACATTGATTTCGCACACTGACCATGCCACTGTGCGCTACATGTGCGAAAACACATTTCGGGTAAGATGTGAAAAATGACAGTTGTACTGTTCATAAGGAGGTGTGGTAAAATGGCAATGCTGAAAATCTGGAGTGAAAATATTAAAAATGCTCGAAGTTACGAGCATGCATATGAACTGCGCAACGCACGCTCATAAAACACTTATTTGGGGAATTATTTCACCAAATTTTCAACATAGGGTTTTTGGGGGCCTACCTCATGAACTGTGACACTGTCGTTTCGTTAATCAGCCTCGAAAGGTGGTTCCATGCAGTGACCGCGAAATCACATTTTGGGACCGAATAACAAAATGACAGTGACTGAGTTCATGAGGTGGGGTCCCAAAATCGCCATGTTGAAAATTTGGTGAAAGAATTCCCAAAAGTGGCTGAGATATGCACCAAAGTTGAAATAAATCTATTTATGCCATTATACAGCTTACCAGCATTTTTTCAGTTCGCAGTTGGCTTTGAAGAATGCAGACGTGTTCCCGGTCCACTGAAGATCATCGTGCAGGGCTAAGGAGGTAAGTATGGGGTGAGGTGGGGGTGGGGAGGTGGGCACACAGAGTGGTGGCGCTGGTTGGGGAGAGGCAAGAGAATCAACGAGGGACTTTTTTTCTTTTTAGGTCTTTTTTTATTTTAAAGACAACGGGGACTCTTGCCACGCTGGGAGTGGCTTCCAGCATGGCACCAGGCAGTTTGGGTAGGAAGCCGACGGGATTGGGCACCGTCGGTAAAGAATGTTTGTTCTTATGGGTGGCCGAATTCCACTGTTAATTCTGTGGTTTGCCCGGCCGCAGAATCGCTGGAAAAACTTGGGGCCTTGTCTATGGATGCCTTTACACCTTCATTCATTTCGTTTTCTACACGCCTTGTACTTCCTCCCTGTTCTGCCGCTCCCTGCAAAGTCTGTTTCAACGCCAGGTCGCCCAATCTTTCCCGCTAGTAAGTCAGGAAATTATTTTAGTTTACCAGGAGCACTCCCCCCATCCAGCACCTGGGGCCCTTCACTGGTGGGCAGTTCATTCTTGCTAGTAAAGAAAGTAACAAGCCTGACACAAAGCTGCAGTAAAGAAAGAAGAAAAAGGTCACCCAAACGATAAGGCCCATCCCCACTGTACATTCCAGCAGTCTTCCTGTGTTCGCTCCACTACAAGGGTCATGCCCACCTCCCTCTCCCCATCCAGCCCTCCCATCAAAGTACAATGGCATTTCTCACTCCTTCCCTTTTCACAGCACCCCCTGTAAATATCCCCCATTTCCCCACATTCTTCTTCCAACCCATCCTGCGCCGCATCCCCTGCGTTACCTCCCATGTGCATTCCAGTGTCTGTGCCTCCCCTCACCCCCATTCCTGTCTCGGGTCGTGGCTCTGTTTTGCCTACCTCAGGTGGAAAGTGTGTGATGTGGAGTTAATGCTCCAGGTCTTTTCCCCACCCTGCAGCCCCTGTTTCCCTGGTTCTCCCTTTCCCTGTCCACTCCAGTTTCACCATTCCAGTCTTCCCTGGATTGAGTTACCATTAGTGTGTCCGTTTTTAGCACCGAGTTGGTGTCCTTATTCAGTTAAGGCAGATCAGTTAGTGAAGAGCTAGTTCGCCAGTTGTTGTTTTGCATTCCTCCCATCCGATCTGTCCCTTCCTTTCTCTCCCATCTAAATTCTTAAGTCCATTGCTGGCTTGCACTGTTTCCAGTCTGTGGTGGCTCGCTGTTCCTTCGTCGTTCATGCCAGTCCCTTAGTGCCATTAGATCTGTTCTGCATATTCCTGAGCTTTATCTGTGTCCGTAAAAAAGACAGTTTTGCCCACCGCAGTGATCCGCAGCTTCACGGGCATAAGCAGGGCAAATTGGGCATTTTTCTTTTTCAGTGTGTCTTTTGATGCCGCAAATTCCTTTCGTCGGGAAAAGAGGTCTGCGCTGATGTCTGGGTACAGTTGAAGAGTATGTTGCTGGTACTTGAGATCCAGTTCTCTCCTGGCTTTTTGCATGATCATCTCTTTTCTCCCATAGTCGTGTAGTTTGACCAAGACAAATCTCAGGGGCTTCCCTGGTGCAGGCTTACTTCTGGGTGCCCTCTGCATGCACTCAACCATTATTTCTTTTTGGTAGCTATCTGGAAAGTCCTGAAACAATGTGCTAAAAAATTTCTGTGGTTGGCTTCCTTCAGCATTTTCTGGGAGTCCCACCACCTTTATTGTTTCTCGGCGGCTGTAGCTCTCAAGCAGTTGATCTTTTGTTGGAGACGTTGAATTGTTTTTTCCTGCCTGGCAACCATCTGCTGGATTGGGACTAGCAAGTCTTCTATGGCGCCAATCCTTTGTTCTACCTGCTCAACCCTTCTGTTGATTTCGGTAAGCTTTGAATTGACCTGTTGTATATTATTTAGTATGGTGCTTAATTTGTCATTTATCACTGAGAAGCCTGGTCTCATTTCAGTTATCATAATGTTTTGATCTGGCAGGAGAGCCCTTCTGACCTCCCGATCTCAGTTAGGTGGTTTGTGGTTTGCAACCATTGCCTTGTCCACTTGCAGTTGCTGTGTCTTGAGAGGCATATTTAAAGTTTTTCCCCAGTATTTAAACAACACACCCCTCCAGGGAGTGGGTATAACTGGTGGATTTACCATGCCTGATGTGGTTCAGTCATGAGGTGCAGCTGAGTGACTTAACCACACCAGAAGTGGTAAATCCACCAGTATACCCACTTCCTGGAGGGGTATATTGCTATTATACAATGGCCCCGTTTTTTTTTTTATAAGAAAATAAACAGAAGTAGTTTTTTTACGTTATTGCTCCGCTAAAAAAAAAGTTCCTTGTTGCTAGGTAGAGTGATGTCCCCAGCTCCCATCGCTTCATGTTGCTTTACTTTTTTTAATGCCTCTGTATCCTGTCCCGCAAGTGAGTGAAGTGACGTGTGTGACATGAAAGTTTGGCAGCTTGGCATTTGGACATTCTGGATTTGAGAAGTCCGGAGGGCATACAGGAGAAAATAAAACTGAGTATGGATGTTCGCGCTGAGTGTGGCTGCCCAGTTGGCGTTTACTATGGCCATGTTTCCCGCTGCAGTAGGAGTTCGAGGTGGCAACCGAGGATGTAGAAGTGTTTGTCGGTTACATTTTAGTGTTGGATGGCTCGTTTTCTTTAGGAAATATGTTTTTGAGATCATAGGTGTGAATTACATGGAATGGGGTGTTCTTTTAATTTTTTAATTTAGCACTGGAATGTAGCATAAGCAGCGTTTGAAAATGGTATTGGTTTGCTTGAAGTTGGCTGGGGGAAAAGTGATATGTTTTAGGTGGCAGGAGGTTCAGTTGGCTGGCACCTTTTCCAGTGGGTACACTAGAGGAGTTACCATGCTGAAAAGGTGCCAGCCAGCCAATGAGAATGCAGGATTTGGTGCTTTCCATTTACTCCATTGTATAATCTTTTACTTCTTTGGTGTCCTCTTTTGCTCGTTTTCAGTTTGCTGCAGCATTTTCCTTTTTAGTAGCCAGTCTGTGTAGCTGAACAGTCCCTTTTAAATGGCTGATTTGTTTAGCAGATACGGAGCTCTAGCTGTTGGCTGCTGTTTAGTTGGTGGCCATTTTGGAATCCCTTAGGAGCTATTCTTACATATTGTTTGACATACCTTAACTTGGATTGAGACTATTTAAAATAAATTTGGAAACCGAAAAGCTGTTTACCGGCGTGCTGCACATTAGAAGGATTTTCACTAGATCACCAGGTATTTGCTGCCTATATGCTGTTCTGTTTGTCTGATCAAAAGATCATGTTCTGCTACTTGTGTAGAATCAAATAAACAAACTGATGGCTTTACAAGAGTAATACTGAAAATAATGCAGTTGAAACAAAAAACATATCCAGGACAAAAGGAACAGATAGCAATGGTACAGAGTGCTATGTAGCTCTGCCAGTGGCTCCAATGATGCCACATCTGACAGCCATTTTGTAGAGCTGGCTGGGCGGGTTTTTCAAATGGGAAGGCGGCTGTTTACATTTTTTAAAAGCTATGAAACTGCATTACAACAGCCTTTCCTTACCTTTCAGTGAAGCCTGATTCTGGAACTCAGCATTAGATAAAAAGGCTGTTTAGTTGTCCTTTAATATGTCTCAAACCAGGTTTTGATCAGTATTATGAAATAGGTAGAAAGAATGCTGAATTCTGATTGGCCCTGCTTTCGGCTGGGCCGTTATCCCAGCACAATGGCCCAGCTGAAAGTGTTATGTTTAAAAATGCATAAACCTTACTAAAAATTACCCATTTCATAATCGCAATAAGGCACTCCAGGGGGTGTGTTATGGTGAGCCAATGGCCCTTCTCAGGTGGTGGAAGCCCTTGGCTATGCCTCGTGCTTCAACCCACCCCAGGTGGGACGTTGTCCCACCATAACACACCCGTCATGCCTTACTGCTTAATTCTCAGCTGTTTCTGTAGACTTGTTGCCCCATAAGGTAAGGAGGTAGTTGTCCTGTGCATGCTAGTTCATTATAGTCACAAGAAAAGTGATGTTAAACAAGGAGTGTTGAAAAACAACAGAGAATACTGATAAATACATGGTCCAGGCTTTACTAAAAGAAGCGCAGTTCAAAAAAAAAAAAAAAATTGATAAACCAGACTAAAAATGTGGCAAAAAAGGTATAATACAGGTCAAGAGATAGATGAGATTCTAAAATGAAATAATAAAGTACAGGTCAAAATTTTCACTGTTATCATGCACTGCTGCTTTAGTTACCCAGAGCTCACCCTGTTAATTCCTTTTAGGACTCTGAAGGCCTCTATTGCATCTCCCCTCTGCCTTCTGATCTCCAGCAAGTACATGTTCAGTGCCTTGAGACACTCCACACAGGACATGTCCTGCTGGTCCAGACTAATGTTTGTTACCCTGTGCTGTACCATCTCGAGCCAATTCCTATCCTTCCTGATGGGAGGACCCCAGAACTGGGTGCAGTACTCCAGGTATGGCCTCACCAATGATCTATAAAGGGGAAGTATTACCTCCCTTTTTCTGCTATCTGTACCCCTCTCAATACATCCAAGCACCCTATTTGCTTTGCTATAAGCCTTGTTACACTGACTCGATTGCTTCTGGAGTCACTGATGATAACTCCAAGGTCTTGTTCCTCAGCCACGATACGGAGTTTCACCCCTCCCATCCAGTACTCTGTCCTGGGGTTCTTGTTCCCTAGGTACATTATCTTGCACTTTTTGGCACTAAATTTCAACTGCCAAATCCCTGACCGGTGCGAAACCCTTGATCATCCCCCCCAGCATCTGCAAGTCTCTCTGCATTTCCTTTATTCCCTCGTCACTATACAACCTCCCACCGAGATTAGTGCCATCTGTGAAGAGACACGGCCTGCCCTGGATCCTGCCACTAATGAATATGACGAAGAGGACCGGACCCAGGACAGATCCCTGTGGAACCCCGCTCATGACCTCCTGCTCTTCTGATTTAACCCCGTTGACCACTATCCTCTGCTACGTCCCCTTTAGCTAGTTATTTACCCAATTTACTATGACTTAAGCAACACCCAGCACCTTCATCTTCTTCAGAAAGTGTCTGATGGAAACCGAGTCAAAAGTCTTGCTGAAGCTAAAGTAGAGTAAATCCACAGCGCAGCTCCTATTCAATGCCTTCATCACCCAGTCAAAGAAAACTATCAGGTTAGTCTGACAAGACCTCCCTGCCAAGAATCCATGCTGCTTACTATCCTGGAGACCATTGCTCTCCAAGAAGTCCACAAGATCCTGTTTGACTAGTGACTCCATCAGTTTTCCCACAGCAGAGGTAAGACTGACAGGTCTGTAGTTCCCTGCCCGCCCCCAAGAGCAGAACTATGTCTGCAACCCAATCCTTCGAACCACCCCTGTCCTTAGAAAGCTGTTGAATAAACCTACAAGGGGATCAGTTTTCAGTTTCAGAATTTTATTTGTTCGTCCACTGGTCATTACAAAATTACAAATATAAAACATAATGCATATATATTATATACAGTTATAATACGGACACAGCATTTTTACAAGGGATTGCACATCAACAAATAAATTGGTTCACACATTCATTGCAGCTATTTTCTTCCAATGTTAACATTGCGGTAACGAAATTTGTCACAATTAGCACATCATTAGCTGTTAATGAGTTTAACAAGATCTCTAAACAGTCATATATGGGGAATACTTATATCTTTCAATTATATCTCCCAAATACATATTTCGAATACAGTGGGCATTGGAATAGAACACGAAACAGTGATTCTACATGATCTAAATTACAACAGTAATACAAATCTTTATTTTTCAGTTAAATCACAATATCCAGCCTCCACTGGTTTTAGGACAATACAGTCAAACTGACATCTTGTAATCATACATCTTTTGTTTGGGGTCAAGGTAGCTGCAAATAGGGCTCGCACCCATGCCACCTTTGTAGGTAGCATACCAGACACATTTTGGAATTTGCAACTTGTTCAATATCTTTAACTTGTTAGAACATTATAATTAATGGCTTCCTCTTTTTTCCCATAGGGAAACTGTGGCATAATGTGCCATTATAAAGGAGCATTTATAAAGGCAAACATGCGCACGGTTTCCCCCACTCTGCGCATGCACCTGCTCGAGCTCCTCGATTCTCGATCGCTGTCTCCTTCCCGAACCACAAACCCATCATGGAGAGAAACTGCCACAGACACTCAGCAGTAAGTAACATAAAATAAACTTAAATGTACCACATGGCTACCAGAACGACCACCCTCACAATATTGGGGAAAAACTTTTAAAATAAAAGTGAAAGCCAACTGCGTGCCATGACTTAATCTGACTGCGGCGGCACTGCAGCCTTTTTATTTTACATAATTGCTGAGGCAAAAAAAAAACAGAAACCCAGCAATTATATAAAATAAAACATGGGTCTGGGTGTGTGTAAACTCGAATTTACACACCCTCAGGGTTAGATGCTATGCATAAACCCATTGAGCTTCGCTCTCAGGGTTTATGTAGCATCAAACCCCTCGGGTGTGTGTAAATTCTCGTTACAAACCCAGACCCATACTTTATTCTCTATATTATACATGACTTAACTACTAGCTTGTAGGATGGAGAGAGAATTATTCCTTTTAAAAAGTCTACCCACAGGCTCCAGAAATTCGTTATTAGAACATTTTAGAGATTATCAAGCCAAGGTAACCTGATTGTTCTTCCCATTTTAACTTCTCATGCAAACAAAATGTCCAGATATTTAAGTTTCAATTCATAATTCTTATCCAGCAACATACCATCCTCAGGTCAATTAGAGCCTTCCCAAGTACTCTGCCCAATTCAGATCCTACAGAGAGGAAGATGGCTACCATGCTGGGCGGCTGTCTGTAAGCTCTCTGCTACTCTGCAGGGAGCTCATTTTGTTTTGCACTAACAGCGTTTTTATATAGCTATATGTACGTTTTATGGATTTTCCCATCCCCCCCCCAACCCGGGACCACGGCAGACACATTCGTGCGCATGCGTGGAGGCACACGCACATGCTGGGTACCAGCTCAGCCCCTTCTGCTCCACCCCTGGCTATTGCTGCCACCCCCTCGCACCTACGCTTCCCATCAGACCTCCACCCAGAGGGTGCGGGCATCCACCCGGAAGAGGAGAGCCACCTTGCGGCTGCTCATTCCTGCTCCCCGCCAGCTCCCTGATGACCCAAGGTTATTTCTGAACCCAGGTCACCAGCATAGCACGAGGTAAGGCCTCCAGCACCTGAGCCCTCAGTGCCACTGGGCTGGCTCAACAGCACTTATTTTAACTGCTTATCTTTTGGCAGGGCTTTTTTAAGTCTTAGTTGTTAGTTTTTGATTTCTTTTAGTCAGTTGTTTAAACTTTTACTGCTCGACCTTGGAGTCCGACTTCTCTGCCACCGAGAGCTGTGAGCGAGAGTCCTCAGGTCTTTTTTAACCTGCCACAGGCCTAGTTGAACCTGCTGCCGCTTCAACGTGCCGCTGTTCCTGCCTGGGAAAGTGCTGCTGCCCCAGATTTACTTGGTGTGGCTTGTCTCGGCTAAATCTTTCAATATTTTACTTTTAACTTTCACAGCTTTACAACCTTACAAACACTGCGGACTACTGCTGACTATTAAGGATCTTTCGATTCACAAACCACAGCTTTACATTGTGACAATCAAATATCCTGCCGGCTTTCTAATCTACATTTCACACCATGGCTCATTCTGGCTCAGCCTTTAACTCGATTACCTGGACCTATACATCATAAGCGGGCTGGCTGAAAGATTTGGTCTGCCGTTGTTCAATTGGTTACGTCGTATTAGTGTATACAGTGGGCACACACTGTTTTAAACTGCATGCTTGGTCTGGTTGTTTGTGCAAGGATTTGGCTGACTGCCTGCCACATCCTGGCTGACCCACTGACTGATGGGCCTTCACCTGCAGGAGCGTTCCCTAACTCTATAGCTGTTAAGGGTTTGTTGAACATCTGATGGAGTTCTTTCTGTGCCACAGGACTGTCGGCTCTAGCTGTTTTTCACTTGTGTTCCCTGGATGAGTACTGGATCATTACCAGAGCCGGATACCTGCACTGCCAGAAACTGCTACTGCTTGATTAGTGTTTTGTCTGACTTGGCCAACAGCACTGAACTGGGTGGTGGGAGCATCTTGCTTCAGTGGAATTCAATGCTTTGGGATCACTGTGAGAGAGTGATTCCTGGTCTCTGTGGGGATTTGGAGTTGCTGTGAGAGAGCACTCCAACCCCTCCCCCAACGTGCTTGCTGCATTTACTATACACTTTTACCAAAGTTTCTTAACTTCCCTTAATTTACTTTTTGGACTTTGAACTGGACTCAAATCTCAGACCTTGTACTAGTTATTTATAAATTTATTTTACTAATGCTGGAGTGTGTCGTGGTATGACTTGGTGTGCATTTAAGTGTGAATGTGGTGTGACTGTAGGGGATCGGTGGCTTACTTTCTGTTGATTGTTTAATTTTATGAGGGTGGGTACCTTTTAGCTTTGCTTTCTGTCTTTTATTAGTTAGGATTTGTAAAGGCACTGTTGCTAGGCATATCTCTACTTCAGAGATCACCTGCGGCTGCTTCGCCTTTTCACACAAGTCCCAAAAGTTCCCTCTGCAGAGGTTCTCAGCCACTGCAGGGAACTGAGAATCCTGCAACAGCAGTGCAGACTCTGCAGAGGAGATCCTGCGTATGATAAGGGGGTCAGGATTGGCATGGTGGGGAATGAGGAGACACCCAGGGAGGGTATGGAATAAAGAACAGGGGACTACCATACTTGGTTCCCTCCCCAGGGCTCTGCCTAATATCATCAAGCTGGTAGTAATCCAACCGGCCAGCTCTACTCCTCCCCTTTGGGCCATTCTGTGTAACGCAAGGTCCCTGAGAAATAAGACAGCAGTGATGGAGGGCTTCATCACAGATTCCTCGGCGGACCTTGTCTGTATCACAAGAGACCAGTCTGGGCGACTCTGGACCCATCTGGAGGGCATCTGTCCCACCTGGTTACTCTGTAATGCACTGCACGAGGAGGAACCGGAGAAAGGGCAGGGTGGCCATCTGTTTCAGATTCCACCTTGGGTTTCAATGCACTCCCCATGAGAACATTCAAGTCCTTTGAACAGGTGACTGCCAGGTGTGGTGCAGGTGTCAGGGGCACAATCATTCTCATCTACTGTACACGGGGGTGGGGGTGGGGGTTGGGTATGAGTTTCTGCAGGAGTGGGCAGACTTAACTGCTGTACAGGTGGTGGAAGCTCCCAGACTGTTGGTTCTAGGGGATATCAATGCCTAGATCAACGATGAATCTTTGCAATTTGCTCAGGATCTCCCCCAATTAACGTTTATAATGGGACTGACACAGGCTGTTACATCTGCTACACAAAGAGACTAAGCACACACTAGACCTGATCTTCTCATCAGGACTTGAAGTTAATGTGGTCAAGACTGATCCGGTCTCATGGTCGGATCATCATGCAGTCATTCCAGTGTGGGGTACCCCGTTTAAACAGCCCCTCTGTGGAGACTGTCTGGTGCCATCCTAAACATAAACTGGAGCCTCGCAAACTCCGGGAGGAACTTGATGTCTTGAGTATGTTGCTGGCTTGTGCATAGGACCCAGAGGTGGCCATTGCACACTATAACTTGTTGCTCGTGTCCGCTCTGGACACTACTGTACCTTTTCAAATGTGTCCCTTTACCTCCGGTCACAGCTCACCTTGGCATTGTGCCGAGCTGCATCAGCTGAAGACTAAGGGACAGAGAATGAAGCATTCCTGGAGGAGGTCCTGGTCAATGGATGACAAGGTGGTGCTGAAAACTCACTATGTTGAATATCAGCAGGCAACTGATCTGAAAAAGGCAGAGTTCCTGATGCGATCCACTGCTGCAGGGGAAAAAATCATCCTGCTCAGCTTTTTCACACTGTAGACAGGTTGCTGAATCCTCCCTGTTCGCAGTCCATCAGGGTGTTTTGTGCAGAGAAGTACGAGGAGTTTGGTTGATTTTTTTTACTGACAAGGTGTCAACTATTAGATCCAGTATCTCCCTGGGTAGCCCAACGTGGGCCAGTAACAGCTGTCCGTTGTGTGATGTAAATCTGCCTTCCTGGAATGAGTTTCAGCTGGTCTCAGAGGCTGAGGTACTCCAAGTAGTCCGCAGCTTGCCCCCTACCAACTGTATTCTGGACCCAGGTCCTACATGGTCGATTCTCAGCTGTGTTGAGTTTCTGGGTCCAGTGTTTACTGAGATTGTTAATGGGACCCTTCAGGAGGGAGTCTTCCCAATGGCTTTAAAAAAAGGCAGTGGTCACACCTCTTTTGAAGAAACCATCACTGGATCCTGACATTCTTGTGAATTACAGACCTGTCTCTAACCTCCCCTTTCTGGGGAAGGTTATAGAGATGGTGGTGGGGGAGCAACTGACAGATTTCCTGGAATCTTTCTCTATCTATGAACCTCTCCAGCTTGGCTTTCAGTCCTGACATAGCACTGAGACTGCTCTCATTAAGGTAACTTATTACCTCCTCCTAGTGAGGGATCAAAGGCAATGTTCCAGTCTGGTGTTCTTGGACTTATCTTCAGCTTTTGAGACAGCTGACCATGGAGTGCTTTTGAATCACCTGCGGGACTATGTAGGTCTCTGTGGTGCAGTTTTGCACTGTATGAATCCTACCTCGTCAGGAGGACACCGCAGGTTGCCCTAGGGAATTTCACCTTTTGGGCCTATGTGATCCCCTGCGGAATCCAGCAGGGCTCGACCCTGGCCCCCTTGTTGTTCTCTGTGCACATGCTGCTGCTAGGGGAGTTTATCAGATGGTACAGAGTTGGGTTTCATCACTATGCAGATGACACCCACTATACATGTCTTGTTCCCATGACAATGACATGGCGGCCTCAGTGCTGAGACAGTGCTTGACTGAGATTAATGACTGGATGACCCTGAACTGGCTGTGTCTTAACCTGGGCAAAACAGAGGCCATGGTGATTGGGCCAGGTCGTCGAGGCATAGCTGCCGGGATGGTATGGCTCTCCCATTGTTGGGAGGCCAACCTCTCTCGGCAACTGATATGGTAAAGAACCTGAGAGTCATTTTGGACAGCAGACTGACAGTTGAATAGCAAATGTCATCTGGCTTTCAACATCTTCGGAATATTGCCAGGATCAAGCTGTTTCTTTCTCCGCATGACCTAGCAACAATTGCCCATGCTTTCGTCACTTCGAGGTTGGATTATTTTAATGCTCTGTACCTATGGTTATTTGGGAATCTTATGGGATGCCTGCAGTTAGTTCAGAATGCTGCATCCTGGATGACTGTGAGCTTTTCATGGAGCGAGCATATCACACTGGTTCTGTGTGCGCTGCACTCGCTGCCGATGTGTTGGAACATCACCTTCAAGATTCGCTTGTTGACGTACAAGGCCCAACACAGTCTGGGTCCTGACTACTTAAAAGAGCTTGTGTTTCCCTACCACTCCATGTGCCCACTCCACTCCACTGATGTGGGTCTGCTCCTTGTCCCCCCATCTAGTGTGAAACTATCTGGGGACAGAGCCTTCAGAGTGGCAGAGTCACAGCACTGGAACGCACTTTCTTTGAATATTCAAATGGCCAACTTGGTGGAAGCCTTTAAAGCCTCTCTGAAAACCTATTTATTTTGGAAAGCCTTTCCTGATTAAATGCTTTCTACACTTACAGCCTTTTAATATTGCTATTGATTTTTGTTTTGTTCTGTACAGTGCTCAGAGCCTTTTGGAATGGGCGCTACATAAATAAACTTTGCATTGCCTTGCCTTACATAACAAGCAGTCCAGCCAGGTTCTACATTTAATACTTTTATTGTTGTATCATTCATTTTAAATGGGTACGTTTCCCCCAAATATAACAACTTTTGTCTTGTTGTAGTTTATGAGTTAGCACTGAAAAGGCTGATGCTCTCTCACTTGTTTGGTCCTGCCTCGGGACCCAGGTGACAGCAGTAGAGGTGGTTCACAACCCACGACCTCCTTCAGGGGCTCCTGATAACCTAGCAGCAAGTCCCCATTTTGGGAAGCGCAGGTTTACAGAGAATATATAATTCATTTCTACAAGTTGCCATTTATTACTTTATTATTTTTTTTTTTTTTCACAGTACAGGGTGTAGTGCTTAGAGAAGCACTTTACCTGGAGACTGACATATCTAGTGCAGCTCTTTTTGTACATCCTCCCTATTATAACCTCATTCACAAGTGATTGGCCTGCAGAATGTGGGTAGCATTCTTGGCCATCTGTGCTGTCACAACCAGTAAGATTACAATGCTGATGAGGTGTGAATAGGAACAGAAAGTACAGCTACGTAAGAACTTACTGTAACAGTAGATCTTTTAGAGAGGCTCTTGCAGTAGGTATTAGCCATTAGGACTGCACCCCCTGGTGTCAGGACCATAAGGAAAACTTTGGCTAGCAGTGTCTGGCGGGGGACCGCCCACCCGACGTCACAGCACAACACTATATAGTGGGCGGTCCCCACACCCGCCCTCCAGTTCTCCCACCGGAGGCCTAAGAAGGTGTGACAGGAGAAAGGAGTGGGCTCCTGGAGCCAAAGGAAAGACTAGAAAGTAGCCACAGAAGCAGGGGGAATGTGGGAGGGAAAAAGGCACCTACTGCAAGAGCCTCTCTCGAAGATCTACTGTTACAGTAAGTTTTTACGTAACTGTACTATCTTACATTA
Organism: Neoceratodus forsteri; assembly: GCA_016271365.2. Lineage (NCBI taxonomy): Eukaryota > Metazoa > Chordata > Ceratodontiformes > Ceratodontidae > Neoceratodus > Neoceratodus forsteri. The sequence goes on from CM057455.1 coordinate 1,089,572,360, forward strand.
TTAATTTTATTCCCCCCCTCACACACACACACAAAGTAAGAATTGTGCACTCTAGTGGCTCTTCCTTTGGACACTCTCCATGCCCAGTGTAACAATCCTTACATTTAAGGTTACTATTACATGTTACCCTAACAGTCTAATTCTATGGTGCCTCCAGCCTCTCACCTCGACATAACTCTCCTCACAACTTGGTTCCTTCTCACATTCATTCCCATCCTAGCCCCCTCTACACAACACTATCATCCTCTTACAAACTCCTCCAACCCTGCTCTGGTTACTGCTCTCCCCAGAGCCATGCCTGACATTCAAATCCCATGTCCTAATACCCTAACATAAGACCAATTTGCATGGCCCCACTTCCCAGCTCTACCTACTGCTTCCATGATCTCACTCCCTAACTCTTATTCATTAGTATCACTGTTAAAGCTACAAACTCTACCTACCCAAATCAGCTACCACATCCCCCACTCACTCGCTTCCCAACCATGGTATAAGAGAAATAAACTACTCTATCTCATCATAACCTACTTACTCCTATTGTCAGGGGACATCAACCCAAATCCAGGCCCTCACCCTACTCTCCCCACTGCACATGCTAACACTAACGCTGGTTACCCACCAACTAGCTTCTATACTCTTCCTCCATGGCCTCAAATTACTCCATGTAATTATTCCTAGCTTGCTACCAAAATTAGTCCTATTACAGTCACTGGCTGTCTCTCTTGCCCCCCGATATCCTAAGTCTCTCTGAATCCTGACTAGACATCAAAATTACAAATAATGAAATCGCTACTCCGTTCTCAGGCAAGACCGGGCAAGCCAGGGAGGTGGAGTGGCAATGTATGTCTCAGCGTCACTCAGCTCTGACATTATTCTATCTGCATCCGCCCCAGCATCCTACGAGGTGCTCCTCATTAGAATGTCCTTACCGTTCTCTATCCCAGTATACAGCATGTAGCTGGTGTCTACTGTAGTCCTGGTCTATCCGCAGCCACTGTTTCCGAGCGCATCACCACTACTGTCTCTCACTCATCTGCAGGTGAGTTATATACTGGTGGACTTCAATCAAAACTGGCCTGCTCCCTCCCTCTCTCTCTCTCCAAGCTCAGAAATAACATAACTGCCCTGAACCTCTCGCAACAAATCCTCGAGCCTACTCGGTTAAACCACAAATCACAAAACCACTCACTGATTGACTGGGCCCTCACCTCCCACCCGAACAGAGTCATAAAATCTGGTTTTCTGCTTGACTCACTAAGTGGTCACCATATGATTTTTATAGTCCAGAAAATACACAGGCCTAAGGTACCCCGTGGCACAAACTAATACATTCAAGGTTTTTTAAGTCGCTTGAATAAGACCCCTTACTCCCCAGTCTTGCGCAAACAGACTGGTCTCCTGTCTGTTTAGCTAACTCTGTAGACAAAGCCCTGGACTACTTACAAGAAAAATTCATCATCACTTGGAACATCCACACCCCCATTAGGCATTCCAGGGTCCGCAACAACCATCTTCCCTGGATCACCCCGGAGCTACTAGCATGCCAAAGGGCTCGTGACCAAGCCTGGAAAAAACACAAAGCATCGAACAGTCCAAACAACTACATGATCTACCGTACCCTTTGCAACCAATGCACAAAAGCAATTAGACTGGCAAAGGCAGAATATTTTAGAAACACCTTCCAATACAACACAGACAACCCTTCCAAATTCTGGAAGGTAGTCCATGCACTGTTCTCCCACCCCCCCCATCTAAATCACCTCCCCTCTCATCAAAGTTAAAAATACTCTGCTCTCAGACCACCTTGCAGTCGCCACCGAATTTAACTCATATTTCACCTCCTACGCATCCTTCTCTCCTTGCCTCCCCTCCGTCACTCCCTCCCTCCCAATTAAATACCACTGCACCACAAAATGAAACCCTACACAATACAGCTTTCTCTTTCTCAAATGTCTCCCTTGCTCATACTCTGGCTACCCTTCTTGCACTAAACCCTACAAAAGGAAGCTCCCCTGATGGTGTCGACCCTAATCTCCTTTATCTCTCTGCCCCTGCAACAGCCACCCCACTGGCTGATATCCTTTCCTTCACCACAGCCACAATACCCAAAATCTGGAAGCATACTAACATACTAAAATGCCAGCAGAATAGGCCTAACGGTCTTTCGTGTCTGCTCGTTTGGTCAGCCCCCACCCTGGGTGTTGACCTTGCTGTCCCCCTTGCCTTCTCTGGCTTCTCCCTTCCCAGTTCCGGATATTCTTGCTGCATTGGATTTTGCTTCCAGAACCCTTCCCCGTACCTGTCCCACCCCCTCTTGAACCCCTCCACTGTCTCTGCCCACCCAGCCCCTAGGCAGTGCATTCCATGGCTCCACCACCCTCTCAGTGAAGTAGCACTCCTCCTTTCTCCCCTGAATCTTCCCCCCTCCAGCTTCCACCCATGCCCTCTAGTGGCCCCCTCCTCCTTCCTTCGAAGCACCCTGACTGTTCCTCCCCTATTTACCCTCTTCATGTACCTGAAGACCTCTATCATGTCCCCCCGGTCCCTTCTCTCTTCCAATGTGTACATATTTAGCTCTTCGAGGCTCTCCTCATAGGTCCTGTCCCCCAAGCCCCAAATCATTTTGGTTGCCCTCCTCTGGACCCTCTCCAGGAGGTTAATGTCCCTCTAAGTGTGGCCTCCAAAACTGCACGCAGTACTCAAGGTGCGGCCTCACCAAGCAGTTATACAGAGGGAGTATCACTTCCCTCCTTCTGGAGGTGATCCCCCTAGCGATGCATCCCAGCATCCTGTTGGCCTTGGCTGCTGCCCTCTCACAAGTCTCAGAGTTGTTCATCTTGACATCCACCACCACCCCAGGTCCTCTCTAGCCATCGAGACTTGTAGCATTCCCCAGGGTGTACACTTGGCCTGGGTTTCTGGCCCCCAGGTGGAGTACCTTGCATTTCCCTGCATTGAACCTCAGCTTCCACTTTCTAGACCATCTTTCCAGAGCCTCCAGGTCCCCCTGTAGGGCCACCCTCCCTCTCCCCATCCACCACCGCCCCCAGTTTTGAGTCATCTGCAAAGAGACTCATCTCACTCCTGATTCCTGTCCTTATGTCAGATATGGAGGCGTTGAACAGAAGGGGCCCAAGGACTGATCCCTGTGGGACCCCACTGATGAGACTATCCCACCAACTACGACCCTCTGGGTCCGGCCCTGGAGCCAACTGCCTATCCATCTGATCATCTGGTTCTCCATCCCCATTTCTCCCAGCTTATCCAACAGGCCCACATGAGGAACAGAGTCAAATGCTTTGCTGAAGTCTAGAAAGAGGACATCCACTGGTCTACTCAGGTCCAAGGCGCTTGTCACCCAGTCATAGAACTCCACCAGGTTTGTCTGACACGATTTCCACGGGATGAATCCATGCTGTTTATCGTCCAGGCACCCTGACTTATCCAGGTCCCCCCTAGCCTCTCCTTGACAATGCCCTCCATCACTTGCCCACCACCTCCATGTCAGGCTGACAGGCCTGTAGTTCCCCTGCCACTCCCTTGATCCCCCTTGTGGATAAGGCACTATATGCGCCACCTTCCAGTCTTGGGGCACCCACCCTGTCCTCAGAGAGATGGTGAAAAGCTCTGCCAGGGGTTTCGCTTAGGACATCTGCAAGTTCCTTCAGCACTCTGGGATGTAATTTATCTGGCCCCAGTGCTTTCTCCGTCTTAAGGGAGCTGAGGGCTTCCCTCACTCTCTCTGCTGTGATTTCCACTTCCGGTACCTCTTCTCCCTGCTTAGCCCTCACCCCACCTGCCAGTGATGCCTCCCCCTCTCCCCAGACCTGCCGATCGGTAAGGGTCCCCCCCTCCTCAGTATCTCTGTCTCCTCCCATGTATGATGCAGCACCCCCATTTTCCCTGGTGAAAACTGAGGTGAAGTACTCATTTAGTACCTCAGCCTGCTCCCCCGGGTCTTGTGCCCATCTCTCCCCTGATTTAATCCTGCTAATCTGCCCCTTCACCCTTCGTTTTTCCCCAATGTATCCTAAGAACCCCTTGTTCCCTCTCCCAATTTCCCTGGCCAGGTTCTGCTCCTTCCTTGCCTTAGCCGCCTCACCACTCTGGTGGCCCTTCTAGCCATCAGCTCGGACTCCCCATCCCTTTCACCCTTGAGCACCTGAATTGCTTATGGCTGCTTTCTTTCCCGCACCACCTCCTGGACCTCCAGTCCACCAACAGGGCTTTTTGGCCCCACCGCATTTTCGTCTTACTCTTGCACAGGTGCTGGTAGCATCCTGCACCCCTCTCCTGATGATTTCCCACCTACTATCAGCATCCATGTCTGACCCAATCCCATCCAAATGCTCCTTAAGGATCCTTCCCATTTCCTTAAAATCCGCCCCCCTGAAGTCGGTTACTTCCGTCTTTGTGCAGCCTTCTACCCCTCCTAGGTCCAGGCAGAACCAGACCGTGGCATGGTCACTCCCCGCCAATGGGTCCCTTACCTCCAGGCCCCCAATCTGGTCACTGTCTGCCAGGACCACATCCAGTACCTGTGCCTCCCTGGTCGGTTCCCTCACCTGCTGAGTTAGGAACACGTCTTGAAAGACATCCAACAACCTCTGTTCCCTGGTCACAGAGGATGTCATAGTCTCCAGTCTGTTCCTGGCATGTTTAAGTCCCCAACACCACCACCGTTCCTCTGCCCAGTCTGCAGTGTCTCCTAACATCTGCCACCAGACTGTCCTCCAGCTCCTCCCTCAGAGCAAGGGGTCTATACACCACTCCTATTTTTACTCTCTTGCCCCCCCCTTGTTATCAAGGTGACCCAAATCGCCTCCACGGTTCCCTCTGCCTCCTCTACTCCCCCCTATGCCAATGCGGGTTTTGACTACCATTGCTACCCCTCCTCCCCTTCCCTCCCCCCCTGTCCTTCCGGAACATAGTGTAACCCTCCAGGTTCAGGTCCCAGTCATGTCTTGCAGTGGCCCAAGTCTCAGTGACCGCTGCCACATCCACTGCTCCCTCAGCATCACCTGGAGCTCAGGCATTTTGTTGCCCAAGCTCCTGGCATTTAGCAGGACTACCTTCCACCCTTTCCCTATAGTTCCATTTCCTGCTCGTGTTCCCATGGGGACTTGTTTGCTGGTACTCCCACTTCCCATTAGGGTGGTGACCCGTCCTCCCCCGGAAACTAACGCCCAATTTCTCTTCTTCCAATTCTGGCCAAACTACAGGAACACTTGGTCTTTTCACAACTCTCCACCCAACTCTCAGATTCTAACTTTTTCACACCTTACCAGTGGCTTCAGGAAACATCACTCTACAACTACCTCCCTACTTAGGCTAACTGACTCCATCCTCTCAGGGATGAATAGTAGCCAATTCACATCAGCCATTTCTGTTGATCTTGCAAAGGCCTTCGACACAGTTTTCCACCCCCTTCTCCTAAATAACCTCTCCTCAGCTGGACCGTCTGACTCTGCCACTAATTGGTTCAGGGCCTACCTTACAGGTAGGACACAATCAGTCAGGATCGCTGACTCATTGTCCCCTCCCCTGCAAATAGACACTGGTGTCCCTCAAAGATTGGTGCTTGGCCCTATACTCTTCTCAGTATTCCTAAATGACCTCCCGTCAGTATGTACAACATCATCCATTCACATGTACGCTGACTACACTGTCCTGTTCACCTCCAGCAGTACCCTTTCTAATGTTGAAACCAGACTCCAATTGGACTTCGACAAGCTCCAATACTTGCTCAGCACCCATCAATGCCAAAAAGACTGTCTCCATGACCTTTGGCACAAGGCAGAGACTCTCTAGGCTCACCGCCCTACCTTCCTTCTACACCCTAGATGGGACTTCCTAGGACGACACCATCTCTTTTAGATACCTGGGTATATGGCTAGACCAACACCTCAGCTTTTCTGGACATGTGGACGCTATTCTGAAAAACTGCACCCCAAGCTTAACGTGCTTTTCAGGAACCAGAACTGTCTTTCTCTATCGGCTAGGCGCGACCTAGTCCAGAAAATAATTCTCCCCATCTTCAACTACTGTGATGTAGTTTACAGTGCTGCCCCGAAGTCCACCTTAGCCAGCTTGGACTCCCTCTTCAACTCCTTCTGTCGCTTGACTCTAGATTAATCACCTCGCACTCACCACTGCGACATGTACCACTCACTCGCGTTCCCTTTGCTTACTGACCGTCGCCTCTCTCACATCGCTAAGTTCACCTCTAAATTCTGGTTCAACTCTCTACCTTCTTACCTCTCTTCTGTTCTGCCTATCCCTTCACCCCCCATGCACTCATTTAGATCCACTGATGCCTGGACTCTGGCTATCCCCTGCAGACTCACCTCCACTGTCCAGTCTGCTTTCTCCCACTACTTCCCCAAACTCTGGAACTTGTTACCACCTCAAATCAGGCACTCATCTCCCCACTCTATCTCAACTGCCCTCATAAATGTACTACTCCTCAAATTGCTCATGCACCTAGATGTGCGCAGTTTAACACTGCTCAGCTTTTCCGCCCAACTACTAGATGCTATAGTGTCACACATTACAGCAGCTTCTAGCACTTGTTTATCTGAATTTGTACTTAACTACTTTCCTAATCATATGGCAAGCTCCAATTCTGCACACTGACTCTACCTTATGTATATTGTTTCTACTTATACTCTATATGTCTGATATTGCACCGTATGTATTGACCGTACTACTCCCTTTATGTAATGTAAGATACTCTGTTTTCTACAAATTGTATTATTCATTTGGAAATGTACTCTGTATATATGTCTCCCGTTACCCTTTCCCCCAGGATGCACCGTGAGACAAGCAACTTGTTGTTCAGTGTGCCTTTTTGGTGAAACCTTTCAATAAATAAAAATAAATAAACTTACTTCGAGAGGGCTCTTGCAGTAGGTAATAACCATTAGGACTGAGTTCCAAATAATGTAATTCAAACAAAGGCTGAAGCACAGGAGGCACGAAAGGTCTGCAGTAGGTACCAGATTAAGACAGGAAGCCCCAAAGGACAGCTAGTCCAAAGTCTGCCCTGCGCTTAGAGGCAATGTCCAGACTATAGTGTTTGGTAAAGGTGTGGAAAGAGCTCCAAGTGTCTGCCACACAAATGTCCATGGCAGAAACATTCCTGAAACAAGCAGTAGATGCAGCCATGCCTCTGGTTGAGTGCCCCTTGACTTCCCCCAGAAAGAGCTTGTTATACTTCTGATAACAAAACAAAATGCAGTTTGCTAACCATTTGGATAAGCATTGTTTGGAAACAGCTGTGTCCTCTCTTTTGAGCAAAAAAGAAACAAAAAGCTGATCTGTTTTACGGACTGACTTTGTCCAGTTCATGAAATAACGCAAGGTTCTGTGCACATCGAGTGTGTGCAGAATGGCCTCCCCTTAATTGGAATGCTCAGGATAATACACTGGCAAGCGTATGGTCTGATTCAATGTAAACTCAGAAACCACCTTTGATAAAAGCTTAGGATTTGTACGCAGAGCCGCCCAGTCTCTGTGGAAAATCAAATAAGTCTCCTTACACATCAGGGCCTGAAGCTCAGAAATCCTTCAAGCATAAGTAATGGCAACTAAAACGAGTGCTGTCCAGGAAAGGTAGCACAAGTCGCAACTCACAGCTGGTTCAAAGAGAGGCAAAGTGAGTCTCTCACAGATAAAAGTTCAAATCCCACGAAAGAACAGGGTTCCTGACCGGGGGTTTCTGATGGAGAATTCTTTCAGAAAGGCTTTGGAAACTTCCAACTGAGCCAAAGTTTTGCCATCCACTAGAGTGTGGTAGACAGAAATGGCAGAGAAATGGACCTTCAGCGAAGCATAACTAAGGCCAAAGTCAGAGAGATGCAGCAGGTATTCCATGACCTGTGAGACAGGGCAAGAGAAAAGGTTCAAAACCTTGCTGGATGCCCAAATGGAGAACCTTTTCCATTTCATAGCATATATGGTTCTTGTGGATGGCTTTCAGGCCCTCACAAGGACTTGGGCCACTCTGGAAGATACCCCAAAGCATGCCACAGCTACATTAGCAGGTGCCATGTGAGAAGGTGAAGGGACTTGAGGTCCGGATGGGCCAGCTTGCCCTGATCCGGAGTCAACAGGTTCTGGCAGAGGGGTAGGGGAACCGGAGGTTCAACTGTTGAAGCAAAGGAAACCACACTTGGCGAGCCCAATAAGGGGCTATAAGATCATGCGGGCTGCTTCTTGCTGTAGTTCTAGAAGCACCCTCTGCAACAGTGGAATGGGAGGGAAGGCGTACTACAACCTCTCTGTCCAGCAAAGAGACAGTGCATCTCACCAGAAAACACCATGCCCGGGAACAAACTAGCAGAAACTGGTAGTTTTGCATTGGATGGGGAGGTGAACAGATTGAGATCTAAACAACCCCATCGATCGAAGATGTCTTCGACTACTGACTGCCTCAGATCCCACTCATATGCCCTTGAATGAGTGTGGCTGAGGTTGTCCACCAAGACATTTTGAATGTCTGGGACATACACTGCCGTGAGCTGCACACTGTGCTGTATCACCCAATGCCACATGTGCATCGCGTCCCTGCACAGTAGATACAACTGCGTGCCCCACTGTTTATTCAAGTACCAGAGTACATACATGTTGTCCGTCTGTACCATTAGGGGCCCAGGGAGAAGCAGATGCTGAAAAGTCTGAAGAGCATACAGCACAGCCCGTATCTCTTGCACACTGATGTGCAGAGATAGCTCCTGCTGAGAGCAGGATCCCTGTGTCCTGTGGTCGCCTAGATGGGTGCCCCAGCCCTGATCGGAAGCATCCATTGTCAGGGTCTGAGCCAGTGGGAGTGTCTGAAAAGGAACTACTCTGGTGAGATTGGACAGATCTTGCCACCACAGGAGATCCTGGTGCACGGAGCTGGACACCAGAATCCTGTGATCCAGATCACCTGATTTCTGATCCCACTGGACCCGGAGGGTCCACTGCATAATCCGCATGTGGAGCCTGGTTAGGGGAACAGTGGGACTAGCCGCTGTCATCAGGCCCAGAAGGCAAAAGACCGAAAGGGTCATGGTCCATTGGCTGGTTACCACGTGGATAGCCTGTTGACACAAGGTTTCCACCCAGTCCAAAGGGAGGAAAGCTTGAACCCAAGCAGTATCCAGCACCGCCCCAGTAAATTGGAGGCATTGGGAAGGAAAAAGGTGGGACTTGGGGTAATTCACTATGATCCCCACTTGCCTGAATAGATTCAGGGTAGTAGTTAGGAGGCCACCAGGTTATCCCACGACACTGGTGACAGGAGACAGTCATCGAAGTACTGGAACACAAATTCCCTGGCGGCGTACAGCTGCCACCACCACCACTAGGCACTTGGTAAACACTCTGGGTGTCGAGGAGAGCCAAAAGGGGAGTGATTTAAACTGGAAGTGTTCCCCCTGAAAGATAAAGCACAGGAAGCAGTGGTGGGAGGGAAAAACTGGGATATGCAGGTATGCCTCCTGCATATCCAGAGCGCAAAGCCAATGACCCTGATGCAGAATAGGCAGCAGGCCCGGTAAGGTCAGCTTGTGAAACCACCTGTACTCTATGTACAGGTTTAGCATGCTGAGGTCCAGAATCGGATGGAGGTCCTTTATCTTTTTGGGGACGAGGCAGAAGTGGGAGTAATAACCCTTTCCTTCCTAGATCCGAGGAACGGGCTTTATAGCTGATTCTGTCAGAAGGGCCTGACTCTCTTCCCTTATGAGAGGAATATGGCCTACTGGGTAGTGAGAGAGACCTGGAAGATGTCTTGGAGGTCTCTCTGTGAATTTGATGGTGTGGCTTTGAGAGATGAGCTGAAGGACCCACAAGTCTGAAGTAATCGCTTCCCACCCAGCCAAGTGGTTGGCGAATCTGCCCCCTACTGGTTCCTCCAGAGCTGGTGGCGGAGGCTGGTGGCCCTGTCACAAGTCAGGAGGCAAAGATGGTTAGGGGAGCACTGCCCAGGCAGCCCTTTGGGACTTGGCTGGAGGGCTGGCTCCCACCGATGGGGCCCGATGCTTGTTCTGACGTCTGGCTGGTTGTTGCCTATTGTTGCACCACTGCTGGCAACAAAATAGCTGTTTTGGCTTGGTGTTACAGTGCTACATAGACTGGACAGAGCGCAGTGCCTTGCCACTGTCCTGGAGCTCAGTGATTATATCCTTGATGTTGCCTCTGAAAAGGACTGGGTCCTCTGAAAGGGGCATCCTGGATGGCCAACTGGACGTCTTGGGCAAATCCAGATACCCACAGCCAGGAGAACCGGCGCATGCTAACGGCCATGGTGGTACTCCAGGTAGAGGCGTCTACTGCATCATATGTCACTCTAAGGGAATGACGGCAGGAGATTTCTATTGTCCTGACAGTGACTGGAAAATTTGGGTTTTAGCCTTGGAATCAGGCAAAGCCTCAAATGCCGACTTCAACTGTCCTAGGATAGATTTCTGGTATACAATCATGTGTGCCAGATAGCTGAAAGCTCTGAGGGCTAGAGTGGAGGAGGAGGAGGAGTAAACCTTGCGTCCAAACTGGTCTATCTGCCATGACTTTTTTTTTTGTTTTGTTTTTAACATGTCACTGTTTGTACACCTTGCTGACAAGCCCCATCTGATCGACCCCCCCCTCCACAAAGTCCCGTCATCCGGAATTACCAGGGCTTACCTTATGCCCGGCCCGGAAGTGGTGCTTGCGGGGAGTCGGTCGCCATTCTGCCACCCGCGATTTTCTCCCAGGGGTCCCAGGAGTAGGAGAACATGTGCGTGGAGGCACGCATGCGTCTTAACGCCCTGGTAATGACCCCCTTCCACCCACCCCATTGGCCTAATGCCTGGCACCTTCAAGGCCTGTGCTGCCCCCGGCCTCCACCAGGAGGCAGCCATTAACTGAGGGTTGCCACTACCATCTCCCTGGAGAGAAGTTTCCTGTCAGCCGCTCCATCCAGCTCTGCGCGCCCCCCCTTGGGTTGCCAACCTCCGATGGCCCAGGCTCATTCCCTAACCCAAGTCACTGGAGTACTGTGAGGTTAGGCATCCAGCGCCTTAGCCCTCAGCGCCACTGGGCCAGCTCTTTGCAATGACTCTTTGTCTGAAGGAGAGGTGCTCATTTGTTTAGGTTTAGCCACACACAGTCATAGGCCGCATTAATGACCACCAAGTGCCCTTTAGTGTGAGAACTAAGGTGGTCTTTACCCTCAGGGGCTTGGTACAGTCTATCGGTCTTCTTGGCAACTGCGACCACTGACGAAGGTTGTTGCCAGACTGTGGAGGCCAGGTCCTCATGTGGTCCAATCCACGGAGGAATGAGCTGAGGAGACAGTTCCAGCATATCCAGGTGTTCCACCAACCTCTTGCGTTGGGGATCCTGGTCCTCAGTTTTCCACACATTTGCCTCCTGTATCTTCTGGAGGATCTCTGTAAAAGAGAGGTCCTCCAGAGGGGATTTGGGAGAGTCTTTGGGTTTAGGATCCTCTGGAAAGGGGGTCTGAAACCCTAAGGCAGAGGAGTCAGTGGAGTAAGAGTCTAATTCCGACGACGGGCTTCTGTCCAGAGACATAGCCCGTAGAGGCGGAAGCTCCTGCAGAGAAACCGCAAGGCCCCTGCCAATACTGGCTACCGTGGTAGGACGAGAGGTCTGTCGAGGTAGAGGGGCAAGACTCCACTGGGGAAAGGGACCTGGGAGTAGGGTCCAAATGGGTCAGCGTGGAAGCCGTGGCTGGTTGCTGCCAGTCCAGTACCAAGACCAACTGTGTCTTGACTACTGACCACAGAGACTGTAATGCCTCCCTAAAATCCACCTGAGGCTGAGGAGGCGGCTGACAGATGGGTGGGTAGCCTTGGAAAGGAAACCCCGGCGTTGTATAGCCCTGAGTCGGGTAATAGTAGCCTGGTGTCCAGTACGGTGAATAGCCAGATGTTGGATACCCCAGTGTCAGACACCCTGGCAAAGGGAAGCCCAGTGTCGGAAGGCCTGGTGAAGGGCCAGACGGCGGAGCCAAGGGCTCTGCCGGAGGCCCTGACAGCGGGTAACCCGGGGTACGACCGGAGAGAGGAGCCAAAGTTCCTATTGGGGGCACTGATGGTGGGTAGCCAGGCATGGGGGCCCGAAGGACATGACAGAGGCCCTAACAGAAGGTCCGAAGGGCCTGGTATGTGTCAGGTCTGGCGCTGGAATATCTGGTGGAGGTTCTGGTGTCGGCCGCAAGGGGGCAGAGGGTCCCACCGGAGTCTGGGGCAGGGAGGCTGGCCCAGACAGGGGAGCCTGCAGTGCAGGGGATGCCAGGTCCCAAGGGAGGTCCAGTGTCTGGCATTCCGGCTCTGGCACCAGGGTTGTGTCAGGTGGATGCTCCTCCAACTCCAGCTCAGCGTAAGCAGGACAGCCAGGAGTCACCACCAGGGGAGGTGGGGAAGGAGGATCCCAAGAGGGAGAACCCTCTGTGGAGGGCTGCAGCTGGAGTGGCAGTGTGTGCTGATCCAGAGGATTGGTGTCGGGCTTGTTATCGGGGCCCGACAGAAGCACAGTGGCTGGGCAGATGCCAGAGGAGCTGGCATGTGACTTATCAGCCGGGGCCAGGCGTTCGTCAGAGAAGCTGACAACTGACTTATAGGCCGTGCCACCAGACTTGGGCCCCGGGGTGTTGAGGGACCAAATGGTGGCAGAGCTCTCAGACAGATCGGAGGTGCCCACCTAACTGTGACCAGCTCAAGTGGAGGGGACCAAGGGCAGCTCCCCACAAGGAGGGACAGGCTTGGTCACAGGAACAGTACCCACACCCGTGGGAAACCGCTCATTGCCCGCAGACCCCGAAGGAGGTCGTGGGCGAGAAGGAGACAGATCGCGGTCTCTATCCTCCTCCTCCTCCCCCTCCCCTTTCTTCTTCTTCTTATGGAAGTCCAAAAAAACCCCCAGAGAGAACGACGATCCCTGCAGCTTCTGCAGCTCCTTCTCCATGGAAGCCATCCTTAGTTTAAGAACGTGGGCTTCCAAGGCCTGTTGGTGGTGTTTCCATGTGGCCTGGTTGAATTTCTGGCAGGCCTCACAGTCCTCAGTCTTGTGCTCTGGTCCCAGGCAGAAGAGGAAGAGGGAATGGCAATCCTTGTGAGGCAGCTGAGTGCCACAGGAATCACACTTGTTCTTATGCGACTCGGAAGGCGTCGGAGAAGACATGCATGAAAAAAGGAATATTTTTCAAAGATTTACAGAAAGAAATAAAAATGGTGAAATACTCATCCAAAAATGGTCGACTGAAGCAGTGTTCTCTGCAAGGTCTGACATGCCCAGGTCGATGGCGGGAAAGAACTGGAGGATGGGCATGGGGACCGCCCACTATTTAGTGTCATGCTGATGTCTGTTATGTGACGTTGGGTGGGCAGTCCCCTACCAGACACTGCTAGCTAAACTTTTCCGTGTGGTCATAGTGCCCGACGACTCCAGTCCTAATGGTTATTATCTACTGCAAGAGCCCTTTCGAAGTAAGAATTGTCTGCGCTGGTAACCCTGGCAGAATGCGTTGAATCATTTCAGAAAAGGCCACTAGCACAGCCTGGGAGTCGACAGCATTCTGCAAAGGAGCCAGGACTATCTGCATCAACAGGTCTTGGCCTGATGACAATGGTATAATACCATCCATAGTTGGTATGTCGACACCTAAGCCAAGCCCTGACCTTGGTGTCTCAACAACAGCTGGGGGCCTGTAGTAGACAAAGCTGGAGGGGGCGTTGACGAGAACATACCTTTTCTCAACAGTGACTGGTACCTCACTGGCAAAGCAAACTTATCCTTTTCTCTGTCTGTGCTTATGGCCAGACAAGGAGGTCCACGAAGATGACCATTCCTTGTCTTTATCCTCAGACTTCGACAGCCATGTCTTGGCTGACAGTGATGAAGAAGCAGATTTGGAACCCTTTTCCTTCTCCATGGCTGTCAATGCCTTTAATAGAAGGATATTTTCTAGAACTTTCTTACCGCAGTCGCTTCATAGCCTGGTTGAAGCTCTGGCAATGTGAGACAGGCTCATACAAACCACATCTTTAAAAATGTTATCTCTGCACTTAAAATGCTGAAATAAAGGCACTTTCGACTTCAGAGGAATACAGAGATGGCAACAGAATGCTAAGAAAAGTGAAACTAATGAAGAACCAGAAGAGAGCAGATGAAGGCAATGAATAAAAAGAATTTAAGAGGAAAACCTCTGAGCCAGTTGTTAATCTGATTTCAAACCAAACTCATTAAGGTATAAATCAAAACTAGCCAATACTTAATCACGCTATTCATTGTTTCAAGTGTTACTGCAAGACAGTAAGATTTTATTTCCTTTGACTTTACCACTAAAGTACTATAAAGCAGTTAAAACTCTACCATAAGCTAATCGTTATCACAACTTAATAACTTTCATGTCAAAAATGAATGAAAAAAATTTACCTTTATTCTTTGCTGTGGGTGATCCTGGAGGTGTTATACTATCACTAGGAGACAGGTATAGATAATTCTTGTTTACTCCTGAACTGAAATCAAAAGGTGATCTGTAGTCTTCCTGTTGGTCTGGATCAGTGAAATCCATCCCCCCAAACCGGAAGGCTTTACAACGAGCATGCACCACAGCTCAAACTAAATGGATTTGTTTATATTACAATGTGAATGCATTTTCAGCATACGTTCCAGACTTCTTTTAGAAACAGCAAAAACAATATCCGAGTTGTAGTGTTTCTACCTTTAACTCAACCGGACTTGCTAGTTTAGTTCTTTAATACATATGTGAACACCTTACACAGGTTCCTCTTCTGCTGGACTCTGGAAATTCACATGATACTTCCTGGTTAAACACACACCCGGCTTAATGAATTACCTTTATTTAACTGCATCTCACCACTAAGCCTAACAGCAAAAAAATCTAAAGCAAGTCTGATGAAACACAAAGACTGGGTTAGGTTTCTTTTACACGAAAAAATGCAGATTTAACAAGGTACACCTGTACTGCCAATCAAAACGCATTTTATTAAGGCAGATCATGAACCTTCCTCCTCCCAATAACACAATGTGTATTTACAGTCTCTTGCCACGTCTTACACAGTCTGGAGAAGCAGTGCTATGTGCAAGAAGAATTAAATTCACTGAAGTACCACCTCACCTTAAGTAACACCAGGATATCCCTAATTATCTAGAAAGCAAAATGATTTTCCATCATATAATCTACCAACCATCCTAGTATTTAAGAAAAGAGGAAAGTTATTCTAATATCTACAGGTACTCAGTACTGAAACTGCACTTTGCTGTATTATTGATAATACTTTCTCAGGACTGGGAAAATGCTTTGCTTTAAACAATTTATTTATTTAGCAAGTGGAATTATGCATGGCTAAAATGGGAACTTCTTTCCACAGTCTATAATCAAACTGCTAATTATTTCAATTAATCCATAAAATTATCTCAATGGAGCAGCTTCCAGCAATAACTATTACAAGTGCGACATAAGGGATTTTAGTTCCCCCTTCCAGTCTGGTTTCCACAAAACCCACTCCATTGTTCTCTTCACTTTGCTGGCTCACTGATGTGATACTGAAGAGGACGGAGTAAGGCCTGTAATACCTAAGCATCTCTGTCGACCTCACCAAGGCTTTCAACACTGTCTCACCATATCCTACTGAGCAAACTAGCAGGTGTTAGCCTATCTGACCTCATTTAGTTTATTCTGCTCCTGTCAGTCTGACTGACAACAGCTGGACATTGTAGGTGATCTCCCCATCAAATCAGCTGCCCCCAGGGCCCTATCCTGTTCCTGATCTTCCTTAATGACCTTACGTCCACTTGTGTATTCATACACGTTCACACATACATAAACAACACTGCAGTCTTTGCCTCCAGTCAGCATCTGAGTTGGACGTGATTCTCCAGTGGGATTTTTTTTTTAACTGCCAACCCTAGTTTAGAACTAGTCACCTCTCTGTAAATACTAACAGAGTTGATGACCTTTGGCAGCAAACAGAGACACACCAGGCTCCTGTGCAGCACAGTCTTCAAGGCTCTGGATGGCTCCCCCTCAAGCAAGTCCCTTCTTTTAAATATCCCGGTAACTTGACAGTCACTTTAAATTCTCTAGCCACACTGGTGCCATCCATAAAAATCTCCTTCCCATACTTGGAGCACTGTACCCAAACAAAGCCCATCTCACCCTCCTTGCAGATCATTCTCAGTATAAATCCCTCATGTTATTTCAGTCACTCAGCCCTTAGAAAGTACAGTTACGTAAGAATTTACAGTAACAGTAGATCTTCAAGAGAAGCTCTTGCAGCAGGCCACACTGGTAGGACTATGCCACCAAGCACTAGGACCACATGGAAAACTTCTAGCCAGCAGTCTACCACAGGGTACCGCCCCCCCCCCCCCCGGCTAACATCAGTCATCTGAGGTTGGCACAGGGTATATAGGAGAGCAGTCCCCCACATCACCTCAGTTCTCCTGCTGGAGACTCAGCTTGGCAAGCTGAAGGAGAATCAAGAAGGTTGTCACCAGAGCCAGAGAAAAGGCAGAAGCCGAAGCTATAGAAAAAAAGAAGCGGGGGGAAGGAGATAGGGAAGGCAGGGTCTGCTGCAAGAGCTTCCCTTGAAGACCTACTGTTACGGAAAGTTCTTATGTAACTGTACTATCTTACTTCGAGGAAGGCTCTTGCAGCATGCCACACTGGTAGGACTGAGTCCCAAGCAGTACCAGTTACTACCAGGATAAGATCACTGGGAGGAGGACAAGTCAGCTGACAAGAGCTCGTACAGAAGGCCCTGAAGAACTGCCAGACCAAAACTGGCTCTGCACCTAAAGGCAATACCCAGACTGTATGGGGTCTGTGTGATAATGGTGAACGCCTAAAGGCGATCACCGATATCGCACAGAGTGCTCAAAACACTTTCAGCACTCTGACAACCCCGGCGCCCAGGACAACACCGCCAGGAGTTTTTAATGCTTTTGTGGGGCTGTGCCCCTCGGGGCTGGCATTCACACCCCCACTTAAGGATTCTCAACTCCAGGAGGGTGAAAGCATTAAAAAAATAAAGGTTCAGGCTGCACAATAAAATCGCACCAGCCGCCCAGACCCAGCACCTCCCACCCACCCCAACCACTAGCCAACCCCGATGCCATGACGCAGCTCGACGATCCACTGCAGCGCCACCCCCTACAGCCCCTCTGCCCCTCCCAGCCCATGCTCGCTCCCCCCCCTGCACACGCGCACACACATACCTACATCCTGTTGCCCAGTTCGCCCACCCCCCTCATCCGGTCACCCTACCCTCCCATCGCTGTGAGGGACTGCACTGGGAAGAAGTCACCATTACAGATGGTGCCCTTCCTCATGCACCCACCTCACGGGATACCGACTGTAAGGCTTGGTGAAAGTGTGAACAGAACTGACGCAGTTGTCAGCAGCAGACATTTCTGAAGCAAGTTGTAGAGGTAGCTATACCTCGTGGAATGGTCCTTGACCACTCCCAGAAGGGGTCTGCTGTGCTTGCGGTAGCAATAAACAATGCAACCAGCTAACCACTTAGACAAACACTGTTTGGAGACAGGAGCACCCTCTCTTCTGGGGGCGAATGAAACAACTGGTCAGTTTTCCTCAAAGATTTGGTGCAGTTCATATAATACCACAACGTTCTGTGAACATCCAAAGTATGGAGCAACGCCTCCTCCTGATTGGAGTACTCAGGAAAATAAACTGGAAGGTGGATAGGTTGATTTAAAGTAAGCTCAGACACCACCTTAGGTAAAAACTTAGGATTAGTACACCAAGACACCCTGTCTTTGTGAAAAGTCAAATAAAGCTCTTTACACATCAGAACTCAGAAATCCTTCGAGCAGAAGTAACAGCAGCTAAAAAGAGCACTTTCCACAACACAAAGCACAGCTCGCAACTCAAAGGGAGGTAAAGTGAGTTTCTCCAACATAAAGTTGAGGTCCAATGGAAGGACTGGGTCCCAGATAGGAGGTTTCAGATGCAGAGTGCCCCAAAGGAATGTGCGGGACACCTCAAGCTGGGTGACAGCTTTGCCCTCAATATGTGCATGGTATGCAGAGATGGCAAAAAGGTGCACCTTAAGGGAGGAGTACCCCAGGCCT
Organism: Neoceratodus forsteri; assembly: GCA_016271365.2. NCBI lineage: Eukaryota > Metazoa > Chordata > Ceratodontiformes > Ceratodontidae > Neoceratodus > Neoceratodus forsteri. The sequence goes on from CM057455.1 coordinate 1,089,590,471, forward strand.
GAATCCGAAAGGAAAAGGAGGTACTCCAACACCTGATTCACCGGGCAGATGAAAGGATCCAGATGGAGGGTTTTCTGGCCACCACCAGGATGTCAGCAACCCTAGAGAATACCCCAAAGCAGGCAATAGCTAGGTCCACAAGAGCCATGCCTGGAGAGGCAGGGACTTGAGGTCCAGATGAACCAGGGTTCCCTGGTCCTGGGAGAGCAAGCCGGTGCATGGGGCAAGGGCACTGGAGGTTTTACTGCTAGCTCTTGCAGCAGGGGGAACCAAATCTGGCATGGCCAGAGGGAAGCTGAGGATCACCTCTGCTCCTTCCAGCTGGAGCTTGAGCAGAACCCGCTGCAGGAGTGGGAAGGGATGAAAGGCATACTGAAACCTCCCCTTTCAAGAAAGAGACAATGCATCCCACCAGAAAACTCCAGGCACAGGATCAAGTGAGCAAAAAAGCAGCAGTTTTGCATTGAGTGGTGATGCAAAGAGGTTCGCCTCTGGACAGCCCCACCTGTCGAAGAGATCTTCAACCACTGAGGTTAGAAGCTCCCACTAGTGAGCCCACAACCTGGAATGGCTGAGACTGTCAGCTAAGACATTTTGGATGCCTGAAACATGAACGGCCGAGAGCTCCAGATCGTGCTTGATGGCCCAATACCAGACTCATCGCCTTCTGACACAGAGGGTAAGAATGGGTACCCCGGTTTGTTGATGGAGTACACCAAACACATGTCAGTCTGCACCAACAGCAGACCTGAGAGAAGACAAGTTTGAAAAGGCCTGCAGGGTGTAATGAACCGCCCACATTTCCAGGACACTGATATGGAGAACTTGCTCCACTTCTGTTCAGGTACCCTGGGTCTGATGACCAGCCAGATGAGCACCCCAGCCCAGACCAGATGCATCTATCGTGAGAATTTCTCAGGGCTTGAATGCCAAAAACAGAACCTCAGAAAAAGGTTGGCCGGATAGAGCCACCAAGACAGAACCCTCTGGACTGGGTCAGAGACCTGAACCAACTGGTCCAGGTCATTGGTGCACTGGTTCCACTGGACGCTCAAGGTCCACTGAGGAACCTGCATATGCAGGCAGGCCAGGGGAACCGTGGCAACAGCTGCTGCCATGTGGACCAGAAAGCACAGGAAAACCCTGGTAGGGACCTGCTGGCTGAAGGAAACTCGACAGGCTGGCTCAATCAGTCACTCCACTCTGTCCTCGGCCAAAAAAGGCCTTGCCCTGGCTGGTGTCCAGGACCGCCCCTATGAACTGAAGGCACTGAAAAGTGGAGGCAGGACTTTGCCAGTTTTACTGTGATCGCCAGGTCCTGGAAAAGGTGCAGTGTGCACTCCAGGGTCTGAACCAGGCGTTCCCTGGAGACGGCTGCTAACAGCCAGTCATCCAGGTATTGGCTCTTTTTTGAAGAAGAGCTTGAATTTCCTCACAAATCAGGGGCAGGTGTACAGGAGGGTAAGTAGAGAGGACAAGAGGGTTTTCAGGTAGCCACTCCAAGAGTTCCAGAGTGTGACCCTGAGCTATGAGCTGGAGCACCTAATTTGTGTGTGGTCACTTTTCACCACCTGGTCAGGTGGAGAGAGAACTGACCTCCGACCATCTCCCTTGAACCCTCTGTCAAAGGTGGGGGTTGGGTAAGGAGTCAGGATGTAGGGGTAATCAGGGGGGCCACGGGGCCTCTTGGGGCTCGAGTGGCAGTAGCTGCGGGAGCAGCAGTGGCCTTGCGCTTGTGCTGGCCCTTGGCAGGCTGGTCTCGTGCCTCCTTGTGGGAGGACCGATGAAAGGGCTGACGTTGGTTCACTTTGGGCTGGGTGTGGTAGAGCGTATGGACAGACTTAAGAGCCCGCCCTGACTCCTGGAGATAGGAGATTTGGTCTTGGACATCACCCCCAAAAGGACTGAGCCCTGGAAGGGAGCATCCAAAATACTGGCCTGCACATCTGGGGCAAAACTGGAGACCCAGAGCCAAGAATGGCCATGGAGACAGATACTCACAGCAGCCCCATTCCAGGAGGCATCAGCGGTGTCGTAAGACACTCAGAGCACATGGTTACCCACATCTGAGCCAGACTTCAAAAGCTGGGCAAGCTGTGTAATTGTGGGGTCCTCATGTAGAGTCTGGACCAGGCCCCTGGCCTGGTCCCAGAGGATATTCTGGTACTGCACCATATGGGTCAGATAATTTATGGCTCTAACAGCCAAGGTAGAAGAGGTAAAGACCTACTTGCTCAACTGGCCCAGTTGTCGGGATTCACAGTCAGGTGGAAGAGCACTAAGGTGCTTGGGTTTCTTGCTCTGGTCACAGGCTGCGTTAATGACCACAGAATCCACCACAGGGTGTTCATTCAGAAAAAGCTTGCCAGCCAGGGCATGATAAAGGCAATCTGCCTTCTTGGTGAGTGGAGGAATAGTGGAGGGGTGAGTCCAGACTGCCCTGGTGACATCTTCATAAGAGTCAATCAAGAGTGGCACCACCACTGGTATGGCATCCTTCTCAATCAATCAATCAAAATCTTTATTTAACCAGGTGATCACATTGAGCAGCACTCATTTTCAAGGTGGACCTGGGTTTTCAGTACAAGCAAAATACAATAACAGAAACAAGATTTCTACAAAGATATACAATAAGTAAACAGTAGGACTATATACATCAGTGGCATATATACAAAAAGTAAGCAGTAGGGTATATACAATAATAAATACGTAGGTATAGTCGAGGGGTGCAACAGTTAGGTGCTGGCACACTTATTATACAGTATATAATATGCACCAGTGATAAGGGTCAGTACTACATATCTAATCTAGGGGAAAACACAGGATGAAAGGATACAAAAGGAGTAGTGATACCAGATAGACCAGCAACAACAGTGTAGTCAGAGGCAGAGGAAGAACAGAGAGGTAATGCATATATAGTAATGAATTAGGGGACACCCCGATACTGAGGTTATTTGGTTCAGACCAGCGGGATTCTAAGTGCAAAGGCGATTTGAAAGATCTTCTGCCGCAGAAAAATGGTTAGGCGGCACCCCTCCGGGTCCTGCTCCTCCATATCCCATCCCATGATGGGCTGGATTAGGTGCACAACATCCATAAAGGAAGGATCATCAGGAGGGGACTTGGGCACTTACTTAGCCCAGACCGCCTCACAAGAAGACTCCCCTGGGGAAGAAGAAAACCCCAAGGAGTCAGAGTCATCCTTAGAAGTCTCCTTATCCAGAGCCGGCATCAGAGACCGGCAATCGTCCGGCCTGGGGACCGTGCCTGCATCAGGCCAGGCCCTGGAAGACCCCAGAGTATGGAGTTTGTGTGTCCCAGCCCTACCCATATCCCAAGGCTCAGGATCTCAGGGAGGACAAAGGGGAGAAGCCAGAGGTGGACCCTAAGGTGTGGGGGTCTGCTTCTGCATAAATGACCACCATGCCAAAAAAAAGGGTGTTGTAATCTACCTGTGGACCAGTATTAAACACAGGCAGAAAGGACAGAGAAGGTGCCAAGTTAGGATATGCCAGCTGAGGAGCAGATGGCAGGTAACCCGGCATAGATCCAGCTGGCACCGGAAAGCGATCCAGCAATGGTCCAGCAGGCGTCAGCTGTGGTGAGGGAGGCAGCAGAGGCAACGGCACCTGGCCCAACAGCTGGGGTGGTGGAAGCACAGCAGGTGATGGTCTAGAGTACCCGGGCAAAGGATCCACTGACGCTGGCACAACATGGGAAGCCAGCACCCGAGGGGAAGAAGATCCCCCAGGCAAGGGCAGAGGCGACACTGGAGAAGAGGAGATGGTTGTAGTGTGCTGCGGGGAGTGCCTATCAGAACAGTCGTCTGTCCTGGAGATGGGAACTGGTGAAGGCAGAGCCGTGGCTGGGGGGGGCGACGGGTGCTGAACCGCTGCCCAAGAGCCCAGAACTAGGTAAGCCACCTGACAGAGCCTGTGGAGGATATGATCCTGAGCATCAGAGGCTGGGGGGCAGGAGACAAAGTCCCCTGCCCTGCAGAGCCGCTGCCAGAAATAATGATGAAGGTAGGCAGTGCAGCAACCAGAAGCCCAGAGGAGGAGAGGGCTAGTGGGGCTGGCCCCCCATGGGAGGTCGGCACCATCGTGGTCGGAGGTTCGTGCGGCAACCATGACCAGGAAAACTGACTGGGTTCAATCCCAGTGTTTATTCTAGTGTTTATGCTTCTCAGACGTCTCCTTATGGAAAGGAGAGGAGGCACTGGAGGACTGTGCCAGCAAGGCCGAAGAGCTCCTGGCCTGCAGCTCTTTTTCCACAGCAAGCAACTTCTGCTTAAGAAGGTGGCTCTCCAGCATTTTTAATAGATGTCTCCAAGTGGCCTGCTTGAACTTCTGGCAAAATTGGCAGGCTTCGGTGAGTGGCTGGGGCCTAGTCGAAACAAGCACGAAGAATGACTGTCCTTCTCAGAAATGTTTGCTGCAGCTACACTTCATGGAGCCATCAGAGACAAGGCTGGTGTAGAAGACAAACCTGTTGATGAAAACACCGAAAATTCAATGTTTAGACTAAAAGAAAAAAGGAAAATAAAAAAGCGCGAAAGCTCAGGAAATAGTGGCTGACTGTAGCTGCAATGTTCACCGAGGTCCAACGTGCACGAGTTGATGGTGGGAAAAGAACTGAGGTGGTGTGGGGGACTGCCCTCCTATATAGCCTGTGCTTACACCAGATGACTGATGGCAGGGGGCAGTCCCCCGTGACAGACTGCTAGCTAGAAGTTTTCTGTGTGGTCCTAGTGCCTTGCGGGGCATATAGCGGAACGTCGCCATCCACATCATCGTGGCTAAATTGGCGCGGTCAAATTGTAATTTAGAAAATCAGCCACTGGTCTTATAACATAAATGTCCCTGCCATACCCAAAATACCGGCAACCACCCGGCCGACCACAGTGCGACATTTCGTCGCATGGAAAATGACACTGTGTGCACATACAGACCAGGGTAAAAATTGGGGTGAGGGAAATGCAGACTGACCACGTTCATTTTGGGGAGCTCCCTTTTGTGTTACAGCAAGTTTGTACTGCTCGGTACATTTAAGACCTTGGTAGCTAATTTTACGAAGAGTACTGACTGTGTCTGTCTGTGCTACTTTAGAAAACTGCATTAAAATATCTTCCACAGCACTACTTGTGATGTGCCTGTATGCAGCTGGTGATATTTTACTTTTCCAGTCTGCGATTTAGAACCTGAATGATGTGGAGCTGTCAGAGAGGATTTGCTTTGATTTTGCATGACTGATGTGCCACATTTGGTAATGTCTTGTGTTTTATGATCTTACCATATTTGTGTGGATCCCAGAAAATAGCTGCAAGTGACTGAATGAAATAACTACTGAAACAGTGTAGCTGACTTTGATTACTCTAGCTGCCTGACATCCTGGAGTGATCTGAATCTCTGTCAGGTAAAGTCGGCAATTTGTCCGACTACATTGTTTACTTGCGACCGCTTGAAATGTCGGCAAATGTAATATCGGTGAAATGTATGGCCACTATTTGTCCCCACGAGGATATGCCTGCATCTTATTGTCCACGACATTTCGTCCGGGGATGAATCAGCCGCTCACATCTAGCGGCATAGTCCTACCGGTGTGGCCTGCTGCAAGAGCCGTTCTCGAAGTAAAATCCGCAGGTACTCTCATTTTGTATACTGGCATCTCATGCTGCAACATTAAGAAAGGAACAGTCCATTTCAGAGGAGAGGAGAGCTGCATATACTTTATTACATTACAGAAGGGAACGTGCCAGCCTGGTGGCGCAACGAGTTGAGGTGCTGGATGCCACTCCTCGAACCATGCTGGCGACTCGGGTTTGGGAACGGACTCAGAGCACAAGGGACTGGCAGGGGAAGGAGAGGATCGAGCATCCAGAGGACTGCTCTCTTCTCCTGGGGTAGGTTGGGTGGAAGGCCTCACTCTATAGCGGCTCCCAGTGGGGACTGGAGGCACTATAAGCAGTGGCGCAGGAGGAACAAAAACAAGAAAAAATGGAAAACAGCTTCAGTGCCCACGAGATGACGGCCTCCGTCCTCTGCACCGCTGGAACCTCCGGAGAGCTTCCTCTTCCACAACAGCATCCCGGGTCAGTAAAAAGAAAAATCGTGCGCTGGGTTTGCATGCCCCCGGTGCCTTCCCCCTCGGAGGAGGGACCCGTAACGATGGGATATGCTGGGATAACCCAAGTCGGGTGCAATATGTGGCAGAGAGGAGAGTTCCGGAAGAGGATTGCCAGGGTAAGTAGAGGTACTTGGATGCCTGAAGGAGAGGGGGATGCCGGAGAGGGTAAAAAAAGAAAAAAAAAGGAACGTAAATCTTATCAATCACCCTAGCAAAACTGAATAATGTGTAATAAGTTTACAGGTGCTGTTAGAGATGCCACTTAAGAGCAGCATCTCGTATAGTCTGGACAAACAGAACTGCTTAGCAAGCTGCATGAGATGACATTTGTACCATAAGTGACATCTCACACAGTACCTATAAACTTATAAAAATTATTCTTCTGGTGTTTGACTACATGGATGTGGTTTACAGTGCTGCCCCCAAAATCCACTCTATCCAGGCTAGCCCCCACCCCCAATCCAGTTCAGTCATTTTGAACTGAATCCTCTTCTCACTCATCACTGATCCCTATACGCTGCCTCTGCCCCACCCTTTCCCTCCCTACGCAGTATGCAACTAGCCCACTGCGCCTTTCTCATCTCTAAATGATAGTCCTTCTCCCACCGCTGCCCCTCTCCTACCCTCCCCTGGTCCCATTCCCTCCAATCCCTTGGCTTCTGCTCTTTCTTCTTATCCCACTCTTAAGTCCTCAGCAGGGCAGAATGCCTTCTCCTACGGTCTCCCCCACCTATGGAATAACCTTCCTGCCTCTGTCTGTTCTGTCCCCTACCCTAAACCTCTGGCCTGCTCTGTGTTTTCAACTTCCACTTTTGCTCACAGCCTCTCCCCAACATGTATAGTTATTCCCCTTCCCCTTGTATTCTCTTGCATCTTATTCATTGAATATACAGTAGATAACGGTAAATCGTTCACTGCTGTCATACATGTCATTTTATTCTAGTTTTAATTTTATTTACTGTACATTTTATATCTTTAATCTATTACTTTTAGTCTGCTTCTTACCATTCACTTGTATCTACATTATACTGTGTTTCATCTCCCTCCGTACTCCTCCCTCAGGACACACCCGAAAGTGAGTCTTGACTCAGTGTACTTTTCTGACCAAACTTTTTAATAAATAAATAATTTATTTTATTTACAAATGTGTTTTTATTGGTTTAATTTAACAAGGCTAGTTTTCCTGGCAAATTGGGTTTTATTAAAAATTAGTAACACTAAAACCACACAGCTGCCTAGCTCTGTGGCACCAGCAGAGCATGCCACACTGCCATGTGAGCGATCTGGGCCTGCTAAACGATTTTGCTCCTCCACCCCAAGCTGATGAAGCCACGGAAGTGCTGCATTCTTGGGGGGTGGGGGTATAACCAGCTCCAAATTTATTAGTACCTCCTACGGCAATAGGTGGTCAGGACATCATGGATGATCTGGGTGGGAAGAGCCTGGCTTGACTCGAAGACAAAACACTGGTTAAGCCATGGTTGTTGCAGACTGTCCTCTACGACAATGAAAGTGCCCCTTATGAGTTGCATAAGAGGAGTTGTAAGTTTCTGCCACTGTATTAACTGTTGTGGCTATCATAAAATGCTTGTTTTGATCACAACTGGCTCAGCTTGACCTTGGCTCTCAACTGCTTACAGAGGTCGAGCCAAACCAGAGGCAGACAACAGGCTCAAGCCTGCCTTGGCCCGCCCACTTCTAGGCTGCCATGTTCAGTCTGCCCACCTCCAACATAGGTCAGTGCAGCAATGGGATGATGGAGACATCAGTGGAGGTGAGTGGGTGAAAAACAGGGAAAATTCTCCAGACACTCAATGACGAATGGCCCCCCCTCCCAAAATCCATGTCCACTATCCTGGTGCCACCCATCTCTCCTTCAAGCCCCAGAGACTACAACTGTGTTTGTGAGTAGACTGGATAAATGCTGCACACCATGCTAGGAGGGAGCAACCTCTTGGGGTTCTTTCTGGGGTCAGGGTCCGGTCTGGAAGATGGTGAGTCGAACTGGTGGCTGGACAAGAGCCAGTGAGGCAGGGGACACCAGACTAGGTAACCAGTGAAGAGCTTTGGTTGAAGGGAAAAAAAGTGTAGGGGAAAAAAAAGTAAAAAAAAATACATCAACAGAGCTGACATTTTTAATTAATAGATGTAAAAATGAAAATTTAATTAACTGGTAGTCATCATTTCCCTGAGCTCAAAGTAATTTTTCAGAACAGTAGATGCAACTGTGGTTAAATGTATAATGCAAACCAGTTATATATTTAGGAAGTCCCAAACGGAAAAAAAAATGATGGTCTAGAGAAAATTCATATATTATATTAAGGACAAAGAATAATTCTTCTACATCTGTTCAGGACAATAAGCAGCAGCCTGCAATTACAGTACAGGTAAAGTATTTATACTACACAGAAAAAAATAGGAGCAGGTGTGTCACTCACTTGGGTGTGTTGGATTCAAGATATGACACCAGATGTTATTTCTATTACAACTTATCTGGCATGCATACTTGGCAGGTCGATGAATCTGCATGCACACCAGAAGCCACTTGAAGCAGAAGTCCTAATATTTTAACTTGCCATTTCTTAAGTCCCCCTGCCCCTGTTCTTCAAAATGGTGCCAATAAATGTTATTTTCATAGTTTGGTACCTTGTAGGCACTTCTCGTTTCTCCTCCACCACAGACAGATTGATCCCCCCCCGCTGTAAGTGCCACGCTGGGTGTCAACTCCAGCCACGCACTGTATGTTAATGAAGAACGCAGCACAATTTAAGGTAGCAGCAATTCCATACTGCTGATGCTGCCCAGCGCTTCATAGAATCATTACTCCCTTAAGTCATGCTGTGTGCCTCATTATCATACGGGGGATCGCGCTGTTAACAGAGGGGGAGAAACAAGATAAATTTACAAGGTGTCAGGCAATGAAAAAAATGTTGTAGAAACACAGAAAAGTGACAGAAAAAGTTCTGAACGGTCCCATTTGGGCTTTAAAATGGGAAGACTGGGTGGGGCCAAATGGTCCTTATTTTCGACAAATATTTTGTTTCTATGTTTGTTTCCCAATACTCCCTACTTGGAAATGCTCTATTCTCCATCATCTCTCCCAGTTACCCCTTCTTGTCTGATAACTCCTTTATATGCATTCCACTTTCTCCTGAATCCTGCTAGTGTCCTTGCCTTCACAATGTTGTTAGGATATTGGTAAAAGCAGAAGAAGGTTCCAGAGTGAGGGGAGGTTATAGGAGATGGCAGACTGTCCAGCAGTGGAGTGAGGGTGAGGGAGGGAGAAGGAGCAGAGATCCCTGAAACGAAGGGAGTATGAGTGGATGGGCTGGGTGAGAGGAGAGACATGAGGGCGTTGCCTCAAACCAGTATTTAAAGATAACAGAAGTACAGTGGCACAGGAAATGGGAGGAAAGAGTGAATATGGAGAGGTAGGAACAGAGAGTGCAATGATGAGTGCGAGGGACTAAGTTTGTGGCAAAATGACAGCAGGCGTTACACAGGGTGTCCAGTCTGGCAAGGGAAGAGAAGGTAGAATTGTAAACCAAATCTGCATAGAATTCCATTATTTGTGTAATTAATATCTCAAGCAATAAATATGGCCACCATGAGTAATTTTTCTTAAATCTCTTTGGTCGAGGTTACTTTCTGAAAGTATGTACTACTAGAGTCATACATTGGATGTATTAGGATGGTGCCAACACATTTTTTTTTTTGCCTTTTATTTACTGATTTTGCACATTACAGTACAAAAACTTCAAGCAATGCAGATAATTCATATTCAAGCAGTTATTGTAGAATACTTGATTGCCTTTCTTGGTGGTACACCCTTGGGGGAATCCATGACTAGGGTAGACTTTAACAATAGCTAAGTTATTCAGTCAATATACAATATAAATATGAGCTACATGTAGCCAGTGGGCTGGGACCTGGCTCATATGTTAAATATCCTACCAAACAGTTAATCATAATGCAGCCAACTGAAGGCTATGCAGGAAAATACAACAGCACCCCAACATAAATGTGAAACCCTAGCCGGCCCAGTGGCGTTGAGGGTTGAGGCGCTGGACACCACACCTCACGCCACGCTGGCAACCCAAGTTCGGGAGCGGACTTGGGCACCAGGGGTCAGCAGGGGAGGACTGAGTGCCCTCGTGGTGCTCTCCTCTGTGGAGAAGGTGGGGGGGGATGGCCTGGTGTGCCAGGGGCCCTGGTGCAGACCGGGGGGCACTGCAGCAAGCCGAGCAGCCGCAGGTAGGGTTGCCATGCGCCTGTGCATCGGAACGTGCACCACGCATGGATGGAGGGAGGAGAGAGTGCAGAACAAGGAAAACACCGGCTCCGTGGGACAGGCGACTACACCTGTCCGCCATGCCCTCCACCGGGCTCTCCTTGACTGGCCTTCCAGTTCCTCCACCCGGGCCCTCTCCTGCAGCCAGAGTATGACTTAATAAGAGCACCCTAGATGAGGGGCGACCCACCCAGGGCGGGTGAAACTGGGGGTACCTGCTGCAGGGAGGGGGGAGAGAGGAGGCACAGATCGGGGGAGCTTCAGGCAGGGCAGGACATGGATAGGATGCCCGAGAGAAGGTCCCACGGGTCACGACGGGTGGAAAAGAAAGTTGGGGGAAAAAAATAAATAAATGTGAAACCCTGAGCTAAAGTAAACTGCAATTCCCCGCACTACAGAACCATGGAGTTTCGCACAGTTCAAGCGTGTATTCTGATCAGCAAGTAACAAGCAATATTAATCACCCCGCATAGTTTAACCCAAGTTTCCTCTATGACTTCCCAAGAACAGTACCCATTCGCTCACAACATTTTGTACTTTATAGCCCCTAGAGTATTTTATAACAGTTAGGCTAAACATGGCAAATATGAACCGCTACACTGAAACTGGAATAAATTATATTAAAACGTGATAAGAAAGATACATGTGGAAATACTGAAATTGCGTCTTCGTAGTAGTTCAGAAATGGCACCAAACAGAAACAGCGCCGTTTGTGAATGTGTGAAAGCCCCATCTTGCCCAAAACAGTACACAAGAGAATAATAGCCAATAACAAAGCCAAAATCAAGTTCTGCATGAAAGTTAAAGGGCTAACAATTTAAAATCTCATAACAGCAATGAACTTACATATAAAGGCAGTTCTTCAAAAAACAGTCTGTTAAAACTGCAGTGCTACACAGACATGCCCTTACGATACAGTGTCCAACTCTGCATCGCTGTCTGACCCCTGGCCCTTGCCACTTCTTCGCCAGTCTGCTCCAGCAGTTTATCAATGTCCTTTGGATCATTATAAATGCATACTGTTGTAGTAGTAGTAGTCTTATATGTGGCACTCTTCTCCAGAGGCACTGGGTGCCATTACAATAATATACTGCAACAATATTAAAACTTAATAAATAAAAATTTTACTTTAGAGGATGATAATAATAAGGGAAATTAAACTCCAAATACCTGAGCAAATAAAAGAGTTTTTAGGCCCCGCTTAAAGGCCTCCACTGAGAGGGTCGCCTCAAAGTTCTGGGCAAGAAACTCCAGAGGACCGGACCTGCCACTTCAAAAGGACTTCAACAATGCCCTAGGAACTACCAGGAGGCCCTCCTCAGTGAAGCAGAGAGGGCAAACAGGTATGTGAGGCTACAGGAGCTCCAACAGGTAGCCCCGGCCCAGTCCATGTAGGGCCTTATAATTTAAAAATCCAACTTTGATGGAGATACGCCACGTGACCGGCAGCCAGTGCAGATCAGGCCAGTCAGCAGCCAAGCAGCTATGTTCTATAACAGCTGCAGGCATACCTCTCAACTGTATCGGATTCCACGTGATGTTCCGTATTCTGACCCCCGCAGTCCACCTGTACCACTGCCCCGCATTCTCCAGTTCTTTTCCGCCTGGACGCCAAAACCACACGGCCGCACCGCACGCAGCACTAATCCCTTTGTCCCTTTGTTTGCACTGCAGCCAGCCAACACTTAACTTCCGTCCTCCTGGCCCGTCTAGTATTGATGACATCGGGACATCATGGGGGGGAAGGGGTGCTACTCTAGTGGCACAGCAACTTGAATGATGGCCTGGACTAGCCCACACCCCACCCCACAAACCGATTACTGACTCATCTGAGTCTTCCAGGTCCACTTCCCCGCTATAAAGCAGTCTGGGTGTCCGGAGGGGGAATCATAGCTTTGGGAGCATTTTGAGGAAAGGATCGCTGTTAAGAGATGGACCAGAAGGAACCAATCAGAATAGCTGTGCTGCTGCTGCATACCAGGAAGCTGGAACAGCCAGGCCGAGCGAGGAGCCAGAAGAATGCCGCTGCCAACCAGCTGAGGGACCATCAGACCAACAGAGACAGAGGGTTGGTATTCTGCATTGGCTCAGCCTATGCCTTTTTGTGCTTTTGGAGGTTATTTGCATGATTCAGGGATGGGATGGGTCGTGACAGGGCATCCGGTTGGGGGATGGAAGGGTTTAGCAGAGCAGAGCAGCAAGGAGATGCCCAGGTCTCAATCTGCAGAGGAGGAGGGGCACGTACTGCAAACTGGGTTCAATCTTGGGGCTAAATCTCTATCAGTGGGGCAGTCGGAGGGGAGAGTGTCTGGGAGAGACCCTGGGCATATCGTCTTTGCCCCGCTCCTGACATCTGAATTCCAATCCCGCCGGCAGCAGCAGCAGCTGCTAGATAAATTTGTTGGGGAGGCTGGCGAGCACTGGCCTTGTGCCATGGAGCTGGCTGGGGCTGCTGAAGATGAACTCCATCCCAACCTGGCTGACCATCAAGAACACGCTGCAGCTCTCAGCACAGAAGTGAGAGGAAAGCTGCCTGAGTGAAGTCCCTCTGGATGGAATCGAGAGAAGTCTGGAGCAGCATCACTCGCAGCACAGTGCTCTGTGCCAAGTTTCTTCAGGTTTCCAGTTCCAACTGAGCTGTAAAATCATGGAAGTTGGCTTGGCTACAGACAGTGCTGCTGCTGTGTTGCTGTCCTCTTTGACTGTTTGGGGGTTTGCAGATCGGTCCCCAGGCAGAAAAAAGCTGTCTAGTATGCTTCAGCATTTGGAATTTGGCTTGGTTGTGCACTGCAGTGCTGTTGTGCAGACTGGGTGAGTCCTCTGTAGTGCTGGATCCAGTCCCTCCCTGGTGGTGGGACAACCAACAAAGACACAGCCTGGTGCTCTCACCTGGTATACACTTAGCTGGCAGAGCAGCAGCAAGTCCACCACCACCACTGAAAAAGCTGACAGACCAGCCAGGACCACCACTAAACTTTCTCACAGTGCTGCCGGGCAACTGGGTTGGGTTTTGGGTTTTTTTGTTTTTTACTTGAGGGGCTCCGATCTCTGTTTGCTGCCTGTACAGTGGTAGAGCTGCCTGGCTGGCGCTCACTTGTTAGCAAGCAAGGACAGAAGAAAAGAAGCAGCATTCCTGTCCCAGTAAAGAGCAGACTGGCCAGAAGAGACTACTACCAACTTCTCTTACACTGCTGCTGGGCAACTCAGCTACTGGTTTGGAGTGTGGACAGTGCATGGCTGCAGGTGTCCAGTGCTGTGTTTGTGTGGGTCTTGATTGTGCAACCATTAGATGGTATCGCCACTCTGGTATCGCCACTGTACCAGTCACGTTACTACTGCTTGTAAAGTGCTTTGGGATACAATGTTTATGCAAGTGTGCCATAAATGCTAATACTTCTTCTTCACAACAGATACATCTGCCACCACCCTGACTGATTGAGTGTAGCTGCCACTGTACTGGAGGTTTCTTCAAGGGAGGTTACGCTAACCGGGAGTGACCAGCTTCCACTGTCAGACTCAAAAGAAACCCTGCCAGCGACCCCCACTAATCCAGCCAGGAACAGCATCACGGACTACACCACTATGCAGGCGTTCATCACCAGCAAAGGAGGCGAGAGGAGGAGGAGCAGCAGCAGCTGAATGGTGCCACAGGTATGTTCCTTGGGATTTTTTGAAATTGGAACTGTTTTTGTACACGGAGTTTAACTGACTTTTTTGGGGGGGAGAGGGGAGCGGGTTGTTGCCTGGCTGCCACCAATTAATCATATTTTTGATGTTTACTTTATAGCACTGTATGTGCACGTATGCCTTGTTTTATGCATGGGAAGGGGGTCAGCTTGCTGTGTGCCACCTAGCTGGTATATTAATAGACTTATGTCAGTGTGACAAACACAGTGTAGTTTTGTTACTAAACAATCAGTACTGAATGCACACAGCGAACAGGACCCCCTTCCCAGCAACCCAAAAAATGACATACATGTCCTGGCAGTGAGTATCTTGCTTGCTACATAACATTGCGTCGGAATACTTTTAATGTCAAAGTTGCCAAGTGTAATGGAATTAAGTAGTTTGAAGTCGTGCTGTGAACAGACAATGTCAGAGTGCGCTCCTAAAACCTATTAACTCCGCATCCTCTCTCATCCCACACTCTCCTACTGTCAGCCCCCTGCACACTACCCCTCCCTATCCCTTCCCTTCCCAACTCCCCAGGGGCCACATCTGGCGTAAATCATCGTATACGAAAATCGGCCTGGAACTCCGCTTTAAGGTCCTTCCTCTTACTGCTACTCCTTATATCCAGTAATATCCACCCTAATCCTGGCCCAGCTGCAACCTCAGCACCTAGCCATACCCCCAATAGCGGGCTTCGCATTGCCAGCATCAATGTCTGTAGTCTACTGAAAAAATGGTACTCATACCAGGGTTGGGTCCTCCAACATCAGTCCGATGTCACTGCCTTAACTGAAACCTGGCTCTCCCCCTTGATCCCGGACTCTGAGTAGCCATGCCCGGTTTCAACCTCTTCCGAGCTGACCGGCAGGGAAAATGGGAAGGGGGTTGTGCCATCTACGTTAAGGACACATTACACTTTCAGCCACTCCCCCCCCTCGCTAGTCCCAGGGCCACAGGCCATCATGCTCAAACTCACTATGGGTTACTACCAAACCCCCTCATCACGGCAACCTACATTCCTCCTAGCGACCAGAAAGTGGCTTTACACTCAATCCTGTCACATCTTGCCTCACTCCCGCAACAAAATGAACAGATTATCCTTGGGGACTTCAACACCAACTGGCTGGCTAAGTCTTTCACCCCACTTTTAGACGCAGCTACCACCCAAGACCTCACACAAGTAGTCCCTCTCCCACTCATCTGGACCCCCGCACCGGAGTCTCCTTCCTAATGGACCTGGTTTTCACCAACCGTCCCCATAAAATCACTAGCACCACGGTACTACCAAATAAGATAACCAGCAGGAAAAGGGAGGTCATAATTCCGCTATACAAGACACTAGTGAGGCCCCACCTGGAGTACAGTGTACAGTTCTGGAGACCATACCTACGTAAGGACATAGACAGTGTAGAGAAGATTCAGAGGAGGGCAACAAAGATGGTGCATGGATTGCATCACAAGTCCTATGAAGACAGGTTGAAGGAACTGAACATGTACTCCCTGGAGGAGAGGAGGGAGAGAGGGGATATGATAGAGACATACTAGTATCTTACAGAGAGGAACAGGGTGCAGGAAAACACTATTTTTAAGCAAAAAAGATGTTCCAGGACTAGAGGGCATGGGATGAAGCTGGAGGGAGGATGATTCAGAGGAAACGTGAGGAAGAATTTCTTCACAGAACGGGTGGTGGACAAGTGGAACACCCTGCCAGAGGAAGTGGTGGGGGCTGAAACAATCACGGGATTTAAGAATGCATGGGATAGACATAAAGGAATTCTGGAGGTCAGGGGTAAGAGGGGCAACAGACTTCTAGGACAACAAACTGAACTTACAAGCTCAAATGGGCAGACTGGGTGGGCCATAGGCCCTTAAATGCCGACACTGTCTATGTATCTATGTATAAGATCAGCGACCACTCCCCTGTTCTCTGCACATGGTCCTGCAAAATGACCAAGACACCCCCCCAAGGTAATAGTCTTTCGCAAACTAGGCCCAGGCAAACTCACTCTCGTAAGATCTCATCTCAGGTCACTGGACTGGTCCTTCTTAACTAACACCCTCGACCCTGACATTGCCCTTGACCTCTTCATTCGTACTTTCAACACCATCTGCGACCAATCTGCCCCACTGTCCAAAAGGATGGCCAAAGGCAACATTGCCCCTTTGATCTCCTATCAGCTCCGTGCCTTGATGCATACAAGTGACTCTCTCTGGCACCTCTCAAATGAGACAGGTCGACCATCTGATAGGCAGAAGTATAAAGAGGCCCGGAAGAAATGTAAGTGGGTATTACGCAAAGCTAAAGCTGAACACTATAAAGCTGCCCTTACCAATACCTGGGGCAGTGGGCGCAAATTCTGGGATAATGTCAAGGAAATCAGTGGAAAAAAATCCCAATGCCACACCCAACCTAATAGCGGTGGAAGGGTACCTGACTTCTGACCCCTCCAGCATAGCCTCGGCCTTCAACCAAGCTTTCACTAACCTCAGCCATGTCCTCCTTCCTAACTTCTTCAACCCACCCCCTGCCTTACCCACCGCCTCCCAGTGTAACCCTCCCTTCCACCTGCGGTGCATCACCCTTAAGGCTGCTGAGCCATATCTCAAGAATGCTCTAAACCACGCTCGCTACAGTAGCGACTCCCTAGACCTGAGGCTTCTCTGACTCACCCTCCAATACATACTCTACCCACTTACCCATATTCTCAACCTCTCCCTCTGCCAAGGTAAATTCCCCTCCATATGGAAATCTGCCTCCATTACCCCCATATTTAAAAGCGGGGACCGTACGGACACCAATAACTATCGGCCCATATCTATCCTCCCTCCCCATCTAAAGCTCTAGAGCGCATTGTCTATGACCAGCTTACTGACCACCTTAACAAACATGATATCCTCTGTAAACAGCAACATGGCTTCCGCAAAGGGAACAGTACTACCACCGCCCTACTGGAATTCACTGTGCACATCAACTCTGCACTAGACAAAGGTCACACCACTGGTGCTGTTTCTGTCGACCTCTCTAAGGCATTCGACACTGTACACCACTCCCTCTTGCTAGTCACACTCTCCAACACTGGCTTTTCACAGGATGCCCTTCACTGGTTCACAGACTACCCAATGGGCAGGTGCCAGCAGGTCAAAATCGGCACGACCCTGTCCAATATTCTCCCAGTTCTCTCAGGGGTTCCCCAGGGGTACATCCTCGGTCCCCTCCTTTTCAGCCTTTACCTTAACTCCCTCCCCAGCACCTGCTCTAGCAACCTCCTGCTATATGCGGATGATGCTGTCCTCTATGCCTCCAGCCATGACCCTTTGCAACGTCACCATACCCTGCAGTCCTCCTTTAATGAAGCTGAGCAATGGTTCACTGCTCAACGCCTCACATTGAACTACAAGAAGACCAAGTTCATGATTTTCGCCCACCCCCAAAACACAAAACAGAAACTTGGCCCCCAGATCCTAACTGCTGACCAAACCCCTCTCGACCAAGTGACCCACTTCAAATATCTAGGCATCACCCTGCACCCGGCTTTCAATTTCCACCAGCACATACACTACCTGTCCACGGCCCTCAACGTCTGCCTTGGACTGCTATACCGCATCAAACACTGCCTTACCCAAGATGCCCTCTGACTTGTAGTCTCTTCCTCTATCCTCTCCCTCCTCGACTATGGTATTCTCGTTTTCAGCACTGCCACCACCTCAGCCCTAAATAGGCTCTGCCTCTCCCTCAACAAAACCTGTCATCTTGTCCTGGGCTGTGACCGCTTCACACACACCTGCTCCCTATATAACTCCACTAACTGGCTTAACCTCGACAATAGGATCAAATTCCACACCTGTCTTATGGCCAAAAAAAAATCACCCTAAGTCCCTCTCCCCTGGGTCTCACCACACTAATCTACCCATCCACTACCCCTAAATTAACTCGTAACTCCAGCAAACAACTCACAGTTCCCCGATGCCATACCTCCCAATTCCAAAGGTCTTTTAGCTACAAGGCCCCCACCTGGATGAATGACTGCCCGCCTCTTACTGACAACCAGAAAATTACGGACTCTTCAAACCCACCTTCAAGGGCCACTCCAGACCCTAAACTGTTAGACCGCTATTGACCCTGTCACAACCCCCGCAATAACAACAGCCTCTGGCTGGCAACCCCCCACCATTTCTACTTTCTTTCTCTCTCTTACTAAATGCCTACCTGAGCCTCCATAAGTCTGTTAGTTCAAGACTGCGAGCCTTATTTCTTACTTTCACCATGTATCAAGCGTGTTTATGTTCCCTTGACTTTGTACTGTTCCAAATATGTGACGTGGAACCTATGTAAATTGTTCCCTGCACTGTATGTTACCTTAACTTTGTACTGTTCATTATATGTGACTTGGAACCTTTGTAAATGAGTCTCTGACTCAAAGGTACTTTCTGATCTCTGAAATAAATAAAAATAAAAAATAAATAAATGTCTGATGTTTTACTAATATGACTGTATTGTTAGTGTGACCCACCACAGTCATGTTCAGAAAACAGCAGCATTGACTGGGCACAGCAGGCAGGACCACCCCTTCCACCAACCCAAAACCAAGGTACATGGCCTATTTTGGTGGTGTGGTTTGTTTGCTATGCGACGCTGCATCGGATTAATTAAGTGTGTAACAGAATTGTTTGCACTGGTATTTGGGTGCATGGGAGGAGGGGCTGCATGCTGTGTCAGACAATGGCTGATGTTTTATTAATATGACTGCAGTGTTACAGTGTGACCCACCATAGTCATGTTCAGAAAACATCAGCATTGACTGGACACAGCAAGCAGGACATCTCCCCCACCCTTTCCACCAACCCAAAAAACAAGGTACACAGCCTATTTTTGATGGTGATGGCGTAGTTGGCAGGCTGGCTCAGGGGCGTGGAGGGCTGAGGCATTACGCCTTGCCTCCTGCCACACCAGCGAACAAATAAGTACTTGAAGTTGGAAATTATTGTTGATGTCTTATTATTGTCTGCCTGAAGTGATTAGTCTCTGAGAGCGGAGGTCAAGTTGAGGTGCATTGCCTTTCTTTTGTTTAGATTGTTGCATTTTATGTTTGCATAGATTGTGGGGGTGACTCAGAATCGGATAATTCCAGTGTGCGCAGCCCAGTGAAGAAGCAAAGACAGTACACAACATTCCAGCTACCTGGAAATCTTTATTTGATTGGGTCGGCGACAGCAGGAAAGGGAGAACATATGCAATCTGCAAGATATGCTCCTGTGATTTCACTACAAGCCACAAAGGACACCACGATCTGCAGCGCCATGCAGCTATGGAGAAGCACTGCAACAATGTCAAACATGCCACATCTGGACAGAAGCTCTCCAATTTGTTTGCAGCACAAGCAAGCTCAAAAGTTACAGAGGCCGAAGTTACTTTTGTCACTATGCTTGCACAGCACAACTTGTCATTTTCATGTGGCGATCACAGTAATAACTATATGAAGAAGTACTGCTCTGATCTTGAAGTACTAAAAAAGATGACTTGCATTGTCACAAAAGCAACCTGCATAGCAAGGGACGTCATGGGGCCTATGTACCAGGAAGATGTTGCAGCAAAGTGCCGAAAAGCACCATACTGTGTCTACATGGATCAGAGCACAGACATGGAGGGTGAAAAACTGTTAGTTATTCTTGTGGGTTATTTTTAAGAAGAGCAAGGAAAGCATGCAACAAAGTTCTCGGATATGCCTGAGTGTGTCTCAGGTACTGGACAAGGCATGTTTGACTGTCTTATGGAAACCTTAAAATGATTTCACATCCCAACGGACAATCTTGTTGCACTGTCATCTGACAATGCTGCCTCCGTGATTGGCAAGAGGAACTCTGTTTTAACAAGGCTCCAAAGCCTAAATCGACATATTGTCAACATGGGGCGTCTCTGCCACCTGGCAGACATCTGCAGCAAAGCAGCAGTAAAGACTCTGACAAAAATTGAAGAGCTTGTGTCAGATGTTTATTGCCACTTTGCTTCAAGTGCACAAAGACAACAGAAGTTAAAAGAATCTGAACTGTTTGTGGACGTAAAACTACTCAAGGTTATAAAGCTTGCACCAACATGGTGGCGCAACCTGAATAAGGTTGTCAAGAGGATGCTGGATCTGTGGCCTGCACTCCTGTCATATTTCCGGTCAGCAGAACAAAGACCAGTAAAAGTGGAGAACATCACCGAAAGACTGGAGAGCCATGAAATCCGAATACAGTTTATGTTTCTAAAATATGGACTTGAACCTCTGTGCCAGTTCAACCAACAGATGCAAAAAGGCGACAGCCAACTAATGACTTTGTACTCTGACATCTCTCGACGCCTCCACATATATGCCGGCAGAGTTCTACGGCCTGAGATGGCCAGGAAATTGCTAAATGACAATGATGCTACCATTCTGGACAATCCTGACAGTTTTCTGTGCCACACTGACCTTCGTCTAGGGGCAGAAATACAACAGTATATGATGGAGCAGGAAGACAGCATTGCTGGGACAGTGATAGAAACCAACATTTACCAGAAAGCAGTTGTGTTTTATTCTACTATACTGTTATATCCAAAATACTAAAGAAATTTCCTGTGAACAACAAGTTTGTGCAAAATGTAGGACTTGTCCTCAATCCTTCATCGAAGCTCAAGGTAACACCCTCTATGATGACAAGACTTGGCAGGTCATCTAGGAATCTGCAAGACCATAGAAGAGAAGGACACATTGCTGGATGAATTTTCTGTTTACCAGTTGTCTGAGACAGGGACTCTAACTGGACCAATAAATAAACTCCATTCAGCACTCCCAAAACACTGGGCTGTGGTCCTCAAAACTGTTGGTGGACACGGTTCACTGAAGTACTTTAAAAGATTGATGATGGTACTACTTTGCTTGCCCTATTCAAATGCAGACACAGAGCGTGCTTTTAGCATGGTACGTAAAGTTAAAACGGAGCTACGACAGTGCCTGCATCTCAAAACGCTGGACTCTTTGCTGGCAATCAAGATGAATGAGGAGAGAGACTGTTACGATGTTCAGTATTCAAAGGACACTCTTGCTGCTGCCATAAAAGCAACGGTCGCCTATAATAAAGAACACCAGACCACAACATAGACAACATGCCCCACACTCCAACAGTGTTCTGAAGGAAGACATTTGACATTTTGTGGTCCTACAGCTGTGATTTTATGTTTGCAGTTGCATATACTGTTCTTTTTAGTGTCCAGCTGCCAGCAGGTGATTGTGGTTAAATGTGAATACGCTTTGATTATTTAAGTTCAATAATTGTTTACTTGGGTTTTTAAGGTTTAACTTTCAAGCACTTTGTTTTATTCACTGGTGGTGCATTTATTTAGTATAGTTAGTATATTACAGTATTCAACACACATTTTTATTTGTATATATTGTAGTATTAGCATAGTTTCAGTACACATTTAGTTTTATTATTGCCGCAAACGCTCTAAAAATAGTAGTTCTTTTATTCAGTAGTGCTGCATTTATTATAGTTTCAATAAACTGTTTCATGATTTCCTCAAATAAAGAATAAGTGGTGTTTTTTCATTCTCTAGAGATGTATTTATAGATTAAATCAAAAAAATGTTAACACACATTTAGGATTTGCATCACTCTTCCTTTTAATTAAGGACACACGCTCATTTAGGATTTGCATCACTCTTTATTTTAATTAAGGACACATAGACACAACACACTTTCATTTTCTCTTTAATTTGCAACACAAACCACATGCCAAGCATACAAACAATAATTTTACTGTGGTAAAATTTATTTTACGAGAAAAAGCCACAGTGCACGACTCTGCGCGCTATGAAAAATCAGGCATACTACATTTTGCCATTTGTCTCACATTTTGTAGCCCTCTGTCACGCATTGGCAAGTTGGGAGGTTGAGAGGTATGGCTGCAGGTATTATAGCATACCTCCACTGACCCCACGGTAATGAGCACTGCAGTAGTCGAGCCTCAAAGTCACAAACGCATGTACCAGTGAGGTCAGATCACCAGGAGGGATAAGGGATTTAATCTGGCTGATGTTCCATAGATGGTCAAAGCCATTCCGGACTACTGCTGACAGCTCAGCCTCAAATGTTAGCCCCTCATTCAGAATGACTCTCATATTAACAGATTTTTCACCTTTATCGTAGCCAAGAGCCTAGACGGGCCAAGCTAGAGCCCGCTCTCCCTCTAGGTAGCCACCACACCTACCCTACGACCCAGCTCAATCACTAGAACTTCAGTTTTGTCTGAGTTCAGTCTCAGCTAGCTTGATGACATCCTGTTTTGGATCTAAGCCAGGCACTTACTGAGCACGTCAACTGCGCCGGATGTCCCAGGTGCAAAGGACATGTAGAGCTGGGCATCAACAGCACAGCAATGAAACCCAAGCCCATACTGCCTAATGATTTTACCCAGGGGTAGCAGATACACTGCAAACAACGTGGGCGTCAGAACAGAGCCCTGGGGTACACCACAGGATAGAGCCATTTGGCGTGAGGAAAACTTTCCCAGCTCTACTCTCCGAGTCCTGTCCCCAAGATAGGACTCAAACCAGCAGATGACTTTGCCAGCAAGTCCTGCATACTCCCTCAACTAGTTCAAAAGCAACCCATGGTCCACAGTGTCAAACCTTGATGAGAGATGTATGTATGTCCAACATATAGCACTTGCAATTAAGCAGGATAAACTGCCCTGAAAGGAACACTGCATTCCTGGAATTTCCTTTAGCCCACTTCACAAGTCTTCTGGTGCTGCAACTCAGATCAGGGAGCAACTCAATATTTTGTCTGTTCACTTCCGGGTCCCTCACCTTCCAAGCTGCTCTCAGGATAGTGTCTCTTTGAATTACTGAGCCTATCTTGACCAACAATGTTCAGGGAGTTGAATCGATGGCCTTTTTCTGAGGTAGCACTTCTCAACTGTATGTGCTTGTACCTCCAGTTTGTGGCCCAGTACCACAGCCAACCAAGCAGTGCTCATCCATTTGGAAACTCTTCATCAAACCCCTCACTCAGTACATCCACTGATGTTTTCTTTTACAAGGCCTGCTGAAACAGCAAGCACCTTGCCCGCATTGTTCATCGCTTCTGTGACCCCCACTGTGTGGGTATCAACTCCCTGCTCAAAAGCCTGTAAACAACGTATGAAGTAGTCAATCTTGGAACTCAGAAGGTCAATAGCGCTGTGGATTTTCTACATCAAGACACCGAGGGATGCGAGTGTAACCTCTGACTCGGCTCCACTGGCAGCCTTCGTTGTCTTTCTCAAAGTCTTTCCAATCCACAGTGGCTTGGGCTTGAAAAAGTCCAGAGATGTGGCAGGTGCACTTCTTAGCTTTCCCAAGGTGGAATCTGCACCAAACTGAGCAATTGTTCCAGGGTGTAAACATCACCTGTGCAGCTAATTTTAGCTAGATCAGATGCAAAATACGGCTTTTTTAGTTATTTCTTGCAGAGCTGTGCAGCTGTTAAGAAACATGTCTGGATGCCCAGGCCGCTAGCTCTGCTCTCCTAACACACGTTTTGATGTCAGAGAACACAGAACCACACCAAAAGGTTTGATTCGTTTACGGTGGAAGTGAGAAAAGAGCAGAACTTCTGAATTTCTAAAAACGTTTTCTTAATTCAAGAATTAAATTAAGAAACAGCTGGAGTATGTTGTTTTGCCAATATTACATTACATTACTGTTTTAAATTTACATGATTCTTTTTTTGTCGACTAACAAATATTGCTGCTTTAATATACTAAACAAAACATAAAAAGGGTGTACATACCACCATGGAACCTCAATTACAATTGAAAGGTTTATTAAGGTGCTCTCCTCTGGACACCCAACAGCCTTGCATAGCACCGAAAAGGTCCCCTGAGGAAGCCTTTCTGGTACTACGTAGGGGTGTTTGGCATCTGGTTGACAGCACCATAATAAATCTTTCCATTTTAATTGAGATTCCTTGGTGATATGATGTGTGCACACTTTTTTATTTTGTTTTATGCAGTGTTCTTGTATAAAGGGTAGCACTTTTGAAAGCTCATTTTTTATCATTCCATTTTTATTTTATACTGGAAAGGCATGTGGGCAAGATGCTCGTTTTCTCAAGCGTCCAGTTATAATAAAAACATTGGTGGATATGTACACAGTTATAGAGATTATTATTTTATAGAAATACACTTATAACATAGGCGGGTATATACAGGATTACAGAAAAATAAAATTTTTTACAGATGTACACCGATTACATAAGTACAAGGCAGTAACATATAAAACGTACAGAGATCACGTCAAAACAAACACTAGGACACTGTATATTTATGGACAACACAGAGTAAGAAAGAACCTCGCTGTACATATAACCTACCAATAAACTTTGAATTGACTTGACATATGTACAAAATAACAGAACCTGACAGGAAGGGGATGAGGTGAAGGGCGGTAAGAGGAGAGATTCAAGTAAGGGAGGTGAGTTAAACAGCGAGGGGAGGGAAGGGGAGTGGTAGTTTACGTATCATGGAAAGGAGCAGCTAGAAACAGCTGCAAGGGGGTTTGCTGAGTAATTAATTGCTTTTTCAGATTAACCTTAAAGGAATCGATGGAGGGGCAAATCACAAGGTTGACCGGTAGGGTGTTGAAAAATTTGGGGCTCTTGAAAGAGAGCGATTCCTGTCCCACATAGGTGTTGAAAAACAGGACCCTAAAGTGGAAGGAGGGAGGAAGAAGCGTTCCTGGTAGGATGAACGGGATCAGATATTATGAAGACAGAAGAGACACTGGGAGGGAGGAGGTTGCTGAGAAGTTTGTACATGAATGTATGTATCTTCCAGGCAAACCAGTCTTCTAGCGTGAACCATCTGATGGATTCATAAAGAGTATAGCTGTCGGTGCTGCGGGAGAGGCCAGTAACAAATATGATTGTTGTTATAGGCCACTTTCAGCTTTGAGAAATTGATGGAGTTTGGTAAGGGCGAAAAATAAGGGACCCGTAGTCAAGTAAAGGGAGGAGTAAGCTGGAGGCAAACCGAGTTCTAGTCTCGGGGATGAGAAATTGATGGATCCTGTAAAGGAGCCCGAGTCTTTGATGTATTTTGTTAATCAACTGAGTTGTGCGTGGTTCAAAAGAGAAGTGCTCATCAAGTGTTAGACAGATGTATTTAAATTCACAGACCTGTTCAACTGCGATGCCACAGTTGTCCAGGAGTGTGAAGTCGAAGTTTGAGGGTTTCCGGGTGCCTGAGAAAATCATACATTTTGGGGTTTTTTGGAGTTTAAGACCATTCTGCAGGAGGTAAACCAAGTGTATAGACTGTAGAAATCCTTCTGAAATTTGGAGAGGAGGGCGGTAGGACTATCATCATTACAGTATAGGGTGTCATCCACGTAGAGGATGATTTTTGTATGTGACCATACTGAGGGGATATTGTTAATAAAAAGAAAATAGGAGAGCCCCCAGGATTGACCCCTGTGGAACCCCATATTTAATAAGGCACAGAGGTGAGAATTTGCCTTCAATAACCGTTTTGTGGTACCTAGGATGGAGGAAGTTCCCAATTCAGTTCACTGTGTTTGTGGAAAAGTTTATTTGGGAGAGGGTTGCTAGGAGCAGGTTGTGGTCCACCAAGCCGAAGGACTTGGTTAAGTCCCCGAAAACGGAGCCAGTGTATAGTCCATCATCCATGACGTTAAAAATTTAATTGGTGAACCTCACGAGTGCAGTTTCGGTATTGTGTTTTGCCCTAAAACCATGTTGAGCCCCCGTGAGGATGTCATATTTATTTAAGTGCTCAGTAATTTGTGCATGGACTATTTTCTCCATGATTTTGGACAGAGGAGTAGAAGGGAGGTAAGTCTATAGTTACCGATTTCCTGTTTGGAACCTCCTTTATGCAGTGGCCTGATGGAGGCGATTTTCCATGTCGTCGGGAAGGTGCCAGTACAGAGCACGTATTAAGGATATTGGTGAGGGGGAGAGCAATGTCCTTAATGACTAGTTTGAAGATGCAGTAGTTGAGGCCATCCAGGCCAATGCTAGGTTTTGAGTTATTCTTCTTAATGAGTTTGTCCATGTCAGCAGGGGAGAGTGCTCTGAAATAGAAGGTGGGGGTGGCTGTTAATAGTAGGGGGGTTGGGAAGGCTGTGCTGAATGGGCTGGGGGGAGAGGAGTCTTGTATTTGTCAAGATCCCTGAAAAAGGGGTTAAACATGGTAGCCATGCATTTTGGGTTGTTTGATGATTTCCCATCTGTAAGGAGGGTGATCTGCTTGGATTTCCTGTCTTTGCCCAGTAAGGAGTTTAGCGTCCCTTAGAGTTGGCTTTGTTATAAAGTTGGCTGTTCTTGAGGTGGCTTACCTTCGCGGCTCAGACAGCGGACTTGCATCTGTTGCAGAGAATTTTATACTCCTGGAGGAGTACAGGTGAGTTAGACTTCTTGTATTTAGACCAGGCCTTGTCCCTACAACGTGTAAGCCTAAGGAGATCAGGAGTGATCCATTCATTTGCGTGCCCATGCACTCTAATCTTTTTATTGGGGATAAGGGAATCACAAATGGAGTTGAAAGTGTTGGAAAATGCTTTGATGGTGAAGGCTGTGTTATTTATTTTGGTGGCGAAAGACCAGTCTGCAGATTTGAAAGTGTGTGAGAGTTCTTCAACATTAGCCTTTTTTAATTGTCTTGTGACAATGAAATTTGGGGGTGATTTGGGGGTTCTGGCCGACAAGTGAAAAAAAGTCATGCAGTGGTCACTGGTGGAGTCTGGGAGTACTCCAGAAGCCACTATTCTGGAGGGGTCTGAGACAACTACTGAGTCGATTAGTTAGTTAATTACAGGTCAGAAGCAGTAATCCAGTACAAGGGTTTACAGGCAGACTAGATGGGACAGGAGGTCCTTATCTGCCGACAATTTCTATGTTTCTATGATGGTGGAGCTGTAACCTGTTTTGTAGTTTGTTCTAGTGGGTGTGATAATGATTTGATTCAGCCCATAGCTGGCAAGCAGGTCTTTGGCACCATCAGACTGGCTGCTATCCCAGTTAAAGTTTAAATTGCCTAAAATTATTCATGCCTTGTTACCTGGGAAGGATGATTTTGAAGAGAAAAAGGATTCAAGTTCTCTGATGGTGGTCCCTGGGGGTAGTTAGACTGAGGAGATAGGATTCTGTTGTTTCCAATGAGAAGGTTGATGGACAGTGATTCGAGCATGGAGGTTTCCGTATTCAGGGGGAGTTCAGTGAAGGGGAGCCTTTTGGAAATAAAGAAAATGCAACCACCTACTCTTTTTTGGGCCTGACTTTTCTCATCAGTGAGCAGCCTTTGAGCAAAATTTCCTTAAAGGAGATTCTGAGACAGCCATGTCTCGGAGAGGGTGATGATGTCGAAATGGTTGTGTTCGACCCAGGCTTCAAATGAGGTAAACCCCACACAACTGACTCCCCTCCTTCTCCTCACATCTCCACCAAGACCTGAACACAGCCAAACAACTAAAAATACAGACACAGTAACAATATAAATACTTACCATGTAAGTTAAGTACCCCCCTCCCATAGTTTTGGGGTTATAAACTTGTCATCCTCCCATCCCCGTCCACAGGGTTTCTTGAATACTTTGGTCTGCTAGATGGCATAAATAGAGGTCAACATTAGTTCTAGAAGGAGAGGTACGTCAGATCTAGAGAATTATATTATGACTGAGCAGCTACTGTGAAGTTATAAGCCTCAGTTATGGGGATGAAGCAGGGTCTACAGACCATCAAGATACTGTAACTGCACCATTACCGTTGAAACATAGATTTTGTCAGCAGAAAAAGACCACGCAGCCCACCCAGCCTACCCAGATATTCCCTGCCTGATCTGTCTCTGCAAACCCTATCTGGTCTCCAGTGACCCTCCCGCCTCCTTGCCTCTTTTCTGATATGCCCCTATGTCTATCCCATGCATGCCTGAAGCCCCCCGCAGTTTTAGTCTCCACCACTTCCGCTGGTAGTCTACTCCAGTTGTCTACCACCCTTTCTGTGAAGAAGTATTTCCTCACATACCTCTTGAACTCTCTCACCACCTCCAGCTTCATTGCATGCCCCCTGGTTCTAGTGCATTTCCTCATTTGAAAGAGACTCCCTATCTGCACCCTGTTTACCACTGTGAAGTACCTGCAGAACTTTATCATGTCACTTTCCCTCTCCTCTCTTCCAGGGTGTAGATAACGAGATCCCTCAGTATCTCCTCACAGTGCTTCCCATGCAATCCCTGTACCATTTTAGTTGCCCTCCTCTGGACTGCCTCCACTCTACGTTGTTCCTGAGGTGCGTTCTCCAAAACTGGAAACTGTACTTCAGGTGGGGGCACAACAGTGAGCAATAAAGTGGTAACACCATCTCCCTTCTCCTGATGGAGATACTCCCCCCCATGCACCACAGCACCCCACTAGCCCTACCCACTGCTGTGTTACACTGCCCTCCCACCTCGGGCCCTAAGATATGATAACCCCAAGGTCCCCTTTCCTGTTTGCTGATTATCAGTACCCACTGCATCCTGAGTTCCTGTGCCCTAGGTGGATGATTCTGCACTTGTTAGCACTGAACCCCAGCTGTCATGCCTCTGAGTCTGACCACTCCTCGAGCTTCCCAAAAGTCCTGTGTATTTTCTCCATCCTCTTCTGTGTAGTCACCCTATTGCAGATTTTGGTATCCTCTGCAAAAAGGCATACCTTCCCTTCCAGTTCTTCTACAATATCTCCTATGAAGACACCGCAGATGACTGGCCCAATATTGAGCCCTATGGTACCCACTGGTCAGGCCCCCATCATTAGTGTGAGTGTTGTTTACCATCACCCTCTGTCTTCTACTCATTACCCAGTTTCTAACCCAAGTCACCACTTTGGATCCCACTACTAGGCTGCTCAATTTCTTTATCAGCCTCCTATACAGTACAGTGTCAATGGCCTTGCTAGAGTCCAGAAAGGCCATGTCCACTGCTCTCCCCTGATCTATTTCCTTGGACACACAGTCAAAGAAATCAATCATATTTGTTTACCATGACCTTCCTCCTGTGAACCCGTGCTGCCTGAGGTCTTGCAGCCCACTGGATTCAAGATAATCTACCAGTCTTTCTTTCAGTAAGGTTTCCATTAATTTCCTGACACTGAAGTAAGACTGACCGGCCTACAATTGCTAGCCTCCTCCCTGCTGACGCTCTTGTGCAGAGGGACATCAGCTCTTCTCCAGTCCTCTGGAACCACACCCATTTCCAATAAGCTGTTAAGCAAGGCCATCAATGGTGCAGCTAGCACTTCCCTGAGTTTAGAACCCTTGGGTGTATCCCATCTGGACCCATAGTTTTGTCCACATTCAGAGCTTCAAGGTACTTCTAGACTCTTTCTTCTGACAATGACTTGTGTCCACCCCCCACCCCACCCCCATTCCTGTTACTCCCTGGTGGTCCATCTCATCCTCTCTCCACTGTGAAGACTGAGAAGTACCCATTTTGGACATTTTTGATGTCAACTTTTTCTTGGTCCTTTTCCATGCAGTCTAGCCCTTCTGTTCTTCTAATCTTCACTATCCCTCCTCTTGCTTTCTTCTTCTTACTTACATATCTAGAGAAATCTTATACCTGTTAGTGACTCCTTTGGTGAATCTTTCCTCTGTCTGCACCTTTGCTTCCCTCACCGATTTGCCTCCTTTCTTCCATATTAAATGGCATACCTCCCTACCCTCCTACTTCGGTTTCCTTACAGCTCCTTGAATGCCACCCCATTTTCCTTCACGACCATCAACACTTCCTTAGAGAACCACAATGGTCTCTTTTTTCCATCTGTTTTTACTCACTTCCTTCATGTTGAGGTTGGTTGCTTTAATTATGCCCGTCCTTATTTTTCCCCACTGTGCCTCTGTCCCTTCTGACAATCCCCCACTTTGAGGCAGTTTCTAAGGCACTCCCCCATTTCTTTAAAACTGCCCACCTAATGTCCAGGGCCCTCGTCCTCATGTTGTTAGCCTCTGTTCCTGTCTTTATGTTAAACCATACTATATGGAGATCTCTGGTACCCAGGGAACAGACAAGTATAATGTCTGCCATGCTATCCCTGTTTGAAAGTGCCAGGTAAAGCACTGCCACATCCCTAGTGGGTTCCTTGACTGGCGGTGTGAGAAAAGCCCCATAGGGAGACAAGTTTGGCCTTACTCCTTGCCGAAGCTGCAGCTGGAAGGCTCCACTCTGTGTCTGGTGACTGAAGTCACCAACTTGCAGCACTTCCCCCTTACTCGCCTTTTTAAAGATGGCTTCTCCACATGCCCTGTCCCAACTTTTCTCCCTGTGCTGGAGGTATACTATGCTGGTATGGATAGCAGTCCCAGAGATGGTCTCCAGGGTGACCCACATCACCTCCTGCCCCCCCTTTACCTCTAGTTCCTTGCACCTCTGCAGTCTTGATGCCCTCTCTCACACAAAGAAAATAACCCCTCCTCCCAGCTCTGTCTCTCCTGAACAGAAAGTAGCCTGGTTTGGTCATGTCCCAGTCATGGTGCTCAGAGCTGTACAACTCAGTTATTGCCACTAAATGCAGGTTAGCCACTGCTATGATGGTTTCCATGTCTGATATTTTGTTTCCAAGACTCCTTGCATTGGTGCACATGGCTCTCCAAACCTTCCTTCCCCCTGCTTACTGCCCTGCTTCCACTGACATACAGATGTAGATTTTGTTAGCAGAAAAGGGCCTTTAGGCCCATCCAGTCTGCCCCTTGTCCCTGCCTATTCCATCACCACTGACCCTAGCTGGTCATAGATGCCCATCCCCCCCCCCATTTCTCTACCTAATATGTCCCTGTGCCTATAGCATGCATGCTTGAAGCTCCTCACAGTCTTTGTCCCCACTATCTCTTCTGGCAGGCTGTTCAAGTCATCCACCACCCTTTCCATTCAATTCAATTCTCTTTATTTTTAAAAAGGTGCTATTCCAAATTACCATAGCGCCTGTACACTAAAATCAATAAATAATCAACCATAAAATCCATAAAACATAGGCTCGATCAATCAACACAGTCAGGAAAGACAAGCTCAAATAAGTTTTTAAAGCAATTTTAAAGCCCTCCACAGTCTGGCATTCTTGTATCCAGCAAGGTAGAGAATTCCACAGGGCAGGGGCTGCAAATTCAAATGCATGAGCCCCACATGTCTTCAGCCAAACCCAGGGAACCTACAGCAATCCCTCGTCAGCGGAGCGGAGCAGTTGGAGAGGGCAGCAGGGATGAAGAAACTCTTGCAGGTAGCTCGGACTATGTCCGTGTAGAGCTTCATAGGTCAGCAAGCCGACCTTAAAGGTGTTCCGCTACTGAACTG
This sequence comes from Neoceratodus forsteri, assembly GCA_016271365.2. Taxonomy (NCBI): domain Eukaryota; kingdom Metazoa; phylum Chordata; order Ceratodontiformes; family Ceratodontidae; genus Neoceratodus; species Neoceratodus forsteri. Next base: position 1,089,621,902 of record CM057455.1, read on the forward strand.
GCAGACAATGCAGTTCGCCCAGCACAGGAGTAATATGACTGGATCAAGGTAACCAAGTCAACAACCTGGCTGCAGAGTTCTGCACCAGCTGCAAGCAGCGCATACCAACCCCCTGGTAGCTCCAGTATAGGAAGTTACAGTAATCAAGGCCTGATTAAAGTTGGAAGGTCACCGGGTGGAACAAGGTGCTTAATCCGGGCAATATTCTTCAGATAGTAAAGAAAGGATCTGACAACGGCAAAGAAAAAATTACTCACCTTAGTAATTATGTTTCTTCTAATGGAGTCTTGCTGTATTCTGACTATTGCAGCTAACCCCAGCACTCAAACTGCCCTGGATATTAGAGGGTTAATTTCTATGCAGAGCATAGAATGTTGAGCTCGAGCTTGGTTCAAACCTTTGTCTGCTGCACTCTGAAGTGCAACTGTCAGATTCTTACGAGCTAATACTAACTACTATGTGGAAATTGTAAAATTTTTACTAGTCAAATGGCAACCAAATATTTTGGATCCCCAAAAGACTAGTCAAGAAATCAGAAACCAGGTAGTGAACAACTTAAGACTGTTAAATTAATAATATAATCCACTCCCCCTCTCTAAAAGGACAGCGTACCCAAATGCACCTCTGGGGTGCAACACTGCACCTGTCAGACCACTTCCCAAAAATAGGTTCTGAGAGGGGAAGAAGGGACGGAGGTCAGAATACAGCAAGACTCCATTAGAAGAAACATAATTACTAAGGGGAGTAATTTTTTCTTCAAACAACATTAAGTCTTGCTGAATTCTGACTATTGCAGACTACCAAGCAGTACCTCCATGGAGGAGGGAATCAAACCTGCCTTGGGAGTAGGCTCTGCAGTACTGCTGTACCAAACCGAGCATCATTCCTAGCCTGGATGTCATGGGAGTAATGCTTGGTAAATGTATGGACTGTTTTCCAGGTGGCTGCTTTACATGTCTCTAGCAAAGGAATATCCCTGGCCACAGCCAGGGAAGCAGTTGTACCTCTAGTCGAATGAGCCCTCAGGCCTGAGGGAGGTATTCTGCCGAGTGTCTCATAGCAGAATTGAATACAAGAGACAATCCACCTGGCAATAGTTCTCTTAGTGGCAGGTTTGCCCTTACCCACTTCCCCATAAGTGAGAAACAACTGAAGGGAGTCAAACCTGTGAGCCTTAGTACGCTCAATGTAGTAACTAAGGGCTCTTTTAACATCCAAACTGTGTAAACTTCTTTCTCCTGAAGAAGAATGATCAGTGAAGAACACAGGGAGAGACTTAGATAGGTTCAGATGAAAATTTGAAACCACTTTAGGTAAAAACCTCTTATTAGTTCTAAGGACCACCTTATCTCTATGAAATGAGATAAAATCAGGCTCCACTGACAGAGCTTGCAATTTACTGATACGCCTGGCAGAGGTAATAGCTACCAGGAACAAAGTTTTTCAAGACAAGTACTTAAGTTCTGCTGAAGACAAAGGCTCAAAAGGGGGGGCTGCATAAGCTGAGCAATGCAAACATTAAGATTCCAAGCAGGTATAGGATCCCTAAAGGGGGGGACTGGTATGAAGCAATCCCTTGAAAAATTTACAGAATACAGGGTGAGATGACAGTGAGGAAGGCTTTTCCGCTGACAGAAAAGCAGAAACAGCTGACAAATGTACTTTGAGAGTAACTGGTCTGAGGCCTACGCCATTAAGATGAACCATATAATCTAAACTGCAGACAATTCAGCAGTGTCTGGGCATATATGCTTCTTGGAACACCAAATGCTGAATCTTTTCCATTTGGTGCTGTAAGTTTTTCTGGTGGCAGGCTTTCGAGAGGCTTTGAGATTATCCAGAACCCCTTGGGACAGATGCAAGTCTGCATACTCTAACTCTTCAAGAGCCATGCCTTGAGATTGAGAGACCGAAGATCGGTGTACCAAATCCTCCCCTGAGAGGAGGTTAACAGGTTTTAATTCCTGGGAAGAGACAGGGGAAGATGGACAGCAACAGGGGGTACCAAGGCTGCCAGGCCCAGTCTGGAGCAATGAGAATCACTTTGCAAGGATGTGACCTTACCTTGACCAGAACCTTAAATAGTAGGGGAAAGGGAGGGAATGCATATAGAAATTTTCCTTCCCAGTTCAAAATCAGAGCATTCAGAGGGACTGAGCCCAAGACTGGGGGTCTGCAACAAAACAGAGGAAATTGGTGATTGTCTGGGGCTGCAAAGAGATCTATCTCTGGAGTGCCCCACCTTGAAAAAATCATTTTCAACACCAGAGGGTCCAGGGACCATTCGTGATGGCCCTGGGAGATCCTGCTCAACGCATCTGCTAACACATTGTTCTTCCCTGGAAGGTGGACTGCTGTCAGAGAGGTCTGCAGAGAATAAGCTAGGGACCACAATTTCATGGCTTCCGTGCACAAGGCCGTGGACTGAGGGCTTCCCTGCTTGTTGATGTACCACATGGTGGTGGTGTTGTCTGTCCTGACCTGAACCACCTTGTTCTGCACTGACAGAGAAAACTTGCAGGGCCAGAAAGACTGCCCTGAGTTCCAAGAGACTGATATGAAGAAAGGATTCCTGAGGGGACCACAGTCCCTGGGCTGTGAGAGCCCCCAGATGGGCTCCCCACCCCAACAGAGAAGCATCCGTGGTTAGAACTACACAGTAAGACTAAGTGACGAATGGGACTCCTTGCCTGAGGTTGCCCTGATCCTGCCACCATTGGAGAGCCTGGATCAGAGTCTGGGTCACTGGAACTAGTTTGGTTAGAGAATCTTTCTTCTGAGACCAAAAGGCCCTCAGGTGAAACTGAATGTCCTTCATCTGAAATCTGGCCCCTTGGACCACTGCTGTAGAAGCTGCCATGTGGCCCAGAAGTTGAAGGAAGTTCCCTGCTGGCCGAGAAACCAGAAGGTGATCAGCTCTACAATAGCCCTTGCCCTTTCCAGGGGAAGAAAAGCTCTTGCTTTAACTGTATCCAGCTCTGCCCCTATGAAGGTGAGGAGCTGTACAGGCTCAAGAACTGACTTGGGAAGATTGAAAAGGAATCCTAGGGAAGTGAGCACTTGCTGAGTCACTTGAAGGTCTGACTTGACTTGGTCTGGGGACTGATCCACAATGAGCCAGTCGTTCAGGTATGGAAATATGGAAATATGTTTTCCTTCTTAAAAAGGCCACTACTACTGCTAGGCATTTTGTGAATACCCTTGGAGCTGAGGTCAGGCCGAAGGGCATAGTTTGAACTGATAATGGCCTGAAGGCAATTCAAACCTGAAGTACTTTCTGTGGGAGCACCTGATGGGAATGTGAAAGTAGGCATCTTTTAAGTCTAGGGAGGCTAGCCAGTCCCCTGGCCTTAGAGAAGGAAGGATTATTCCCAGAGTCATCATTCTGAATTTTGGTTTTAAAAAATGTTTGTTCAGGTATCTTAAGTCTAGGATGGGTCGCCACTCCCCTGTCTTTTTTGGGGGTGAGGAAGTACCTGGAGTAAAGAGCTTTGTCCCTGTGTAATGTAGGAACTCTCTCTACAGCCTTTAGAGCCAGTAGAGATGAAACCTCTGTCTCTAGGGCAATGGTTTCAGAGATGCTTGCAGGTGGAAAAGATCTGGCCCTCAGCTTTGGAAATTTCTTGAAGCTGAGAACCAGCCCCTGGCTTACCACCTCCAAGACCCACTTGTCTGAGGTAACAGACATCCAGTCCTGGATGAAGTAAGCCAGCCTGCCCCCTACAGGAATGGGGGAGTCGACCCAGGCTGACACATCAGGGTGTCTGCTTGGCAGGAGCCATACGTTGAGAGATGGATGCAGCCCTGCTCATCCCCCTTCTGTGTCTCCCTCTGAAGAACACCCTATGAGGAAAGGGAGAAGAGGCCTGTGCTTGGTAGAAAGGCCTATGTAAAGGCGTGCCCCGCTCCTAGCCTGCTGCCTTTGAGGAGCTGCCTGCCTTTCCTTGGCCTGTGCACTCCTATAGGTGGTCCTATACTCATCCATCTTTTTCATGTAATTCTGTCTGCTCCCCAAAGAACTACCCACCACAGGGAAATCCATGGCCTTAGCCTGGGTGTCCTGTGAGAGACTAGTACATTTGAACCAAGCCATTCTCCGAAGAGCCACAGATGTAGCCATGACTCTAGAGAACACATCACTGGAGTCCACAGCAGCATGGAACTGTACCTTAGATGCCTCAATCCCATCAGCAGCCACCCCCTCCAGCTCCGAGGCTAGCTGGGGGGAGGCCTGTTTAGCCAGTGCCAGTACAGTGTCCCACCTGGACTTCTGGTACCTGGCTGCACAGACCATATAATTAGCCTGTCTGAGTCCCAAGGCGGATGCCATGTACTGTTTCTTCACCATGGCATCCAGCTTCCTAGAGTCTTTATCTGAAGGGGGGGTGAAGCGAAGGGTATATTAGCCTTATCTCTGGCTGCAGCCTGCACAACCCCAACATGACTAAATTTGTTGATACAAGTACTCTGAACCTGATAAGGTGTACCTTTTGTCCATCCTTCTGTCGACAGGAGGTACAGAATTTGGAGTTTTTAAAATCTTTTGTGTCTGTTTCCCTAAAGACTTATGAAGGGGAATAGACAGTCTCATGGACTCTGGGATGTCCATCATCTCCACATAATCAGGTTCCTCTTGTTCCTCTACAGCTTCTTCCTCAGGGAGCTGGAGGGTTTCTGCCACTTTCCTGTAAAACATGTAGTGGGAAGGGGACCCAGAAAGCCTAGGAGGGGAAACACCAGAAGGCCTGTCTGGGGAGATGTCCAGTTCAATGGGCTCAACCAGACCTCCCACACCACCATCATCATCTTCATCCCCCTCCAAATCCGGTACACAGAAGTCTTCAGGGGCATAATCTTGAACCGGAGGGACTTGACCAAACTGAGCGCCTACCAGAACGTGCCAGATCAGACAGAACTGAATGAAGCAATTCTACAATCCTTATCACACTGGCAATCTCTTCGGCGGTTGGAAAATGGGTCTTTGGATCCGAACCGGACGATTTTTCTTTTTCTTTTTGTAGGAACCAATCCCTCAGGATTGGCTCTCCTCTTGCCTGAAGAAGTATCACCCTGGTCGGAACCGAACCGGGCTGGCCATCCGGGTCAGCGGACTTCACGGCCTCCTTATCCCTGAGCCTACCTAATATTTTTTCCAGGGTAGACTTAGGGAAATTTTTACAGATTTGTCAGTCTGAATCGAGGTGGTCAAATCCCAGACAATAAACACAGGTGGTGTGGGGATCAGCCTTAGCAAAGACCTCCCCACACACACTGCAGTGTTGAAACCCAGTGGGCCCAGTTTTTCTTTTGGATTTCTCAGACGTAGCCATCCTAATCACAAACTTACCCTTTTCATGGCAAACAACCAGGCAAGACAGCCTTATCGGTTTCTAACCGTGTCACGGGTATTGTAAAAAAACACAAGAAAAAGCAGTTTTTTTAAAAATGATAAGGACCGGTAACCACACCCTAAGTTTAAAAACAAAGACAGAATATTATAACTAAACAGCCGGTTCAGCCGAACCAGTCAAAAAATCTATTTTTACAATTTCCACAAGTTTACTATGTCTAGCTTCACTACCTATTACTTACTGTACCACAGACAGAGATCTGAACCGAAACTTGCGAAAAATAATCAGTAAAACCAAGGACTTTAACCGACTTTCAAACCGTGAGCAAAGAAGAAATCTCCGGAGTGGCCATTCAGTTAGGCGAAGTAAAGAATCTGACAGTTGCACTTCAAAGTGCAGCAGACAGAGGTTTGAACCGAGCTCGAGCTCAACGTTCTATGCTCTGCATAGAAATTAACCCTTTACTCTCCGGGGCAGTTTGAGTGCTGGGGCTAACTGCAATAGTCAGAATACAGCAAGACTTCATGTTGTTTGAACACCTGGGAACATAGTGTTAGCCTATTGTCAAAGATAATGCCCAGATCCCATGCTTGCTCAGAGTTCAGCCGCTGTCGGCCCCCAAGCCAAAGCCCTGAGGCTTGACCATCCGCTGGCCCCTCGACTCAGTGACCTGGGTCCACAACCAACACCTCAGTCTTGTCAGGATTCAACTTCTACCAGCTGGTAGTCATCCAGTTCTGGATCTCAGCAAGGCAGTTGTTAAACACAGAAATTGCACTGAAGAAATATTTATATATCTCTCCTAAACTTCCCCCCTTAGCTTCATTATATGTCTGTTCCAGTGACTTCTTTCCTCTAAAACAGACTTTCCTTTCACCTTGTCCACTCCTGTGAGGTACCTGTAAATTTCAATCATGCCTCCTTCACTCTGCTCTCTTCAAGAAAGTAAATGTTAAGTTCCTTCAGCCTTTCCTCGTGTGGCTTCTTGTGTAACCCCCTCACCATTTTGGCTGCCCTTCTCTGTACCACCGCCACCCTTTCAATGTCCTTGTGGAGCTGTGGCCTCCAGAACTGGACACACTACATCAAGCTGGGACCTCACCAGTGAGTGATATAATGGCAGCACCACCTCCCCCGACCTACTAGAAATCTCTCTCTCTCAATACACCCAGCATCCTGCCAGCCATTCCCACTGCTTTGTCACACTACCCAGCTACTTTGAGGCCATCCGATATGATGACCCCTAGACCTCCTTCTTGCTTGGTGACTATAAGCTCCACTCCCTCCCATCTCATAACACAGCCCCCGGGTTCTGCAGTCCCAAGTGCATAACCTTGCATTTTCTGGCACTGAAAGCCAGCATCAATCCCCTAGACTATTCCTCTAGTTTCCTTAAATCCCTTTGCATTCTCTCCACCCCTTGCTGAGTGTCAACCCCACTGCAGATTTTTGTATCTTCTGTAAAGAGAAATACCTTCCTCTCCAGCTTCTCTGCAGTGTCGCTTATGACACTGAAAAAGGACCAGCCCAGCACCAAACCCTGTGGCACCCCACTAGTCACTCTCCTATCACCGGAGTTGCTACTATTTACTACCATCTTTTGCCTCCGCATCTTAACCAGTTTGATACCCAACTTGTCACTTTCTTCCCCAACCCCAGGCTGCTTAGTTTCTTAATTTATCTGTGTCCAGAAGTCCAGATAGGACACATCCACTGCTCTCCCTTGATCCACCTCACTGGTAACCCAGTCCAAGAAATCTATGAGATCATCTGACATGACCTCCCCCACCCCTGTGAAACTGGCTGCTGGTGGTCCTGCAGCCTCCTTGCCTCCAAGTGCACCACAAGCCCCTCCTTCAGTAGTGTCTCCATTACCTTCCCCATCACTGATGTGGGCCAGACTGGCCTGTAGTTGCTAGTATCTTCCCTACTGCCACTTTTGTGCGGAGGGACTACACTGGCCCTCCTCCAGTCCTCTGGAACTTCCTCCATCTCCACTGAGATGCTAAAAAGTGCTGCTAGAGGCATGGCCAGCACCATGCTCAGTTCCTTTAGGACTCTTGGATGAATCTCATCCAGCCCCATCATCTTATTACCCTTTATGGCCTCCAACCCCTTCTGGACCCTCTGCACTGAGAATGGACTTGTGTCCACTCTCCCACTCCCTGGTGCTTACTGCAGCACAGAGGTCTGGTCCCCCCCCACCAAACTCACTACCAAAAAGTCCAGACAGAAGTAACTGTTTAGCATTTTCACTTTATATTGATCTTCCTATGCACACATCTCCCCGCCCCTGATACTCACAATCCTCCCTTGTCTTCCTCTATCCCCCACATACCTGAAAAAGGTTTTGTCCCCTTTTTTTGACCCATTTAGCTATCCTCTCCTCTGTTACTGCTTTAGCTGCCCTCACCCTCCTTCCTGCTTCCCTTTGTTTTGCCTGTATATGGGGCAAAATCTCTGAAGCTTGCAGTCCCACACCCATTACACTGCACCACTCCCATGCCTCATGATTTGTTTATCCTCCTGAATGTTTGCTTCCCTTCCTTTCCCTTACCTTTAAAGCATCCCTTAACACTAAACCCTCTCTTGGTTTCCTTTACCTTTCCTTCAGAGTCTGTGTTTTACCCTTACCTTTGAGGACCCCCACTTCCTCTCTTACTTGTGCCTTGGTTGCCTTCTTTTGATCCGGGGAAGTTGGCTCTACTGCCCCTTCCTTCTGAAGCATAAGGGTCATGATTGGTTTGACGCTGCCCTGCAACAACAGTACAAGGTATTTATCACTACACACACCACAGCTTTGGTATAATCTGAAAGAACGATGCAGTGATGTACTGCATACTCACCCAAAGGAGTGCCACCAACACTCCAGTGTGCCCCATCCTGATCCCTATACATATTACCCTCCTGGTTAAGAGTGATAGTGTAGGTCTAAAGGGCACAGGCTTGGGTCTAGTGGTCTTTGTCTTTCCTAACACTGCAAACAGGGCGTCACATTAAAAGGTGTGAGTGGCACACACAGCACAGGGATATGCCCATGAACTCCATCCCACATGCTGGCTATACATTGGTCAAAGCTAGGACTCTGAAGGTCAAGACTTCAAGGCAAGGAGCTTGGTATACAACCTCCATCTGCATACTTTGTGACTCTGAGCAAGTCACTTAACCTCCCCAGTAGTCCTGGGTCACCCCAGATAACAGGTAATGTGCCTAGTGGGCTTTACCGATTACCAAAGAATAAAAAAAGATGCTCATGTATGCACTGGTCAACCATGACACTTATAAATTAAATTACCATCAGTGCCACTTACAGCCAACGTGTGCCCTGGGTTTATGATAAGTCTGTATTTAGCAGGTCTGTAATTGGAAAAATGCCAGACCCATCAACTATATGTGTACAAGCCTAGACTGGACACTGTAACACTCACCAGACTAATGTATTGGGCATTTTGGATCCAGCAGGGCCACTAATGAAAAGCTACAGTATGCACCCTACTGGACCCACGGCTGCAGCCCAGGATACAAGCTAGCCCAGCAATAGACATGAGGATATGGGTTGTAACAGCCCAGGCATTTTATAGTACAGGCTCGTTCCAGAGAATAACCGGTGACATGACTGGAATTAGTCAGTCTTCAGCATGCAGGTCTGTTGAGCAGCTTCACCTTAGCCCTCCTGGAGCATGCAAAGGAATTTACACACTTCCAGAGGCAACCATCAGAGCCAGAGAAGAGGGGTTTTATGTTGTGGCAGGAATGCCAAATTTTGTGGGTGCCACTGATTGTACACATGTGGCCACTGTGGCCCCATCTCAGAATGCTGCAATCTACAGGAACAGCGTGGCATTTTATAGTACGAACGTGCAGTTGGGAGGGATGCCTCAGGACTAATAACATGTGTCAAATACCCAAGCTTGATCTATAATACATTTACCTTGGAGCAGACCCAGTCTGTGCCAAGGCTAGGAAGAATGTGGCCAGTCTGTGAGTAGAACAAACAGTCACTAGGTCAAGTGTGTTCAGATAGTGGTTAGTCTGGAATAACTCAGGATGTAGCTCACTTCACTGACACAATTTCCAAGACTTTGAGGGCACTCTGAATAACTTAAGTCAACACATTCTCCAATAAATCCTGATCCATGTTTTTTTTTCATACTGCTCAGTATTTAACACAACAGTGTTCCATCTTTGTCCACCATTTTAATGTTAGAATGTTGGTTGTTCACCAATCTCTAAGTTGTCTCTTTCATTCTTTGTTAAGTTTTGGTTTCGGTTTTAATTTTTCTGAATCAATTAATTTCGGTCTTTTTCAATGAATTTTATCAACTGCTAGTCATGAATAAGTATCATCTATTCTTTTGAAATGCAATTTACAGTGGGATATTTATAACACTGTGGGTCACCCTGGAGACAGGACATGGCACCGCCATCCGCACGGAGCATGTATACAGACCCCCGTCTCAGGAAGAGGAAATGGACAAGGAAATTATAGAAGGCATCCTTCGAATAGCAGAAAAAAAGGGAGATATTGCTGATGGGGGACCTGAATATGCCAGATGTTAACTAGAGCACATTTGCTGCAGCCACATCCAAGAGCAGGGTCATTCTCGATGCCCTACAGGGGGCATGCCTCAGACAGCTAATGTTGGAACCCACTCGGGAAGAAGCAATCTTAAACCTGGCACTCTCAAACGGGGATGGTGAGAGGATCTCGGATTTAGAAGTTGGTAGCCATCTGGGAACAAGCGACCACCAAACAGTGTGTTTCACAATAAACACAGCCGCAGAGACAAGCCACGCAAAAGTGAGGGTACTGGACTTTAGGAGGGCTGACTTTGCAAAATGGGCAAGTGCCTAAGGAATGCACTAGCAAATGGGCAGGAAGAAGGGGTGGAGGAACGATGAGGAAAAATCAGAACTGCCATCACAGAGGCAACAAGCCTTTGTGTGATGCAAATAAACCAAAACAAAGGAAGAAAACACTATGGTTCTCAAAAGAGGTGGCGGGAAAGGTTAGGAAGAAAAATAAAGCATTCAGGAAGTACAAGGAATCACAGAAGGAGCAGGACAGAGTACTGTACCAGTTAAAGCAGAAGGAAGGGAAGGCAGTCAAAATAGCAAAGGCCCAAACCAAGGAAAAGACAGCCAACTCAGTTAAGAAGGGGATAAAACTTTATAGATACATTAAGGGAGCAAGAAAGACCAAGGGAGGAGGTGGGCAGGGGTGACAGTAAAAGCAGAGATACTGAACAAATACTTTTGCTCAGTATTCAGAAAAAAAGAGAAGAGGGAGGTACCTAAACCAAACAATAGAAGCACTCTGGATTGGGGGGTCGATACCAGTCCATTCACAGAAGAAAGAGTCCTGAAAGAACTCCTAAAACTTACAGCAGACAACGCAATGGGGCCTAATTGGATTTGCCCCAGAATTCTAAAAGAACTAAGGGAAGAATTAGTGACACCACTTGACTACCCTTTTTAACAAATCATGGGAGGATGGTGTGGTACCTGAGTACTTGAGGAGGGAGGATGTGATTCCCCTTCACAAAAGTGGTAGCAAGGCAGACACAGGAAACTACAGACCTGATAGTTAGACCTCAGTGGTAGGGAAGATGATGGAATCCCTTCTGAAAGAAAGAACTGTTGAGTATTTCGAGGCCAGTGGGGCACAGAACCCAAGGCAGCATGGACTCACAGCAGGAAGGTCATGTCAGATGAATCCAACTGATTTCTTTGACTGGGTGACCAAAGTAGTAGACAAGGGAGCGGCTGTGGATATTGCCTACCTAGACTTTAGCAAGGCATCTGACAAAGTCCCACACAAAAGATTAACAAGATAGGCAGCCTGGGAGTGGGCCCAGGGTGTTAGTCTGGGTAAAAAATTGGCTGGACAACAGGACACAGAGGGTAACAGTAAACTGGGTCAACTCTAAAGTAAGGAGTGTTACCAGTAGGGTACCGGAGGGTTCAGTACTGCTTATCAGTCCTCTTTTAATGTCTTTATAGGTGACATTGCGGAGGGGCTAGAAGGAAAATATGCCTTTTTGCAGACGACACAAAGATCTGCAACAGGGTTGATAAAACACTGGGGATGGTGGAAAGGATGAGAAGGGACTTAGCAAAGTTGGAGGAATGGTGAAAAGTATGGCAGCTTAGATTTAATGCAGAGAAGTGCAAAGTAATGCACCTGGGAAACCAAAACCCAGGGGAAGAGTACACAATGTGTATGTGTGTGTGGGGGGTTACTAACAACAAAAAAATTAGAAAGGGACCTGGGTGTAGTCATATCTGAAGACCTAAAGGTAGGCAAGCAATGTGAGAAGGCAGTAAGGAGGGCTGGGGGGATATTGGGATGCATATGGAGAGGCATCACCAGTAGAAAACAGGAAGTTGTTACTTCTCTGTACAGACAGTTGGCGAGACCCCATCTGGAGTACTGCATGCAGTTTTGGAGACCCCATCTCTGCAAGGACATAGGATGGAGGCAGTCCAGAGGAGGGCAACTAAAATGGTACTGGGTCTGCACCAGAAGCTATATGAAGAGAGACTAAAGGAGCTTAATATGTATATCCTCAAGGAAAGGAGGGAGGGAGGACATGACAGAAACTTTCAAGTACCTCAAGGGAATCAACAAAGTTCAAGAGGGTAGCATCTTTCAGAAAAAGAGATGCTCAAGAACAAGGGGGCACAATCTGAAGATAGAGGTGGGATGGCTCAGTAGCAACGTGAGGAAGTATTTTTTTTATGGCGAGGGTGGTTGAAGCATGGAACACCTTCCTGAGGAGGTAGTGGGGTCAAAAACAGTGGGAGAATTCAAAAATGCATGGGACAGACATAAGGCAATTCTAGTGGGGGGATAGGAGGAAGCAGGTTGTTGGTTAACTAGGATCTGCTGCTTATCCAATAGGTAGGAAAATTATCAGACTGGATGGGCCAAGAGGTCCTTATCTGCAGGCAAAATCTGTGGGTCTATGAATACTGTAACATGCAGGCTCTTTACCCTGGAAATTTTGCTTTTCAATTTTTGTACTTTTTTGTTTGGACACTGCTTTGTGCATACGGTATGTAACCTTTCCTTGCAAGGCACTACTAGCGGTGGTTTCTTGACAATCCAGGCAACAACATTTAGTAATATTAACCCAGTGATGAAAGTGAACAGGAACTCAGTTCCTGTGCCTTTTTTGTAGCAGGAACGGCGTTCCTGTGCTTCTGCCTACTGATATTTGAAATGAAATTCTTACAACAGTAACATAATGACAATTTCTTGGCCTATGACCTGAGGCCAGTGGATTCCATCACAAAATGTGATTTGCAAAACAATTTAACGTGTTTTAGAAATACTCCGACATCTCTGATTGGGTGCACCAGTATCTATACAGATGTGTCTGGATTGAACGAAATACAGAAACATAGATGTTGACAGCAGAAAAAGGTCCAGTGGCCCCTCGAGTCCCAAGAGTTATCCTTCAGAGTGAGGATCTTAATTCTGCTTTTCATTCGTGCCGATGTTTGAGTTCCTGTACTTCTTGTTCGCCACTTACACCACTGTATTAACCCACCACTGTTTCAGTCTGAATAGGGAAGTGTACTTTTTTAGTTTAGTTTTAGTTTATTGTTCTAGGAATTACTACCTTTGAGCCAGAGGCTCTTTTACAAAGGTTCCACGTCAATTAGGTACAGTACAAAAGGTTACATAGATAACACAACAATTTGTGTTGTGTCAAGAGCAAGAAAACATATACAAATACATATCAAATAATTTGTGCAAAAGGACATGAGATATCAATAATCACATTATTATTACAAGAAAGAGGTCATGCCAGATTAGGAGAAACAAATAGGGAAAAGTCCAGAATAGAGAGGGTAAGTGAAAGGTGTGGGGAGCAGACAAAAGCAGGAGAAAAGGTTTCCCAAACATGTCTTTGTCAAATACGAACATGGTGTGGTAGTGAGAAAATAGGAGGTTTAATCAGGGCAGTCACAGGAGCTGAGGTGGCAAGGTGAGAGAAAGCCTTGATTTGAAAATACCTAGAGAGGTGGAGGCAGTAATATGAGTGCTGAGGGCATTTAGCCAGCTGGGGCACGATAGGCAAATGATCTTTGTCCCTGAGAAGTCCGGCATCGGGGACTTGAGAGGCTGGTGTTCTGATCTTCTGTAAAACGGTGCTAGCGCCGGGCATAACAGGTCTTGGATACAGGGTGGAGTGAGGCCTAGAGTGGATTTTTTCGCCATCAGGCAGGTAAGGTACTTTATCCGGTTTGAGAGTTGCAACCAACCTGAGTCAGCATAGAGTTCACATGTGTGGGTATGTTGATGTGCACCAGTTAGCAGCCGACAGGCCTTATTTAGGGATGTTGTAATGCGACTAAGTGCTGTAGTAGTGGCAGATCCGTATATAACTAAGCCATAGTCAACGACTGAGATGATAGAGGATTGGATGCAACTCCTCAGGAGCAGAATGGGTAAGAAGCTGTCTGTTCCGATACAGAATCACACCGCTGATTAATAGTTTTGCTGTACTATCAATGTGAGTTGTAGAAGGTTAGGCCTTGATCAAGTTGATTCCAAGATATTTGAAAATTGGCACTTGTTCAAGGGTATTTCCCAGGTATGTATTAATGGTGAGTGGGACTTGCAGTTTCTTGTTTTGCGGGTTAGAGAAGAGCATGGATTTAGTTTTTTTGTGGTTTAGAACTAGCTTATGTTCAAGGAACCACATCTCAACTTTGGAAAAAGCATGCTGAAGGTTGAGGCGTGAGAGGTTCGGATCTTTATGAGTGGCAAGAATCAAGGCATCGCTGCATAGAGGATTATTTGTTCAGGGCAGGATTTGGGGAGGAGTTAGGAAAAGGCTGAAAAGGAGGGGGGCCAGGATGGATCCCTGGGGAACTCCTGAGCGAACCGGTTTTGAGTCCGAGAGAACTCCAGCCACTTTTACAGATTGAGAGCGAGGAGCAAGGTAATTTTTTACCCAGTCACCAGGACCCTGCGAGAGCCCTAGGGATACTAGTTGTTTGATAAGTAGGCCATGGTGAACTGTATCAAATGCCTTGGTTAAGTCAATGTAGACTGCTCCAGTTAGGTTTCCTTTGTCCATGGCATTGTGGATTGCTCCTGAGAATTCAAGTAGGGCAGTCGATGTGCTGTGCCCTTTCCTAAATCCATGCTGCTGAGTGCATAGGATGTTGTGCTTTTCCAGGTAGTCTGAAAGTTGGTCCGCCACCAAGCGTTCAAGGGCCTTAGAGAGAGGTGTTAGTATAGATATCGGGCGATAGTTACCAGGCAGTGACTTATCACCACTTTTGTGCACCGGAGTGACAACTGCAGCCTTCCATTTCCTAGGGAATTGGCTGTAGCAGAGGGAGAGATTGAAAATTTTTGTGAGGGGGAGCAGTACTTCCTCCAGAGTGAGGGACAGAAGTTTAAGGTCAATAGTGTCGCTGCTTGTTCGGGACTTAGAAATGGCCTGCTTTACATATTTATAGACTTCATGTGCCTTTACTAGTTTGAAATGGAAGGGTGGTTAGGTTGGAGAGGCAGTAGTAGAAGTAGAAATTGGAGGGTCAGCATCAGTGAAGAAATCAGATGAGAGGACACCACTAAGGTCCGTGAAGGTATCATTTAGGGTGTTTGCAATGATCTCTGGGTCTAATGTAGTGGTTCCATTCACATTCATTATTGTAGGAGAGGATTTGGACTGCTGACCCATGATATTCTTTATGTTGTCCCAGAAGGATTTCCCTTCGCCCCAGGAGTTGGAGAGGGCATTCTTGAAGTAGGAGCTCTTCATCAAGCAGATCTGTTTAGTACAATGGTTGCAGCCTGTTTATACTTTTGAATGTCCTATTAGAGTGCCAGTAGCTCTTGCAGTGGCCCAGAGGTGATCCTTACTTTGAGTTGTGCCAATAGCTTTGCTGTGAGCCAGGGATTTGTGAGTGCTTTGATTTTGCGCTTTTTTACTGGTGCATAGGTGTCAGGCAGTGTTGAAAGTAGTAATAAAGCAATCAAGGGCTAGGTCAACATCTTGAGTTTTGTAAATCAAGGACCAGTCTATCTGCCTAAGACAGGTCTTGAGATGAGTAAGGTTGACATAAGGTAGGACTCAGCTATAGATGGTTTTTGGAGGCGACTTACGAAACTTATTTGTCCAGGTACATATTATTGGAGAGTGATCACTGAGCGAGTCAGGAGAGAACACTTACATTGGTTATACGGGTAGGGTGGCTGGTAAGGATCCAGTCAATGAGGGTGCTGGTCCCTGATTTGTAGTTTTTCCTGGTAGGGGAGTTTACGACTTGTGTTAAATTTGCTGCTAGGATAGCATCTTTGTTTGACCCTGCATCAGAGCAAGCCAATTTATATTAAAGTCCCTAAGGAGAAGGAGTTCATGTCAGAAGGTTGTGTACTTACTTAACTCAAGGACAGCCTGTAGGCCGGAATCAGGATCTTTTGGTGGGATATAGACAGCAGCAATCATGAGGACTTTGTTTTGGGCACCAAGTAGTATCTTGATAGGGAGGAGTTGCACTGAGGTTTCTGTGGTGGGGTAAGAACCAGGAGACAGGTGAGGTAGTCCTTATGTAGATTGCACACCCACCACCCTTTTCGAGGTCCTATCCAGCCTGAATATCTTGTAGCCTTGTATAAGAGATGGCATGATCCGAGTATTAGGTGTCAGCCAAGTTTGCCGATGGCAAGGATATCCGGTTGTGTTGGTTGGCAAAGATTTGAAGGGAGGCCAGTTTGGGAGGAGACTGCAGATGTTTAAGGTAGTAATTTTGAGCCCCCCTCCATTTTGACAGGCTTTGTTGTACTGTAGGAGACAGGGCCAGGATTTGAGTGGACACTTCCTGATATCAAGAAGAGGAGGAGTAGGAGTTTAAGAGACAGTTGCTGTACTTCGTAGTCAATAGAATTACACTTCTGAGGCTTATGCGGCTTGGACCAGTGCAGGCATCTAGGGACCCAGAGCAATGAGGTTGTTAGTAATAGAGGATGATATGCCCATTTATCCTTGTTGTAGCTTGTCAGTTGCACCCAGTCGCTTGCAGATAGGTACCTGGTGGTTAAGTCAAAAGCCAAAAGAATGATCAACAGCTGAGGTCCAGAGTCACTGAAATGTTAAAATTCCTGAAGGTGATTAACTGTGCCTGCACATATGCAGGATGTGAAATCCCTTTGTCTGTATGCTTCTTTGTCATTCAAACAGGTTACTGAAAAGCCCACATACAGATCATGGAGCAGGTCAGACGAAAATGGATTCCAGCAGGACCCAGAGTCACCAAGTTTGTCAGATGTGGTTGCTTCACTTATGTTTTATGGGATAGCTTCCAAAGTTGATTTTAAAATGAAAATAAAAATACCTGATGATTTTTTTGCAGAAATCCAGTCCAGGAGACTTTCATGGATGTAGTGAGCAAGAATGGTATAGTTACCACAAGTAGAAAAACATGTAAATCCACAAAAACTAAGCTACAGACACAGACAAACACAAGCAGCCACCACACAGACCCAGGGGGCGTAATTTGCCAGTATAAAGGTTATGTCAACACATCCGAGCTAGACTCCATGAGAAAGAGCCAGTGAGGCTCAAAGTTGCTGTGGTGTTGGTGGGTGTATTCATTAGCCAGAGAGTCTGTTTTATTTATTTATTTTTTTTAAATTTAAAGTACTGCTCATGGAAGCAGTAAAGTGGTGGGGATATGCCTTGGTGCATTTGTAAAACAGCAGCTTCAGTGCTTTTGTCATAGCACCTTCAGCTTTCTGGAAATTCAGTCCATGAGCACACCTGCACCCCTGACACTGTGTGCTGTTATATCAGCACCATGCATCAAGACATGTATCTCATTCACAGAAACACAGAATTTGTGGACAGAAAGGATCGCTGTGCCCATCCAGTCTGCCAAAGTGTTCTCTACCTATTCCACCTCCATCTCTGTCTCTTCTCCAATATGTCCCTATGTTTATCCCATGCACGCTCACGCTTGAAGCCCCCCACCGCTTTAGCCTCCAACACTTCTACTGGCTGTCAGTTCCAGGCATCCGACACCCTTTCAGTGAAGAAATATTCCCTCACATCTCTCCTGACCCCCGCCCCCAAGTATTACATGCTCCTTGGTTCTGGTGCTCATCCTCATTTGAAAGTGACTACCTACCTGTACTGTTCACCTTATGAAGAAACTGTAGGTCACGACCATGTCACTTCTCTTTTTTCTCTTCCAAGGTGTACATGTTGAGATCCCTCAGCCTCTCCTCATAGGGCATCCCTTGCAAACCGTGTACCATTTTAGTTGTCCTCCTCTGGACAGCCTCCACTCTATGTCCTTTCTGAGGCATGGCCTCCAAAACACAGTACTCCAGGTACATACTAGGAAGCAATATAATGGAAGCACCACATACTGATACCTTTCCCTATGCACCATCCCACCACCTCTGCCCACAGCCTTGTCCCACAGCACTCTCACTTTGTGGTCCTCTAATACATAGTATTAATCTGTAGTTAGACAAAAAAGCTAGAAAAAGATTTACAGCTTTTAGACTAGAAATATTCAAAAGCAATCTCTTCCATTGCAAGTAACACAGAAATTATACTTTATATCCCATTTGTAAATGTGGGTCAGAAGATGCTGATGACATCATACATGTGCTATTTTATTGTCGCTATTATAAAAAACGAAGAGAAGTTTCTTCAAGGAATATATTGGGGAATATTTTTGCTCCTACCTCATCTTTGTTGATGTAATGCTGTTCTCAAATGATGTACTTATGATGCATAAGGTGTCTCTATTTCTACTGTTAATGTCTAGTTCAGTTTTTTATTTATTTATTAAATTTTGGTGACTGGGTAGGCCCACTGAGCCCCGAAGGTCCCTTTTTCAGAAGCGACCCGGGATAACAATACAAGTTATAAGAATGAACGAGGACATAAGGAACATTTGAGGCATTGTGAGTTACATCATGAGGTGGTTACAGTAAAGAAAAATAGTGGATGCAGGCATGGTTACAGGAATGGTAAAAGAAAAGCAGTGGATACAGGCACGGTAAAAGAAAAGCAGTGGATGCAGGCATGGGTACAGGCATGGTTATCATGATATGTAAGCAATTGGTAGTACTTTGCATATAGTTTATTCAGGGGTTACACGTGGCCTCTGGCGAGCAGGCTGTATAAGGCAGTTAGTAGGAAGGTTAAGCTAGGAGACGGGAGTTGGAGAGGAGGGGAGTACCTTAGGAGCTTTAAGTGCCATGACAGTGGCATGCGCTTGAGGTCAGCAGATGGGACTTAAGCCTGGTGCGGAATTTCATGAGTGAGGAGGAGGCCTGCACCTGGGGAGGGAGTTTGTTTCATTGGCAGGCTGCTTGGGAGGAAAAGGATCCTCTGCCATCGTTTGTCCTTACCCTAGGGACTTCTAATAGCGTTCTATCTGAGGTCCTTAGGTTCCTTGGGTTGTGTTTGAGGGTTATGGTCCCGGCAATGCTTGGCGGAATGTGGGTTTGAGAAGCTTGTAGGCCTGGACAAGCAAGGGGTGTTGGAGGCGGGAGACCAATGTGGACCAACGAAGACTGGCCAAAGTGTCACAGTGGTGACGTCTCGGGTGGTCTAAGGTTGCGAAACAAGCTATTTTATTATATAGGGTTTGCATCCTGGTAATCTCTTGTTTAGCCATGCCCTGTATAATAGGGGCCGCAAAGGTCAAGTTGGGTAGAAGGACACTGGTAGCTATGGAGAGCCTGGCTTCAGGGATGAGTTAGTCCCTGAGTTGGTACAGGGTGCCAAGTTTCCGATGTAGGGTCCTGGTGACCTGGTCATGTTCCTTGTATGTGATATTCTGATCCAACGTGAAGCCTAAGTATTTAAGGGAGGGGACTATGTTAATGGCTTTACCAGAGAGTGAGGTTAAGGAGAGGGATGAGGACCTGTCAAATCCCAGGGATCTTGGCCCGAATAGCATTGCCTTGGTCTTGTCGGCTTTTAGTACCATTCTGTTCTTACATAGCCAAGTCTCTAGTGAAGTGAGATCCTTTTGGAGTAGAGGGCCTAGGGCAACACTACACGCAGGGGTTGGAAGATGACTGAATCATCAGGGTACTGCACAACCGAGCTCTCCCCGCAGTGGGTACGCAGGTTGTTGGTAAACAAGGAAAACAGAAGGGGGCCTAGAATTGAGCCCCGAGGTACACCCTGGTTTAGGGGTAGTGTGTCAGACATGGTCCCTTTCCATGAGACCCTCTGTGCCCTGCCTGATAAGTAGCTCCCAAACCACTTCAGGGCATGACTGTCTAGGCCTACATTTTGCAGCTTCTGTAGCAGCAAGTTGTGGTCGACGAGGTCGAACACCTTGGATAAGTCTATAAAGACTGCACCAGTGGGTATCCTTTGTCCATTGCCCTGAGAACTTCATCCGCAAGTTAATGAGGGCAGTGTCAGTACCATGGTTTGTTCTAAATCCATGTTGGGAGGCAAGGAGCTGATGAGCTTCCAGGTAGTCTCTGAGTTGATTGTAGATGACTCTTCTTGCACCTTAGCAAGTGAGCAGAGGAGGGAGATGGGCCTGTAGTTGTTGAGTTTTTCCCTGAGCCCCTCTTTGTGAATAGGGACAACACTGGCATGTTTCCACGGGTCAGGGACTGCTCCTTCCCTCAGTGATCGATTGAGGAGCATGGTTATAGGCCAGGCTAAGGAGGTAACTCCTGCCTTGAGTAGCCAAGGGTTGATACCTTCGGGTCCCCCTGACCCTTTCGGTTTCAGGTTCCTTAGGAGGTTTAGTACTTCAGTGCATTTAGCTGGTCTCAGGTGAAATGGGGGTCTTTCCACGTGAGGTAGTTCATCTGAGGTGGGGGGGAAGAGTCTGGGGAGACAGGCAGGTCTTGTAGGCCTCAAGGTCTGAGAAGTGCTTGTTAAGGGCAGCCGATATTTGAGAAGGGTCAGTTGTGAGCTGACCGTTAATCTCCATGGGACAGGACTCAGGCTTTTTGCTGCCCTTGATCAGATCATTGATATGATTCCAGAATTGCTTGGGGTTACCCAGGCTGGTTTTCTGGAGGTGTGTTAAGTAATGTCTCTTAGCGAGTTTTATGGCTCTCTTGGCTTTGTTCCTCAGGGCTTTGTATTCAGCGAGATCTGCCGGGAGGGAGGAGAGCCTAAACTTTTTCCAGGCTACCCCCGAGTAGTCATTAGGGCTTTGAGAGAGGGAGAGATCCACTGTAGCAGCTGCCTTTAGCCCTCATTCTCTTCATTGAAGCAAAGAGGTTGGCGCTGTGGTTAGTCTGCCCTGGAAGTATTGCACAGCCTCAGTAAGAGTAATGAGAAGATTTATGGGGTTCCAGTCCAGACTACCTAGGTAGCGACTGTATTGTAGTTCAGAGAACTTGGAGAAGTCACGGACGGAGATAATTCTAGGTTGGACCTTGGGTGGTTTGTTTTTCCATATACAGAATATTGGGGAATGGTCACTCAGGGAGTCTGCCATTGTGTCTGCACTCTGTATATTAGTGGGGTTAGACACCAGAGCCCAGTCAAGGGTGGTGTGGTTCCCAGTTTTGTAATTAAGTCTGGTCGGTTCAGAGATGACCTGCGTCAGACCTGCTTCATGGGTAAGTGACTTCGAGGCACGACCAGGGTCCTGGGCCCAGTTAATGTTGAAGTCGCCCAGGATTAGTTGTTCCGTTGTTACCTTGATAGCCGTATCGTTTGTGATGGCTTCAAGGGATTTGAGGGCTGATTTTGTTGGGTGGTAGACGCAGCCAATTGTTAGTTGTTTGGCGTGCCCTAGGGTTATCCGGATGTATATGCTCTCTCCCTCAGCAGTAGGATTAGTCTGCAGGGGTAGAGGTGACACAGAGAGGTCATCCTTAGCATAGATTAGGACCCCACCCCCTTTTTTGGTTTCTCTGTCTCTGCGGTAGCTATTGTAGCCTACGACCAGAATCTCGTGGTCATGGATGTGGGCTTTTAGCCAGGTTTCCGAGATGGCTAATAAGTCTGGTTTGTAAAGGTCCACCCAGGCCTGAACTTCGTGTATTTTTGGTCTAAGACTACATATGTTCATATGCGTTATCTTCAGACCCTTGGTGGCCGCCCATTGATGGTCCTAGGGGGATGCTACCAAGGTACTGGGTACGTATGGGCCAGGGTTAGGTTGGCTATCACCTGATAGGAGAAGTAGTAAGACTAGTAACCTGAGCAGTTTAGTACTAGGAATTGAGAGGAGGTGTCTTTGACACGTCCTGCTCATATAATAAAGCAGGTCATAGCATACACCCTTTTTTATGATTTCATGCTCTGTTAAGAGATTAGATATACTTGAGATAGGGTAGCTGCTAAGGAAGTCGTGTGGGGGATATTATGTAGATTGCTCACTGGTTCTGGGGGGAATGGGTCTATGAGCCTGTCCACCCAGAGTAGGGTCAGTGAGTAGATTATGGCAAGTAGTACACCCCTATTAGGGGAAGGAACACTTGGGTTCCTAGCACACCAAGGAGGGCGGAAGGAAGCATATACTAAGTAAGGCATTACTGGATGATGTCAGCGTAGCGTAGGTAAGAATAGGGTGCTCAGAGTCTATCTGACTTGAGTCTGAAGGGTGGATGGCAGACACTGAGGGCTTCCTGTTTTCAGCTGCAGAGCTGTTGCACAGGCAGTTTTAAGGAAGTTGTCAGCCTGTTCAGTGAAGCTTAGGGGAACCTCAAACTACAACCTCCCCTTGTAGCAGCACCGGGAAAGAAGTAGAATGATAATGCAGGCTACATTGACCACGATTGGGTACAGTGATTTGTGTAGAAAGACCAAGAATCCCTCTAGTGGCAGGTCTGTATAACCTGCTAATGGAAAACTAGCCATAAAAAAAAAAAAAAAAAACTTCTGTTACACAGTTGAAATGTGCTTAGTTCTATCGAAAATCTATTTGTAAAAAGTGCCAGGTGTCTGAAGCAAGGGAAAAGTCCTGGCCAATCAGAGTGGGTTTGCTGGAAGCACCCATGTTCCAATTGGCTGCACTGTCCCATACCTTCCAAGGAGCTGCAGGCGGGCGTCCTGGTCTCGGTCGGTGGCTGGCTGGGTGCCGGCCGACCGTGGGGGAGCTGAAGCAGCCCTGTTAAGGGATTATTAAATTGCTAGGTCCTTCCTATCCACTAAATTTTCTATGCTTCTTGTAATTCCTGGCTAAATTATTAAGAAATAGAGGAATTACTAAGAATGACCTGGATATCATCAGAATTTAAAAAATCATTAAAGTAAACTAGAAACATATAGATCTTCATGAGGAAAATGTTACTGTTTAGCCTTATGTACAAGTAGTATCACTTTTTGCACCTGAATATTGTAACTTATAGGGTACTGAGAAATAAGGAATAAAACTTGAGTTAATGAAATGTATTTATTGGAAATGCTGGGATAAATGACAAACTAAATTACAGCTGTACCAATGGACATGTGTTTTAAAACTCTGGGCAGAGCTGATAGGGCTGCAGCTGAGGAATTTGGGGTAAAAATATTGAAAATTACCAAAGTTACGAGCTAGCATTTGCAAAATATAATGTAGGCTCATAACTTTGTTGTTTTTTTAAGATTTTTACACCATATTTTCAACTTGGCTTCCTTATGACCCCACCTCATTAACAAGGGCAAAGAAAATGTTCAACTCCTGCCCCAAAGGTGATTTCGTGCAGGGACTAAGAAATCAAAATCACCTTTCAGGATGTGAAAAACTATTTTGGCCAGGATTTGAAAAATGACAGCTGTCACATTCGTGGAATGCGGTGAAGAAATGGCTATGTTGTAAAATTGGGGTAAAAATATTGAAAATTACCAAACTTACGAGCCTGCGTTCTCAAAATTCAACGTAGGCTCATAACGTTGTTGTTTTTTAAGATTTTACACCAAATTTTCAAGATAGCCTCCTTATGACCCCACCTTACGAACAAGGGCAGAGAAAATGTTCAACTGCTGCCTGAAAGTGGATTTTGTACAGGAGCCACAAAATCTCCTTTTGAGATGTGAAAAAACATTTTGGCAGGATTTGAAAAATGACAACTGTCGCATTCATGATATGGCTATGTTGTAAATTTGTCGTCACAATATTAACAAGCATTTGTCAATGCCGAATGTTGCTTGCTTCTATGTGCTGTTTAGGAATTTGGAAGTCATTGGAGTGCAAATATTGAAAATTGCCAACTTACGAAATAAGGAGAACTGCACAAGCGCACTCGTGAAACAAAGTCATTTTAGAATTTTTTCACCAAATTTTCAACATAGCCATTTTAAGACCTCTGCTCATGAACAGTGTCACTGTGATTTTCTTAATGTGTCCCATACATTGATTTCAAGATAACTCGACGCGCCATTGTGCGCCATATGGGTGGAAACATGCTTTGGGCAAGATGTGAAAATGAGCTGCACTGCTCATAAGGAGGTGTGGTAAAATGGCAATGTTGAAAATCTGGAGTGAAAATATTGAAAATTCGAACTTACAGTATGCGTAGGAACTGCGAACGACGCCAGAAAACAGTCATTTTTGATTTTTTCCACCAAATTTTCAAAATAGGCTTTTGAGAGTCCACCTTATGAACACTGGCAGTGTTGTTTGTTACTCATTCCAGAAAGGTGATTTTGCGCAGTGGCTGCGAAATCACCCTTCAGGCCCGAGTAACGCCATGACAGTGACATCATTCATGAGAAGGGGTCCCAAAAACCCCATGTTGAAAATTTGGTGCAAAAATTCCAAAAAATGCCTGAGATATGCAATAAAGTTGAAAAAATCCTATCTATTCCATTATACAGCTTACCGGCATTTCCTCAGTTCGCGGTCGGCTTTGAAGAGTGCAGACGTGTTCCTGGTCCACCGAAGATCGTCGCCGAGGTCCGGAGGTAAGTATGGGGTGCGGGGGTGTGGGGAGGCAGGGTGCGCAGTGGGTGGGTGCGGATTGTGGGGGGGGGCAGGGAGAAGTGCCGAGGGACAGTTTTTTATTTCCAGGTTTGTTTGTTTTTTTTTTTTAATGACGACGCGGGACCTTTTGCCACGCTGGGGAGGGCTCCCAGTGTGGCACAAGGACGGCTGGTGGGGAGGCATGGAGCAGACGGGTATTGTGGGCACCCCCGTCGGCTATAACACATTTGCCACGCCAGGTGGCCTTCGCGGCACCTGGATGCTTGGGGAGAGACAGTGGAGCTGACGGGATTGGGCACCCCATCGGGCGACAGCATGGGTGGAGACACTGGAGCCGACGGGATTGGGCACCCATCCGGCTGTACAGTGTGGGAGGGGAAGGCAGGCGAGCACGCATGTGCGTGTGTGTGCCGGGGAGAGCTCTGCTCACTCAAGTGGAGCTCTCCTTTCAACTGTATGCCACTGCATTTTCAGCTTGTCATAGACAGCTGCAGCAGTGATTGGGGAACTGGGGCGCGCCTGCAAACACACTGACTGCATTGGAAGACGGGCTGACACACTTCCGAAAACTCGGATGATGGCACTATGTTTCTTGCACATGCGTGCAAGCAACATAAAAATTACCAAAGTTACAAGCCTGCATTCGCAAAATTCAACCTAGGCTCATAACTTTGTTATTTTTTAATATTTTTACATCAAATTTTCAACATAGCCTTCTTATGACCCCACCTCATGAACAAGGGCAGAGAATATGTTCAACTCCTGCCCAAAAGGTGATTCCATGCAGGGACCACAAAATCACCTTTCAGGACAGATTTGCCTAATGACAGTGTAATTGTTCATGAGGCAGGGTCCCATAAAAGGCATGCTGAAAATTTGGGCCAAAAATATGAAAAAGTGGCCAAGTTATGCCATTAAGTTCAAAACACCATTGAAATACACTGAACCACATACCTGTTTCTTCAGTTCGCAGTCTGGCTGAAAAGTGAAAACATGTCTGCAGTCCAGAGAGGATTAGGGCACTGGACCGCCGATGGGTAAGGGCTTTGGGGGGTGCTGAGTTGGTGGGTCAGCTGGGGGGACCGTAACAGTGCTAAGGATCTCGATGGACGTTTTTCTTTTCTGCAGGTTTAAAAAGGGAAGAAAACAAAACAAGGAGGAGTCCAGCTCGCAACAGTGGGGGAATGGGCACCCCCAGTGTCACTCTTATGTTTTGGGGGTGCTGAATGGGAGGGTCAGGTGGGGGGCAATAGCTATAAAAAAAAAAAAAAAAAAACAAGTATTCCTGATCCCGACATTGTGGATTGGGGACCACCAGTGTCGCTCATATGTTTTTTGGGACGCTGAGAGGGAGAGTCGGGTGGGAGGATATCTACAATTAAACTATTTTTTCTACCCAGAAGATCCTTCTATCTATACTCCCATGTGGTTAGAGATGGAACACACTCTCTGTTCTCTCCACGGATTGGACATTTGTTCTCTTCTTTACATTTCCCTTAAAAAACTTCGCAAATCTCTATATGGTTCTCCAGTAGAGGCCTCTGCACATGTTCATCTACAATTTTGCACCCTTAACCTTCAATCCTACAAAGACATCTCCCAACCTCTTGCTGGCAACCCTAATTTTTGGATTGGCGGCCACACTCTTATAGCTTCTTTTTGGCCTTTCATTGAAGTGGATAGGGCCTTGGACTTGGCAGTTGCTCAGAAGCTTTTGATGTTTCAAGAAGCCGGGCTTAAGTTCCATTTACCCTCTTCTATTTGTTTCAAATATTTCCAACTCTCTCATATGCGTGTGTCTTACTTTGGTTCTGGTCCCTGGGACGACTCGTATCAGTCCCGTGTCTTTCCCATGGCCTTTTCAGCCCCTAGTTCCCATATCATTTTATTTTATCATCATCAGCTTTCAGATACCTTTGCCCTGGTGGGAGGCCCAGATTTTTATTACTGGGATCAGGCACTGCCTTCTTCCAATCCCCCCACGAAACCGGCCACACATTTGGAAACGCTTATATAGAATTATCAAATGGGATAGGTACCAACTCCTTCAGTTTCAGGTCCAGCACAGTCTACTTTACTCCAGACAAATTACATAAAATGGGGAAATTGCCTTCCAATACTTGTTCCGCATGTACCAAAGAACCCGGTACTTTGTTACATGTTCTTTGAACTTGTGAAAAGGTTGCCCCTTTTTGGTCCATGATTCAATCCCACCTGGATCCTCTCCTCAGTCTCTCCGAGACCTTCCTCCCGGAGGTGTGTCTGCTGGGGGATTATGGCGACAGTTTAGTTGGTAATCAAAGGTTCCACTTGTCACTTATATCCCTTTGTGCAAAAAAAGTTATCCTCAGACACTGACTTGTTCAAACAATCCCTTCCACCACCGAGTGGCTTAGGGAAATATTGTTCACCCTACAAGCTGAATGGACCATTGCTAACCTCAGCCATAGAACTGCTACCTATTAGACGGTCTGGAAACCCTTATATACATTCTTATACATACACTGTAACTTCATAAAATTCCCCCTCTCTCCTTTTTGTTTCCTCATGATATCGATTTCCCCTTTGACTGGCATATATCTGGAAATCTGGGTGCCCTTGGCTGCGCTACCCATGTACTCAAGATAACCCTTAGCTCTCTTAGTCCCCTAGTATGTGACCATGTTGTAGGTACAGTGGACTCCCCGGTGGTGATGGGGAGGGGTTGGGGAGGGAAGGGTTTTGAGTTTGCAGGGCTCTGTTTTTTCATTTCCATCATGATGTCTCTTTTCCATATTTCTGTTATATTTTTCGGGACATATTTAGTATACTCACTATGTTGCCCTGCACCTTGATTATGTCATACTATTACGCTGGTGGTGGTGGTGGTGGGGGCGGTTGGTGGGAGGGGGATTCATGTTATGTAACTGTAGTTCTTGTTGTTATGCTTTGATGTTTGTTTCTATCTTTTTTGAAAAATTCAATAAAGTATATTAAATTAGAAAGAAAAAATAAAACTATTTTTCCATCGGTCACAGTGGAACACTGCACACTCTGCCATGACCAAGATGGCAGCTGAACGGTACTTCGCATGTGCTATTAGTCACGCATGCACAATACAGTTTGGCAGCCATCTTGGACATGGCGGAGTGTGCTGTGTTCCACTGTTACTACCGAAAAATAGTGCAATACATCAGTAATGAACAGAACAGAGCGGAGTGCTTTATGGATGCGGAGGCAACTGTGAAGCATGTCCACACTGTTGGTTCTTTGGAAAAAAGTCTCCCTTTTTTCTGATCGCAAGAGGTGTGCAGAGCTCTGCCCACTGTAGCCCTAAAAACGTTTGGCATGTAAAGATTGAAATATGTATGTCTTGGAAATGTTATTGTATTTTGCAGTTGTCATAAAACCCTTGAAAGCTCTCTAACACTAATAAACAAATTTGATATAATAACCCCGGTCCTTTTCCTATCTAGTGGCTATCTGTCCCCCCAACACATACTCTGCACCAGGGTTCCTATGCCCTAGGTGCATGATCCTGCATGTTTTGGCATTAAACCCTAACTGCCATTTGTTGAGCCACTTGTCAAGTTTCTCAAGATCCTTGTGCATTTTTAACCCCCCCCAAGTGTTCACCCTGTTACAGATTTTGGGATCGTCTGCAGAAAGGTACCCTTTCTCCTCCAGTTCTTCTGCAATGTCCCCTATGAAGATGTTGAAAAGGGCTGGTCCCAAAACAGAACCCTGTGGTACCCTGCTGTTCACTCTCCCATCCTTGGAGCGAGTGCTGTTAACCACTACCCTTTTTCGCCTATTCATTAACCAGTTTCTAACCCTATTTACTACTTTGGACCCCACTCCTAGGCTTGTCAACTTCTTAATCTGCCTTCTGTGCGGCACAGTGTCAAAGGCAGACAGACGGAGGACATCATCAAGCAAATGTTCATAATATTCAAAATGCAGTACTGATGCCTATACTGTACCGGAGGAACCTAATAATGGCATCTGAGAAGGTAAGCTGCGTCTTCCCATCCAGCAGAATGTTGCACAACATGGCAATGCGTAATTGTTTACGCTTACCTGAAACTGTTGCTAATGGCCAAAATCCTGATGGCCATAAGGTTGCTGATCAATGTTAGGTGCCATGCCCCCCCCCCCCGCCAATGCTATCTAGAGGGCTGGTGGCAGAACTTCAGACATTTAACTGATGGTGACTGACAAGATACCACTCCCACCAGTTTCTCCACTATGTCAGGGCGGCTCTGAATACTTCCTTCCATTGTGATTAGTGATGAGTGTCACCTAGAATTGCAAGCTGTGCCAGATTTCTGCTCCCAATTTAACTGCAGCATTCACAGTAAAACAGCCAATAATTGGCAATGGCTGTTTTAAACTGCAGACTATGTGTAAACCCATATACGGCAGGCAAGGGGGGCTCGGGGGTGAGCCAGCGGCCGTAGCATCCAGCTGAGAGGCAGGGCTGCTGACTTGAAAAGCCAGAGCAATATATAAATAGTAAAACAATTTAAAATGCATCATCTGTGGTGTCACTGTGATTTTCCTCTATTTCTTCTTTTTGTTACCCTCTTCCTTCATTTAGTTTCCACATTTTGCATAAATAATCTTTAGCTTTGGCTTTTCACTTTTCTTACCTTGGCTTCATCTTTTTAATTTCTGCAGTCCATCCATTGTTCTCCTATTCTTTTCATGCCCCAACAATTTTGTTTAGTTAGCTGTCCCTTTGCTTTCTTTTTTGTAATTCACATGTCTCTCCCCCAGCCACCAGAGCTAACCTGCCAGGTTGGCAAACTCCCAGCCCCACCCACAGCCACCACTTAAACTTTAACTCCATAACAAGGATTGCAAACTGCCCCCCAGAACTTTGCCATCTCACGGTTTCAAAACAAGTAAAAGATACCCCTGCCCATCTCAGGCCACCAATCTCCTAACCAGCCTTGAGAGTGCCACTGAGTGGCCTTGTAGTTTGTTACTATCCAGTCCAACACCAAACAATGACCTTCTTCCTTCAAAAGTATTGTAGGTCTCTTTTTCTGACATGACTTTGCTCCTTATAAAACAAGAAAAACCCACCCTGCATATCGTAGCCCCCAAACTCACTCCACCCAGAGCCTTAGTGAGTCACTTTTTTAATATTGGTACCCATTTTTGGTCCAACACTACAGGACAATCCTCTACCTCTTCCCATTACTGCTGGGTCCAAATGCTGTATTTATGCCCCACTACAGCTTTGTGTGCACCCAAGAAAAGCACTATTGGTATAATGAACAAGGATTCTGGCCTACTAGCAGTGATAAGAAATGGTAGCACATCATGAAGCCTTTGATCAAAAAAAAGGGTGCCAATAATAAAAAAAAAAATAGGGTGACTTAAGGGGGCTACCAGGGCTGGGTTGGGAGGGTGTGAGGGGTTGAGATGGTTGAGGGTGAATTTTAGTTCTAGTTCCTCTGAAACTACAAACAGGCAGGATAATAAGTAGAAATGAGTGGGGCAGTCTCTAACTTACTGGAACAGTTTCTGTGTAATTTCCATGGACAGCTCTAAATTCTGCTGCTGGCCTTGACTTCTTCAGCAATCACCACGTGCCATAGAACCTCAGTTGTTCCAGCTGTATCAAAAGCCCCCCATTTTCTGAGCTTTATTTTTACTTTGCTATGAAAGCAAATGAAAAATGAAACTGTGTTACAGAGAGTCAGTAGAGATGAAAGGAGGTATCCCGAATACAATTATAAAATAAAAGCGAACAGTTAATTTGACTGCAAAACACTCATCAGTGCTCTGCTCAAAATACAGGTGTGGACAGGAGCTTAGGATACAGCAATAACACAGGGGGAAAAAGCCCTGGCTTCAAACTCCTGCCAATCCATGGTGGGGGCTCTAACAAAGAACCCCACTGACCGTCAGAGGATTGGGTGCGTTGGAGACTGTCACAGTCCAGAGGCCTTAATTTGCTTCATGTCTGGTGATCCTAGCTTTGGCAGTTACTTCACTGTAGGCTCAAAGTAAAGATCTAGAAAGCATTCACTGTAGCAGTGTCTCTGAAAAAAAAAAAAAGTGGCTCCAAGTAGGGGATGATTTGAGCACAGTGCAGTGAAGAGTTTACTGACATAAGGCTCACAGATCCATAACCAGATGCAGAGAAAGGTACCAATAACAGAAAGAGGAACTGGTTGGTCATTGCAAAGGCCAAAGTTGCAGCTGCTCTAAAGGAAGGGGAGTTTCCCTGGTCAAGGCCAACATCTCCCCCACCCCCGTCAATAAAATAGGTCCATATAACAGACTCCCAGGCCACAACACTTGGGGAAAAAGCTATCACAGCTCAGTGTGCCTCTCCTGGTCATAACAATTACAAACAAATGAACACACACACAGTACATAGATACATAACTGATGAAGTACCATATAAAAGCCTGGTCACAGACCATGTGCAATATCCACTACCTTTCTTTTGTCTAGCTCCTTGGTTACCTTTCTAAGAAACCTACCAAACTGATCTGACATATCTTACTCTTTGTCAATCAGTGCTACTCTTATCAAGTGCTGCATCACCCTTTTCGTTATTATTGGCACAAGCATTTTCATTATAACACTTGGTCAAGCTCATTGACCTAGCTAACTGGCAGGTGGTGCTGACACAGATACTGAATGATTCTGATTCAATTTTTATTTATTTTTTTTATAAGAGGATTCCTACTTGCCAGAGCACAGCCCAGTTTGTCTCCCATGTCACAGTGCAGAATTATAAAGTTCAGAGGAAATGAACATGATGTGGTGGCAGAAGGTACATGTGGAGGCCACCAGAATCAATACACCCCACTGCAGAATCATCATCAGGCACAGACACTAACATGGAGAGGCAAATGGCAATAATAACCAGCTGACAGTAAACGTGATGAATTTATCAGCATATGAACTCTCGTCAACTGGTACTGAATAAGGGACTCAAGTTTGTTCCTACAAATCCACTGAATCATCCCCCGAGCTATTTTTCCTTGCAGGCTGGTTTGGGCAGGCTCTGAGCCCTATCCCCACCCCTCACACCTGGCACCCGCAGCACTAGACCACTAGGCCCAAAATCCCCCACAAATATCCCCTCATGGTGGGGTCATGAAGGGGAAGGCTGTCCTCCACCCCCCCAAAGTGACAGTCATCCTGACAGTGCCTGTCCTCCAGCATGAAGCGGAGGTATTGTCTGTGGCACTGTCTGATCCTGATCTGAAGGTATGCATCTTTCATGTCCAGTGAATAGGGACAGTACCTGTTTACAGGAGAGGAATCAGGGCTTGCAGCGACACCATTCAAAACATTTAATATTCAATGTATAGATTGAGGTCTCTAAAATCCAGCACAGGACATAAATCTCCTGTCCACTTTTGGAATGAGGAAGTACCTGGAACACAACCCTTTGATCCTGTCTTGTGGTAGAACAGGGTCTGGATTTCCTCTTTTAGAAGGGACAAGTTGCCGGGAGGGTAAAAGGAATGGGATGGAAGAGGAAATGTAGCGGTATCTATCAATTCCAGAGTATGCCCTGTTTCTATAATCTCCAGGACTTGCTCATCTGTAGTGATCTCCCTCCCCTACTTTAGATGCAGGGAGACCCCCACACACACACACACTCATCCTTGGAGGCAATAGCCGAAGGGAAATGGGAGAGATGGAAGACAGTCAGGTAAACCAGGGCTGCCAGGACCAATTCCTTTGGGTGCCTTTTCATGGGCACCAGAAAGGAGTAGACCCAGGAGGGTACTACCACCTCCACCACTTTGTCAAGTTTATCCTGCACAGGGTAGTTCTCTAGCCAGAGCACTGTGCTTTCAACCTTACTGACTATTGTTTCTACTGTTGAGCTATCTCTCTGTAGAGTTAGACTGAAGGCCATCATGACAGAAAGGTATTCAGCCAGAAACTGAGTAAAGAGGACAAATCTCACAGTACTTATTGTTTTGAACAACCCACTGGCCTGATTTTTTGTTTGCCCTGGCAAGGAAGCGATGTGTTGTAAATGTACAGCTAAGGCCTTGCAGCTGGACAGAATAACAGACAGAGCTCTCTCTGTGTATGCAACCCACCAGGTTCCTGACACATTAACTGGTCTGAGAATGGTGTAGCTCATATTACTGGCTAACTCTCTGAGACCGGCCCAGTTTTTGGGAGACTTGTGGTATACTTTATAGATACCCATTAAGACTTCATATGTTGTTTTCGTGTATGGAATACATGATGCTGATTGCTTCATAGCAATCTCCAATTTGTGGGCACTGGACTGAATCCCTAACAAATGAGGCACGTCTTTCAAAATCCTGCCAGACACCCCAGTCACTTTACCCAACATGACGGGTGCCCCATCAGATCCAAAAGCAACAATTATTTCTTTCCAGTCTTTACAGTCCAAGGTGAATTCTAAGGCATCACATATTGAGTTATAAATGCTTTCATCATTTGGAATAGAGACTGGCTGAAGGGACACAAATTTGTTAACTGGATGGAAATTTTCCATTGTCCTAATATAGACTGCCTCCTCTTCTATTAACGAGGCATCAATGCTTGAGTCACATAGGACAGAGATAAAAGTGTTACTATTAACCAATTTTGCATCTTTTATCTTTACTGATTCTGAAATAAAATGTGTGACCGTTGCTGCCTGTTTGTCACTTCTATAACAGACTCTGACATCTGCACCATTTACATGTTGTAATTCTAATATGCCAGGGAAATCTGTGAATGGGTGTTCTGAATTAATCAAATAAAGAGTTGTTCTAAACAAATGTTCCACTTGTGTCGCCTCATTTATTTCCATTTGTATTATTCCTCATTCTATTGCTAAGTTGGAAGGGTCTGTGTTAGACACAGTATTTTTTTCACTAGCTAATTTATGAGGTTTGGAGAGTTCATGAGCACATACATTTTCAAGTCTCATGCTCTTACAGCCAGTCATGAAAGTGTTTGTCTCTCAAATATATTTTGCAATATGAGCAGGTCATGCCCACATCAGGCTCATACAGTAGCTACTCCCTAAGTTTCTTCCAGGTCTCCTGGAAGCCCCTTTTTCTTTTAGTCCCACTTTTAGTTAGGACAGGACTCTGAATAGCCAGAGTTGCTGGCGTATCAACACTGCCACTGGCACTACCACTGAAACTATCTGTCACATCTGTGGCCACAATGGTGGGGTGAGTAGTTGGTGCTACAGAGTCTGTCAATGATGAAGTACCAGGAGTACACAGAGGAATCCAGATGTTCTCCTTCCCTTGGCTTGAAGAAACTGAAGGCTTTACAGTATTTTTTTTTAAAGCCAAACTTTAACAAAGACGTTTGTTTTTCATTTTGGTTTTTGTCTATGTCAGGTGGACACTGAGCCTGTAGTGGTAGTGTAATTAAAGAGCGTACACACTAGACAGACAGACCGTGATGATCAGATAAGGTTAATTTTTCTCAAAACCCCTGAAAAGGGGCTTTTAATTTTTTCTTTCCTCATTTAGGATTTCTTCACTAGCTTAGTGAACAATCTGGTGGGTTGTGCACAACTGTCACTCCTGTTGGAAGTCTGAATTAGCTGTTAGCCTGTAATAGTATACAATGATAAAGTTGAATTCAGTACCCCTTCCTTTCCCTTCAGCAGAGCAGAGCCCTTGACCCTTTCCTTGAATTCTTGTCACACACTTATTCTTGTATTCTTGTTCTGTTCCACCCACTCCTCTCCATTCCACATCTAGTGAGAGAACAAACTCTCAAGAAGGCAATACAGCCTAATCTCAATGTCCACCATAAGCAGCTGTTATAGAACTCAAATATACTGTATATTGTTTAGTGTGTTAAGAATGTAATTGGTTGCTTATATTTATTTTCAACCCTGTTCCCAGGAGACCACAAAAGTGCTTTACAGACGCTTAGAGCCCTAGTTTAGGCTTCCGCTGCAGCCTGCACCCCAAGACTCTAGAGGTCGGTTTCTTGTTTTTTTTGTTTTAATCAGACAGTCCCCCTCCTTTCCACTCAAATATCACAAGGATCCTGTAGGCTGTTTGGCAAGGCTAGGGTAGGTACTACACAGCAAACTCGGAAAGGGGCTAAATTTATTTTTCTGTCAGTTGTCAGAGATGAGAATTTCAGTTCATTTCAGTCCCTAGTCAGTCACCTCGTCCAAGCACACAGAGAGAGAGCACAGTGGATAACCCCCTAAAGGCAGCCCTTCTTTCTACCTACAGAAACTTTGAAAAGTTTTTTTAATTATTTACTTCCACTTCCAGTCAGATGGGGTATCTCAATTCAGTCACCCTCCTCCTCTCCCATTCACATGCAGCAGCAGTTCACAAACACAGCTGCTGTTTGTGCGTTAACATTTTTTATTACAACAAAAATAGTTAAACAGAACAGACCAGTATATTTTCCTTAAGTTGTGTTGCAACTTGCTATTTTTTTCCACCCCCAGAGAGCCCTGATAAGGGCTTTATATTTTCATTCTTTAGGCTTCTGCTGCAGGCTGCACCCCAACACTCTGGAGTGGAGGTCTGTTTTTTTTTCAATATAGTGCCCCTGGCTGCTGCCTTGTCTTATGTCCCTCTCTAATCCCTTCTTACAGTTCTTTAATCTTCATTTTAATTTATTATTTATATATCTCAATTCAATCCATCCCCCTCCTCACAACGTGCAGAGAACCTAGTACACACACCCCTCAAGGTATAGTCGGATGTTCCCTTTAATTTTTCTCCAAATTCCCACAGACAATACAGAGTATTGAAAAGGGCTGTATTTTTTTATTTTTTTCCTCTAAGTAAGAGATCGTTTCTTAATTCAGTCCCACTCCTCTCCTCTCCTCTTTTCAACTACGTGGATACAACAGCCTAATATTCAGATTTCAAGGCAGCCCTGCCTTACTCTGTGTTTGATGGATGTTATTTTTTTTCTCCTTAGCAATACCTCTGCTATTTTTTTAGGTTTTCCCCCCTTTTATAATGAGAATGGATGTAGTAGTAAGTTCAGGCTCCCTCCCAGACTAACAGTCCTATCCCCTCCTTCACCCCTCTGCTAGCCTGAAAGCTAATTCTGTTTTTTCCTTCAGTCTCTGGGTGGATGTATTATTTTTTTTATATTCAGTTTCAGTCTCATAAGCCAAAATTTTTTTTTCGTTTCAGTGGAGCCTGGTAGAATGAAGTCAGTGAACAGCAGCGTTGGCCCTGGCTAGTAAGCTAGAAAAACACTTGCTCTGCTCTCGAGGTCTGTGCTGAAAATGAGCAGAAAGAGTACTAAAACATCAACTGCGCATGTGCAACAAGGATCTGCGTATGTGTGGGTGACGAGAATGATGGTTTTTGCATCAGCTCTTCCCACCCGCACCACTTCACGACCACCAGAGCAGACAGACAGATGTCAGGTGACTGAAGCAGTGGTAAGTCACCTGACTCAGGATGGCATAGCAATGATGGGCAGGTACACCATGCGCACAGCTCCTTCTCTCGGCTTATCCTCAGCTAATGATTCCCTGGGTCCTAGTGCCCATCCCTAGAACTTGCTGCAGAAAAGACGGGGATTCAGCGCCAGTAAAGCGCCTGTCCCAGGGAAAGGCAGGAAGGCAGAATTAGCTGTCACAAGTGAAAACGGCTGTTCCAGACAGATGGACAGCCGCTTATTTCGAGCCCTGGCGGCCGTGTTTTCATTACTGCAGTAAAAGGCTGTATTGTCGACGTATAAGAGTAGTTGAGTGGATTGGCTGATAGACGGGAAGTTATTAATGAAAAGACAGAAAAGAAGGGAGCCCAGAATCAAGCCCTGGGGGACCCAATATTTGATTGGTCAGGCAGAGCAGAGGTGACCTTCAATGGAGGTTTGATGGGATCTCCCATAGTGGTAGCTACTGACCCAGTTTACAACATTATCATAGAGATGCAGATCGCGAAGGGTGTCGAGGAGCAGGACATGATCCACCAGGCCGAAAGCCTTAGTGAGGTCAACAAAAACGGATCCAGCGTAAAATGCTCTTTATCATTAGCCTTGAGGATGTCATCAGTGAACCTGACCTGGGCTGTTTTGTTGCTGTGACTGGAAGCTATGTTGGACGTTGGAGAGAAGGCTGTGCAATTCAAGGTAGGTGGTGAGTTGAGTGTGCACTACCTTCTTGATCATTTATGAGAGGGAGGCCAGAAGAGATATAGGGCAATAGTTCCAGACATTGTTTCTGGACCCAGACCTGAATAGAGGTTAAATGGTGGTGGTTTTCCAGATATTAGGGAAGGAGCCCAAGCAGAGGGAGCGGTTGATTAGATTGGTGAGGGGCACTGCTACGGCAGTGATGGACAGTTTTAGGATTTTGTAGTCTACCCTGTTGGCCCCTTTGCTGGGTTTAGGGTTATTCCTTTGAATAAGCTTTATGGTGTCCAAAGGCTTTAGGACCTTAAAGAAGTGTGGCAGGGAGGAATCTGAGGTTTTGGAACAGGGACGTGGGAGGGAGGTTTACATTTGTTAAGGTCACCGAAATACAAGTTAAGAATGTTCACCACTTCAGTTGAGTTGTTAATGTACTCCCACCATGGTACAGGGTGATGGGATCAGAGTGTTTGGTCTTGCCCAGAAGTGCGTTTAGGGTACCCCAGAGCACATAAGGGTTCAAGGCATCCCAGAATTGTTTGTTCTGTAAGTAGTCAATTTTAGCCTTCCTGACAGCAGATTTGCACTCACTGTGGAGAGACCTGTAGAGGGAAAGCTGGGCAGGGTCTTTGTGCTTCAAGAACTGGGCTCATGCTTTGTCCCTGGTTCTCATCATCTTTAAGATGTCGGGGGTGACCCATTCATTGATTTTTTACCCCTTGTTCTTATTTTTTGAGAGGCATGTTTATCACAGATGCTGACAATGATGTTAGAGAATTTCTGAAGGATGAAGTCGCAGTCACCAGGCCCCTCCATGAAGGGCCAGCCTACAACACTTATCTCCCAAGTTATTATATCAATGTTCTGATCAGACAGTCTCCTGGTGAAGATAAAAATGGGAGGGTGTTTAGGTGGGCGAGCAGACCATAGGCGATAGGTTGCGCAATGATCGCTGCTAAGAGTCAGGTAGGACCCCGGAGTCAGCAATACGGGTGGGATGTGAGGTAATGATCCAATCTATTAGAGATTGGGTGCTAGTTTTATAGTTAAATCTAGTGGGAGAGGCAATGAGCTGGTGTAGACCTAGGTTAGCGATGCACACTTTGAAATGTGTCAGAGTGGCTGAAGACCCAGTTAATGTTAAAGACCCCAAGAAGGATACATTCGCTGTTGAGAGGGAGGGTGTGTTTGAAGGCAAGTAATGACTCCAGGTCAGAAAACGGGGTTCCGGGGAGAAGATAAGTGATTGTGAGGGTAATTTTTTTTTTTTTTAGGGCCGAGGAGGAGGAGGTTGATGGGAGAGGGTTTCGAGAAGGGAGAACTTAGCACTGGGATAGAGTCCAGTAAATAAGAATTTGTTCGAGATACAGAACAGACATCCCCGCCTTTTTTCATAGTTCTGTCTTTCCTGACCACCGAGCTCAATCTCATTATCAGGGATCCTGGGGGTGAGCCAGGTTTCAGAGACAGCGATATCAAAGTCACTGATGGAGACCCATGCCTGGAAGTCATTGATTTTAGCAGGGGAACTCTGAATATTAAGGTGGATAAAGCTGATATTTTTATTTTTGCTAAGGAGGGGCTCTTGGGGGAGGGGGGTGATGGGGCAACTAGGGTCCGGGTTTGGATGGATGGTTCCAGAGGGGAGGAGGAGCAGGATTAGTGCCCTAGAGAAGGTAGAGAAGCAGAATACCAACTTGTTTTTTCTGGGTCTGATGCGCAACGAGGACGTGATGGTAATGTGTTTAGTACATCTAGAGGCACCCCCTGCCCTCCGATCCATGCCCCCGATAATGCAATAATTATTCCCTGGTGTTGGCATCCCCATGCCCTCTGATCCATGTCCCTGTAATGCAATAATTATTCTCTGGTGTCTAGTAGCACCACCCCTGCCCTCCAATCCCCGTCCCCGAATAAGTTTAAATATTTTCTGGTCTCTATTGGCACCCTCCACCCTCCAATTCCCATCCCCATCGCCATATAAGTTTAAGTATCCTCTGGTGTCTAGTGACACCCTCCCTCCACCAATCTCTGAAATGCAATAATTAGCCCCTGCTATCTGGTGGCACCACCCCCTGCCCTCCAATCCCTGCCCCGTATAAGTTTAAATATTTCCTGGTTTCTAGTGGCACCTCCCACCCTCCAATCCCCATCTCCATATAAGTTTAAGTATCCCTTGATGTCTAGTGCCACCCCTGCCCTCCAATCTCTGTCCAGTAATGCAATAATTAGTCCTTTCTGTCTATTGGCCCCTCTGCACCAAGCAAACTGTCCTGCCATGCTCCCTTATCTCCATCACCACTGGTGTCACGCAGATCCAATATGGTGACCGGCAGAGTCCTCTCACCACAGTGGCCGGCAGTCTTATGGAATGACAGGAAGCACACATACTTGCTATAGCATAAGGAGTACAGTGCGGCAGGGGTGGCTACTAGAGACCAGGGACTAATTACTGCATTATAGGGACCAGTATCGGAAGGCGGGGGTGCCACTAGACAGCAAGGAATAATTACTGCATTATGGGGATGGGTATCGCAGGGTAGGGGGTGCCACTAGATACCAGAAAATATTTAAACTTTTACAGGGATGGGCGATCGAGGTGGGGGGCCCGTAACAGAAGAAGCACAAACCAGCTGCCACTCCCCATGCAAATCAGCCCATAATGGGCATGCATATGGTCCCTTTACGCCTTGCACGCCCAATGGGCTCATTTGCATGTTGCTGTCTGAATATCACACTGGGGGCTCCTGTCACGAACAGGTCTGGAGGGCAGCAGTTCCGTGCAATTCACCATGGGCAGCATACAGCCCAGATCCATGTCAGGGCAGCGCTACTCGACTTTGCACTGCCCTGATATGGCCTTACATCCAGTCAGATAGAACCAGTGTGCTATCCCACTGAATATTGCATCCTTGGGGTAATGGGCAAGGACAACTGAAGTGGAAACCTTTGCGCTCTGTTTCTGCCCATTACTCAATATCTGGCCTCTTATGTTTTGTCCTAATTGTGCTTTTGCCCATTCACACACAATCAATTATATATTTTTAGTTTCCAGATATTCCCCTCAGGAAGTTGTCTGGGTTGAGCCTGCAGTCTCCCACTGAAGTGATTTTTAAAATGTTTTGTATGTTTTTTATTACTGGTAATGCACCAAGTTTGGTCCCTACTGGCCTTCATGAACAGTGATTAAAGCAGTGCTATATAAAGTTGGCATGGGGGGTGCATCCTGCATTCATGAAAAAGTACTGTGGGCGCAAATGTTGAGTTGTGGTATGTGGATGCATTTTTTGTGCTGGTAACAACAAACTGTTTATGCATTATCCTCTAGCCTGAGAAGTGCTTTTGTGACTGCTGTGTGTTTGCTGAGGTTCTCGCTTGCTGCTATGTCTAATACCTCTGGCACCACTGGTCACAAACCAGCCTTGTATGCTTTTCTGGCCTACAGTTTTCTGGGTCACCCCTAAAGCCATTCTTAAAACAAAGGGATGACCTTGGCAGTGCTCCAGATAAAGAGCATACTAGCTCTTTTACACAAAGATGTTGATCAGGTTACACTAGCTTATCTTGGCGCACTCTGCACTGGAATGCATTAGCTGCTTCTAACCTGGAAATAAAACATGAAAACAGTGTTTTTTCCAGGTCTGGAGTGGCAGGGATGTTATGGGAGAAATCATTTATGTGCTTGACCACAGATCCAGTCCATAAAGAATGCCAACCACCAATGTTTATTTTTTTTTTGTACTCTATTTTTATTCCTTAAGACACAGAAAAGTTCAATTACAAATACTAAAAGAATTCCATTAAGAAAATACATACCTAATTCAATTCCATTGTAATTAAATGAGGCACAATATTTTTTATATTTGGGGGTAAAACAATATTCTTACTTTACAAGCTTTTGCCAAAATCAGAGAGAAGAAACGAAAAAAAAAGTTTTATGAAGTCTGTTAGGCCTCCAAGTTTAAAACATCCCTACAAATCAAAATTAGACAACAGTTAACCAGGACATCTGTTTAGTCAACTTGGGTATCAAGCTTATCATGAGAAAGTCATCAGATACAAAAAAAAAAAAAAAAAAGAACACTAGACTGGGTGATACTTGGTCACCTTGGCAGCATCTTCTTCCTCCTCAAAATAAGACCCAATATCATCTGGGATTTTCACGTTACTCTCAAAAAAAGATCTTGTTAAGTCTAGATCATCAAAAAAATATTTTTTCTCTTGAAAGAGCATCTTCAAGCGAGATGTACGCATTTAGTCCGGCTTCTTTAAATTCAGATAGAATCTGCAAAAAAACGCTTTCTTCTTCTTCTCTGAGTTTGTACACATAAGTCTGGATACAAATGTATCTGATGCCCTTCGTAAAACAGCTGCTTTTTTTGCCGCGTTAACTGCAATATTCTTAGACACTGTTACGTGATTTATATTTATGACTTGTTTTAGAATTTGAGGGTGAGAGCCTCTGGATTGTCGGTTATTAACTTTAGTTATTTGGATGTTTTTATTTGATTGATTTGATTTAATTTTGTTTTTGTTTATTTTTATATTTTATTTTATTTTGGGTTTGGTTTTATTGTTGTAATGCGTAGAGGGCCTGCCACCACGGTCGTGCGCTATTAGTCCTCCGCACTCCGTACTCTCCACCTGTTCTCCCCTTTGCCATTACAGTTGTCAACTTACCAGCGCTGTAGCATGCTGGGGATTGTACGGAGGGGGAGGAGGGGGTTTTGGGGGGTGCAGACAGTGGAGGCCGAATGAGCGGCAACATCGGGTTGGGGTTGTGGAGACCAGAAGACACCCTGGGGCGAAATGGATTCGAGAGAGAGGTTCTCCTTGTCTGGTTCCCATACCCAAGAGTACCTCTGTTATTAATGGTATTGGGCAAGCAGTCTGTTCCACTTCAGTTACTTGTCCAGCCAGAGCGGTGTTGTGCAATGCTAGATCCATTAGGAACAAGACTGCAGTTATTGCAGACTTGGTGGGGTCCGTGGATCTGGCTTGCATTATCGAGACCTGGCTGGATGGTAATGCCGGTCCAATTTTGGAGGCAGCAATTCCAGCCAGGTACTCTGTGTTACACCGCCCGAGGTTGGAATGCGGAGGAGGGGGGTTGCGGTCTGTTTCAAGTCTGAACTGGGACTCACAGGTGTACCAGTTGGGGAGGCGGAGTCCCTTTAGTGTACCATTGTGGCAGGTGTGGGATATAGAATAGTTCTCATCTACCGTCCACCAGGGGATGAGAAACGTTTTCTGCAGGAAGTAGCCGACTTCATCATTGACATGGCATTTCATTCTCCCAGGCTGATGGTTCTGGGTGACTTCAATGCCTGGATCAATGACAACTATTTGCAGTTTGGACAACACTTCCTCCAATTAATGACATCTTTGGGTCTCACACAAGTGGTTTCTTCTGCCATGCATAACAGTGGTCACTCTTTGGTCTTGGTCTTCCTCCTGGGGATTGAGGCCACTGACGTGCGGGTGAAACCCGTCAATTGGTCGGATCTTTACACTGTGAGCTTCAGTTTCTGCACACCCCCCCTTGTAGGCCCACCGCTGTGGAGATGGTTAAGTGCCGCTCTTTATGAGATATTAGCTCTGTGGGCCTGACAGCAGCACTTAACCTATCGGAGTTTACTGAAGTGAGCAATGATCCTGATTCTTTGGTGCTGGCCTATAATAGGGCCATCTCCTCGGCTCTGGATCAAATTGCTCCTGTCCGCGTTTGTCCTCTCCCCGTTCGACCTCGGCATCTATGGTTTGATGAGACCTTGAGGGAGATGCGGCGACAAGTATGAAGATTAGAGCGTTGTTGGTGGAGAACTGCCCTTGATGCCGACCATCTTAGATTGATAGAACATTATCAATCCTATCATTCCACAATCTCTCATAAGAAGGCAGAGTTCCTGTCCAGAGAGATTGTGGCTGCTCAGAACCACCAACTCAGCTTTTCGAACTGTACACACGATATATATATATATATATATATATATATATATATATATACACATACACACACACACACACACACACACACACACACATATATATATATATATATATATATATATTATTGGCTCATTAGC
Source organism: Neoceratodus forsteri (assembly GCA_016271365.2). NCBI lineage: Eukaryota > Metazoa > Chordata > Ceratodontiformes > Ceratodontidae > Neoceratodus > Neoceratodus forsteri. The sequence continues at coordinate 1,089,664,293 of CM057455.1, forward strand.
ACCCCTCCCCCCAAAACCACCAATGTTTTATCTGTTTCACTGAACCTTGGCCTCTTACAGTCTGCTGGCATCTCAACAGGTGTCTAGCAATTTCTGGAACATATCTGTTAACTTTTCTGCTACCTCATTTTGCAACTGCTTGAGTATCCTATAATGTACTGTGCCGTGTCCATTTTAGTTTTTCCCAAGTGACTTAACTCTATCTTGGCTGAAGTCCTAACATCACAGCAGGGCCTAGCTATTCAAAAAGCAAAAGTGGAATGCAAAGGTTTGTGCTGCACCTGCGCCCAACTGTGAGGCTGCAATATTTAGTCGGGCAGTGAACCGGCACTATCCGACTGAATATCGGGCCATGTCGGTGCAGCACTAAATCACGCCGCACTGGCCCAACATGGATCTAAGCTGCATCCAGCTCATAGGGAATTGCACCCCAAGACCAGATAGTGCCAGGAGCTAATGCAATATTCAGCTGCAAAATTCAAATGAGCCCACTCAGCATGCAAGGTCCTATTTTCGTGCCCATTATGGACTCATCTGCACTGGAAGCAGCAGCCCATTTGCATCTGTCCTGACTTCATCCCTGGTGGCTAGTGGCACCCCCTACCCCCATAACATCCATCCCAGTTCTTTTACAGGTCTCCCTGGAGTCTACTGACACTTCCCTCCCGGTAAGGACTAAGGAATTATTAATGAAAACAAAAGAAAGGGTACAGATAATTTCAATGGATAGCCTTTTAAAAGGGAAAGAAAGAAAGAAAAACTAAAAGGGAGGAGATTCCTTGCACATTTATAATAGAGTTTAACCATTTGGCTGGAAGTGTCGGAAATTGGCCCATATTACTGAGTAACAGTGGAGTTGCAGCAGCGGTTGGTGTAAAACCGAGGGTTACGTTCACAAAAGCAAATAGTCTGAAGGATAAGCTGGTTCATAGCAGATATCATGCGTTGGTTGTAGAAAAAAAAAGAAGATGGTTAACTGTGAGACCAAAAGGGTTTCACAAATGCAGTGGATGCAATATTTGTAAATATGCACAACCGAATAACCATTTTGTACACCCGAGATTTCCATCCATTACGGTTAATGTTAATGAATTGATCACCTGTGACACCAGATATGTGGTTTATATATTGTGGTGTGACTGTGGGTTCATTTATGGTGGTAAAACTGTACGTCACCTTAAACAGCGAATGCAAGAGCATGTTCGCTCTACTGTGAACCGAAAAACAGAAACTCCTGTGGGTTTACATTTTGTTAATTTTTATAATTCGAGCCTGGCTTGCTTTACATTTATGGGCTTGGAATGTGTGCAACAAACAAGGACAGGAGGTGATGGATCAAATCTGCTGCTGCAGCAGGAAAGTAAATGGATTTACAGACTTAACAGTGTGAAACTGAATGGTTTAAAATAAAAAAAAACGGTGGGCCTCTCTTGAAAAAGTAATCTGTATTCCGATTCTGCCTGACCTCAAGGTTTGAGGTCTTGTATTCATTTTGACAAATGACATTCATACAACTCTTTAGATGCCACCATGGAGCATCGAATATTCTCTGTGTGTATCTCTAACACAAGAGAGAGAGGGAAAAATGGAAACAATAATGACAATAAATACATTCGAGGAAAACATTTGCTGACATTTCTCCTTTCTCTTCTAGATATTTCTTTGCCTCTCTGCTGCCAAAATGTGTGCCGTTGGAAGCCTGAGGGTTTCACCTTTGAAAAAAAATTAAAAGAAAACCATCAAATGAATGGATTAAGAAAAAATTGTGTATCTCGTTTTATGGGCTGTCCTCCATGGAAGGAACATTCTTTTTTCATTGTTAACCAGTAATGAATTTTTCAATATATGATGTTTCATATTTGAATTAAATGTGATTATTTTCAAAGGAATGGCGATTTGAAAATTAAAAATAAAAATAATTTTTCAAGAACATTTACAAAGTTTAATAAGGATGTTTCCTCTTTTTAGAATAACATATTTATAGTTGATTTGTATTGACTATGTCATTCTCTGGAGTAAAAGCCGTGAAAATGTTTAAGAACCAAATTAGTTAACCTTGCAGGCTGCAACTATAATGTTCTTTGTTTAATAATCCCCCCCCCCTTAATTTGTTTATTATTTATTTATTTGTCTTTGAAGGTACTTGCTTTGTCTTTGTTAAATTAAATACTAAGACTAGAATGCACCATTTATATAATATCAAAACAAAATGGTTATATTAAATGCACGCTGAAAATAGAGTTAACTGCTGACGCAGCGCCTTGTTTTTATTTTTTTACAATTTATATAATATATTGTGTGCAGCAAATACCTTGCAAGGACAACATTTGTGTTGTATTTATATATTTTTTATTATTTACATTGATTGAATGGACTTTAATGGCACATTTTATAAAGTGCAATTTAATTAATTGGGGCGCCACCTGTATGTAAACAAATGTGTATATACATAGTCATTTGAACACTAGTCAGACATCCCTAAGGAAGACTCTTGTTGGGAGTCGAAGCGCAGGGTTTTGTTGACTTACTGCAACTGCTGTGGTTGTTTGTACTGCAGCATGGATTTAAACATAATTGTGGAGCTGTATTTGTGTACCAAAATAATTTTTTCAAGCATTTGCTTAGTAAATAAAATGCTTTTATTTGAAATGATTTTCTAAGTCTGCCGTCTGTGTGCCACTATTCCTTTTCGGTTTCTTGTACTAGTGATTGAGCCTGGTTGCTGGCGTGATGTGGTTGCTGCTGGGCCAGGAACAGGATTGTGAGGAATCCTGACGTCATCCTTTATGACAGGTTGACACCTGAATCTCAGGTGTCATCTGTTGTCCAGAGTGCGTTTTATCGCGGAATGTCACCCAGATTAAATCCCTAATTTCGCCCAGTAACCTGCCATCACTGGTGTATGCCTTTGTCACATCAAGGCTCGAGTACTGTACCACTCCTTACTTCAGGGTCAGTGGAAGAGATCCCTGTCGGCTACAGTTACTGCAGAATGCAGTGGCGGGGTTGCTGATGGGCCTTCCTATGCCCTGCCATCTGACTTTGATGCTCTGTGATCTGCACTGGCTGCCAGTCAGATGGAGGATTACTGTCAAGGTGGGCTTTCTTGCCTATAAGGCCCTATACAGATCAGGCCCTGGCTACCTGAGTAACCTCCCTACACCTGTCTGCACTGGGCGCTCACTCCTTCTCTCCGATGGCCTCCTGGTGGTTCCAAGGGCTAGGCTGAAAACCTTAGGAGACTCAGCATTTGAGGTGGCTGGCCTGGCCCTTTGGAACTCGTTTCCAAAGTCTTTGAGGGAGGCTCCATCGGTGGAGGCATTTAAGAGGGGGCTGAACGCACATCTGTTTAAACAAACATTTGATATTTAGTGATAGCCCAGTTTTAGTTTATTCTGTTTTTATTAACTTGTTTTATTGTTTGTTATTTATTCTGCCTGGCCCTTGTAAGTGTGTGATTGTACGTTCTATACTTTTTTGTGAAGCGCCCATAGCCTCTGGGATTGGGAGCTCAAGAAATAAAAGATTACTTACCCCCACCACCCTGACTGCCAGTCGCCAAACAGACCGGCAAATACTGGCAGTTCAGCGGTCCCCAAACCCGTCCTGCCCTCACCCAGCACAACACTAAGTCAACCCCCCACAAGCGATGCCGGGGCTATGCTGTGAGACAGATACAATGACCGGCACAGCTCTTCTCTCACATCCTTGGCCAGCTGGCATATGTGCTGACAGTGTAGTGCATGTCAGTTGCTGAGCAGGTTGCATACTTGCCTCTGAGGCCAGAAGATCGTAAGGCTGTGAGTTATATCCCCACACCAGGCACTTTGGGTAAAATCCCAATACTGACACTGTAATGCTTCATGAGGGGGATAATGCACTTCCTTACTTGTCTTAACAGTATGTTGCAAAGTCTGAGTGCTGGTACAGGTGCTCGGTAATGGAGCTGCCGTGTTGGGCAAGATGTTCAGCACGTCCACAGTAAAGCTACATGCCAATTAACTTTCTGTGGTGATGCTTGATTGACAGGTGTTGATTACAACTTCCTGGCTGTAACCACAAATACCAACTGGTAGGTTGTAACTGGAAATAAGTGTCTTTATCTGTATGTGAAAAATGATCACTATTAAAGAGTATTTTACTTCTTTTGATTAAGTTAAAAGTAAAATAGTTTCTAACTGAAATACTATAGATGGAATGGGATTTTCTACTGTAACAACGCCAGAATTCTACTGTATTATTATTAGGAGGCAGTATAGCCCAGTGGTTAAGGGCACGGAGCTACAAACCTGGAGACCTGGATTTGAATCCCACAGCCCCCACTTGCATACTTTGCGACTCTGAGCAAGTCACTTAACTTCCCTATGTTCCCAGGACATGCCTGGAAACAAGCTTCAGCCTTGTGCCTTTCCTGGTTAAACAATTTCCCATTTCCCCTATTTTAACTAACAGTTTGAAATGTAAAGGTGATAACTCACTAGTATCATTGCACATACAAAACAAATATTATAAATATAGAAAGTGTTGTAATTACGAAATCCCATTCCATCCAAAGTATTTCAGTAAGAAACTGTTGTACTTTTAACTTCGTCAAAAGAAGTATAATACTCTTTTAATAATACATTTCAGATTATGCATGTTTTAACAATGTTGTCCATCTCTAGTAACTGTGTCCTAGTTTTTTCTTTTCAAGTCAAATCTGGATAGAAAGAGCATATTTTCAGAATCATAACACATGCTCAGATTGTTTTTACTGTTTTTGTCCAGGAAAGGTACACTGAGCAACAGCTTGTTCCCGGGTGTATTGTGGGAGCACAGGGAGGTCATGCCAGTAGGTACGTAGCCACATTTGCATCTTGTAGACCTGCGTTCACACACAACAATAAGAGAAAAGGCTGTAAGAGAGGGAATGGAAAAAGACCGAAGTGTGGTACAGTGGCAGCCCCAGAAATCTGTACTGACATGGTCAGCTGGCAGTACTAGGGGTTAAAGCAATCCTGAAGATAAATTATTTTTTACTAAAAATTTGAAATGTAATGGTGATGACTCACTAGTTTCAATGCACATACAAAATAACTATTATAGATGTAGAAAGTGTTGTAATAACACCTTAAGACACACTTACTAAAACAGTTGATTTCCTCTTTAACCCATTGCATTAAATACAGTCAAAGGAGGACCTAGACCCTCTGACATAATTTCCTGTCAGAAGCCCAAAACATATGGCTGTTACCAGCCCTTAATTACAGGGTGCTTTATATATAAAGCGTTCCTCAAACGCTCCTGACTGGGCCAGCCACGAGAAGCATAGCTCCCAACTGGTGTGCCTTTTTTAGCCAGCTTCTCTGCATTTCAATTGCTCGTAGTTGGGCACTCGCAGCTCTGTTGTGCATGTTCTTTTGTCCCCCCCGCCAAGCCACCTTTAAATACTCTCCCTGTCCCTCCTTCCCCCAGAAAATCACCTCCCTATTGGCTATTCTCTCCTGCTGACACCTCTGGACCATGGGCTCCAAGATCAGGCAGGACAATCGCTACTGAACTATATAAACTCCCCTAGCCTACTAGGATATTTGAGTTAATTCACCTCTACACACAAACTGTAATCCTAGCTTCTCTCTCCGCTGTTCGCACCCGGCATTTAGCCCCTGCCTGGATCACAGAACACCACAACTTACAACCTACTCTCTGCTCTCGGCCTGTTTGCCCAACTTGCCATAATGGGCAGTCTATATTTGTCAGTCTCCCTTGCTTGGCTTATTGCTTTAAGCTGGTATACAGACTGGGTGATAGCCAGGGCCCTTCAACACCCTGCGGGTGAAAGTTCACCTCCCCTTCGAGTCCACGTTGAACCAGAACCCCGGACAATACTTCTCTACATCCCCTGTCTGCCTAAACAAGATACAGCTCTGCTTGGGTACTGGCTGCATAATCGTCTCCTTGCTCCCAATGCTACCTCTGCCTACGGCATTGTCTCTTCTGGCACCTTGCCCTGGGTAACTGTCTCTACTCTCGTCTTGCTGCTCTAGGCTGGGGACATTGAAACCAACCCTGGACCTGCACTTCACTCTCCCCCTACCCAATCTGCAGCGTATATACCTACTATGAAAGGTCTGAAAATAGTACACCTTAACATTCGCAGCCTATGCCCCAAAATGGCTGAACTGGAAGCCTGGACCATACGAATGTCTCCTGACATCTTATTGTAAACCCCCCCATTACCTGGGGTTACTAGAATCCCAGTAAGACCTAGTGGTAGGCAGGGAAGGCAGCTTGTGAAACTCCAGTTAAATGGATTTCACATTGTCTCACTCTGTTCTCAGTCTCAGCTGAGACTGAGGGATGACATCATTTTAGAACTGTCGCAGCTACATAAGCCACACTGGAATGCTGCAGTTGGAGGTTAGAGTAGAACGTTGGGGAATTTGAAGTCAGTTCTAGTTCAGTCTGAGAGAGAGAATCTGTAGTGCTGCAGATGTGCTCTGCTGAGTGCAGGTCCTCAGGGCTTTAAACTCTGTCACAGAGCTACTTTTGCTTTTGGTGTGTGTTTCCACCTGAAGAGGAACACAGGAACTGATAACTGAAGTGGTGGAGATCGCTCTCAATGGTTCAGAGCCCCATCCCTGCAGAGATGTGGGGAAAGATGTCAGTCTGTTTTCCAGGGGCAACCCCCCTGGGTCCGGCTAAGGAAAAGAAGCTGCCTGTTTGAGTTGTGCTGAGGCACCGGAATCTCAGTGAGGAACATTTCTGAGGAGGAAACGCCTCTGGGGCACCTGCAACTAAAGGGTGAGTTCGCTCTGCAAAAGTGCCAAGTGTTTTCACCTGAAACAGAAGGAAACTAAAGGGACTGTTACTGTGGGGTCAGGAAAAGACAGCCAAGTACAGTTGGAAACCGTGGGGATTGGACTGCTTAACTCTTTTTTTGGGGGTCTAGAGTAATGGACAAAGCCACTTACAAGTATGTTGTAGTCCAGCACAAATGGAAAGAAGATGTGGGTTTGGACTGCTTAACCTGTGGGGGGTCTAGAGTAATGGACAAAGGCACTTATTTTAAGTATGTTCAAGTCCAGCACAAATGAAATGCAAGACAAGTAGAATGAATGTGAAATACATTTAGCAAGAATCTACATGGCAAAGTGTTAAAGGATGAGGTGTTTACAGTCCAGAGAAATGGCCGGGTATGAATTGTGGGAGCGAGAGGTGGGAGACCCCACATCATTAGTAACCAAATTCACCTCTATGGATTTGCTCTGAAACACCTGTTGCTTTCCCTCAGGTACTTCGCCAGTGCCTGAGGAAAGTACCCAGACATGGGATTAAGAGGAAGATTCCCTGATGGAGCTGAGGTGCTCTTAGGTGGTTTAGGGAGCCACCAGTAAATGTTTCCATGATATAAGGAAAGTGTCCAAGTGGCTGGCAAGGGAGCCGAGCCAGGGAAACCCAGAGCAGTGAAAAGTTCGGGCTGTGTGCCCAGTGTGTTGTAGAGCCTGAGGGATAAAGTGATGAGGATGTGTTCTGGTCTCCTTTAATCTGCATTACCAGGAGTTTAGCCCCATGAGGGTCCATCTATGCTTTGTTTATTCTGTTTGGATGTGAATAAAAGCCACACTTGAGAATCCCACTTCTGGTTTCGGACATTACAGTTATTGCTTCCTGTGTTCAGAGTTACTTGGGTGCCCCTGTGCAGAGTAGCCAAATCTAGCCTATGTGCCGTGTGGCATATTCCTCCCCGAACCCAGTCCACCTGGTAGAGCTGTCAGATGGAAACGGCATATCGGGTAGGGGTTACACTATGCATATCTGAATCCTGGCTAAAGCCTGCTATCAAAAAGCACAAGGTGTCCCTTCAAGGCTACGGCATCTTTAGACACAATAAGATTAGCAAAAGGGGCAGAGGGGTAATGATCTACTGTAGGACAGGCCTCGACGTCACTGTCCTCCCCATTCCTGTCTCCTCACTACCTCTCGTTGAGTCCCTTTACGTCACCCTTACGCTTGGAAATGTTAAAAAAAATCATCATAGGGTGTATCTATATGCCCCCAACCATGCCACCTCTGGCCTGCCTCCTCTCCTTGAATCTTTAGGCAGCCTCCCAAAGCATGACCTCGTCCTATGTAGGGACTTCAGCACTGACTGGCTGCACCCCAATACTGTTAATGTCCGTGCTTCACTTGCCGATGGCAACCTCACTAAGTTAATCCATGATCATACACAAGTCAATCCAAAATCCGGCAATCATACCCTGCTAAACTGGATAGTCACCAACTGCCCACTTAAAATCAGATCTGCTGGCACACTCTCCGACTGCATAAGTGATCACTCTCCCACTTTCTGTGTGTGGAGAAACAGCTATACCAACCCTCCTCCTCCTCCCAAGATTTCCCTGGTCCGGGATATGACTACGTTTGATGCCAACAGGTTCCTATCATCCATTAATTCTACAGACTGGGGCCCCCCATCAATACACTTCCTGACATAAACCTAGCCCTGGACTTCCTAATCTCCACTCTCACCAAAATAATTAACCAGCATGCCCTTCAAAAGAAATGCAGGTCCAAGTGTGTTAAAGCCCCGTGGCTCTCCAGGAATATCAGATCTCTCATGGCCCTCCGGGACAAAGCATGGCAAATGTGCAAACAAAGTGGACTCCCCTCGGACTGGCTTATCTACAGACAGCTCAGGAATAAGTGTAAAAACTCTGTACAAAAAGTTAAGAGATACCATCTCAAATCTCTTCAAACAGAGCATCTAAATAATCCAAAGTAATTCTGGAGACAAGTTAACGCTTTAATAAAAGGAAAGACTGTAGAAAACCCAAGCTCTATTTCTGTTAATGGTACCAACCTCAACGACCCACTCTCCACAGCCACTGGATTTAACTATTTCTTCACTTGACCTCCAAAAATACACCTCTACCTTTTACAAAGCTTCCCTCTCTTCCTAAAACTCTCCTGCCCATTCTAGGTGATAATCTGGAATTCCATTTGAAGCTAGCCACGCTCAAAGAGGTGCAGCAACTTCTATCTAACCTAAAACCAGATGGCTCCCCCGGATACGACTCGCTGGAACCAACATTTCTTAAGATGGGTGCCACTGCCCTAGCTCGCCCCATTCGCAACTTGTTCAACCGGTCCTTCTTCTCTAACACTGTGTCAGATAAGTGGAAGGTGGCACTAGTAGTCCCGATCCACAAAGGAGGACCAAACTCCACCACAGAAAACTTTCGCCCTATAGCTCTACTTTCTCACCTGGCAAAAATCCAAGCGCGTATTGTTTATAATCATCTCCAAGACTACCTTGACTCCCACAAGCTACTATCACCCTGCCAGCATGGCTTTAGAAAGAATCACAGTACCCTCGCTGCACTCATAAAAGTAACATCTGACATCTTCCACGCAATGGATGAGGGTCAGGCCACTGGAGCCATATTCATGGATCTCACAAAAGCATTTGACCTCATGAACCATGGGCTGCTGCTTCACCAGCTACATCTATTTGGTCTGGACTACAATGCATTGCACTGGATGAAGAGCTATCTGTCGGATTGATCCCAGAAAGTTAAGTGGGATGGCTCCCAGTCAGAACAAAAATCAGTTTCCCATGGTGTCCCGCAAGGCTCAATTCTGGGCCCCATGTTATTTTCGCTGTTTATCAATGACCTCCCCAACTTCTGCGGGGGTGCCAAATTTCACCTATAGGCAGACTATGCCATCGTCTACTGCTCCTTTCCAGATATTGACCAAATCAATCGGAACCTTGCCTCAGACTTCGCCTCCCTGTAGGCCTGGTTCCAACAGAATCATCTTGTTCTCAACTCAAAGAAAACAAAATGCATGGTCTTCGCCCATCGGCCTGCAAACAAGCCTAACCCACCTACCCTTAGTATTTCTAACAAGGGTGACCCGTTAGAGGTAGTTCACTCCTTCAAATACCTGGGTGTTACCTTGGACCCTGCCCTATCGTTCAACTCCCATGTCTCTAGCACTATTAAAAATCTCAATCAGAAACTCTGACTCCTATATCGCGTGCGCCCGCACCTCACATTTGCCTCTTGCCAAAAATCTGCTACTGCATCCCTCCTTCCCCTACTATCCTATGCTGCACCCCTCCTCCTCTTCACCAACTCCTCCATGTCCCTCCTCTCTCAGGCATACCACAGGATTGGTAGTTTTGCCATGGGGGCACCTTCCTGTTCTCACCACTGTGATGTTCTCGCCTCGCTGGGGTGGCCCTCCTACAGGGCAAAACTGAGGTACTCCACCTTGAGCCTCATGTTCAAGCTTGTCCACAAATTCGCTCCTCCCTGCCTCAGGGAACTTAAACACTTCAAACCAGTACCACACACACTTCTCCTCCTCTCTCCCCCTTCTCATTGTCCCCAAATTACATCTTGCTGTAGCCAGACGCTTCTTTTCATATGCCGCTCTAATTGACTGGAACTCCCTCCCCCCCCCATTCTCTCCTGCTCCTCCCTCTCACAATTTCAGTCCCATCTGTCTACCTTTTTGTCTTCCGCTGCTACCTACTCCTGCTTTTGCTGAAGGGTACCTACCCAGAAACTCCCCCACCTTACCTACGGCTGCCTCCTCCTGCCTTACTCTTCTCCCACTCCACTACTACTGCACCTAGCATAATAGGAGACTAGTGCGTGTAGAATTCTCTGGTCCTAGCCACTCCCATGTATATTATTAGTATGTTTACTATGAAGTTTTGTACCATAACTGCCTTGTATATAGCCCAACAGGCATTCAATTCATGCACCGCTTGTCAAATCTGTTGTCAATTGCTTGTGTACTTGCAACATTTTGTCTTGACATGTACTCTGCCTAATTGCCAACCTTGTAACATGAGAACTTCATTGCTCGTTGCACTTATACCTTCATGGTTGATTCTCGAGTCCGGGTCGACCCTGAAAAAGGGACTGTAATCGTCTCAGTGGACTTACCCGGTTACCAAAACTCAAATAAACAAAGATAAATAAATACAACTCTGGACTGCAAAGATTCACAGATAAACACAAATGCTCAAACAAATTAGCTTTTTATGGGCTTTTAGACATTAAGAAATCCTGTTGATGACAGTTCCCCTTTAAGTAAAAAAATAGTGCAGTGGGAGTGGAGTGCTCCATGGATGCAGAGGCAACTGTAGTATAACTCCCAAGATGGTGTTTGGTCGGAAAGAATGCAGAGTCCTTTTTTGATAGCAAGTGGTCTGCAGGGCTCTGCCCACTGCAGCCCTAAAACAGGCACGCTCAGCTGAGGCTGAGGGACCAAAATTAGACTGATGTCAGAAATGACATACTGCATGCTACTCTGCTGATGTTTACAATTCAAAATGGAGTATAACAAACAATTTGGTTGTACAAGGATATGTCTGGTTGAAGAAGCACTGGTTACCGAGAAGGTTATTTATTATGCATTATTATGTATGCTCGTGTCCTTTGGTATAGCACTCTGGTAGGCTTGCCAGAAGAACACACTATTACAAAAAAAATTAAAAAATACTACTAGTTACTGAGCTTGGTGTATTTTTTAACTTATATTTTAGTGCTTCATGAAAAAAACACTAGAATATACTGCAGTACATCCCCACAAAAGGCATACTTAATCACAGCTATATAGTGGCGCTACATAAATCCAAATACTGGAGACATTCACTGACTGCAGCCCTTCATTCTAGCAAATTAGTTGGTGGTGGAATCTTACTTAAGCCCTCCAACAACATGCCTATAATTGCCAGTCATATACAACAGTATAAGTGGCGTCTATATAGGGAGAACATGTAGGGATGTAAAACACAAAGACTTAAAACTCTTTAAAATAGGTAATTTTAGGGAATATTAGCCTCAACCATGAGACTCTCTAACCATGAATAAACCAATCGCACTAACCTTTGAAGACAGAAATATTGAAACATGAAATGTGTTGGCAGAAAAGGACCGGTAGGTTCATCTAGTAAGCCCTATTTTTCCTGCATAACACTGCACACCCCAGACTCTATTTGGTCACAGATGTCCCTCCCTTCTCCCTGCATGCTTTAAGCTCCACGCTGTCTCTGCCTCCACCACGTCCTCTGACAGCTGTTCCAGGCACCCACCACCCTTTCAGTGAAGTTATTTCCTCTCCCTCTTAACCTCTTCCCTCAAGCTTCATATCATGCCTCCATGCTCTGGTGCTCTTCCTCCTATTTAAGAGACTCCACTCCTGCACCTTGTTCACCACCATGAGGTACTTAGGTTTCAGTCAGATCCCCTCTCGCTCTTCTCTAAGGAGTACATATTGAGCTCCCGCAGCCTCTTCTCATAAGGTTTCTCATGCAACCCATGAACCATTTTAGAATGGTAGCCCTCCTCTGGACTGCTTCCACCCTGTCAATGTCCTTGCAAAAATGTAGCCTCCAGAACTTGACACAGTACTCCATGTGGGGTCTCACAAGTGAGCAATACAGGGACAACAGCATCTCCCTTTTCCTGTTAGGGATCCCCTTCCCTATGGATCCCAGCATCCTGCTTGCCATGCCTGCTGCCCTGCCACCTTGAGATCATCACATATGATCACCCCAAGGTCCATTTCTTACTTGATAACATAAGCGCATCCCTCCATCTTATAAACAGCCCCCGCTTCCTAGCCCTTGGTGCATGACTTTGCACTTTCTGGCACCGAAACCCACCTGCCACTCCCCAGACCACTCCTCTCGTTTCTCCAATATTTCTGCATTCTCTAAATGCCTCCTGGGTGTCTACCACACTGCAGATTTTGTGTCATCCACAAAGAGATGCAACTTCCACTCCAGCTCCTCTGCAATATCGCTTATTAAGACAATAAAGAGGACAGGGCCCAGTACAGGTTTGAACTTTCAAAAGTGTTGCATTAAAAAACAGTGCAATGATACAGAACACGTTACTTGATTACAGAAACAATATCCACAGAATGAGACTGCTCTCCCAGATAACTGGAACTCAACATTGCATGGACTCCCACTGAGATGCCCGGATCCAGAGAATCTGGTTTAGGGACCCTTTCAAACATTTCTCCTGATAAACCGTCAAGCCTGAGGAACACACACTGTTAAGGATCTTTTCCAGACTGAGCAGAGGCCGAGGTGGGGTGGGTTTGGTTCTCCAACATTAGAAGGGAATCATAAGTCCAAAAGTACAGTTATGTAAGAACTTACCATAACAGTAGATCTTCGAGAGAGGTTCCTTCAGTAGGTCATAACATGCAGGACTAGCGCCACCTGGCATCTAGACCGCACGGCAGACTTTTCCAGCAATACCTAATGGGGGACCACCCACACGACGTCACGTGACTGACGTCAGCGTGACCTTATATAGTGGGTGATCCCTACGCCCACCCTCCAGTTCTCCCGCGGGAGACCTAAAAGGTATGACAGCATAAGGAAACAGAAACTGGAGTCCCAAAAGAAAATTGGGGGAAGGAGGGAGGGAAAAACGACCTACTGAAGGAACCCATCTCGAAGATCTACTGTTACAGTAAGTTCTTACATGACTGTACTATCTTACTTCGAGAGGGTTCCTTCAGTAAGTCATAACATGTAGGACTGAGTTCCAAGCAGTCCCTCCAAAAAGAAACCGAGAGAAACACAGGAGGAGGAGAAACTTCAAAGGAGAAAACAGAATGGGACCGGCTTAGGACAGAAGGCCCTGCAGCACAGCGAGGCCAAAACCGGTCCTCCACCTAGGAGCAATGTCCAGACTGTAATGCTTGGTAAAGGTATGGACAGAACTCCAGGTTGCTGCTGCACAAAAGTCTGCTGCAGCAACGTTACGCAGAAAAGCTGCTGATGTAGCCATGCCCCTAGTGGAATGATCTCTAACAGACCCCGGCAGAGGTGTGTCATAATTCTGATAACAGAAGCGAATGCAGTAGGCTAACCACTTGGACAGGCACTGCTTGGAAGTAGCTTTCCCAAAGATTTGGGGGCAAACGAAACAAAGAGCTGATCTTCTTTGCAGAAATCTTTGGATCGATGGGTATAGCACCCGAGAATATGGTAGACATCCAAGGTGTGCAGGAGCACCTCACCTCTATTAGCGGGAGTCCAGTAACAGATCAGAAGTTCCACCGTCTGGTTCACTGTGAACTCCGATACCAACTTAGGCAAAAACTTAGGATTTGTTCTGAGGACCGCCCAGTCCCCATGAAAAATCAAATAATGCTCCTTGCACACAAGAGCTTGAAGCTCAGAAATTCTTCGAGCACAAGTAACCACAACTAAAAATTGCGCTTTCCAAGAAAAACAGCACAAGCCACAGCTCATCGCTGGTTCGAAAGGAGGGAGAGTGAGCTTCTCCAACAAAAATTTAAATCCCATGGTGGTGTAGGGCTGCAGATGGGGGGTTTCAGATGGAGAATCCCTTTCAGAAAGGTTTTTGAGACCTCCAACTGAGCCACAGGTTTGCCATCCACTAGCTCGTGGTACACCAACATGGCTGACAAGTGGACCTTCAACGAAGAATAGGAAAGACCCAAATCTGACAGATGAAGGAGGCATTCCATGATCTGCGGGGCAGAGCAAGAAAAGGGGTCCCAACCTTTGGAAGCTGCCCAAATGGAGGAACGTTTCCACCTCAAGGCATAAGTGGACCAGGTAGAAGGCTTTCCAGCCTCCACCAAAAACTTGGGAAACTCTGTTGGAAACCCCAAAGCGAGAAATTGCTATGTCTGCAGAAGCCACACATGCAAGTGCAGGGTTCTGAGCCTCGGATGCATCAGCCGGCCTTGATTCTATGACAAGAGGTCATGGGTCAATGGAAGCGGAACTGGTGGTTCCTTCGCAAGCTGCTACAGAAGCAGGAACCAAATCTGTCTTGGACAGAAAGGAGCAATAAGAATCATTCGTGCCCTCTCTGCCTGAAGATTGAGGAGAACCCTCTGCAGAATTGGAAATGGAGGGAAGGCGTACAAGAATTTCCCTGTCCAAGAGAGAGACAACACGTTGTGCAAGAAAGCACCAAGCCCTGTAATGAGCGACTAGAAACTGTGAAATTTTGCACTGGATGGAGAGCTGAAAAGGTTGAGTTTCGGACACCCCCATCTTTGAAACAGAGAATTTGCACTTACTGATTTAATTCCCATTCGTGGCTGAGGGTCTGAGACCTGCTGAGACTGTCTGCCAGGATGTTTTGCACACCTGGAACATGCACCGCTGTCACAGACAGACAATGCTGGACTGCCCAGTTCCCTCATCGCTTCCCTACAAAGGTGGTACAAGTGAGTTCCTCCTTGTTTGTTGATGTACCAGACAACCGATAAATTGTCCATCTGGATGAGCAGTGATCCTCAGGGAAGAAGAGTCTGGAATGCTTGCAGGGCATACAAGATTGCTCTCATCTCCAAGATATTGATGTGTAAGGACATCTCCAAGCTGGACCAAAGTCCCTGGGCTTGATGTTACCGCAAGTGGGCCCCCCACCCAAGGTTGGAGACATCTGTGGTCAGAGATGCCTGAGGGGTCTGGGCCTCTGAAGGGGAGGCCTATTGAAATATTCAAGGGACCCCTCCACCATTTCAAATCCTTCTGAAGAATGGATGACAACAACCGGAAGGTCCAGTTCATCCTGGAGTTGATCCCACTGGACCTGCAAGGACCACCGAGTAATTCTTATGTGGAGCCTTGCCAGGGGAACTGTAGAGATGGAGGCCATCAGTCCTAGCAACAGGAGGACCTCCCGGGCCGGGATGGTCCTGGAGGAGGCTACCAAAGTGGCCTGCTTGATCAGAGTCTCCGTCCTGTCTGAAGGAAGGAAAGCCCCGCTCTAGACAGTGTCCAAAACTGCCCCAATAAACTGCAACCTCTGGGAGGGAGAAAGGGATGACTTGGGGACACAGACTATAATCCCCAGTCTGGAAAATAAATTCAGAGTAGTGGACAGGGCCTCCAAGAGTGACTCCCTGGACTGAGCTGAAATCAACCAATCGTCCAGGTAGGGGAAGACAGCTATACCCTGGCGACGAAGGGCTGCAATCACCATCGCTAGGCACTTGGTAAAATCCCGGGGTGCTGAGGAAAGGCCAAAGGGGAGAGCCCAGAATTCGACATGCTCCCCTTGGAAACAGAATCGCAGGAACCGGCGGTGGCTGGGGAAAAAATCGGGATGTGCAGGTAAGTGTCCTGCATATCCAGAGCACAAAGCCAATGATTCTTCAGAAGGAGGGGAAGGAGGCTTTGGAGAGTCAGCATCCAGAATATTTTTACTCGACAAACAGACCGAGTCTGCTGAGATAGAGAATGGGCCGTAGGTCACCTGACATTTTTGGAACCAGGAAACAGTGGGAGTAGAACCCCCTTCCCCTTTGGTGGAGGGAAACAGGCTCTATGGCTTCTTTGAGCAACAGGGCCTGAACTTCCTCTCTTACTAGAAGAGCTTGGTCTCAGGAGTAGGTGGACCTTCTGAGTGAAGATTCTGGAGGAAGCACCAGAAACTCTAGAGTGTGTCCTTGGGACACTAACTGCAGGACCCATGCATCAGAGGTGATGCTCTGCCACTCCAGCGTGTGGTTAAACCCCCGCCACTGGCTCTTCGTACTGGGCTGAGGAGGGAGGGTGAGGAGTCAGGAGGTGAGAGGACAGGCAGGGGAGGTCCCCCTGAATGTTCTTGATTCTTGGCGGCAGAGGATGAAGGTTCCCATGGTCTTACGCTTGCCCTGACGTCGAGTCTGGGCTTGCTTTCTCACCAGGTCCTTTTCCGAAAGGGCTGCTGCTGCTGGTTGTCCGATCAGTACATGGGCCGCATGGATCTCAGGGCTTGGCCTCAGTCCAGGAGGTCCGTGATTATGTCTTTGGTGTCACCACCAAAAAGCACAGAGTCCCTCTAGGGGGTGTCGTAGATCGCTGTCTGGACCTCGTTAGCAAGGCCAGAGATGCAAAGCCATGCCTGCCACTGAAGGGAGATGGCAAGTCGCCAAGGCATGGGCCACAGAGTTGACAGAGTTGTAGGTGGCCCGCAGCGCATGCCTGCAAGGGATTTTGGACAGGCAGATGTCCTTGGCGAGCTCCTCCTTGAGGCCTAAAGGGTCCATGGATTGGACTAAGGCCTCGAGTCTGGCCAGGGTAGCTTTTTGGTGAGACACCATGTGGGCCATATAACTGAGTGACTGTAATGCAGATGTGGCCAACGAATAGACTTTCTTGCCGTACTGGTCCATCTGCCTCGACTCCTTATCCGGAGGAGAGGTGCTCATGTACTTGGGTGCCATGGAGCGGTCATTAGCAGCCGACATTACCAAGGAGTCAGCCTTTGGGTGCGCATAGAGGAAGGAGGCTTCCTTAGGCATCCGGTAGATTCTGTCCGCCCGCTTGGGGACAGCCGGGATTGAATGAGGCAGCTGCCAGATCATAGTGGTGAGGTCTTCATGTGGTCCAATCCACAGAGGAACAGGAATCAGGGTCAGAGACTCCAGGCCAAGGTGTTCAGTGAGTCCCTGATGCATGGGATCCTGCTCCTTGGACTCCCAATTATAGTTTTCTTGTATGGAACTCAATAGGTCCGAAAAGGAAGAATCCTTGGGGGGGGGGGGAGAGAATTGGGAGAATCCTTGCCTTTAGGGACCTGGGACTCATGGTCTGATGGCTCCTCCGATGAATCATCCCCCGAATCCAGACTGTCTCCAAAGTCCAGAAGGACCATGTCCCAAGAAGAAGTCCCCATGACATGAATGGTGAAAGGGGATGAGCTCACCAGGGAAGGGGACCTGGGAGAGCGGGGAACCGGGAGTCTGCTCTCCAGGTCCGTCACCAACTCCAAACGTGCCTCCTTCCACCAAGACCGAAAAAGGGTCTTGAAGTCCGGTTGGGTCACTGGAGGAAGTGGAGGTGGGGGAGGAGGAAGTGGGATAGAATGGGAAGGAGGGTAGTGGTACCCTTGGTATCCCGAACACGAGAAACCCGGATACGGGAGTAGCCCAGGAAGTAGTGTCCCACACCACTCCAGTCAGGAGAGGGACCTGCCGGGGGATGGTCCAAAGGATACCCCAAAGAGTAATGCGGGACTGAGCAGGGTCTAGAATAAAGACCCAATGTCAAAGGACCTGACGGTGGACGAATCCACATAGGGCCTGCCGTGGTATATGCTGGAGGCAGGTCCGGTGTAGCAGCTGTTGGGGCCACAGTCATCGGAACCGGTGGCGCTGGGTCCGGCATCGGAAAAGGATCCGGCATCAGACAGGCTGGCGTCGGAACCTGATGAAGGGGATCCAACAGAGGGACCTGGTCTGCCGGAGTTGCTGATGGCGGAGACAGACACGAGGGCCCAGGCAAGGAGACAGTCGTCGGACAGTCCGGCGTGAGGGGAGGTCTCTCCAGCTCCAATGAAGGAAGGGTGTCCGGCATGGGAACCACCACTGGGATAGAAACAATCCTCCCTGACGGGACAGGAGGTGCCTTCGGTGTTGGGCCAGTCGGCTAGGGAGGGACCTCCATCCTGGAGACCCCAGAGGGTGAGCGGGGATTCAACCCTGAGGTGTGCACCACATCCGGGGGGGGGCCGCACTATCTTCACCCGGGGTAGCCACTGTAGAAGGGAGGGCCACCGTTGGGGGAGAAGGGGAGAGGGGCAGTCTCCCCCGGGCTCGTCCAGACATCAGGGTTGCTGACAGTGGGCCCCGACAGAAGGGCTGCATCTGTGCAGTCGCCGGAGGTGGCAGACTAATCAGACGATGGAGCCAGGCGGGAGGGGGAAGAACCCCTTGCCAGCTTATCGACTGTGGCCGTGTGGTCCCCGGAGGAGCTGGTGGTCAACTTGCCCATTGCAGAGGGTTGGGCCTTCATGGTTCTACCAGAGTCCCAGGCCGCTGGCTGGGCCTTGGAGAGGCAGTGCGGGAGAGGCCTTACTGGTGGAGGGCCTGCCGGACTCAGCCCGAGTACCATCCGAAGAGAGCTCCCTCTCCTTGTGTTTCTCCTTGCGATTATATATCCACTGCACCACTACAATGCCTGACTAGTACTTTCAGTCCAGACATATAACTCTGCACCTCTCCTCCCGCTATTCTCCATTCCCTTCTCCATGGGAATTTTGTATGTGTTCCCTAACCCTGCTCTTAAATAAAATTAGTCTAGATGTCTCCTTGCCCTGATAATTAGCAATAGTCTCTTCACCCTTATTTCTACTCCTTACATTGCACTTACTATTTCACCCTCTTGTCCCCTTATCCCATTTCTCCCCCTCCATAATAATAGTTCTCTCTCTACCTTCCCTCCCAGACTTGCCCACACTCATTTGATTCTTTCCTTCCCATCCCCACGGATTATTCGTAGGGGATGGAAAGGACTACAAGGTGAGTAGTTAATCCCATCCACCCCTTAAACTATTCCCCACATCTGAAGCTACTATACAGTCCCACTTTTGTTGCTATGTAAATATACACACACACACACACACACATTATATATATGCAATTTTTGTATCTGAGCTAGGGTTTATCCCCTCATATGTTATGTTGTGATACTTTGAATGATGCTGTAATACCTTGTCTATTTCCGTGTATACTTTGTATTGTTCATTGAATATGTAAATGACCTTGTCCTACCCAGGTCCATCTTGCAAATGAGCACTGCTCAATGATGTTCACCTGGATAAATAAAGATTCTGATTGCTTGTGTAACCCCCTATTACCCGGGGTTACTAGAATCCCAGTAAGACCTAGTGGTAGGCAGGGAAGGCAGCTTGTGAAACTCCAGCTGAATGGATTTCACATTGTCTCACTCTGTTCTCAGTCTCTACTGAGACTGAGGGATGACATCACCATAGAACTTTCGCAGCTGCATGAGCCAAATTGGAATCTGCAGTTGGGAGTTAGGTTAGAATGTTGGGAGTTTTTGAAGGGAGTTGTGCATGAGCAGTCTTGAAGAGAGGAGAGGAGTACAGCAGTCTGTGCACAGGCTCTTGGAGCCTAAAGCTCTGATATAGAGCTACTTTAAGGGAGAGGTGTGTGTTTCCACCAAAAGAGGAACACAGTAAGCTGTTTGTGAAGTGGTGGAGACCACTGTTACTGGTCTCTGCGCCCCATCCCTGAGGGTATGGGGGTGAAAAGGTTGCCTGTTATTCCACGGGCAGCCCTCCTGGTTCCAGCTAGGGAAGAAGCTGCCTTATTTTTCAAGTTGTGCTGCAGCACCCGAAGCTGTCAAGAATCACCTGTGGGGCACCTGCAACCAAAGGGTGAGTCTGCTCTTACATAGGGCCTATGTTTCACCTGAACTGTTGTAAAGTGGGGATTGGACTGCTTAATCAGTGGGAGGCCTAGAGGAATAGGCTAAACCAAGTAAAAGTATGTTCAAGTCCAGCACAAGGGGAAAGCCAAGACATGTAGAGGAAATGTGCTATGCATTTACCCTTTAATCTACACTGCCAAGCTTTTCAGAAAGAGATGTTTAATGTCCAGAGAAATGGCTGGGTATGAATTGTGGAAGCTAGAGGTGGGAGACACCCCCCCCCCAATCAGTAGTAACCAAATTCACCTCCACGGATTTGCTCTGTGGCCCTTTTACTTTCCCTCAGGCACTTGGCCAGTGCTGAGGAAAGTACCCAGACGTGGGATTAAAAGGAAGTTTCTCTTATGGAGTTGAAGGCTCTAAAGTGGTTTAGGGAGCCACCAGAAAATGTGTCCATGTCAAATGGAAGGTGTTCGAGTGGGTGGCAGGGGAGCTGAGCCAGGGAAATCCCCAAATAGTGTACAAGTCGGGCTGCATACCCAAAGCAGCGTGCAAGTCTGGGCTGTGTGCCTGGTGGGTCCAGAGCCTGAGGGCTGAAGTGTTGAGGAAGTGTTCTGCTTCTCTTAATCTGCATTACCAGGAATGTAGCCCCGTGGGGGTCAGTCTATGCTTTGTTTGTTCAGTTTGGATGTGAATAAAAGCCACACTTTAGAATCCCATTCCTGGTATTGGACATTACAGTTATCGCTTCCTGTGTTCGGATTTACTTGGGTGCCCCTGTGCAGAGTAGCCAAACCTAGCCCTTGTGCCGAGTAACCTAGTCCTCCCCGAATCCAGTCCCCCACCTGGTACTGCTGTCAGCTTCAACAGCATACCACCTGTCATTTGCAAAAAGGCAGGGGGTGAGGGGTTACACTTGATTGACTGATGATGCTTTGATAGGGACGGAGAAGTAGAAGAAGATTCCCTAATGCGTTCTATCTGCTTCTCAAGGGATGCCAACTGGGACTTTAGAAGAAGGGCCTCCACAGCCTGCTGCCTCCTCTTGTGGGTAGCCTGGTTGAAGGGTTGGCAGTCTGAGCAAGTTGCGGTCAGATGGTCCAGGCCTAGGCAGATGACACACTTGAGGTGGCCGTTCCTGTGGGGAAACTGGGTGCCACAAGACTGACACTTCTTCTGAGGAGAAGACATAGAATTATATGATTTACTGAAGAAAAAGGTAGGATTAAACTCCCGACAAACAGTTCAACGGCAATCGCTGTGGAAGTCTACCGTGAGGTTAACTGACACGAGGCAATGGTGGGAAAGAACTGAAGGGTGGGCGTGGGGACCGCCCACTATATAAGGTCACGCTGACATCAGTCATGTGACGTCAGGTGGGCAGTCCCCCATCAGGTATTGCTGGAAAAGTCTGCCGTGCGGTCCAGACATCAGGTGGCACTAGTCCTATATGTTATGACCTACTGAAGGAACCCTCTCGAAGTAAGATGCAGCCTGACTGCTGAAAGGCCTCCTCCACCTGTGGAGGAAGAGGCATTGGCCCATGAAGACTTAGGCTCCACAGTATTACCAGTAACATTTACAACTGCTGTCCTAGCAGACTGATCTATTCTGATCTGGTTGCTCATGGCTTTGGTGCTGTCCCACTGCTTTCCACTCCACAGTTGATACCAGATGGTGCACTGTGTTCACTCTTTCAGATGTGCCACTACCAACATCACTGCTGGGAGACTCATCATCATTACAGGAGAGGTGTTCGTTCCCCCTGACAGGTCCTACAAAAAGACTCTGCAACTGAAATCAACATCCTCTAATGGCAGCTAAGGCACAGTCTTCCACGTGTCTTACCTGCTGAATGAATCTGCACCATGATGAATCTAGGATCAACTAGCTTGACAACATCTCTAAAGAGCAAATCTTGGAAAGTTCTTGCAGGGAGGAAAAAAAGACAAAGTGGCTGCCACAGAACACCCACAAAGCAAAGGATATGTGGCAGCACTTATTATTATTATTAGCATTTGTTATATGGGATGGCAGTATAGCCCAGAGGTTAGAGTAATGAACTGTTAATGAGCTTGGTACATCCAGAAGACCTGGGTTTGATTCCAACAACCTCCACTTGCATACTGTGTGACTCTGAGCAAGTCACAACCAGTTCAAAGCACCCAGGTCGCCCCTAAAAATAGGCAATTGTGCCTAGTGGGCCTTACCTGGTTAACAAAGAATAAATAAAAAAATTACTATGCAGAGCAGGGATTGAAAAAAAAGAATAAACCAAGAGAAAAGAACACAGCTGATTCAGTCCTAGCCCACATCCTGCAAGGCAGGAGACACTGGAGTCTATGGTCTCAGTCAGAAGACTGGGATGTCTCAGTTTTGATCTCCTGCCTACCAGCAGCAGAGGGTGACACTACCACTTGTTAGGGGTGACAAATACACCATTTGCACAGGAAAAAA
Source organism: Neoceratodus forsteri (assembly GCA_016271365.2). Lineage (NCBI taxonomy): Eukaryota > Metazoa > Chordata > Ceratodontiformes > Ceratodontidae > Neoceratodus > Neoceratodus forsteri. The sequence goes on from CM057455.1 coordinate 1,089,686,917, forward strand.
AAAAAGTATTACAGTACCATGAAAAAATATATTGTTTCATCAACTCTATGCTAGCATGGTCTCAAATTCCAACACAGAACTTTTAAAGTAGACGTCCACATTCAGCAGCAGTAAAAAAAAAAAAAAGTTGTCTTGTACCAACAAGGCTGGTCTTGTGATGACATACACAGAGGATAGTGCAATGTTCATATCATTATGAGAACTACTGGGCAGGTCACGGTAACATTCATTGTTACTGCAAAGTAACACCCATTGTATATTTCAGACACTCCTCAGAAATCAATGTTGCTATGTGTGCGTACTAAGCAGGTCACTGTAATCAGAAATGTGCTGGCAGTGAAATAACTATTTTACTGAGGTGAGAATTCTTTCAACAAACAATCCTCCAGGGATCAATTTTTAACATTAATTTAATAGTCCAGGGAATGATGCAAACTGTCCTGAGCTTGTGCAACTACGTCCATATTTGTCCTCATTGGCTAGTGTGTAAAAGCACACTGAAGTTACTGCTCTCCCTGGGATTTATTTAACTCCAAAAATTGATTAGCGTTTTGCTCATAAAAGTGCTAAAACATTGTGAAAATGCATAGCACTTGCTTCACTGTGTTTAACAAACATAACACTTCTAGAAAACCTATATAAATACTTTCTGTACAGTTAGCACTGTCCCAAGAAAAAAACTGCTAATCAGTTATTTAAAACCCTGTCTCCACTATGCTCTGGCCATAAACAGAAGATTGCAGTCTCCAGTGTTATCAAACCTTCACGTTTCACCAGTTCTGAAAACAGTACCGTGCCGGCCAGTCAACGCAGTGCGAGAGCTACTGCCTGTGATGCCAGCAACCTAGGTTTGGAAATGAGCGTAGGCTGCCTGAGAGCAGAGGATTGAGTTTTATTCAGTTAGCTAAGCAATAAACCATGACACAGTGTGGATTATGCTGGGATTTACCCACCACTGGCGTGGTTTGTCCATGAGGCTGCAGGCAGAGTGGTCAAACCAGGTCAGCCGTGGGCAAATCCTAGCATAACCCATACCCAGGAGTGGTTTATTGCGATTATGCAGTGTCATCCTAAAATTTCTTGTAAGAAAAAATAAAGAAAAAAAGTAGTTCGGCATTTTTTATGATTTTTATTGAATTTATTCTTATGCCAGGAAAAATAGTCCTGTTCTCCTACTGGTAGCTGCTTTTCCCCTTTTCATACACAATACACCCCCCAGCCACCATTCCCAACAGTAACAAAAACTATCACATTCATATGTTTATGGTCCTCAACAAACTAAAATAGAAGCTGCCATTTAGTCTCCCATTCTTCAGCCTACCTAAACAGTAGGTGTCCTTCAGCTCGTGCTCATCTGGTTTCATTTCAAAAGCTTACCCTATTAATCGTCAGCTTCAGTTACTGACTTGGGAATTCATGATTTAAAATAAGAAACTTTTTTTTTTTTAACTTTCTATTTTATCCCCTCCTATATTCCCCCATCGCCAATCCTTTGGGAGCACTTAGGAGTCATCCCTCTGCCAGCCACCCTACCTTGGCCCGTCCTTGATCCCCATGGAGCCGCAGACTGCCCCCCAGGTGGGGATGAGGTGAGGCCCAAACACCCCATACTTCTGGTTGCGGCCAGGCAGGTGGTGGCGCACTCCGGCGCTCCGTCTTCCCAGAGATGGGAGGCATTTTCCTCTTTCCTTCCCTACATGTGGTGTGCACCTGATGTCAAGGCGCTATGCACTGACATCCACCATGAGTCTCAGCCAGCCCCTTCTGCAAGCAGAACTTGCTGTACACCGAGCGGAGGCAAGCTGCACGGCCTTGGCCCACTCCCTCCCTATGGAGAAGGCGAGAAGCCTTCTCCCCCAGCCGACTCTCCAACAACCCGAATCTGCTCCCGAACTCGGGTTGCCGGCGTCACGAGCGGAAATCCAACCACTGCACCAACAGGCTGGCTTAAAAAAGAAATTCAATAAAATACTTTACACATTTCTTTCAGTGCCAGTTGGGGTTGGGAGAACTTCCTGTACCATGCGGGAGAGGATGGGCTTGATACTGAACCTCTTGGGGAACGGTGCGACAATCTGGGGAATGTCGCAACGGAACAGACCAGACTGAAAAACAGGTGAGGTGAACCTATGGAAGCAGTGAAGAGGAGATTCCGTGAGGGGAGTACCAGCTGACCCATAGATTTTTTTACTTTTTTTTTTATTCATGAGTTTTATTTTTTATTTAATCTGATGGGACAAAGAGAGTGGGACTGCACCTGAGAGAGACTGAGGAAGGAGCGGGGAGAGAGTGGGAGTGGAGATGAACCGAGATTTCAGGTAGGTACAATTTGTGAGTGCAGTACGGTACTGATCTGTTCGTACAAGAGAGAGAGAAAAAAAAAAACAGAGGTGAGCGAGAGAGATATAGAATAGAAAAAGGACTTCAGTGGAGAGCGAGCAAGAGAGGGTGCAATCTGGGAGCACTTTAGTGGCAATGTAAGATGGCAGCATTTTTGTTTCGGCTGGGGCTTGGACTGATTTGGGGAGAGATTCAGCTGACTGGGACTTTTACTCGATGGTCTATCGCAGGATTTACCATGGGTAAAGAGTGCCAGTTAGCCAATCAGATTCAAGAATTCTCTGCTCCATTGTATAATTAGTTGTCTATCTACTTACCTACCTGAACGTCCATTTCAAAGATTTTACCAGGAAAGACCTAGTGAGCTGGTAACAGCTTGCTTCCAGGTGCATCCTGGGGGTGAGAAGGCAAGAACAGATACAAAATACAGAGTAAAAATACTTAGAGTGGAAAAAGGTATATCAAAAACAAGACAATAATGCATAAAAATTGCCAAACAATAAATTACATACAATAAATAGTAGAACTGATGAAAGAGCAAGTATTTATTAATCAACTATCAAAATAAGGAGCAGAGGGAATTAATGATGCAAAGGAAAATGGGAAGTTCTGAAAATGTACAAGAGTTTCAGGAGAAAGGGGTTTCAAAATAATATCAGAAGCAACTGCAGAGTGGGAAGAGAAATCACAGAGGAGAGCTTTAAGAGCAGGAAAGGAGGGAGCACAGCAAACAGAAAGAGGAAGAGTACCCCATAGTTTAGGGGACTGGAACGAGAAAGCAGCTTGAGCAGTTGTAGATTTCATGTGGTTCACGATAAACACAGCCATACAATCAAGCCATACAAAAGCAAGAGTATTGGACTTTAGGAGAGCTGACTTTGGAAAAATGAGAGAGTGCCTCAGAAAAGCATTAGCAAACAGGCAAGAAGGAGGGGTGAAGGAACAATGGGGAGTAGTCAAAACAGCCATCACAGAGGCAACAAGCCTTTGTGTAAAGCAAATCAACAAAACACAATGAAGGAAAAAACGCTATGGTTCTCAAAAGAGGTGGCAGGGAAGGTTAACTCATTCTATCTGATGCCACCATTTTGGGTCAGGTTAAGCAATGCATGGTTCTGACGCCATATGGCGCTAATGGGTTAAGGAGAAAAGGACAGCATTCAGGAAATATAAGAGAAAACAGAAGGAGAAGGACAGAGAACTTTATCAGTTAAAGCAGAAAGAGGCAGGGAAGGCAGTTAGAGTAGCAAAGGCCCAAACCGAGGAAAGGATAGCCAACTCCATTAAAAAGTGGGATAAGACCGTTTATAGGTACATTAGGGAGCGAAGACAGACCAAAGGAGGGATACTGAGGCTAAATAAAGGGGAGGAAATGTGGGCAGAGGGTGACAATGAAAAAGCAGGGATACGGAACGAATATTTCTGCTCAGTATTCACAAAGGAAGAGGAGGGGGAGGTATCTAAACCAAACAAGAGAAACACTCTGAAGACGGGGGTCGATACCAGTCCATTTACAGAAGAAAGGGTTCTGAAAGAACTAATAAAACTGAAGGTGGACAAAGCAATGGGGCCTGATGGGATTCACCCAAGAATTCTAAAAGAACTAAGGGTAGAACTAGTGACACCTCTGACTACTCTCTAACAAATCCTGGGAGGATGGGGTGGTACCTGAGGACTGGAGGAGGTCAGATGTGATTCCTCTTCACAAAAGTGGGAGCAGGACAGAGGCAAGAAACTACAGACCAGTTAGTTTGACCTCAGTGGTAGGGAAAATGATGGAATCACTTCTGAAGGAAAGAACTGTTGAGGACCTAGAGGCCAGTGGGGCACAGGACCCAAGGCAGCATGGATTCATGATGGGAAGATCGTGTCAGACAAATCTAATGGATTTTTTTGACTGGGTGACCAAAGTAGTAGACCAGGGAGGGGCTGTGGACATGGCCTACCTAGATTTTAGCAAAGCATGTGGTACAGTCCCACACAAAAGATTAATACACAAGTTAGCCAGCCTAGGAGTGGGTCCCAAGGTGGTAGCCTAGATAAAAACTTGGCTAGACAACAGGAAGCAAAGGATAGTAGTAAACCAAGTCCACAGTGAAGAAAGGAGGGTTACTAGCAGGGTACCGCAGGGTTCGGTACTGGGACCGGTCCTTTTTAATGCCTTTATAAGTGACATTGCAGAGGAACTGGAAGGAAAAGTATGTCTCTTTGTAGATGACACAAAGATCTGCAACTGGGTTGATACACAAGATGGAGTGGAAAGGATGAGAAGGGACTTGGCAAGGTTGGAGGAATGGTCAAATGTATGGCAGCTCAAATTCAATGCAAAGAAGTGCAAGGTAATGCACATGGGAAACAAAAACAGGGAAGAGTACACAATGGGGTGTGAATACTAACAACAGTAAAAAGGAAAGGGACCTGGGGGTAATTATACTCAGATGACCCAAAGGAGGGCAAGCAGTGAGAAGGCAGTAAGAAAGGTTGGGGGATACTGGGATGCATAGGGAGAGGCATCACCAGTAGAAAACAGGAAGTTGTTATCCCTCTGTACAGACAGTTGGCGAGACCCCATCTGGAGTACTGTGTGCAGTTCTGGAGACCCCATCTCTGCAAAGACATAGACAGAGTGGAGGCTGTCCAGAGGAGAGCAACCAAAATGGTGCAGGGTCTGCACCAGAAGACATATGAAGAAAGGTTAAAGGAGCTTAATATGTATACCCTTGAGGAAAGAAGGGTCATGACAGAAACTTGCAAGTACTTCAAGGGAATCAACAAAGCCCAAGAGGGTAACATCTCTCAGAAAAAGAGATGTGCAAAACCAAGGTAGCACAATTTGAAGATGGGGGGGTGCGGCTCGGAGGTAATGTGAGGAAGTATTTTTTCACGGAGAGGGTTCTGGAGGCATGGAACAGCCTCCCTCAGGAGGTCGTGGGGGAATTCAAGAATGCATGGGACAGTAATAAGGCAGTCCTAGTGGGGGGTAGGAGGAAGTAAGCTGTTGGTTAACTGGGATCTGCAGCTTATCTGTTAGGTAGGAAAATGTGCAGACTGGGTGAGACAGGCGGTCCTTATCTGCCATCAAGTTCTATGTTTCTATGTGATGGAGAACAAAACAGTGACAGCAAGCTTATGAAGGGAGTAAGAGGATGAAGGGGGAAAGGAGAGGAAAGAGGCAAGATATGAGGGGAAAGAGCCAAATCAAAATTTGAAGATAAAGGAAACAGTGTGTAAAGTGACTTGCATCAAGAGATGGAAGGAAGAGGGAAGAATAGAGTACAATAATCTGCATGCAAAGGTTTATCAAGGGCTAAGTGATAGAAGGCGTGAAATTGAGGGTCCAGTCTAGCAAAAGTGGACTTTGGAGCAGCACTATAAACAGTATCTCCATAGTCAAAAATAGGCAGAATCATCTTGGTGAGGATTTATCTGCATGCAGGAAGCGGAATGCTTCTCTTATTTCTCTGTAGTGCCCCAAGCCTGGGGTGGAACTTCCTTCAACAGTTGTACCATCAAGGGGAGAGAGGTTAAGGACTCCAGCAAGTCTCTACTGAGAGCCAAAAATCATAGAAACTGTTTTCTTTGAGGGGGGAGAGAACTTGGACAAAGAAATGTTGGAAAACACAGGTAACATGGCTAGGAAAGGGGAGGTGGTGCTGGTGGGGAACTTAAATCTGCCAGTTGTAGAGTGAAACCTACCTATCATAGCATCAGCTAGAAGCAAAAGCATCTTGGACTCCCTGCAGAGGACATTCCTCAGGCAGCTGGTCCATGAACCCACTGGACCTAGCACTTATGAATGGGAACAATGTTGTGGACATCAGAGTGCGAAGTCATCTGGGGACCAGTGAACATTGCACTATGTGGTTTAATGTAAGAACAGTGGAATCCAGCTGCACAAGGGCAAGGGGCCTGGATTTCCAAAGGGCTGACTTTACAAAGATGGGAGAATGCTGCCAAGAGAACCTGGGGGGGGTGGCATGGGTAGTGGTGGTAGAGGGCAAATAGGCCAGATTAAGCAAAAGCATAGTAAAGGCAACAAATGTGTACCTCTGGCAAATAAGCAACAGCAGAAGGTGCAGGAGACCATTATGGTTCTTGAGGGAAGTGGCAGAAAAGGAAAGGACAAAAACAGTGGCATTCAAAAGGTATAAGAAGACTCAGAGAGAGGAAGATAAGTAAGTGTATCTGGGGAAATGGACGGAGGCAGGCAAAGCAGTAGGGAGCACAAAGGCACAAGCTTAGGAAAGTATAGTCCAGACAGTATCATAGAGGAACAAGATATTTGTCAGGTATATCAGTGAGAAAAGGAAGACCAAGGGAAGAAGGATTGTGTCATTAAAAAATGGGGTAGTGGTACAGAGGCGGACCAAGAATAGGCAAAGATCTTAAACATTTCTGCTCGGTGTTCACAGTAACGGAGGAAGGGGAGGGACCACAAATAAGCACCAAGTGCTTGGAGGGGAGGGATGTGGACACCAGGCCCTTTTCTGAGGAGAGGGTCAGGAAAGCACTCACTAATCTGAGGATGGACAAAGTCATGGGGCCAGACAGGGTGCCTCCAAGAGTGCTAAAGGAACTCAGGGAAGTGCTAGCTGCACCCCTGGTAGACATGTTTAACAGTTCACTGGAGACTGGCATGGTCCTGGAGGGTTAGGGAGAAAAAAATTGCATTCAGGAAGTATAAGGAAACACTGAAGCAGCAGAACAGAGAACTGTACCAGTTAAAGCAGAAGGAAGCGGGGAAGGCAGTCAGAATACCAAAGGCCCAAACCGAGGAAAAGATAGTCAACTTGATTAAGAAGGGGGATAAAACCTTTTATAGGCACATTAGGGAGTGAAGAAAGACCAAGGGAGGGATAGTGAGGGTTAATAAAGGGGAGGGTGGTGGGCAGAGGGTGACAGTGAAATAGCAGGGATACTAAACGAATACTTTTGCTCGGTATTCACAAAAGAAGAGGAGGCGGAGGTACCTAATCCAATCAATAGAAGCACTCTGGATAGGGGGAGTCGATACCAGTCCATTCACAGAAGAAAGGGTTCTGAAAGAACTCCTAAAACTGAAAGTGGAAAAAGCAATGGGCCCTGATGGGACTCATCCCAGAATTCTAAAAGAACTAAGGGGAGAACTAATGACAACACTGACTACCCTTTTTAACAAATCATGGAAGGATGGTGTGGTACCCAAGGACTGGAGAAGGGCAGATGTGATTCCCCTTCACAAAAGTGGGAGCAAAGCAGAGGCAGGAAACTACACACCTGTTAGTTTGACCTCAGTGGTAGGGAAAATAATGAGAATCACTTCTGAAATTAAGAATTGTTGAGTACCTAGAGACCAGCGTGGCACAGGACCCAAGGCAGCATGGATTCACAGCAGGAAGATCATGTCAGACGAATCTAATAGATTTATTTGACTGGGTGACTAAAGCAGCAGACCGGGGAGGAGCTGTGGTCTACCTCGACTGTAGCAAGCCATCTGACACAGTCCCACACAAAAGATTAATAAACAAATTAGTCAGCCTGGGAGTGAGTCCCAGGGTGGTAGCCTGGGTAACAAATTGGATGGAAAACAGGACACAGAGGGCAATAGTAAATGGAGTCCACTCCAAAGAAAGGGAGGTTACTAGCAGGGTAGCACAGGATTCAGTACTGGGTCCGGTCCTTTTTTTTTTTTCCCACTCCTTCCCAGCTCCGTGCCGGCCTCTCCTTCAGGCCACCTATGCCCTCTGTGCTGCACTGCCTTGGATCAGCCAACTCTTCACCTCCATATTGCAGCCCCTGATAACCCCGGACGTAACCCTTTGCCAGGTGCGTCCCTGGCACCGGTGGAGCGGCCAGCGATAAACTTTCCCTGGATGCTGCTGGGATGGTGCGTGCACTGTCCTCAGACTCGCGGCAGCGGGAGCTGGTGACAGTCATCCGGTAGGCTATGGGACTCTCTTCTTTGCTCCCTGGGAGTGTGGTGTGCCACTAACGTAAGACTGACGCTGACATTCATGTCCCCGTAGTGAATGGGACCCGCACATTGCCATGCCCCAGCCTCCGCTGAGGTAGCAATCGTCGTTCGTGTCCCTCCCAAGAGAGGTGGGCCGTCAGTCGATGCTCAAGCCTTCTCTCCCCGGCAGGCCCTCCAGCACCAGAGTCTGTTCCTGAACTCGGGTCGCTGGCGTCGCAAGCGGAAACCCAATCCGGTCCTTTTTAATGTCATTATAAGTGACATTATGGAGGAGCTGGAAGGAAAAGTATGCATCTTTGCAGATGACACAAAGATCTGCAACTGGGTTGATACACAAGGGGGGGATGGAAATGATGAGAAGGGACTTGGCAAGGTTGGAGGAATGGTCAAAAGTATGACAGCTTAGATTCAAAGCAAAGAAGTGCAAAATAATGCACCTGGGAAGCAAAACCCAGGGGAAGAGTACACAATTGGGAGGGGGGGGGAGAGGCGCTAACAACAAAAAAAATGGAAAGGGACTTGGGAGTAGTCATATCAGATGACCTAAAGGTAAGTAAGCAATGTTAGAAGGCAGTAAGGAGAGCTGGGAGGATACTGGGATGTATAGCAAGAGGCATCACCAGTAGAAAACAGAAGTTGTTATCCCTCTGTACAGCTAGCTGGTAAGACCCCATCTGGAGTACTGCAAGCAGTTCTGAAGACCCAATTTCTGCAGGGACAGAAAACAGGACAGAGGCAGTTCAGAGGTAGGCAACTAAAATGGTGCAGGGTCTACACCAGAAGCCATATGAAGAGAGAGACTAAAGGAACTTAATATGTATACCCTCGAGGAAAGGGGGGACATGATAGAAACTTTAAAGTACCTCAAGGGAATCAACAAAGTCCAGGAGGTTAGCATCTTTCAGAAAAAGAGATGTGCAAGAATAATGGTGCACAATTTGAAGATAGAGGGCGGGGGGAACGCCCAAGGGCAACGTGAGGAAATATTTTTCATGGAGAGGTGGTGGACGCATGGAACAGCCTTCCTGAGGAGGTGGTAGGGGTCCAAAAACAGTGGGGAATTCAAGAATGTATGGACAGACTGTAAAGCAATTCTGGTGCGGGGTAGAAAGAAGTAGGCTGTTGGCTAACTAGGATCTTCAGCTTATCCAATAGGTAGGGAAATGGGCAGACTGGATGGGCCATGCGGTCCTTATCTGCCATCAAAGTCTAGGTTTCTATGACTGGAGAAGAGCGGACATCGTCACACTTCCGCAAAAGTGGTAGCAAGGACGGGGGCATTCCAAGCTGAAGTGGAAGAGTAGGCAAAGGCTCTCTTGCCCGCACAAATCCTTGTTCACAGTAACTCTGGGAGAGTGTGGCTGGAGGACCTGAGCATTCTCCTAAGCGGTTTCAAGGCCAACACACATCACTACAGTGGGGGGGGGGCACTATGGATAATTTAATGAGCAAGGCAAAGGAGGGTGCACCTTGAACCTCCTTTCAAAGGAGGGCCAATTCAGGGAGTGCAAGACATCGCAATGGTGTACCCTAGATGGGGCGCAGGTAGCAAATTGGTCTATTTTATTGTACAAGACCATCAGTTTATTAACATCTGAAGATCTTAGGGACTGCAAAACTGGGGCTCCATACATTAGGGCTGGCAGCAGCATAAAGCTAGCATCAGAACAACATGCATCATTGGTCAGATAACTGCTCAGGCAATAAAGTAAGCCAATTTTCTGATGCGGGGCCCTTGGAAGTATGTTCAGTAAGGCATTTAAATGAGAATTCTTGGTCTATGTAAACTTTTAGGTGTTTAAGTTCTACCTTGATGGGTGCATCTTTGAAGGTGGTAATAGGGTGCAGATTTTGCCTGAGAGTGCCAAGATGTCTAGAACCGATTAGGATGACTGTTTTTTTCTTGCTGAGAACTAGTTTGTTTCTCAGGAACCATTTTTCTAGTTCCAAAAGGTCCTAACGAGTTGAGTGCTGATCTGAGCAGTACCACTGGTGCATCTATACAGTACAGCATCACCTGCATAGAGCAGCACATTAGCACCACCACGGTTTGCAGGTAAGTTGTTAACAAATGGGGAAAACAGCAGTGGGCCCAGAATGGAGTCTTGAGGAACACCATCGGTTACAAGCATTTTTGTGGACTGAACACCTTTTCAGTTTACCTGCTGGTATCTGTTAGATAAGTAGTGGAAGAACCAAATGCAGGATAGGCTACCTAGACTGAGCACCTTTAGTTTAGCTAACAGCAAGTCGTGGTTCACTAAGTCAAAGGCTTTTGTGAGTTCTATAAATATAGTACCTGTTACAAGCCCCAGTCCATGGACTCCTATATATCTGCTGACAGCCAGAGCAGGGCAGTATCAGTACCATGCTTTTTCCAAAAGTCATGCTGCCTGTCAGTGAGCAGCTGGCACTGTTCCAGGTAACCCTGTAGTTGTTTTTTCAAGAATTTTAGACGGGGAACTTAGTAAGGAAGTAGGTCAGTAGTTTTCTAAGAGTTCCCTTGGACCCCCTTTGTGCAGTGGAATCACAAAGGCCACGTTCCAACTTTAAGGGGCTTTGCTTTAGTAGCACGTACACTTTTAACACAGGCATTTCTGGCAGTTCTAAACGCCTGCCAGTCTGCCGGGTTCTTTGTGTGCCTGGCCATAGCCCATAGCTTGTCTTTTATTGGTAAGTGCAGATTTGAGCTCTTGGGTGAACCACGGATGAGAGATTTTCCACACCCTCATTTTAATAAGAGGAGCATGCTTGTTAAGTAGGGTGGTGAGGTTGTCATTTAGGACAGAGACTGCGGCATCAGCAGATTTGGCAAGATATAGGTCTGCCACCTGATTGTCAGCTAGATCGGTTAGGAAGTTTACCGAGTTAATTCTGAGACGGCGTTTGATTCTGAATTTAGGGTGCTGCTGGGTTTTAGATTGGAATCTTGTACATACAACGATACTGTGGTCGCTCATGTTGTTATGGAAAACTGCAGAATGTGAGATTTTATGGGGATGCAAAATTAAGATGACATCAGAGTGAGCTGTTGGCAGAGTTAGAAGCATTGATTCTTGTGGGTTCAGTTACTATCTGTGTAAGACCCAGCTCATCACAGATGGCTTTTAGGGAGTGGGATTTAGCAGTGAGCCAATCCATATTGAAGTCCCCTAAGATTATTGTTTCCGTGTTAGCAGCCAAAGTTATGGATTTCAACACGTTAAGAATTTCTGTGCCTCCTGATGGGGGTCTATAGCCACCAATGATTGTGATGCACTCTGAGGACGGAAGGTGAAATTTAAGCGAGACAATCTCATATTCCTTGGGCTTAGTTTTACAGGAAATGCTGCTAACATCAAATTTTGATTTGGGGTATACAACCACCCCCCCTCGAATCCCTGTCAGCCCTAAAGAGCTTGAAGCCCGGTATAGTAATTTGCGGATCAGTGTTGGTCTTTTTTAGCCATGACTCGTAATTATAATCAGATCTGTCAGTGGGCTGCCCAAACTTGAAGATGATCAAGTTTTTGAGCAGGCTTAGAATATTGACCATCACGTTTCAGCCCAGTAGCAGCTGCAAACTCCGACGGAGAAGTGATTTGAGTTGGGGGACCTGGATTTAGTTTGACATTGCCTGAACAGAAAAGGAGAATTAGAAACATTTTCTTGAGGGCATTTATCAGGTAGAAGTGGGCTCTTTTCGTATGGGTTCTTGTGTGGTGTTCAGTCATTGAGGTACGTCTAGCCAGGGCATAGGAGATGCTGACATGGCCATTCAAGGCTAGCAGGGGAAGTGCATGGAAAGGCATTGGCGAAGGGAGGAGGGCCAGAGGAGAGGGATGAGAATTAAAATGAAAACCCAACAGATTAAGAGTAGGGAAGTAATATGAAGATGAAGCAGGAACTATGATTGTGGGTTCCCAGGCTGGGATGACTTCTGACTTAGCATGGATCAGTGCTTTATGAATCATACTTTTTGCCAGGATTAGAAGTAGAATGATAAGGCAGGCCATATGGACTGAACACCACACAAGAACCCATAAGGACAAGGAAATGATAGAAAGTATACTTAGAATGGCAGAAAAAGGGGAGATATTGCTGATGGGTGATCTGAATATGCCAGATGTTAACTGGAGTTCAGTTGCAGAAGCCACTTCAAAGAGTGGAGTTATTCTAGATGCCCTACAGGGGGCATGCCTTAGACAACTAGTATTGGAGCCCACTCGAGAGGGAGCAATATTAGACCTGATTCTCTCAAATGGAGATGGAGAGAGGATCACAGATGTAGAAGTGGGTAGCCATCTGGGAACTAGCGACCATCGAACAGTATGGTTCACAATAAACACAGCAATAGAGTCAAGCCATACAAAGGCAAAAGTACTGGACTTTAGGAGGGCTGACTTGCCAAAATGGGTGAGTGCCTAAGGAATGCACTAGCAAATGGGCAGGAAGGAGGGTGGAAGAACAATGGGGAATAATAAAACTGCCATCACAGAGGTAACGAGCCTTTGTGTGAAGCAAATAAACAAAACAAAACGATGTAAGAAATCACTATGGTTCTCAAAGGAAGTGGCAGTGAAGGTTCAAGAGAAAAAAGCATTCGAAGTACAAGGAATCACAGAAGGAGCAGGACAGAGAACTGTATCAGTTAAAGCAAAGGAGGCTGGGAAGGCAGTCAGAACAGCAAAGGCCCAAACCGAGGAAAGACAGCCAACTCAGTTAAGAAGGGATAAAACCTTTTATAGGTACATCAAGGAGCGAAGGAAGACCAAGGGAGGGATAGTGAGGCTTAATAAAGGGAGGGAGGGTGGGCAGAGGAGACTGTGAAAAGGCAGAGATACTAAACAAATATTTTGTTCAGTATTTACAAATGAAGAGGGGAGGTACATAAAACAAACAGTAGAAACACTCTGGATACAGAAGTTGATACCAGCCCATTTACAGAAGAAAGGGTTCTGAAAGAACTCTTAAAACTGAAGGTGGACAAAGCAATGGGGCCTGATGGGATTCATCCCAGAATTCTAAAGAACTAAGGTAGAACTAGTGACACCACTGACTACCCTTTTAACAAATCATGGGAGGATGGGGTGGTACCCGAGGACTGGAGGAGGCAGATGGGTCCCCTTCACAAAAGTGGAGCAAGACAGAAGCAGGAAACTACAGACCTGTTAGTTTAACCTCAGTGATAGGAAAATGATGGAATCACTTCTGAAGGAAAGAACTGTCGAGTATCTAGAGGCCAGAGGGGCACAGGACCCTAGGCAGCATGGATTCACAGCGGAAGGTCATGCCAGACATAATCTGATAGATTTCTTTGACTGGGTGACCAAAGTAGTAGATCAGGAGGGCTGTGGACATGGCCTCCTAGACTTTAGCAAGGCATTTGACAGTCCCACACAAAGATTAATATACAAGTTAGCCAGCCTGGGAGTGGGTCCCAAAATGACAGCTTGGGTAAAGAATTGGCTGGAGAATAGGACCCAGAGAGTAATAGTAAATGGAGTCCACTCAGAAGAAAGGAGGGTTACTAGTGGGCACCGCAGGGTTCAGTATTAGACCGTCCTCTTCAAGGTCTTTATAAGCGCATTGCAGAGGGACTGGAAGGAAAAGTATGTCTCTTTGCAGATGACACAAAGATCTGCAACAGAGTTGATGCACAGAGTGGGGTGGAAAGGATGAGAAGGGACTTGGCAAGGTTATAGGAATGGTCAAATGTATGGCAGCTTAGATTCAATGCTAAGAAGTGCAAGGTAATGCACCTGGGAAACAAAAACCAGGGAAGAGTACACAATCGGGGCTGAGATACTAACAACAGCAAAAATGGAAAGGGACCTGGGGGTAGTCATATCAGATGACCTAAAAGTGGGCAAGCAATGTGAGAGGGCAGCAAGGAGGGCTGGGGGGATACTGGGATGCATAGGGAGAGGCATCACCAGTAGAAAACAGGAAGTTATTATTCCTCTGTACAGACAGCTGGTGAGACCCCATCTGGAGTACTGTGTACAGTTCTGGAGACCCAATCTCTGCAAAGACATAGACAGGATGGAAGCTGTCCAGAGGAGGGCAACTAAAATGGTGCAGGGTCTGCACCGGAAGACATATGAAGAGAGACAAAAGGAGCTTAATATGTATAGCCTCGAGGAAAGGAGGGAGAGGGGGGACATGATAGAAACGTTCAGGTACCTCAAGGGAATCAACAAAGTCCAAGAGGGTAGCATCTTTCAAAAAAAGAGGTGTGCAAGAACAAGAGGGCACAATTTGAAGATGGGGGCGGCTCAGAGGTAATTTGTGGAAGTATTTTTTCACAGAGAGGGTTGTGGATGCATGGAACGGCCTTCTGGAGGAGGTTGTGAGTCAAAATCAGTGGTGGAATTCAAGCATGCATGGGACAGTCATAAGGCCATTCTAGGGGTTGGGGGTAGGAAGAAGTAGGCTGCTGGTTAACTAGGATCTGCAGCTTATCCAGTAGGTAGGGAAATGGGCAGACTGGGTGGGCCAAGCGGTCCTTATCTGCCGTCAAATTCTATGTTTCTATGTTTCCCCTTGACCAGGGATTTATTAAACAATATAGCCATGGGGCGGCAATGTCAGGTGCAGCCAGGGTGGGACGAATCACTTTTTGGTCTGGTGGCCAGTTTGGCCACTATACCTCAAACTCTGGTGGCGAAAATATATTTTTTAGGTGCCCAATTTTTTTTTTACGACCGCTAGACCATTCAATATGGTGGCCATTTTTTAACTTGCCTTTCAGCCAAGGAACTGTCTATTAAGCTACATTTGGGAAAGTGTTTACCACAGATCCTGAAGAGAATTAGCCTGCTAGAACTGCATCAAGTACTACACAGGAGGGAGACTATATAAAGTACAAATTGACAGTCCTGCCTGTCCAATCCAAAAAGGTAAGCAAGGGTGGCACAACTATGAGAAAATGAGAATGAAACCACCAAGAGGATAACTAGCTAATGAAGATGGGACTGTCGGAGAAACACCATGACCAGAAATGGAAGGGCAGCACAACTATGAAAAAATGAGATGAAAATCACTGAGGATAACTACTGAAAATGGGACCGGCGGAGAAACACCGTGACCGGACCGGAGTCTGAACAGATCATGCTGATTTATAAGTGGAAACAAGTCCTACAAGTGTACATGTTTTGGTTTTTTTAATAAAGCAATAAAACTTTCAGATGTTGTGGTTCTCTGATTGTCTTGTGTGTTCTTTTTTGGGGAACGGGTGGGGCTACTTTTTTTGTGACATTTTATTTTCATGACATGGCCAGGCCTGCACTGCTGCTGTGCTGTTACCACCACTGCAGGGTCACTAATATTAAATTTGTGAGGACAAGGGTAGAAAATAAATTTTAAATGATTGCTAAAACTATGGTTGACAGATTGCTAACAGTATTTCTATTGCAGTTGCTGTCTTCCAAATTGGTCCACCTCCCACTCCAACCACTGTCTCTGTCTCCACTTTCAAGTCATCTCCTCCGACTCCTCATCTATTTCCGCTTCTAAGTCCATTACATCTGGATGTGTGACTTTATACCCAGAAAGATGCCGATATCTAGGTGTTGATGAGTACCAGTGATCAATTGAGGCAAATGAGGCAGTATAGCGCAGTAGTCTAAGGCTCTGAGCTGCAGATCTGGTGACATCCAGCAGACCAGACCTGGGTTTGAATCCCACAGCTTCCACTTGCATACTGTGTGACCCTGAGCAAGTCACTTAACCTCCTTGTGCTCTCAGGTCGCTCCTGTAAAAAAGCTTTCAGCTTACCTTACCTGACCTTATCATAATTACTGAGTCGTGGTTAAAAAAGACGAACACTGATCAACAAATATCACTGCAGGGCTACAATTTATTTAGAGCAGATAGAGAGTCTAGAGGCGGGGGTGTGGTTATCTATGCCAAATCTAAGTACTTGGTCACCAATATTAGTTGCAAATCTCTAGCCAAGGAATTTGAGTTAGTTTTGCTGAGCCTTCATCTCCCCTCCTCGGAATGTATCACTATCCTAGGTGGCTATAGACCCCCATCTGGTGGTGCTGAAGTCCTTAATCTTTTGAAATCCATGTTCGTAGATGCAAAAACTGAAACAATATTTCTAGGAGATCTAAATATGGACTGGCTGTCACCTAAATCACACGGCCTCAAATCCGTTTGTGATGAACTAGGTCTTGGGCAATTAGACAGTGAACCTACTAGGAACAACACTCTAAATACTGCCAACAGTTCCATTCTAGATGTGGTACCCACCCATCCACACAAAATATCTCACTCGGCAGTGTTTCACAACGACATGAGCGATCATGGAATTGTTGCTTGCATAAGATCTCAAATTAAGGCCCGTCCGCAACCCATCTTTATAACAAAAAGATCCTTTCGCAAATTCAGTGCAGTAAACTTCCTATCTGACCTGAGCATGATCAGATGGCAAGATCTCTACCTAGCCAAAGATGTCAACAAGGCAGCTTACATCCTTAATGACAAACTCACTACAATAATAAATAAGCATCCCCATTTCATCAAAGTAAGGGTACGGAACAATTCCAACCCCTGGCTCACCTCGGATCTCAAGGCAGCCCTTATAGCTCGAGATAAGCTCTGGGCTAAAGCTAGACATTCCAAAGAATCTTCGGATTGGCAGGCCTTTAGAACAGCCAGGAATAACTGTGTGAAAAACTTGCTCCGCTAAAGCTAACTATTGTATTTCTACTCTCGAACAAGCTAAAGGTAACCCTCATAAAATATGGAAGACTATCAAAGCTATAGAAGGACAGCCCATGGCCCCCTCTGTCCCAACAAAGATAGTTGCAAGTGGCAAGATTGTGGAAAATAAGTCCCTAATCCTGGAGGAACTTAACTCCCACTTTGCCACAGCTGGATTAGCTTTTGACTCGTCACCTTATGCTGGTGCTGCGGTGAGCCAGCATACCCCTCCCCCTACATCTAGTCCTGCACCCAGCCCCTTCCAACTGCTGGAGATAACTTATAAAGAAGTAGAAGATTCTCTTCTAACTTAGACCAAAAGCGCAGGGACGATGGCTTGGAACCCTTTTTCCTAAGGTCAGGCTACGCCCATCTCACTGCCCCAATTCTCCACATCTTCAATCTTTCCATTACATCTGCTACTGTGCCGTCCTGCTGGAAATCAGCACATATCCTCCTCTATTTAAATCTGGTGACCCATGCGATGTAAACAACTATAGGCCTATCTCCATATTGCCTATCCTTTCTAAAGTTCTCGAAAAACTGATCCATATTCAGTTAAAATCTCACTTGAAACCTTCTCTCTCATTAACCCAGCTCAATCTGGCTTCGGGCTAATCATAGCACAATCACTGCACTAGCAAAAGTAACCAATGATTGGATCTCTGCTATAGATGCAGAAGGTAACTGGTGCAGTCTTTTGGACCTCAGCAAAGCTTTTGATACTGTCGATCACAAACTATTAGTCAATTGCCTTGCAAAGTTGGGTGCCACATACCATACCACCCAGTGGTTCTCTAGCTACCTAACTGGAAGATTCCAAAAGTAAAGGCTGAAGGCTTTTTCTGCTGCCTTGCCAGTTGCAAGAGGAGTCCCCAAGGATCCATCTTAGGCCCTATCTTGTTTTCTTTGTACATTAATGACTTAGATGCTAACATATCTACGTCCAATCTGCACTTTTGAAGATGATACTGTGTTGTATACTTCTGGCTCATCGTTATCTGAAGTCAAGGGAGCTAGCTTGCCGACTTCGCACAACTTGAGCATAATCTAATTAAGCAAAGCTTCTGCTCAATGCTTAAGAAGACTAAAGCGATGATATTCTCCGCAGTGCTGTCACAGGCCCCCCAATACCCTTGCCTAAGACTTCATTGTCACCACGCTAAACGAGCCTCTGAAGTTGTAACCAAATTTAAATATCTGGGTATCTGGATCGACAATAAATTATCTTTCAATGACCACGTTGAAGATGTCTCTAGAAGGTTAAAAGCAAGGTTAGGTTCTTCTACAGAAATAGGCCCCTTTTCCCCCTTGAAACTCGAAACAAGCTTGTACAGGCCACTTTTCTCCCCCTACTCGACTATGGCGATGTAATCTATTCCTCCACCACTCTTGCAAATCTAAGTAAACTGGACATCTTTTATCACCGTGCGTTATGGTTCATTACCAACTCCCCTTACTGTTCGCACCACTGTGACTTATATGCAGCTGTTGGTTGGACATCCCTTACTACTAGACGCCTGCTCCATGCTGGGCTATGGACTCAAACTGCTCCTGCAGAAATTGCCAAGCTATCTCTCTTCCCTTATTAGTATCTCACACAGTGCATACTCATTAAGAAAATCTGACTTTATTATGCTTGACATACCAAGGACGCGACTTCCTTTGGTAAACGTATATTGCATATGCCCTTCCTCCATTTGGAACCAATTACAAACGTGCATTGAAACTAACTAGCGCAGTTTCAATAAACTTCTACAAATCGCTAAGTTCAGCCAAAATAAAAGACACCTGTAACTGTCATTAAGTCTCTTCCTTCCCCATGTGTGCCATATCTATCCACTGGTAAGGTATAATTGATTTGTCATATTAACTGCTTTCCCTTCCCCTTCTAGTCCTGGCTTTATCTATGCTTATGCTCCACTGCTACTCTATCAAATCACTCCTCCCCCCATATCAGTTGTAGTGTGTTTGTTCTAGCTGCCAAAATATATGTATTGCACACACCAGTCATCATGTTTCATTTATCAGTATGCAACCTGTAAGTCGCTTCCCTGTTTCATATCAATGCTTACCACCTGCGGTCACCCTATGTGGTACCCTTGTGTGTATATCCAGCCTGTATCATGTAACGTGCATTTCATGTATATACTGTTATTACCTGTCTGTGTTTGTACTTTAAGTGTTTATGTCACAGGACCTCCTTGTGAATGAGCTTGCTCAATGGAGTTTTCCTGCAATAAACTTGACTTGAACTTGACTTAGTGTGCTATACCTGGTTAAACAACTAAATAAAAAAAATTTAAAAAAAAATTGATGGGTCGGGATTAAAGTCCTCATTTAAACTGATCATCAGCAGATCATCCACAGTGCCATCTATAAGATTGCTACAAGATATTGTTTTAATCCTATTATGAGCACTAAATCCCCTTTTGCAAGCAGCTGTACTCACTGGCATTACCTGAAAAATTGTGACCAACAACCGTAACAGACCAAATCTCTCTAAATTTTGGTGAACCTTTCTTAAAGCGCGCTCTGTATTTTGATTTTTTTTTTTTGCAGCATTTCTGAAATCTTGCCACTCTTCCAAAAGTTGCTGCGTAATTTCTCTTTCAAATTCGGCAAGATAATAGTTGCCCTGAACCGTATTGCTTTCTCAGGAATGGCATGTACCTCTGGCAAAGCCCCGTGATGGATTCCTGACCAAAATTTTAAAAAAGAGGGTCATCAGGAGAAGGCCAAACAGTTGTGTCAAATACTGAAAATCGTTTGTAGTCTTCTGACTGCAACATGGGCTCAAATCTGTCACATAAGAATCCATCCACACTGCCACATACTTTCTCACTGGAAACAATCTCCTCGGCTGCTTGGTCTGCAGCAGTGGCCTGCCTGGTTCTTTTTTGCCTTTTATTCCTATTTTTATCTATATCACTAGCATTTTCAGTCATGCCTGGTGGAGGAGCTATAGAAGTGCTGCCATCCACACCACCAGTAAGGAGATTGCCCTCCGAACTTGCATACTCTAAAACCTGAGCCTCAGCAGGGCCCGCACTGGTCTTCAGCTTGATGAGCTCTGAAATGTAGCTCTACACTCGTGGCTGTACCGAAGTATGAAGCAGACCCTCTTTTCGGAAATTTTGAGAAACCCTTCCAAGAATAGAAAATAATCTTGTTGAAAGGCCAAGAACCACATTTTTTTTTTTTTTTTTTACAAAGTTCAAGTGTCCTTTAGCACTGTCTGCATCAGGACTCCCACTGTGCTGTGGTGCAGTGTTCTCTCTGTGTGTAATTATTGCTGGCAGGTTGTGGAGAAGAGCTGACACAGCACTGTGTTGCGAACTGACCCAGCGCACTGTGAAAATGCTGACCAGTTTTTTCAGCTCA
Organism: Neoceratodus forsteri; assembly: GCA_016271365.2. Classification (NCBI taxonomy): domain Eukaryota; kingdom Metazoa; phylum Chordata; order Ceratodontiformes; family Ceratodontidae; genus Neoceratodus; species Neoceratodus forsteri. The sequence continues at coordinate 1,089,707,285 of CM057455.1, forward strand.
ATGAAAAGGGTGTTAGCGGCCTCCTCCAAGGCTCTCATTCTTCGGTGAGAAGAATGATAAATTAAATATAGGGCCCGCAAGCCATTTTCGTTTTCTTGAACTTCTGGCATATGTTTTGGGTATCCAGAATGGCGAGCTGTAAAAGATGCGCAATGCAGTGAGTTGCAATTAACCAAGGCAGGCCACTGCTTTGTAGCTTGGCCATGACTCCGCGACGTTGTCCTCGCATGACTGATGCACCATCAGTGGCCATCCCAGAAATCCATGGAAGATTTTTCCACGAAGGGATGTTAAGTTTGTTAAAGAGTGGATGTAATGCTGCAATGTATCCATCGGCATCTGCTTCCCCTAATAGCTCAGTACCAATGAAGGAAGTATTTGGAGTACCATCATCACCACCAATATAACTGATAAACACATTCACAAATTCCCTTACACTTCTGTCAGTGCTTCCGTCTATTAACAGCCCAACAGTTGGAGATTTTTTCATTGCTTCAGTTTTGTTTGTGTGTATTACTGCTGCAATGTGATGCACAAACTCGCACCTTTTGTGATTTGTGTATTGTTCAATCAATTTTAAAAAGTAGGCAACACTAAAAAGACACCGCATGGATTCCTTCACTGCCGCATTCATCTTTTGAAAACAAAAGGCCATAGGTGAGGATTCAGGTGCCCTTTGAGCCCTTTCAGCCAGAATACATTTTACATGGGAACTGCTTGCATCATGAATTTTTATAGACTCCATTTTGAAAGTACTGCTACCAACAAAAATACACAGATATGTGATCTGCCAGATGGGGTTGCTTCCTACACACCTTGCAACTCATAGTGTTGCTTTGCTTCTCATACTGAAGCTAGTCAAATTCCCGAGACCATTCAACCCTGAATTTGCGTTTCACTGAATCTTTTTTCCTGTTGGTAGGATTTACTCTGGGCAGAGAGCTGGAGAAAGATGAAGTACCAGCAACGGAAACACTACTGGAAGTAGCAGAAACACTATGAACCTGAACATCAGTAACCATTACTGATGGTCTGTCAATATGGTTGCAACAGTCACCCTGGCAGCCTCCCCGCAACAGAAGAAGCAGCAACAGCAGCAGGGTTAGCAACAGGAGGATTTACATTCACATGTATCTCATCATCAGCAACATCAACACTGTCACTGTCAGTGTGACTGATGACTTGGATGGTTAGTTACTCAATTCTTCCACAGCGGATAGACTGGGTTTAATAAAGCCAAAGGAAAACAAATGTGTTTGTTGTTTTTGTTTCTTTCCAGACATTTTCTATTACTCCAGTTAAAACAGTATGAAGAAGAATGAGTGGTTGGTGATGGCAGCACAGCAGCAGACAGGTTTTGGGTGTCCCATCCACACCGAGAAAGCCTGACACAACCACAGGAGGACTGGATGAGACTGATGGACTGACGTTTGTACACAACCAGACTAGAGAGACTCTGTCACTAATATGCACACAGGTAGTACTATGGACTTTTAATTATTTTAGCAAAAGTTTATTTTTTTTAGGAGGGTCCCCACAAAAAAGCCTGAGCCTGGCACAACCTCATGAGGACTGGACAAGACAGATGGACTGTGAAACAATAAGAGACACAGTCAATAAAATGAACACAGGTAGCAGCATGGACTTTTAATTACTGTAGCAAGCTTGCATTTTTTTTTTCTTTTGTTCTTGTCCCACCAAAAAAAGCCTGACACAACCACCACAGGACTATCTGGACGACACAGGTGGACTGTCAAACACAACAACAGACGTTGACAATAATATGCACACAGGTAGTACTATGGACTTGTTCTAATTAATGCAGTGACAAGCTTTATTTTGGGGGGTTGGGTCCCCACCAAAAAAAAAAACCTTAGACAACCACAACAGGAATGGATCTAGACTGATAGACTGTCAAGACAATAGAGAATAGAGATGCTGTCAATAATATGCACACTGACACAGGACAGGTACTGGTAGCACTGTATGGTTGGACGAACTTTTATTAATTGTACCAAGCTGCTTTAATTTTTGTTTGTGTCTCCACCAAAAGAGCTTCAATCAGACAACCACAAAAGGTCAGGAATGGACCTGGATGGGACTGAGGGACTGTCAAAACTAAAGAAAATACAGATGAGAGATACTGACTGTCAATAATATGCACACAGATCAGGTATTATATGGACTTTTACTGAATTGAGTCAGTCTTGTTCTGATTGTTTTTAAGCTGTATATTATTCATTAGCACAAAAAGTATAATGCTGTATCAAGTGACGTAACGGGGGATGCTGCTGCACAGATAAGTCAATGACTGGACTGGACTTGGGACTATTAGTGTCAGTTCAAAAATGATGTACTCGAACTGGGCAGGTCACTCTACTCCTGTCCAAACTCACCATCTCCTAGCAGATGCAGCATAGCACTGTCTGCAGTGAGTGAGTTTAATTTTTTTTACAATTTTAATTCGTCCCGATCACTCACCACACAAAAACAGCACACACTGGAATTTAAATTAGTTTAGCTGCCACTGCTGGTCTAACTTGTCCCAGCCCACACCAAACAAGTCACTCACTGATGTGGGGGAATAGGTACTGTAACTGTACTTCATAGCAACTTCTGTCAAGACTCAACAACTTAATTTTTTTCATATAATTTTCCCTCAGACTTGCAGGTCTGTCCAACACAGCAGTATCACTGATTCTGCCCCAGGTACCAGCTCCTGACCCGCCCCCCTCCCCCCTCTGTCAGCAGTGCTGCACAAGGTCTTAAGTCTCTCCGCCACTACATAGTAAAGTGTATCTTTTTAGCAAGTATTGCTGAATGATCACTCAGCCACCTTCAGTATATTTCGACTAGTTCGCCACTGCAGCCCTTAAAAGGGCTTTTGGAAAATATTTCAAATAAACACTAACACACTGCTGAGCAATATCCACAGGACTGCTCTCACTCTCTCAACCACTCCGATCGTTATGGCGTTTAGTGGGCTTTGGTACTAACACTAACTGCCTTCAGCACCCCCACATGGTCACCTGGCATCTTACCTCATGGTGTAGCGATGATTCCCAGTAGTTTTTTTAATGTTGCTTCACATCCACAGAACACTGGAGTTGCAGGTAGCTGGACTCTGCAGGGCAGAGGCATGGCAGCTGTCAGTCACTGCTGCAGGAGGTGGAGCACACTACTGTCGACATGCGGCCAATGCAGTCTCTGTGGCATACAGACTGGCCATTGATTGCTGCAAGAGGCTTAAAGGCCCATGCTGACGTTCGCTAAGAAAAAAAAATTTACGAGTGCCATGCATGCGCACTGACGCGGCTCACTGGTTAAAGGCAAAAATGCCTGCACTCTCTCGCGCATGCTCGCGGCTGAATCCAGCACTACCACTCACCAGAATGGTGAGTTTTAAAGGAAATCTGGTGGCCAGTGTGATTAGCCAGGTCACATTTGGCGACCTGGCAACCCTATTTGTCCCACCCTGAGTGCAGCTATCTTCAGAAGCTTTGGTTCCCAGACTGTCATGCATAGCTGAATCTTCAGCCTTTAGGTGGTTTAGGTAGATCAAGACCTCTTTCCTTTTTTATCAGTCTGAAATGGAACTCTGGGTACTAGCATCTAGATTTAGACTGAGTGGGGGAGGGGGCTCTGAAGAGGGGGGTTTGAACCTGTCCAGGTCTGTGAAAATTTTGTTGAAAGCTTCAGCAGTAGTCAGGGGATCTTGGAAGGTCTTATCGTCAGCCACAATATCACATTCCACTGCACTATTATGGCCTTTGAGGAGTGTGTTAATTTGTGACCAGAACCACTCTGGGTGGGACAAGTTTTTGTCCTGTAGATGCCTCAAGTTATTTTCTTTTTTCAGCTTTCAGGTCCCTTTTGCAGGCATTCCCGGGTTCCCCGCATTTGTACCAGTCAAATAACAGACCAGAGTTTTTATATACTCCCCAAGCTGCATATCTTGCCTTCATGGACTTCCTAAGTGTGCGGCTGCGCCACTTTGACTGCTAAACCTTGACCTTTAGCTGCTATAAGGGGGCATGGCAGTTAACAGCAGATAGGAAGTTGTGCACAAAGAATGCAAGGCTGAATCCATGTCAGGAAGGGTACAAACTGAAGCCCAATTGGCACCTGACAGTGCAGATATGAAGGAATTAGTATTACATTTAGAGTAATCACGGGCCACGAATACCCTGGGTGGTTTTTTGATGGTGACATTACTCCACACACAAAAAGTGGTGGACAGGTCGCAGTGGGAGTCAGCAAAGGTGCCAGCTGTTCTGATTGGACCTGGCTTGGAAACCAGGACCCGGACAAGTAAGGTGTGATTACCAGTTCTGATATTCAGATGAGTAGGTTCAGAGATAATTTGGATGAGTAGGGCCTCCCAGAGGGCAGCCTTAGGTCCGCTCCCTGACCCAGTTAACCAATTAATACTGAAGTCCCCCAGCACTATTAGATCCCCAGAAGCCAAGTCACAGAGGGCTTTAATCAGGGAATCAAGGGCATCGATGGCCACCTGGAGGGGGATTATAAGTGCAGACCACATACAAAGGCTTAGTGTCCCCGAGAAGTAGTTTAACTACAAAAGCCTCACTATCAGAATTACCTAGGACAGGTGTATTTATAAGAGAGGCATTGAGGGAGTATCTTACATAGATAAGGGCACCGCCCCCATTCTTTTTGAACCTATCCCACATAAAGCTGAAATAACCTTGGAGCTCTATTTCATGAGTAAGTATGCAGGATTTTAGCCATGTCTAAGAGATTGTGATTCTTGCCGCTACAGTACGTCAAGGGCATAAAGATTAATCCAGCCTTCAAGCTTCTGAAGTTTAGGTCTAAGGCTACTAACAATTAGGTGAACTAGCTTTAAACCGTGTGTATCTGACCAGCAAGGATCAGTTGGGGAGCATACCCAATGGTCTGGGGAGAAAGGGCCAGTATTTAATTAGATATCTCCAGATAAGAGCAGCCTGTTGAAGGACAGTATCCTAAATGGGGGCTTAGGACATGCAGGAGTAATAATAACAGTAGTTTTCAACATGTCAATCAATCAAAGTCTTTATTTAACCAGGCGATCACCGTTGAGCAAGCTCATTTTCGAGGTGGACCTGGGTTTGTTAACAAGGAACAAGGGACAATATACATGAGATGCAACACACAAGAAAATAGTAATAATACAAATAAAGTGAGATACAATAATACAGTATATACAAAGTATCAGCAGGTAGCACTGACAGTATTATATGTTTGGAACAGAAGATACAGCTAGTTTTGGGTAGGACACAATTTTTCATAAAAGTGAAGAAATATACATAACAGGTGTACTGAACACAAATAAAACCTAATATCAAAAGACATATAGTGATACGGCATGGAGAATTTAGAGCTGGAACCAGGGCCAAAGGAATGTGGAAGGGACAGATATGGGGGTAGAAAAAGGGGAGAGGGAAGAGTCGATTAGAGATGTGATCAGTCTTTAACAGTAGTAATTAGAGTGTGCTTGGACTTATAGGAGTCACTGTTTAGGGTAGACAAGCACATGACTCCTTATTATGATGTAGATATAGAGATTTAAAAGCTGCTAGGCTGATGGGATGAGTTAATTTCAAAGTTTTTTGCAGCTTGTTCCACAGTTGAGGGAGCACAAAGCTGATGGCTGCTCTGCCAATGTGAGATTTTTGCTTTGTAAACATAAAGTTAGATATATGAGGTGGTTCTCAGGGCATACTTCCCTAGAGTGCACAAAGGTGAACAGACAGAGATATACTGGGGCAGTTTATTTGAGATAGCTTTGTATGTCCAAACCGTAGCATTTTTTTTGCCGTCTATAAGCAAGGGATGACCATCCCACTGCCGTGTACAATGCACAGTGGTGGGTTGAGTATGGAAGACCCGTGATAAATCTTATGGCTCTGTGATAAAGCATACTGAGTTTGGCTAGGGTACCTGCAGGTCCCTGACTATATAGAAAGTCTGCGTAATCCAATAGGGAAAGAAACGTAGTTTCACAAGTCTTTGTCTAAGTTTCTTTGCCAGTTCTTCTAAGCGATCTCTGAAAGTAAGTGTATGGTCTAACCAGACCCCCAGGTACTTGAACTTTGGTACGTAGTCCAACCGCTCACCTAGAATGGTAGTGATCTGCAGGAGTGTCCCAGCAATTGCAGGATTTATTGCATTTTGAAGGGGCGAGAGGAACATTATTTTTTTTTTTTTTGCATTTAAGAGCAGTTTCTGGTTTATAAGCTGATGTTGCAGCAGATTAAATTCATTTTGAAGGTCTTTACAGGCCGCTTCAGGTGTGGGGCTACTAGCATAGAGTACCGTATCATCCGAAGATAGGTGTATTTGTGCTTCTTAGATGGGGGCATCTCGTTGTTAATATAAATGGTGAAAGAGCAAGGACCAAGAATGGAACATTGCGGTACACCCCTCAATAGGGGTTTTGGTGGAGAAACTTCCCCTTCTGCCTTTACTTGTTGAAGTCGTCCTGAGAGGTAGTTAGAGAACCACTTAAGGGATAGGGAATCCAAACCAATGTTCCGGAGGGACGACAGAAGCAGTCTGTGATCAACGGTATTGAACGCCTTGCTTAGGTCCAAGAAAACTGTGCAAAGTTTTTTTGTCTAATTCAAGTTGTCACCTTGGAGAACAGCACGTAGCAGCTGCTTTTGGAAAAAAGGCTATATAGTATTAGAAGGAAGGGGTCACCCTCATCCATGAGTGAGGGCTGAGATGGGAGGGTCTCCTTTGAAAAGTGTGCATTTTGCTGAAAAGAAGGGAGTAAAATAATTTGATCCATAGCCAGAAAAACAAGTATACACAAGGAGGCTGCAGTTAGTCCTCGTGCCATTGTTACGTAAAAGGGGGAAAAACAAAAGGGAGGTTAATTTGATGGAGAAGAGTGAGATCTCTAAACAAGCGTGTGCTCAATAAACTTTACATGGTACACTATAACTGCACAAATAGGAATTCAGTAGCCCTGAGGTGGTATCACTCCCTAGATACAGTAACTACAACAAGCACAAAATATTCAGAAACATTCCCTTCAAACAAGTTTTTAAAATATGGAATGTTTAGTCATATTCCCTAGAAGCAGTGACTGCAATAGGTAGAACATTCAGAACTTACAGACTGACCATCATAAATCATTGCCTTAGAACAGTATTATGGACGGCCACGGAAAATCAAATATCTTCCCCCTCCGTTGGAATGATGGATTATATACAACAGTAGTACAGTTCTATGCTATGAGGGGTAGGATCTTTAAGGCCAGGACAGTCAATGAAGAACCAAACAGATTAACAGGCAGCAGACAGTGTGTCAGCTGTAAAGAGTTTAACAAGAGGTAGTACTGTGTAGATAAGGGAGAGAGTATACCCAAAGTATTAGCTAGCAACATAAGGTAACCCAGCAGTTATGAAGATAAAAACCTATTAGAGTGGAATTGTCCATATCTGACAGGGACTCAGGCAGACTATATTGAAGGTGAAAGTACAACAGTTATCAGGGGTTAAACTGAGCAGGAAATCAGCTCCACCTCCTCCAATAACTTTCTCCATTTAATACTACTGCGGAGGTCCATCTCCTAAGGATGACAGTACCACCTCCTACAATATAGATATCGTAGTTCCACCTCCTGAACATTTCCAATTAAACAGCGGACAATGAACTAGCACAGTGTTACAACAGTACAGTTTAGTGTTTTGCAGGAGTTCAGTTGCTGCAGACGCTGTATGGTGTGGCTCAGTTGTAGGGCAATATCACCGGCCGCCGACTGACTACGTAGGGCAGACTCCCATGATGCCCATTGCTTGGCCCTTCACACGAGGACAGCAGCAGAGGACCGCTAGGGGCGTCAGCCTTTATCACGGTCCAGCACCTGCGATTGGGTCTCAGATAGGTGGCGGGCAGTACTGTCTGTAGCTGCTGCAGGTCGCAGGTCTGTTAAAGTTGCGTGGCGAGTCGGCGGTCAGAAGGGAGAAAGTCATGGAGAAAGGATGGAGCAGCTCTCTCAGATCCCCCTTACAGCAGTGGCCAATGGCTTAACATCACTTCTCTTGTGACTAAAATGAGTTTGCATTCAGCAAGCAGTGCTCTCTGACCTTATGGGACAATGGTATACAGTAACAGATGAAAACCGGTCCGAGACATTTAAAAAGAGCACTCTTTATTATTTCAAATGCAAAAAAAGTACTAAAACAGCCCCAAAATTGTGAAAGAAGGGCATCATACAAGTCAGGAGATAAGGGGTGATCTAAAATAGAATAAAAAAGTACAGGTCAAAATGTTCCCTGCTATCATGGACTGCTGAGGGACTGATTAGGAAAAGTCTATGCTCAACCTTGAACCAAACTAGCAGAGCTCGGAAAAAGATGCTGAGGACACTGCCAGATTGAGTCTTGCACCCAGGTCCCTAAAGCTGTTCTTTACCACCAAGAATCTGCCAGCCAGGTCATCTGTCCCCAGGTGAACCATGACATTGAGCCTCTCCCCACAAGTTCTGGAAAATCTCCCCAATCCTGTGTGTATCCCTCTCTGCCAAAGCCCTCGGAAGTCACCTAACAATCCTGGTTCACTAGTCCCCTGCATAAACTATCTCTTCTGTCCCCGACAACAGTGTCTGCTACTACTAGTACCTGTCTAGTAATTACCTAGACCTTGGACTTAAATCCATCTTATGTGCCTCACTGAAGGCAAACCTGGTTATCGAGGGGGCAACACTTTCCGCAACCTTCTGGGAAGAGACCGGACAGACCCAGTCACTCACAGAAGCACAATGGTTAGTTATTGGCAGACTGTTCTTGACTATTTTTTGATGGAAACTGCTAAACTTTGCTATACTGCAGAGAACACAATCATACTCATTTTTCAGAACTGGGAGCCTGGAAAGACATAATACTGCTTGGGACCTGTGAGGAAGGTCTGAAATACTTTTTTTACTGACACTTTCATTTTTGCTTCTTGGAATTAAGAAGAGGCTTGCGGGATTCCAATTGAGGAGTGTTAATTTTATAATCAGAGGGAGTGAAATACTACTGAATTTGCTTTTTACTGTGATTGTTCGCTGGAGTAGAGACCTAGTATTCGTAAGGATATTTTTGCAAGTTTTAGAATTGTACTGCTGGCTGACGATTGATTTAATTTGTATTCTTGGGTTCAGTAGAGTGGTTTGTGTAGGTGGAGTGGTCTGTTAAATTGTGGTGCTGGTTGAATTACTGTAAGGAAGGGTAGCACTCAACAGGGTGGTGGGGCAGTGGTGTAGTTGATTGTTTGTGAAGGTCACTGGTGGCTGGGGGTCAGGAGTCACCCACCCACCCCAAGTGTATCATTTCCTTTATACCCGAGGTTCTGACATAGCTTCCTCAAGAGGGCAGGGGGCACAACTCTGTCATATCCTTAATAACCCAGCACAATGCATAAAGCGTAAGCACACATACCAAAAAAAATATATATATATAGATATACATTGTATATACACAAATATATAATATATTATAAGCAGGAAGGTAGAGGGACATATGGGGAGTGGTGTAATGCACCGGCTGTGGGGTGGCGGTTTTCTAGGAGACATTATGGAAACTGCATTGCTGCCCTATTTACAGGCAACTGTCAGCTCTGAGGGAGGAGGGCAAGGAGTAGGGAAGCCTCACCCACCCAAAGAGCACCAGTGCCACCACCGCTGTCTCAGAGGTTGTCAAAAATGAGGAGTGGTTGGACCACACTGGGCTCTGGGAGGGTGATGGTGGTGGAACAGAGGTGCATCCCTCCAGCTGTACCTCTCCACAACTCAAATGCCATTCTGGCAGAGCAAAGTTCTTCTATGATGGCACCCTTAGTAGAGACCAAGGAGGATGCTGGGAACCTCCACAAGGGAGACCCACAGGAGGGTGGCAAGGGACACCACAGGGGAAGTAAACAGCTCCTGATGGGGGACTCAATTGTTAGGCAGGTAGAACTGGGGAAGGCTGGGGAGAGGGAGGTAAAGTGCTTGCCTGCTGCCATGGCTTGGAGGGACAGGAAGCGAATCCTCAGGATTGCAGGATCAGCATTACAGGAAAGGGAACTGGACATCATTGTCCACCTTGGGAGCTGGGCATGGGATCAGTGCAGTGCAGGAGAAGTTTGTGGAGTTAGGGAGGGGCCTCAGACAGGTGGCACACACAGTAACCTTCATGGAGGTACTGCCTGTCTATGGCATGGGTGAGGCTAGGGTACTCCGCAGCATGCACTTCAATGAATGGTTGAAAGACTGGTGCAGAGCACAGAGTTTTGGCTTTATCGGGGACTTGGGGGGTCCACCTGGAGATATGTGGGTCTACACTGGCATGATGGTCTGCATCTGTCCAGGAGGGAAACCAAGCTTCTAGGTGATAGATTTAAACGCTTACTTGGCAAGCTTTTAAACTAGCCAAAGGGGGAGGTGCTGACAGGAAGCAGAAAATTCCAAGCCTGCCCCTACAAACATGGTAGTTAAGAAGATAAACACCAAGGTACAGAGTTCAACAGAGAGCAGGACAGGGGTACATGGAAATAAGAAAAAGACAATAAGGGCAGGGATGGGGCACAAAAAGGGTAATGCCAACATTAAATGGAGGGCATTGAGTATCAATGCCCATAGTCTGGGTAACAAGCTTCCTGAGCTTGTGGCTCAGATGGAAGAGGGACACCTGGATATCCTGGCAGTCACAGAAACATGGTACATGGAGAACCATGACTGGAATTTCAATATACCAGGGTACACAATCTACAGATGGGACAGGGAGGGTAAACGAGGAGGAGGAGTAGCTCTCTACATAAGGGAAGGGATCAAAGCTGCAGAACTAAAGGGTAAATGGGGAGGACAGGAGGCACTGTGGGTCACCTTGGAGACAGGGAGTTGTACCACAATCTGCACAGGGATTGTATACAGACCCCCATCTCAGGGTAGAGAAAATGGACAAGGAAATGATAGAAGGCATTCTCAGAATGGCTGAAAAAGGGGAGATATTGTTGATGGGGGACCCGAATATGCCAGATGTTAACTGGAACACATTTACTGCAGCCACATCCAAGAGCAGGGTCATTCTCGATGCCCTATGGGGGCAGGCCTTAGACAGTTAGTGTTGGAACCTACTCGGGAGGAAGCAACCTTAGACCTGGTACTCTCGAATGGAGAGAGGATCACAGATTTAGAAGGGGGTAGCCATCTGGGAACAAGCGATCACCACAGTGTGGTTCACGATAAACACAACCGTGGAGACAAGCCATACAAAAACGAGGATATTGGACTTTAGAAGGGCTGACTTTGGCAAAATGGGTGAAAACCTAAGGAATGCACTAGCAGATGGCCAGAAAGAAGGGGAGGAAGAACAATAGAGAAAAATCAAAACTGCCATCACAGAGGCAACAAGCCTTTGTGTGAAACAAATAAAACAAAACGGAGTTAAAAAACACCATGGCTCTCAAAAGAGATGGCGGGGAAGGTTAGGGAGAAAAAGATAGCATTCAGGCAGTATAAGGTATCACAGAAGGAGCAGGACAGAGAACTGTATCAGTTAAAGCAGAAGGAAGTGGGGAAGTCAATCAGAATAGTAAAGGCCCAAACCGAGGAAAAGATACCCAACTCAGTTAAGAAGGGGGATAAAATCTTTTATAGGTACATTAGGGAGTAAAGAAAGGTCAAGGGAGGGATAGTGAAGCTTAATAAAGGGGAGGGGGGGAGAGGTGGGCAGAGGGAGACAGTGAAAAGGCCGAGATGCTGAACGAATACTTTTACTCAGTATTCACAAAAGAAGAAAAAGAGGAGTTACCTAAACCAAACAACAGAAGCAGTCTGGGCGGGGAGGGGTTGACACCAGTCCATTCACAGAAGAAAGGGTCATGAAATAACTCCTAAAACTCAAGGTGGACAAAGCAATAGGGTCTGACGGGATTCATCCCAGAATTCTAAAGAACTAACGGGAGACCTAGTGACACAACTGACTGCCCTTTTTAACAAATCATGGAGGATGGGGTGGTACCTGAGAACTGGAGGAGGGCAGATGTAATTCCCCTTCACAAAACTGGGAGCAAGGCGGAGGCAGGAAACTACAGACCTGTTAGTTTGACCTCAGTGGTAGGGAAAATGATGGAATCACTTCTGAAAGAAAGAATTTTTGAGTACCTAGAGGCCAGCAGGGCACAGGACCCAAGGCAGTATGGATTCACAGCAGGAAGGTCATGTCAGATGAACCCAATAGATTTCTTTGACTGCGTGACCAAAGTAGTAGACCAGGGAGGGGCTGTGGATATGGTCTACCTAGGCTTTAGCAAGGCATTCGACAGAGTCCCACACTAAATATTTATAAAAAAGTTAGCCAGCTTGGGAGTGGGTCCCAGGGTAGTAGCCTGGGTAACAAACTGGCTGCACAACAGGACGTAGAGGGCAACAGTAAATGGAACTCACTCCGAAAAAAGGGGGGTTGCTAGTGGGGTACCACATGGTTCAGTACTGGGACCAGTCCTCTTTAATGTCTTTATAGGAGATATTGCAGAGGAGCAGGAAGGAAAAGTATGCCTCTTTGCAGATGACACAAAGATCTGCAACAGAGTTGATACACGAGGAGGGTGGAAAGGATGAGAAGGGACTTGGCAACGCTGGAGGAATGGTTAAAAGTATGGCAGCTTAGATTCAATGCAAAGAAGTGCGAAGTACAAAGTTGCATCTGGGAAACAAAAACCTAGGTGAATAGTACCCAATGGGGGAGGTCCTAACAACAACAAAAATGGAAAGGGACCTGGGGTAGTCATATCAGATGACCTTAAGGTAGGCAAGCAATGTGAGAAGGCAGTAAGGAGAGCTGGGGGAATACTGGGGTGCACAGGGGGCAGCATCACCAGTAGAAAACAGGAAGTTGTTATCCCTCTGTACAGACAGCTGGTGAGACCCCATCTGAAGTACTGCATGCAGTTTTGGAGATCCCATCTCCGCAAGGAAATAGACAGAATGGAGGCGGTCCAGAGGAGAGCAACTAAAATGGTGCAGGGTCTGCATCAGAAGCCATATGAAGAGAGACTAAGAGAGCTTAATATGTATACCTTGAGGAAAAGAGGAAGCCGGGGGACATGACAGAAACTTTCAAGTACCTCAAGGGAATCAACAAAGTCCAAGAAGGTAGCATCTTTCAGAAAAAGAGATGTGCAAGAACAAGAGGGCACAATTTAAAGATAGAGGGGCTACGTATCGGGGCAACGTGAGGAAATATTTTTCATGGAGAGAGTGGACGACACATGGAACTGCCTTCCTAAGGAAGTTGTGGGGTCAAAAACAGAGGGGGAATTTAAGAATGCCTGGGATACACATAAGGCAATTATAGTGGGGGGGGTAGGAGGAAGTAGGCTGTTGGTAAACTAGAATCTGCAGCTTATCCAAAAGGTAGGGAAACGGGCAGACTGGGTGGGCTATGCGGTCCTTATCTGCTGTCAAAATCTTTTTTTCTATTGCTACATCTGGGCCCTCATTTTCTTCCCAAGTGGGTCCTCCTTCCCTTCACTCCTTGCAGACTACTGTTCATAACCACCCTGGTTCGGACCCTTGGGTGTACTTGGGGGACATGATGTAGTGGCCATCTGCACCAGCCTACACTTGCCCCTGTCCAGGAGAAGGCTAAATTCAGTAAGTGCCACAGCCAGTTCCGCAGCAAATGTCGCAAACATACTTCATACTGGGTAGAAATGTTGCTTCCAGAGACCTTCCCTGAAGTACACAAGTTCTACTGGCAAAGTCGGTTCCAAACTGGGACCTTCTAGGGCCTGTAATTGGGTAAACCTGCCATGTGCTGTGTCCATCTAAAGAGCTAATAAACTGTGGAAATGCATAGCACTTGGCACAGAATGGTTAGCCAAATAAAAATGAAAAGATACATATATGTATGTGTGTAGCGGTGATAGCATGCCGTGCAGCATGCTAGTGAGCTACTATTTCCTGCCCGGGTACCTGGTACCGGACAAGGGGTCCTGGTAAGGTGACAATTGGGGCATTCCCAGAAATACTGATAATTGTGCAGTGCCTCCACCCACAGTAAAGTATCAGTGGGCCAGATATCCGCTTGGCACAGCCCCCTGGGATACTGTACCTCCCCACCTCCCCAACCAACCACTCTGCACACTGTGTGCCCAAACAACTTGTTCCACCATAAACCATGCATCTCAGCAATAAGGACATGCAATGAATTTCACCAACACAGCAATTTCAACAAACGAACTCATAGCTTTATTTTGCGGGGGGTAAAGACTAGGGAAGGGATACCGGGACATGTGGTGGCTGTGAAAAGAGAAAAGGATAGTGAAGTAGGCAACAATAACAAACAGTTGGGCCCTCATGCTAAGCCCTCCCCCCTAGTACCAGTGTCCCCAAACTGTCTCTAAGGGTACCCACTAGGGGCAGGCCTGATCGGTGCCATGGGTTGGCCGGCTGTTGGGGCCCTGAAATATTTTAGAAAACTTCAGAATGAGAAAACACACCAATTCCCCTTTTTCCTTTCCAGGAGCAGGTCCTGGGTACTCTCAGTTTGATGATCTTAGCACCTGGAGTATGGAGCTCCTTGTTTAGTGCAGCAAAGCAGAAACAGGCCGGCCAGAATCCCTCTGACTGGAAGAGACTTGCTCAAGGATCTTGCAGCTAGTCACCTTGATTATAGTTCTGGCCGCTTGTCACCTTCAGCTGCCTCCGGCCCGTTGCAGAGCACTATGTCAGGACACCATCCCCAGCAGGCCTAGACCCAGGAGTGGCTCCACAGCCTGGCTCTCCCGATGGGTCACAGGTGCACTAGCACCCCAGCAAGCGTCGGTGACCTCCTCAGACAGCGAGTCCCACTTGGAAGGGGTTAGCAAGTTCCCTCCCTGACTCTGGGTGAGAACTCCCAAATGGTAGGAGTCCTCCTGCAGTCCCTGCACTGGGTTCTAAGTAAGAAAAGTTCCCAGGCAAACGTACCAATAAAAGTCCAGTGCCAATTTGAGCAGGTCCCAAGAAGCACAGGTGCAATCCAACAGGGGAATCCGAAAGTAACAAACCCCTGTACACCAGTTCACACTTTCCAGTTAAATTGTGTACACAACCTTTTCTTTGGCTGCAGCCAGGACTTGGCTCTCAGCTACTTTTACCAGTTCGCTCAGGACACACACAGCACCTGGCTAGCACCCCGACGACCAGAGACGTTTTGCCTTTTCAGAATTTCAATCACAGTCCCACACGAGCAAACTACCTCTCAGCAGCAACTGTGGCACCCAGATAATCTGCACAGTTCTCTCATCTAGTTCAGTTTCCTAGTACATGGTTTCTGCAGCATTCAGTTTATCCCAACAATAGTTAAGCAACTTCTCAATACCCGGAGAAACAGGATCACAGTTCAGTCTCTTTCACTCTTTCCCCTTCTCAATTCAGTCCTGCAACAAGCACCTGGAGAATCAGAATCTCAGATCAGTCTCTTTCCTCTCCTTCCCCTTCTCAATTCAGTTCCGGCAACAGCAATCCTCAAACAGGGCCTGAGTAAACCCCTGAAGTCCGCCGTCCACTCACCAAACAATCCCAACTTGTATACAGCCCGGGAACAGACTAAAGAGATCCCAGAAAGTCCACACTTTTTCAGCCGAAAAACCCTGTGTCCTGATTAGCTGATAGAGCCTATCAATATTCGATAGCCATAGAGAGCAATATTTCCTGCTTGTTTACTATGGCATGATCTAGGTGCTTGAATTAGTCTTCTCCTTCTCCCAGGAGTCTCTCTGGTTCAGTTTTGGGTGCCTAGCTCACTAATTGGCTGCTGGAATGGGGATAAGTTTCACAAACATGTCAGCTCCCATTTATTTACATGGAGTCCCATTTAGGGCAACACAGTTCTTCCGTTCAAGAGTCTAGTGCAGCCCAACACAGTGCTTTATTTATACAGAACATCCCACTGTGTTGCAGCCCCAACTGTCCCCTGTTAAATGAGCCCACGCTCACTAAGTTGCTCCCAGCAGTTTAGCTGTCGCTGCTGCCAAAACTCTGTTCCCCAAGGTATCAGGCACCACTCATTAATATTCATGAGGCAGCTCATTAATATTCATGACCCTCGAGCAGCTCTGTTGTTCAAACTACAATTTTATTAACATTACAGGCTTCTGCCCAATCCCCTTCAAGTCTCCGGTCCGCAAGAACACCAGAAGGGGCACCGGGACCACAGACCAACTTCCCGTTTTCAAACTGCAATGGCAGTTGGCACATCAAAGTGCTAGGAGTGCATGTGCGAGTGCCAGCTAAAACAAATATGCCGGCAGCTCATGATAAGGGACATGGGCCCGAGAGGGCAGAAAAACAACATGCTGGCTGGGGAAAGAACAGGAGAAATCTGAAAACAACAGATAAGCCCCCAGAAGGGGAATATATGTTTTATTAATTTTATCTACTATGCTATGGACTCACTCAGAAAAAATGGTTAGTCTACTGCTACTCACTTCTGGAAATGGTTAGCAATATCCTTTGATTTGCATAGCATTTTGCTATACTATACCAGCTATTTAATATTCTGTTTACTACAGAGTACATCATTTATACACTAGCATATCCAGCCTTAAAATCTCTGTGACTTGGTTGTGAATTTGGTGCCCTAGCTATTGATTTTTATGGCTGCATGGGTGAAGCCACGTAGAGGTACTGCTGTCATCAGAAAATAGGGGTCTGAATTGCTAATATAACACTGCTTTTGTTCTTACAAGAGAGTGGAGATTCAAAGCACAGCTTCCTGAAAATCTCTCTGTGTTCCCCATTCACAACAATGTGCCCCTTCCGCACTATTTTTTAATCAGAGCACCATGTGGTGCGGCTATTAACCATTACACTGCCAACAGAATTATGGACTGATATATCAGTGCATGGCACAGCAAGGGTTAATATGCAGAAAGGAGAAACTGGGAATGTGTTGTCATAAATCTTTGCCTCGTTTCAGTTAACAAAAATGGTGTTCATCTGTGTTTTCACATAAAGAAGGCTACAAAGAAGATGCCTTTCTGTGTTTATTGTGCATTCAACTCACAGCAGGATATCAGCAATTTAAGCAGAGAACTCCATTTCAGCATTAGCCAGTAACAGAATATTCGTGTTCCTTTTATTTAGTGCATGGGTCTCTATGGGGTGGATTCCTAAAGCAAGTTCTGTCATTATCGCAGATATTCAGCAATGGCTGGAAATGCCGACTTGAAAAAGGAACTCATGCCTTTCACACACACTCTCTTTTATGTAAGTTTCAGGCTTACAGACACTGGCTATCAGCTCAGCTGTCCCCATGATACCAAACAGTCTCTGTCTCTGTCTGTCTGTCTCTCTCTCTCTCTCTCTCTCTCTCACCCCTAAACGTGCTCTCTCTCCTCAGTTTCCTGGCATCTAAAAAATTAACACATTTGAGGAACAATATATAGAAGTGCATATTGAAATCATGCTTGTGGTCTCTCTGTCCTCACTCTTAAAAAATTATTTTCTTACATCATGGTATTGTATGTTGGGCAAGCATCCTGTGCCATCAACTAAATTGTAAAGAAAGTACCAGTAACAGTAATCTGATATCAGGATGACAGAGTATGATTTCCCCTTTTTTTTTTTTTTTTTATTCTTTGCTCTGATCATAGCCAGGACCAACCGGCATCACTTCATCTCAGTTCAAGTTTGCTAGCACTTCATACTCGAAGGCCCTGTCCACACTGCAGCTCGAAACCCTTCTGTAGCGTTTAGAGGTGTAAATCGCATCGATAACGGGCGTGTGTTTACACTGGTAGCGTTACAGGGAGTACCGTACCGTCATTTCCAGCGGTTATGAAACCGCTCCTCCTGGGACCGTTACAGCGATAGTGTGGACTGCCAATAGCGGTCCCTGCAGGGCACAAAGCGCAGCGCTGACTCATTAATGAGATCGGGCGCCGCTGTAACAGTCACCGGATCGATATTGGACGGCGGTGCGGTCCGTAACGGACACCGCCGGGTGTGGGCCGCGCACTGCACGCTCAGCGGCCGTAACGGATTGCATCGTTGCCGGCATAGCGGTGTAGTGTGGGCAGAACCAGATTAGATCCACACCTCTCAACCTCCTGCCTCATAAATCAGGCGAGACAAGACTTAAAGAGCAACTCTGCACTTCCCGTGTGCTTTCATAAATAAGATGTTTCAGCTGTTAGAATTTACCAGAGAATACTTTTTTCATTTTCAGTGTTTCTTTTCAAGATTTACAGCATATTTTGGTGGTCCATCTAAAAGGTCTGTACAGAAGACAGTTGAAAACATTTGCCTCCCCCCTGTTAACCTCACAGTGCTTTACAGACTGCGATATCACAAACAGCAATTATGTGGTTTGCAGTGGACAGTCAGATACAGTTTGAAAGACTGTGAAACAATTGCTGCATTATCTACAATATTTAGTAGCCTAACAGAGGGGGGATAGCAAAATAAATAAATAACTAGAAAACATAACTGGTGTAAATCTAGTGTTTGTAAGCTTTTTGTTTATAAAAAGAGTTGCTCTTTAAAAAAAAAAATCAGGATCAAAATCAAAGGACCAAAACCAGGGACACATCTTCAAAATTAGTGATATCCACCCAGAAAGCTGGTAGAATAAGGGGCTTGGTGTAAAATGCCTTTTGTGTATAAGAACAAGTGTGTACTTTTAATGTTTGACATTATTCTGTGCTTACAATCCCAGTTGTTCAGACACGAAAACACAAATTTTAGGGGGGACAGAGTAAAAATTTGAGGCAAAACTCAGGGACAAATGAGAGGTATGATTAGATCTGCTTCCCTACCCTAAAACACACAGACATTTTTGTTCAATACAATACTTAGAAATACACATTAACAGAAAGTTCACAATTATGTCAGAAAAACATAGATCACGTGTCTGAGAGACAGAGTTGCGAGGGGTTACTGCAATAAATGCCTTAGTTTCTTCAGTTCTTTATACTATAGCAACACTTGATGGCAAATAATTAAAATTAACTTTCAGCACAAGGACCAGCAGATTACATGATGTTAATGCGCGAACAGTCATGTATCACGTTGCATCCGCATTGCATGAAAGAATTTCATATTTCACCAAGTCTATACTCCTTAGAATATGCTGTCAAAAAAATGGATACAAGTGATCTTGTACGTATCTACAATACCTCTAAATCTCTCACTTCAGGACCAGATGTCTGCAAGCTTGTAAAAAAATGTTGGCTAGTTCCAGGGAAAAAAGTATATAACTACAGCACTAGACTGCATGTGTATTGACGTAATACCTCTAACATTAAAAATTAAAAGGTCCAGATTCCGGTATTTATTTTCTATCTGACTTAAAAAACAGTGCTCATCTGTATTTTCACAAAGAACGTTACAAGGAAGATGCCCTTCTGTGTTTATTGTGCATTCAACTCACAGCAGGATATCAGCAATTTAAGCACAGGAATGCATTTCAGCATTTGCCAGTAACATGCCATGTAACATGAGCCAAACACTGGAGGACATCAGATAAATTAAGATGCCAATATACTAAAAAGTGGGATGGGGGCTTACGAGTACATACACCCAAATTAAATGGCCAACTGACCAAACCAGCTGCTAACTGAAGAATTTGAGGACTGGTGCTAAAGTACTGCGCTAATGCAATCAAAATTATAAACCGAAATTTGACTTTTTTGCAATAATTGATTTATTTTTGTACGTGATTGTAAAGTATTTGTCATCAATGTGTCAGTGTTGGCCGACCCAGTGGTGCTGAGGGTTGAGGTGCTGGACTCCATACCTCGTGCCACACTGGCGACCCGGGCTCGGTGATGGACTCGGGTTGCCGGGGGTTGGCAGGGGAGGGAGAAAATGGAGCATCCGGAGGACAGCTCTCCTCTCCCTGGGGAGGGATCCAGGGATGCTCAGTGTCCTGGTGACCCCCGATGGAGATCGGGGGTACTACAGGTACACCAGCTGATGTAAGGGGTGGAGTGCAGCAGACACTAGCAAAGCAGCCATGCACAGGCGTCACTGCACGCTGCACTCTGAGGGGGGAAACAACACAGAGAAAATTCTTCTGCGGAGCCGCAGAGATGAAGGGGACTTCATGGGCAGGCCCACATCCCACTACCGGCCCAGCGCTCCAAGTGATTCCCAGGCTGACCCGACGCCCAGGTAGGGTCCTCTAATTTCAGAAAGGCCGCCATGGGAGGGCGGGCCCTCCCCCAGTTGGGTGATCATAGGAGGGCGGGCCCTCCCCCAGTGGGGGGAGGTGAGCCAGAGGTCTGGATCTGACTGGGTGTCCGGAGAGAAGAAGCTGGTAGCAGAGGGTTCAGGCAGGGAGTAGAGGCCTCGCCGAGAGAGTACCCTGGAAGGATGCACGGGCCGCAGGGTGAATAAAATAGAGTTAAAAAAAAAATGTGTCAGTGTTAAACCAAAAGTGTTGCTGACTACTCCACAGTTCTGTATCAGGGGCTATTGCACATCACACTGCAGATAGAAGCAGGACTCCACTGAAAGAGGGGGGAAAAAAAAAAAAAATTCATACAGGGCTCAGTACTCAGACCAGTGTTATTCAACATCTTTATTGGTGACATAGGAGATGGGGTAAAAAAAATATATATATATATATATATATATCTGCCCGTTCACAGATGATACTAAGCTCTGTGGGAGAGTGGACACAGAGTAGGGGAGACAGGGGCTATGGGAGGATCTGGCTAGGCTCAAGAACTGGTCTGGCATCTGGCAGTTGGGGTTCAATGCCAAGACATGCAAAGTCATGCACCTGGGAGCTAGGAACCCAAGCTACTGGTTGAGGGGTGTACTGGTGTCCAGTTGAGAGGAAGAAAAGGATGTGGGGTGATAGGGGAGACACGAAACACTCTGCTAAGTGCTGTAAAACAGCAGCCAAAGCAAATAAAATGCTGGGATAAATCGCCAGAGGAATCACCTTCAGGATAGATGAAGTCATTCTACCATTGTACAGGTCATTGGTGACACCACACTTAAGAGTGTTATGTGCAGTTCTGGTGCTCTTATTTGAAGAAAGGCATCAAACTACTGGAGGGGGTACAGCGTAGAATGACCAAAATGATCCAGGGCCTGGGGGACAAACCACATGAGGAGAGATTACGGGAGCTCAATATGTATTCCCTTGAGGAAAAAAGGGAGAGGACGAATATGATAGAAACCTTCAAATAACTAAAAGATATAAACAAGGTTGGATCAGAGGGCATTTTCAGTTTAAAAAGGGAGGGGACCATAAAGGGGCACAGTCTGAAACTAGTGGGTAGTTTAAAAAGGAAATGATTAGGCACATTTTCCACAGAAAGCATGGTGTCAAAATGTGATGAACTGCCAGAGGAGGTGGTCTCACTGAAAATGGTGGGCAGTTTTCAAAGGGGGTATGACAGAGTAAAAAGAAGCTTCATAACTGGAGGGAGGATGTGGAGGGGGGGGGAAGAGGTGGGGAGGTTTACTCCAGGGAGAAAGGAGGGCAGCTCCAATAAAATAGATGAGCTGCAGCTCGGCAGACATGATAGACCATTATGGCCTGTTTCTGCTGGCGTTTTCATATGGTCGTATGAAAATGAGATGCTGCAACTCATTTGAGCTGTCCTGGGTAAATAAATTGTAAATAACTTTAGGATGCTCTCTATGATGTCAGCACCTCACCAGTTCCATATTCCCATGCTGATATCATAAATCCCAATCTTCTACTGAAATGACACATTGTGTAAATAACCACATGCATTTACTAAAAGCAGGATCCCTCTGAAAACAAGATATTGCATCTCAGATCATCACTATTGTGAAAATACATTGTAACAATGGGTACAATCGGGACCCATTTGAAAATGAGATAATGCATGCTGTTGAGCTATCCTGGTTAACTAAATTGTAAAAATGAATAAAAGCAGCACGCCAGTAAACATTAGACACTGCATTTTAATCTTTATGGTTTTTATTTTTCTGCTATTGCGGTGTAAATGTGGGCCTTTTACATCACAGTATTACAAGTACAATGGCATCAGACATTAATTATATATCTTTTATCACAATAATGCATTAGCAGCCGTTGTGGCTTTACCAGAGCTTTTTGTAGTTGCTATTGTCTAGCTGGATTTCACATGCAGGCCTGAAGCCCCCTTTCAGGGAGCAAGTGAAAGACTGCATGGGGGGGTGTGAGTAAGTGGAATTAAGAGAAAGTGCATGAAGAAGGGAGACCTGGGGCAGTAGCCAAAGACTGCAGGTGAGAGTCAGTGAAGGTGAATAGTACTTGAAGGGCACACGTGTGTATGGCTACTCTGAATGTGTGTCCATTAACTGTGCATTCTGATTTGAGAACAGGCTCCCAAAATCAATGGCCTATAACAGAAAGTCCAAACCTGATTTAAAGTTCACTCGTCTAAGTACGTGTGACAGTACTACAAAGTAGTCTAGTGAAGGATTGCTTCAGTGAAAAGGTTTCTTCAAGGCAATTAAAATCTGTCCCTGAAATGTACTGGATGGCCTTTTTATGCTCAGCAAATTCCAAGTGGTGTGGGTGTAAAACTATTTCACAGAAAACCTGACCAGACTGTTACGAAAATCTAAGGCATTTTTTTTTTTTGTTTTAACTTCATCTTGTTATTGGCATGTCTTAAATACAGTACAACTGCTCCTTTTCCAGAAGGAAAAGAAAAAAAATCAATCAGGCACAGGTCTAATGTTCTCCGATATAATAATGTACATTAATACAAAACTTCAGTTAACATGAACAATGCCTTCCATTCTTAGAGATTAGTCTGAGACATAGTAAAGAATCCAAACAAGGGTCTACACTGCTTGAAGCCCAAGGCTTCTGAATGATGGATACAGTTTTTGCAGTGTGAACTCAGTCCATGTCCCAGTCACCATACCAGTGAATGGACTCCAATAGGAAAGACTCAAATTGTCCCAAATGCTGTCCTAAAACTTGAAATGCTTTCAAAGCTAGAAGGAATCATAATAGACAACAAGAACAAACAAAACATACATATGCACAGTAGTAATTTGTCCTATATATACAGTGTTCAAGTTTACATAACAGTAGACATTCAACTTCACCTTCATCTCCCCCCCCACCAAAATTATAGATGTTATGGCCAACCATCTCTGGCCCTTAATCCCTCAATTAAGTAGTCTCCTCCTCTCTCTCCAGATCCACCTCTTCCCTCAAGGCCTCCCTCCAGGTCCTCCAGGGTCACCATATCTCCAGGAATCTCTTTCCTCAGGTGTGTGTAGGTAATGTTTTCTAAACATTCTATTTCGTCCACCTTAGAGATCCATTGCCTCACAGATGGGGGTCAGTTAACTATTTAATTGCGATACATTTTAGGGCTGCAACCCTCAGCATCTGGCACAGTTCTATTAATTTCCATTTAGAAGATAGAGTGGGGAGGCCTAGCACCAGGTCTTGAAAAGTAAAAGGGAGAGATATTCCACCCACCTGTTCCAGAATTCCGTGAATACGGTGCCAAAACTACTGTACCCTGCTACACCCCAAAAAAATATGATAGTGCGATTCCCCAAGTTTCCCAAACATATGCCAGCAGGCTGGTGTAGCCTGTGGATTAAAGTGCTGGGTGATCACTGGGGTCCTAAAGAAATGCACCAGGACTTTCCAGTTAAACTCCCACCAGACAGTTGCTGATGTCACTTGCCAACCTCTTTGGAGTCTACGAGCCCAATCTTTCCTTAAGATGACTTCATTGATTTCTACTTCCCACTGTTCTCCAATTTCTTCTAGTACCCGAGCTCCTGGTTGAGAGGAGAGGACTGTACAGAAGATGGACAAGTACCTCAGCTTATCCCTAATTCTAATAAGAGTCCCACCAGTAAGTCTCCAGATGAGTTAGTTCTCTACTGATCTTCCGAAAGTTATCCCCTGTATTAATATAGTGTTAGGTTTGGAGGAATCTATGGAAATCTTCCCTGTGAAGTGGTCCTTAAGGGTAGTATAAGGAAGGCACCCTGTGCTATCCACCATCTGCTTAAAGGTAGTAAGACCCTTAAGTTCCCAGTAAGCATATCCTTAATCCATCTTTTTGGGGGGACGATCTACATATCTGATCAGAGAGAGTGGGCCTAGGGTGTTCAGGGTGTGTGTTACTTTCCTTAGTTTCAGGAGAATGCGAAGGGAGTGTTTAACCCATGGGTTAGAGATAGGAGGCCAGATCCGGGGACTCACAGGGCCCGTGGGCAATGTCCATATTTTATAGTTTTTGACTGCCTCGGTCTCAATTAGGTACTGCCCGAGTAGACACATTGCTTAGCCCAGGTAACTAGTTGTGCACCCTGAGCTGCTAGATAATAATGGCATATGTGAGAGGCCCAGACCTCCTCGGCTTCATCAGGATGTTAGAGGAAATCCGGGGCATGGTCCCCACCATATAAATCTAGAAAAGTCTTTGGACAACTGAACCCAAAAATGTAAGGGGATAGGTATCGGACGGGTCTGGAATAAAAATAGTAATCTAGGCAGCATGTTCATCTTTATAACCTGGATTCATCTATAAAGGGTAAGAGGTAAGAGTTTCCATAGGGCAAAATCTGATTGTAGGGTATGGTATAACTTAATAAAGTTATTTTGGAATAGTTTGGTAGTGTCGTCCAAGACCTGGATCCCCAGATACCGCAAAAACTGTTTCTCTTAGCCCACACAAAGGGAAAGGTATCCCTAAATTGCCTGAAGGGGGTGCCGCTCAGCACAACTGCCTCAGACTTGGATAGTTTAATTTTGAAACCTGCCAGGGAACCAAATTGTTCTAGGGATTCTAGCAGGTCGGGTAGAGAGTTTTGGGGGTCTTTTAAAAAGAATAATGAGTCATCTGCATATAATGCCACTTTTTGTTCAGCTCCCCCTGCCTGAATTCCTTCAATATTTGGGTTGTTACAGTATGTAACCAAATAGCTAAAGGCTCCAGTGATAGGGCAAATAGTAGGGGGAGAGCAGGCAACCCTGCCTAGTGCCACTTTTCAGAGGTAAGCAGTCAGAGTAGGCCACTGACCTGGACCCTGGCCTGTGGTACAAGGCTGCTATAGCCGAGACAAAATGTTCCCCTAACCCAAACTTTGACTGGGTGGAGGACATAAAATGTCAATCCACCCTCTCAAAGGTCTTTGTCCATACTGATCGCCAGCTGCAAAGAGGTGGGGTTTTTCTGGGCAGTGATAATATTTAGCAACCTACGTATGTTATCTTGAAAAAACCTCCCGGAAATGAAGCCCATTTGGTTATGATGAATTAAAGTAGGGATGCAGCTCTGCAATCTATCTGCCAAAATCCCCATAAAAATGTTGAGATCTACTGGTATTAAAGAGATCAGGCGGTAAGAGCCACAGGACTTGGGTTTTTTTACCTTGTTTTAAACGCACCAAAATTTGGGTCAAATTCCAAGAGGGTGGGACTGGTTGTTTATCAATCAGGATCTAATTACAGGTGGCGACCAAACGGTCAAGTATTTGGGGTGTAAAGCTCATGTAAAATTCCCTGGGGCTTTACCCATTTTCATCTGTTTGATCTTAGCTTGTATTTCCTGAGGGGTGATCAGGGCATTAAGTGTTACTTTGGCCGAGTCTGCCAGAGTGGGGATTAGGAGGCTTTCCAAGAAAGACTGCACAACTGTCTGATGACCTGGGAAGGTCTCGGACTCATATAGGGTGGCATAACAGGTTTTAAACCTTTGGAGTATTTCTGTGGGGGAGGTGGGAGGTGGTATCCCTCCATCACCCTGCAGACGCACTACTTTTCCACTGGCTATCTCCTGGTGGAGTTGCCATGCCAGAAGTTTCCCAGCCCGATTTCCCTGCTCAAAGTATTTCTGACTGGCATACTGCAGCTGTCCCTCGATTTGAAGGTCCAGTAGTTGATTTAATTTGTGCTTTGCTTCATCTAGATCCTGTTTGACCTGGGGGTCTTGGTGAGCCTGATGGGAAGCCTCTAATTGTGCAACTGTCTGTTCTAGTTGCACTCTTTTGTGTGTGCGTTCCTTTTTAAGTCTGGCCAAGTATTGGATTATTTCACCTCTAAGGCAACATTTAAGAGTATCCCATCTTATTCCCTCACTTGTTTCCCCTTTGGGGTTATCCTGTTCAAATTGTTGGATATGTCCATGACCACTTCTTTAAAGTCCTCCCTCGTGAGGAGGCTCGCATTCAGTCTCCAACACGATTGTGGAAAGGCTGGGGTAGTAAGCAAGTTAAGGGTGACCGGAGCGTGGTCTGAGATAGTGATAGGGTCAATATCACACCAATCTATCTTCTGTAACCAGTTGGAGGATATTAGAAAGTAATCTATTCTGGAATATCCATGATGGGGAGAGTAATAGG
Organism: Neoceratodus forsteri; assembly: GCA_016271365.2. Classification (NCBI taxonomy): domain Eukaryota; kingdom Metazoa; phylum Chordata; order Ceratodontiformes; family Ceratodontidae; genus Neoceratodus; species Neoceratodus forsteri. Next base: position 1,089,733,605 of record CM057455.1, read on the forward strand.
TATAGTCCATCTCTGGGATGTATAAAATGCCAACATTCCGACAAACCCAATTCACGGGTCAGCTACAAGATAAGCCTCCCAGTTCTTGTGGGCCTTCCCTGGTTTCTCCCTGATCTATCCACTCCTGGAAATACAACCTCATTGAAGTCACCCCCAATAATTACCATACTATGCGTGTCTGTGACTGCCTCTTTAATAATTTTCTCTAGGAAAGAGAGCTGGGGGGCTTCTTCGTTTGGTGTGTATATGTTTACAAAGTACCCACTTGGCCTCTATAGGAAACCCAAATCTTAAACCAGCCTTCTGGGTCTGTTCTGATCTTCAAGACGACCAAAGGAATATCTCTTTTAACCAAAATCGCCACCCCTCTAGGATGTGGACTGGCTTCAAAATGAGAGGAGTATATGCTCCCCACCCAGGATCTTTTTAACTTAGTATGCTCTGCTGCAGTCAAATGTGTTTCCTGTAAAAAAGCTACAGTAGCCCCTCGTCTGTGTAGGTCCTGTAGTATCTTGGCCCATTTCATGGGGCTATTGATCTCACACACATTAAGCATGATTATATGTAGGTCTGCCATCTTCACTAGGGGGTATCTGGTACCATCCTTCAACTGGGGGGGGGTAGATGCCACCATTTATCTGTTTGCTGTACAACACTGTGCAATATATATAACATCAAATACAACTGCCTATAAGAATACATTTTACAACAACATGATGAACTTGAAAAACTGTGTAATCCAACAAGACAGTTTTCTTTAAGGTATAATTACCCTATGTCCACCCTATTCAGAACTCCACAGATCGAAGTGTGGTTGGGAGGCCCCTACGTAGTGGACCCTCCGTCCAGCTCAAGTTGAAAAACAACCCAATAACTAGAAGGGATAGTTAGCAGCACTGCACCAAAAGGCTCTACATGACTTGTAATTGATATCCAATTAATACCCAGTCTGAGTTTAGGAAGATCTAATCCCGCCATCTCTTCCATCTTGCACATAAGAAAAAAAATCTTTGCTTCTACAATAGTGTATGTGTAAGGGAGTTGTCTGTCTCCCACAATGAGGACAGTATAAACAGAAAAAATCTAATAAATAATTTCAACTTACTCCCCAAAAGGTAGGGGGAATGAGAGACCATATCCAAGCCCCTTCTGCCCAGCACTAGTTCCCTGTCCTAGCAACCTGAAGGGTGGAGGGAGGGATACCCCAGAGATCGAATACATCAGATCCCGCATGGTGTCCTATTCTACCAAATTCAGCCTGTCAGGCTTCAATTTATAAGCCAAGACCAGGCAACCTGGGCCAGATAGCGGTCCAAACGTGCAGTGAGTGTGCTTCCCCAGACCAAAGCCAGTTAGGGCAACAGGGGAAATGCTTCTCAAGTATGACAATAACTGCTTATGTTATGAGCTCCTCACCAGTGGCCTCGCCCTGTGGGTAGGCCAAACTGGCCTCTGGAGCTCGAAGGTAATCAAAGCTCTCACCGGGAAACTGATCAAGGCAAGGCCCACCACTAGTGCCAGCACTAAAAGGCTGCAACCTAGCTGCAGGGGCTGCTTATAAGGCTGTTTCACATATTTAAGACGACGGCCTGTTACCAGGTCGCAGGCGCCTGCAACTAGTCAAGCAACATGTCATTGCTCTGACTTGCTTGGTTCAGACCTTCTCAGCAGGGATCACCGTCCAACCTCGCTGGATCAACCCCCCCCCCCCCGGAGGGGCCAATGCTGGAGCATAGAGACCCACCACCCCCCCACCAAAAAAACATCATGAAACATTAAAGGGAGCTTTCACTACTTCCACCTTAAAGTTAAGCAAGGTTTTAAATTTATACTGAATCTGTCCCTTCCTCCCTGCCTCTGTAGCAGGGTCTGCAGTAACAATATCGCTTGCAATCATAAGCTTTAGTAGTCCCTATAAGGGAGTCACTCACTGACCCCAACAAGGTGTCAGCAAAGGTGAGCAAAATCCCTTCAGGTCGTTGTGTCATTTGAGGAGTTATCCTGCTCTGAAGCAAACGCTCCTTCAGGTCTGGGATCAATGGGCATTCTGAGTCGAGATGGCTGCGATGTCTGCGTGTGTGTGGACTGAGTCCCACAAGCCGGAAGTATCCGGGTAGACATGTAGCTCCTTTCTCTTGGTTCCCACCTTCTGCCAGGCCCTATCAGTCAAATCGGGCTCTTTGGTATTGTGCTGTATCTTGAGGCAACTCCACACCTAGAGAAGATCAGAATTTCCTGGCTGCCGGCAGGTCAGAGAATCTCCCGATACCATTTTCTGTGAATATTTTCAGCTTAGCCGGGTATTCTACAAATGCCTTCTCCCCCTTTTGTTGAAGGATATGGAACAGCCGCCAACACTTTTCTGCACTGAGCAAGCAGTTGTTGGGGTACAGTCCTGCTCGAAAAAGAGCCTCGTATCTCCAAATATCACCTCCTTCTTAGACCATGCTAATTTTAAAACCTCTTCTTTGGTGTGGAAATCTAGGAAGGCGATCACCACAGAGCGCGGGTGGGCTTTGGGATCTTTGGGTTTGGGCACCAAAGAACGATGTGCCCTGATAATATGAAGCAGTTTATCTGCTGGCCATCCCAGTATTTCAGGGGAAAGGATTCTAGAAAAGTGGGTACTGGGCCTGATTCAGTGCCTTCAGACAACCCGTGGATCCGAATATTGTTGCACCTGTTGCGGTTCTCTAGCTCCTTCAATCTGGTTTCTAATTGCTGTTCTCTGCGGTGAAGGTCCAGTAAGGTAACACTGTGCACTTCAGTGGTGATGGAATATTCATTTAGCCCTTTTTCCAGGTGGTCCGTTTTTTGGGCAGTAAGTTCTAATTTTCTGCGGTCCTCTGTGGCTTTCGTTTCAAGTTAGTCTAGTGTTGCGTTAATTTTTTTGAGAGTAGCACATAACTGCTCGGAGGTTATCGTGCACTCCTGTTCTTCTGGTTCCTCCAAGGTGGGTAGATGTTGAAGTAAAACCACGGCTGAGCAGGCCGATATCGGCTAGGTGAAATCAAACAGTGTTTTATGCTTTACCTGTTGAGCGCCGGATTTGTCCTTAGATTTGTGTTTGGAGGACATCCTAGTTTCTTTTTCAGGTCGTTTGGAGCCTGGATGGGTCAGACAGCTAGAGGATTATGGTGGATTAGCTGATGGCGGGGTAGAGCTTCCAAATCAGGCAGCCATTAGGTTGGTGCGCTCAATGGAAGTCTACCTAAGGCATTTATAAAGGAACAAGCTGCACTTCTTTCTACAACTGTTTTTAACACACATGAAGCACTGGGCATACTCCATAAGGGCTACTGTACGCAACACTGGTCACCATACCACTGGAAAGATGCCTTTGTCCCAGAGAGGATGCAGCACAGGGCAACAATGATGATACCTTGCCTTGAGGAGCCTAATCTAAGTACAAAGGTTGGGAAACTTAAGTGGTGATTTAGGACTGGCCCTGTGTCAATGTGATAGGAGAACATGGCTCATAAGCAATCCCCACTTCTTCATGCTAAAGGAGGTTGGAGACTAGGCCAGGGGCATTGCAGAAATGAGGAGCTCGACTCCTGGAGGTGAAAGACACCTACCATTCACACAACCCCAGACAGATGACCCAGGAGTGACAATGGAATCAACTTTAAGGCTGCCACTCGCCCTCACTCCTACTTAATCCCAATCTCTTTAACCTTACCCATAGAAACAGAGAATCTGGCAGCAGATAAGGACCACATGGTCTACCCAGTCTGCTCATTTAACTGTTAGCAAATTCTGTAAAGGCTTTATATGTAAAAATATTCTAGACATATTTGGCGCTCATTTGGATTTCAACCAATACGGCTGCCATAAAGGTTCATCTGCAATTTAACCCTGATCAAATTTGTGCACCAGGCATCCCTATCAGAATAGGAAACCCTTTTACAATAAGTACTGTTCAACTACAGGAAAGTGTGTGGCAAACTGGTCTTTAACCTGTCAGTGTTATCTTTCTCAAGCCCTCTAGATACCGGTAGGAGTAACCAGTAACTGCCGCCACTCAGCACAAACACTCTCTTGGGGTATCTCTAGTTATGAGTCCCTCCAGAGACACTGCTCACACAGTACAGCACTCCTTGCTAAAGGGTAACCAACCCCCCCCCGTCACAGCTGAGAACTCCTTACTTTAGAAACAGAATAAGGCTAACTGTAGCCTTCTATTTAGAGGCAGAAATACGGTAGTCATTTATAAATCAGTTAGCTGTAACTCAAAGGACTTGGTCACAAAAACATGAAGTATATGAAAAAATATTTTTAATACTTCAAAATATTTACACAAATAATACAGGATATTACAGCAAGACTATGGGGAACAGTAATTTTACAGGAACAGAAAAAAAAAATGGTTTTACACACAGCAGAAAGAAAACACACAGAAAAATCTTACTACATTTTCTAATTTTCCCAACATACACAGGATTATCCACACAGGACCCCCTCAGTGAATCAGGGCAGACTCAAACCTTAGATGTCTGCTGTTTATAGTACCAAACCTGTCTCTTTTAGGCTCTGCCAGAGTTTAAGACCCTCCAGCTGCCCCCCATGACACGTCATCCAGTATGTCACTCTGACATCACAGACTCAACACACTTTGTGTTTTTTTTTTTTTTTTAATTTAGTTTTTTGGTCCCCGTCGCCTCTTCCCGCCAACTGGCAATGGGAGCATCTATGTATTTTACAGATTTTCTCCCCTGCCCCCCCCAAGGCTCCAGCACACGGCTGTGCGAGTATGTGGAGGCATGCTTTGCACTCAGTGGCACCAGCTCAGCCCCTTCCACCTCCCGATACTTTGCCGCCCCTCTCCACCTACGCTACCCACCAGACCTCCACTTGATGGGAGCAGAACTACAGGGGGCACCAACCCACCCTCAGCAGAGGAAAGCTGCCCGCCAACATGCTCATTCCTGCTCCACCCCCCAACACCAGCACCCCGACGACCCGAGGTAGTTCCCGAACCAGAGTCACCAGCGTAGCATGAGGTAAGGCACCAGCACCTCAACCCTCTATGCCACTGGGCCGACCAACATTCTTTGTGTTTTGAGAGATGGGTTAGAAAACTGGTCTGATCTGGACTTTGGACAAATACAGCAGTTTTTCTGTCCCAAGACCTGAGCCCAATGTTTGGTTTAGACAGCCACTTCCAAAGATCAAAAGACACTTTTCTAAGCTCACCCATAAATTATCCAGGGGTTCTGCCATGATAATGGACAGCACAGATAGTAAACTTCCCTCAGAGCCAGTGGGTCTGTTTTGATAAGAATCTTGACTTTTCCCAGGAATGCCAGCTTTGCTCCTGTAGCTGCGACATTCCAACTAATACTCATGCAGAAAGAGCTGAATATGAATGAAAAAAATACAGCACCAGGTATACATAGCAAATTGTTACAGTTTGATTTAATTGACCATAGTATAATATTTCATAAAGTCATAAAGGTTTAAAATTCTTAGTAAGATGGGAACCAGAATAGAACTTTTGGGTTAATAGGCAGACATCAGAGGGTTGCATCTGGGGTTAGAAGTCTGAATGGAGTCAAAGCTCAGCCCATTGTATTGCTAATCATAGGACAAGGGGTTGATGCAGAGTGCCCTCGATTATGTCTTTGAGTGCTCAAGAAGGAATAATACGGAGTTAAATAATCCCGCACAAAACAGAAAAGTTATTTAACATAACTCTAGATCGCAGAAATAACTTCTCCATTAAGTACTACTCTTTGGTCTTAGAGCCAGAGGAGACAGGACTCTGTGGGAATCAGAATGTTTTGGGCAAGCTGCACCCGTGTTCCGCATGGACGAAAGGCACTGTCTGAATGCCCTGGACCCAACTGCCTCAGTACTTAGAAATATATCTGTTTATACATACACAGACACAGAGAAGGAAAGTGAAAATGTGCCTAACAAAAAACGCTGCAAGTATGGTATGGTACGTTTATTTATAGAGGGTGCTACTCCAAGGCTCAGAGCGCCTGTACATAGCAAACAAGCAATTTGTGAAAGACAAAAGGGCAGCAAATAGCCCACCAGCCCCTTTAAGAAGGAACAAGTGACTTCTCAGCCAGTACCTTTTTTTTTTTTGTTATTCTTTTGGAAACCAAATTTGGCCCACTAGGCATAAGGCCTGTTTTCAGGGGTAACTCGGGACCACAGGGGAAGCTAAGTGACTTTCTCAGGGTTACACGGTACGCAAGTGGAAGTTGTGGGAATCAAACCCAGGTTTACTGGATGTACCAAGCTCATTCACAGCTTATTACTCCAACCTCTAGGCTATACTGTTAGAATATTTGGGGTGGGGAGACCAGATAAATTAGACTGAAGTGAGTTCAGGAGATAGAGGATGGGCGAGTGGTCCTCCATAAAGAATATAATCTTCAAAATTTAGAGGTACAGTAAATAACTTTCCTGTCTTCCAAGAACCAATTTTTTTCCATAGAGTCCCACTCTTTGGAAGAGTAGCAAGCTACAAAAAACCCCGGACTAGGGAGGCTGGAGATCAGGACACACGAGGAGAGCAGGCCTTGTAACACAGCCAAACTGAAACCAGTATGTTTTCTTTAGTGAATATCGGAAGTGTAGCATTTTGTGACAGTGTGAACACTACTTCAGGTAACAACCCTACATATATCTGAAATAAAGATCCACACCTAGTAAAGCCACTGCGGGAGCCATTGTCTAGGTGGAAAGTGCTCTGATGAAGCCCTGCAAGTGCTGCCACGCTAACATGCAGCAGTGCTGAATGTAACATACATCAATTTGACAGGCAATGTTTGGAAACAGCAGCACAAAAAATCTCCCTGAAGAAGGATCAGAGGAACCAATACATAGAGGGATTGTTCTGCCTGGTGTACGGTAAGCTGGTAATCCACATTGTATAGCACTGAGATGCACTTTGTCTAAGGTGTAAAAATAAAATATTTGTTACACTTTCAAAGACATGGTGTGTATAGACTCTTTGAACGTCATAAAGGTTTGGAAATAGGGAACCCCTTTTAATTCTGGTTGAAAGAGGCCAACAGCTGAGAGTCTTGTCTGTAGTCCTTGATTCTATCGACGTAGAAGCTGAGGATTCTTTAACATCAAAGGAATTCAGCACCACTTCTCCCACGTTTTCTGGGCTGGGGAAAAAGGTTTGAAGAAAGAACTCCAACACCTCCAGTAGAAATTTAGGATGTGTTCATAGTCTTTCTTATAGAAGATTGTGTACGGATGATTCATCACAAGGGCCTATAGCTCAGAAACTCTGCTTGCAGAAATACTGGCCACTAGAAACAGTTTTTCAGGTCATATACTTCATGTCACAAATAGCTGCTGGTTTAAATGGCTTTCAAGTGAGCATGTCCAACACTAGCTTAAGATTCTAAGGGCCAGATATTCAAAACTTTGCGTCGGGCAAAAACCGTTTGCGCGGGTTTAGCACAGGATTAGCGCGGGTCTGCTATATTCAAAAGGCCAAATAGTGTGGGCAAACTGCATTAGCGCTGGGCAAAATCATAATGTATGCAAGGGGCAAACTGACATGAATACAGGCGCAATGCTATATACAGCGACTAGCACCACGCAAAGTGGTTTTGCGCGACTTAGCACGGTGCACATTACTGCCCAGGAAAAGCTTGTCTTAGCCCTGGGCAATCAGCTTTGCATGACACTTTGGCTTTGCACAGTGTTTGCGTGGCTTTTGTGTGGCTTTGCGCTACCCTAACAAATAAATATGACACATAGACAAAGCCAAACAGAGGAAACATGCTGCTAACTGATAGCATCACAATGATGCCATCATCTGCCACCAGTCCCAGCCATGCCAGGCAGTAAGTGGTGACCCTGCCGCCAGTGGACAGCATGGCAGTGTGGCCACACAGCACACACCTGCGGACCACTCTTCTGTGGACATCAACAGATGCCAGCACACAAATGCAGCACTGTGGGCATGGAGGATGTTGAGGGGAGAGTGTATGGGTGGCCAGGCTGTGCCACAGACCAGGTGTGGCCACAAGGCTGGGACACATCATGCAGTGCACATGGGCCAGTATTGGGAATACCTCAACACCAGTGTGCCTTTCTGATAGTATATGCCCCCCCCCGGCAACATACCGTACAGCTGTACAACTGCCACAGCACACAAAGCCGGACATGTATATGTCATTGTGAGCATCCCATGCCAGAGGTGCAGCATCTGTGGGTCACACAACAGCGTAACAGTAATGTCCACTGTCAGTAAACACCCGCAGGTTGGGCCTCTCACTGTGTATAGTGCAGTCATCATCACTGCCCTACACACCATAGGCATTTCTGTGTCCACACACTACTGGCCCCCTTGCTACTGTAGTGTCTGCTGTGCACTGTAGCATGACCTACAGTGTGACAGTTGCATGCAGCAGCAGCACCACCACCATCTGTGCCTATGCTGTGTTGTCCCAGTACAGCGGCAGGCAGCAGCTCTTGTGAAAGTACAGTGTCCAAAACTGCATAATATTCCCCAAACTGTTTGCACAGCGCTAACACGTTTGCGCTAGTTTAGTGCAGGGCTAAACCGTTAGCCCGGTGCAAACTGCATGCAAATCAGGGCATAATGAGATGCTAATCTGGATGTTTGCCCAGAGACTACTTAAGTAGGCTCATTTGCATGTCACTTTTGAATATGGCAAAGTTTAGCGCCGGGCAAACGTGTTTGCACGGGGCTAACGGTTTAGCCCTGCGCTAAACCCGCGCAAACGTGTTAGTGCTGCGCAAACAGTTCGGGAAATATTTTGTGTTTCTGTAGATGGTACTTTGATCTGATGGAGGCACGGTATTTGTAATTTAAAGAGTGGCCAGCGGTTGCCATCATTAAAAAACTGTCACAGTTGCTGCCAGCGGCCGCGCCAACCGCCACTTGCTGTCACCCAAGAAATACAGTATAAACCACCACTTGAGCCACCACTCATTCCCTGCACCCAGCAGATAATGTTCTTTTGCTGGGGAGGGTGAACAAACAACTTTTTTCCCCGGCAGACTTAACAATACTGACTTGCACGCTGCTGCCACAATGTACAAGTGAACTGCGCAAAGTTAGAGTGACAGAGTGGCAGTCGGCATGGTTGTGTGAAGGAGTTTTTTTTTTTTGTTGGTTTAGTCAGTGGAAGGGAGTCTTGGTGCGATTATGTGATGGAGTTTTTTTTAGTCAGTAGCAGGGAATCTGAGGGCAGACTGTGTGGCAGCCTAAGTAAAACCCTCGGAGATGCCCACTGCTGCCACTGATCGAGAATTCAGCCCTGCTATCCTGCTGCTGAAATGCTGAGGAGCCTCTGCTATGGACCATGACTTCAGCATGACGGTCTGGCTGCCAAAACGTACAGGTGTACAGATCTGGAGCAGGTGAAAAGAGCTGCTGGCTGGCACCTTTTCTTACCCGTGATTATGTTGTTCAATTTAATCACGGGTAGGAAGAGAGCTCAGTCAGTCAATCAGCTTCCACGTTTTATGATGCCCAGTTCATAATTTATAATCTACAAGTACAATATACATGTAAAAGGAGACTTAACAGCTTCATATTGATAGTGTCTCTGGCAAGGATGGAACATGGAGCGAGAAAGCAGCAGTGCAGGAGCAGGGGGTAGGAAACAGGAAGAAGGACTACTCTTCATGTTGGGTCTCATCTTCCCCCATCACCCCTCATTGCCTGGGTAGGTAACTGGCTGGGCGGCAGGACACAGAGGGTGGTGGTAAATGGCTATCACTCCACAGAGAGAAGAGTGACCAGTGGGGTACCACAGGGATCAGTGCTGGGACTGGTCCTATTCAACATCTTCATCAGTGACATTGCGCAGGACCTAGAAGGTAGAATTTCACTGTTCGCTGATGACACAAAGCTCTGTAACAGAGTAGACACACCAGAGGTGTAGACAGAATGAGAAGGACCTGCAGAAACTTGAAGAATGGTCAGGATTTTGGCAGTTGAAATTCAATGCAAAGAAGTGCAAGATAATGCATATGGGCACAAAACCCTAGCACAATATATCAGTTCGGGGGTCAGGATATAGCATGCACCAAGCAGGAAAGGGATCTTGGGGTTATCATCTCTGATGACCTCAAGGTAGGGAAACAGTGTGACAAGGCAGCAGGTAAAGCAAATAGGATGCTGGGATGCACAGGCAGGGGCATCACCAGCAGGAATAGGGAGGTCATAATTCCACTATACAAGACACTAGTGAGGCCCCACCTGGAGTACAGTGTACAGTTCTGGAGACCTTACCTACGTAAGGACATAGACAGGGTAGAGAAGGTTCAGAGGAGGGCAACAAAGATGGTGCATGGATTGCATCACAAGTCCTATGAGGACAGGTTGAAGGAACTGAACATGTACTCCCTGAGGAGAGGAGGGAGAGAGGGGATATGATAGAGACATACAAGTATCTTACAGGGAGGAACAGGGTGCAGGAATACACTATTTTTAAGCGAAAAAGATGTTCCAGGACTAGAGGGCATGGGATGAAGTTGGAGGGAGGACGATTCAGAGGAAACATGAGGAAGAATTTCTTCACAGAACGGGTGGTGGACAAGTGGAACACCCTGCCAGAGGAAGTGGTGGGGACTGAAACAATCACAGGATTTAAGAATGCATGGGATAGATATAAAGGAATTCTGGAGGTCAGGGGTAAGGGGCAACAGACTTCTTGGAAAACATAAACTGAACTTACAAGCTCAAATGGGCAGACTGGGTGGGCCACAGGCCCTTATCTGCAGACACTGTCTATGTATCTATGCACTGCTCCTACCTTGGCCAGCTGATCCCTCCTCCACTCCCTTTGCTGCCTTCACTCACCTTCTGGCATTGCACAACTCTCTATATAGGGTCCCACTGTCTTTGTATCACTGTGTTGTTCCTGTCCTTCCCATTCTACCTTCCTTTTCTGTTAACTGCACAAAATCCCTATATGAGGTCCCATTATCTTTATATTACTGTGCTGCTCCCCGCTTCACCTGTCCCTCCCGTTCTACCTTACTTTTCCATCAATTGCACTGTCTCCCTATACAGGGTCCCCTTATCTTTCCACCACTGTACTGCTCACCTATTCTACCTGCCCCTTCCCGTTTCCTTCCTGCCTATGCTATCCTCCTACTTTCTTCCACCTTCCTCAAACTGAGGGTCCCTTACTTACCTTATTCGATTTTCTACTTTCACTCCTGTCCCCCCCATTTAGCTATCCCAGTCTCCCTCCATTATTCATGTTCTGATTCCACAATATTCTCTGTCTAGACTATCTAATATGTTGCTTATCTCTCTCTGTCTCTCTCTCTCTCTCCTTCCCCTCCTGTTTGTTGCTCACTTCCTCCCTCCCTATGACTTTCCCTCTCCCCCTCCACTTTTCCTACCCTACCCTCCTACAGCTTTCTCTCTCTCTCTCACCCTGGCTTCCTGGAAGTTCCTTCCTCCCCTCCTCTTGGCTCCACCCTGAAGCTCTTAAAGGAACACTGTCAACTCCTTTAGGTCTCAAAGTGTCCCAAGTTTAAAAAACACATTTTATGACAGCCAACATTCTGTAAAGACTGCTGATGTAGCTGGTAGTTTGATTCGGATACTTTTTCTTTAAAAAAAAAGTTAAAAACAGACTTCCCATCATACTGGTGCTACCAAACAAAAACAGATTTGTTTACATTCCTTGATCAGCTCCAACTGCATCTTTCCTGGACTTGGGAACACCCACAACACAGTCTAACCTCTCATGATGCAGTGGGAGTTTAGGAGGCTATTGCATCATGAGTAACTGCACTGTTTGGGTGTGTTTCTAATGCTCAGAAATATGCAGTAGGAACAGATCCAGGATTGTAAACAAAACAAGGTTGTTTATAAACATACATTAGCATGCATTTCAGTTCTACTAAACAAAGAGACAAACAAAACAAACAGTAACATCAATGAATTTTATAGAAGGTAAGCAATCATAAAATTTTGGATTTTAACCAGAAATAATATGATGAAAAATAGGTTGACAGTGTCCCCTTTAAATCTTTTCTCCCACCCCTCTCCTCCCTGCACCTCCTCTCTTTTACTCAACTACCACGCAAACACATCTCTGATCCAGTCAAGCTCATCTCGCTGATGCTTTAAGTATCAAGTGATGCTGAGCCCAATCCCAGCCCTGAACTCCCTCCCCCTTCTCTCTCCTCAGAGGGTTGAGACTGACACACATCAACGCCCGAAGCCTCCCTCCCACAATCAACCAGCTACAACCCCTCATGGTCAATCTTCAACCTGATGTGCTTATAATCTCAGAGTCTTGGCAATCCCCCCAAGATCCCTGACTCTGCAGCTGCCATCGCTGGTTACCTCTCAGCCAGCAGGATCATGCTTCTAGAGGTGGTGGTACTGCCATCTACCTCTCCTCTTCCGTCCAGTTTGTCCCTATACTCTGTCACCTTTCTTGCTGTGTATGAACTTCTCAAACTCTCTCTCCCTTTCTCTGTCCCTATCTTTGTAGCTGGTGTCTACTGCTGCCTATATCTTCCTCTTCTGTCACTGAACTCCTGACCTCTATCACCACTCATGCCTCACCTGGGGAATTATTTATTCTTGGGGAGTTTAATATTAATTTGTTCTCCCCCTCACAAACTAAACTTTGCCAAAATATTAAATCCCTTAATCTAACCAAACTGATCTCTGTCCCAACCTGTCATGATCACAAGTTCCTCAATCACTCCCTACTGGACTGGGTACTTACTGTACCTTTCATCCCCACTGCATCATAGATGCCGGCACCCTTCCTAACACCATTAATGACCACCACATGGTCTACTGTATGCGTAAAACCCACTGTCCCAAAGCCCTTCCTAAACTCCTCCAGATCCAGTCCTTCCAGTCGCTGGACATGTCCTCCCTTCATGCAGACTTGTTAGCTAATGAATGATTGCCCATTCGTCTGCCAGCTCCATTAACTCTGCCCTTAACTACTTCACTACAAATTTCCTCGCAATTTTGGATCAGCATGTCCCCCTTAGAAAAAACAGGATCAGAGGTTCCCACTTCCCTTGGATTTTTGTGGAGTTACTGGCCTGTCTGCGTGCATGTAATCTTGCTTGGAAGACTCACAAACCCTCTGGCTCCCCTGCTGACTTAGTAAAGTACTATACCAGAGCAACTAGGCTTGCCAAGGCTGAGTACTTTGCCTGCACCTTCCAGAACAACCTTAACCACCCTTCCAAGTTCTGGAAGGTCATCCACGCCCTCTCTTTTCTTCCCCATCCCAGTCCTCCTCCTCCCTGGTTCTCAAGGTGGGTAACACCCCAGTTTCTGACCCCCCTCTGTTACCTCCCAGTTCAACTCATTCTTCACCTCCTATGCCTCTTCCTTCTCTCCTCCCTCCCCATCTTCCTTCCCCCCCATCCTTTCACCCTATCTCCCCCCTTCACTCCTATCACCATTGCTGACATCCTCAAGGTTCTTCTATCTCTTAATCCCCTCAAGGGCAACAAGCCCTGATGGACTCAACCACATACTACTCCAGCTCTCTGCACCCACCACTGCCATACCTGTCATCTCCCTTCTTAACCTCTCTTTCTCTCTTGCCTCTGTCCCCAATGCCTGGAAACAGACTATGGTCATACCCCTTCCCAAAGGAGGTGACCCCACTTCAACATGGCAACTATTGCCCTATCTCCCTGCTCCCCATCCTAGCTAAACTGCAAGAACACCTTGGGTTGGCTCAGCTCTCCCCCTTCCTTGAACTCCCATCTCTTCTTCAAGCCCTTTCAGTCTGGCTTCCATAAATTTCACTCCACCACTTCCTCCCTCCTTCAGCTCACTGACTCCATTCTCTCAGGTATGGATCAGGGCCTAATCACCTCAGCCATCTTTGTTGACCTGGCCAAAGCCTTCGACACCATATCCCAACACCTTCTCCTTGGCAAACTTAAGGCAGCGGGTTTCTCTGACTCCTCTACTAACTGGTTCTGCTCCTACCTTGAGGGTAGCACTCAATCTGTTAGAATTGGAGACTCCTTTTCCCTCCACTTCCTATCAGAAATTGTGTCCCCAAGTGTCTGTCCTTGGTCCAATACTCTTTTTGGTCTTTCTAAACGACCTTCGCATTGCCTGCTCCTCTGCGTCTATCCACATGTATGCAGATGATATGGTAATATTTACCTTTGGTTCCTCCCCCACTGATCTGATTGCCAGGCTCCAGCTGTACTTCAGCAACATCCAACAATGATTCTGGTCTAATCAGTTATCACTCAATGCTAAGAAAATGGTCTCCATGACCTTTGGCACCAGATAGAAGCACTCTAAGCTTACTGCCCTCCCCTCACTCCACACCTTGGATGGGGCCACAACTGATGATGTTCCCTCATTCAAGTATCTAGGAGCCTGGCTTGACCATCACCTCAACTTTTCAGGGCATGTGGATGCCATCCACAGAAAACTTCACCCTAAACTTGGTGCATTATACAGGAATAGAGGCTGCATCCCTCTTCCTGCACGTCAAGCTACTGGCTAGAAAATGATCCTCCCCATCTTCGAATTTGGTGACACTGCCTATAGTGCTGCTGCTAAGACTACCCTAGCCAGACTGGACTCCCTTTTTCACTCCTTCTGCTGCTCTGCCTTAAACTATCCGCCTCACACCCACCACTGCTCCCTCTATTCTTCCCTCTTCCTCCCCTCCCTTGAAGCTAGACGCCTTGCTCACTGTACCTACTTTATCTTTAAATACTGGTTAGGATCCCCCCCCCATTCTACCTTAAATTTCTCCTCTCCATCCTCCTCCTTCCTCTTAAACCCTTCGTAACCCTGACTTTTGACCCCTTGCTCTCCCTTCAAGAAAATCTTCAGTTAGCCGGGTTGCTTTCTCTTACCGTTTCCCTAAACTTTGGAATTCTCTCCCCTAAACATCTGCTCTACCTCTTCCCAGCGCTCTCTCTCCTCTCTACTCCATAACTTCACAAACCACACCTGCAATTGTACCAGACAGCTATCCCTGTTTTACTACTCTCTATCTGCTACCATTGCTCTGCTCTTGCCCCCCTTTTACTACCCCCACTACCTTTGTTCTTCTCGAAACCCAATGGTTGCCATTTCGGCCTCTTCCATTTTTTTTTTTTTTTTTTTTAGCAGCTTGCACTTTATTTGTACCTCTTTGATGCCCTCTGGGTTACAATCTCCTCCTCATACTTGAAATATTGCACTAATATTATATTAAATTGCTTTTTGGTTGTATCATAATGTTAGTTAACTGACCTACTACCTGCCATGTACTTATACTTGCTTATGTTTGTTGTACATTACTCTCCTCTTCTCTCTTTTCCCCAGGACACATCTGGAAACGAGCTGTTATCTGCTCAGTACGTCTTTCCTGGTGAAGCTTTCAAAATAAATAAATCCCAGTAGTGGCTGCATAGGCAGCTGCATTACAGGCATCCAAAGCAGCCCTCAGCTGGAGGCATTCAGAGTCAAACCCTTGCATAATAATTGCTAACAGGTCCTGCTTCACAGAAGACTCTGGAAAGCTATCTGTAAGATCCCAAGAGTCTGTCACATACAGTGCATTCATACCTCTAAATGGGAACATACGTAAATACTGGATTGATAGCTTGCTACTCTAAGGTCCTGAGTAGCTGAGGTGAACACCATTTTTCCATAATGTCAATCTTGTGAGAATCCCTGTCAAGGGACTGTGCAGTAAATTCCTTCAGCACGACTGAAAAGTCATGATAATGACAGCATCTGCTATAGGCTGGGTATAGTAATGCAGTTTGGTCCAGACTGCCCCATGCTTTTTATCTATGAGTCACTGCTGGAATAGAAGTCAGTTTGCTTCAAGCTTCCTATGTAAGGGACTCCAGGCAGGCTGAAAAGGTGGCACCAGAGAGACTGGGAGTGAGGGTATATTACAAAACTCCATCTATACCTTCTTTGCTTCATCTACAGTCACTGCCTTTAAGTTCAAACCCTTGTGTATATTCTTCAGCAGAGACTGGAAAGAGAGATCCTCTGGAGGAGCCTGATTTGTCCAAGTAGATGGGGTTATCTCTTGGCCAGAAGGAAATTCTTCATAATCCTCTGACTTGATCTGGCACTATGTCTTCACTTCTCCTTTTTCTTTTTTGTGACAGGATAAAGTCAGGTGGTCCCTGGAACCCGATGACAGAAACATAGAAGCTGTTAGCAGAAAAGGACATCCTGGCCCACCTGGTCTGCCCTAAGGTCCCTACCTAGTGTGCTACCATAGACCCTAATTCATCTCTGGCTTTAACCCCCTTCCAGTCCTGTTACCAAGGTCCCCCTGTATCTATCCTATGCATGTCTGACAAATGTTACCATTTCGGTACCCACCACCTTCACTGGTAGGCTGTTCCAGATGTCCACCCCCTCTTCTGTAAAGAAGTATTTCCTCACATCCCCTCTAAGTCCCCCCCTTTCAGCTTCATATTGTGCTCCCTTGACCTTGAGCATCTCTTTCTGTGCAAAATTCCACCTTCCTGTACCTTATCTATACCTTTGAGATATTTAAATGTTTCTATCATGTCTCTCCTTTCCTCTAGAGAGTACATATTTAACTCCCTGAGTCTTTCTTCATAGAACTTCTGGTGCAGGCCATGTACCATTTTGGCTGCCCTTAAGGACACAGTATTCCAGGTGAGGCCTCACCATTGATCTATACAGGGGTATCACTACCTCCCTCTAGCTGCTGGTAATACACCTCCCTATATATCCCAGCATTCTACTAGCCTTTTCCACTGCTTTATCACTCTGCTTTGTTACCTTTAGGTCATCAGATATGATGACACCCAGATGCCCTCTGGGGGCAAAGGCAGGGACAAGACCATTCTTTTTCATGACTATGGGAGGACTGCCTATCCCCCCACTCATGACTGTCCAGTACCAGAATACTTACGCAGAGAGGATTGGTGGCCAGAAAAAGTCTGGCTGTCAGAGCATCCAGTGTCGGACACCCAACCTTTGGCAGGTTGGCTGCAGTCTGATGGAAGAATCAGATATCAGACCTACCTCCTCACCAAAAAAAGTCTCCCTTAACCTTCTGCTACCCAGGTTAGAGAACCTTCTGACAGTACCTCAGTGCTCAAAAGAGACCAGAAGTGCCACCTCTCAAGTAATCCATATACCATGGTGTCACACTACACTGGCTCAATGGGGCTTCATCTATCATGCCCCTTTCTGGACAAATGCGCTACCGCAAGGCATTTCTGACACTGTAACGATTGGCACTTTCAAGCACAAGCTTCGTCAACACCTACTTGCCACAAATACCTGTGCCTCGCTAGTTTCCATCAATGGCTTTACCTACAACTTCTGAAGTCAATTACAACCAGTGAAAGCAGTAATCCCCACTAGCACTTATTCACCCCGTTGATTGTTACACCTGGAGTAGCACTGACTCAGCACTTCCCCTACACTACCTTCCCTTCCTCTATGGCACTACCACACCCCAACCCCAATCTTCTACCTCACCCTCTTACCTCCTCACCTTTCCCCTCTTGCTGCACTAACTCTAGCCCTCTCTGCTCTTTTCTTCCCTGTACTCATTCCAATTGCTTGAAGGCATACATTGTACTATGCTTTAGTAGTGTCTACCCTTGTTTAATAAGTGTAATGTGTACCTCCACTTTATATGTATATGTACTTCTGTCCTTGTATTTTGTACCAGCTTGTAATTCAACTGATGTGGAACCAATTAACGAGCATCTGGCTCAATGGTGTTATCCAATAATTCAATAAGTAAATAAACCTGCCATAATGGTTTGCAAATGTCATAGCATATGGTAAGGCTGTGAGAAAAAGTTATTATAAAACTATGGAAACTGTTACAAATCTACAGATTCTTTACAATAGAGTTGCAGCGACCTAGACTACAACACTATCTGCACGTAAATTTTTTAATTAATCTGTCCTTCATGCACCAGAGAACTGGAGTTGTTAGTGAAATGTGATAACTTTGTTTACTATAGCAATGAAACTTAAACATGGGACCTCAGAAGTCGGCAGCATTTACTTCTGATGTTTAAAGTGTATTGACAGCAATTGATGGTACTGACAGCACCAAACGCCAGACACCTAAATAACTGATATTTTAAGTGCACATTCCCTCAACAAGTTGCAACAGCATGAAGAGTTACTCAACCTACCTAAATTTAGTTACAATCTGTATTAGTAGAATGCATGTACTTTTCAAGTTAAGTCAGTATTTATTTTGCACTTAATACATAGCTATAAATAACAGATCTTTTAAAAAGGGGCAACATTTTCCACCGGCAAAGAAATGACACCCTCCTATCATCTGCCAGTGGTTCCAGAGTGATGCATATGCTATATAACAATATCTTTACGAAGAACAACTAAATGAAAACACACTTTTTTATGATGAACATTTAAATTTTTCTCTTCCAAAAACGAAAACATACAATTTACATTATAAATCACATATGACAACTCAAAAGTTTACATTCCTCCAGTTAATACCGAGATAGGAAACATCACATTAAAATGATGGAAGTAAGACAATACAGTTTTAGTAATCACTCTCAGATACAAAATCCCAAAATCGGATAGAAAAAAAGGCAAGAAGAAAGGAAACTGGTAAGGTTACTAAGATGAGTCTATAATGACAAGGACTGAAACTAGAAAAAGTGTCACCTTCACCTCATTTATCAAAATATATCCGCTTTTGTCTGTAGTAACAAAGTTCTTTAACTGAATTTACATATTTTTTGTAGGCAGTAAAGTATTCCTGTCCAAGCAGAATTTGCCCTAAAGAGAAACAAAACCCAAATAATTGATTCAATATTTACTATTTTACAAAGGGCTGTATGTCTTATTTTTTTAAAGCTCCTGTTTATCTTTTAGCCTGGAAGATAATTTTTCAAGCATAAGAAATTCAATTAACTCCAGTTCCCATTTTCTAACTGATGGTAATATAGTGCCTACTCAGTGACTTTCTGACCTTAAAGTACCACTTTGTAGGATATGGTATCTTAGATCGGAGATAGCCCATTCCTGGCATGTATAATATATACTTGCCAGTCCATGTGCAGATAGACTGGATCGTAGTTTGGCTCGACAAGTTGGCCAGCCGATCACCTCCACTTCCTCACTGATTTCCACGCCCTTGTGCTCAGGCACGTTATGACATGCAACAAGGGAGAGCACGAGGGCGCGCCCCACTGAAATGAATGGGGGTATTTTTTGTTAGCATTTTATGCATTATAATGGCGAGTTAGAGATTAATAAATGCCACCGCTCAACCAACAAGGGTCTCGTTACTCGAGTAGTGACCTTCATTAATCTCTAACTCGCCATTAAAATGCAGACAATACTAATGAAAAAGATACCCCCATTGATTTCAATGGGGCGCGTCCCTGCACCCTCCTTTGCTGCACGTCATAGCGCAGGGGCATGGAAATAAATAAGGAAGTGGAAAGGATCAGCTAGTCACCTTGTTGGGGCTAAACTACGATCCCTTCTAGCCGCACATGGGCTGGCAAGCACATATGATCAATGCCAGAGACGGACTATCGCCAGAGTAGGCTACTAAATAGGATAAGTCCTACAGAGGCAAAAAGAAGCTGTGAAAATCACTTTAAAATAATTTTCTTAGTACCAGCAAACAGATGGTTTTACAGTAGATCCCAGATCACTCCACCATTCAGACAGTGGCTGGCTGAGTCGGTAAGCTCTGGCTTCTATTGTGAATGGGAGGTGGGGGCCTAAGTGAGTGGGATGGAGTGGAGGCATCTATGCTATTGGTGGGGGGGCACTAGACCACAAGGGAGATTTATTATGGCTATGGGGCTGGCAATCGGGGAGAGGGCACTAGACCAGCAGAACCAGGTTATAGGTAGCCCTGACAGGCACTGTGTTTCTGTGTGTGTGGGGGGGGCAAACTTTGTTTGCTCTGGGCCTGCAATGAGACCCTAATGGTATGCAAATGATCCCATAGTGCCATACTAGTGCTATGCAGTCTTTTACATAAGCAGTTACGAAAATGGCAGACTGCTCAAGAGTAGCAATCGCCATTTGCAGGCCCCATCAACTAGACTGCTCCTGCAAGCCCCATACCTATATGTGGCCAGCAGTGGTTTGCCAGCACAATCAAGATAGTGCCTGACTGGTATATACAAACATGCCATTAGCACCTGCAACGTGCTTCAGCATGTTTCAATACAGCAGTCATTTGCTCCAGGCACTAATCTGCTCCAGGAACAAATGTTTTGCAAGTACAAACAAGGATCTTTGAATATTTTGACCTACATCTCTTAAAAGCATTTGAATTCATGACCGTTAACCCCTACAACATTTCATGACAATCTTCATGTAGCTATTTTTGTACCAAACAGGTATCAAAAACAATTACTGCTTAAAATGTTGTTGTGTATAAGTTATGGAAAAATGTAAGCCCCACTTCCCCAACTGGGGTTGTAGAATGCCACATTTCTCCAAACTTCCCTCCCTGCTACACCACTTCATCTGGGCCCCCTGAGTTACACCACTTCAGCTCGGCCCCCTGAGTACAAAAGGGGGAGGTGTCAAGTGAAACGGGTTAGAGGGTAAAAGGAGACAGCACAGGGGAATCAGAGCTGGTACGTGCTCTGATGCGCCAGGGCCTATGGTCCAAGTGCACAGATCCATGCCGACTCCTGGTGAACTGGCAGAGGCCTTGCTCAGGTGCCACTATGCAGGAGGTTGACAGTCACGGGTTTGATGCACTAAGACAGAGGTGAAGCATGGCGAGAGACTAAGGGTGCAACATGCAAAGCCCAAGCATCAAGGGAGCCTGTGGCACTAAACCAAGTAAGTGACCAGGTATATGGCTGAATTAATGCCATGACAAGTAGTTTCAGGAAAGGGTTTCCCCCTCCCCTCGTGGCCCGCCATGGTATTATATCACTTTATATACAAGCCTTGCACTAGTTTCATGTTAAAGCCTGCTTGCTGCTCCAACCTAAAAATACCAAAGGTGCTGCTATTCTAAGGAAAAATGGTGGGTGGCCCCGAAAGGTAAACTTTTCCCACTGATTCCTGTGCCCTCCCTTTAGACTGCTAGACACTGTAGCCACACAGCAGCACCTGCTGCGGGAAAATGACACTACAGCAGCAGCAGCAGCAGTGGGCTTCCCCAAAGGGTGCTATCTGTGCCTGCTCCTGCTCCTGGACCAGCAGGGTTCTAACAGAAACCTCTCTAGGGATCAGGTTGCCTACACTTTAGCTTTCACCAAGGCTGCTGCTTGCCTATACTCACTTCCTGGGCAATAGAGGAGTTATAGAGCACCTCTCACCTCCAGGAGAACTTTCAAAAACATGATATTTAGACCCTGTTCAGCTTATATTTCAAAGTAGCTCTGTATTTCTCCTCACCGTTATTTATTACTGAAGTCATTTGCATTATAACTAGACATTACTCTTTAACAATACATCTTCATAGTTAAGTATTTAATAGGTTTCATATCTGGGCTCTAAGGAAGGCGTCATGTACATGACGCGTGCATGCACATTGTCATGTTTGTTCTCCCCTCAGCCAGCAGCTTAGCTCCACAGCTCCTTGGTAACGGAGGAGTGCCAGAGTTAAAGTGTGGCTGAGAAAGCATTAAATGCACGATTCCATTCACTCTTGAAACAAAATTTGGGAATTACTAGGCAACTGAGCCAAGAAAACAAAATGAGACACTACAGTGTTTGAAGACTGGCATTGTGATAATCAGCATTTTCTTCTGCACTACACTGCATGTTGGTGAACGAACAGTAAGTAAATCGTCAGTCTGGTAAGACTACATCACGTTAGTTTTGCCTCCTGACATTTATTTGAGAAGATGTGAGCACAGAAACTTTACTGAGCATTCTGTGAAGTAAACTAGCTTGTATGACTGTACCATGATATAGTGCACTCTCCCCAAATATTCCCAGGAACGTTTAAATAGTTTTTGTATGAGCTCAAACAAAATCTGTTCCATCAACACAAGTTTAATTGTTATTCAGGGTGGTAGCAATAAGGCTTAAGGCAAGGGGGTGGGGGTTGGTGGGGTACCCCCCCAAAAAAAAATATATCTGGACAACAGATCTTGGGTAGGACATGGTACAGCAGGGCAGACTAGAAGGACCAGTGGTCTTTTTCTGCCAACACTGTGTCTATATTTCTGCTCCACAAGAAAGTGCAGTGAGGACTAGGCTGACTCTGTGATGAGGTGTACCCTTCCCCTCATGCCTATATAAATGTCTCTCCATAAGGAATCTCAAATAGAATTATCAAAATGACCAGGTCTCCTCTTAGGGTCGGTTCCACATGTGCTGTCCTGAATGCAGTTCTTGCTTAAGCTGTACCTAGGTTACCTCACTGCAGTGATTGCTGCCAGAATGGTGGTTTGTTTGAAGTGTTAAGTTGTTACAATACAATGTTTCCAGAGCTGCACCTGGCTATGAAGAATTGTGTTGCTGGGGCCCTCAGGGCCCACATCCATTAATGTATGCCCTGCCCAAATGAACTGCACCAGCACAAAAGGTGGAGACTGTGGTGCTACATAAAATACCACTGCTTGATTCATAGCCCACTATGGACTTTTGTTTGTGCTTCAGTGACTATTAAGGCATGGTGCATATCCATGCCCTTCCAAGTACAGACTTCAAGTACAAACCCTGCCTGCCCTCCACACATCACTGAGGACCCCAAGCAGCTAAGCCAACTAAGAACGGCACACGAAAACGGACTCACAGGTTGTAACAAAACTGTTGGGGAGCATGAATGGAGTGAATCAATTTATTCTTTTTTTTTTCTTTCTAAAAACTGGCAAAAAAACAACAACCCAGAAACCCACTAGGTAGCACAGCACAGCAGGAAAATACTGGCACCAGTCAGCATGCACTCTGCAAGTTTGCACACGTACATGGAAGACTGCAGAAGACAAATTTGTGCAAGCTCCCAAAGCGGTCATGCGAGTGTGAGATGTGAGATCATCAAGCAGTTATGTGAAAGACCAGAGAAGAGTTTCTAGGCACCTGCAACTATATACGTATAAACGGACACTACCTTTTGTTGTAGTCGCCATGAGTGTTTAAGTGTGATGTTGGAAAATAAAAAGGAAAGCTAAGAGAGAAAAGCAAGAAGTTTGGGAGAAAGTGCTACCAGTTTGGCGTGACAGAACCAGGTACATTCCATGCTGCAAGGTTTATTAATGGTGAAATAGGAATGTTTGCGAAGTTCGTCTGTATGATCTTGTGTGGTGCCCTACTACTGCCAATAAAGCCCTTGGTGGCCACAGCGGGCTTGGTACACGAAGTGAAGGAGGGGCTGCAGAAATGGACTGCAGTTTTTCCATCCTGTTAGGGCTTAGAAGCTAAGCAAGCTTGAGCCAGGTCAGCAGCTGGAGGAGAAACTTCCTACGAACACCAGGTGCTGCAGGATGTGGTTTCAGCAACTCTAAAGGGGGCTCCCCTTGGTTGTAAGTAACCATACCAATGCCCAACATGATGTTTGGGGGACACAGTGCTGTCCTGAAGTGCCATCTTTTGGATGAGAAATGAAACCAAGGACTCATCTGCCTGTTCTGGTGGGTATTCAGGAGGACATAAAAGGTTCCATGGTATTTTTCGAAAAGAGAAGGAAATTCCCAGGAGTTCTGGCCAAGTTACCCCCGCTTACTAACCACCAACAGATTAAAATGGTTCAATACCTACCAGTCAATTTGCATCTGTACCCCCAACGAGGTAAGGCTGAAAACATGGAGAATTTCCTAACCATCCCTTCCCAGTCATCATAAACTAAATAAATAAACTGCTGCCCATGGAAGCAGAGCAAGATATTCATCTAGTCGCTGGGTTTTAATACTGGGAAGTCAGGTGAGCAATGGTATCTGATGCCTGTTTATTTATTTGTTTTACCTGGAAAGCCTCATCAAGCAAAGCTCATTTGCAAGGGGGGTCTTGGGGAGAACAGTGTGAAAAATGATAAATTACAAACAGTTACAATGAATTCATTGCCCAGTAAATACTGGGGGACACATAAGATATGGGTACAATTACAATATAACAAGGTGTAACGCATATCTGTAGACTACAACATAAGGTATATGAGATAAAGTACAATATACGATGGGAAAATAAGGTTTTGTTAAGATACATAAGTAAAGCTATCTAATAACTAAAGATAATGTAACACTTCTAATGAAAGCTACACTTTCTATATAATACTTATTACAGAGATCATGGAAATGCCGGGGACTAATCAGAGTAGGCAACTTAAGGAGATTCTGCACTGCATTCCAGGCTTTGGGGGCATCCCAGCTGAAAGCCATCTTTCTAAGCTTTGAGAAGTGCCTGGAGACATCTAGCATGCAGACACTGAGCAATCTAAGGGACTAATTTTTCTCTGACTCAAATTGTTGTTGCTGGGTTTACCTTCTGCTGCAATATTACAGGGTGTGCCTACAGGTGTATGCGTACAGATTACTGTTGTAATATTCTGATTCAAATTGTCTTTTGCAAGATATATCTTGTTACTGCTTTATTTTTCTCTGTAGCAAAGTGTTTCTTACAGGGTATATCTTCTGTGAAATTATTACAGGTGGTGCTTTACAGGTTTTACAGTTTTATTTATCATTAGGATAAGCTTTCAGAGCTACTGCATTTGTTGCTGGCTGATTGTTTCTGCTCTTACCTCCTTGCTTCTTTCATCTGTGGTTCTTTTTCGGCAGGGGAAGGGCCTAGCCACCCACACCCATCCCCAACCACCCCACGCTACACTCCTTTTATAGGGTAGCACAGTCGTGACATTTCCTATAACAAAGCAGGAAGGGGCAGATCGGAGGGGTATCCACACAGTGACCTCATTTACAGTGGCACAAGTAATTTAACTTGTTATAACAAGTTATACAACAACAAACAAATAAAACACAAAATCAAACTTTTGCTTTCATTTTCCTCCTCTGAATTACTCTGACCAGGTTAAAAACCCAGCAACTTATCTGGAATGGATATTATTAACTGTTGGCACTGCAGGACACTTTTCAAAAGGGCACTTATACAGGATTTAGGACACTGTCCTACATGCTGGGCAATTGGAGATCTAAGGGCTCAGCTCCAAGCAGCATGGGCAGAGACTGCACACCTCAAATCGCATATCCAGGAGGAAATATATTATAAGAACCGCCCGCCATTTCCCCAACATCAAACAGAAGCACCTGGACCGCAGAGCGTAGTTGGTCTGGGAGGTTGGCAGGTGGTTAGGAGGGAAAATCAGGTGCCCCATCACTCAGTTCTCTCCAACATATCACCTCCACAAACCATATAAAAACTACAAACAGGTATCTGCCTGTCTCCGAAATCAAACAAAAGGGCAGAGGACACTGCAGCACAGGAGCTAGCACAACAAAACTCGCCCAAAACAGGAACCAAAACAAAAAAGAAAAAGGAAATCCATAACACTTCTGATCATAGGAGACATCATGATTCGGGGAGTTGATACCTATCTCCAGCCAGGGGTAATGATCAGATGTCTCCCAGGTACATCAGCGTGGAGAGACACTGACCACATTGCTAAAATTGTTCAGGAAGCAGGAGAAAACATAGACATCCTGGTACACATAGGGACTAACGATTTCGCCAGACGGTCAGTTGTGGAGACATAGAAACATAGACTTTGACAGCAGATAAGGACCACTTGGCCCACCCAGTCTGCCCATTTCCCTACCTATTTGATAAGCTGCAGATTCTAGTTAACCAACAGCCTACTTCCTGCAACCCCCCCACTATAATTGCCTTATGTCTGTCCCATGCGTGTTTGAATTCCCTCACTGTTTTAGACCCCACAACCTCTCCAGCAAGGCGGTTCCATGCGTCTGCCACTCTCTCCATGATAAAGAACTCCCTCACATTACCCCTAAGCAGTCCCCCCTCTAACTTTAAATTGTGCCCTCTTGTTCTTACACATCCCTTTTTCTGAAAGATGCTACCTTCCTGGACTTTGTTGATTCCCTTGAGGTACTTAAAAGTTTCTATCATGTCCCCCCTGTCCCTCCTTTCATCAAGGGTATACATATTAAGCTCTCTCAGTCTCTCTTCATATGGTTTCTGATGCAGACCCTGCACCATTTTAGTTGCCCTCCTGTGGACTGCTTCCATCCTGTCTATGTCCTTGCGTAGATGAGGTCTCCAGAACTGCACGCATTACTCCAGATGGGGTCTCACCAACTGTCTGTACAGAGGCATAACCACTTCCCTTTTTCTACTTGTGATGTCCCTCCCTATGCATCTCAGTATCCCCCTGGCTCTCCTTACTGACTTCTCACATTGCTTACCCACCTTTAGGTCATCTGATATGACTACACCCACATCCCTTTCCATTATTATTGTCATTAGCACCTCCCCTGCTATTGTGTACTCTTCTCCTGGATTTTTATTTCCCAGGTGCATTACTTTGCACTTCTTTGCATTGAATCTAAGTTGCCATATGTCTGACCATTCCTCCAACCTTGCCAAGTCCCTTCTCATCCATTCTACCCCCCCTTGTGTATCAACTCTGTTACAGATCTTTGTGTCATCCACAAAGAGGCATACCTTTCCTTCCAGATCCTCTGCAATGTCACCTATAAAGACGTTAAAGAGGACTGGACCCAGTACTGAGCCCTGAGGTACTCCACTAGTAACCCCCCTTTCTTCAGAATGTGTTTCATTCACTATTACCTTCTGTGTCCTGTTGTGCAGCCAGTTTGCTACCCAGGCTACCAACCTGGGACCCACTCCCAGGCTGGCTAACTTGATTATTAATCTTTTGTGCGGGACTGTGTCAGATGCCTTGCTAAAGTCTAGGTAGACCATATCCACAGCCCCTCCCTGGTCTATTACTTTGGTCACCCAGTCAAAGAAATCAATTAGATTCGTCTGACAAGACCTTCCTGCTGTGAATCCATGCTGCTTTGGGTACTGTGCCCCGCTGGCCGCTAGGTACTGAACAATTCTTTTTTTCAGAAGTGATTCCATCATTTTCCCTACCACTGACGTCAAACTAACAGGTCTATAGTTTCCTGCTTCTGCCTTGCTCCACTTTTGTGAAGGGGAATCACATCTGCCCTCCTCCAGTCCTCAGGTACCACCCCATCTTCCCATGATTTGTTAAAAGTGTGGTTAGTGGTGTCACTAGGTCCTCCCTTAGCTCTTTTAGGATTCTAGGGTGAATCCCGTCAGGCCCCATTGCTTTGTCCACCTTGAGTTTTAGGAGTTCTTTCAGGACTCTTTCTTCTGTAAATGGACTGGCGTCAACTCCACTACCCTGAGTGCTTCTATTGTTTTGTTTAGGTAACTCCTCCTCCTCTTCTTTTGTGAGTATTGAGCAAAAGTATTCATTCAGTATCTCTACCTTTTCACCGTCTCCCTCTGCCCACCTCTCCTCTTCCTTTATTAATCTTCACTATCTCTTCCTTAACCTTTCTATGCTCACTAATGTACCTATAAAAGGTTTTATCCCCCTTCTTAACTGAGTTGGCTATTTTTTCCTCAGTTTGGGCATTTGCTTTTCTGACTGCCTTTCCCACTTCTTTTTGCTTTAACTGATATAGTTCCCTGTCGTGCTCCTTCTGTGATTCCTTATACTATTTGAATGCAGCCTTTTTCTCCTTAACCTTCCCTGACACCTCTTTTGAGAACCATAGTGTTTTTTTATTCCGCTTTGTTTACTTTATTTGTTTCAGTCAAAGGCTTGTTGCCTCCATGATGGCAGTTCTGATTTTTCTCCATTGTTCTTCCACCCCTCCTTTCTGGCCATTTGCTAATGCATTCCTCAGGTATTCACCCATTATGCCAAAGTCAGCCCTTCTAAAGTCCAGTATCCTTGTCTTTGTATGGCTTGTCTCCATGGTTGTGTTTATTGTGAAGCACACTGTGCAGTGGTCGCTTGTTCCCAGATGTCTACTGACTTCTAAATTTGTGATCTTCTCTCCATTTGAGAGTACCAGGTCTAATATTGCTCCCTCCCAAGTGGGTTCCACCACTAGCTGTCTAAGGCATGCCCCTTGTAAGGCATCCGGAATGACCCTGCTATTGGATGTGGCTGCAGTCCATGTCGTCCAATTAACATCTGACATATTCAGGTCCCCCATCAACATTATCTCCCCTTTTTCAACCATTTTGAGAATGCCCTCTATCATTTTCTTGTCCATTTCTTCCCCTTGAGACGGGGGTCTGTATACAGCCCCTGTGCGGATTGTGATGCCATTCCCTATCTCCAAGGTGATCCAGAGTGCCTCTTGTCCTCCCCCTTTACTTTTTAGTTCTGTAGCTTTGATCCCTTCCCTTATGTAGAGAGCTACTCCACCTACTCTTTTACCCTCCCTGTCCCTTCTGTATATTGTGTACCCTGGTATGTTGACATCCCAGTCATGGTTCTCCGTGTACCATGTTTCTGTGACTGCCACAATATCCAAGTGTTCCTCTTCCATCAGGGCTACTAGCTCTGGAAGCTTGTTTCCCAGACTACGGGCATTGGTACTCATTGCCCTCCATTTTATTTTTCATTTATTTATTTTGTTTTTGTTGACCGAGTAAGTGCACTAGACAAATCCTGCCTATTTTCAGGCACGACCCGGGGGAGGGGATACAGATGAATGCCAACTGACCATGAATCAGATTAAGCTGTTGGTGGTATTTTTAGTGAATGAGGGAAATTTGGCCAGAACACCGGGGAAATTCCCCTACTCTTTTCGATAAGTGCCATGGGATCTTTAACATCCACCTGAACTACCTCCAATCCAGGCAGATGGGACCTCAATTTAACATCTCATCCGAATGACGGCACCTCAGAAGTGCAGCACCCCTCTCATGCTGCACTACAGTGTCAGTACTGGGATATTAACCCAAGTGCCAGATGTGGGAACTGAACCCCCAGCCCTCTGATCTCCCGGCTACCTATTAAGCCACTGACACTGAACATTTAATGTTGGCTTTATCCTTTTTTACCCCATCTCTGCTCTTATTGCACTTGACTATTTTTCCATTTAACCCTGTCCTGCCCTCTGTCAAGCTCTGTACCACAGTGTTTACCCTACTACCTGCCATGTTTTGTGGGGGGAGGCTTGAACTTTCCTGTTTCCTATCAGCCCCTCCCCCTTGGCTAGTTTAAAAGCTTGCCAAGGAAGCCTTTAAACCTGTCTCTATGAGCTTGTTTCCTTTCCTGGACAGATGCAGACCATCATGCCAGTACAGACCTTTATCTCTCCAGGTGGACCCCCAGTCCCCAATGAAGCCAAAGCCCTGTGCTCTGCACCAGTTTTGCAATCATTCATTAAACTGCATGGTGTGCAGTACTCCAGCCTTACCTCTGCCATAGACTGGCAGCACCTCTGAGAAGGTTACCGTGCTTGCTACCAGTCTGAGGCCCCTCCCCAACTCCATAAATTCATCCTGCACTGTACTGATCTCATGCCTAGCTCGGTCATTTGTCTCGAGGTGGACAATGATATCTAGTTTCCTCTCCTGTGATGCTGCTTCTGCAATCCTGAGTATTTGCTTCCTGTCCCTCCAAGCCATGGCACCAGGCAGGCACCTGACTAAGGAACACCTGACCAGGCTGGGTGACAAACTATATATATTTTGTCTGGCATCTCCTTCTCAGAGATTCTGCCAGTCTGGGAGAGGGGAACAGATGGACAGAAGGTCAGAGAAGGGGAGAAAGGGGAGCTAAACATGTGGCTCAAAGGCTGTTGCCTGGAAAAAGAACATAAATTTGTAGGTAACTGGCAACAGTTTTGGGAGCAAAAGTTCTTTAAATTTGATGGACTGCATCTGACTAAGGAGCAAGTCAGTGCATTAGGGCAGAAGTTTGAAGTCTTTGCAAAATATTTAAACTAGCAAATGGGAAGAGGGGTGCAGCACCCGATATGTTGAATAGGAAGAACACTCCTCTCCCCTCAGCTAGTGATCAAACAGGAGTTCAGCATGTTTGTAGTTCATCTGCATCACCAGGCAAGGAAAAAGGTCCGGCTCCCCATACAACACACAGAGGAAATGCCAGACCTCGCACAACACCACACTGAAATCTGGCCAATGAAAAATCATGTACACAAATGCTTGCAGTCTGGGAAACAAGATCCCAGACCTGTAGGCAATAATGACAGAGACTAAACTGGACATACTAGCCATTAGCGAGACATGGTTCACCAGTAAACACACTTGGGAGACTTCAGTACCCGGCTATGCACTGTTCAGAAGAGACCGAGGTGCAAAAGGGGGCCTGGAGTGGCCCTTTATGGCAATGAAAATATAAAAGCTACAGAAATTCAGAATACACATAAGGACCAGAAGAACTGTGGGTCACCCTGGAAACAGGAAATGGGACAGCCATACAAACTGGGGTTGTCTACAGCCCTCCAGACCAGGGGGAGAACACAGACACATTACTGTTAGAAGATATACAAAACATGACAGCAAAAAGGGAGGTTCTGATAATGGGAGACTTCAACATGCCAGAAACAGACTGGTCAATACCAGCAGGAACATCTGCCAGAACTAGACACAGTGGATTCCCTGCAGGGGGAGGGCCTCAAACAACTGGTACAACAACCCACAAGAGACAGGGCTATCCTAGATCTAGTACTAACTGGGAAAGGATCACAGATCTCCAGGATAAGGTCACTTGGGGGCCAGTGACCATCACATGGTACGGTTCAATTTGGCCACTAGAACTAAATCATCCCATTCCAAGGCAAAAATATGGGAATTCAGAGGAGCTGACTGATAAGAAGGCCAACAGAGTTAAGCTAGCCCTGGCAAGAAGAAATACAGGTGAAGGGGTACAGGCAAAGTGGGCAAGCACTAAGGATGCAATACTTGAAGCAACATCCCATTGTGTTAGAGAGAAAAGGAAGTGCAAAAGAAGAAGGAAACCACTTTGGTTCTCAAGACCAGTAGCAGAAACGGTCAGAGCCAAATGGCTGGCCTTCAGGAAATATAAGGGAACACAGCAGGATGCAGATAGGGAGGCACACCAAACTTCCCTAAGGGAAGCAGGGAAGGCAGCAAGGCAGGCAAAGGCCCAAACTGAGGAAACACTAACACGGACAGTAAAAGAAGGTGACAAGACTTTCTATAGATACATTAGTGAAAGGAGAAAGTCCAGAGGGGGGATTGCTAAGATCAAAGGGAATAAGAGGGCATGTGAGGCAGTGGACCATGTAAAAGCATCTATCCTAAATAGATACTTCTGCTCAGTATTTACTGAGGAGAAGGTAGGGCAAAGCCCACAGCTCAGCACCATGGACACGGGGTTGGGGGAGGGAGGTGGGCACTAGTACCTTCACAAAAGAAAGGGTCCTACAAGAGCTCGATAAGTGCAGGGTGGACAAGGCAATGGGACCGGATGGCATACATCCCAGGGTACTAAAGGTGCTAAGGGTGGAACTAGCAGAGCCATTATCAGAACTGTTTAGTGAGTCTCTGAGCACAGGAGAGGTCCCAGAAGACTGGAGAAGGGTTCATGTGATCCCGCTCTACAAGAGTGGTAGCAGGGAGGTGGCAGAGAACTACAGACCAGCCAGTTTTACCTCAGAAGTGGGCAAGATTATGGAGGCACTCCTTAAGGAAAGGATAGTGCAACACCTGGAATCCATAATAGCACAGGATCCAAGACAGCATGGGTTTACAACAGGAAGGTCCTGTCAAACTAATCTACAGATTTCTTTGACTGGGTAACCAGAGTGGTGGACCAAAGGGGAGCAGTTGATGTCACCTACCTTGACTCCAGCAAAGCTTTCAATACTGTTCCACATAGAAGATTGATTAATCAGCTGGGTAGGCTCGGGATGGATCAGAAGTTGATCAGATGAGTGGCAAACTGGTTGACAGGCAGAAGAGAGAGAGTGGTGGTAAACAGTATACAGTCAGAAGAGATGCAAGTCACAAGTGGGGTACCTCAGGGATCAGTCCTGGGGCCAGTCCTCTTCAATATCTTCATCAGTGACACTGCAGATGAACTGGAAGGTACGGTTTGTCTGTTTGCAGATGACAAGATCTGCAACATCCATGATCCAGATGGGGTGGGCAGAATGAGAAGAGAGCTGGATAAACTGGCAAAATGGTTGGAAGATTGGCTACTGGGGTTTATTTATTTATTTAGCTTTTGTTGATCGGGTAGGTGCATTAGGCAAAAATCCTGCCTATTTTCAAGTATGACCTGAGAGGGTACAATACACAGTTAACAAAACTGGACAGTGATGAAGTACAAATAATGCAGTACAATTCAGCATATAATGCAAACAATTGATTTCCACGCAGGGATGGTCAGAAAAAAAAAAAAACTTACATATAGTAGTAGCCATCCTCGCAGGAAATAATGGGAGCAGGTAAGGACATTAGGCTGAGAACATTCAACAATTCAGAGAACAAGAAAACTAAGTTGGGAGATAAAAGAGATGAGGCGGAGAGGACTAGTTACAGTCACAGGAATCAAGTGCTTGTAGATGGGAAAAAAGTGCAGTTTTCAAGGAGGAGTGAGATTGGGAGCCCTTCAGACAGGGAGGTAGAGAGTTCCAGAATTTGGGGGCAAAGTGGGAGAACGCTTGTTCTCCCAAATTTGTTGAGCAGTGTGGGACAGAGAGCAGGGTGGAGTCTGATGATCTCAGTAGGCGGGAGTGAGGCACCAGGGTGAGCATAGCCCCAGTGCATTCGGGGCTGGGGAGTCTTGTCATGGAGTCCATGAAGCAACTCAGTGAGTAGAGGGCAGAGGGGGACAGCCATTGAAGGGTGGCATACAGGAGACAGTGGTAAGTGAGTCGAGGGGGCCGACAGGGCAAATCTGCAGATATTGTTGTAGATAGTGTCCCATTTACGAAGAATTCTATCGTTAGAGTGGGAAACAATAGGGAGGGCATACTGTAGCCTAGGGAGCAAGACATCTCTAGCCACCGAGATCCTGGCTGCAGGAGTAAGGGAGTGACACACTCGGTAAGCGGCACCAATTTTTATGTTTACAGATTTGCATATCTCGTTTATATGAGATGAAAAGTCAAGACAGAGATCGAGTGTCACACCCAGGTATTTAAAGGAGTCAGTGAACTGGACTGTTGAGCCATCACAGCTGCGCATACAAAGCTTGGGAGTCACAGTACGGACTTTTCTGGTCAACCCAAAGAGCATAACCTGGGTCTTAGGTAGATTAAGAATCAGGGCATTATTTAGGAGCCAGGTTTGAATCTTTTGAAATGTGGATGACAGGTCTGTATTGATGACGTCTACTGACTGAGCAGCTGAGCAGAGCACCAGGTTGTCCGCGTACATAATGGAGTGGCAGTGTGTAAAGGCAGTGGGACAATCATTAACAAAAATGGAAAAGAGAAGAGGTTCCAGAATGGATCCTTGTGGGACACCGCAGGAGACAGGAGCAGGAGACGATAGGTCTTTGTTGAAGAAGACGGATTGGTTTGAGAGGTAACTGCTGATCCAAGATATGGTAGAACCATAGGCACCAAACGAATGCAGTTTGTGAACAAGCAGAGAGTGATTAACCAGATCAAAAGCTT
Organism: Neoceratodus forsteri; assembly: GCA_016271365.2. Lineage (NCBI taxonomy): Eukaryota > Metazoa > Chordata > Ceratodontiformes > Ceratodontidae > Neoceratodus > Neoceratodus forsteri. The sequence continues at coordinate 1,089,767,100 of CM057455.1, forward strand.
TGGTGAGGTCTATAAAAAACACACTGCACCAGTAAATAGGCCTTTGTCCATACTGGACTTAACGTCACTAGTGAGTTGGTTTAGAGCCATAGTGGTACTGTGACCAGGCCTAAAGCCATGCTGAACTGGAGACTAGAGATCGAATTTTAGTAAGTGGGCAGAGATCTGACAGTGAATACTTTTTCCAGTGTCTTGCTGAGTGTTAGTAGAAGAGCAATCTGGCGATAATTAGACAGAATTTTAGGTCGCCCTTCTTGAAGACAGGTATTACCCTGGCAGATTTCCAGGCCAAAAGCACCGTTGCAGTGCTGAGGGATGGATTAAAAAGCCATGTGACAGGAGTGACTAGGAGTGGGGCACCAAGTCGGAGGATCCAGGGTTCAATACCGTCTAGTCCTGCGCTGCCGTGGACAATGATAATCCGCAGCAACCTAAGAATGTCCTGGTAAGAGACGGGAGAAAACTTAAGTGCAGGAGGAGTATATGTAGGAGGAGAAGAAGGGCAGAGGGACCCACTGGAGGGGGCCTGGGAGTTATTAGGAACATCGGTGAAAAGCAAGTTGAAAGCATTAGCAATGGTCCTGGAGTTGTTGCAGAGGGAGTCTTTTAGCAACATGTCCTTGGGAGTCAACGGCTTAGTGTTACCCAATATTTCATTAATCTGATTCCAGTATTTCCTGGGGTCAGCGGCCGATGAATAAAGTAGTCCACGGTAGTAGTTGCTCTTTGTAGCCAGGATTGACCGCTTGCGGGTATTACGCAAGACTCTGTACTTAACAAGTTCAGCCGGATCGAAGGAGGACTTCCATTTAGACCATAGCTTGTCACGCTGCTTGAGCAGTTGCAGGAGAGGATGTTTCAGCCACTTGGTCACCTTCCCCCTGACTCGCGTGTAGAGTATGCGGCGTGCTACGCCTGCAAGGCAAGTGCGACGAAAATAGTCGGTGGCAAGGTTGATGTCGTCAGTGGTAAATTTGTTTGTTTGTTCTAGGATTACAAATACCTTTGAGCCGAGGCTCTTTTATAAAAGTTCCACATCACTGGTACAATTGAGACAAACATAAACAAAGATAACAGTTTACACAATAAAAAAAAAAAAAACACACATACTCTTGTAGAGGAAAAAAGAACAACATGGTGAAACGAGGAGGGTGAAATCAGGGAGACTAAGTGGATGGGAGAAAAGGGGAGGTAGGTGGGAGGGGGAACAGAGAGAGAGAGGTGGAAGGCGGGTAACAATAGAGGTAGTGCAGACGGGTGGCATTTGTCATGGGCCAGCAGGGGAGGTGAAGATAGGAGGGGGGTGCTGGCAAAGTGCAGGAATAGATGTGGATCCAAAAGGGCATCTTCAGCTATGGAACCAAAATACAGTTTTAGCCACAACAGTCACAGAAGTTGGAGGCAGTGAGTGTTAGGCAGAGCCAAGTCTTAAAAGTGCTGAGCGATAGTGAGGATGAGATGTCGCTGGGAAGACCATTGTACCAACTAGCGGCCTGGTAAGCAAAGGATCTTTGGCCTTGTGTTGTGCGACAATGCGGGATTTGCAGAAGCTGAGGTTTCGATCCCCTGGTATGGCGGGTGTGGATTCTCTGTTGTATGTGGGCACAAATTCCAGGGGGGGGGCAAGGCCCAGCAAGATTTTCTTAGTAGGAATACAAGTTTGGTGTTTTATTCGATTGGCAAGATTCAACCATACAGTTTGAGAACAGAGGTCACAGGTGTGAGTTAGGCATTGTGAGCCAGTGACAAGTCGACAGGCCTTGTTGAGGGTGGTGAATACACGTTTGAGTGCGGTGGTTGTAGCAGAGCCGTAAATGATAATGCCATAATTACTGATAGTTATGATGGCGCTCTGGACAGCAACAGCGAGGGCTTCGGGTGTCAGGTGTTTCCTATGACGGAACAGCAGGCCTAGCCGGGAGTTAGCGCTTTGGTGACATGGTCGATGTGGGCAGTGTAGGAGAGGTGAGGGTCGAGGGTGATCCCAAGGTATTTAAAGTTTCTGACCTGTTCCAGTGCGGCACCTTGTCTGGTGATAATGGAGAGTTGGAAGTGCTTATGTTTATTATGGGAGCTGCTGAAGATTATGGCCTTGTTTTTTTTTTTTTTGATTAAGGATCAGTTTGTGCTTTGTGAGCCAATTCTCAACCGAGGAGAAGCAGAGTTGGAGATTTTCTTGCAATTTGTTCGGGTCCTGGTGTGTGTCAAGGATTACTGCATCATCCGCATACAGGATGATAGGTTCAGTGCAGAAGTCTGGTAGGGTGTTAAGGAACAGGCTGAAGAGTAGCGGGCCCAGTACTGAACCCTGGGGGACTCCAGAGAGGACAGGTTTGTAATTAGAGTACACATCCCCGATTTTTACACGCTGGGAGCGGTTTTCAAGATAGCTTTTAAACCAAGAGATTGAATCATTGGAGAGACCAGCATTTTTTAGTTTGCTCAGCAGGAGGGAGTGGTGGACAGTATCGAAACCTTTGGTCAGATCGATGAAGAGTACCAGTTAGTTGCCTATTGTCGAGGGAACTGTGAATGGAGCCGGTGAATTTGAGTAAGGCAGAGGATGTACTATGACCTTTTCTAAAGCCATGTTGCTGTTTACAGAGAATATTATAATTGTCCAGATGCTCGGTAAGTTGGTCCGCTACTATACGTTCCGTGCCTTTGATAAGGGAGGCAGAATGGAAATAGGTCGGAAGTTCACATGGTTAGTCTTATCACCACTTTTGTGAATCAGAGTAACAGTGGCCATTTTCCATTGTCCGGGAATTGGCTAAGGGAAAGAGAGAGATTAAAGATCTTGGTGAGGGGCCCAAGTACCTCGTCAAGCGTTGGGGCCAGTAGCTTGAGGTCAAGTGAGTCATTGCTTGTTCTAGATTTGCTGATGGCTTTGGCAACGTAGTTTCGGACATGATGTTTCTTTAGTGCTTTAAAGTAGAAAGGTGGGTGACAGACGTGGGTGGAGGAGTTGGGGGGTGGGAGTTGACGCATCTTGGAAGAAGTCAGAGGGGAGAACACTGCTAAGGTCAGTGAAAGTGATGTTAAAAGTGTTTGCAATAATTTTAAGGTCGAGTGTAGTGTGCCCATTTATGTTGAGTATGTTCGCCGAAGATTCTGACTGCTTCCTAGTGACATCTTTAATGTTTTTCCAGAAATCCCTCCCATTTACCCATGAGTTAGTGAGGACATTTTTACAGTAGTCAGATTTCTGTTGCCGAATAGATTTGGTGCAGTTGTTCCATGCCCGTTTATAATTCTGGATGTCGAGTTGCTTACCAGAGTTTCTAGCCAGTTCCCAGAAGCAGTCCCTGGATTTAAGCTTTTTTTTTTTTTTTTTTTTTTTTTTAGGAGGTCTCCTGACAGCCAATGGTTACAGAGTGATTTAACTTTACGCTTTCTGAGGGGGGGCAAATGTATTACAGGCTTCACTGAAAATGTGAATAAATTGCTCCAGTGCAGTATTAGTATCTGTTGGCTTGAAGATGGGGGACCAGTCCTGCAGACGGAGGTGCGATTTGAGGTGGGGTAGCTGACCACAGGGTAGGACTCTGCTGGTGATTTTTGAAGGGGGCTTATAGAATTTGTTTGACCAGGTACAGCTGATGGGAGAGTGGTCACTGAGTGAGTCAGGGAGGATGGAGTTTTTTTGTGATCCGAGAAGGGTGGCTGGTTAGGATCCAGTACAGGTCCCAGTTCTGTAGTTCTTTCTGGTTGCACAGTCAACCATTTGAGTCAGGTTAGCTGATATGATGGAGTCCTTAAATGACCCACCTTCAGCTGAGAGCCAATTAATGCTAAAGTCACCAAGAAGAATGATTTCGGAGTCCGATGGGTGGGATTTGACAAAGTCAAGGACAGCGGTTAGACCAGGTCTCTGTTCCTTAGGAGGTATGTAAACAGTGACAACTGTGAGGGCCTTATTGTGGGCACCTAATAGGAGTCTGATGGGAAGAATCTGAGCAGGTGTTGCTGGAAGACTGGAATCAATGGGGTGTCCTTGGAAAGTGTCTTTCACATATAAGGCACACCCTCCACGTCTTTTGGACTTATGATCAACCCGGAAGACACTGTAGCAAGGAAGGGTGATTGCCTGGCCAGGAATCTTTGGGGTGAGCCAAGTTTCAACTATTGACAGAATATCCGGGTTGTATAGTGGAGACCAGTCGGTATGTTTTAAATCCCATCAGAACTCACCCGTGTCAAGTAGGGCAAAGTTTGCAAACGAAAGAACCTTGTGTGGATGTCAGGAAGGGGGGTGGGGCGTCTTGCACACAGAAGACTGGGCAGTGGTCACTTATTGAGTCAGGTAGAACCCCAGCAGGGGAATAGCAATCCTTCCTGTTTGTGAGAATCCGGTCAATCATAGTGCGGCTGGGACCATTCGGTGATATCCGAGTGGGGGAAGAGATGAGTTGGAAGAGGTTGGCCTTGCTGATGGTAGAGGCAAGGGAAGACGAGTTCAGCCCAAGCCAGTCCAGGTTAAAATCACCCAGACAGATTACCTCATGATTTTTGGTCAGAACAGGGATAAGACCTATGATATCCTCAAGGCTAGGTTTGCTATTTCGTGGAGGTATACAAGTTCCAAATATGTGCAGTTTCTTGGCACCTCCGTGAAGTAATAGTGCGTATAAGGCCTCGCAGTAGTTGAGAGGAGGAGTAGGATGGAGAGCGATGTCCAGGTGAGAGTCTTGTAGTAGTGCCAGACCACCCCCTCTTTTGGTGGAGGGACGGTCTGCCTGGTGCATGAAACAGCCCAGTAACGCACAGTTTTGATCAGAGATGGAAGGTTTCAGCCAGGTTTCTGATAGCACGAGAATATCCGGAATTTTAACCTGGACCCATGCCTCCAGTTCAGAGAGACTGGCCATGAGGCTACAGATGTTAATGTGGACAAAGGTCAAGCCAGAAGCCTGAGGTAAAAGATGGGTGGCACTGGGATGAGTTTGGAGAAAACTGACTTGAGGATCCGGGTCGGATTCAATGTCACTGGCTAAAGTAACGGATAATGTGGTAATCCAGAGCATAGCAAGTGCAATGGCACAGGAGACTGTTGCTGTAGAGGTAAGCTTCTTCTTAATGATGTGTGTCAAGAGTGACCTTAGGAGATTAAGGCTAAGGTGCCCAAGGGGAGTAGGCATGGGGGCCCGCTCAGCCAGCAAGTTAGAGTAAGCAAAGTCCTTGTAAGATGTCCCCAACAAGGAGGTGGGGGTACACGAGAGGAAGGCTAGATAGCTGAGGGCAAGTAAGATGGTGAGCGAGGACACCAAGCAAAACAGAGCATCCCTGGTCATCATGATATATGGGATGGATGACGTCACCAAGTCTGAAGTGGCAGTAGGCAATGGGGGGAGAAGACAAAGGTAGGGAAGGGTGCCAAGGCAACGGTGACTAGGACTACGTTAAGACTAATGGGAGGAGGGTTAGGACTGGGCTGGATAAAAAGGATAGGTAGAAGGAATGAAAGAGGGTAAGAGGACAGAAACTCGGGTTGAGAAAGGTAATCGGTGATTTACAGAGCAGAATGCTGGTGATAGTTGATAGAAAAAACATCTGCAACAGGATCTGCTGCAGGAATACGGACATAGGGACTAGTAAGACACCAAAGGGAAATGTCCCCACCTTGTGGTGAAGTTGTATGGCTTGCTAGTGGGAATGTAAATAGCGCAAAGAAGTGCACGATCATGCACACAGGGAAGAGAAACCCTGAAGCCACCTATAGGTTGGGAGGGGAGTTGATGGCAGTCACAAGGGAAGAAATAGACTTGGGCATCATCATCACAGGTGACCTGAAACCATCAGAGCAGACCACTAAAGCAGTAGGTAAGGCTAGGGGGATGTTGGGGTGTATTAGAAGGGGTATCACAAGTCATAAGAGGGAAGTAATAATCCCTCTTTACAAGATGCTGGTTAGGCCCCATCTGGAGTACCGCGTGCAGTACTGGAGACCATACCTTCACAAGGACATTAACCAAATTGACGCAGTCCAGAGAAGGGCAACCAAAATGGTGCAGGGACTACATCAGAAAACATATCAGGACAGATTAACGGAGCCCAATATGTATACCCTAGAGCAAAGGAGGGAGAGAGGCGATATGATTGAAACATTCAAACACCTTAAGGGCATTAACAAGGTGAAAGAGTCTAACATGTTTCAATATAAGAAAAACAGCAGGACAAGAGGACACAGCATGAGATTAGAGGGAGGCCGATTAAGGGGTAATGTGAGGAAGTTCTTTTTCACAGAAAGGGTGGTGGATGCATGGAACGGCCTACCTCAGGAAGTGGTGGATATCAATACAGTGCAGGGCTTCAAACAGGCATGGGATAGGCATAAGGGAGCAATACAGATGAGTATGAATAGATAGGGCACTGACAGAGTAAAGGCCGATGGCAAATTCATAAGGTAGAAAAAGAAATGGGCAGTCTGGATGGGCCTTGCGGTCCTTATCTGCCATCAACTTCTATGTTTCTATATGTTTCTAATGGCCTTGGGACTTGTGCAGAAGGGAGGAGATATACTGAGGGAGCAAATTCCTCAAGGTTTTGAAAGTCCAGCGAATAAGTTGCCTTTGCCTTCCAAGGTGCAGGGATGGCCATCCTAACTCATGGTATGGCAAACAGTGGTGCATAGTAAATGGCAGCTCTCAGATAAAACAAAGTGCTCTGTGGTGCAGGACATCCAAGCAGCTCAGGTATGAGCTTGCTGTGCTTCCATATAGGCTATTACCATAATTGAGACAGGGGAGAAAGGTGGCTTGCACTAGGATCTTCTTAGCTTCATGACTTAGATAGTGTAACCCCCTTGTCAGGGGCTTACCTGTGAGTCCCTAAAAAAGGCAAGTTTGCCCAGGGGTTTTGGTCCCACCCCCATTCTTTTTTTGTCCAGATTCTGTTTTCCTGGCTTGCTCCTGCCGGCCCCTGCATTGGTTTCTTGAGAGAGCAGGGCCAGAGGAGTGGTTTTGTGGAGCCGCCAGCGTCTGAATTGGCAATGCGGTGCCGGCAAGCTCCACACATGCACACCTGCGCATTTTCATGCAGCTATTTTCGGGCAGTTTTGGGTTGCCTCTCAGGTGATCCTGATCCCGTCTGGGAAATGAAAGAGGGACCTTGGTAAAGAGGGAGAGGCAAGCAGAGAAAAGTATTTTTCAGAAGTGCCAATCGTGCTGTAGAGAACAGGAGCCACCTCATGAATATTAATGAGGCTACGTCCCTTTGAAGTAGCGAGAGCTTGTCTAGCTCTGGGGAATAGAGTGTAGAGTTAAGACAGGCTAGGGAAATGTTTAAATGAATAAAGAAATGTGTGCAAGGGGAAAGTGAAGGCTGGCAGTCTGTGGGGAAATAAATATAAAAGTATCATGGACCACAGCTAGGGAACAGAGTGGGCACACTGTATACACTGGGGCTATGTGTGTGCTGCCTAGGGGTATGAGGAACAGTAGCAGCGACTGAGCGAAGGATGAATAAATGTCTTACTTTGAGCAGTTGCTGGGCCGGGCAGCTGTGTGGGGAAAAGGGATAATAAGAGTAAAGAGTTTGGCTGTAGAAACTTTTGGAACTTGGTACTCTATGTTACTGTGTGGACACTATTTACAGTGGCCACCATGTTTAGCAGCCACACGACACCAGCCAGCCAACCACCAAGCCAGGACTACCCAGGAGGATTCTGGAGCTTGAGAACAGACTCTTGGGGGGGAAAATACTGGGGAATGTTTAGGCGCCTTTTTGAACAGCCTATGAGGCATTGTGGCAGCCTCATACATATGCATTTTTGTCCAAGGACAGTGGCTTCAGCCAATGGGGAGCGAGGAAAGGGCTCCCAAATAAAACAGGGACAGCTGGACTGGAGTCAGTTCAGGGAGAGCTCCTCCTAAGGGAGGGAAGCTCTTGCCCCTGGAGAAATTGGGGCTGCAGAATGAGCCTGCCTGGGGGCTACCAGCAATTTGCCCCTAGGGAAGGGAGTGTCTGCCCCATCAGGAAAAGAGAGAAGTTTGTTAAAGCAGCTTGGTACACAGAAAAAGGGAAAGCTGCTAGGTGCTGAAAGTTCTTGATGTTCTGAAACTGCACCACAATGGTAAGAGATACACAGCTTGCAAGGAACAGGGAAAGCTGCAGATTGCAAAGGAAAGGTTGTGTCCTGAGCCTGGAGAAAAGGACAAAGGTTGGGTCTAAGCCTGGGGAAAAGACAAGGTTGCTTTCTGAGCAAGGGAAAAGAATGAAGGTTGCATCTGAACCTGTGGAAAAGATGGACTACAGAGAATGAGGAACAAGGACATATAAATGTGCTGAAAGGAGGAGGAGAGTTAACCTCTTACGAGTCAGAGAATTGCCAGTACCTGCATGGTGAGAAAAGGGACTGTGTGTGCAGGGGATGCTGTGTGAGCCACAGCAAACAGTGTGGCTGTGTTACAGTTCAGAGACTGTGAAAGCAGAAGGATGGACAGGTGCTTACTTGTCCAAGTGCCTATGGTCTGCTCCTGAGGTACAGCCAAGAGAGAAATGGATGAATGTGGCTACACAAGGAAGAGAATGTGCTGAGTGTTTCTGTTGGCACCCAGGGCCAGGTGGGGAACTTGCTAATCCCCATCGAGTGGGGTCTGCCAGTGCAGGGGGTCATGGGTCTTGTACCGAGTGCTAGGGCACTCTGATTGAGGGAGCCGGGCCATGAGGCCACTCCCTGGTCTGGGTCCTCTGTGATGGTAGGCCTTGTGCACGTGCTCTGCAATGGGGCCTGTAATGGGCCTAAGTGGACAAGCTGCAAGATCCACGAGCAAGAAGAGAAAGAGAGAGCAAACTGCAGCCTGTGCCCCTGGTAAAGTGCTGTGCCTGGTCCTGCTGTGATTCATCCATCCCCAGTACGTCAGGAACTGTGCCATCCGAGGACCGAGTTCTGCAAAACTGTGAGTAAACAGCAGGTATTGCCCTGCACCTGGGGACTGTAAATATGTTAGCACACTATGGCTGGAGGGAAAGCCATGGGAAAGTGTAAACAGTTGAATTCAAGTAAGCGTGCCAACACCAGCTACCAGCGCAGGCCTGCAACTAAAACTGGGTACACAGGTACTGGACTTAAGCGAAATGGACTGGGACTTGCAGGTCTGGGTTTACAGCACCTGCAGCAGATAGCTAGATAGAGAAGATACTGACGGCTGCATTGACTGAAGCATGGGATTGGATTAGAACTGAAAAGAGAAATGTGATTTGGGAAATGCCAATCTTTAAAATGCTTACTTGATCTCTATTTCACTACTCCACTCCTAAATCCTCCCCCTGTAAATAAACCTTGGAGTTATTGTTTTGCAGCAGAAAACAAATCCAGAGCCCAATTTTAGTGAGCCTGTGTATTGATGAAAGAGAAAGGTAAATGATGCAATTGAATGTGGGGAGGTCCGAATCCTGGTAAGTCCATGTCTGAGGTAACTGTTGGGGAGGTGGGTTGGTACGACATCCCAGGGGACTGTACTGCTAGAAATCACACCCACTAAAAATATACTCTGGGTGGAGGCACCACCATTTTATTTATCTTTTTTAGGAAAGGACCCCTGCCTACCGGGTCCTGACAAAACCACGCAACAGTAACAGTGCAGTAGGGATGAGCGAGAGGGTGCAAAACCGCGAAAGGCAGTATTCGGGGTAGTGCACCCTCTCACTCTCCCAGGCAGAGGATAAGACCTCTGCTGGGACAGGGGTCCACTGATCAGCTGTTGTGGCTCAATAGGATGAGTCACTGGCAGCAAGGGCGCCATACAGTGCGTTTGGGACCGGGTTTCGATTCCCGGGTCCCAGACGCATGAATTTTACATTTTCACAGTTTGTGTGATATTTACTTGTTAACCTCTGCTAGATATTTTAGCTGGGGGTGTCTAGGGGACACAGCCACCCGTAATGGGGTGGGGAGGTGGAGACTAAAAAGAAAGACTTGTGCCACTGGCAATATATTGCGCTGTACTGGCAGCGTGATATATTGGGGTGGCATAATGTCTTGCGACATTATGACTGTGCTGGACACCCGTAGGTAAGCTATTGAGAACCCAAGCCCCTGGGTCTTGTAACAGCCAGCAAGCCAGGGGTAGTGGCGCTCTTCTGTACAGCGCCTGAGAGGGGGTTACAGACAATGTCTGTTCCAGCAGTAGAATCCCAGTCTTTGACGTAATTTTTTTTTTTTTTTTTTTTTACAGATCACTTCTGCATAGACGTTGGACATCAGTTTGTTGTCTACCCATACTCTTAAGTATTTAAATATGGCCACAGATTCAAGTGGCTCATTATTGAAAGTAGTTACATGCACTGAAGAGTAATTTAGACATATACAGGTTTAACTGTACGAACATATGAACGTACAAATCTGCCAGCAGAAACAGGCCTTACGGTCTATCAAATTAGTCTGCTCAAATGTGCAGCTAGCACCCTTATATTGCAGTTGCCCTCCCTCACCTTTACTCCCCTTGCACCCTGTCCCATGCCCTTGTAAAACTGCCCACTGTGCTACAGGATACCACCTCCTCGGGTAGTGTTCCATTTCTCCACCACCCTCTCTGTGAAACAAATGCCTCATCTCTCTCTCCGATATCTTCCACCCTCCAACCTGAGACCATGCCTTCTGGTGCCCCATCCTCTCCTCAGTTTAAATATCCCTTCTGTGCCCGTTCTGTTAATCCCCTTCAAAATCTGAAGGTCTCAATCATAATCGCCCCAATCCCTCCTCTCCTCTTCTCCAGGGTGTACATATTCAACTCAGTCAGCCTGTCCTCATAGGATTTGCCCTCCAGCCCATGGATCATCTTAGTTGCCCTACACTGCACCACCTCCAGCAATCTGATATCCTTCTTCAGAAAGGGACGCCAGGACTGCACGCAGTACTCCAAATGTGGCCTGACTAGTGACCTGCACAGTGGCAGGATCACATCCCTATTTCTGGATGAGATTCCTCTCGCTACACTCCAGCATCTTGTTGGCCTTAGCTGCCACCTTCCTGCACTGAGCTGAGTTGTTCATGTTACCTGTTATGATCACCCCCACGGCCTTCTCCTCTGTGACTTCTATCTGAACCCCTTCCAACTGGTAGTCTACCTGTTCATCTCGGCATAACCTTGCACTTCTTTGCACTGAAGCTCAGTTGCTACTTTTCTGACCACTCCTCCAGTTTTATCAGGTCCTCCAGTAGCCCATGCCATCCCTCTATGTCGTCCACCACTGCCCCTATCTTGGTATCATCCGCAGACAGCCTGATCTTGCTCTTAATGCCATGTGAGATATCCGATAGGAATAACCCAAACAACACCGGATCCAAGACTGAGCCCTGCGGCACCCCGCTTGTCACTGCTCTTGGGGAAGAGACTGCCCCCTCCCCACCACCACCACCTGTTGCTGTCTCCCCTTCAGCCAGTTCACAATCCAGTTTACCATCTTCGTCCCTGCCCCCACATACTGCAACTTACCCACCAGCCTCCCATGAAGCACTGTATCAAAGGCCTTGCTGAAGTCTAAATACAGCACGTCCACTGCATGGCCTTTATGCAGTTCCCTCATTACCCAGTTGTAGTATTCAATTAGGTTGGTCTTTATAGTATGTAACATTATGTAGGGACTGCAAAGCGAGGTCTGGGTCTGGATGCGCAGTATAAAGTACTGTGTCATCAGCATAATAATGCAGGCTAGCACTCTGTCCCAGGTCATTTATATAGATTCTGAATAACAGTGGTCCGAAAATAGAACCCTGAGGGACCCACTTGGTGATGGGGACACGTGGAGGATATGCCTTCCACTTTTATTTGTTGACATCTACCTGTAAGGTAGCTTTTAAGCAAGAATACTGCATGTGGACTTACACTAAATCTCAGAAGCTTGCTCAATAAGCAAGCGATAACACACGACGAGATGTGGGTTACATGCTGATAAGAGCACGCCCAGGGGTGTACTAAGGCACGAGGCGCTTGCGCAGAGTGCCCTATGCCCCTGAGCGTGCGCTTATCAGCATGTAACCCAAACCTCGGAGTGTGTTATTGCGCTTATAAAATGGGTATAAATAATAGATGAATAGAGACAAAGTTTGTTTTTATTGAAGAAATTTATTTAAGTAATTTTTTTGTTTTTTTGGTATGTGGGACATAAAATAGTCCCTCACAACTGTAACAGTAACATTTAAACTGTAATAAATTAACTGTTGGCTTAGGTTAGTACATTCAGTAAATTGGTTTTAAAATGTTCATTTGTTAAACGAAGTTCGTTTTTATTGTATTTTTTTCTTTATGTTTAGTTCAGGATGGTGTTACTTTGAAAAGTTAATAAACTCTACGTGATGCATCATGCAGTTTTGAATGAGAAATGGAGTATTCGTGGTGCCGTCTTTAAACTGTTGTATGTCTGTTGTCGTCAAGGGATGCTGTCTTCTGATTGGTTTCTGTTGTCGGATGTTGCATGTGTTTCTCTTTGGGGTGGTTGACTCGGATTGTTGCAGCATGGCTGATCAGGGATAACCGTTACGGGGTGAATATTTTGGTTATTTCTGACTGTTTAGTGCAAGTCGACTGATCGGGGTTAAGGTTTGTAAAACTGGTTAGGTCTTGAGTCTTGTCTGTTGATTTGTTGGAGAACATATGCGTGCAGGACGGCTGATCAGGAGGCAGCATTTTGGATGTTGTAGGAAAAGTGGTGCAAGATGGCCGCTTGTGGAGAACCACTGCAGAGTTTGGGAAGTTTTTTTGGTATGTCTTTACTTTTGTGGGATAAGATGTTGCTCTATTTTCTTCTGTCTTCTGGCTCGGCTGCCCAGTAGGATTGGAGACTAGATTCAGCCTTATGCCCTGTGACCTCCACGATTTCACGAGAGTCTAGGCCAGCTCGGGACAGGAGCTGGACTGCAGTTGCACGAACTGAGTGGTTCGTGTACCTTCTGGTCAAGTTAGCTTCTTCACTAATTTTGGGCATCATATTGGCTAAGTAGTTAATGCCTAATGGCTCTCTTGTGTACCAGGTTTCTGCAGTGTTTAATAGAGAGTCTGGTATTTGTCTTGGGTGAAGGTAGAAAGCAGGAGGGTCGGGGGCAGCATTTTTATATATTTTTTGAAAGATGCTACGGGGCACGGTGTATTTTGTGGAAGTTGGTAGATGTAGCCACGGTGTTGCTGTTTTGTACAGTCATTTTTTTAATGATTTTTCGTATATTTGTTAAATGTGAGTGTCACGAACTCTAGGCCATCCTCATCAGTTTGGATTTCAAAATGTTCCGGTTTAACTAATGGTTTAATTAACGGTTTAAGGAGGCAGTACAGCGCAGTGGTCTAAGGCTCTGAGCTGCAAATCTGGTGACATCCAGCAGACCAGACCTGGGTTTGAATCCAACAGCTTCCACTTGCATACTGTGTGACCCTGAGCAAGTCACTTAACTTCCCTGTGCTCCCAGGTCGCTCTTGTAAACAAGCTTTCAGCTTAGTGTGCTATACCTGGTTAAACAACTAAATTAAAAAAAAAATAAAATAAACTTGTCGTAGTCCCTCTCTGCCTCTACGTGCCATGCATAGTTGAATATTGAGCCAGACCTTAAGAATTAAGTCTCGGGGTGTGTCTGGAGATAGAGCAGCGGAGGTTCGAAGCTTGGCGAGGTCTTGTTTGTTGATTGCTGGGTGATGCTCAGCTCGATCTTTGCCTTCCCTTCTGTATTTCTTTAAAACTGCTGCAAATATATTGTTGGCAGGGTTCAGGTATGAGTGGCTGTGGAGACTGATATTTCTACCTAGAGGTGGTACATTTATATGGCGATTTAGTTCTGCTCGTAGTGATACTAAACTAGCTACACCATATTGTGTGCCATCTGCTTGACGAACCTCTGCGTAGTATTTTCGTAGTACTGAACACAGCTCCGTCGTTGCAAAACTTTCGGTCAACTTGTATGCCTTTTGTTGTGCACCAGCTTTCGAATACGGACACTGCCCAAAGAGTGGTTTTCTGTGTATTTACTTCATCTTTCTGTTTCTCTAGTTCTTGCAGTTCTTCGTTTGACAGTTCCCGGTATGTACTGAGGTGTTTTATTTTTTTTATTTTTTCTAGGTTTCAGTGCTGAAGCACAGGTTCCTGGCAATTCGGTGTTCGAGGAGATGGTGTCCGTTTCTACAGAAGGAGAGGTCAGCTGCGGTAACAGATGTGATGGGCCCATTGAACTTGTCGTGGCTGTCAGAAGAGGCTGTTCATGAGAGGAATTTGCAAGGTGGGTGTCAGCAGTGTTTGGGATGTCTATTGGAAGTTGTCTGATGTTGTATTTATGCTGCTACTCTCATTTGTGGAGTACAGGGCAGTGTCAGTTATGCCCATCTGTGTTGCTGTTCTTACAGTCTGTGCGATGGTATGAGTCAGGTGCACAGTGCTGCTACTGGCCGTGGTTTCGGCCCTGTTGTCCGAGGCTGTCACAGGTGTACTGACGGGATCATTATTAAACAGAATGGCAAGATTTGTTAGCATTTCGGTAAAGTCTAACTGAAAGTTCACTTCCGACATGTTTAGTGTGCTTTTCAGTTACCTTTTCTGTCAAAGCTTTTGAGGTGCAGTTCCGTGTCGGCACTGAACGGCTGGATCCCCATAAATTAAGCTGTCATGAATGGTTTTGTTGAACGGGTCACTCTGTAAATATTTCGCCATGGAAATTACTGCTTTTCTTTGGTTTTCAGGCAGTACAATGCTGATCTGACAGGTATGAACTTTTGTATGGGTGTCCCTGTCCTGCTACTGATCGCTCAGCTATGATAGCTTTTGTTTTGCTTTGATAGTGCTCACTGATTCGCTGGTGCTATGTGGTCACTGGGCAGATGTTAGTGCCGGTTGGCTACAAATACTTGCTGATAAGGACATGGTCAACAAGGTGCTGCAGCCAATCCGATGTTTTCTTTTTTTCTACCCATTTTATAACATGTGATGATCAGCTGTTGCATCCCAGGAGCCAATGTCCCCAATGTCTGCCTTTTCAGAGGAGAAACCAGTGTGTGTGGAAGGTTTAGAGACTTCAAATGACATAAGGAGAGTATATCTGTGTCCAGTGTTGCCATAGGGCTAGTACCAGAGAGGGTCTAGGCACAGACCCTTGCTGTGGCTGCTAATAGAGAAGTCGCTGCCCTCATCAGATCTACCCACATGCTTACTAACTGCACACATTGCTGGTTCACTCCAAAAACTGAAAGAAGAAAGAAAAGACTCCCTGAGGATGGGCTGAGATTGTGGCTGACCTAGTTCAGGAAAGGGAAGAATGAACATCTAGTTGGAACTAGGCTGCCCCTGCTTCCGACACTCAACTTGGACTTTGCAGGGCTGATCAGGAGGTTGAAAAGGAAGTGAAGGTGCTACTGTGCTATAAATATATATATCTACCTAAATGAACCTGGAATATCAGAAGAAAACTAAGACAGCTGGTTATCTGAGAGGGCCTCACAGACTCTGTCCCATTGGGACTTGGGACATTTTGTACTGCCCCACCCACCCACTCTCAATGGGTGCCACTGTGGTGAAGATTTAGGCAGGTTTGTCGCATCATATGCCACCATATTGTGGAGCAGTGACTGAATGTTAGAATGGTCTATTCTTCCTTTGGACCTGGTAAGAAGGTTCTGCTTGGAGGAAGGGAATGGACTTGCAGATAATGAGGAGAAGTAAATCCAGGTGTCGCACCTGGCAAATTCAATCCAGTGCTATCAAAAGTAACCAGAGTCACTCTTCAAAAACCTTGAGATGAACCTCTAGATTTGAGGGAACAAAGAAGAGAGAAAGCATACAGGAACAGTATTTTCCAGTTCAGGGTGAGGGTTTCCACCCTCATGGGTTCTCCTTCTCATGGCTTGCACATAACAGAGGAAGCTTTTGGTTTTCCCAAGAGATGAAATGGTCACACTGGGAAGTTCCCTTTCTCTGAAGATGCTGCACAGGACCTCCTGGTTTAGAGACCACTAGTGGGTACCTGTCTCCTTGCAGCTGAAACAGTCCAACAGACTGTTCAACTTGCCTGCCAGATGAATTGCAAGGAGGTGAGGAAGAGTGGAGAAGGTTAGGTCCCACAGGCTCACAGCTTCATGACAGTCTTGCAGACTTAGGAACTCCTTGTTTCTTGAAGTAAAGTACTATAGTGGTGTTGTTCTTGTTTACCTGAACTGTCTTAACTGCCACTAGTTAACCCAATACCTAATGGGCCAAACTAACTGCTTGTAGCTCCAGGTCACTTATGTGCAGGGAGGATTACTTTTTGGACCAAGTCCAGTACACAACCTCATTGACTGAAATGGACTCCCCAGCCTGTCAGTGAGGCATGTATGGTTAGGTGTAATGTAGGAGGAGAAAGTTTAAAGGGAACCCCTGAGGTGCTGTTTCACCTGACACCAACGTAGGGTTCCCACCAACTTCGGTGTCTCTTCTACCTTGTGATCTATGTGATCCCTCCTGAGATACCACTAAAATTGTCCTCATGCTAAGCTAAGCTCAACAGACCATGAATATGGTTAAAGGCACTAGTCCCAGTAATCAAGAGAACTCCATAGCTGTGCACTGCTGACCTGCCTGAAAGGACCTGGCAAATGACACAGAGTCCAAGGCCTAATCTAGGACAGGAGAGCCTTAGCTAGGATTCAGTCTAGTTCTACCCAATGAATTAGAGTATATGTATAGTTACTTAATATTTTATATTTATTGGTTTGTAAATTTTTACAAAATGTTTGGTCATTGTATGTTTGTATTTATTAATTGCTGAATTTTTCCTTTGTATATATGATTTACTGAGATGAATGTATAAAATGATTTGGTGAGTTGAGTGTGTATAAACTGAGGACCTCCTTTGAAATTAGCTTAGCTCAATGGAGAATTGTAACAACTATCCTTTTCACAAACCTGAATACAATTTTATGAATGGATGAATGAATGAATTGGTGTCAGTATGAACTTTATTAGACTGAGGAGTGATCCAAGCTTCTGAAATGTATCCACTCTGAAATTTCAAGCTTTCACAGCTACCTCTGACAGGGCCAACTCTGATAGCCAGTCATCCAAATATGTAGATACTGTCAACCTTTGCCTGCTAAGCAGCAACTACCAACAGGCACATTGTAAAAAAAAAAAATAGGGGGGGGTCAGAAAGCAACCCTGGTCATAATGTCCTTAATTGGAATATAGCAGGACTCCATAACAAGTTTGTGGATCCACAGTGGGTTGCTTTTATTTTGCGACATGGAGTGATTATTTTTCAGGAGACATGGGTTTTAACATCTCCTTTCCTGAATGGATATGAAACTAGTTTTGTGCCAGCAATTAAAGGGAAAAAACATGGGAGGAACAAAGGAGGTCTGGTTACAGTGATCAAAATTAGGGAACGATTAAGGGTAATCAAAAGTTACTCTCCAACTCCCGAGATCCTTATGGTAGTGGTTAACTGGGACCTTTGTATGGTTCTGATTGTTAACATTTACACTCCACCATGTTTTCACACTTACTCTACATATGATTTTTGGTCTAAACTATCGATGGAAATAGATTTAATGATACAGTTAAATTGGATAGATACTGTCCTTTTAGCTGGGGATTTTAACGCTAGGATAGCCGAGTTCGATAATTTACCATTGTTACAAGAACTATTATATATGGCAGATTTGGAAAAAAGAAATACAACTGACATGATTGTAAATGAGGCAGGGAGACGTTTTAGTACTTTTATCACAGAGAATAATCTCTCTAGTCTTAATGGGAGATTAGAAGGGGATCGTCGGGGTGATAGCACTTTTTTCTCCCCAGTTGGTAAGAGCGTAATTGATTTTATATTACGCTCTCCTTTTAGCTATCATTTCTGCAGGAGATTATATGTGGCTATGAGAACAGAAAGCAATCATGCAGCAATTTTGCTGGACTTTAGGACTTCTGATAGTGTCATTCCTCCCCCCAATAAGCCCTTGGCGGATATTGAGATTAGTGGGAAAAAAAGGTTAAGATTGAATAATGAGTCGATGCAAGGAGTTTGGAACCTTTTATACTCTTCTATTTTTGTTGAGTTATTTCAGCAGGTACATAATGGCTCCAAAGGTGAAAGGATCAATGAATTATTAAACATAGGGTATCAACAGATTAAGACACTGATTTATTTAGTTAATAGTGTTAAGCCCCAGTTGGTATCCTGGTTTGGTGAGTATTGTAGGAGAGAGAAAAGAAATTTGATGAGGGCCATCAGGCAGACAAAAAAAAATCCGAGTAAGATGGCGATTATAAATTTAAATCAAATGCGAAGGAGTACAAGGAATTTCTCCATGAAAAAAAAGAAATTACTGAAAACAATGGGGTGTTATGTGCCGAGTTATGAAGGAGGGTGATATTAAGCTTTTGGGCTTTGGTGTCCAAGGGACAGCTGATCAAATTCTAGACCTCCCATATATATATCCCAAGGAAACTTGGATATCTTATTATAGTCTACTATTTAATAGACATCCTACCAACGATGATAATGTGATAGAAAATTTTAACATTGAGGGGAATACACATCGTTAGTGTTTTCATTTGGAGAGGTGGAAGAAGCCATTGTGAATTTATCAAATAATAAAGCACCTGGACCCGATTTGATACGGGAGAAATTTACAAGGGGCATTTGAATTATTGGGTAGTTTTTTACTAATTTTTCAATATCTGTTTAAAGAGATTTATTCCATTATCTTGGACAAAATATAATAGTTCAATTCATAAAAGGGTCAACTTCATTTGCCATCTAATTATCGTCCAATCAGTCTTACTGACATTAGTGGAAAAATCTTTGCTAAAATAATATTACATAAATTACAAGATTGGATAACTGCAAACTTCCTTTTATCGATGTTTCAAGCAGGTTTTCGTAAGGATTTTCTCGACAGATAATATTTACATCCTAGCCCATCTGATAGAAAATATAGATCTTTAGTAAAATGAAGCTGTATGCTGTGTTTGTAGACTTTTCTGCAGCATTTGACTCAGTTAACAGAGCCAAGTTATGGGAGATATTATGAAATGAGCGTACCATTAAATTTATTAGCCCCATTATTAGGTTATATTCTCACATAACATCGGCTATTAGATATGATAATAAGGGCAACATTTCTGACTATTTCAGTACAACTTCGGGAGTTAAACAGGGATGTCCTCTGGCCCCCTTCTTTTTAATTTGTATATTGATGCCCTTCTGACTTATAAAGATATAGATATTCTTGATTCCACAAAAATTAAGAATATCCCAGTACATTGTCTGGCCTATGCAGACGATTTGATTATTTTTGCTTTATCTGCTCAAGGTGTACAAAATAAAATAAATCAATTTTGCTCTAAATGTAAACATTTGGACTTATTAATAAATATGAAAAAAACTAAGTTGCTGATTTTTGCACCCTTACAGGGACATCAAATTAAACCAAGGATTTATTTAAATAACAAACTTATTGAAGTGGTATCCTCTTATATATATTTGGGGGTGAAGTTTGCTTCGAATGGAAATTGGATAGAGCATTGGAGAGGACCAGTGATAAGGGCAAAACTGATTGTTAGGGCTCTCTTACGGTTTGCTAGGAAATATGCAGGATATTTGGTCTCGCCAGCATTGATAGCCGGCGAGGCCAAAATTAATCCTATTCTTTTGTACGGAGCAGAGGTCTGGAACAACAATGTCCCTTCATGGTTGGAGATCCCACTTTCTCTCTATTATAAATCTTTATTGCAGGTTCCACTTGCCACTTCTAATGTTATAGTTAGGGCTGAATTGGGTAGAGTACCTATCGTTACAATAATTGATATACGTCTCATGAGTTACTGGGTCAAAATCATTAAATCAACAGACTAATATTATGCCTCTACTATGCCTTAGAGAAAAATTATCTTGGCATAAACAGAATTTTAGGTCTCCTTGGGTCAAAAATATTCAATGTATTTTGGGCAGTGTTAATATGCTTCATCTTTGGACAGATTGGGAGAAATCAATCTCAATATCTTATGCGTTTAAGGAGTGTGTTAAAAAGAAAATACTTAGGCTTGCCTATGATAAGCAAATGGAGCTCCTCAGAGTTCAACGTCAGGCCAGGTGGTTAGCTCAAAATAAAATTGATGTATTTATAGAGAAATATCTTACTCTTGGGCTGTCCCTGTTAGAAAGAAAAATGATTACTTGGGCAAGACTGGGAATCATCTGTTCTAAATATGCTTTTTAATAAGGCGACTCCACCCAATTTAGGTTTGGAGTTTAGATGTAACAAGGGTTTTCAAAGAAGATCTTTATCATATTACGGTACAGTGCCCTTTATATAAAACCCCGCGGTTTAATCTGTTAAATGATTTCCTTATTAAATATGTGAATGCAAAATATGATATTTTATTCATACTTCTTCGCCCTCAGACATTGGAGGAGGCTAAGATGGTTTCAAGTATTTTTTTATCAAGTGTTGAAACACAAAGAAAAAAGTCTCTCTGCCTAAGACAATTTGTTCATGGATTTTTGTGTGTCAAAATTTTAAATGTAATATTAGATTTAATTTTTTTTTTTCTACTTTTTTGTATATAATTTTATGCTTTTAGTATGTTGTAAAGGCTTGATTGCTGAACAATAAAACACTGAACTTTGAATGGTGAAAACTCTACGGGTGGGATATTCAGACTGCGCCAGGCAGGGGCGCAAGCCTGGGCGCAGCGCAACTGGGCTGAGCCAGGGCGTGGACCAGGCGATATTCAATGGTACTGCGCCATGGCTCAGCACCAAAGAATGTGGCACTGAGGGTGCACGCACTGCGCAGTGGCACTGCACCAGTGCAAGTGGCAGAAGGGGAGCAGGGGGCTGCTCCAGCACAAGTACAGTTGTGCTAGGCACAGCAACTGCGATATTCAGCTGTGGGCATGTAAATGAGGCCATTATTCATGCAAGGCACAAAGCGGAGCCATTTGCATCATTGGCCCCATTTACATCACGATGTCTTGATCGGCGACGCACATGGCGCCCTGCCAGGCTACAGCGCCGTGGGACAGCGCCTACTGCCCTCGACAGGCTCCGCTCCCATTCGCCCAATCACAGGCATATATGTTAAATTAATCCCTGGCGGTCTAGTGGACCGATCCCCATCGCTTGATCAGGGCATATGTTAATTAAACCCTGGTGGTCAGTGGAACCCCTCCCAGCCCGATCGCAGGCATTCGCATAGTGTAGCCTGGTGGTCTAGTGGTACCCCTCCCACCCACCACTGAGGTCCCCGCCACCCAGCAGTCCCCTGTCAGTGGCGGGTGGCAGCACACGCCCACATGCCACCCAGCCACCCGCCACCGACTAACAGCATAAAGTAGGGTCTGGCAGCCAACTGGTCCTACTTTGGGCCAATGGGCATGCAGACCATACTGTACTACACAGGCCTGGAATGTGAGTAAAGCTCATTTCACAATTGGCTTAGGAAGCAGTATGGTCTGCATACCCATTGGCCCAAGCAGTGGACCAATAGGTGTACAGACCCTACTGTACGCTGTCAGTCGGCGGGCAGCCGGGCGGCATGGGCGGGTGCTGCTGCCCGCGCTGACTGGGGGTCCTGGGTGTCAGGGGCCCAGTGGCGGGGGAGGGGCACACTGGACCACCAGGGTTACACTATGCGCGATGCCCGCGATCGGGCCTGGGGGTTTCCACTGACCACCAGGGATTACTTAACATATGCCCACGATGGAAGCAGTCCACTGGACCACCAGGGAGTTAGAACATGTGCCCACGATCGGGCACGGGGCACAATGCTCTCTGGCAGGGGCATATGGACGTGTCCTGGTGAGTGGTGGCCACTCGACAGCGCGGCTGCCATGTTGCACCTTGCAATACGGCAGCTCGCCTGTGGGTGGCCAGGACTTGTTCCTGGTCATACCAGGCACAACTTTGTGTCCCCCTGAGCCGCGCAAGGTGGGGTTGTGCCTGCATCTGCCCCGCACATCCCAGGCCGAATACTGGGATGTGCTGCATATGTATGGGCAGGCCCCCCGCACTTGCGCCACATACATTACCGATACGCCCGGGCACATCTGTGGTTGCACAGAGCAACATGGCACTTTGAATATCACGCTGGGGCGCACTGGTGGGTTGCGAATGGCGCAATGCTGTTGCGCCATGCACATCTCTTTTGAATATCCCACCCTAGGAATGCAGGTGAGTCCAAAAAGCAAGACTTTGTACTTGTACGTTCTGTCTCCATATCTAAACCAAAGGAATTTCTGGTAAGGGTACCTTATTGGGATATGGAAGTACAAATCACTTGACTCCTGAGAGAAGAATCAATCCTCTTCTTGGAGGGAAGGTATAATCTCCCTCAAAAAGCAGCATCCTAAAATTTTTTGCATCCCCAAAATTTGTTCATCCACTGAGATCCAAGAGGGATGGACATCATCCTAACATTTTAGAAACCAGGCAGTAATGGGAAAGAAAATCCTTTTCTCTATCAGTCTCTGGAATCTCCTCTATCACCTCTGTGAACAAAAGGCCTCAAAGTTCATTCCTCATGTATTCTTGTCCTAGGTCTCAGCACCTAGGTCAGTGATGAGTAGAGTGCCGCAAGGCTCTGTGCTGGGTCCGATGTTGTTTGAGCTATTCATTTTGGATATCACACACAGAGTTGAGAGCAGGATCAGTCCGTTCACAGATTAAACTAAAATGGGGGCGGTAGTGCATGAAGTTGACAGGTGGAAACAACTACAGGGGGACCCAACCAAACTGGAGGAGTGGTCAAGCGGGCGGCAGCTGGCTTTGACGCTAAAGTGCAAGGTTATGCACTTCAGAGCCAAGAACCAGGAGGACTACTGATTGAGAGTGTGAGGCAGGGGGTCACTGAGGAAGAGAAGGGCTTAGGGGGTGATAGTAACAGACAGCATAAGCAACTCTGCTCAATGCAGGAAAGCTGCAGCTAAGGCTAACAGGATGCTGGGGTGTATTGCAAGGGAATTCTCGTCCAAGCATAGAGAAGTGATCCTGCCCCTCTACAGGTCCTTGGTCAGGCCGCACTTGGAGTACTGCATGCAGTACTGGTGTCCATATCTGAAGAAGGATATTAGACTGCTAGAGGGGGTGCAGTGAAGGGCGACAAAAATGATACGGGGATGAAACCTACAAGAACAGGCTGAAAGATCCACGTTTGTACACCCTGGAGGAGAAGAGGGATGGGGGATATGACAAACATTCACGTACTTGAAGGGATTAACAAATCTAGCGCTGATGGGTTATTTAAGCTGAGGAAGGGAAGGGACATGAGCGGCATGGGCTAAGATTGGAGGGGGGCAGATTTAGGAGAGAGACTAGGAGACTTTACTTCATGGAGAGGGTGGTGTCGAAATGGAATTCCCTACCAGAGGGGTGATTTCATGTAAGACGGTGGGTAGTTTTAAAAGGGCATAGGACAGGGCACGGGGCAAGAGTCTGGGTAAGTTGTGCTGAGAACTTCCTGGAGGTGAGAGGGGGGTAGGGCAGCTGCAGTCTAGGGGTACTAGCTGTGCACTCGAGCAGACTTAATAGACCATGAGGCCAGTTTCTGCTGGCAGCTTCGTATGTTGTATGTATGTTCATATGTTGGAAAAAGTCCTGCACTTTACTGTACAGCTGTAAGAAGCAAGTGATGAAAATTCTAGAGTCAGACCTTTCCTCATAATCACCAACACCCACCTCACCCACCAGTAGATCTTGCAACCAAACAGGGTTGTACCTTCAAATGAGAGGTAACAGAGACTCTCTGCTGGAGTACTTGGGGCCAGTCACAGTATACTTTAGCCAGGCCTGTCTATGGGCTACAACCCCAGTGATCAAGCTACAAACTGCAGTGTCATTACTATCCACTGCCATCTACAGCATCTGTTTGGATGCATCCGTACCATAATGCATCGTGTATGTGATGTATGTAGAAAATTATTAGAGGTCCTCTGGAATTTTTTTCTAATGTGAGCAAAAGGATAGACCAAGGGTTATATAAACTTATAACATGTTGGTCAAACATTTACAGCAATCCAAGCAATCTGATCAGCTGAAACAGCAAAAAAAGATGTGTAATTAACCAATAATTCACACATGTACTAGTTTTCAAAGTACTCACCTCAGCACGGGCTCTGCATTTCAGTATCACTATGCTTAACGGCCACTCTAGCATGTCTCCGTTAGCCAGACCACCATGCCAATATCTCTCACTGTACTGCTCCACTAAATGTTTGACAGTGATGACTACGTCTCAGCATCACATTACGATCTCACTGTCAGTGTCCCACTCTGTCATGCTGTAAGTATACAGTTTTTCAATCCCACTCTCACACTGTAAGCATACAGTGTGTCTGATCTATTTATTTCAAAGATCCCACACAAAAAAATATTTTATTCAAAATCAGTTTACGTGCCTTTTTTTTAACAATGTCTAAGAAGGACCCGTGTTATAATTACTTTAAGACACTTCAGGGTTGTGTGATTATGAAGAATAACTGTGCTCATTCTTGTATGTTTACAGGTACTCTGCTCAAGTGTCTCATGCCTAACAACACACTGGAGCTGTGCCATTATTACTCAAACACCCCGGTGGGTCTTATTGCTTACGTAGAATATGACAGCAGAAAAAGGCCTTACAGTCTATCAAGTCTGACTAGACCAACCGGTTTCTTGACTGCATATCCCAGGTATGTAGCTTGTTTGAAAACCAGGGAAGAATTAGAATAAAACCTTTAAAGCAGGCCATCAATCTTATGACTATTCCTATGTGGGAGAATGGTGAAAATGGTAGGCCTAGACTTCTCAGCTGCTGCTACTGCAGGCACCAGATCTTCAGTTGCAGGCTGTCGGGAAGAAATTATGACCCTATTCGAGGACAGTATACCGTCTCTCAATCTTTCTGTCCACTGGCTTTTTCTTTGCCACAGACTCGAAAGCCAAGGAATAGGCAAGTGGAGTCTAGTGGAAATTTTGCCAAGGAACCACAGCAATGGGAATCCCCCTTCTAACCTAATTCTTAACAGCCATCTCCAAGTTCTTAGTCATAGGCCTTACAAAGTAGGAGGAAACGTCTTCAAGGAGAGAAATGTGGGAAAAACCTCTACATCTCATCATCCCCTGAAATATCTACGGTAAAGTATCCAGTTCAGGCTCTAAAATGTTCTCAGATCAAGAGTATCCAGTCTGCAGCATCTGCCTGGGAACCAGAGACAGGTACCACCAAAGGCTGACCAGAAGGCTCTGCAGGAATAAAAGGAACTTGAGGGCATCAGGTAGGCCACAGGAGGGAATGGAAAATTCTGTCCCTGGCAAACAAAAAAGAGAAGCAGTCAGTGCAAACCAAATTCTGCTCCACTCCCCCCCACCCCCACCCAGCCACACTAAAAATTGTATATCTACCTATGGGAGAGTCTGTGTGTACTGGGAAATGGAACTGAACTGAAGATAACTTAGGAAAGGGATCAGAACTGGTACAGGGGCAGGTAGCAACAAGCTCAACCTTCTCCAAGCCAGAAAGAAGTCCTTGTGCTGGGCTACAGGCAAACCAGGTGAAAGGCAAACTCAAGAATGGGAACCTAAACCAACCTTTCCTGCGCAAGGGCTCCATGGAAGTAAAGGACCTAAACAGATCTGTGTCATCAGATCCCCATCCTCCCGGGGACTGAGAAGCAAATAACCAGGCCCAGTGCTGGAATACAGCATCATAAGTACCTGACGACTGTTCAGCATATGCCGCTGGTAAAGGCTAGGAACATAACCAGGTTGCTGTACATTTCAGAATCAGATGGAGTCCGGTGTCTGGGCTTCGCCTCAGAAGATGGACTGTAGTGCTTTCCACCAGATTCATATGAGGTAGCCTGGTCCTTGGATGACTGGTGCCTACTACTGGTTGGCTGACTTACTCCAGATCACCCTCCCTTGGTTTCATGACAAGACCCTGAAGGGAAGACTTTCCTAAAGCAGATTCTTTAGTATTAGCATTTTTCTCCTTTGATTTCTTTGACATCTTCTTGGTATTAGCTGGAAAAATTTGGAAAATACTTCATGTGGTTTGGGTCCAGACGCTCAAGATATTTACTGTGGCCATCAGCCCATAACTCTGGTTTGTTGCACTTACTGCACTTTTTAAACCTGCCAGAAGGGTTCACTCATGTGAAGGCCACAACTATAGGAGTGAGCCTCTGTATCATACTTCGCTGAAACTGAGGAAAAATAGATGTACTGGTGTAGATGTGAAACTGAACCATGGTAACATAGTAACTTAAGGCTGGAAGGGCCTCTGGGTTTATCATGTTCGCACCCCATTCTAAAAGCAGGGATTAAATTATGCTGTGTAATTAGAAAACCAAAGATACATAGAGTAGATCCAGGTGCAACTGATCTCTTTGGCACAAAAGAAGATCTATGCCTGATGGGAACCATGCTCAAGAATTGGAGGCGGTCATGTGGTTGTTTGTTCGAATCTGACAGGACGGTTTCCAATTCCTCAAGCCAGAATGATGCAGTGTGTCTGGTTATGGAAGAATCCTCAGTGTTGGAATATTGAAATTATAAAGTAAATATACTGCAGATAAGGCCTTTACTATTAGTTTGTAAACAAACTAAAAAAAAAAAAAAAAAACAACAGGAGCGAGCCAAGCAGAAAAAGGGGAAAAAAACACTCATCTTATAAATCCCATCTAATCCTGCCCAGCCTCCCACAGTAACCTAGGACCGGGAAGCCTACTCCTCCACAGGGCCTTATTCTAAGAGACCATACTGTACCACCCCATTGCCAATGGCAGGCTGGCAGTGTCAGGTGGCACTCAGGACAACAAAACCATAGAAATCCTATTAGGAATAGGGTGCCAACTCCTGCAATTGAGTGTAGAAATCCTGGCCATCTTAAGTAAGTTCAGTGAATGGGAATTCCTATGGACACATTTTCAGTGGAGGATGGGCAGAATATGTCTATTGGAGTTCCCATTTATTACCCCATTCTAAAACTACTGGTGTTCCTATATCTGATCAAATTCAGAAGTCATGTGGTTAAGCGTACTAAATTTCAATAGACAAAAGGCACATCAAAAACATGTCTGTTACTGGGATAAAGATTCTAGTACGCCAAGCACCATAAATCCACAGGATCCCAACTATCCGCATGAAGGTAACTGGGGGTGTTGGGACTGGTAAGTGGTCAGACTCAGAAGGGGCACACCGACCAGGAAAATAAACCTCAATATGACAAAAATTAACATTACTTACCTGTGTTTAGGTCGTACAAAGCTGGATGTGTTCCAGATGGCGACCCCTTATACTTGTTTGATTATATGTGTTTATAAAATGGGCAGGGAAATCCAAAAACATTTATTTGTTAACAGTAGTCATGTGGGCATTGATTAATACCTAGCAAATGCACGGACCCACTGTCGACCTCGATATTCTTCATGTACAGCTGAATATAGTAAAAGTTGAAATCACTCCCGGTTATGTTCAGGCTTTTAAAACCGTGCCATATTTAAAAGCCGGCTTAGCAAGGGAGAGTGAATTGTTAAATTTACTGCCCATTTCCCTACCTAGTTTATAAATCCTACTTTAACCAACTCCTCTCTTCCATTACCCCTATTGGCACTAGATGAGAGACAGAGATAAACTACCAGCTGGTAGAGAGCGAGGAGATGTAGAGGCAACTGTATTGCTCCCTCCTCCAAGCAGATCAAGAGCCAGCAGACAGCAACGAGATGTACATGCAAAGGAGCCAAGAGAGACAAGCTAATGGAAGCAACCTTTCCTCAAGACATGAGCGAGAGAGGGAGAGAGACAAGGTACTGGCAGCTCATCACATAAGCAACGGGAAGAGAAATAGCCTTATTGCCCTCCGTCTTGCGGTTAGTGTTTTACTTTAAGAAGAAAACAAAAACTGCTACACTTTGCAGTTGAATGACAGCCTGGGAGAGAGAGAAAAAAAGAGAGAGAGAGAGAGAGCAGTTGCTGTCTGACAGCAGGGATAATTTCCATTACAGCCCGAGAGAGAGAATGGCAGCTGTTTGATAGCAAGGATCACTCAGTGTCAGTAACAAGAGAGAGCAGCAACCTGAGAGAGTGTGTCAGTGGCAGCCATCTAATAGCAAGCATCACTGTGTCAGTAAGGAGAAAGAGTGGTGCCATCACACAAAAGTAAAGATAGAAAAAATGTGTTTAAAATGCTTTTATTTAAAACAAACTTTGCAGGTCACTTTGTTACATTAATTTAGAAATAACTCATTATAAAATTCAAAACAGGAGTTGTATGTGGACTCTGTGTGTTGGAGCTGAGACAGAGAGCATCCACTAGCTTCCTTAAAGCAAGGAGGTGATTTAATAGAGTACATTGAATTCAATTCTTCATTTTGGGGCCTGTGAAAGTAAGTAGAAGTCAGTGTTTTGGTTCTCTGTTTTGGGGGTTGACTTTACTTAGTGTAACTTATTTGCCAGGGAGGAAATCTAGCTGGGAGAATATCTGCAGTCATTTGTGACTAGATCTGTTACTTAAACTCTGTGAAATAGGTGTCAGAAAGGAAGGAAAGCACTCACCAGGGTGGTGGGTCAGAGTTGTAGTTGACTGTTTCTGGAGGGCATAGGCTTAGTCCCAGCCACCCTGCCCCTCACCCCACCTGCCCCATGCACATCATTTCCTTTATAGTAGGGGTTCTGATATCACTTCTCCAAACGTGCAAAGGACATGCACCTGTTCACATCCTTAAACGCACAGCACACTGAATAGGGGATAAACACACTCACTAAAAACAAACAAAAAAAAATCTTAAACAGGAAAGGAGACAGACATGTGGGGAGTGGTGCAATGCACTGGCTATGGAGCAGCAGTCTCCCGGGAGACGTTCTGGAGGCTGCGTTGCTGCCCTATTTGCAGGCACCTCTCTGGTCTGAGGGAGGAGGATGCCCGTCTCCATGTTGACCTGGTGAGGATTCGAGAAACCTCCTCCCCCACCCAGGCCACCACCACTGCCTCAGAGGTTGCCAAGAAAGAGGAGCATTTGGACCACAGTGGGCTCAGGGAGGGTTAGGGTGGTGGAACAGAGGTGCATCCCTCCAGTTGTGCCTCTCCACAATTCATTTGCCATTCTGGCACAGTGTGGTTCCTCTATGGAGGCACCCGCAGTGGAGATCAAGGAGGATGCTAGGAAACTCCACAAAGGAGACCCACAGAAGGGTGGAGCAGGACCCCACAGGGGAAGGAAACAACTCCTGGTGTGGGACTCAATCGTTAGGTGGGTATAACTGGGGGAGGAAGGGGAGAGGGAAGTAAAGTGCCTGCCTGGCGCCATGGCTTGGAGGGACAGGAAGCGAATCCTCAGGATCGTGGGAGCAGCTGCACGAGGATAGAGCTGGATGTCATTGTCCACCTTACGGATGAATGACCTGGCTGGGAATGGGATCAGAGCAATGCAGCAGGAGTTTGTGGAGTTGGGGAGGGGCCTTAGACAAGTAGCACGCGTGGTAACTTTCTCAGAAGTGCGGCCTGTCTATGGCATGGGTGAGGCTAGGGTACTCTGCACCATGGGACTCAGTGGGAGTGCCCCTCAGAAAAGCACTAGTAAACAGGCAAGAAGGAGGGGTGGAAGAACAATGGGGAAAAAATCAAAACGGCCACCACAGAGGCAACAAGCCCTTGTGTAAAGCAAATCAACAAAACAAAATGAAGGAAAAAGCCACTATGGTTCTAAAAAATAGGTGGCAGGGAAGGTTAAGGAGAAAAGAAGAGCATTCAAGAAATAAGGAAACACAGAAGCAGCAGGACAGAGAACTATATTAGTTAAAGCAGAAGGTGGCAGGGAACGCAGTCAGAATAGCAAAGGCCCAAACTGAGGCAAAGATGGCCAACTCTATTAAGAAGGGGGATAAATCCTTTCATAGATACATTAGGGAGTGAAGAAAGACCAAGGGAGGGATACTGAGGCTTAATAAAGGGAAGGGAATGTGGGCAGAGGGTGACAGTGAAACAACAGGGATACTGAACGAATACTTCTGCTCAGTATTCACAAAAGAAGAGGAGGGGGAGGTACCTAAACCAAACAATAGAAACACTCTGGATAGGGGGGTTGATACCAGTCCATTCACAGAAGAAAAGGTTCTGAAAGAACTCTTAAAACAAAGGTGGACAAAAAATGGGGCCTGACAGGTTTCACCCAGAATTCTAAAGGAACTAAGGGGAGAACTAGTGGCACCACTGACTACCCTCTTTAACAAATCATGGGAGGATGGGGTAGTACCCTAACGACTGGGGGCAGATGCAATTCCCCTTCACAAAAGTGGGAGCAGGGCAGAGGCAGGAAAGTACGGACCTGTTAGTTTGACCTCAGTGGTAGGTAAAATGATGGCATCACTTCTAAAGGAAAGAACTGTTGAGTACTTAGAGGCCAGCGGGGCAGAGGACCCAGGGCAGCATGGATTCACAGCGGGAAGGTCGTGTCAGACTAATCTAATAGATTTCTTTGAGTGGGTGACCAAAGTAGTAGACCAGGGAGGGGATGTGGACATGGCCTACCTAGACTTTAGCAATGCATTTGACACAGCCCCACACAAAAGATTAACAAACAAGTTAGCCAGCCTTCGTGTGGGTCTCAAAGTGGTAGCCAGGGTAAAAAACTGGCTGGACAACAGGACGCAGAGGGTAATAGTAAATGGAGCACACTCTGAAGAAAGGGGGTTACTAGTGGGGTACTGCAGGGTTCAGTACTGGGACCGATCCTCTTTAATGTCTTTATAAGTGACATTGCTGAGGAACTGCAAGGAAAAGCATTATGTCTCACTGCAGATGACACAAAGATCTGCAACAGGGTTGATGCACAAGGTGGGGTGGAAAAGATGAGAAGGGACTTGGCAAGGTTGGAGGGATAGTCAAATGTGTGGCAGCTTAGATTCAATTGAAAGAAGTGCAAAGTAATGCACCTGATAAACAAAAACCCAGGGGAAGAGTACACAATGGGGGGCGAGATACTAACAACAACAAAAAATGGAAAGGGACTTGGGGATAGTCATATCTGATGACCTAAAGCTGGGCAAGCAATGTGAGAAGGCAGTAAGGAGGGCTGGGGGTATACTGGGATGCATAGGGAGAGGCATCACCAGTAGAAAACAGGAAGTTGTTATTAGGGTTGTCAGAACTAGTTCGTGAAAGATTCGAACCCTCCTCGAACCCTGGTGTTCGAGTTCTAACTTAGAACTCGAACACTAAACGGTTCGCAAAAGGGTTCGAATCACCGCGAGACGTTGTCCGTTTGCACTGCGTACCCTCGTCACGTGGTCAGGTGGGGGTCAGAATAAGCTGCGCGAGCACTGGGATCTGTAGGCGTGTTGGGCAGATGTGCGCGAGGAAGCGCCATTGCTGAGGATCGGGCCGGGCAGCAGCAGCCTAGCTAAATTGTAGCGTTAGCGGTTAGCGTGCCGCTTCTCTTGTCCAGTGGCCACTTCCATCATCCATTTCTGTGAGACCGAGAACAAGAAAGGCTGAAAAAGCTCAGAATCGGGTGGGAGTGGGACTGAGGGAGGTTCAGGACAGGTGGAGGGATTAATCAAGAATTGGGAAGGGACTGGGGAATAGGGAGGGATCGAGACCGAGATCAATCAATATCAGGACTGGAGGAGGACTCAGGAGGACTCGGAGAGAGATTAAAAAAGAAAATAAGAAGTGAAGAACCTTTGTGAAATGTGATTATTTGAAACTGCAGCACTGCTCAGTCAGTGGTGCACACTGCACACTCAGCAGCTGCCAGCAACAAGCATACAAGGGGCGCAAAAAAAGGCAAATAAATCTGAACCCTTCCCAGTGTAGTGTGTGTGTCACAGAGAAGCCCAGTGTGTGCCCCTTGACTGCACTGTACCCTACCCAGTGTGTGTTACAGAGAGAAGTCCAGTGGCCAGTTGTGTGGTGGCATTAAACTTACATGACAGAAACGTAGAAATATAATTCTCATTCCCTGGGTTGCGTATGTGACTCCGTCTCTTGTGGTCAGCCCATCACCCTGCTACTGTGTGCCCTTTGACTGCATTGTACCCTACCCAGTGTGTGTGTTACAGAGAGAAGCCCAGTGGCTAGTTGTGTGGTGGCATTAACCTTACATGACAGAAACGTAGAAATATAATTCTCATTCCCTGAGTTGTTGGTTATGTATGTGACTCCGTCTCCTGTGGTCAGCCCATCACCCTGCTGCTGTGTGCCCTTTGACTGCACTGTACCCTACCCAGTGTGTGTTACAGAGAGAAGCCCAGTGGCCAGCTGTGTGGTGGCATTAACCTTACATGATAGAAATGTAGAAATATAATTCTCATTCCCTGGTTATGGCGTGACTCCGTCTCCTGTGGTCAGCCCATCACCCTGCTGCTGTGCACCCCTTGATTGCTATGTGTATGCCTATGCCCAGCAGCCCAATCATTCTGTAAGCCTTGAACCTGGGATCCTTTAGTTGCAAACTGTCATATTCTTCAATTACTTTCAGTCCACGGTATCACAGTGTCACACAACCAAAATAAAATTTTGGAGTTGTAGCCAGCGATCTGAATCACATTGCTTTGTTACACAGGAATTGTTTGGGTGTGGGTGTGTTCACCGCAGTATACTGGTAGTACTGGTACTTACTGTCTGTTATGGCTGACACCAACATAGATGAAGCATCTAGTGCTGGTGTTGGAGCAGGTGTTTGTGGTAGTGGTAATCCTGGTGCTAACAGAAATAACCAAATGTTTCACGTGATAAAATTCAACAAACAGCAAAGAGCAACAGTGAAGTGTGGTAAAGGGGACCTTTTAAGAAAACCTGTACAGCTGCTGGGGTCACGCAGAGGCACCATAAGGTATGCCATTCATGCTGTTAAGATCCCTGTGACTAGCAGCAATAATGCAAGTGACAGTGAGTCCCTCTCTGACTCAGACAGCAGCTCTTTGTCTCAGTCCAACACTGTTGTGTCTCGCGACAAATCATTACTTCCTCAACAAAGTGAAATGGGCAAGTCTGCTGACAATGAATCAGGTAGTGCACTTGCAAATACATCCAGCACTGTTGGCAATGAAAAGGACATATCCATTGAATCCACCACTTCTGTGTTGGCCAGCAATGAAAATCCATCAGAGTCTTCTGTCCACTCTTCTAGCACCAAGGAGCATGTCCCAGGTTCTGTTAGGACAGGTGAAAAGACACAAACAGTCTTTAGCTACCTTCCTAGCACTCGAACAAAATCTGTCACATCTGAGGTGTGGAATTATTTCTCTGTCAGTAAAACTGATCCATGCAGAACAATTTGTTCCCTGTGTAAACAGAGTGTAAGCCGTGGTAAAGTTGTGTCATGCCTTGGCACCTGACTCTTAAACGCCATCTGAAAAAGCATTCGGTTTGCTTGATCATCCAAAACCCATGTCCTCCATCTTCCAGACCGCACGTGAGAAGGGTCAGGAATCTGAAATGGATACTGAATTGTCTGAACTTGATGCGGACAGAACCACTGCCAGCCCTAGGATCACTGTTACCACCAATGCCAGCACCATTAGTACCAGTTGCACATCCAGTGATGGCACTGAATGTATAAGTCCTAGTCCACCATCTCTCGTCCATCTGCCCATCGAAGCACGTGTATAATAAACCAGCAGGGACATGTTGCAAACAGCTAACATTGTCTCAGGCATTTGAAAGGAAGAATACCTTTACTAGAAATCATCCAAAGACCCTTCATCTTAATCACGAATTGGTGAACTGTTAGCGAGCCCTTCTCCCATACTCTTTGGTAGATCATGAGGGTTTTAGGAGCTCATGACATTAGCAGAGCCTCGTTACAATGTTCCTCATCAAGGTACTTTTCCTATGTTGAAATACCAAACATTTATCAGGCTTTAAAATAGACAGTGATGCTTGCACTTAAAACTGCAGAGGGTGGGTTATTCATGTCACAACAGATATGTGGACCAGCACTCAAAACATAGATTACATGTCCCTTACGCTCATTGGGTCACGTTTTCTTGTGCTTCTTCAAAAACAAAGACACCCCAAAAGATGGCGCTGCTGCATATAAAGAAGTTTGGGCAAAGTCATACTGCTGCAAACATCTTGCAGGAACTAAATGACCTCCTTGACGAATGGGTTTTATTCTCACGGTCTAAAATGTGGCTTCATAGTAAGTGACAATGGAGCCAACATCTTAAAAGCAGTACAGGATGGAGGATTTCTGCATGCTTCTTGCTTTGCACATTGCTTACACTTAATTGTCACCGGATTTCTCCAACGAAACACAAGTGGATGGTATGATTGCTGTTTGCAAAAAAATTGTGACTCACTTTTCACATTCAACCAAGGCTATACAGACATTGTTCGAACTGCAAAAAAAAAAAAAA
Source organism: Neoceratodus forsteri (assembly GCA_016271365.2). Classification (NCBI taxonomy): domain Eukaryota; kingdom Metazoa; phylum Chordata; order Ceratodontiformes; family Ceratodontidae; genus Neoceratodus; species Neoceratodus forsteri. Next base: position 1,089,801,394 of record CM057455.1, read on the forward strand.
ACAAGCTGCCCCAGCAAAAGCTGATTCAGAATGTTTCCACTCGTTGGAACTCAACGCTTTATATGCTGCAGCGCCTCTTGGAGCAAAAGCAAGCTGTACATGAGTACTGCTCCAGTTACATTATTGGAGATGGCATTATGCTGTCTGTGCTGCACTGGAAATTAATGGAGACAGTGTGCTGTATCTAGCTCCTTTTGAGACAGCTACAAGGGACATGTCTTCTGAAGGTGCATCTGTGAGTCAGGTTATCCCACTCATAATGCTCATTTCATATCATCTTAGTGTTCTAAATCTACAAATAGAAAAAGACAGATCTGAAGCGCAGACAACATGTCGCCTGTATCATGGGAATCTCGTAAAGAGAATGGCGCGCTTCAAAACCAATGACAAATTAGTTGCAATGCGAAATCAAGACACTGCATCCTTGCAACTCTCTTAGATCCCAGGTTCAAGGCTATACATCTTCCAAAACAGATGATATAGAGCAGTACAAATGTATGTTGCTAGATGAGCTGCAGCACTCACAGGAGTCAAACACAGACACGCACAGTACCCTCAGGTTGTCATCACCACAACATGCAGGTTCATCTTCACAAGGGATACAGAACTGGAAAAGTCACCAAACATTAACAGTAGTTGTTCCACAACTGCCACTTCTTCAGCCCTTAGTAGCAAGCTAAATCTGTGGCAAAACCTTTCCCAAACTGCTGCCATACCAGCTGCTTCTGCGATTCCTCTTCTGGCGGTCTCTGTCCAACATGGTAGACAGTTACCTGCAAGAACTGCCTATTCCTATTGATGCATGCCCTTTTGAATACTGGAGATCAAAAAGTCAATTTGGACAGAGCTGTATGATGAAGCCTGTAAATATCTTGGTTGTCCTGCAACAAGTGTCTCTTCAGAGCATGTTTAGTACAGCTGGCAATATTGTGACAGACACCAGAAATAGGTTGCTGCCAGAAAATGTACACGTTAACTTTTATTAAAGTTAATAAGTCAAGATTTTACGTATCCCTACAAGAGTATACAAACTGATCCTGAAGTGATTGATGTTGTGGATGTTGATGGTGATGACAACTCAGATGGTGGTGGCTGGTAAATACTGTGTGGGGCCAGTCTCTCTGCACCAAAAAGGCTTTTACAGACTGTGATGACTTTGGTTTATTCGTCTCTCTCTTTCTCGATCTACTACCTTGGACTATAACCCCCAAAACTTTCACCATTTCATGGCAAACTGCTTTGTAGCTAGGGTCTAAACTAAAGTCAACAAGTTTTATATACAGGGCAATTTTAACATCAGTGGGAACAGGCCCAAATTTGGCATAAAAGGGACACTGTCACGTCAATCCTTTCTGTATCATATTATTTATAGTTAAAGTGCAAACATATATTTTGGATTTACCTTCTGTGACTTTGTGGTGCATCAGTATGGGCTGGGACAGGAAGCGGTCTATTTTCAATTTTAAAGAGGACAAAACAATGAGTTCTAATTGGTAGCTGTTTATTAATTTTTCAATTACAGAAATGTTAGCCATAAACGAAAAATGGATGCTAGTACATGGGTGAGGGTTGTGGGTTGGTTTTAACATGGGTGTAAGGGTGGCATGGGTGCTACTGCACAGATGAGGGTGGTGGAAGAAAAGTGGAATGGGTAGGGGTGGAAGGTGGGTGTTTTAGTTCTTTCATTTACAGATTCGTGATCAGCTGGGGATGGTGAGGAAAAATGATGACAGACCGAACCTACTGTACATAATATATATTCTTATTAAATACATTGCAAACTGCTGCCACCTAGCACAATTGTCCTATCCCTTTAAAAAAAAAAAGGAATCAGAAATAAAAGAAAATCTGCATCAGCAGTTTTCACAGAATGTGACGTATCATAAAGTGTTTTGCTTTACAAGTAGTGATAATTTGATACATAATGGGGTTGGCAGGCGCTGTCCCTTAACATCACATACCAACTGCTGCAGCTACATTAAATGTTCCTTAGTATGTGGTGAGGAAACCACTTTTTTTATTTATGTGACTGAAATACAGATTTTATTGAAGTATCAGCTGCAAAAATGCATCATCTTAGAAAGTTGTATGTATTACTTCAATTTGCCAACAGAAATGTTGGTATATGTATGCATTACCTTAGAAAATTGCATGCATTTTTTGCCAGCAACAATGACTGGCATATTTTTTTTATTCAAATGTCTTGACTGACTACGTTATGACATAATATGTTTTGCAACAGTTCCACATGCTGTTGCTGTAGTACTGCTTGACTTTGTTATAAAAGCTTTCTTTTAAACATAGCAACTTTTGATTTACTCATTTAAAACAGAAAGCAGCAAATAGCTGAATTAGGTAATATCAGTTATTTTTTCTCATAATTCATGACGATGAGTATATATAACTGAGTACATAAATGGCTAATGTGCCTCTTTCTTTCACTAAGGAACTATGATGCAGCTGCAGCAGGAAAACTTTTAACATATATGGGTGGGTGGGTGGGCCTGTTACATATTAAGTTGCTGGCTTTAGCAAACAGAAGAAACCATAAATAAACCTAGTTGTATTCCTATCAATGTCACATGATAATTTCTCTCCCCTTATATTGAACAGTTTTTCCTTTACATGTATTTTATTACTATCTTTTTTACTGGCAGCAATAAAAAAATAGGGTTCGAGTTCTAAAAAGTTCTAAAAAAGATTAGAACCCTAGAACTTTTTCAAAAGTTCTAGACTAGAACTAGAACCCAGAACTTCAGAGGGTTCTGACAACCCTAGTTGTTATCCCTCTGTACAGACAATTGGTGAGACCTCATCTGAAATACTGCGTGCAGTTCTGGAGACCCCATTTCCACAAGGACATATACAGGATGAAGGCTGTCCAGAGGAGGGCAACTAAAATGGTGCAGGGTCTGCACCAGAAGCCATATGAAGAGAGACTAAAGGAGCTTAATACAATTATCCTCGAGGAAAGGAGGAAGGGGGCAACATGATAGAAACTTTCAAGTACCTCAAGGGAATTAACAAAGTCCAAGAAGGTAGCATCTTTCAGAAAAAAAGATGCGCAAGAACAAGGGGAGGAGGGATGGCTCAGAGGTAATGCGAGGAAGTACTTTTTCATGGAGAGGGTTGTGGATGCATGGAATGGCCTTCCTGAGGAGGTCGTGGGGTCAAAAACAGTGGGGGAATGCAGAATGCATGGGACAAACATAAGGCAATTCTAACGGGGGGGGGGGGTAGGAGGAAGTAGGCTGCTGGTTAACTAGGACCTGCAGCTTATCTATTCGGTAGGGAAATGGGCAGACTAGTTGGGCCAAGCGGTTCTTATTTGCCGTCAAATGCTATGTTTCTGTGTAAGTAAATGATCATATATTATGTGAACTACATTTTAAAGCATCAGGATACACATACATTTCTTATATTAAAAAAAGTTTCCTTATTTTTTTCTTTAAATTGAATAAACCATTTTAGAAATGCAATATCCCACTCCAGGGCATGGGTGTATTGGGCATTAATCCACTTCCTGGATGGTTGGATGTCACCCGGCCTTGTGTCTCACAATGCAACCGGCATGCATTAATGCCAAATACATCCATGCCCTGTCATAGGTTATAGCTTACTTACAGGCCCCCTACTGAAACACTTAACAGTTATGGAGTGAAATCATGCACATTTGTAGGGTATAAAAACCACAAACTGGAGGTAAGAGAGTATGGCAACCTAAGAATGCAACCACAGTTCCAACTGTAAGATTAAGTTTGCCTCATGGGGATGGCCTAGTGGCACCTACAGAGTGCATCATGTTTCCACGTGGGCAAAACAGACCTATCCACTAGTCAGATGACGGCAAACTTGCTGCTTTGGCGCCTCCAAGAGGAGATTTGCGGGGGTGCACAGGAAGTCATGGGTGACTGCACAACATCCTTCCCCTTCACCAGTGTTTTTTTGGTGTGCATTTCTCTAGAGTTACACAGGAGGAGTACGGGGGTAGACGACAAGGGGAAAAAAAATACCTCCAACATGGTTAACATTTGAGAAGCCTGGAGGCCTTACCACCCTCCAGGGTCTGCCAGGTTGGCTCTTTCCCTGCGATTCAGTCACAGGCAGTAGTCTGGATTGGTAGAGCAGGGCGACCTGTGAGAATGCATGTCTGGAAGTTATGGTATGAACATGTGGTTCATTCAAAAAAACCAAAAAAAGTACCATTCAGAGACCAACAGCATTATAGGTAGAGCAAGACCAAAAAAAAAAAAAAAAACAACACCAAACCTTTCCATTTCTGTGACAACGGCAACTGCACATGAGAAACTCTTAGCAGAATAACAGTGTCTCATAAGCAGAAAAATACAGCGCTGTGATTAGTTGGAAGTACTCCCTCTACCTATATTTAAATCAAGAAACTGACAATTTCATCAGATAAATACCACTGGTTCACCTAGCCTGTACCTGATCTTTTCATGCACAAGATTACAGCCAGTGTTAAATCATATAGAATGCTCCAGTTCTACTCAATTTTAAAACTGCCCTTTGGTATAAAGCCTTTATTTTGTGAACTCACCGAGTCACAGTTTAGAAGTCTAGACACATTTCTGATTACTAAGGCAATAACAGAGTACGCTGACCAGCAGAGAGGCTGAGGTATCCCTATAAGAAAAAAAAATTACTCACCATAGTAATGTTGCTTCTTCCAATGGGATCCCTCACTATGTTTAATAGCCGCACTCATTCCCCTGGAATGAGCAGCCCTGGAGATTTAGTATTTTATGCAAATAATGGAACTTTGGAACGAAAATCAAACTCTGCTGTGTGGTCAGGCTCACCCCTGCCCTCTAATGTCAGATTTCTAAAGCTAAGGTGATCTGTGACCACTAAAATTAGCTCAATGGCTACCAGAATTTCCTTAAACTTTTCACAGAAAGATTTTTGAAAAAAGAATGTTTGAAACGAGGCAGAACAAACTGATTTAGTTTGAAAAAGAATTCAGACCTGTGAGCAACAATTGTAAAGGCACTGTAACAAGCAATGCTCAAGGACATAAAAAAAGAACAGATTCTTGTCTGAACCTTTTTACCAGGTTCTAGATGGGGAGGTAAGTATTAGTAACTGTTAAAACACAGTGAGGGATCCCACTGAAAGAAACAACATTACTACTATGAGTCATTTTTTTCTTCAAACCCCAGGAATCCCTCACTTATGCTTAAAGTACAGTTATGTGGGAATTTACCATAACAGAATATCTTTGAGAGAATCTCTTTCATCAGTCGACACCTTTGGAACATATAGCCAACATACAGAGAACCACACAGAAAGCGTTTGTAAGCAGAACGAAAGATTAGGCACCAACGATGACGCCAACCCAGCATGGATATAAGAATGGGCTCCTTACTCTCCTCAATTCCCTGCCGGAGGTCATGCTCCGAGGACAGGCATTGAGGGAACCAGGAGAGAATGGAGTCCTCTGTGAGGCAGGCAAGGCAGGAAGTGAGAAAGGTAGTTAAGGAGACAGCAGTAACAGGATCCTTTGCAGCAGTGCCCAGAAGGGGAAAAAGAGGAAAGGACAGTATGTCCAGATGAAAGAGATTGTCTCAAAGATCTACCATTACAGTAAGTTCCCACGTAATTGTACTGTCTTCTTCAAGGCTCTCTCTTTCTTCAGGCCACACCTCTAGAACGAGTACCAAGTAGCACCAAGAGGACAGGAGGTGGAATCAGGAGAGGAGGCCTTGCAGTCAAAGCCTGCTCATTTATGAGAGTGGATGTCCAGATTATAATTTTTGGCAGAGGTGCAGACAGTACTCCAGGTGGCAGCTGTACAAACGTCAGCAGCATACATATTGCAGAAAAAAGCAAGAGAAGTGGCCATCCCCTGGCCACGAACTGGACCAGGAACGCTCTTTGCTGTACTTCCGGTAACAAAAAATTATGCAATTGGTTAGCCACTTGGACAAGCATCGTTCAGACAGGGGAATGCCCTCTTCCCAGGGGTGAACAAAACAAAAATCTGAGAGGACTTTCTGAGGGCCTTGGTGCAACTGAGGTACTATCTCAGGATTCTACGTACATCCAAAGTATGGAGCAATGCTTCCCCTGGACTGCTATGCGCCGGGTAATAGACTGGAAGGTGGATGGTTTGATTCAAAGTAAAGCGAGACACCTCCTTAGGAAGAAACTTAGGATTAGTACACATAGACACCCTATCTTTGTAAAAAATAAAATAAAGAGGCTCACAAATGAGCCTGCAGCTCTGAAATTCTTCGAGTGGAAGTAATAGCAACTAAAAATAACACCTTCCAAGACAGAAAATGTAGGCCGCAGCTCACTCCAGGCTCAAAAGGAGCCAACCTAAGTTTTCTGTAACAAAATTAGAGCCCCATGGGGCATCTGATTTCATACAGGGGACTTCAAGTGTAGAATGCCCCTGAGGAACGTCCGTTCCAGCTCCAGTTGAGATGATGGATGCCCATCAACAGGTGTACAAAAGGCTGATATAGCCGATAGATGAACCTTAAGGGTACAGTACTGAAGGCCTGCATCCTCTCTTCAGGTAGAAAGATAAATCTGACATTTAGAAGGCTGAGGGGAGCGTGACCACACAGCAGAGTTTGAAATTCATTTCAAAGTTCCATAATTTGCATAACATTCTGAATCTCCAGGGCTGCTCATTGCAGGGGAAAGACTGTTGTTGTTAAACATACGTGAGGGACCCTGGGGTTTGAAATGAGTACATTTTTGCTCAACACACTTTTAATCCTAGTTTATGAAATGGGTGGCAGACCTGATGGATATGGAGTCCCTTCAGGCCTTAATCTGCTATGTTACTATATTAGAAATACCAATCCTCCCAGGACTGGATATCGTGAGTGCTAACTATTATTACAAGTCACTTTCACCCTGAATACACAGATCAATGCTAGAGGGAGCGTGGGCAAAGTGGAAAGCATTTCCATATCTTCTAGAGTTGTCCAAGTATACACAATTTCCGGAAGGAGGTGCGAGCTATCAGTGGTATAATACTGGGGCAAATTAACATGCTCATTTAAGCCCTATTTTCAGGGCTGCTCATTAGGTTGGATTCCCACAAGGAAACTATTTGTTTAAAATATTAATGATGGTGGCATTGAAATAATTAAAAGACAGGCTGACAAGGAACACCCTTATCTATGAGGTTCGGAAAATTTGGTGAAGGAAATCCGCATTATGGAACACATGAAGAACAGATTGAGTTAAATTTAATAGCAGCATAACCAGAATTGACAGCATTCTGAGTTATATATAAGAAGAGTTATATATACACAGTACAGTAAATAAGGAATAGAAAAAGGAAATGCAATGTATTAAGTTGGCTGGTAACCACCTCTAAGTATGCTAAACAAGAAATTGTATTAGTTAAACAGAGAATTGTATCAGTTAAAGCAAAAGGAAGTTGGAGGGCAGTCAGAACAGCAAAGGCCCAAACTGAGGAAAAGATAGGCAACTCAGTTAAGAAAGGGGATAAAACCTTTTACAGGTACATCACGGAGCGAAGGAAGGCCAAGGGAGGGATAGTGAGGCTTAATAAAGGGAGGGGGTGGGCAGAGGTGACTGTGAAAAGGCAGAGATACTAAACAAATATTTTTGCTCAGTATTTACAAATGAAGAGGGGGAGGTACCTAAACCAAACAACAGAAACACTCTGGATACAGAAGTTGATACCAGCCTATTTACAGAAGAAAGGGTTCTGAAAGAACTCTTAAAACTGAAGGTGGACAAAGCAATGGGGCCTGATGGGATTCATCCCAGAATTCTAAAAGAACTAAGGGTGGAACTAATGACACCACTGACTACCCTCTTTAACAAATCATGGGAGGATGGGGTGGTACCTGAGGACTGGAGGAGCGCAGATGTGATTCCACTTCACAAAAGTGAGAGCAGGGCAGAAGCGTGAAACTACAGACCTTTTAGTTTAACCTCAGTGATGGGGAAAATGATGGAATCACTTCTGAAGGAAAGAACTGTCGAGTACCTAGAGGCCAGAGGGGCACAGCACCCAAGGCAGCATGGATTCACAGTGGGAAGGTCATGCCAGACGAATCTAATAGATTTCTTTGACTGGGTGACCAAAGTAGTAGATCAGGGAGGGCTGTGGACATGGCCTACCTAGACTTTAGCAAGGCATTGGACACAGTCTCACACAAAAGATTAATACACAAGTTAGCCAGCCTGGGAGTGGGTCCCAAGATGATAGCCTGGGTAAAGAATTGGCTGGAGAATAGGACACAGAGAGTAATAGTAAATGGAGTCCACTCTGAAGAAAGGGGGCTTACTAGTGGGGTACCGCAGGGTTCAGTATTAGGACTGGTCCTCTTCAATGTCTTTATAAGCGACATTTATTTATTTATTTATGGTCTAGGAATTACAACCCTCTGAGTCAGAGACTCATTTGCAAAGGCTCCACGTCTTACATCAAAATAGACTGGAACACAGTATAACATGGAATACAAAATACAGACTACAGCTCTAATACAGAAAAATGACAGTACCTACAGAGGTGAAAGAAAGTACATAACACACACGTTGGAACATCAGCGACTGTGAAATTATGGTGCATATAAAGGAGCAAATATTGCAGTAAAAACTCACTTTTTTTTTTTTTTTTTTTTTTTAAAGCAAAGTTTCATCTGCAGTCGCAGTGAGAGTTGGACATAATGTGGTTCAGTAACTCAGGTTTAAAAGGCCCTAGCCTGGGGAATGATAAGATACAGTCAGGGATTGAGTTCATCCAGAGTGGGGCCCTACAGCAAAAGGACCTTTGGCCAGCAGTGGTCTTCATAAAGGGGACATGGAATGTAGCAGTGTCAGAGTGTCTAGTGGTGCGAACCAGTAGGCTCTTTTGGAGGAGCTGGAGACAGCCGAGGGGGGGCTAGGCCCAACTGGATTTTTTTAGCTAGTAAGCAGGTCTGATAAACAAGTCGCCCCTGGAAGTTTAGCCATGATGACCGTAGGTAGAGGTTACAGGTATACATGAGTCGATCACAGCCTGTGGCCAATCTGCAGGCTTTGTTTAGGGTATGTTTAATGCTGGTCAGTGCAGTGTCAGAGGTGGCCCCATAGGTGATTATGCCATAGTCTACCAGGGAAAGAATGGAGCTAGAGATAGCTAACTTTAGAGCCTCAGGAGGTAGACATGGTCTAAGCCTATAGAGGAGACTGATTCTCCTGTTTATTTCAGTGCAAGTCGATGCAATATGCTCATGATAGGTAAGGGCGGAGTCTAGGGTAAGCCCTAGATATTTAAAATTGGAAACAGGCTCCAGCATGGTGCCCATCGCATTATGTATAGATAATTTTGTCATGCTGTGTTTATGTTGTGGGTGGGCGAATAGCATGACTTTCGTCTTTTTTGTGTCAAGTACAAGCTTGTGTGAGAAAAACCAGGCTTCAATTTGTGTGAAAGAGCCCTGCAAGAATTTTTGGAGCTATGTGGGGTCAGAGTGCCGACTGAAAATCACAGCATCATCTGCATAAAGGAGAAGACGCCCAGAGGAGGCCAGAGGTAAGAAGTTCAAGTAAAGTGAGAAAAGATCGGACCAAGGATGGACCCTTGTGGGACACCTGACCGGACGGGAAGGTTAGCGGAGAGGGTGCTTTTTATCTTCACCTGTTGAGTGTGGCCAGAGAGATAACTGGAAAACCAGCTAGCAGTTTCTTTGGATACGCCAACAGAGAGGAGGGAGTTTACGAGCATGGTGTGATTGACAGCATCAAATGCCTTGGAGAGATCTATACAGACTGATCCAGCCAGGTCTCCATGGTCAAGAGCGTCATGAACAATGGAGGTGAATTCTAGTAGAGCAGTGGTGGTACTGTGACCTTTCCTGAAACCGTGTTGTTGTTGTTGGCAGATTAGGTGGTGCGAATCTAGATAGTTAGTAAGTTGATCGGCCACTATTTTCTCCAGCGCTTTTGAGAGGGGAGGGAGTATGGAAATGAGCCTGTAGTTACTACTTGAGGTACGGGCACCATTTTTATGAACTGGCGTAATCATCACCTTTTTCCATAAAGATGGGAACTGTCCTAGGCACAGGGACATGTTGAGTATTTTAGTGAGGGGTATTAGGACAGCATCAAGGGTTAAGGATAACAGTTTTGCATCAAGAAAGTCCCCACTATGCCTAGTCTTTCCTAGGAACATGGCAATATATGAGCGGGCATCACTAGTGGAGATAGTTTTGAAAAGAAAGGGTGGAGCACTGGGGGGTGGCGGGAATTGTCCATCATCTGTACTGAAGAAATCAGGAGGGAGAATAGTGCTTAGGTCTGAGAATGATATATTGAAAGCATCAGCTATTTTGCAGGGGTCTTGGGTGGGGATACCATCAAGGATAAGCATGGTAGGGGAAGGGGAGGGAGACTTTCCACTAAAGTTCCTTTATATTTTCCCAGAACCTCTTTCCATCACCCCAAGTGGCAGTGAGTTTTGTTTGATAGTAAGCAGCCTTTGCCTGCCTAATTGCCCAGGTGCAGGTGTTTCGGGCAGCACGATATAGTTGTCGGTCAGCGGGTCGACCTGACTGAAGGGCTCGGTGCCACAGGTCATCATGCGCCTTCATTTGTTCAAGCAAAGACCGATTTACCCAGGGGAGATTTTGATTTTTCAATCCGTTTGACATGGGGGGCGAAGATGTCACAGGCGGATTGGAAGGAACTTATGAAGAAGGACAGGGCGGCATCAACTGACGCCTGGTGATCAAGTGGGGACCAGTCGAAGTTACGAAGTAGGTTTCGGAGATGTTTTAAAGTCCCCTTTTTGAGTTGGCGATACATGGAGATCCTAGGTGGGGGTGGTTTCCAGCTATTTGTCCAGAGACAAGTTACAGGGGAGTGATCACTGATAGAGTCCAATAGGACCTGGACATGCAGTATGTGCTCAGGATGGTTTGTGAGTATGAGATCAAGGAGGGAGCTGTGGCCCATGTTTTTGTTTACTCTAGTGGGGGTAAGAACCATTTGGGACAGATTTTGGGCAGCAGCTTCATACCTGAGGGAGGATGTCTGGGGAGCAAGCCAGTCTGTGTTAAAATCACCTAGGGCTATGACTTCCGAATTTTTAGGGAATTGGTCGATTATGTTTAGCATGGATGTGAAGGCATCCCTTTGGTTTCAAGGGGGTATGTATACTGACATTATATAAAGGGATTTACTCGAGTTTCCAATTTCAACCCTGACGGTGAGGGACTGTACCCCTTCTGTAGGGCTTATGCTAGCAGTGTTTATTCCTTGCAGGTGTTCTCAAAGATACAGTGCACTACCCCCACCCTGCCTATTTAGCCTATGAGACCTGAACAATATGTACTCAGGTATGCACACAGCAGAGTCAGGGACTTGGTTTGCTGGCCAAGGCACCTAGCTTCCCTGAGCTCTTTCCTTCCAAGACTGCTTGAAAGGCAGAGTAGAGAACCTTACCAGAGCAAGGGAAAAGGATTAAGACTTCTTTTGGCTAAGCAGATTTACTGTGTGGTGTTGTTTTTATTTTTTACTCACAGGGATTGCTACTGTTTGTTGCTAACATTTCATTGCTTTATTTTTCTCTGTAGCAAAGTGTTTCTTACAGCGTATATCTTCTCTGAAATTATTACAGGTGGTGTTTTACAGTTTTATCTAACATTAGGATAAGCTTTCAGGGTTACTGCATTTGTTGTTGACTGATTGTTTCTGCTCTTACCTCCTTGTTCTTTCGTCCGTGGTTCTTCTTTTTCAGCAGGGGAAGGGCCCAGCCACCCACCCCCATCCCCAACCACCCCACACTACACTCCTTTTATAGGGTACCACAGTTGTGACATTTCCTGTGGCAGAGCAGGAAGAGGCCGGATCAGTGGGGCATCCACAAGGTGAGCTCATTTACAAGGCCACTAGTAATTTAACTTGTTATAACAAGTTAAACAAAACAAAACACAATCAAACCATTACTTGCATTTTTTTTCTTCTAATTACTCTGACTAGGTTATAAACCCAGCAACTTATCTGGAATGGATATCATTAACTGCAGGTACTGTGGAACAATTTTCAGAAGGACAGCCTTACAGGATTTAGGACACTGTCCTACATGCTGGGCCATTGGAGATCTTAGGGCTCAGCTCCGGGCAGCATGGGCAGAGACTGCACGCCTAAATTTCATATTCAAGAGGAAATACATTATAAGAACCACCACGCCATTTCCCCAGCATCCAACAGAAAAACCTCGGCCGCAGAGGGTAGTTGGACCAGGAGGTTGGCAGGTGGTTAGGAGGAGCAAATGGTGCCCCATCACTCTCTGCTCTCCAAACAACCATATAAACACTACAAACAGGTATCTGCCTCTATCTCTGAAATCAAACAAAGAGGCAGAAGACACTGCAGAGCAGGACACTGCGGCACAGGAGCTAGCACAACAAAACTCACCCAAATCAGGAATCAAAACAAAAAAAGCAAAAAGGAAATCCAAAAAACTTCTGATCATAGGAGACTCCATGATTTGGGGAGTTGATACCCATCTCCAGCCAGGAGTAATGGTCAGATGTCTCCCAGGTACAGCAGCATGGAGAGACACTGACTGCATTGCTAAAATTGTTCACAAAGCAGGAGAAAACTTTGATGTCCTAGTACACATAGGGACTAATGATCTCGCCAGCCGGTCAGTTGTGGAGACAAAGGAACACCTGACCAGGCTGGGTGACAGACTATCATCCATTTTGTCCGACATCTCCTTCTCTTAGATCCTTCCAGTCTGGGAGAGGGGGGCAGATGGACAGAAGGTCAGAGAAGGGGAGATAGGGGAGCTAAACACGTGGCTCAAGGGCTGGTGCCAGGAAAAAGATTTGTAGGGAACTGGCAACAGTTCTGGGAGTGAAAGTTCTTTAAATTTGATGGACTGCATCTGACTAAGGAGAGTCAGTGCATTGAGGCAGAAGTTTGACGTCTTTGCAGAATATTTAAACTAGCAAATGGGAGAGGGTGCAGCACCCCATACATCGAATGGGAAGAACACCCTCCCCTCAGCTAGTGGTCAAACAGGGATTCAGCATGTTTGCAGTTCATTTGCATCACCAGGTAAGAAAAAGGTTTGTCTCCCCATCGGCGCGGTAATGCCAAACCTCACCCAACAACTAACACACCGAAATCTGGCCAATGGAAAATCATGCACAAATGCTCACAGCCTGGGAAATAAGATCCCAGACCTGCAGGCAATAATGTCAGAGGCTAAACTGGACATAGTAGCAATTAGTGAGGCGTGGTTTACCAGTAACCACACTTGGGAGACTTCAGTACCTGGCTATGTATTGTTCAGAAGAGACCGAGGTGCAAAAGGGGAGGAGGCCCGTATGTCAATGAAAATATCAAAGCTACAGAAATTCAGAATACACATAAGGAGCCAGAAGAACTGTGGGTCACCCTGGAAACAGGAAATCGACAGCCATAAGAACTGGGGTTGTATACAGGCCCCCAGACCAGGGGGAGGACATAGATACATTACTGTTAGAAGACATACAAAACATGACAGCTAAAGGGGAGGTTCTGCTAAAGGGGAGGTTCTGATAATGGGAGACTTCAACATGCCAGATACAGATTGGACAATACCAGCAGGAACATCTGCCAGAACTAGACACATAGTGGATTCCCTGCAGGGGGAGGGCCTCAAACAACTGGTACAACAACCCACAAGAGACAGGGCTATCCTAGATCTAGTACTGACTAACAGGGAAGGGATCACAGATCTCCAGGTAGAAGGTCACCTGAGGCCAGTGACCATCACATGGTATGGTTCAATTTGGCTACTACATCTAAATCATCCCATTCCAAGGCAAAAATATGGGACTTCAGAGGAGCTGACTTTGATAAGATGGCCAACAGAGTTAAGCTAGCCCTGGCAAAAGAAACACAGGTGAGGGGTACAGGCAAAGTGGGTAAGCATTAAGGATGCAATACTTGAAGCAACATCCCATTGTGTTAGACAGAAAAGGAAAGTGCAAAAGAAGAAAGAAACCACTTTGGTTCTCAAATACAGTAGCAGAAAAGGTCAGAGCCAAAAGGCTGGTCTTCAGGAAATATAAGGGAACACAGCGGGATGAAGATAGGGAGGCATACCAAACTGCCCTAAGGGAAGCAGGGAAGGCAGTAAGGCAGGCAAAGTCCCAAACTGAGGAAACACTAGCACAAACAGTAAAAGAAGGTGACAAGACTTTCTATAGATACATTAGTGAAGGAGAAAAGTCCAGAGGAGGTATTGCTAAGCAATGGAGAAAAGGGCATGTGAGGAGGAGGACCATGTAAAGCATCTATCCTAAATAGATACTTTTGCTCAATATTTACTGAAGAGAGGTAGGGCAGAGGCCCACAGCTCAGCACCATGGACACAGGGGAGGGAGGTGAGCACTACTCCTTCACAAAAGAAAGGGTCCTACAGAACTTGCTAAGCTCAAGAATTGGATAAGGCAATGGGACCTGATGGCGCCATCCTAGGGTACTTAAGGAGCTAAAGGTGGAACTAGCAGAGCCATTAGTAGAACTGTTTAGTGAGTCTCTGAGCACAGGAGAGGTCCCAGAAGACTGGAGAAGGGCTCATGTGATCCTGCTCCACAAGAGTGGTAGCAGGGAGGAGGCAGGGAACTACAGACCAGTCAGTCTTACCTCAGTAGTGGGCAAGATTATGGAGGCACTCCTTAAGGAAAGGATAGTGCAACACCTGGAATCCATAGGAGCACAGGATCCAAGGCAGCATGGATTTACAAAGGAAGGTCCTGTCAAACTAATCTCATAGATTTCTTTGACTGGGTAACCAGAGTGGTGGACCAAGGGGAGCAGTTGATGTTGCCTACCTTGACTTCAGCAAAGCTTTTGACACTGTTCCACATAGAAGATTGATAAATAAGCTGGGTAGGCTCGGGGTGGGTCAGAAGTTGGTCAACTGGGTGGCAAACTGGTTGACGGGCAGAAAACAGAGTGGTGGTAAATGGTATACAGTCAGAAGAGATGCAAGTCACAAGTGGGGTACCTCAGGGATCAGTCCTGGGGCCAGTCCTCTTCAACATCTTCATTAGTGACCTTGCAGATGGACTACAGGGTAAGGCTCGTCTGTTTGCAGATGACACCAAGCTCTGCAACAGAGTAGATGATCCAGATGGGGTGGGCAGAATGAGAAGAGATCTGGATAAACTAGCAAAATGGTCAGAAGAGTGGCAACTGGGATTTAATGCAAAGAAGTGCAAGATCATGCACATAGGGAAGAGAACCCTGAAGCCACCTATAGGCTGGAGGGAGTTGCTAGCAGTCACAAAGAAAGAAAAGAGACTTGGGCATCATCATCACTGATAACCTGAAATCATCCAAGCAGACCTCTAAAGCAGTAGGTAAGGCCAGGGGGGTGTCAGGGTGTATTAGTAGGGGTATCACAAGTCGTAAGAGGGAGGTAATAATCCCTCTTTACAAGACACTGGTTAGGCCCCATCTGGAGTACTGTATGCAGTATTGGAGGCCACACCTTCACAAGGACAATAACCAAATTGAGGCAGTCCAGAGAAGGGCAACCAAAATGGTGCAGGGACTGCATCAGAAGACATATGAGGACAGATTAACAGAGCTCAATATGTATACCCTTGAGCAAAGGAGGGAGAGAGGTGATATGATCGAGGCATCCAAACACCTTAAGGGCATTAACAAGATGAAAGAGTCTAACATGTTTAAATATAAGAAAAATAGCAGGACAAGAGGACACAGCATGAGATTAGAGGGGGTCATTAAGGGAAATGTGAGGAAATTCTTTTCACAGAAAGGGTGGTGGATGCATGGAATGGCCTACCTCAAGAAGTGGTGGCTATGAATACAGTGCAGGGCTTCAAACAGGCATGGGATAGGCATAAGGGAGCAATACAAATGAGTATGAATAGATAGGCCACTGACAGAGCAAAGGCCGATGGCACATTTATAAGGTAGAAAAAGAAATGGGCAGACTGGATGGGCCTTGTGGTCCTTATCTGCTGTCAACTTCTATGTTTCTATATGCTGTGACAGCCATGTTTCAGTAACGGCTAGTACATCAGGGCAGTGGAGGCAGACCCAGGCTTGAAGTGAGGCAAGTTTCTTTTGGAAACTACAAATATTAATGGCAGACAGTCGCAGTCCTTTGTGCTTCGTTGGCTGTCATGGGGTATGGTCAGTGGGACCAGGATTTGGGTGAATGTTGCCCACAAGCAGCAGGAGGATGACTGCTGCCCTGGTTAGGGTGATTTTGTGGATCTTTTTGGGAGTGTGCCGAGATGAGACTGCATGATGGTGCAGTTTATTGGAAATATGGGAGCACGTAAAGCGCAGTATTTCCTGCCCATAAAGTAATGGGGTAATCATGGTTTCAGGGGGGAGGTGACTTCGCAAAAGAGGAGGGTAGGGGAGAGGGACTGGAAGGAAAAGTATGTCTCGTTGCAGATGACACAAAGATCTGCAACACAGTTGATGCACAAAGTGGGGTGGAAAGGATGAGAAGGGACTTGGCAAGGTTAGAGGAATGGTCAAATGTATGGCAGCTTAGATTCAATGCTAAGAAGTGCAAGGTAATGCACTTGGGAAACAAAGACTCAGGGGAAGAGTACACAATGGGGGGTGAGATACTAACAACAAAAATGGAAAGGGACCTGGGGGTAGTCATGTCAGATGACCTAAAGGTGGGCAAGCAATGTGAGAGGGCAGTAAGGAGGGCTGGGGGGATACT
Organism: Neoceratodus forsteri; assembly: GCA_016271365.2. Classification (NCBI taxonomy): domain Eukaryota; kingdom Metazoa; phylum Chordata; order Ceratodontiformes; family Ceratodontidae; genus Neoceratodus; species Neoceratodus forsteri. The sequence continues at coordinate 1,089,818,111 of CM057455.1, forward strand.
GGGATGCATAGGGAGAGGCATCACCAGTAGAAAACAGGAAGTTGTTATCCCTCTGTACAGACAGCTGGTGAGACCCCATCTGGAGTACTGCGTGCAGTTCTGGAGACCCAATCTCTGCAAAAACAGACAGAATGGAAGCTGTCCAGAGGAGGGCAACTAAAATGGTGCAGGGTCTGCACCAGAAGACATATGAAGAGACTTAAGGAGCTTAATATGTGTAGCCTCAAGGAAGGGGGGGGGACATGATAGAAACTTTCAAGTACCTCAAGGGAATCAACAAAGTCCAAGAGGGTAGCATCTTTCAAAAAAGAGGTGTGCAAGAACAAGGGGGCACAATTTGAAGATGGGGGCTGCTCAGAGGTAATGTAAGGAAGTATTTTTTCACAGAGAGGGTTGTGGATGCATGGAACGGCCCTCCGGAGGAGGTTGTGGAGTCAAAAACAGTGGTGGAATTCAAGCATGCATGGGACAGTCATAAGGCAATTCTAGGGGGTGGGGGTAGGAAGAAGTAGGCTGCTGGTTAACTAGGATCTGCAGCTTATTCATTAGGTAGGGAAATGGGCAGAGTGGGTGGGCCAAGCGGTCCTTATCTGCCGTCAAAATCTATGTTTCTATGTAAATAGTTCTGTGATATGTAATGACATTTCCCGATAAGAAATGTACTGCAGTTGAATATAAATAGTTAGCCTTCAATACTAAGTCTGCAATATACTGTAAAATGATGATGTTTGTATAATGCTTTATAGACTAAAGTAAAAAAAAAAAAAAAAAGCCCATACAACTCTTCGATATCAAACTATGCAGACATTAAAAACTCTGAGATGAACTGGAAAAGTGACTGGAAACTGCCAAGTAGGGCAACGGAGGTGGAGTATTTGCCTTTTGTGGCTTTTTGCTGCTACTCCTATAGCAGTATAAGAAAGCTCTCGAGCCTCACCCTCTTGTTAGGAAGAGACTGTTCGCTACTTTAGATAATTCTGTCAAACATTTCTTAATTTCTAATGAACTATAAACAAACTGTACTCTATGGTGTACTTTGCAGTAGCAGCTGCATGCATCATAAAGGAACCACAATTATTTCACAGGAACTGTAGGAGGAGTACTAGGTACCTAAAATGTTATGAATCTAGAGTTCAAATAAGGATATGCTCTTTCTTCTAGACCGCTAGCTTAATGTGACTTTTTTTTTTTTTAAATGCACATATTTATTTCATATTCATTCAAATTATGTGTTTTATAACACAGTTTATATACCTCAAGGGAATAAAGAACTGAACGTTTTCAAATTGTTTTTATTCAGACCCAGAAGTATTGGAAAAATAAAATCTTCATGTTTGAAAAAAGATGTACTGAATTAATATTTAGTGGTTCTTCATCATATAAATCCCTTAAGTTACTTTCAATTGTTCTTGAAGACTGTCATGTTTGACAACACTTCTTATTACTTCACTTGTACTGATGTTTCGAAAAGGCTTTTTCGATACATAACACTGCCAGAATCCTCCCCCTACCAAGGTCTCAGCTGTGCTGCTATTTTTAATCATGCCTCTGTCTTCTCTCAACTTTCATTATGCTAGTACAACGCTCAATGGAATATTTCAAACTTCGCTGAAAAGGGGCACAGATTGTTCAAAATGTTGAAGCACAGATCAAAACGAACAAAAAAAGATCCTATTGCCATCATCACACAGAAGCTATACTGATGTCCAATAAAACACCTTGATTTCTTTCACTAGTATTTTGTACTGGTATGTCAATATATGGTACTCTGCAACAATGAATCGTGTAGCGTGCATGCTTGGAAATTATGCTTTCTTAGTAATGGAGATTAAGCATGAGCTAATGTCAAATTTGCATTTGGTGAACACCCAAAATCTGGTGTTTGGGACACTGGCAAAGCAGGTCCAAAGGAATTTCATTTCCCTTCAACATTAAGGCGCGTCAACGTTATGATGCAGCACTTTGTACAGGGAGTGCACACTGAGCATGTCCAAGTTGTTGTCAAGCCACATGACATGCTGCAGTCAATAAGTGATGCTGGAGATCGCGAACTCCTCGCACTGCACACATTCCAGAGACATTTCCAGTTCTCTCTCACAGGGGAGGGCCCCCGACTACTGAAAAAGCACCTTTTAGGTGAAAAAGAGGGCCTTCTGATCAGGAAATCTTTTAAATCTGAGAATCGTGCATTATCACTCCAGTTGGCTAATTCTCGCTACAGTGAACTGTAATTTCAGGAAGGCAGTGTCCATATAGAATACTCGGAGTGAGCATACCAGAGAGGCAGTCTGCATTACAGGGAAAGCAGTATATGAGATCTGTAACAGGATGCTATGAGAGAAGAAATATCCAAATAGTCTAGACACATCCTCTCAAGCCTCATTTCCAAAGAAAGGCATTATGGGTATGCAAATCAGGGTGACAAAGCTTCACCAGACCAGACACTGCCCTTCAAACAGGCATGCATATCTAATCCAGAAAGGGCAAAGAATGCACAGACACGTGTTTCATCCTCTTTGGGACACCTCATTTTACCGCCAGCCATACCCTTAATCGGGCACACTGTCAGAACCCCAATGCAATGATCATTTGGAAAACTTAGAGTGAAGATACTAGGCTAGTGAAATGCTGCTGCAGAGGAAAAGATGAGCGTGCACTGTGTGAGCCAGCACTGGCAGCTGTAGGCCCTGGAACAAAAAAAAGGGTTCCACAGAAGGAGACGAGGTGCTTCAGGTAAACACAGTATCAACAAAGGGAAAGAAACTTTGCACTTACCCCAGCACAGTTACTTTCAAGTACAGCTACAAAATTACTACCCCAGCCAGATGAAGTGGACCAAAAACAGATGATAAAAGAATGCAGGGTGGAGGAAAGGATGACGTAAAGGCTCCAGCACGCCATTTCCACCAAATACCAGTTCTGCAAGCAGTGTTGGTGCTGAAGGAGTTCTGACAAGGACTAGGAGTCATGGTGGTGCAGGGGCTATGCCTGAGAGGACTGGAGCTGACTGCATGACAGTACAGCAAAAGAAACCATGAGTCATTAGTCCTCAGAAGTCCACTGGCTCCACTCCCATGGCAAGCAGCTTTCCCAGTCAATCATCTTGTATTTCTAGAAATAAAACCTTGCTGAGTAATCTAGAAGAACGCTGATCTCCACCACTCCTTCTTCCAGTGCTTCCATTTCCGCTAATTGGGATAGAAAAGATGCATCCAAATTTGTAATGGCACCTTCCTACCCCCCGCCGGTATGAACAACTCAACACCAGCTGCCATCAAAGATTGCCAATCTATTCTGAAACAATACATGATGCACCACCTGACCACAAATTATGCACAAGTAGCAGTAGCACCCAACCCAATGCTGCTGCTGCTCAGTCATCACATTAGGAAGTTGACATAAGGCTGGGTCTGGAACAGACATTATGATTATCTCATTAAGTTGTTTGTGGTAATATGAGGTAGGAACCATGCAGGGCAAGGTATACCAACCCCCAAGTGCTACAAAAGCAAGTCAGTAGCACCACCACCAAAACAGCTCAAAGCGAGTGCCAGTGAGGAGGATATGAAAGGGAAGCTGTCACAGCAGAAGAATAAGAGTGAAGAGGGGGAACTACATGAAGAGGACAAAGGAAAGTACACAATTCATGCAAGCAGAAAGAGGAATGGGGAAAGAGAAGTACAAGAAGAGGAGCAGCACAGGGAAACAGGACCAGAGAAAGAGCATAAAGAATCAGATGTAGGAAAGGGGATGAAAAGCAAGAGCAGCTTGGAAGTCTACTGTCAGTTACACCACTGACTAATGGTAATGAATGATGAATTTGACACTGAGGAATGAAGGCCATCACCGGACGAAATGGGCAGCCACATCCAAGAGCAGGACCATTCTTGATGCCCTACAGGGGCATGCCTCAGACAGCTAGTGTTGGAACCCACTCGGGAGGGAGCAGTCTTAGACCTGGTACTCTCAAATGGGGATGGAAAGAGGATCTCAGATCTAAAAGTGGGTAGCCATCTGGGGACAACTGACCACCAAACAGTGTGGTTCACGATAAACTCAGCTGCAGAGTCAAGCCATACAAAGGTGAGGGTACTGGACTTCAGGAGGGCTGACTTTGTCAAAACGGGAGTGTGCCTCAGAAAAGCACTAGCAAACAGGCAAGAAGGAGGGGTGGAGCAACAATGGGGAAACATCAAAACTGCCATCACAGAGGCATCAAGCCTTTGTGCGAAGAAAATAAATCAAAACAGAAGAAAAAACCACTATGGTTCTCAAAAGAGGTGACGGGGAAGGTTAGGGAGAAAAAGATAGCATTTAGGAAGTATAAGGAAACACAGAAGGAGCAGGACAAAGAACTGTACCAGTTAAAGCAGAAGGAAGCAGAGAAGGCAGTCAGAACAGCAAAGGCCTGAACCGATTAAAAGACAGCCAACTTGGTTAAGAAGAGGGATAAAATCTTTTATAGGGACATTAGGGAGCAAAGAAAGACAGAGGGAGGGACAGTGAGACTGAATAAAGGGGAAAGTGGGTGGGCAGAGAGGGACAGTGAAAAAGCAGGGATACTGAACAAATATTTCTGCTCAGTATTCACAAAAGAAGGAGGAGGAGGTACCTAGTAGAAGTACTCTGGATGGGGAGGGGGTCAATCCTAGTCCTTTCACAGAAGAAAGGGCCCTGAAAGAACTCCTAAAACTGAAGGTGGACAAAGCAATAGGGCCTGATGGGATTCACCCAATTATTCTAAAAGAACTAAGGGGAGAACTACTGACACCACTGACTATCCTTTTTAACAAATCATGGGAGGATGGTGTGGTACCTGAGGACTGGTGGAGGGTGGTTGTCATTCCCCTTCACAAAAGTGGGAGCAAGACAGAGGCAGGAAACTACAGACCTGTCAGTTTTTACTCAGTGGTAGGGAAAATTATGGAATCACTTCTGAAGGAAAGAAACGTTGAGTACCTAGAAGCCAGTGGGGCACAGGACCCAAGGCAGTATGGATTCTCAGCGGGAAGGTCATGTCAGATGAATCTAATTGATTTCTTTGACTGGGTGACCAAAGTAGTGGACCAGGGAGGAGCTATGGACATGGCCTACCTAGACTTTAGCAAGGCATATGACACAGTCCCACATTAAAGATTAATAAACAAATTAGCCAGCCTGGGAGTGGGTCCCAGGGTGGTAGCCTGGGTAAAACGTTGGCTGGACAACAGGACGCAGAAGGTAATAGTAAACAGAGTCCATTCTTAAAAAAGGGGTGTTACTAGTGGGGTACCGCAGGGTTCAGTACTGGGTCTGGTCCATTTTAATGTCTTTATAGGTGACATTGTAGAGGGACTGGAAGAAAAAGTATGCCTCTTTGCAGAAGACACAAAATCTGTAACAAGGTTGATACACAGGGAGGAGTGGAAAGGATGAAAAGGGACTTGGCAAGATTGGAGGAATGGTCAGAAGTATGACCACGTGGATTCAATGCAGAGAAGTGTAAAGTAATGCACCTGGAAAACAAAAACCCAGGGGAAGAGTACACAATGGGGGGGTAGTAACAACAACAAAAATGGAAAGGGATCTGGGGGTTATCATGTCAGATGACCTAAAGGTTAGCAAGCAATGCAAAAAGGCAGTAGGGATGGCTGGGTGGATACTGAGATGTATAGGGAGAGGCATCACCAATAGAAACCAGGAGGTTGTCATCCCTCTGTACAGACAGTTGGTGAGACCCATCTGGAGTACTGCGTCCAATTCTGGAGACCCCACCTCCACAAGGACATAAACAGGATGGAGGCAGTCCAGAGGGGGCAACTAAAATGGTGCAGGGTCTGAAACAGAAGCCATACGAGGAGAGACTAAAGGAGCTTAATATGTATACCCTTGCGGAAAGGAGGGAGAGAGGGGACATGATAGAAACATTTAAGTATCTCAAGGGAATCAACAAAGTCCAAAAGGGTAGCATCTTTCAGAAAAAGAGATGTGCAAGAACAAGGGGACACAATATGAAGTTAGAAGGGGGAAGACTCAGGGGCAATGTGAGGAAGTATCTTTTTTTTTTTTTTGTGGACACATGGAACAGCCTTCTTGAGGAGGTTGTGGGGTCAAAAACAGTGGGGGAATTCAAGAATGCATGGGACAGACATAAGGCAATTCTTGAGGGGGGGGGGCATGAAGAAACAGGCTGTTGGTTAACTAGAATCTGCAGCTTATCCAGCAGGTAGGGAAACAGGCAGACTGGGTGGGCCAAGCGGTCCTTATCTGCCATCAAAGTCTCTGTTTCTATTTTACTATGTAAGAAAGCATGTTTTTCAGGCATGGAAATCTAAAGACCAGCCCAGCACCAAGCCCCCACCTTACAGTACTGTACAACCTGCTGATTCTGTGGCCTGCCTGGCCATCCTCTGCCACATTATGCCACAACGGCAAATATAAAACAAGCACCTGTCAACGCTGAATGTTGGCTTGCTGGCATTGGTAGTGCAAGAGTTGGGGAGATGCATAATAGGAATGGCAGTGAAATATTGAACTAACACCAACCATCTCTTGCGCCCCCTCCCCGCAGAGACTGAAAAGCGTTTGGAGTGTGGCTTTGGGGCATTGGCCATAACACTTATGCCATTCCACCTCACCCCATCCTGCAGACACTGACAGATGTCTGGGTGTACTTTGAAGTCTCTGGCCCTTATGCTCACCCCATTCTACAAGGAAATAAGCTGAGATAGGTGCAATATAGGAGAATGGGGTGAACATTAGGGCAACAGAACCCAAGGCACACCTCAATGCCCGTCAGTGGCTGTACGATGGGGGTGGGGTGGGGGTAGAATGTTGTAACATTATGGCCAACGAACCCAAGTTACGACCCCCACACCTGTCAGACTCTACAGGATGGGTGTATGGTTGGAAAACATAAAGCTCCGGGCGTTTGTTGATATTTTCACTCCAGATTTTCAACATTGGCTTTTTGGGACCCCACCTCATAAACAGCGACACTATCATTTCGTTACTCAATCCTGAAAGGTGATTTCGCACAGCAACTGCACCATTCAGAGCCACAGGTGCGGAAACACATTTCAGGCAGGATGCAAAAAATGACAACTGTACTGTTCATGAGGAGGTGTGAAAAAATGGCAATGTTGAAAATCTGGAGAGAAAATATGAAAAATTTCCAAACTTGCGTGTGTACATACTGCGCAACGCACACCCGTAATGTGGTCAGTTTTGAAAATATTTTTGCCAGATTATCAACATGGACATTTTGGGACCTCTCCACATGAACAGTGGTACTGTGACTTTGTTAATCTGTCTCAAAAGTTGATTTCGCACAACAACCACGCCCATTGTGCACCACGGGTACGAAAACATTTTTTGGGCAGGATGTGAAAAATGACAGCTGTACTGTTCAGAAGGAGGTGTGAAAAAATGGGAATGTTGAAAATCTGGAGTGAAAATATTAAAAATTGTCTAAGTTACAAGCATGCATAGAAACTGTGCAATGCACGCTGGTAACTGCATCTTTTTTTTTTTTGAATTTTTTTCACCGAATTTGCCACATGGGCTTTTTGGGACCTCCCCTCATTAACAGCAGCACTGTCATTTCGGTAATCATCCCAAAACGTGATTCCGCACAGCAACGGCAAAATCACCTTTCAGGACCAAGAAATGAAATTACAGTTAATCGCTCATGAGGTAGGGTCCCAAGAACCCCATGTTGAAAATTTGGGGCCAAAATTTCTAACAATGGCTGAAATATCAACCAGTTGACCACCCCCACCCCATTATAAAGCTTACGTCATTTCTTCAGTTAGCTGTTCGGCTTTGAAGAGTGCAGGCGTGTCCGGTTCAGAAGATCGTGGCTCCTGACCTCCAGAGGGCAAGTATGGGTAAGGGGTGAGGGAGGTGGGTGCACAGAGGAGGGTGGGAATGGGGCACAAGGGAGACACTGGTGGACGTTTTCTTGTTTGCAGGGAAGAAAAGACCACGAGGGAAGGTTTTCTTTATTCACACAGGGTTATCATGAAAAAAAAAATAGGCACACTGGGTGGACTCCCAGTGTGCCACAGTCGAGGGGAGGGAGAGATGGAGATTGGGCACCCTGATGTCGGCAAACCATACAGATGGCGTTAGGGCGGGGCACATTTGACACCAGGAGTGAGCATCCCAGTTTTGGAAAGTTGAACGTGTTTAACCAAGAAAGACACACTGTGGGGTGGGGGGGGGACGCCGACACGGGGATTGGGCACCCCAATGTCGGCTTTTTGGGACTGTGTGGCGGGCGGCAGGAGCCGCCATGTTAGGTATGCCACATAATGGAGGGGCGCATGCCGACACGGATATTGGGCACCCCGATGTCGGCTTTGTGGGGATTGTGTGGCAGACAGCAGGAGTCGCCATATGTATTTAAATGTTTCACCAGGAATCGCAGGCAATGGCAGCGTGTCATCTGCCGCTGCAATGACAAGCCTGTCTCTGAATGCAGCAGCAGATTCGTTTCAAATTAGTGGCACTCTCTGAAACTGCTCTTATCGGCAGCATGCTCACTGGTTGGCAGCTGAGGACACACCGACAAAAGCATCGCCTGCATTCTAGCCACAACACTGACACACCTCTGAAACAGCTACTACCACAATATGTTGTTTCGTGTGCAAGCCAACATAAAAATGAAAAATAATCTCTAAATTACCCCCATGCAGTCCACTCATTTTTGTGAAAAAAACAAAGATCTTCTGCAATGTGGGAGTATTTTACAGGGGCGCACAGATCAGTGACAGTATGCTGCAATTAATGTCACTAATGCAACAGGAGTAAAAAAAAGAGCGGTGTGCCCATAAGCAGCTCTTCACATTTCTGTGTAGTATCTCGTATCGCCCCCATTTTCAATGTACTTAATCTAACCTTTTCTTAAAGGTATCCTTGGTCTCACAACTATTTCGGTAGGTGATCTGTTCCAGAGGTTAACCATCCTCTGTGTAAAAAAGTGCTTCCTCTTTGCTTGACCTAAACTTCGTAACCTTTATCTGTAACGGATGACCTCTTCAGTTATTGTTCTTGAATTCAAAACTTCAAGTTTTCTATGTGTACCATCATGTAGTATGTCATAAAGGCATAGTAGGCCTCTTCTTTTTCTTCTGATCTCTAGAAAATGTAATTTTAGCTTACTTAGCCTTTCATTGTAAAGATTATGCTGTAGTTTTTTTAATTGCCTTTGTCATTTTGTGCTGAACCCTTTCAACCTTTTCTATATCCGCCTTCCTATAAGGACACCATATTTGTCCACCATAATCCATCTGTGGCCTCACACAGGAAATATAAAGAGGCATCAGTACTTCGGCTCTACGACTTTTTACGTTTCTCTTAATCGCTCCTATGACTGTTAGCTTTGGCCACTGTGGCACTGCATTGCTCCCTGAAACTAAGGGTTGTATCCACAATAATGCCTAAATTCTTTTCTTTGTTTACTGATTTTAGAATGGTGTTACTTAACACATAATTGTGTGGTCGGTTACTGTTTCCCATGTGTAGAACACAACTTTTGTCCATGTTGAAGGACATATCCCCTGGTTATATGCCCACTCAGTTATTTTATCTAGGTCAGATTGTAATGTGCTGATCTGTTGTTGAGTACTACCCCCTAGTTTTGTCTCATCTGTGTACTTAATCATATTGTTCTGTACGTTTTCACTTAAGTCAGCAATAAACAACTGAAATATTATGGGGCCCAGGACTAAACCCTGTGGTACACCACTTGTCTCCTGCCTCTCATCAAACATATAACTGTTTACAGATACCCTCATAGAAACATAGATTTTGACTGCAGATAAGGACTGCCTGGCCCACCTAGTCTGCCCATTTCCCTACCTACTTAACTCCCGATCCTAAATAATCAGCAGCTTACCCTCTCTGTCCCACTACTAGGGTTGCCTTCTATCTATCCCAGGCATTCTTGAACTCACCAATCATTTTAGCCTGTACAACCTCCACTGGAAGGCTGTTCCATGCATCCACCACCCCTTCTATGAAAAAATACTTCCTCACATTTCCCCAAGTCCCCCCTCCCAGCCTCATACTGTGACCCCTTGTTCTTGCACATCTTTTTTTGAAAGATACTGCCCTCCTGAACCTTGTTGATTCCCCTGAGGTACTTGAATGTTTCTATCATATCATATCCCCCCACCTCCTTTCCTCCAGGGTATACATATTGAAGTGTTTCAGTCTTTCCTCATATATTTTCTGGTGCATTCCTTTCACCATTTTTGTTGCCCTTCTCCGGACCTCCTCTATTCTGTCAATGTTCTTCCAGAGATGTGGTCTCCAGAACTGAACACAGTATTCCAGATGGAGCCTAACCAATTGTCTGTACTGTGGCATCACCACCTCCTGTTTTCTACTGGTGATGCCCTTCCCTACGCACCCCAGCATTTCTCCGTCCCTCACCACCACCTTTTCACATTGCTTGACCACCTTCAGGTCATCAGTTATATTTGCCCCAGGTCCCTTTCCAGTTTTGTTGTTGTTAGTATTCCCCCACCCCATTTTCTGTTCCTCTCCAGGATTCCTGTGGCCCAAGTGCATGACTTTGCACCTTTTTTGCATTGAATTTAAGCTGCCACTCTCTTGACCACTCCTCCAATTTGCCTAGGTCTCTTCTCATTTTTTCCACCCCATCTGGAGTGTCAGTCCTATTGCAGATCTTGGTGTCATCCACAAAGAGGCACCTCTTCCCTTCCAGCCCCTCTGCACTGAAGAGGATTGGCCCCAGAACCGAACCCTGTGGCACCCTACTGGTCACCTCCCTCTCCTGAGATTAAACTCTGTTCACCATCACCCTCTGTGTCCTGTTGCTCAGCCATTGTCTAACCCAATTTACCACCTTTGTACCCAAACCCAGACTGCCCAACTTGTTTACTAGCCTCCTGTGTTGGGCGGTGTCAAACGACTTGCTAAAATCTTGGTTGGCCATGTCCACCGCCCTTCCCTGATCCACCACCTTGGTTACCCAGTCAAAGAAATCTGTCAGGTTTGTTTGCAAGATCTCCCTGCTGTCAATCCATGTTGCCTTGGGTATTGTGCTTCACTAGCCTCCAGCTATGCCACAATCCTTTCCTTTAACATGTATTCCATGATTTTCTCCACCACTGAGGTCAAGCTGACTGGCCTGTAATTTCCAGCCTCCACCTTACTCCCACTTTTGTGTAGTAGCACCACATTCGCCCTCCTACAGTCCTCCTGCACCACTCCCTCCTCCAGTGATTTGTTAAACAGGGCTGTCAGTGGTGCCCCTAGTACCTCCCTGAGTTCTTTCAGTATTCTGGGATGCATCCCATCTGGCCCCATTGCCTTGTCCACTTTTACTTTTTAGAGTTCCTTTAGGACTCTCTCCTCCGTGAATGGACTGGTGTCCACCTCCCCGTGTGTATTTCTACCCCCTAATTTTGGTCCCTTCCTTTGTAAATACTGAGCAGTAGTATTATTTAGAATTTTTGCTTTTTCTAGGTTCCCTTCTGCGTTCTTTCTGTGAGCCAGTTGGTTATCCATTTGACAACAACAGTATTGATGTCATACTTTCGTAATTGTTCAGCTGTAGCCCAATGTGGGACCGCATCAAAAGCCTTACAGAAGTCTAGCAGTACCACATCCACTGCCCCCTCCCCCAATCAAGCAGGTCGCTTACATATTCATAAAAACACACCATATTTGTGGTACAGGATCTTCCTTTGGTAAATCTGTGCTGATTCATATCTGATTTGTTGTTAGTGGACATGTGGGCTAATAATTTTGTTCTTTATAATGGAGTCTTAAGATTTTCCCAGAAACAGACGTCAAGTTTATTGGTCGATAGTTCTGTACTTGTTGTTTGCTTCTATTTTTGTGTATAGGGGTAATTCTAGCAACCTTCCAATTCCTGGGGACCTCTCCCATATTTAAGTATTTTTCAAACATAATCTTGAGTGGGTAACAGGTGGTATCTTCCATAATCTTTAGCATTTGTGGTGTGATCTCGTCCAACCCTGTTGCCCCATGAGGCTTTAGTCCCTTTATCTTCAGTTTAATATTTTCTATGTCAATACAGTGTTTCCCTTTCTGATCATGTATTAATTGGTAGTAATGCTGGTTTGTGTGTACGGTGTAAAAGTATTCATTAAAGACCTCCACTATTTCTGTTGGATCCGTAAAAATGTTGTTTTCTTTTGAGATTGCAGTTAATCCTGTTTGAGATTATTTTAGAGAATTGATATAACTATAAACCTCTCGATTTCCTTGGTCCCTCTAAGGGCACCGTCTGCTGCTCTTGCGACCACGGCTCGGCTCCCACCAAGTGCCAGCCGCACTCTCCTGACTGCCACCCAGATTCCCTGAACAGATTTCCTCGGCCCCACTAAGGGCACTGCCTGCTGTTCTTGTGGCCACAGCTTGGCTCCCACCAAGTGCCGGCTGCACTCTTCTGACCGCTGCCTGGATTCCCTGAACAGATTTCCTCAGCCCCTCTATGGGCACCGCCTGCTGCTCTTGTAACCACGGCTCGGCTCCCACCAAGCGCCGGCCGCACTCTCCTGACCACCACCCAGATTCCCTGAACAGGTATGGACTCGGCACTCCTGGACCAGCTCCATTGCGGCATTGAAAGCCGCTAATTTGATTGGGCTTCACTGCTTGACCGGAGCCTCTGATTGGAGGAATCCTTTCTGGCTCTCCCCTCCACTGGCCTGCAGCACCTTCTATTAGCTCCTCTATGGCCAGCTTTCCCTTCCTCCATCTTCCTCCTTTCCAACCTCTTCTCCTACTTGAATCCGCCCTCCCCTGCCCCGGTTACTCTTTTTTTTTTTAAATTTATTTATTATACTTTTTGTGCCCCTTGGGTCGTCAAGGTTCAGCCCTGGTCATAGCCCCTCTGTGCTTCCACCTCCAGTGACTGTTGGTGATCCCCATGGTTACTCCTGGCTTGCCCCAGAGGGTGGGGTTACGGCCTCACCTGAGCAGGCGCGCACTGCTGGTCCCTAATCAGGGATAACGCTCACTGGAGGCTAACTGAAGCCAGGGGGAGGGCTTCAAGGAGACAACTAAAGCGGCTAATCTTTTTGTCTCCTGTAAGCAGGGGTGGGGATGTGCAATGACGACCTGCCTCCGCCCCGCCCGAGTTGCAGTGGCATCTGGTGTGTTAGTGATGCGCCCAGCCTCCACCAGGTGTTGCGAGTGCACCAGACACTCAACCCCCTCCCTCACAGAGAAGGACAGCAGTCTGAGGGACGCTCAATCCTTCTTCCCCCGGCCGGCCCTCCGATGACCCAAGTCTGTTCCCGAACCCGGGTCGCCAGTGTAGCAGACGGAAATCCAACCGCTGCGCCAGCAGACCAGCATGCCCCGGTTACTCTTTAAATGGGCTTTCTGTCCTGAAAGCCCCACCTCCACTAGCACTCCTCCAGTAAGTGTTGCACCCTCCCCACAGCCCTCCTAAAGGCCCCTATAGTCAACCAATCATTACAATAATCCTGCCGTCACGTTTGCTCACCAGGCACATTTCTGCTATTTCTTGACAAATTACCCTTCAGCTTCTCAGTTCCTATCACTTTGCTTGCTTGCTTGGCTTTGCCAGTCAAAGCTTTGCTTTGACTGATATTCCTCTGTTCCTCGCCTTTGCACGCAATCCCTACTACCTCCTCCTGGTCCCCCCACCCCTTCTCTCACTCTGTCCCTCCCATCTACTCCTCTCAATTTCTGAAACTTGCTTTTTTCTGCCTTCGCTCCCCTGTTTAGCCCTCCCAATGTCACTGTTAACTCTCTTTCTCTTGCACCTTCCTACATGCTGCGTCCTTCCAAATTCCTGACCGTAGCCCCATCTGCGGGCCTCATGTGCTTGAGCATAAACCCTTGCTAACCACCGCCCTTCCCCAGTTAAACCCTCTGCGTTTCACCATAGCACTTGGCACCGCTCTCCCTCGGTGCCCCGTCCCACCAGCTGGCGGTCTCTCACGCATTGTAAACCTGCCCACCTTCCCATGTGCAGGTGTACCCTCACATACAAACTTCTCAGGCAATATCAAGCCAGGATAGCATTACTCCTCTTGGGCAACATCCATCCAAACCCTGGCCCACTACACAACCAGACACAGCGCCCCCAAAAGAACAGACCCTTAACTCTCGCCTCTGTCAACATCCGGAGTCTACTACCCAAACTACCAGATCTTCAAGTCTGGATGGTACAGCATAATCCTGATGTTCTCTCTGTAAATGAGACATGGCTCTCCCCTAGGGTCACTGATAATGCAGTCTCCTTGCCTGGCTATAACCTATACAAGCAGGACAGGTCAGGTAAACAGGGAGGGGGGCCGTGTTTTATACATTTAAGATCACCTGAAATGTCTCACTCTCCCTCCTATTGCCCAATGCAACAACTCCCAGATACTTGCTGTCAAAATCTTTCTGGGTCAACATGGGAAATCCCTTACTGTGCTCTCAGTATATATCCCCCCTTGGGAACAGGGCCCTGGGATCAAAATTGTCACAAACTTCCTAGGAACCCTCCCTCACCTTTCTGAGACAGTGGTTCTGAGTGCTCTAAACATAAATTGGCTCGCCCCGAAGCTGCATCGCTTAAGGATGCCTTTGCAGCTATCGGCATCACCAAGATGGTGACTGCCCCCACAAGATTCAACAGTAGGTCCGGCACCAGCACTCTCCTTGGCCTAATCCTCACCACCCACCTGGACAGGATCACAGGTACTTTGGTCCTTCTGGTCTCCATGAGTAACCGCTCCCCAGTTCTTTGTTCGTGTCCTAACAAGACCAACAAACCACCCGCACAAATCATTTACAATCGGGCCCCGAGAAAAGGGCATCTTGCCAACTTCAAAACCTATCTAGCTCAATGCAATTGGACCCCTCTCAGTACTGTCAATAATGTCGTCGATGCTCTCTCCTTCTTTATCTCTGAATTCAACAAAACATATGATCTCTTTGTCCCTCAAGCCACCGGGAAACCTACAGATATGCAGCTTTATAGGGCTGCTAGAAACCGCTGCACCTGAGAAATATGTGAGGTAAAGAAACAGTATTTCAAAAGTGAGCTTACTAGCACATGGGGAAACAGTTGCAATTTCTGGGAAAAACTTAAAGACCACACTGGCAAGCCCAATAAAGCCCCCCTTCCCCGCTCCAAGTAAGTGGAGTAAACACACAAGACCACAAACTAATAGCGAATGCATGTAACAGTGCATTTGCTGACATAAGTTGCATACTCCTGCCAGATTTCTTTGACTCTCCTAACTCTGCCCATGTGGCTGCCTCATCTACCTGTGAGTCAAATACCTCACCCTTCTATTTCAGACATGTAACGCAGTCAGAGGCCAAGAAATACATACAAAGGGTCATTGGAAAGTCCAGATTCAGTGGGACACCCTGGACCTTAAACTTCTCCACCTCTCCCTTGATGTTGTCATCGCCCCCCTTACTAAGATCCTTAACTTAACTCTCTCCCTTAAACAATTCCCTAGCCTATGGAAAGCCGCCTAGTCATGACAAGACATCAAGTAATAACTACCGTCCAATATCCATCCTTCCCCACCTCTCAAAGGCCCTTGAACAAATTATTGTCAACCAGCTCAGGGAACATCTGACCAAATATAAGCTGCAATGCCCACCGGTCCGGTGGTGCTGAGGGTTTAGGCGCTGGACGCCACACCTCGCTCCACGCCGGCGACCTGGGTTCAGACTAGGATTGAGCGTCCGACGACAGCTCTCCTAGTCCTGGGGAGAAGGGAGGGATGCACACTGCTCTCTGCTGGTCCCTGGGGACACCCGGTGGTACTACAGTAGCGCTGGTGCCAGTGGGTGGGGAAGCACAGAAGACGTCTGCACGTCAGTGCGTTGACATCCTTGCACGTCCGTGCTTCCAGAGGAAAAAGGCAGCACAGATCCACGGCAGCTTGATAGCCGCAGTTTCACCGGCCGACGATGCCCGGAAGGCATGTGCCAGTAATGGTTCCTCACCGGGCGCGGGGGCTATGAGGAGGACCCCCTTCGCAGGCAGAGATGCGTCTGCCAGCTGGGCATGAGAGCTTCGGGGTCAGAGGTGGAACGGAGGAGCGGTGGCTGGAGGTAGTGCAGGACTGTGGCTGCAGGTGAGGATAAAATGTTAAATGATTAAAAAAAAAACCTGCAATGCCCACAGCAGCATGGCTTTAGAAAGTCGCACAGCACCACCACTGTCCTGCTGACCTACACTAATTACATCCACAAGGCCCTGGACGATGGACACTTAGTTGGATCAATCTACATTGATAACTAAGGCATTTGATACAGTGAACCATTCCCTCCTGCTCCACACGCTCCCCTCGCTTGGGCTCTCCTCTGAGGTTACTTGCTGGTTCAGTAGCTACCTTGCGGGACGCACCCAGCAAGTCAAGATCTGCAATACACTCTCAAGCAGTCTTCCTGTTCACTCAGGAGTTATGCAAGGCTCCATCCCAGCCCGCTTCTCTTTAGCTTATTCATCAACAATCTCCACTCTGCCTATAACATCAGCACTGTCCTTTATCCTTTATACGGATAATGCAATCCTCTTTTCACGTAGCCCTGATCCTCACTCACTCACTACTGACCTTCAATCTAACTTTAAAATGGTGGAGTCTTGGTTTGAGCAACACAAACAGCACATGAATTACAAAAACACCAAGGTCACGCTCGTCAGTAATCCCCACCATAGAAACATAGAATTTGACGGCAGATAAGGACCACTTGGCCCACCTAGTATGCCCATTTTCCTACCTGGTGGATAAGCTGCAGATTCTATTTAACCAACAGTTTACTTCTTCCTACCCCCACCCCCACTAGAATTGCTTTATGTCTGTCCCATGCATTCTGGAATTCTCCCACTGTTCTTGACTCCACAACCTCCTCAGGAAGGCTATTCCATGCATCCACAACCCTCTCCGTGAAAAAATACTTTCTAACATTACCTCTGTGCGGTCCCCCGCTATCTTCAAATATTGCCCCCTTGTTCTTGCACATCTCTTTTTCTGAAAGATGCTACCCTCTTGGACTTTGTTAATTCCCTTGAGGTACTTGAAAGCTTCTATCATGTCCCCCCTTTCCTCGGGGTATACATATTAAGCTGCTTTATTCTCTCCTCATATGACTTCTGGTGCAGACCCTGCACCATTCTGGTTACCCTCCCCTGAACAGCCTCCACTCTGTCTATGTCTTTGCAGAGATGGGGTATCCAGAACAGCATGCAGTACTCCAGATGGGGTCTCACCAACTGTCTGTACAGAGGGATAACAACTTCCTGTTTTCTACTATTGATGCCTCTCCCTATGCATCCCAGTATGCCCCCAGCCCTCCTTACTGCCTTCTCACATTGCTTGCCCACCTTTAGGTCATCTGATATAATTACTCCCGGGTCCCTTTCGATTTTTGTTGTTGTTAGTATCTCACTCCCCATTGTGTACTCTTCCCCTGGGCAGGGTTCATTTTTGGGTGGGGGATTGGGACAACTGGTACGCAGTTTTTCATTCTGACCCACTTTTTCTTCTACCTTGGGGACTACCTGCTCACTGTTATAGAGGTTTTAAACAACTGTTTTATGAACCTCAGCTCGGCTGAACAATATGACCCATTTTTTTTTTCATTTGACCCTTACTTTTTATACCCAGTGGGTCATTGTCCCACATAGATAAATATCTGAAACAAACCCTGCCTGGTTTTTGTTTCCCAGATGCATTACCTTGCACTTCTTTGCACTGAATCTGAGCTGCCATACGTTTAACAATTCCTCCAACCTTGTCAAGTCCCTTTCCACCCCACCTTGTGTATCAACCCTGTTGCAGATCTTTGTGTTATCTGCAAAGAGACATGCTTTTCCTTTCAGGTGCTCTCCAATGTCACTTATAAAGACATTAAAGAGGACCGGTCCCAGTACTGAACCCTGCGGTACCCCACTAGTTACCCTCTTTTCTTCACTGTGGACTCAGTTTACTATTACCCTCTGTTTCCTGTTGTCCAGCCAATTTTTTATCCAGGCTGGCTAATTTGTTTATTAATCTTTTGTGTGGGACTGTGTCAAATGCCTTGCTAAAATCTAGGTAGGCCATATCCACAGCCCCTCCCTGGTCTACTACTTTGGTCACCCAGTCAAAGAAATTGATTAGATTTGTCTGACATGACCTTCCTGCTGTGAATCCATCCTGCCTTGGGTCCTGTGCCCTGCTGGCCTCTAGGTACTCAACAATTCTTTCCTTCAAAAGTGATTCCATCATTTTCCCCAACACTGAGGTCAAACTAACTGGTCTGTAGTTTCCTGCCTCTGCCCTGCTCCCACTTTTGTGTAGTGGAATCACATCCGCCCTCCTCCAGTCCTCAAGTACCACCCCATCCTCCCATAATTTGTTAAAGAGAGTAGTTAGTGGTGTCACTAGTTCTACCCTTAGTGCTTTCAGAATTCTGGGGTGAATCCCATCAGGCCCCATTGCTTTGTCCACCCTCAGTTTCAAGACTTCTTTCAAAACCCTTTCTTCTGTGAATGGATTGGTATTGACTCCCCTATCCAGAGTGTTTCTCTTGTTTGTTTTACGTATCTCCCCCTACTCTTCCGTTGTGAATACTGAGCAGAAATATTCGTTCAGTATCCCTGCTTTTTCACTATCACCCTCTGCCCACATTCCCTCCCCTTTAATCAAGTCTCCGTATCCCTCCCTTGGTCTTTCTTCACTTCCTAATGTACCTATAAAAGGTTTTATCCCCCTTCGTAACAGAACTGGCCATCTTTTCCTCGGTTTGGGACTTTGCTATTCTGACCGCCTTCCCTGCCTCCTTCTGCTTTAACTGACAAAGTTCTCTGTCCTGCTCCTTCTGTTTCCTTATATTTCCCGAATGCTATCCTTTTCTCCTTAATCTTCCCTGCCACCTCTTCTGAGAACCATAGTGTTTTTTTTCCCCTTTGTTTTGTTTTACTGATTCTCTTAACACAAAGGCTTGTTGCCTCTGTGATGGCTGTTTTGATTATTCCCCATTGTTCCTCCACCCCTGCTTCTTGCCTGTTTGCTAGTGCTTTTCTGAGGCACTCTCTCATTTTCCCCAAAGTCAGCCCTCCTAAAGTCCAATATTCTTGCTTTTGAATGGCTTGACTCTATGGCTGTGTTTATTGTGAACCACACTGTTTGGTGGTCGCTTGTTCCCTGATGGCTACCCACTTCTAAATCCGAGATCCTTTCTCCGTCCCCATTTGAAAGTACCAGGTCTAAGATTGCTCCCTCCCAAGTGGGTTCCAACACTAGCTGTCTGAGCCATGCCGCCCCTTGTAGGGCATCAAGAATGACCCTGCCCCTGGAAGTGCCTGCAGCAAAGATGCTCCAGTTAACATCTGGCATATTCAGATCTCCCATCAACAATATTTCCCCTTTTTCTGCTGTTTTAAGGATGCCTTCTATCATTTCCTTGTCCATTCCCTCCCCCTGAGATAGGGGTCTGTACACAACTCCCATGCAGATTGTGGTGCCATTTCCTGTCTCCATGGTCACCCATAGTGATTCATCTACTTCATGTTTATTCTTTAGTTCTGTTGCTTTAATCCCTTCCCTTACATAGAGAGCTACTACTCCTCCTCCTCCTCTTTTACCCTCCCTGTCCCTCCTGTAGATTGTGTATCCTGGTATGCTGACATCCCAGTCATGGTTCTCTGTATACCATGTTTCAGTGACTGCCACAATATCCAGGTATCCCTCTTCCATCAAGGCCACTAGTTCAGGGAGCTTGTTACACAGGCTACAGGCATTGGTACTCATCACCCTCCGTTTTTTGATGGCCTTACCCCTTTTAGCCCATCCCTGTCCTTACTGCCTTTGCCTTTTTTTGCATTTACCCCTGTCCTGCTCCTAAATGACTTCTCTACCTTGGTGTTTACCTCGCTAATTACTGTGTTTTGTGGGGTGGAGGCTGGGATTTCTCTGCTCCTTTTCAGTGCCTCCCCCTGAGCTAGTTTAAGTGCTTGCCAATGACGCATTTAAACCTATCACCTAGGATCCTGGTCTCCCTCCACCCCCCCCAGACAGATGAAGACAATCACGCCAGTATAGGCCTGCATCCCTCCTGGTGGTTCCCCAGTCCCCAATGAAGCCAAAACCCTGAGCTCCACACCAGTTTTTCAACCATTCACTGAATCCCATGGTGCGGAGTACCCTACCATCATCCTTGCCATAGACAGGCAGCACCTCCAAGAAGGTTACCATACCTGCTACTTGTCTAAGGCCCCTCCCCAACTCTACAAACTCCTCTTGCACTGCTCTGATCCCATTTCCAGCCAGGTCACTTGTCCCTGGGTGGACAATGACATCCAGCTCCCTCGCTCGTGCAGCTGCTCCCGTGACCCTGAGGATTTGCTTCCTGTCCCTCCGAGCCGTGGCGCCAGGCAGGCACCTTACCTCCCTTATCTCCTACATGTATAATTTGTTGCTCACCTTTGTATTCTCTGCCATCCTGTGCCATGTGTCATGGCCTGGGTCGTGCCTGAAAATGGTCCCTGGGATCAGCGTACTTACCCGGTTATCAAAGTCATAAATAAAAAATTTGTTTTAAAAATTACCATGCTCACAAAGCGGCCAGCATCATCATCTGCAACCACCAAAACCAACCTTTGGAGCAAGTTCAAACATTTAAATACCTTGGTCTTACACTGGGTACAACTCTCTCATACAATCTCCATATTAACCACATTGCCAAAGTCATTAACTCTAGGATTGAGATTCTATACCGACATTGACACTATATGACCACTGACACTCTCAGAACGGCGGTTACCAGCTCAGTCCTTTCACTGGTTGATTATGGCCTTGTAATCTGTAGTGCTGCTTCCGACACCTCTCTGAAGCGTATCTCACTTGTGTTGAACAAGTCTTGTAGACTGATTTCTGGCTCCGACAAGCGGACTCACAGCTGCGAACTCTGAGAAAACCTGCTGGCTTCCTTTCAAGGAAAGAATCACCTATCACACGTGCCTACTCACAAAGATCAGTCTAGGCCTTATTCCTCCATTTACTAAGATCTTTATCATGTCGGTGCCTAAAATAAAGTGCACACAGTGATCCTCCAAGCACTCCTACCTCGTCCACTTCGCTAGGACCTCCCTAGCCCAGCATACTTTTGCCTACAGAGCACCCACCCTTCTTAATGGTCTACCCCGATATTAATGCTGAGCCAAAACTGGGCACCTTCAAACTTAAGCTTCATAAACACCTAATTGCTCAAAGCCACTGCGACTGCTTCACCTAAACTGCTACTCGCCAGTCACCCTTCAACCCTATTTCTCCCTCTGCTTTCTCCTGCCTACTCAACTCCCCCACCCCCTTCCCTCCCTATACGTTCTCCTCCCTTTTGTCCCCTCCCATGAATTTTCCCTCTGTTCCTCTCCTCTGCCCCCCCCTCCCTCATTCCCTCTTCCACCTTCAGCTCTGCACTTCACCCCACTCCTTGCACTCATCTGACAAGGTCTTCTTCTGACCGATTAATGTTTATTGAACTTTTGACTAGTCAGTCTTCTCCTGACTGACTTATGTTTATGTACTTTGACTAGTCTCTTGTAACCTGGTGATTTCGGAACTGTACCACCAGGTATCTACCCTACTCGTTCGTGAATTATGTGAACATTCGACTTGTCTTTTGTAACCTGTGATTTACTTATTGTTGAACATGTGAAGTTTATCTAGTCTTTTGTAACTCTGTGTTCTGATTATGTACTGCATCACTCCCGTTTAACGCAGAATCTTTGTAAAAGAACATCTGGTTCAAAGGTATTGTAATCCTAGTCCTCAATAAATAAATAAATAAATAAACAAAACTGTTTACCATTTTGTTTTGTGGCTGTCAATTTTGTCTCAAGTTTCTGTTTTGCTTTGTTTATAGCATTCTTGCATCTGTTTTTGAAGTTGTCCCAGTTAATTGCTATATTTTGTTCTTTATATTTTGCATAAAGCTTATTCTTTTTTTTTTTCTTAATTAGTTTGGAAATTTTCTTGCTTAACCATTTCAGTTTTAGTCCTCTGTTATATTTCTTGACTTTCTTAATGTATTTGCTTACTATGGACAAGATATTCTCTTTCAAACAAACCCAACTTTCTTCCACCCTTTTTTCATGAAAAACAGTAGCCCAGTTAATGTTGGCCATATCTGTATTCATCAGGTTTTTATTTGCAGTTATATATACACAGAGGTGTAACCCCCTACAAATGGGGGCTCCCGAAAGTCTTCCTTGAGCTTGCCTAAATGCCCATCGCCAGGCTAGTATCCTCTGTCTTAGTGTTTTAAAAGTGTTGTATGAGTGTGCCTTAATGCCTCTGTGCCCTGTCTCTTTAAGAGCTTCCTATAACGTGGTGCTTATTTAATCTGGGAGGGGGCCGAGTGTTTCTAGGCTCCAGTCCCGCTAGGGCTGCCAGATAATCGCTCCATTCTGCCATCGCTATTCACGCAGAGGGAGCTGTTAGAAGCTGTACTTATTTGCTGATTATTTATTAGAATAGTAATGATATTGTTGTTTGTCTAACCAGCCTAAGTTCTTTGCAGCATGGACAGTTCTGTTTATCACCACCATCTCCCCCCCCCCAAATTGTTTAACCAGGTGAGACACACTAAGCTGAAAGCTTGTTTACAGGTGCAACCTGGGAGCACAAGGAAGTTAAGTGACTTGCTCAGGGTGACACAGTATATGCAAGGGGGGCTCTGGGATTCAAACCCAGGTCTCCTGGTCCTGGACTGCCAAAATGGGCCAATCAGTACCTTTGGGGACCCTAAATGGTGTCTGTCCCCAGGGGTCTTGTGGGAGCATATTTCTGTAGGAATTGTCGTTTTGACACTTTGGCGCCTAAATGGAACTGGAGGGGGAGCCCTTGCTTTGACAGACATATGAATCAACGAATCGAACCTTTTGGACCGAAGGGAAATTCCCAAGCTGTCTGCTGCAGTGAGTCAGTCTGTGTGAGGAGTTGAAAGAGTAAACAGCTCGAGAGACTGGAGCCCTATGCTACTGCATAGTTCGCGTGGGAGATTGGTGGAAAGGCTGAGTTTGGCCTGTCTGCCTGCTGTTCCTAGAGAGGGAATCTGTGAATAATCCGAACTGTATCTGAACTGAGCGAGAGAAAAGCCACTGAAGTGTGACCAGGCTTAAATCTGAAGAAGACCAAAGATTTGCTGTATGCGATTGGCTTGTCAGGACATCCATTCACCACAGAACTCCCAGTTTTGCTCAGAGACACTGGTATTGCTGCCGGACTACTATCCGCTTTGTGGTATGGTGATTGCTTTACTATAAATGTGTTGTGTGCTGTTAGTGGGTCGTGATTTGGTTCCCCACTGTTTAATTGTGCCACGCTTGCTGGAAGCTGCATCCAGCCTTCCCGGATTGATTTCCGAACTATTTTACCCGGCCTGGGCCCTGCCACACTGGCTCAGCCAGCTACTTCAGGCACAGAGAACAACCTCAACGAGAGACTCGCCCGGTGATCAGCCCCCTGCTCAACATCTCGAACATGAATGACACCTTGGTGATTCGTGTGGGCCCTGCTTCTCCTGGCATACCAGTTGTCAACCTACAGTCTCCATTTTGTCCCTCCCGTGTCTTGCATTGGGTAGCGTGAGTAACAATCAGGGTAGCTCCCTGCAACAACAGCTAAATCTCAAGTGTTGTCAACTGATTGCATTGTTGTTTTTCCCCTTCATGAACTAAGCCTTCAGGCTCTGGATTACAAATTTTGTGTGGTTGTGCACGTCTTTTCTTTTCATCACAGAGCCCCAACCAGCTGCGATGCCGGCCTACCCCGGGCAACATTCCAGGCTAGCCCACCTTACTTCTAACTAGGTACCCAGAGCGTGTGACTGTGTAGGGCCTAAAAGTGCATGCACAATTGCCAACTAGATCAGTTTTCAAATCAATCAATCTGATTACGCCCCTCCCTTGTTCAATTCCCCTGAATAAATCAGATCCAACTCTTTTTTGCATTTAATCCGACTGTGGTTCCAGTTTGTACCAAAAGCACTGTACTGTTATTTGCTGTGCCTAACCTTGTTTTACAGGGGGTCTCCAGGGTCAAACTGGTGGAACCACCCTGGTGGTAAGTGCAAACAGTGTGGGGATTTGTATGCTGAATAGAGGCTACTGTGAAAGTGTTTGTTGCATATTGCCTAGGCCACTAGAGGGGAAAAAGGGGAGTTAGTGTCCCAGAGGGTTGTACCCAGGTTAGCCTTGTTATTAACAACCCTGTCCTCCAGGCGGAGGCACCCGTTTCAGTACCCAGGCCCCTTACCTGCAACTAGCCACGCAGGTAGGGGTAGTAGCCCTTGGGATAGTGCCACCTAGGGGTTACTTGGGTCTAGTTTGTGTGTTTTGTATATCAAATAGTATACATGCATGATCGCGATTACCTAGCGGTGGTAGAAAGTTCAGTCAGGGTCTGCCTACTCAGGAACCAGTGTCCTGGCTGATCATTTAAAATGTGATTGTGGCATCTTCCTAACAGCTACATCCACTCCCAGTTCAGACTCTGGCGAGACAGGTCACCAGCTGGAGCAGCAGTGATAGTCGGGTATGGCAAATGGTGGGGTTAGATAGTTTGTTCAAGTAATACAGCCGCCACGGCAGCCACAGCAGACAACTGATGCATCCCCAGGCACTGGCGCAGCATCAAAATTGGGATGCTCAGATTCTAAGTCATGGAATGTGGTTCATCAGGATTAGATTTAGTTTTTTATTTTAATTTTATTTTAGTCTTTGGTAACAAGGTAAGGCCCACTAGGCACAAGTGCCTGTTTTCAGGGGCGACCTGGGAGCACTGGGCGGTTAAGTGACTTGCTCAGAGTCACACAGTATGCAAGCGGAGGTTGTGAGAATCAAAACTCAGGTCTGCTGCATGTATCAAGCTCGTTCACACCTTGTTCCCTTAACCTCTAGGCTATACTGCCAGTGCAATTTGTGGATTAGGATTACCGGAAACAGTCTGAAAATCCTAATTCAAAAATTAAAGGCTAAAATATGATTTTACACAGGAAATTAGTATAACTGGATCACCGTGGATGTTGCGGTTACCACCTCGGTCTTGTGGGCACAGACAAGGTTTAAGGGCATGGGTCGATGAACACCTGGTGGTGGTGTGGAGGGGGGAAGTCATAGCCAGGATTTTAATTAGTTGTGTGGTGCCTCCATCCCACGAAAATTAAGGTTGGCCAGGTATGGGTATGTTACACCACCCACCCCGTACCTCCCCACCAGAATCACCCCACCTGGGACCAACACAGTGCAATAAATTACACCAATAAACATGCAACTTATACTGTAAACAATTTAAATAACAAAAGAATATACTTTATTACGGTCTGGAGGGCCCTAAATGCCAAAAAATGGGAAGGTTAGACAGTATGAGGTAGTCAGAGCAGGCTGGTCTTAACGGCGCTTTCTTAAGTACAGCCTGACAAGTGGTCGCTCTTCAGTACCCTGCTTAGGTTCAGACAAATTAAATGCCTCCCTGGGCTGAAACTAAAAATGCCCATCCAGACACAGCCTACCCCCACACCACAGCAGATCAGTACGAAGTGTTCCAACTACTGAAACTGTCCAGACTTCTCACGGTGTGAAGTGACACTCTTCGTAGTTCTTCAATAGGCAAAGACAATGCAGTTCCTGACATGCAGAACTATGAATAATGGCAACTTTGCTGGTGACGTGCCACTATAAACAGCTGATTTTTTTTTGTTAATAAATACAGCTGATTCTTGTAAAAAAATTAGCAAAAAAAAAAAAAGCAAAAAACTCCCCCACCAACTTATATCTACTGAGGTCACAATTAGCACTGGCCCACTAGCCAAATGCTGGTAGATTTCCTTTTGAGCTAGTAAGATTTTCCTTCAACTAGCCCTGAGGGCTTGTACTGGAGAAAATAATATTTCAGTAAGTACACTATCGGGGTCAATGGAAAAGTCTGTAGGGCTGATGGATTTTCCTTGTCACTAGCCTTGCTGGCTAGTGGCTGCAAAACTTAATTTCAACCGCTGTATCTACCACTCCCCTCCCACCACACATGATGAAAAACACTGTTCCTCAATCCCCAGCCTTGTAGCACCCCCTCCCCAAAGTACCCCAGTGAAGTTCCTACAGTATAAAGGCACCTATCTTGGTAATTTCTCCAAAATCCCCAAAACCCAGCATAGGAGCCTTACCTCCCAGGAGTCATCCAGTGCATAAAGTAGGATTTTTCTATGCATGGATTTAGGAAGGGAAGGGATTGTATTTAGGCTCTGTGGAGCCAAGAGCCCGATCCCTTCCATTTCCCGATTCTGAGACATGCCCCCGCACTTCCTCATTTCATGATGTAATAGTCTGGAGAGCACCGAAGACAATAATGTTTTTGGTTTTTTAACATTTTCTTCATACGCTAAATGGCAGATCTGAAAAAAAATCAATGCCACCACTCACCAACAATGGCCTTGTTAGCTGAGCAGTGGCTTAGATTTGTTTCAAATCTGTCATCTAACATATGAAAAAGCGTTTAAAAGCAGCCCCATTACTGTCTATACCTTGCGCCTCTCGCCTTCCATACCATTACATCACAAAGCGTGGAAGGAATGGGGTTATGTCTCAGAATCGATAAATGGAAGGGATCAGGCTCTGGCTCACAGAGCCTAAATATAATCCCTTCCTAAATCCCTGAATAGGAAAATTCTATTTTATGCACTAGAGGACTCCTGGGGAGGTAAGGCTCCCTTACAGATTTGGCTCTGAGCATTGGTAAAGGTGCTCTTTGATACCTATACCCCACCCAGTCATAGCAGCACATAATGCACATCCCATCCCGACCCTCTCAATTAAACGATGAGTACCCCCACCTCACCCACTGGCACCCAGCAGCATCTTTCAAATGTCATCAATCAAAGGACAGGAAAACCAATCCCCCGTTGCTGACCAATCAGCTGTTACTACTACCATGTCATCACCGATTTATACACTGCAATGAAGGAGTCGGTGACAACCAAACACAGAGGCAGGTCACCGCTGTGGGGGGTGGTATTCTGTTTTACAGGTACGATCATTGCATCGAACACTAGTCTGCAGTCTCTCAAAGCATATCCCTTTAGTGCTGACTAGGGGAGAAGAGGATGGCTGGGTGCTGAGATATGGGGGGGAGTGAGGCTATGGGAAGGGATTGGGGATCAAGGTTTTTCATCATGTGTGGTGGGAGGGGGTGGTAGATGTGACATACAACCATGAAGTGCATATAAAAAACGAAAAAAGATGCAGCTATTCTTTTAAAAAATGAAAAAACTTTGCTGCACATAGCTGCAGTGAAGTTTTAATTTGCAATACTCCTATACCACAGTGTGCAATACGGTATGCATAACTTAACTTACTCTCCTGTATTGAGATGCTACCCTTTCCCCACTGGTACCAGTGTGAATCCTTTTAAATCTATTAGGGAGCTTCCAGTGCTTCACTGGGTGCTCAGCCATGGAAATGGTGTAGGCCCGATAACGATGCAAATGGTTGGCAGGGGAGGGTGCACTTACATTAAAAGTTAGCAGTACTTACAACTTAAAACCCCAAACCCAAAGGCCATGTAACTGCAAAATGACTGAAACCCAAACCTCAAACTAATGTATTTGTAAATCCCATCTGGGCCAAGTCCAATAAATGAGGTAGGGTGGATAACATGGAGGTTGAAAGGAATACGAAAGGGTGTGCAGAGTTGGAAAAACAGGAGAGAAAATGGTAAAAAAACTGCACCTACCGCCTCTTAATGCAAAAATTATTTAATAAAGTAAATAATTCATATAAAACAGTATACCCCTTGACAGAGAAAATGAGCAGGTTCGCTGAAGGCTCTCTTAATCAAGGGCATGTTGTTTTATGTTACTTATTTACTCTATTAAATCATTTTTCTATTTAGAGGCCACTGGTACTTTTTTTTTTTGGCGATTTCCTGCCTAGTTTTGTTAACTCTGGCACACACTGTGACTGGAGCTGTATTGCGATTTGGAGACTGGGAAAATAGCATATGGCAACTGAAATTCCATGCCAAGAAATGCAAGGCCATGCAAACTAGTAGCAGGAGTCCACAAACAGAATACTGGAACAATGGCATGAAAGTGACGCAGTCAAGGGAAGAAAGGGATTTAGGGCTAATCAGTGACAATACAAAAGCCACCTCCCAATGCAACAAGGCATATGTGAAAGCCTACAGAATGCGGTACCATATAGGATGTAGTAATTACTACCACAGGAAGGAGGTGATTTTCCACTTAATAGGTCTGCGATGAGGACTCACCTCGAGTACTGTGTTCAGTTCTGGAGTCCACACCTAAAACAGAACAAGGATGGATTGGAGACCATACAGCGGAGGGACACAACTGACTCAGGGACAACAGGGAAAATAATATGAGAACCTTTAAAGGAGTTCTATTGGCAATTCTGAAGCCCCGACCGATGTACAGGTTGGGGCTTCACTCCTCTGGTCCCCCCTGCATTCACCATAAAAAAGGCAGCATTTAATTACCTTATCACTTGTAAAATTATGTTAAGCCCCCAGTGCAGCTGGCATATATAAATATGGCGCGCCATGCCCGGTCCGATCTCGCGCCCATTAACACAAGATGATGACACGCCACTGCCCCAGCCATATTGGTGCCCCTATGTAAGGAAAGAACCCAATGTCTGTATCTCGAGTGCTCGTTGGTATTTTTTTTTTTTTCATACTTTGCCTAAATGCCATGTGTATACAGGTATACACATGGCATTTAGGCAAAGTATGGCAGGGGCAGAAGCACATCGTCATTTCGCATTAATAGATGAGAGATCGGACTAGGCACCAAGCGCCATATTTAAATATGCCGGTTGCAACGGGGGCTTAACAGTATTTTACAAGCAGTAAGGTAATTAAATGCTGCCTTTTTTATGGTGGGTACAGGTGGGATTGGAGGAGTGAAGCCCCGACCTGTACATCAGTCAGGGCTTTAGAACTGCCGGTAGTTTTCCTTTAATATGTACTCTCTGGAGGCAAGAACGGAGGTGGGGAGGCATTATAGAGACCTTCAAAGATACAATACAGTGGACCACTCTGAAATTTCCACGTGAATAAGACTTCAACCACAAGGTGTCATAACCCTAAACTGGTGGGGGGGGGGACAAATTAAAATTAAAAAGACAAGAAGAAGTTATTTTCCATGAAGAACGGTGGATAAGAGGGATAATTTGCTTAGCATGGTGCTAAGTGCAGACACCACTGCCAGGTTCAATGGGCTTATTAAATGAAGGGGACTAGAAGGACAGTAGTTTCAAAGTAGGCTTCTAAAGCAGACTGGCTGGACTATCTGCTCATACCTTTCTATGGTTCTGTGGTACGACTATGTACTAGTCCCAAAGGTTTCAGAAAACTATTTTGTAACCCCACCTAACATACACACATATTTAATGAAGAACAATGGTCCACCAAGTTCCTCTCTCCTTGTGAGAATACCCTGTCGCCCCCTCCTTTTTTCCAAAGTACCAGTCAGATCTGAGCCAGAAGGTCATTACTGGATCAGCTGATACCACATGCTCCAACAGTCTATTCCAAATGTTCTCTTAGTCTGTTAAGGAGGTATATGTGTTGTTTCCCCTTGATTCTTTCACCCTTCAAAGACTTCAAGTGTCCCTTCATTCATTTGCATCTTGAAGACCTGCACTTGGTCTGATGACATTATTCATTTTTAGATACCCTGGTTAGTGTCTTTGTCCCTTGCACGCTACAGTACCTGTTAACAGAATGTATTATGACTGTACAATACCCCAAAATGAAGCCACAGTGATGCTCCATGTCTCCAGTGGCCTGCAGTAGTCCACCAGTTATTAAGATCACTGGACACCGTGACTCCAATTTTAACCTCTCCCCCCTCCCAACAATGACCCCTTTACTCATGGGTTAGGACCCAGAGCCTAGAAACTGATTATTTTATTTTTTGGTAACCAGGTAAGTCCACTAAGACAACTGCAGTCCCTTTTCAGGGGCGACCCGAAAATACAGTATGTATACAGAATGCTGCTTTAACATAGCAATGACAGTTACAATGGAAAAATTGATATACAGCATTCAATGATCCACAGGATTATGATACAGACAGATACAACCACAAGTTTATGAAATAACAAGCAGGTAGGTACACAATAGTGTGGCAAATACATGATACATTCATGACAGTACACTACAATACATAATTGTTAGCTAATGATATCAGATACAAGAGTGCTAACCAATAGTAGTTATGTTTAAAGGTGAGGCACAGAGGGCAAGGTAAGAGGTCAGGGTTAGGGGAAGATCAAGGACAAGAAATAGACAGAGGCTGTTGGGGTTGGGGTTTAATATCACCGGTAGAAGGAGCAAGGTGTAGCGGAAGAGAGAAAAGAAAGCAAGTTGGATTGGAACTCATGGAGGGTGGAGCATGACAGAATGGATGGGGAAGGGAGTTCCAGTCAGACACAGCTGCATAGGTGAATGATTTATGGGCCACAGCTAAATGTGGTTTGGGTATTATGAGAAGGGGGTGGGAGGCAGATCTCAGGGTTCACAGAGGTTTGTCTTAGATGAACAGACTCACCGAGGCAGGAGGAAGTTTGTGGACCAGCTTGTGTGGAAAACTCAGAGTGGCATACCTTAGTTTAGATTCACACGATAACCAACCCAGGGAAGAGAGGACATCACAGTGATGGTGATGGGCACTGACCCCACAGGGCAAACCTACAGACCCTATGGTAAGCCTGTTTGAGAAGTGATAAGGTAGTAGTGTTAGTTGTGAGCAGAAGCGGAGCAGCATAAGATAGAAGTGGGAAAAGAGAGGAGGATGCAATCTTATAACAAGAGACTGAGGTGAAAAAGGGGTGGATACGATAAAGAAGGCCTAGCTTTTGGTTCAGAGATTTGATTAGGACGGAGACATGCGCATTAAGGGATAGCAAGGTATCCAAAGTGATGCCCAGGTATTTAAAGGTATGGACAAGTTCAAGGGCATCACCATTGAGGGAAGTAATCCTGAGAGGGGGGAGGTTAGAGAAGGAAGCGGGTGGATGGGAGAATAGCACACTTTTTGTTTTCTTGGTATTAAGAACAAGATGATTTCGTATAAACCATCCTTTGAGAGCAGCAAAGTCAGATGCTAGCTTACTGCTGATCCACTCGACATCAGAAGAGGAACGATAGATGACTGCATAATCTGCATAGAGGTGCATGGAGGCCCCTCCACATTTATTTGGCAGATCATTAATAAATAGGGAGAACAGCAGTGGGCCCAGTATGGAACCCTGCAGAACTCCATGAGTTATTGGTCTAACGCCTGAAAGAGAACCACCCCACTTGACCCTTTTGAGTGGCAGGTGAGATAACTTTGGACCCATGCTAAGGTACTGGCGTCAAGGTAAAGAACTCGGAGCTGCTTAAGCAGGGGACTGTGGCTAACCAGGTCAAATGCCTTTGTGAGATCGACAAAGATGGCTGCCAGTGGCAAAGCCCTGGTCCATAGCCTGTAGCAGGTCAGAAGCGACTTTGATTAAGGCAGTGAGGGTACTATGGTTCTTTCTGAACCCATGCTGGTGGGGGGATAGCAGGTTATGGTGTTCCAGGTAGTTCTGGAGGTGATCATATATGACACGCTCCTGGATTTTAGCCAATGGACAAAGGATGGAGATGGGTCTAAAATTTTCGGCAACAGTGTTAGGCCCACCCTTATGAATGGGCACCACCACGGCAACCTTCTATTTGTCTGGGAGAGTGCTTGACAGGAAGGACTGGTTGAACAGATCACGAACAGGGTGGGTGAGGGGCAGGAGCTTCCAACTTGAGAAATGCAGGCTCAGGGGTGTCATGACCTGGTGAGCCATCAGGTTTCGGCTTAGCAAGAAGCCTCTGGACCTCACTGAGGGAAGTCAACTTCAGGTGGAATGTGGATCGAGCCCTAGTGTCACCAGGAGACAGTGGGGCTGAGAGAGGTACAGATAAGTCGGGAAAGAGCGAAGTGTATTTGTGAAGATCTGTAATAAATTCATGGAATCCGGCGGCGATAGACAGAGGGTCTGTTAGGACAGAGCCCTGGGCGGTGAGGGAGCTAGGGAGCTCAGCCGCCTTCCCCTTGATAAGAGAATTAACCTGCTTCCAGAACTCCTTGGGATTACAGAAGTGCTCAGTTTGGAACGTCTTGTAATGTAGACATTTGGCTTTTTGGAGGGAGTTTTTTACAGCTATTTCTAAGTTGCCTGTAGACTTGCCAGTCAGAGGGCAAGCCACTACCTTTGTAAGTCCACCAGGCATAGTCACGAGAGGACATGAGCTTCATAAAGTCCTTAGTGAGCCAAGGCACCTTGATACTCAGACCTGCACTTTTTTAAGGGAGCATGACTATCAACTATTTGGGAGAAAGTGGATATAAAGAAATCCAGGGTTGAGCTGATGTCAGGGAGAGTGTTAATTGGGCCCCAGTCAGTATCATTGATAGAGGCAAGAAAGCTACTAGTGTCAAATCTGGACATATCCCTGACCAGGGTGATCTTAGGAGGGGGGTTGGCAGGGCTGGCTTTAGGGATTTGGGGGCCCCCAGCAGATTAATGAAGTCATGGGGGCCCCCCTACTTGGCCAACCATCACCCCATATGTTTGACTGTAACCAATACACACATCATTTTACGTATTTTCAGTACTAGTGACATCTTAAAAAAAAATTTAGAGAGAGACTGCAGTGTCAGTGCATACTGTTCATTTTCTCACAACCATTGTTACCCATCTGCCTCTTATTGCCTGGGTCATAGCTCAGTGAAGGCTTTTCATGAAGTCGTGATCTCACAACAAAATCTGCACAGTCCTTTGTTGCTGTTTTAAGATGATAATAAGAAAAAAAGATTTAAAATAATTAAGGTAAACTGTTCTAGTTGGGGCCCCTCATAAGAAGGGGGCCACCAGCGATTGCAGGGTTTGCTGGTGCCTAAAACCGGCCATGGGGGTTGGGGGAGTTATTCCTCCAGACGCAGAGATGAGGAGAATGGTCACTGATGCTATCTGAGAGAACTCCCATGGATTTAACCTTTAGAGGGCAGCCAGTGACTACCCGGTCAAGCACAGTGTGTTTTCCAGACTTTGTATTAATACGTGTGGGGTCATGAATGGGTTGAACCAGGTTAGAATCTGCAAGAGATGCATGTACCTTGTCAACAGAGGGGTTTAGCCAATCAGTATTAAAGTTGCCGCACAGTATGAGGTCATGACAAGGGAGAGATAGATGGAGGTCTTTTGGGGGGCCAGGTAGGCACATCCAACGATTAGCTTTTTGACATTGCCAAAAGTCAGGGAGAGGAATAGGGATTCCATGGCAGGAGGACCAGTGCTAGGCTCAGGGAGTTCGGTGGCATCCAAGTCAGACCAATTATGCATAAGAACGCCTCCTCTCCTTTTATCCAACCTATCCTTCCTGAAGCAGTTATAGCCAGGCAATACCACCTGATTACTACTGTACTAAGTGTACAATTCTTGACCAAAGCATTGCACTGAGAATCATACTGTGGTTCCTTAATGCAGTAAGCTCCTCAGATACGACATGACTCACCACCTTCTCTGCGGAAGAACGATACCTTGTAGACATTGCAAAATCCCAGCTCAGCACCACTAATTTGTATTGTTTGACTAATACGCTGACAAGGCAGCAATCACAGAGCTCCCTGTGGCACTACATTGGTGAATTTGAAGGTGTTATGGGTCGAAAACGTAACCGCTGGACTTCTGGTGATGGCAGCCTAGCCTTGGAGCTCTCCTCAAATTTACCCAATGTTCCACTACTGTTTATTGTACAATACCTTGTGTTCCAACTGTTGCACAATCTTACAATGTTGTATTGTTTGTACTATCCACATACTATTGTAACTGATCATCCTTCACAACCCTATGTAACCCCTGCCCCCAGGTCGCAGCGTGAGATGAGCAACTTGTTGTTCAGTGTGCCCTCATGGTGAAACATTTCAATAAATAAATAAATAACATCGGCTGCAAAATTATGAATTCCCCTGCAAAGATTACAAGCTCCAAAGCTCAACCAGGGAAGTATCCAAATACACCAGCACAAAACACCAGCACACAAGCTTAGAGACCTCCTATCACAAGAAAAATCGAGGTCTCCCTCGGAAATCGATGATGCAGAAGGCCGCATGGTGGAATCCCAACCGGACGAGAACAGCCTGGCAGATATTATTAACTCTATTCTCCAGACAGCAAAAACAATAATCAAAATAGACCAGACGCTAATGGAGCTCTGCTCGGACATCAACAAGACAGAGCATAAAACTGAGCAGACAGAAGTTTGTTTAACCCAAGTTACAGAACAATCTGATAGACAGGACCATCTACTGCTCTGTCTTTTAGCCCGTGTCAGGGAGTTCACCCATCGGCTCGATAATCTCGAGGGTAGAAGCTGAAGACAAAACATCTGAATATAAGGAGTTCCTGAGGGATCACAGGACAAACACAAAGACATCCCGACCTTTCTACAAGAAATGCTGAGAAATGTGATTCCCCTCCTGGAGGAGCTGGACATCTCCATGGACTGGGCCCACAGGTCATCAGGCCCGAAGCCCCGAGACCCTGAAGCAAGGCCCTGCTCTCTGATTGCCAAGCTGATGCCCTATAGGGCCAAAGAGGAACTTCTGCGACTGGCCTGGCAGCGGGGCGAGATTCTGTTCCAGGGCCATAGAATCACCTTTGACAATGACCACACGAGTGTGGTGCAGGAAGGCCCGAAAACATTATGGCCCATCATTAAGCAGTTGCAGGCCAAAAACATTAAAGCCCAGATCCTGTATCCTGCCCGGCTTAAGTTAATTACCAACCAAAGAGTAAAGATTTTCCTGGATCTCCTTTCTGCCTCTCACATTCTGGAAGGCCTCGGCATCTCTGCTCCTCCCTTGATAAAAGGAAAACTGGAGAAGGGCCTCACTGCATCGGCCTCGTCGATGGCACAGAATGGCATCTCTCGTCCAGGAACCAGCCAGAAAACCCCACACACAAACCTGCACTCACACATCGCTGCAATGCTACGCAGGTATGGAGATCCCTCTACAGTGAATAAGAAGGCTACCCATCTGAGAGAAGACAGAGGAACCCACCGCTCCGGAATCCAACAGACAGGCTAGATCTGTGACCTGATCGGGGAACCTGCTTTCATTTGCCATCTAGCCTCCTACACACCCAATCTCCTTCCTCTCCTGTTATCCCACCCTAGGCCCCTTGTTAGACCACACTGAGCCCGCCTGACACTTTCCCCTTGACTATCAGCATACAGTCGCTGGCTACTTACCCGGTCCCAGAAGTTTGGGGGTGTCAAGATAACTGTAAGTACTCTTTTTACATTTCCTCTTGTTCACTGCAAGGTGGATCTTCAATCTGAGGCAGCTCAGTCACCGGGACTTTTCATTTCCTGGGGAGGCGGGGCTGGGAGACTGATCTGGACTGCCTGAACATTGAGAGACTGAAGGGCTATACAGCAGGAGACTTTGGAATTCATTCTCCCCCGGAGAACTTTAGCTCTTTACAACTGGCCCCTACGACTTTTTTCTTTTTTGTATAATGCCTCATCATGGAGGAGAAATAACTATACAAAGCTGTGCAAATTCTGCATATTATTCTACCCCCATCTCCTTCCATAAGTCTGAATTTTAATTACTTGTACTAAGCTGTTACTAATAATAGGACGTGGCCTGGCTAAAGTGGGTTACTTTAAATGGGGAAGAAAAGAAAAGGAGGATGTTTGCATAAAGATAAGGCTAGCCCAGAAGCACACCACAGCCTAAAATCTTATACCTACCTTTGTTCAGACCTCTCAGGGGAAGGGCTGCCCTCTTGGGGAGTGGACGCTCCGGGGCAGCCTGGGCCCACTCCTTCTTCCGGCATTTCCTTGCCAACTAACTAGAGCCTTATTTTCTCCCGGGTTTGATGAGGTTCAAATTAAAGGCAACTATATACAAGACCGTTTACATCTCGGAGGTGTGCTCCACTGATCCAGGATAGGGGCCAGGCAAAGTTAACTCACTCATCCAATACACAGGCATATTGCCCTCATTACGGGGGGCACTCTAAGCCTGCACTGAATATTACATTTTTCTCCCCTTTATCAGCACTATTAAAGAGGCTACTAAGGTAAACAGTTTATATATATATCAGGCAGAACCGCGCTGTTTGCGGGTCGGCACCTGGATTCTTCCTAGTAGCAACCATACTTCTCTATATCATGAGGTCGAGGGGGAGGGGCCCAAGCCAATGGCCACTCCAACTTTAAATGACACCTGATGTTGGGCCATTTAGCCTTACCCAGGAATTCTCCCGAAGGAACTTGTGCTGACTCATGCTCCTGGTGTGCATGTTTGTACTCTTCGCAAAGGTCACGAACCCAGAGCTGACTACAACAACGCAGCTCGACCTTGGAAGTCACTATAAGACTCTGGTGGCAGGGTTGGGGGGTTGAACTGCTTAAGGGCTGTGAGGCCCTCCTGGCCATTGATTTCTTCTAATCAACAGCAAGTTTTGCAGAATTATAATTTGTGCGCCCCACTTGGGGCATTATTAGTATTATTGTTTTCACATTGTTGTAAACAGTTATGGTTGAAAGTTCTTGTTATATTTTGGTACACCAACAGAGGGATAGGATTTTACAGTGATCTCCCAAATGATCACACTAGACAGAGGTTTAAGGCAGGTTTTGCAACATCTCTTAATCATAATGACTACTCAAAACTCTAAAGTATTATCCTATAACATAAATGGCATCACCAGCCCCATTAAGAGGAAACAAGTGCTAAGGTTCTTATTAGCACAAAAATGCAAAGTAAACTTTCTACAAGAGACACATTTGTCTCCTTCTGAGGCTCTAAAATTGAAATTGAAGAACTTCCCACATTTATTCCACTCATCCTTGCCCATGGGCAGAAAGAGAGGGGTAGAAATATTATTAGCGGCACCTTTCCCATCTGAACAGGAGGAGATTACTGAAGACCCTGCAGTGAGATACATCATTGTAGTGGGTAGGGTCCCGGATACCCAGGTTACACTGGTGAATATTTACAGCCCCCCCCCCCCAAGCTCTCCCCTCTCCTTCTATACATCTATTGCACAGCTTATAGCAGAAAAGGCAAGGGGCGTGCTGATTATGGGCAGGGACTGGAACCTAATATATGACAGAAAACTCGACACCACTTCCCAAATTCCAAATCCTGAGATCCGAAAGGCTCGCTCCCTCAAAAATGTTTTTGCAGAGTTAAGCTCAATAGATGTCTGGAGGGGAAAACACCCCACAGCCAGAGATTACACATATTATTCCCCCAGATTCAAAATCTTCTCCAGGCTGGATACCTTTTTCACTTTCTCTAGGGATATATCCGCCATCCCCTCAACGTGGGTCGGGGTTGTCACCCTGTTGGACCACCATCCCATCTTTCTCGAGGTAGAGTTGAAAATATCCCGGAAAAATATCAACTGGAGGATTAACACCTCACTACTTCAGTATAAGGCTGTGGTCACAGAGATTAAGGAACATATTAAGAAAACAATAGAAAAAAATGCATTACCTGGCACAACACCTCAAATTCTCTGGGATACAGTAAAAACCCTTGTCAGGGGGAGGTTAATCTCAATAGTCACATATAAAAAGAAACTAGCAAAACAAAAACAAATAGACCTATTCTCCCAGATAAGAGTACTGGAGACAGTACAGAAGGGCAGATGGATACAGGGGAGGGACTCTGAATTAAAAGAATGCAAAAAGAAACTGCAAAACTTACAAAAAATTTAAATTGAAAGGGCACTTCGGTATCGAAAACAAAAATACTATGAGGGAGGGCCCAGAGGAAAAAACCTTTTCGCTAAGCTACCAAACAGGCAGCAAGAGCTACGATAACATGAATTAGAAACCCAATCTCTGGCAAGCTCGCACACAAAAGTAAGCAAATTACAGAGGTGTTCATCTCCTTCTACTCCAATCTATATCATCCCCAAGCAGAAACCTCAACAGAGGATAAAATAAAGTTCCTTAGCATTACCAAACATAACCGTAGAGCAAAGTCAGTCCCTTACTAAACCATTCACACAAACGGAAATTTCAACAACAATAAAAAACTTAAAATCTGGTAAATGCCCAGGCTCGGATGGATTTATAAAAAGAAACAGTCCCTCTCCTAGCGGATGTTTTTTCTGGAATATGGCAGGAGGGCAACCTCATACCACCTGGCACTATGCTACAATCTCCCTCCTACATAAACAAGGTAAAGATCCCACACAGTGCGGATCTTACCACCCATCTCCCTCCTCATTCAGATTACAGAATTTTTACTTCTACTATAGCCTCTAGACTTCGGTCTCTTCTCCCAAAAGTTATTAAGATGGACCAGACAGGCTTTATCTCAGGGTGCCAAGCCCCTGACAGTGTGCACTGCACGGTAAATGTGACTGATGCTATTTATAAGCCAGGCAGCCCTGCCTGCCTTATCAGCCTGGACACAGAGAAGGCGTTCAACAAGTAAACATTAAGCCATGACGAAGGTGGCATCTAATGGTGGATTAATGTATGGTTGGGAGGGTTGTGGCACGAGGCCACAGGTCGAGTGCCTACAACGGCCTAACCATGCATTAATCCACCATTAGAAGCCACCTTCAGAGTGGCTTAATGCACTTGTAACATGGCTTCTAGGACAATATGTTTTGCATGAGTCTTATTTTGATACTGTTAATAACATTATACACACACATTTTGCACTGTTTCAATTAGGTTGCTGCACTTTTGGAACATTTGCCAGACTGCCATTTATATACTGATGTTGTAAAAATAATACTATAGATAACTGTGAATAAACTATGTGTTTACACTTCTTTGTGACAATTTAGCACATGTGTGCGGCTAATATTTCTGAGTGCCTTAGGAGGTCCCTCATATGATGCTACGTGACTTCCAGTACGTGCCCGTGTATCCGTTTTGCATACTGTGAACTGCTGTATGTGTGCCTACTAAGTCGATCCAATGCTGCTACCTCCCGTTTCATGCCTTCACCATTTACTGTTTTCCTCAGTTACTTACAGGTGTTTTCGGTCTCCTCGTTGCTTTTTCCACAGTACTGCTTCACATTGTGCGTCTGATCTACTCTACAGGTTTCACAGTTCGCCGCAGATAGGTTTCCCACTTGCAGTGCCTGTCACTGTACGTTGTGCTGCGGTGGTCCGTCAATTATTGCTCCACTGTCTGGGTCTGCGTCACTCACACTTCGCCCTCAACATTACTGCTGATTCCGCGTCACTCGTCCGCAGACACAGTCATGGGCATCTGAGTGGGTGGGTTGGACAGACAAGTGCCGCTCCCGTAGGATACAGTTTCATCTACTTCTCTACTGTTTTGCACCTCTGTGGATCACATTGGTGCTTCACTCTGGGGATGGCATTACTGGTGGAGTAATGCCGTCTCCCAAAGTATACTACCTGATGCATTTCGTCCAATGTGTGGTGCCCATTTCCTCATTCATATCTATGCCATGTTACAAAGTGTCTTGGAACTTTCTTTTCTCAGTCCTAGAGACTATGGTCTTCCCGCTCCCATTCATAGACAGTATAAAGGTCTTATACATAGCTCCACAAGCCTGTGTCAGGGTAAATGGAGGGGTCTCAGACAGATTCAGGTTAGGCAGGGGCACATGCCAGGGATGTCCCTTCTCATCCCTTGTTTTTGCTCTATATACAGAGCTTCTGGCCAAAGCTATCCGTAAGGCTGAGGAGGTGCAAGGGGTCAAGGTTGGGGGACTCAACCATAAAATCTCCTTATATGCAGATGATGTTCTGCTTTGTCTTTCCCCACCTGGAGCAATCCATCCCTCAGGTCTGGTCGATTCTTGGTGATTTTGGCAGACATGCTGGCTACTTCCATAATAAATCTAAGACCAAAGTCTTAAGTTTCTACTATAAGCCCTCACTAGCAATTGCTAGTTTGCTCCCTCTGGACTGGAAGGTCAACAAAATTAAATATCTGGGAAAAATATCACCAAAAATATTTCTCATCTCTTTAAGGCTAATTATACCTCCCGATCAACCAGATCCGGAAAGACTTTGAAAAATGGTCACTAATAAATCTCCCCATGTACTCCAGAATACACGCTGCCACCATGAATATATTACCTCGATTCTTGTACTTATTTCAATGTTTACCCACCTTCATTCCAAAAGTTCAGTTCCAGAGCTAGCATAGACTAATTTTTAGGTTTGTCTAGAATAATAAAAAACCCGGAATAAAACTACAAATCCTCCAGGCACATAGATGCAGGGGTGGAAGATCTCTTCCAGACCTGGAGGATTACTACTTAGCTGCACAACTGAAAACAGCCCTTCTGTGGTCCATTCCCTCCTATGGGGCTAACTGGAAAACAATACAGTGGGGGAGGAGGGAGAACAATCCTCTAGGAGCTAGAGTAACGAACCCAATTAGTAGTATTAGTGTCCCAACCCCCTCCCTTCCGGCAGTTCGAGACACCCTTACAGCAGTCCACAGAGCCTGGCAAAAACAAACTAACCATATCCCTGTGGCCCCTCCACTGACTGGCCTGGGACCCCCTCTTTCTGTTGGCTAGGTTAAGCCACACATTCCACAGTTGGGGTAGACGGGCCTTAACCTATATGGGGCAATTCACTTCAGCAGGCTCCACTGTAGATTTTAAAACACTAAGGGACTCCTTTGCACTTCGCAACTCAAACCATTTCAGATTTTTGCAGGTCCGGTCTCATATCTCCCGATGTCAACAACTAGACCAAGACCAACTCAGATCAGTTCCTCTCCTAGAAAATCTTCAGAAAATACTGAGTGGGCAAAAGCAGGGGGACTAATCTCTGATCTACAAGTCACTTGGGGATTTAAAAGATAATGCCCTAACGAATGTCAAATCAAAATGGCAGTGGGAGGGGGACTTGAACCTAACTGAGGCAGACTGGGAGCAAATCTTCCACGTTACCACCAAAACCACTTTGTCTCCTCTTTGGCAAGAGTTTGAGTGGAAGGTGAAGGTCCGCTTCTTCCTCACCCCAGCCCTCCAAAACAAGAGGGATCCCTCCTGTATGTTGCGTGTTGGAGACTGTGCAGAGAACAAACAGCACATCACTCACATATCTTTTGGGGGTGCCCATCCATCCTGTCCTTTTGGCAAGATATAAATATCGTCCTAATGGACCTTTTTTCTCTCTAGATTCTCCTCTAGAATTGCCAAACGCCGTTTTTTGACTCCCTCCCACAGGACCGAGAGGCGCAGACTCCTTATATATGTGGGGTATACTACTTGCAGCCTCACACAAAACAATAACCCGTAACTGGCTGAAGACCGATCCACCAACAATTAGGCAGTGGGTCCAGGTGATCCATGAGATTTCTGATCTGGAAGAGATAACATAAAAAGTTAACCAAAAAACTCACATCTCCACCTGTAGATGGACTAGGTGGTTGATTTAGCTTGATGCACACCCGGAATTAGGAACCACCTTGTGACCCACCCTGGACCCTCTCAGTCAGCCTGTGTGATGGCCTTTGGAAAGGTGGGATTTCTCACAGAGACTGGTCCACCTCACCGAATATATATTTATTGTATATTGTTGTGATCAAATGCCAAAAGATCTTTGACCCCATATACAACTCTGGATGTAATAAGTTACTTCAGAAATTCTTTGTGTAAGATTTCCTTCTGATCTAAGTTGTTTGTACTCTTTTGTGTCAATAAAGATGAATTAAAAAAAAGAAAAGAAAATGTAACCACCTAGTTTATTGAGCCATCACAATATCTTCTCTACAACTATATAATCCCAACATATAGAATTCTGGTGTTATATTGGGCCTTTATCTCAAAGTCCTTCACAAACCAAAGTGGTAGAAAGTTGAAGTGGCAGGAATTCGTGCCAGAAGCGTGGCAGCCCTTAAGCACTCAACATCATTCACACCCAAAGGCAAATGTGTCAGAACTTAACTGATGTCATGTTGGCCACAGCACTGGGATACCTCTAAAAAAATTAGAAAGTAACCAGAGAAGTCTAACTTCATCCTAAACTACCACCAACAAACTCTGTTTAATGCCTCTTTCATATATGACACCTCCATCAGAACAGCACCCCCCCCCCACACCCAATGCTTATTCAGGTACTACATGCACTACAGTGTCAGTACAGCATTCAGAAAATGACCACATGACTTATGGACAGAGATGAGCATGTAAGCATTAATCACCGATGAAGGTGGCATCTAATGGGGAGTTAATGCATGGTTAGGACCGTTGTGGCATGAGGCCGGAGGCCGAGGGCGTACAACGGTCCAAACATGCATTAACTCCCCATTAGATGCCACCTTCAGAGGGGATTAATGCGCTTGTAACATGGATATGCCCGTTGTTAGTGTGGACTATGCATCCTGCTGCTCATATAACAGAAAACACAAGGCGAGTTACATGATCTACTGTGATTTTTATTGTTACTTTCAGATTTCTAAACAGTAGTCTCTTACATACAGATGTGGTTCCGAATCTTTTTTAATACAGGGTACTCTTTTTACTTTCTTAGCGATTGATGCACATTGTAATGATTTCTGTGCGGCTGTTTGAGTAGGAGAGTGCCTGGGATGACTGTAATTCTCTCGCTTTGAAACTCCGCACAGCCTGTCGCTATCTCATTTGCATACGCATGTCGTCATTATATTCCTCGCTTTTGTGTTTCTGTCCTGCTCACTCTCCCTTCAACACTACTGCTTGTCCCACCTTTCTGCAGTTACCCCGTGTCTCCTCCGTGGTCTCCGTGTGTCATTGTTGGTGCATAGTTACAGCTGACAGTGCCGTGGACGGAACATGTGTGGCAGCTACATTCATTTCCGGATGTGCCTCCTCCACCTCCCGCTTCCGCCGCGCTGCTTGCTGTCTCGACGACTACTTCTGCCCCAGTTGAGTGCTTCTGTCTCTCTCTGCTGTTATCTGCCTCTCCCTGTCACTTACACTTCGTCTACACAGTCCCTATCTGTCCATCCTTGATTTCCATGGCTCCAGATCGATGGAGCACTACTGTGATTTCATTCACCACTACACTACCTCGGTATGTCTAGCTCTGTCTCCATATGTCCCTCACCTCAACTTCTCCCCCTCGCTATGCGTGGTACTATCTCGCTATTGCCTGCGCACCTTTCTTTTAACACTGCCAGCTGCAAACCCCGCTACTTCTCTCCTGCTGGCTACTTTGTGTACTACAAGAACAAACACGGCATTATTCTCATAATGCCGTGTTGCTTCTGTATCACGTGACGCACTGCCGCCTATCGCCTTTGCCACTGATCGCTGTTACATTTCTGCCGTGTTACAAACTGTATTAACACTCTGCAATATGGATACATGTGGTACAGCAGGAATCCTACTACATAACTGTCTTTCTCTGCCCAGTGCTCTGTTACTATGTTACTAAAGAACTGCACTGCACTTTTAAGTCATTTTTCCCTGTAAACGCTGATTTTTAAGTATTAGTCCAAATTTTGTTACTGTTCCATCTCTACTGGGTTTTTAGTAATCCTAGTGGGTGTTTCCGATTTGCACACAGATAGTAAGTGCCATTTTGGAACTGTATGATGTAGTTTATATCCCTTGCTCAGCTCTTTCATTGTTGAAACAATGCATCTGTGTTCTACTATAGAACTCTGTGGTTGGAGAGGGACATAAACTACATCGTACAAATGACACAACACCAGACTGCTAATCAGAAACAAACACCAAGGTAATCACTAATAGGCAGGTATAGCAGAATTTGAACCAGTTTTTAAAAAAACGGCATCTACTGGGAAAAATTACCTTCAGATTCAGCGCAGTTCTCCTTTAACAATGGATCAGATAATCAAAATATTAGCAAATGTAATCGGGTTGCTC
Source organism: Neoceratodus forsteri (assembly GCA_016271365.2). NCBI lineage: Eukaryota > Metazoa > Chordata > Ceratodontiformes > Ceratodontidae > Neoceratodus > Neoceratodus forsteri. Next base: position 1,089,862,019 of record CM057455.1, read on the forward strand.
CAGCAAATTGTAAAATATTTTGGAGCTCAACAATGCCTGGCCAGAATATCTAAGGACATAATCAACAGAAGTTACAAGAGTTATAAATACTAGCAATATTCCCAGCGGAGAGTCAGCGCAAGTAGTCATTTAGCAAAAAAAATAATAAGATCCCATGAAGGAAACCAAACTGCATATGCAAAGGTTTTTTTTTTTTTTTTAACTATCTTTTTCCATATTTACTAAAAATAAAGGTTTAAAGAGGCTTTTCTGGGAAGTAATGCCCTGGACTGTATGAATACCAGCTTTTAGAAGACTGGGTTAAAGGTCATATTTTGTAAAGCATTTTCTGTTGGCACTCACAGAGAAATGGCAACATAAGCACTTACTATGCATGGACTACAGTCTCAGACACTCTCGGTGTAATTCTGCTGAACCTCTAAAGAAAATGCAGCAATATGTGTGCAGCACTGCGAGGGTTAGAGTACTGTGTTCAACTGTAAAAAAATGTTTACAGAGTCAATCGCTATTCATATCCCTCCCACTCTGCAAATATCCTCTCACCTGAAGTTCTGACATAATGTTCTGTCACTCAGTAAGCACCTGTAGTCTTATCTGTACACCATACCCTACAGATGTGTTCTATCTAACTGCTGATTATCTCACCATGGCAACTATAAGCAGGTCTCGTACTGCTAAACCCACAGTCAAGATAACAGAATTATAAATAATGACACGATCATTAAGTTTCATAGCTAAAAAAGATCATTGCAATATAGAATGAAACATAAAAACTTAACTCGTTACCAATACAATGGTAGCAAAAGAAATGGAGAAGTCAAACTCAGCCACAGCCCTTTGTAAAACCCTTCCATAAGAAAAAAAGATTCTCTAGCACAACATGCTTGAAGAGCAGCTGGCACGATTAAGGTGGCCAACGCCTGATAAGGCCATAACACAAACAAAGCAGTTCCATCCCAGAGTGTGCTGCTGACATGTACCAAAGCAAACAACCAAAAAGAAAGAGCACCACTCAGGCAGCAATTAAAAATAAAAGCTGCAAGTTTATTTTACTCACGTACTGAGAAGCAAACTTCAGCACTTACTAGGCAAACAAAATGCCAGTGGCCCTGAAGTGCAGACATGCTGTGCTCACGTAGACTTCTGGGAGAGCAAGGGGTAATGAGAAACCACCACATACACCTGATAAGGACCTCCCTTCCAGAAGGGATGACAAAGAGGGAAGCATTTTTCAGAGGAAAAGATGCTCAAAAAAAGGGGACATACTATGAAGCTGGGGGGTGGGGAGGGGGCAGGCTCGGGACAGATCTGAGGAAGTGCTTCTTCACAGAAAGAGTGGTGATGCCTGGAACAGCCTCTCAGCGGAGTTGGCAGGAGCACAAATGGTAACGGGCTTCAAGAATGCATGGGATAAGCATAAAAGGTAACCTTAGAAGTAGGGAAAGGGTGGGGGTAAAGCCGTAGATCAAGAAGGGTCTGCGGTGTTGCAGAAGGTATGGAAAATGGGCAGATTAGGTATGCCAAGCAGTACTTGTCTGCCATCAATATCTATGTACCAAAGCCATAATTCAAATGTGTTTATAAAGGATTATAGTATTTTTTTAAGTGTAGTCTTATTTTCAAGTACTTGTATCTGCTGAGAACTAATGCAGCATTGCCCCGATTCAAAATGGGTCACCACCCCCATTTTTCATATGGGTGAGAAAGTATCTGGAAAACTGCTCTTCCCCATCTGTGGGACAGGGACTTTTTTCACTGCTTTTAGCTGCATTAGCTTTGCCCCTTCCAGTCCCAGGAGAATGTTTTGTTCCTGACTGTGCTGAAAAGATTCCTGTTCTGCTTCACCTTGGAAATCTTACAAACTGAACACTTAAACTCTGGCTCACTATTTCAAGGACCTACTTGTCTGTGGTAATTTCTTGCCGCTCCTTAAAATAGTTGGCCAGGTGCCCTTTAAATGGAATTGATTCTTTGTCAACCTGAGCAAAACTGTCAGGGTTTTGGCTTTACTTGTGGTTGTTGATCTGGTGCAGCCTTTTATCTTGCTCTTCTCCTTCCTCGGACTCCCAGCCCCTCTCTGTACTGAATATTTGTAATGGATGTAGGGTCTGTTACAGTGGACCCTGCCCCCATCTCCCCTTCCATAAGGCCTGTAAGAAGTAGAGACATTTTCTTAAATTTGTGAATGTGGACTTCTGCTCATTCACTTTTTTCATGTATGTTTATGTTTTACCTCCATGTAAGGATGAACCCTGGAAATGGAGATCCATTACTTTGCCCTGGGTATCCTGAGTCAGGGTAGTCACCCTGAACCAGGCAAATCTTAACCCCACTGAATGAGCAGATACCCTAGATGCAGTGTCATTTGCATATATGGCTATCTGGAATGGGTATCTAGCTACCTCTAATCTGGTTCTAACTGTGCTTACCAGCGTAGCATGCTCATCCATGGGCAGACATTCACACAAAAGGCAGTACTTCATTCCACACAGCCTGCTGATAATGTGTTGTATATGCTAAATACGCTACCTGCCTCAGCTGTAAGGCGACGGCTATGTAAACCTTCCTTACCATTTGGTCTAGTTTTTTGGAATCCTTCACTGGAGGAAGAGATGTCAGTGGAACGTTTACTTTCTCGCACACAGCGGCTTGCACTACCCCTTGTGATCAGAGTAGACGTACCGGTACTCTGTCCACCTGTAACTTTTCTTCCCCTTTTTATCGATGGTGAAGGCACAGTGGGGTGTTGCCAACACTCTGGCAGTTTCCTTCTTTACTAACGTATGCATGGGAATGGACATTCTCTTTAAAGATGTCAGGCCCAACATACCCATGAACTCTGACTCCTCAGTGTTCACACCTGCATCATAAATGTCTGCCATAAGTGACAGGAAGACAAAGAAGGAAAAAAATCTTCACAGCCTTGGGGGAGAACTTGAGTCCTGGTAAGGGGATACCCCAGACTCCATCAGTTACTTCACTTCCTGAAATTTCTACACAGGCAGCTATCGTGGATGCAGGGCCGAGGGATGGGGGCTGGCAGCAGCCAAGGTACCAACAGCCTGCAAAAATTGAAAGAAGTGCTACATTCGCTTTACATCCTCCATAGGGGCGCAGTCTTTTGCTCTAATGATTGCTCTGCCTCCTTCTCTGGCAGAGGAACAGTGGTGTGTTTATCTTTATAATTCTTCTTTCCTGACACTGAGGGAAATGGCTGGTCAGAAGATCTTTTTTTTTTGCTCCTCCCCAGCTCCTGGCCATCCACTCCTTCAGGCCGCCTAGGCCCCGCTGCCACCCTGCCCTAATAGCAGCCATCGTCACCCCACATCACAGCACCCCCTGCAACCGGCGAACCCTTGCCAGATGGGTCCTCTTCCAAGGAGAAGGCACTGGTGGGGGCAGGCCAGTCACTTAGTCTTGGCCCGAGTGTTGCTGAAGTGGTCTTTGTGCTGTCCAGGGCTCCCATAGCAGTGGGAGCCAGTGACGGTCTTCTGGTCGACCATGGAGCTCTGTTTCCCATTTTTTCCCCAGGGACGTGGTGTGCCACAAACATCAAGATGTACACCGATGTTCACCATGCCCCTTTAGTCAGCGGGACCCAATGCATTACCGTACCCCAGCCTCCATCAGCAGTCAGCAAGCGCCAGGTCACCTCACCACTGTCCCCCTGTAAGAAGGCGAGCAGTCATCAGATGCTCGAGCCTTCTCCTCCCCTGGCCGGCCCTCCAGCGCCCCGGGTCCGTTCCCAAACCCGGGTCCCCGGCATCGCAAGCAGAGATCCAACCGCTCTGCAGACGGGCCAGCCAGAAGATCTTTTATGTTTTCTTCCATCAATGGCATCAGGGCTCCTCCTATCAGAGGTCCTGTGTTCCTTTCCGTCTCCTTTGGCAGAGACAACTGTCTGTAGGATTTATTTCAGCCCCCTTTGAAGTCAGGGACTGCTGCAGGGTGATAAGCATACTCATGCATGCTTTTCACCATCATGGGTAACCCACTCTGACAGTGTTTTTACTGGGAGAACACTGACATGACACAGATGCAGACTGGGGAGCTGAAAAGGCCTCCATCAAACAACCGTCTTCTTCCTTGTGTCAGTGCAAAATACTTTCTAGAGATCGCAATTTTCAATATCGTGGTCTGGGCCAACACACTTGAAGCAAAGCTTGTGGAAGTCTGCCTTCGCCAGAAGCTTGGCACTTTGCAGTTATTGAATCCTGTAGGCTCAGTTTTTTTTTAGGCTTGTCAGCCAAGCCAATTTCACTGAAAAGCCTTTAAATGCTATTTTTGTTGTTTGTTTGTTAACACTAAACCGCTAATGATTTTTTTTAAAAATAAAAGTTCTGAATCAGTTTTCAGGTTCCTAGATGGCTAGGCAGAAACCATGCTTAACCCCACTTTCTCTGGTTCCAGGAACAGACAAGGAACTGGCAAGGCAGAAAAGACACAATCTTAATAATTTATTCAAAATGTACCCTAAACTGCTGCAGAGTCTCAAATATCTAACTAATTTTACAGAACAAGAAACAGCCACTCAGGACTGGAACAGGACTGTGGCATCTGAACTCTTCAGCAATGAAATAATGCTGCCACTTGAATGCTAGAGGGAGTGTGACCAGAGTCAGAGTTTGAATTTTCATGCATTCCAAATTTTGTCTCCAGGAACGAGAGGATTATGGCATCAACATTAAATTCCAGTTGTTAGAACTGCATTTCATTCATCCTGTTCTTCCTGAAGTGCATAAAAAACACAGTCCCTTCTCATTTACAATCAAGGATTACCCACAAGTTCTCTCCTAGATCCATGCACTCCACTGGATCACTTGGGCTGACTGTCCTGCACATAATGAGACTTGCAGGTCTCTCACTTTCAGTGACAGATGCCTGACTGCATGACTGCCAGAATTCCTATGTCTGCTAAACCGTCCTTGCCCTCCAGCACAATTTACTGAGAGCAAAAGAATCTCTGAATATTACAATCATTTTCAGTGACAGAGAAAACATTACAAAGATCTATACCATGAAATGAACATTTCCCTGCACACGTTCAAGCTAAGCGAAAAGTCTCTCGATACTAAGGTGCAATCATAGTTTCTTGCACAGCACAAATGAAATGTTATTAAAACCATAAACTCCTGTGCCTCATTGGCTGTATTAATTCTATCGTGACTACACACTATAGATCCCAAAATATCTTCAGTGTTATGTTGCTCCTTCTCCTAAATATATAATAAAAAGGACAACAAACTAGCACTCGAACAAACGTGTGCCTTGTGCCTCATTTCATCTGAATATCCATTTCTATAAAGTCCAGCACCCTCAGTATAGGTACATGGGAGTTGACCCTGACCCCAACAGAGAAACATTCAACAGAATTCAGATTGTGGAGTTCTATGACTGGGTGACGAGTGCCTTGGACCTGGGTAGACCAGTGGACGTCCTCTTTCTTGACTTCAGCAAGGCATTTGACTCTGTTCCTCACGGGGGCCTTTTAGATAAGCTGGGAGAAATGAGGGTGGGGAACCAGATGATCAGATGGATAGGCAACTGGCTCCAGGACCGGACCCACAGGATTATGGTTGGCGGGATAGTCTCATCCCCAAGGAGGGTCATTAGTGGGGTCCCTCAGGGATCGGTCCTTGGGCCCCTCCTGTTCAACGCCTACATCTCTGACATAAGGAAGGGTATCAGGAGTGAGACGAAGTCTCTTTGCGGATGATTCAAAACTGGGGGCGGTGGTGGATGGGGAGGAGGGGAGGGTGGCCCTACAGGGGGACCTGGAGGCTCTGAAAAGGTGGTCTAGAAAGTGGAAGCTGAGGTTCAATGCAGGGAAATGCAAGGTACTGCACCTGGGAGCCAGAAACATGGGCCAAGTTTACACCCTGAAGGGGGAAATGCTACAAGTCTCAATGGCTGAGAGGGACCTGGGGGTGACGGTGGATGTCAAGATGAACAACTCGGAGACTTGTAGGAGGGCAGCGGCAAAGGTCAACAGGATGCTTGGATGCATCACTGGGGGGGGATCACCTCCAGAAGGAGGTAAGTAATACTCCCACTGTATAACTGCTTGGTGAGGCCGCACCTCGAGTACTGCGAGCAGTTTTGGAGGCCACATTTAAAGAGGGACACTGAACTCCTGGAGCGGGTCCAAAGGAGGGCAACCAAAATTATTTGGGGCTTGGGGGATAGGACCTATGGGAAGAGGCTTGAAGAGCTAAATATGTACACTTTGGAAAAAGAGAAGGGACCGGGGACATAACAGAGGTCTTCAGGTACATGAAGGGGGTAAATAGGGGAGGAGCAGTCAGGGTGCTCCGAAGGAAGGATGAGGGGGCAACTAGAGGGCATGGGTGGAAGCTTGAGGGGGGAGATTAAGGGGAGAAAGGAGGAGATGCTTCTTCACTGAGAGGGTGGTGGAGCCATGGAATGCGCTGCCCAGGGGGCTGGTGGAGGCAGAGACGGTGGAGGGGTTCAAGCGAGGGTGGGACAGGTACAGGGGAAGGGTTCTGGAAGCAAAATCCAGTGCAGCGAGATTATCTGGGACTGGGGAGGGAGAAGTCAGAAAGGGAGAGGGGGGCAGCAAGGTCAGCTCCCAGGGTGGGGGCTGACCAAACAAGCAGACACGCAAGACCGTTAGGCCTATTCTGCTGGCATTTTAGTATGTTAGTATATGGAACTTTTTTCAGTCATTAATCTTTTGTTGTGGTATCACTCTGAAGTTCCTCGGAGGCCTATTTCCTGGTAGTCACCTGTATTGTATAAAATTGCTTCCTTTACAGCCTGACCTTTGGTAAGCTATCTAGAAACCACAAACTCTCATATATATTCTGTAATGCTGGTTAGTTTTCCTTGCACCTGTTGAAGGGACCTGAGAGATCTTGAAAGCTTGTGTGAAAATTCTTCTGTTAGCCTAATAAAAAGGTATTACCACAAAGAAAAAGTGTACTGGAGTTGCCTTTTTATTTTAAGACTTGCTCTAATACTGGTACCCCTTCTGTCTCCCCTCTGTAACTGAAGAAAAGAAGCCACCATGTCTCTTGCTGTAATCTGAGCCGTGCAGTAATAACTTCCACAAACCTAAGAGGCAAGTCTGGGTGAGCCACTTCTGAGTGACTGCTTGTCTGTGGCAGCCACTAAAATTAAGAAGAAATGCATCTTGTGACTCACTCTGACACCCCTCGGAGGGAGGTCCAGAATTAAATATTCAAATGCAAGATGCAGTGGAAAGTACCAAAGTCCACTATGGTCTAATAACTGGACACTCCCAAAGTATGTGAAATTGAGAGCCTTGAACCCCACAGCCTCTCCATCATCCATTCGCGTTGACTGACCCATAGTGTTTAGAGATCACCATGGCAATGACATATCTAATTACCATTTTTCAATGGAGTTCATGCCACGACATGCAGGCTGTGGTGCAACGTATGCTTTGCCAGATCAGGGACCATGACTCTTGTGGAAGTTGAATGTTAGTTTCCAAGGCCGACTGAATTTTTTGAATGGCACGTGACCCTTCCACATTACATAGCAAATCATAGGCCTGTGATATAAACCCACTTTGCTGTGGCATACGGGCTCTGTTCCAGGTAGTGTAAGTCAGCTGTGAGACCTTGCACCATAGGGTGTTTGAAAATACAGCCCTACATTGTAAGAATCTGAATAAAAACTGTCCTACTCAAGCTGAAATCTTGTGCCACCTTCTGGAAACTTTGGACAGTATTTTGGTCCTTAAGTAACTGTGTAAGGACAACATCAGTCCCTTCCAGGCCCACCTCTGAAACCCAATGTTAAGTCTGTTGGGGGGGGGGGGGGAGAGAGAGAACTGGGCAACCATTGTATAGGGATTTTTTGCCATGTATAGGTGGGGGTTTCCCATTATCATTTAATCTGCAGCCAAACTGTGAGGCTGGAGCAGGCCCATTTCTTTGGAAAAGTTACTTTTTTAAAAGGATTGTCTAAGACTTTTGCTGTGCGCTTAAATATTTCAGCTGACAGGTAAGCCACAGTACGAAGGGTCTACAGCTTACCTGCATCTGAAATATACTGTATGTATGGTTGCTTAACTCCATCTGCTATACAGAGAATAATGCATAGGCAGGTGTGTCAGTTTTTTTCCCTACACACCCAAGGTGTGTGATGATGCATAAACCTCGGGACCAAAGCTCAAGAAGTTTACGTGGCCATCATACATCAAGAATGTGTTAATAAAAAAAAAAATCAGACATACACCTGTGTATATTATACTTTTTTTATAATAACTGGAGCACGGTGGTTGTGTGCACCAACAAAAACAAAGCACTTCGGTTTCAGCTGAATGCCTTTTGCTTCCTTGCTGCTCCCTGCTGAAAACCCCAAACTTTGCCATTCAACAACCATGGCTGGTTGCCTTGCCACCTACCCCATTTTGGAGCTGGAGGACGACACCAGTAGATCTATCATCATCTCCTCCCTCCAGTTTTTGGCAGCAGTCCACCGCCCTGCCCCAAGACTCCCTCCTTCTTCCAGTATCTCAATTTTGTATTTATTTTTTCCAAAAATAGTACAGCCATAACCTGCCGCTTTTCTTGTTTGCCACCTCACCCACGGCATGTTTAAATTTTAAAATGAATATAGGAATGCAGGGAACGCTACACTACAACTTAGTGATGACTCCAGATAGCAGGAAGATGCAAGCTGACAATGCTATAATAAGTGGGTATAATGTCATACCCAGTTATTATGGCATTTTATTGCACTGATTTATCAGTGTGATAAAGGGGGTCACCAGTATTTATATTTCTTTTTACTGCATTACACAATAAAATGCGTAGAACTCAAAATGTGGGACCTATTACCTGAAAAATCTGTCACCCTCATTTAGTGACCTGCTGCACATATGTTTGGGAGCTGTCACAATCCAAGACTGCCATGTAGTCCGGCAAACCCTCCACACACCTGACCCACACCCACCTCTATACTCAACTTGGCTCACACCCCACAAGCCCCATTTCACACCCCGTGAACCCAGTTCTACATACCACAAAACCTCTTTCACACCCAGTGAATCCACTTTTATACCCCACAAGGCCTCCTTCACACCCCATGAGCCTGGCAAATACCCAGTTTGCACACACAAAGGAAGCAAATCGGTGAGGTTTTTTGCTTTACTGTCTTCTGTTTGTCCCACTAATTTTGGGGATTCTTTTTTTTATTTTTGTTATTTTGTTGTACTGCCAAGATGCAATATCATTTTAGGAATTCAAAAACATGTCAAACCTGGCCACTCTGTACCAGAAGCAGGGGGCCACTGGACTGGCAGTTTGCACAGACAAAGGCATTTTTATTTAGTATGCTAGAATTCAGTTCCTGTAAAGTAAGACAGGTTTGTGCTCTAGGGTGGGTTCTGACCCAGCAGGCCCATCAGTGTAACTCATAAGGTGACCTGTCCCTGCCCAAAGAATGGCAGTGAGATACTGGATACCACTGCTTATCTCAGGGCTTCAGTGACAACTTAATGCCACTCTTGCAAAGCTTCATCAGCCTTGCCCTTCTGTCTTAACAGTGTGTGTGTGTGTGCGTGCATGTACGCATGTGTAACAGAAGCCCATTTTGCATCCCGGACTCCAAAGTAGTAGACAAGTTCTTATTTTACTTAACCCTTCCCCCGACAATTACTAAGCATAACATTTGTTTGTTTTAACAGTAGCATTGACTAATGCTTGTTATTTGTAGCAGCCCAAGCAAGTAGTGATAAAAGTATCAGAAACTCCAGACCAATTCTAACCAATAATGCCTCTGGTTGGAGCATTTATAACTGTACAGTAAGAATACTTTATATACTGCTAGTTTTACAGGTCAGAAAGACAGAAAAAAAATTACATTATTGAAAGAGAGCAGGCAGCAAGCTAATATGAATGGGAAGTGCTGCAACACTTCGACTCTCCTTCATGTTCCCCAGTTTACTGTACATTGTTATCAGTCTTTGACTCTCCTAGCTGTCCAAGTTAGCAAGTCCACCCCCGATGATCCCAGATTACAACTGCCCTTTTAAAAACACCTTTGGGCTCTGGGAATGTCTTAACAGGCTGTTCCCTTCCTAAGCTCCAATGATGAGCTGCACCACTTTCCCTCTACGACTTTGACATGGCTCCCCAAGTTAACCAGGATTTGGTATTACAGGGGTCCACTGGCATTAAAGGGAATGGAACCTTCCCTGGAAGAGAGACTCTGGATGCTAACACATATGCTGGATGTCAACAGTGGGAGGAAGCTTCCCTCTTTATTATTATTATTTATGCCTCCCTATCCCCTTGGGACACCCAAGGGGATGGCATGCAGCGTTAGATGCCACAATTCCTTCTCGGGAGAGACGAGCATTTGTCAAGACTCTGACATCTTGACAAGCCGTATGAGCAGCTTGGGTTTATGTCTCGAGCTCAGAAACCTACCACTGCCAAATTTACAGAGACCTGGGCTGGCTCTCCCCCTCTGCCTGCTGACAATACTCTCTTGTCTCCTTGATTGACTCGGTAATCATAAATCAAACTCCTTCAGCACTCACCGTGATGCCCGTACCTCAAACCTCCTCCTATGGACTGCGATCGGTAGATAAATCCCTGCTGAATGTGCCTAGACGTAAAACAGTCAAAGGCTCTGGTGCCTTCTATCACTTAGCCCCAAAGCTCTGGAACTCCCTTCCCCTAGCACTCTGAAAGGCAGGCTCCCATGACAGCTTTAAAAAGGAGCTATGCCATCATCTATCTCGTGCAGACACCTGCACTTGTTTTGATCCTCCTTAATCCTTAATCCTCCTCAACCTCCAGCTGCTTCCTGCCATACTTTCCACTACCTTACTCCTCTAGCCTCTCTCAACTTTCCAAACTCCTCAGCGGGCTACTCTAGCCTTCCCTCTTAATATTGTGTCTCGCCCTGTAAACCATGATCGTACATCCTGCCCAGCCAGGAATTTGCCCTGACCTTGCTGTGCTGCCTCAAGAATGTTCATTTCTGTGACCAATATTACCAATTGTCCAACTTACCTTGCTGTGTTATTTCTCGCTTGCTGCTAGCTTGGCAGAAGACACCAGGAGAAAGGACTGCTGTGTGACTGAACTTCTCTACTGGGACTATATTGCCCTCCTTCCCAAGCTAGTTCTATTTTTATAGGCACAGGATTTGACTGACAACAGGAACTTCCTGTTTGGGAGCAGGAAGTGAGTGATCACAGAACCACCAAAGACCCACCATCCTAGAAGGGCAAGAGTAGCTCTCCGGCCCCCTCTAGCTGCTGGACGGTCTGCCTCTGAGCAAGTAAGTGGTCTACTGAGAAATATAGGATATTCTTGTCTCAGAACAGGACAATCAGGAGCTTAAAGGGCACACAGGCAGAAAGTAAGGAGAGAGAAAAACAGAGGAAAGAGTAAGAGTTGGAAACAGTTAAGGGGCCAGAAATAAGACATGATTGGAGTGGTGCAGTGCAGTGGTTGTGGAGCAGCAGTCTTCCGGGAGACGTTCTGGAGGATGCGGTGTTGTCCCATCTGCAGGCACCTCCCTGGGCTGAGGGAGGAGGCTGCTCATCTCCAGGCTGAGTTGACCAGGATTTGTGGGACCTCCTCTTCCATCCAGGGACCACCAGTGCCACTGCCGTTGCCTCAGAGGTTGCCAAGAAAGAGGAGCGGTTGGACCACAGTGGGCTCAGGGAGGGTGAGGGTGGTGGAACAGAGGCATACCTCCAGTTGTACCTCTCCACAATTCCTATGCCATTCTGGCAAAGTGTGGTTCCTCTATGGAGGCACCCGCAGTGGAGACCAAGGAGGATGCTGGGAACCTCCACAGAGGAGACCCACAGGAGGGTGGCAGGGGACCCTGCAGGGGAAGGAAACAACTCCTGGTGGGGGACTCCATTGTTAGGAAGGTAGAACTGGGGGAGGAAGGGGAGAGGGAGGTAAAGTGCCTGCCTGGCACCATGGCTTGAGGGACAGGGAGTGAATCCTCAGGACTGCCGGAGCAGCTGCACAGGGAGGAGCTGGATGTCATTGTCCACCTAGGGACAAATGACCTGGCTAAGAAAGGGATTAGAGAAGTGCAGGAAGAGTTTGTGAATTGGGGGGCCTTAGTCAAGTAGCACAGACGTAACCTTCTCGGAGGTGCTACCCATCTATGGCATAGGAGAGGCTAGGGTGTTCCGCACCATGGGATTCAATCAGTGGTTGAAAACTGGTGTGGAGCTCCAGGTTTGGCTTCACTGGGGACTGGGGGTCCACCTGGAGTGATGCAAGCCTATACTGGCATGATGGGCTGCATCTGTCCGGGAGGGGAACCAGGATCCTAGGTGATAGGTTTAAATGCTTCATTGGCAAGCTTTTAAACTGGCCAAGGGGGGAGGCACTGGAAAGGAGCAGGGAAATCCTAGCCCCCAAATAATCACGGTAGTAAGTGTGGCAAACACCAACATAGAGGTGTCGATAGGGAGAAGGGCAGGGGTAAATGGAGAAAGTGACAAAGGCAAGAAGGACAGGGATGGGGCAAAAGGGAGTAAGGCCATCAGGAAATGGAGGGTAATGAGTACCAGTGCCCGTAGTCTGGGCAACAAGCTCCCTGAGCTGGTGGCCTTGATGGAAGAGGGATGCCTGGATACCGTAGCAGTCACAGAAACATGGTACACAGAGAACCATGACTGGGATGTTAACATACCAGGGTACATAACCTACAGGAGAGACAGGCATGGGAGAAGAGGGGGAGGAGTAGCTCTCTATGTAAAGGAAGGGATAAAAGCAACTGAACAAAAGAGTTAACAGGGAGGAGAGGATGCACTGTGGGTCACCTTGGAGACTGGAAAGGGCATCACAATCCGCACAGGGGTTGTGTACAGACCCCCATGTCAGGGGGAGGGAATGGACAAGGATATGATAGAAGGCATTCTTAGAATGGCAGAGAAAGGGGAGATACTGTTGATGGGAGACCTGAATATGCCAGATGTTAACTGGAGCACATTTGCTGCAGCCACATCCAAGAGCAGGGCCATTCTTGATGCCCTACAGGTGGCAGGCATTAGACAGCTAGTTTCGGAACCCACTCGTGTGGGAGCAATCTTAGACCTCGTACTCTCAAACGGGGGCAGTGAGAGGATCTCAGATCTAGAAGTGGGTAGCCATCTGGGACAAGTGACCATCAAACAGTGTGGTTCACGTTAAACTCAGCTACACAGTCAAGCCATACAAAAGTGAGGGTACTGGACTTTAGGAGGGCTGACTTTGGCAAGATGGGAGAGTGCCTCAGAAAAGCACTAGCAAACAGGCAAAAAGGAGGTGTGGAGCAACAATGGGGAATCGTCAAAACTGCCATCACAGAGGCAACAAGCCTTTGTGTGAAGCAAATAAACAAATCAAAATGAAAGAAAAAGCCACTATGGTTCTCAAAAGAGGTGGCTGTGAAAGTCAGGAAGAAAAAGATAGCATTCCAGAAGTATAAGGAAACACAGAAGGAGCAGAACAGAAAGCTGTACCAGTTAAGGCAGAAGGAAGCAGGGAGGGAAGTCAGAATAGCAAAGGCCCAAACTGAGGAAAAGACAGCCAACTCAGTTAAGAAGGGGGATAAAACCTTTTATAGGTACATCAGCGAGCGTAGAAAGACAAAGGGAGGGATAGTGAGGCTGAATAGAATGAACGGTGGGTGGGCAGAGGGGGACAGTGAAAAAGCAGGGATACTGAACAAATATTTCTGCTCAGTATTCACAAAGAGGAGGGGAAGTGCCTAATCCAATTAACAGAAGCACTCTTGATAGGGGGTTCATCCCAGTCCTTTCACAGAAGAAAGGGTTCTGCAAGAACCCCAAAACTAAAGGTGGACAAAGCAATGGGTCCTGATGGAATTCACCCCAGAAGTCTAAAAGAATTAAGGAGGAACTAGTGAAACCACTGGCTACTCTTTTTAATAAATCATGGGAGGATGGTGTGGTACCAGAGGACTGAAGGAAGAGGATGTGATTCCCCTTCACAAAAGTGGGACCAAGACAAGGGCAGGAAACTACAGACCTGTCAGTTTGACCTCTGTGGTAGGGAAAGTGATGGAGTCACTTCTGAAGGAAAGAATAGTTGAGTACCTAGAGGCCAGTGGGGCACAGGACCCAAGGCAGCATGGGTTCACAGCGGGAAGGTCATGTAAGACGAATCTAATAGATTTCTTTGACTGGGTGACCAAAGTAGTAGACCAGGGAGGGGCTGTGGACATGGCCTACCTAGACTTTAGCAAGGCATTTGACACAGTCCCACACAAAAGATTAATAGTCAAATTAACCAGCCTGGAAGTGGGTCCCAGGGTGGTAGCCTGGGTAAAACACTGACTGGACAACAGGACACAGAAGGTAATTGTAAATGGAGTCCACACTGAAGAAAGAGGGGTTACTAGTGGGGTACTGCAGGGTTCAGTATTGGGTCCAGTCCTTTTTAATGTCTTCATAATTGACATTGCAGAGGGACTGGAAGGAAAAGTATGCCTCTTTGCAGATGACACAAAGATCTGCAACAGGGTTGATACACAAGGAGGCGTGGAAAGGATGAGAAGGGACTTGGCAAGGTTGGAGGAATGGTCAGAAGTAAGGCAGCTAGGATTCAATGCAAAGAAGTGCAAAATAATGCACCTGGGAAACAAGAACCCAGAGGAAGAATACACAATGGGGGGGAGGTAGTAACAACAACAAAAAAGGAAAGGGACCTGGGGGTAATCATATCAGATGACCTTAAGGTTAGCAAGCAATCTGAGAAGGCAGTAGGGAGGGTTGAGGGCTGGGATGCACAGGGGAGAGGCATCAGCAGCAGAAAACAGGAAGTTGTTATCCCTCTGTACAGACAGTTGGTGAGACCCCATCTGGAGTACTGTGTCCAGTTCTGGAGACCCCATCTCCGCAAGGACATAGACAGGATAGAGGTAGTCCAGAGGAGGGCAACTAAAATGGTGCAGGGTCTGCAAGAGAAGCTGTATGAGGAGAGATTAAAGGAGCTTAATATGTATACCCTTAAGGAAAGAAGGGAGAGGGGGGACATGAATAGAAACTTTTAAGTACCTCAGTGGAATCAACAAAGTCCAACAGGGTAGCATCTTTCAGAAAAAGAGACTTGCAAGAACAAGGGGACACAAGTTAAAGATAGAAGGAGGGCGGTTCAGGGGCAATGTGAGGAAGTATTATTTCACAGAGAGGGTAGTGGATGCATGGAACAGCCTTCCTGAGGTGGTTTTGGGGTCTAAAACTGTGGGAGAATTCAAGAATGCATGTGACAGACATAAGGCAATTCTTGTGGGGGGTAGGAAGAAATAGGCTGTTGGTTAACTAGGATCTGCGGCCTATCCTGTAGGTAGGAAAATGGGCAGACTAGATGGGCCAAGCGGTCCTTATCTGCCGTCAAAGTCTATGTTTCTATGTTATCTACCCTGATTCTATGTGAATCTTTGGACATCATGTTATGTTTTTTGGCTGTATGTATTCATTTTTACTGACTGTTTGACCAGCCCTTTATGTAATGTCCTGCACTCATGCTATGTATTTGTTTATGACTGTTGTACTCTCCCGGGTCATGCCTGAAAATAATCATTTCTTGGCTATAGCACTTATCCAGTTAACAAAAACTAAATAAAAAAAAAATACAAAAAGCAACAGTTCTACTGCTAGGCCCTTAAGCCAGTCCTTTTTTAAGATTTTAGTGTAACCCCCCCTACAAATGGGAGTTCCTGAAAAGTCTTCCTTTTGCTTGCTTAAATGCTCACTGCCAGGCTAGTGTCCTGCGTTTTAGCAGTTTATATGTATTGCCAGAGAGTACCTGCATAGCCTCTGTGTACTGTCTCTTTAAGAGCTGCCAGGATTGCAGTCATAATTAATCTGAGAAGGAGCTCTGTTAGAAGATGTACTTGTTTGCTGATCATCTGTTAGAGTAGTAATAATATTGCAGTTTTTTCTAAACTGCCTTCTTTGCAGCATGGACAGTTCTGTTTGTTTCCATCATCTTGGTCCTGGACTGCTGAAATGGGCCAATTAGTACCTTTGGTGACTCTAAAATGGAGCCTGTCCCCAGGGGCTTTGTGGGTGCAAAGTTCTGTAGAAATTGTAGTGTTTGCATTTTGGCGCCAAGCCAGACCTGGAGGGGGAGCCCTTGTGACTGACAGAAGAATTTGCCAACCGAAGCTTTTGGATCCTGGGGAAATTCCCAGGCTGCTTGCAGCTAGTTTCAGTTTGAGCTGGGAAGTGAAAGAGGTAACAGCTCAAGATAGTTGAGCAGCAATCCTGTGTGGATTTGCACAGGAGAACTGTGAAAGGGCTGAGTTTTGGCCTGCCTGTCTGCCTGCTGTCCCTGAAAGGGAGAAGAGAGTTTATTCAGACTGAATCCAAATTGTGAGGACGATTTAAGCCACAGAACTGTGACCAGACTTTAACCTGAAGAAGAATGAAGATTTGCTGAATGCGATCGTCCTGTCAGGATTTCCAGCCACCTTTGAACTCCTGGTTTGCGCAGAGACTCTGTAATTGTGATCGGGTAGCAATCTACCTGGTACAGTAGAATTTCTTACTTGTAAATGTGCTGCGTGCTGTTAGTGGGTCGTGATTTGATTCCCCACTGTGTGCTGAACTGTGTTCTGCTTGCTGGAGGCTGCATCCATATTCATCTCCATTGGGCCTGGGCTTTGCCACACTGGCCCAGCCAGACTACCCGCTGCAGAGAGAAAGCCATAGACGAGAGACCTGCCTGGGGATCAGCCCCCTGCTCAACGCTTTGAACAAGAATGACGCCTCGGTGATTCGTGTGGGCCCTGCTTCACCAGGCACTCCAGCTCAACAACCTGCAGTCTCGATTTCGTCCTGCCTGTATCCTGCATAGAGTATCGTGAGTAGACATCAGAGTAGCTCCCTGTAACAACAGCTAAATCTAAAATGTCATCTGATTGCTTTGTTTTCTTTTCTGCCACAAACTGAGCCCTCCGGCTCCAGATTACAAATAGTGTGTGTTGTGCATGTTGCTTCCTTCCATCACAGGGCCCCAACCAGCTACGATGCCGGCCTACCCCAGGCAACGATCCTGGCTAGCCCACCTGCCTCCTACCTGGGTACCCAGTGTGTGTGACTGTGTAAGGACTCTGAAGTGCATGCATGACTGTTTGATTGATACAGCCTTTAAGCAAATCAACCTGATTATGCCCCTCCCTTATTCAAGTCCCCTGAATAAAATCAGATGCAACTCTTTTTGCATTTAACCTAACTGTGGTTCCAGTTTGTGCCAAAAGTACTGTACTGTTGCTATTTGCTTTGCATAACCTTGTTTTACAGGGGGTTTCCAGAGTCGAGCTAGGGGAACCAGCCCTGGTGGTAAGTGCAGACAGCGTGGGTATTTGCATGGTGAATAAGGGTAATTTTGAAGGTGATTGTTGTATATTGTTCAGGCCACTAGAAGGGAAAAAGAGAGGGGTTACAGTGTCCTGGAGGGCTGTACCCAGGTTAACCTGACCACTAACAACCCTGACCTCCAGATGGAGGCACCCGTTTCAGTACCCAGGTCCCCTAACCTGCAACTAGCCACACAGGCAGGGGTAGCAGCCCTTGGGATAGCACCACCTAGGGGTTACATTAATGCTGCTCTTTCAGATCAAGTATGGCAGGGTTCACTTTTATTAATTTACTGGCCCGGGTCATAGTGCAAACTGCTTCGGACCAGTGCAACTCCCCCTGACTTTCCCATTCAGGTTAGTGAAAAAAATTAATTAAAACCCTCCTCCGCCCATCTCTGCCCTGCCACGCCCCCACTCATGTATCCTTAAGTCAGGAACTCACATACAACTTCCACAGGTAGTATTCCAGAAGTAGAATCCTCCAATGCAATGCACTGCCAGCCCAAGCCTAGCAGTCTTCTCACCATGCCTGAATGCCAGTACTCTCTCCCGCACATGATACTGCATCTTACATACAACACTGCAAAGCACTACTGGGAGAGACTGCTGGCATTCAGGTCAGTAGTGAAACTGTTCGGATAGGATCAGCTTTGCACTGCGCTTAATGTTTTTATTTCTCAAACATTACTTTTAAAATTTATGGCAGAGTTCCTGACTAAGAGGACACTGGTGGGGAGGGTGGCGAGTCTGAGATGGGCGGGTTGGGTTTTTACTATGGGTGTGTGACAAAAGGGATGTGGGTGGAGAGACTGGATGGGCTGAGATGAATGGAGAAGGGTTTTGGTACAGACAGTTGACTAACAAAGGGAAAATGAAGGGGCCATATGGGTAGTAGGAGTGATTTACTACAGAAGGGTGACTGACAAGGGGACATGGCTGGGAATGGTGGTGGGCCAGAGATGGATGGCGGAAGTTTATGTTTATATAGTCATTGCAAAAAAACTGCACAACGCACCAGTTAGGGTTAAACCTAATGCCACAAAAGTAGGAAAACGTGGCATTAGGGTTTCCAGCCCTAACTCCCAACCCCCAAGTAGCAAAAGGACAAGACCACACAAGCAACCACAGGTGGCCATCATCTGGTAAGACAAACATACAACTGTTTCCAGATGACACAAAAGACATCCATCATCATGGTCCAGTGCTTCTGCAGCCATGAAAACACATGCATACTTCAACACATACACACTCACTTCTGGCTACAAATAAAAATGCACAACATCAACAAAAATTACAGAAATGTGTGTGTATGTTTTACAGTGAGCAACTCTGCATGTGGCTATAGAAATGTAGGCCCCAACATGAGGGAGCGACGTATTCCTTCTGGAAGCTTAACAAGGTAGAAATATTTGTGGCAGACCTGCAGAAGAAGCTGAGCAAATGATGGCACGGAGAAGGTTAACCAGATATCGAACTGTGAGTTCATTGCCGCTGCAACACCCATGTTAGAAATGTTTTTCTGTCTATGACCTGAGCAGCTGAGATGGGAACATGGGGAATATTCTGTACACCCGGAGCTCGGAAGATTTGTCCTGGGGCCTTCCCCTGATGAGACACTGGGACAGGTAGTTGGCCTGAAATGCAAAGGGTTGATTACTCCGGCTGCTCCCCCCATGGGACGTCACAAACATGTAGATGGTGAATATTTGGGACAGATTAGGTCTCTGTGGAGGCGAATGCTATGATTCAAGATGAATAAGAAGACTGAGGGGTCGCAGAAAGGAACCGGATAGCTCGCTTGTGAGCTCATGGGAGAGGGTGGGCTTAGCACGTAAGTTTGAGGCACGGCCTACCCCTTTTTCTCATGGCCCTAGGACTTTGAGCGGGAAGCCTCTGGGGAGAGAGAAATACCACTGATGAACGAGGAGAGAAAGGGCCTACTGGGGGCTGGAGGATGGGATAGGAGAGGGGAATTAAATTAGGAGATAATCTGACATGCCTCCTTGAGGGACCTGGGGTGCTGTAAAGCTCATCAGGGGCGTGCTCTTATTGGGCACCATCAGGTACTATTAGGGTGTAAGTGGTGGGCAAGGCTGCACAGGGAAATATTAAAACTGGTGGTGGGAGGTTAAATTCTTTCCTGCTCATACAGTGTAATAAATTTCAATCTGTTTTCTCTTTAATACGCAGACTAGTAAAAGGTAGCGGCTGTGGCAGGAGCAGTGGGGCAGTGATGTCACTGGACAGGGTATTTTTGACACTCATGCTGGGGATGCATTTAGTGTCATCGGGGGGGGGGCGTACGGTTTGGGGAAAACACAAAGTGGTAAAAGATGTAATGGGGAGGTACTCCACTGGGGTGATCAGATGGGGAGGGGCCAGAAGGAATCTAGGAGGAGATCTTCGTATTCAATTAGTGAGGGGGGGGGTTCACTGTTTATGTTGTTCTGTTATCTTGTTGTTATTTCTATTGTATGTTGTTGCATGCATCTCATGTTGTACTCGAAGGGGAGTGCTGAGGCGGTATGTTGGAGGGCATGGGGGGGGCAATGGTAGGCTCTTGTGCAGGGGAAAAAACAAGAAAAAGAATATGGGTAGTAAACAGGATTTAACAGTGGTCTCCTGGAATTTCCGAGGGGTCACGAGTCCGATCAAGTGCACAATGCTCTTAACAGCGCTTAGAAAGCGGGGTACGTAATTAGCACCATTGCAGGAGACCCACCTAGCGGACGTTGAGCATGCAAAACTAGTTAGGGGGTGGGTGGGTAAGTGCTTTGCCGCTTCCTATTCTTCACGGAAACGTGGGGTGGCTATCCTATTGCATAAGAGTCTACCATTTGAAGTTCAAAAAGTTGTGACAGACCATAAAGAAGGTAGATATGTTTTTGTGGTGGAGAACAAATCACATTTGGCAACGTATATGCACCTGCTACAAACAAACCGAAATTCTTCCCTGAGCTTCTGGACTTGTTAGTTAGGGAACAGTTCCCAGGCCTTGTGCTAGGGGGAGACCTAAACAGTGTATCAGACCCAATTATGAATCACTCTGGAGGGAAAGGGAGAAGGTCAGAGGCATTAAATCAATGGTGTTTGGGCATGCTAGACCTTGAATTAATAGACAGTTGGAGAACAGTAAATCCAGGGGCCAGGGAATACATGTTTTTCTCGAACCCACACGGGACCTGGACAAGAATCGATTATATTCTGGTCCCACGAGAATGGAATGACAGGTTAATTGACATTTCACATAGCCCGATCCATATCTCGGACCATGCTATAGTGATAGGGAGGGTCAGGATGCAAGGGATAAGAGGCAGCCCCCGCAATGGAAATTCCCTACATATATGCTTCCTAATAAGGAATTTAGGGAATACTTATCGAAACACTGGTGTTTTTACAAAGAAACTAATCAAGACTCAGAGGTGCCTAGTTCTGTTTTTTGGGATGCTGGGAAGGCCTTCCTGCAAGGCTCCATAATTGCCTATATGGCCAGGGTTAAAAAAAGAGAAGCAAGAAAAAAAGGCAGAAATTAGAGAAGCAGCTTAAAGATTTGGAAAGACGGGTGGCTCAGGGAGAGGGAGACGCAATAGGTCGGTTGCTAACGCTTACAAGGGAGGCACTGAACTCACTGGTGTGTGGAGAAGCTAGGAAATCATGGTTTTATACTAAACGCCAGCTGTTTGAGTGGTCTAATAAGCCGGGCCTACTTATGGTTAGACTCATTGGGGAGGGGCGGCAAATGCCCCACTAGGATAATAGGGATAAAGGACAGGGAGGGTAGGGTGCATAGGAGGCTGGGGAAGTGAGGGACTGCTTTCAGATGTTTTATGCCCAATTGTACAAAGCAGAATGTAAGGGTGGGGGGCGTGGATGCAGAAATTTTAGACAAAATAGAACTACCCAGGCTAACGGTGAGTCAGAGAGACCGTTTAAACCAGCCAGTAACAAAGGAAGAGATTATCAAAGCTATTGGCAAAAAGGTAAGGCGGGTGGTCCAGACAGATTTCCGCTGGAATTTTATAGAGCGCCAGGGGGTCAGTTAGCGGGCACACTGTGAGGTATTCCAAGGGGATAATGGGGAAGAACAGCTGCGGATTCCGGATACTTGTTATGATGCCACGATATGCTTGATACCCAAGCTGGGCAAGGAGCTACTAGAATGTGCCTCATATAGACCGATTTCACTACTACATTGTGACCTCAAGATCTCAGCCAAGATTTTGGCGATGAGGCTGGAGGATTATCTGCCTATGTTGATACACCTGACCAGACTGGGTTCATAAAGGGGAGGTTATCCTATCATAACATGCGTAGATTGCTTAACGCGGTTTGGAGGGCAGGGCAAGAGACAGAGAAAACATATATCATATCTATGGATGTGGAAAAAGCTTTCGACAGAGTAGAGTGGGAGTACCTTTTTGAGGTGCAGACCCGGTTTGGTCTGGGCGGGTCATACACTGGTTGGATTAAAGCTATGTATCAAGCCTCCAGAGCACGAGTCTTGGTTAATGAGATGCTCTCTGCACCATTTGATATGGAGAGGGGTATGCGGCAGGGGTGCCCACTGTCGCCACTGCTGTTCGCTCTGGCATTGGAGCCCTTAGCGGCAGCAATAAGGCAGTGTCAGGGGATCCAGAGTATTAAAGGGGAGGAGGAGGTTATGCATAAGGTCACCCTATATGCAGATGATATGTTATTTGTTAGAGACCCTCAGAAGTCTATGCCATTACTATTGGAATTGACAGAGAAATTTGCCGCATTTTCTGGGTATAAAATTAATTTAAATAAATCCAAAATGATTTGTTTCCCTAAGGTGGAGGCTATTGCTATGCAATGGGGAATACAGGCTCGGGAATCATGCCTCACCTATTTGGGCATTAAAGTGGGTAGGACAACTGGGTCCTTGTATGGATTAAATTACACACCACTTCTTAAAGTGATAGAAATGGATTTAAGGAGATGGATGCAGCTACCTATAGCTTGGTTGGGGTGAATCAATTTATTGAAAATGAATATCTTGCCAAGGATGTTGTACCCTATGCAAATGATTCCTACGCACTTTGTTAAAGGGGACATTGTGAAGATAGAGAAATTGTCTACTCAGGTCACTTGGAGGGAGCACAAACCGAGAATTTGACTGCAGAGACTTAAGGCCGAGATGACTAGGGGAGGTCTAAATTTCCCCGACATAACAACCTATTATTTAGCCATCCAACAGCGTTACATTGCAAACTGGGTATACCGCCCGGCAGTGGCAAGCTGGGTCACGATGGAACAATGGGGGTGTCAGGAACGCCTATCTGCATACCTACATTCTAAAGGTATACAGGCTTATGCTGCCCAAGGGGGTCATAACCCCTTAGTAAAATCAGTACTGGAGGCGTGGAATCTTCTTAGGAAATCTAGAGGGATTAATAGAGGGGAAACATTATTATTACCAATAGAGGAACATCCTTTTTTTTTTTACTGGGACTAGAGGATAGAGGGTTCAGGGACTGGGAAAGAAAGGGAGTTAAATGTATGGTTAGTAAGGATATACTGTGTGCATTGGAAGATATTGTAAGAGAGAGGGGCCTACAAGGACAGCAACCTTGCGATATCTGAATTGCGGGCATTCTTATCAAAGATAGAGAGGGGCGAGGGTGAATCACATGGGTGGGGACCAGTGGAGACGATGATACATAGGACACAAATAGACCCAAAAGGGTTTATTGGTAAGGTGGTAAAGGTGGGGAAAGAAATATTCCCAGACTATATGCAGAAAGTTGAACAATTGTGGGGAAAAAGTCTCGGGCACCCAAATTTCAGAGAACAGTTGGAGACAAATGTTGGTGGGTCACATGGGGCTCTCAATTTGTAACAAGTTTAAGGAGGCCTTTTATAAGTTCCTGCACAGAGCGTATTATCCACAGACAGTGGTGCACAGGGCACTCTCATCCATCTCTCCTCTCTGTGGCAGGTGTGGAGAGGAGAGAGGGACATACATTCATTCCTTTTGGAACTGTAGGGTTCTAAGGGTCATTTGGAATAAAATATGTAAAGAAATAACACGAATGGCGGGGTTCCCCATTCAAATGGATCCTGTAGTGGGATTGTTTGGTATGTCTCCAGGAGAAGCAGGCGAATGGGAGCAACTGCCACGGTGGACCAGAATAATGTTGGTGATGGCCAGACATTGTATCCAAAATACCTGGGTTAGCCACGTAGTCCCTACCAAACTTCAATGGCACCAACTAGTGTTACAAAATCTGGCTTTGGAAAGGCTGTCATTGACATTGAGTGATGGGCAGGACACATTTTATAGGGAATGGGCCCCTTTCCTGGCAACATTAAATAATGAAGAGATGATTATCTTGCATTGTGGCCTGGAGCAGGAGTAGGATTGCATATTGAGGGAGGTTTCTTTTTTGGGGGGCTTCCCCATGCCTCATTGCCTCATCGCCTGGTTGCCTCATTGTTATATTACTGTCTTAATGAGAGGATATGATAGTTAAAGGGTTCAGTAAAGACAACTGTGAACAAATGGAATTAAATGAGAAAAAGAAAAATAATGATGAGAAACCCCAGAATGTAGTAACAATGAATTGTGAGATGCATTTTTGTTTGTTTGTATGTCTGTATGTTATTGTGTAATGTCATTGTTGATTCTTCCATAAAATCAATAAACAAATTATACAAAAAAAGAAATGTAGGCCCCGTAGGCAAGTGTGCTTCTGCAAACAGGTGCAGATTTAACCAGAGCACTGTATATATGACAACAGAAGCACAATGGTTGAAAAACTGGTGTGGAGCTCAGGGATTTGGCTTCATTGGGTACTGGGGGTCCACCTGGAGTGATGCAAGCCTATACTGGCATAATGGGCTGCATCTGTCCAGGAGGGAACCAGGATCCTAGGTGATAGGATTAAATGCTTCACTGGCAAGCATTTAAACTAGCCAAGGGGGGAGGCACTGGAAAGGAGCAGGGAAATCCTAGCCCCCAAAAAAAATCACAGTAATAAGTGCAGTAAACACCAACATAGAGGTGTCGATGGGGAGAAGGGCAAGGGTAAATGGAGAAAGTGACAAAGGCAAGAAGGACAGGGATGGGGCAAAAGGGAGTAAGGCCATCAGGAAATGGAGGGTAATGAGTACCAATGCCCGTAGTCTGGGCAACAAGCTCTCTAAGCTGGTGGCCTTGATGGAAGAGGATGCCTGGATATCGTAGCAGTCACAGAAACATGGTACACAGAGAACCATGACTGGGATGTTAACATACCAGGGTACATAACCTACAGGAGAGACAGGCAGGGGAGAAGAGGGGGAGGAGTAGTTCTCTATGTAAAGGAAGGGATAAAAGCAACTGAACAAAAAAGTAAACAGGGAGGAGAGGAGGCACTGTGGGTCACCCTGGAGACTGGAAAGGGCACCACAACCCGCACAGGGGTTGTGTACAGACCCCCATGTCAGGGGGAAGGAATGGACAAGGATATGATTGAAGGCATTCTTAGAATGGCAGAGAAAGGGGAGATACTGTTGATGGGAGACCTGAATATGCCAGATGTTAACTGGAGCACATTTGCTGCAGCCACATCCAAGAGCAGGGCCATTCCTGATGCCCTACAGGTGGCAGGCCTCAGACAGCTAGTTTCGGAACCCACTCATGAGGGAGCAATCTTGGACCTCGTACTCTCAAACGGGGGCAGTGAGAGGATCTCAGATCTAGAAGTGGGTTGCCATCTGGGAACAAGTGACCATCAAACAGTGTGGTTCACGTTAAACTCAGCTAGAGTCAAGCCATACAAAAGTGAGGGCACTGGACTTCAGGAGGACTGACTTTGGTAAGATGGGAGAGTGCCTCAGAAAAGCACTAGCAAACAGGCTAGAAGGAGGTGTGGAGCAACAATGCAGAATCATCAAAACTGCCATCACAGAGGCAACAAGCCTTTGTGTGAAGCAAATAAACAAATCAAAACGAAAGAAAAAGCCACTATGGTTCTCAAAAGAGGTGGCTGTGAAAGTCAGAAAGAAAAAGATAGCATTCCGGAAGTATAAGGAAAACAGAAGGAGCAGGACAGAGAGCTGTACCAGTTAAGGCAGAAGAAAGCAGGGAGGGAAGTCAGAATAGCAAAGGCCCAAACTGAGGAAAAGATAGCCAACTCGGTTAGGAAGGGGGATAAAACATTTTATAGGTACATCAGCGAGCATAGAAAGACAAAGGGAGGGATAGTGAGGCTGAATAGAATGAACGGTGGGTGGGCAGAGGGGGACAGTGAAAAAGCAGGGATACTGAATATTTCTGCTCAGTATTCACAAAAGTGGAGGGGGAAGTACCTAATCCAATTAACAGAAGCACTCTTGATAGGGGGATCGATCCCAGTCCTTTCACAGAAGAAAGGGTTCTGCAAGAACTCCTAAAACTGAAGGTGGACAAAGCAATGGGGCCTGATGGAATTCACCCCAGAAGTCTAAAAGAATTAAGGGGGGAACTAGTGAAACCACTGGCTACTCTTTTTAATAAATCATAGGAGGATTGTGTGGTACCCAAGGACTGAAGGAAGGCGGATGTGATTCCCCTTCACAAAAGTGGGACCAAGACAGAGACAGGAAACTACAGACCTGTCAGTTTGACCTCTGCGGTACGGAAAGTGATGGAATCACTTCTGAAGGAAAGAATAGTTGAGTACCTAGAGGCCAGTGGGGCACAGGAGCCAAGGTAACTTGTGTTCACAGCGGGAAGGTCATGTCAGACCAATCTAATAGATTTCTTTGACTGGGTGACCAAAGTAGTAGACCAGGGAGGGGCTGTGGACATGGCCTACCTAGACTTTAGCAAGGCATTTGACACAGTCCCACACAAAAGATTAATAGTCAAATTAACCAGCCTGGGAGTGGGTACCAGGGTGGTAGCCTGGGTAAAACACTGGCTGGACAACAGGACACAGAAGGTAATTGTAAATGGAGTCCACTCTGAAGAAAGAGGGGTTACTAGTAGGGTACCGCAGGGTTCAGTATTGGGTACAGTCCTTTTTAATGTCTTCATAAGTAACATTGCAGAGGGACTGGAAGGAAAAGCATGCCTCTTTGCAGATGACACAAAGATCTGCAACAGGGTTGATACACAGGGAGGCGTGGAAAGGATGAGAAGGGACGTGGCAAGGTTGGAGGAATGGTCAGAAGTATGGCAGCTAGGATTCAATGCAAAGAAGTGCAAAATAATGCACCTGAGAAATAAGAACCCAGGGGAAGAATACACAATGGGGGGAGGTAGTAACAACAACAAAAAAAGAAAGGGACCTGGGGGTAATCATATCAGATGACCTTAAGGTTAGTAAGCAATCTGAGAAGGCAGCAGGGAGGGCTGAGGGCTGGGATGCACAGGGAGAGGCATCAGCAGCAGAAAATAGGAAGTTGTTATCCCTCTGTACAGACAGTTAGTGAGACCCCATCTGGAGTACTGTGTACAGTTCTGGAGACCCCATCTCCGCAAGGACATAGACACGATAGAGGCAGTCCAGAGGAGGACAACTAAAGTGGTGCAGGGTCTGCAAGAGAAGCCGTATGAGGAGAGACTAAAGGAGCTTAATATGTATACCCTTGAGGAAAGAAGGGGGACATGACAGAAACTTTTAAGTACCTCAGTAGAATCAACAAAGTCCAAGAGGGTAGCATTATTATTATTACTTCTTCTCCTTCTCCTTCTCTTTATTTATTCAGGCGAGCATCATTGAGCAAGGCTCATTTACAAGATGGACCCGATAAGGTCAAGGTTCAACAGTTGATACACAACAGATACATCAATACACTTATATAAAACAGTTATACAAACGGGAAAAAAACATTTATAAACACAGTGATGTACAGTAAAATTCACATGATAAAGTGGGTTATAGGAAAGTTAAGCTAATATTTACAGTATATACAGTGTATACATATCTCAGTGGAGGGGCCATGGCAAACACACAGCATAATGTAATACTATGATGGTGGAAGGTATTACTGGGTGCCATAAGATGGGGTGTCTACCTGGGAGGGAGAACTGACGAACAGAGATTATGCCATATATGGTGAATTTTTGGGAGGGAGATTGTGAGATGACAAAGCTAGCTCTAGCGGTAGCAACTGCATTTCTCTGCGAAGAAAACTTTACAACGCTGTTTAAAGGATACAATTGGTATAATATTGGACAGTTTTAGGGATTTTTGTAGGGTGTTCCATGCTATAGCTAGAGAATAGCTGATTGCTGCCCTCCCTAGCCGGGTGTTGAATTTGGGCAATTTGAACAGGATGATGTTGTTGCTTCTTAGGGCATAGGAGCTAGGAATGGTCTGAGTGAAGCAGTCCAGAATATAGTTTCAGAAAAAGACGTGCAAGAACAAGGGGACACAATTTAAAGATAGAGGGGAGCGTTCAGGGGCAATGTGAGGAAGTATTATTTCACAGAGAGGGTAGTGGGTGCATGGAACAGCCTTCCTGAGGAGGTTGTGGGGTCTAAAACTGTGGGAGAATTCAAGAATGCATGGGACAGACATAAGGCAATTCTTGTGGGGGGGTAGGAAGAAATAGGCTGTTGGTTAACTAGGATCTGTGGCCTATCCTGTAGGTAGGGAAATGGGCAGACTAGATGGGCCAAGCGGTCCTTATCTGATGTCAAAGTCTATGTTTCTATGTCACAAGCTGTGTATCTGCCTGAGTTTTTGCAGACAGAGTTGAATCTGCATGTCTTATAATGTGCAACTGCATCTGTGTGTACGGCATTGTAGGTTTCACAGAGTCCTGCACTTCAGTAAGCAGAAGTACTTTTCAAATCTGGTTATCCTGGATTTGTATATGTGGCTACAGAAGCGCAGGCCCCATAGTGAACTGCACATCTGCAGCCAGAAGTGGGTGTG
Organism: Neoceratodus forsteri; assembly: GCA_016271365.2. Lineage (NCBI taxonomy): Eukaryota > Metazoa > Chordata > Ceratodontiformes > Ceratodontidae > Neoceratodus > Neoceratodus forsteri. Next base: position 1,089,890,236 of record CM057455.1, read on the forward strand.
TATGTCTTACATTATCCAAGTGTATCTGTGTCTATAGAACTGTAGGCTACACAAGGGCCTGTGATTCTACAGAAATAAGTAGGTATGCATGTCTTAAACACTATGCAAATGTATCTATGGCTGCACAAGTGCTTCTGCAGACAGGAGTACTGTTGTGACTGGTGTGTTTTGGATTTGTTTATACTGTAAGTAAGGAAAGACCATTTTGTGTTGTGGCGCCTACTCTTTGGAACACTTTGGCACAACACATTGCATCTTCCCATAAGGCAGAGGCTTTAAAGACTAATTTAAAAATGTATCTCTTCTGTGAAGCATTTCTCTCATTGTTTTAATTTTTATAGGAATTTGTGTTGCAACTGCTTGTTATCCACTGTTTATTAAGTATGGTGAAGTTTCAGCAGAGTATGGATTGTGGAGCACCCTGAGCCTTTGGGAAAGGGTGTTCTATAGATAAGTAAAATTGAATGGCTTTGCCTTGCCTTACCTGTATGTGGCAACAGCAGTAGATGACCCACAGGGGCCTGTGTTTCTTCAGACAGCATTGGATGTGTACGAGTCACACTATGCAACTGTATCTGTGTCTATTGATTTGCGGGCCACAAAAGGGCTGCTAATCAGGATATCTTAGATTTCTAAATCCGTCTTCAAAAGCACAGCCCCCAGAGGGTCTTGCTCTTCTGCAAATGAAAACACTCATGTAGTCTGGGAATCAACAATTTGCTTCTGTTGGTACAATACCAGAGGTCCTACATGCAGAAATAGTGTGGATGTGTATCTGCAGCTACAACTGCATGTGTATTTGTTTAAGTGTCCATGCGTGTTGACTGTTGCAGAAGCTGAGCGTTGTGATATCAGTGTTGTGGGTTTGTATCTGAAACCAGAAGTGGGTGTGCGCTGAACTGTGCATGTGTATCCATGGCTGTAAAAGTGCTGGTCCATGATGATGGATGTCTTTTGTGTCATCTGGAAACTGCTGCATATTATTCGTCTTACCAGATGATAGTTATCTGTGGTTGCTTGTGGGATCTTGTCCTTTTGCTGCTTGGGGGAATGGGTAAAGTTAGGGTTGGAAACCCTAACACCACATTTCCTTACTTTTGTGGCATTAAGTTGAACCTTAACTGGTGCATTAATGCATTTTCTTTGCAATGAAGTTCCTTCCTTTTTGAAAAATAATTAAAGATTTATCACTGCAGACCTTGAGACTTTTAGAAGCACTGGCCCTCTGGGGCCAGCACTTCCGTAGCTACAGGTACACATGTATGACAAGATATATATATATATATATATATATATATATATATATATATATATATATATATATATATATATATATATATACACATATACATATATACACACACACACATATATATCTGTTCTTTATGCAGAAGTGCAGGACTCCTACCTGCAGGTTTTTTTTTTTTGGCAATTAATTTCTTTTTGTTAAGATAATGGCCCTGTGCCAAAGGAAGAGTCCATCTGCCCCTCCAGGCCCTGCACTTCTGCATGGCTAAAGATGTAAAGGATTCATGGTCGGTCGGTGGGGGGGGGGTTACCAGTGAACATCTATGGACACACCAACTCAGGTAACCAAAGATGATAACGTCTGCATATAAAAACGAGGTGGTACTTGTTACATACTTAGTGATTTTGTTAAATGCCAAAAATGCAAAGTATTGTTGTAACTGAGGGCCTTCTAAGGGTGTTGTTACAGAGTTGGGACATTAAACAATGCTGCAACTGTCAGATGTATATTAATCCAGTGGAAGCCATAATGGAGGAACAGTTTACATGTACCAAATGTCAGGAGCAAATGGAAATGCCTTCAAAAATAAACTAACGCATATGGAAGGAGAAGTAAACAGACTAAACATGCCACTACCTAATCTAAGGGACACAATCTCAAGATGCAGCGGCAAGAAGGGTGGAGGACACTGGACACAGAATGTAAAGACACCAGCTGGGCTACTATAGTACAGTTTCCAAAAAATAAAAGGAGGCGAGCACTAGGTAGTAATGAAATTGCTCTTCACAACAGGTACACTCCTTTAGGCACTGAGGATGAGGAAGTACCATCAGCCCCTGACCAGAGGGATACTGCTGGATTAGACTCACTACCCACTATCAAGGAAAAAGAATACAAAACTGTGCTGGTGATCGGAGATTCAATACTGAGAAAAACAGACTCCATCATACGTAGACACAATAAAGCACATACAGTTTTAAATTGTTTACCGGGGGCAAAAGTGCAAGACATCAAAGTATGACGTCCAAAGCTATTAAACATAGAAAAAAATAGTCAAATTGTGGTAATTCATGTGGGGATCAATAACACAGGGCGAGATCATGAGAAAGATGTGGTTAGGAGAACTAACTGAATGTGCAGATATCATCAAACAAGCCGGTCAAATCCCAATAATTTCTGGGTTGTTACCAAAATTAAATGTTGATTCAGAAAAAAACCACACCATCCAAAGGATAAATGCTAAACTAATAAATAAACGTGCAGCAGAAAAAATATGCTTCTTACACACATGGGATTCCTTTTTTCAAAACACAAAATTGTACACAAAGGATGGTCTACATCTTAGCCCCCTTGGCACGTCAACCCAGGCAACTCTAATTGCAGGCAAAGTGCAACAACATTTAAAACTAACTGGGGGTGGGGGGACCGAAATCTACTTCCCTCAAATTCTGAACCCACCCAGAGTAAGCAGGCCAAACACACAAATGGGCAGAACAAGAAAATTAAAGGAAATTTCTGATGTAAGGCAGTCACTCACACAAGTGGTGACTGCCCTCATCGGCCGTTATTCTATCCTGGTTTTAATGATAGAAAGTATGTGGTAATTTTTATTTCTATACTGGAGCCCTCTGCAGTTTGAAGGTCCGGGTTCGGCCGCCATATCCCTGCACTCAAGCACGTAATGATGTGTGGACAGAAAGAGCACGGGGGCGCGCCTCACTGAAACGAATGAGGCTTGATTTCTAATTCGTTTTTAAACTACAAAATGGTCACTTGGCGATTAATGAAGGACATCGCTTGACTAACATGGCCCATGGTTGTCGAGCACTGTCCTTCATTAATTCCAATGTTCATTCTGGAAGTTAAAAATGAATTAGAAATCAAGCCATTCATTCAATGGGTGCACCCGTTCTCTCTGGCCACCGCGTCATTAGCGTGGGAAGCGTGGCAGCCGAACCTTCAAACTGTAGAGGGGCTGCTATAAAAATAAAAATGACGAGGCATCTCCTTCAATACCACATAGTTTATATAATTAAAACCAGGATAGAATGACAGCCGATGAGGGCAGCCACCACTGTGTGCGAGTGGTAGCTGCTCTCAGATAAGTTGGACATTTTCTTTAATAAAAGCTACCTGAAATGCTTACTAGCAAATGTAAGAAGTATTAGAGACAAGAAAAATGAAGTTGAAGCCATAATATGCAATGAAATGGATGTGCTAGGTCTGACGGAAACTTGGCGGACCCCCAAGATACCTGGGGGAGGGACATAACTGGGTACACACTACATCACCAAGACAGAAAGAGACAAAAAGGAGGGATGGCAGCAGATATATCAACTCTAGTAAAATCAGCAGACATCTCAGATAAAATTAAACAAGGGCCAAAAAAAGGCAGAGACCATATGGATAAGACTAGAAATGGGTATGAACTCTATTACTGTGGGACTCTGTTATAGACCCCCAGGACTTACCCATGAAGACAGCACCCCCATCTATGAGAAGATCGAAACAGTTTGCACCATGAGGGGGGTACTGTTGATGGGAGACACTAACTTTGGTGACATAAATTGGACAAAAATGGAAGGTAGTAAAATAACCAGTAAAATATTTACAGAAGTAATAAATCAAATGGGCATAATTCAATATGTTAGACACCCCACAAGAGGGGATAACATACTGGACCTCGTGATGTCAACAAAGGACATCAGGGTTACTGACTGAAGGGTGAATCCCCACCCTGGGAAATAGTGATCATAACTGTTCTCTTTAACAAACATATTCCTCTCAACAAAGGCTGCAAGGAGAGCTATCTTTTCAATACCACAAATAAATAACTTCTTGATACTGAGTTACAGAAGACACAGTGGAAAACCATTTGAAAACCGATCAGTTAATGAGATGTGGGAAATTTTTAATCAACATATTTCTGAAATATGCGATAGGTGCATCAAAAAAAGAAACAAATACAATACTAAAGGAATAAAACCTACGCGGTTCACCAACAGAATTAAGAAATCGATAAACGAAAACAGAGAATATATGGACTATATTAAAACGAAGGGTCCAAAGAATCATGAGAGAAATTCAAATCAACACAAGGAGAATGCAAAAGCCTAATTAAGAAAAGTAAACAAAAAATGGAATAAAAAAGGGGGCAAGGAAGGATAACACGCAACAATTCTATAGCTATGTAAACTCACTTAGGAAAACAAATAAGGGTTTATGCGCTCTCACAGGAAGGGGTGAAAGTAGATGACCCTGCAAGTATGGCAAACATTTTTAATTCTTACTTTGGGACCGTGTTCTCCCAAAAAACTGTAACAAACCACCAAATAAAGACAATACTACACCACCTATCCGGATAACAGAAAAAATAGAAATGAAAAATAGAGCTCAAGAATACATTCTCTACCGGACCAGACAATATGTCAAATGCCATGTTAAAATTATTATTCTCACCCTACCGAGGCTCAAACCACTAAGGCAGATATTCTTAAAATCTTTACAGGAAAACGAGATTTCACAGGACTGGCTAACTGCAAATGTTGTGCCTATACATAAGAAGGGTGATGGGCAGATTTTAAAATTACTGCCCAATTAGTTTGATATCAATCCCAGGAAAATTGCTAGAAAGCATAATAAAAGATGAGATTAACTCCTGTCTAGAAAGAAGTGGTCATATTGATCGCGAGCAGCATGGCTTTCGGGCAGGAAGGTCATGTGTCACAAACTTGTCTTTTTATGAGAAAATATCCTCTGCACTGGACAATGGGAGGCCAGTGGCTTGTATATACTTGGATTTTGCTAAGGCCCTTAATAAAGTCCCACACTGTGAAATTAATAGCCTGATGGATATAGGATTGGATATAGGGATAGTGGGATGGATAAATACACGGTTGATGAATAGGACCCAGAGGGTGTGTATAAACGGATATTATTCCCATCCTGTACCGCTGACAAGTGGATTCCTGCAGGGGTCAGTTTTGGGTCCGGTGCTGTTTAGAATATTTATATCCACTATGAGGAGGGACACAACAGGTTGGTTAAGTAAATACGCAGATGACACAAAACTCACAGGAATCTCAGCTCAGGATGATGACAACACTGCAATGCAGAGAGATCTGGACAGAATAAATCACTTGGCTACCAAAAAGGGCATGAGCTTTAATGTGGACAAATGCTGTGTCATACATTTGGGTAGACATAATAAGCTCACCAATTATGCCCTAAATGGACAAACCCTAAGGCACTTAATTGAGGAAAAAGATTTGGGCACAGTTATAGACAACAGGTTAACATGTAAAGCGCAGTGCACAAACCAAATGAGGCAAATAATGTATTGTGGGATATAAAGAGAGGTTTTAGGAGTAGAAGTCGGGAGGTGATTATGCCACTTTATAGAGCATATGTAAGGCCTTTGCTGGACTATGGTAGCCTCATGTGGAGTCCAATATCTAGAGGTGGTGTGCACAGACTGGAGAGGGTGCAAAGGCGCATGACAAAAATAATATATGACTTAAGAGATGAATCATACATGGAAAGGCTCCTTAAGCTGAGTCTTATGACCTTGGAGACAAGAAGAATACGGGGTGACCTTTGCTGTGCTATAACATAATGCAGGATGACTACTTAATAAATGAGCTACAACTAGAATGTAAGAATATATCGGTAAACACAAGGGGACACCCACTGCAGCTACAGCCGAGAAAGTTCAATACAAATAAAAGCTTTTTTCAAACAGAGAGTGGTGTCACCCTGGAATGGGTTACCCCTAGAGATCATTATAAGTACAAATAAGCAGCAGTTTAAACAGAGGTTAGATAGGCACATACTGAATGGGAATGTTGTGCAGTATTATGGGTAAACAGGACAGGAGCTTTCTAAAATGGGCTCACCCCCCCCTTGGCTCCTAAGTACCTTAGTATGAACCTTAGTATGAGAGGGACAATTACTTCAGTGCCACTGGCACCAGGGGTATTCTCCATGTCCCCTCAGCAGATGGGGATACTGTCATTAGTTCTGCCAGCAAGAAATGGGGGTTCTCCCAGTCCCTCTCAACAGAGTGGGACACTTTGTCCATGTCACCTGCAGGGGGGTGTTTTCCTGGCTCCATCAGTAGAGAGAGAAACTTCAATCAATCAGTGCCATTGTTAAAGAGGCTGGTCACTTAACAATACAACTGACAGCACATGCTCACCATTTTAGGTGAAAGGATGTCAGCAACAGTTGCTCAGTTTGAGAAGTACATTTGCTGTTGGCCGTTGCCTGCACAGAATGTGCAAAATGACAGCTTGCTGTGATTGCTTGAAGAGCCTGCATCTCAGCTGCTAGACAAGTGTGAGCCCTGGTTAAAAATAAGGTATCCAGCCGGCCCAGTGGCGCAGAAGGTAGAGGCGCTGGATGCCACACCTCGCGCCATGCTGGTGATCCATGTTCAGGTCGTCAGGGGTCGGTGGGGATGAGGAAGGATCGAGCGTCCCATGGACTGCACTCCTTCCTCGGGGATGGGGGGCTTAGCCCTTGCCGGTGCAGCAGCAGCCCCTGGTGGCAGCTGGGGGACTGCACTGCCCGGCCGGCAGATGCTAGGGATTGGGGCTGCGGCAGACGCCTTTCAAGTGCGCATGTCAAGCAGGGCGTCACTGCATGTCTGAGCTCCAGGGCAACACTCAAGGACAAAATCCCCCAGCATGGATAGGCAAAGGCACCTACCATGTCAGTCCACACTCCTGCCGTCGGACCTGCCTGCAGGACCAACCTCCTCCCGACTCCGGTGCCTTACACTGTTAGACAGAGTGCCAGGGTGGGCGGCCCTACCCCTGGGGGCTCAGAGTCAGGGGATCCACCAGATCGGACTGCCTGTCAGGTAAGGTTTCAGACTAGGAGGTAGAGACCGGCACGGGGGTAGCTGGAGAGAGTTCCACAACAGGCAGCATAAAGAAAGTAAAAAAAAAGAAAAAATATAAGGTATCCTCCAATAGTGCATATGTGACTTGTGGGTTCAGGACATCATTTTTCCACTGCATATGAGACAAGATTGCCTTGCTTGGAAAGCACCGTTTTTTGTTTAGGTTTTATTTTTTTTCTGGGGGGTGGGGTCATCATCACCAATGAACTGCTTTGGTGAATGGCACTTTGCAAATGAGATAAATCACTTTTTTAAGAGACTTACTCTTGTTCAGTGGAGACTACCACTGCCTCCTTAGCACAGTAAAAACAGGTTTCTCACCTGTAACAGTAGTTCTAGGAGTGGCATATGGTGTACTTTCACACTTCTAGCAGTGTCCTTTCCCCTTTAAGGCTTGCCGGAATGCCTTCAAGCTGGCTCCTCCCACCCAACCGGGTGGTTACTCCCTCGGCACTGCCCCATGACGTCAGATCTTGCCTGTTGGAAGCCAGACCAGTGTGCCATTTGCCTGGGGAGGTTTAGTGGGTCAGTGTGGATGTACACCATTATACCACTCCTAGAACTACAGTTACAGGTGAGTAATCTGTTTTTCTAGGGACGTGTGTATGGTGTACTTATCCACACTTCTGGCAGACTCCTAGCAGTTCTCTGGGAGGAGGGAGCAAGGAATACATTCCCTACTTAGGGAATCAAAATTGGAGAACTGAGGCCCCAAAACCAGCATCCCGGTGTGACTCAAGGTCGATGTGGTAGTGGGAAATGAAGGTGTGTGCTGACCTCCAGGTAGCAGCCCTGCAGATTTCCTGGATAGGGACATCCCTGGAAGCAGCCACCAAGGCAGAAGTATGATGGGTGGAATGAGTCCTTAGCCCACTGGGATGCTCCTTACCCACCAACCTATAACAGAAATCGATGCAGGAAACAGTCCACCTGCCAATCACCTGCTTAGCTGCCGGTCTGCCAGGTGTGGCTTCAGTGTAGGTGACAAATAGTTGATGAACCTCTCTACCCGAACTCCAGCCATGCACTCCTTGTAATAGGCAAGCGCTTGCTGCCAAGTCCAAGGTATGGAGCCTGTGCTCAGCCTCCGAGGTGTGGTTGGTGAATTACACTGGGAGATTATTCACCTGGTTAAGGTGAGGATCCAACACAACCTTCGGGAGAAACTTTGGGTCAGGGCAATGGACAACCTTATCCCTGTGGAAGACCAGGTAAGGAGATTCCAATGAGGGCTCCTGGAGCTCACCGATCCTTCTGGCTGACATGACAGCCACCAGGAAGGCAGTTTTCCACAGCAGGTGAGACATTTCACACCTGTGCATCTGTTTGAATGGCTTGCCCATGAGCTTTGCCAACACCCTCAACAAGTCCCAAGGTGGTGGTGGTTCATGCACCGAAGGGGAAATGTGATCATGGCCTTTAAGAAAGCGCCAGACTACCCTCTCTTGTGCCACCAACTGCTGACTGGCCCATGCCCAGTATGCAGAGATGGCTGCTAGGTGTACCTTAAGGGTCATGAATCAAAAACCCAACTAGGATAGGGACCAAAAGTAGTTAAGAATGCTAGCCACTGGGCATTATAAGGGGTTCAGCCCCTTGCCCTAGTACCAAATGGAGAGTCTCTTCCCTTTGAAGGCACAGCATTTCCTGTTTGACTCGTTCCAAGATACCTCTACTACAGTGAGTACATCATCGGACAGACCCAAAGCCTGGAGTTCTAGCTGCTCAGGAACCAGGCTGCCAGGTGCAGGGATTGAAGGTCCAGATGGAGTACCTTCCCCTGACTGATGGGCAGCAGATACAGGTGGAGAGGAAGATGCCTTTGGAGCCTGCTGCTGAGGCTGAGGAGATCGGGGTACCAGAACTGGTATGTCCAGTCTAGAGCCACCAAGATCATCTGTGCCTTGTCCCTCCTCTCCTTGAGCAACACTTCTGGATCTACAGAAACGGAGGGAAGGCATAGAGGAGGCCCGGGGTCCACAGCCTCGAGAAGGCATCTCCCTGCAGTGTTCCCTGCTGGGGGTGGGGAGGGTGGGCACAGTACAGCCTCAGCTTTGCGTTCTCCCTGGAGACAAACAAGTCCACCAAAAGGGTGCCCCTCTGGGAGAACAGGCTGGGTACAGAGACATCTCGCCACACGGCCAAGAGAGTCTGCCAGCTGGTTGGAGATGTTGGCCACATGAATGGCAAGGAGATCAGCTCTGAGCAGACAAAACAGGATACCTTCCTGCAGATGTTCTGGGACTAACTACCACTGGAGGGCATCTCACATCAGCTGGGTCACAGTGACCGGCTGGTCGAAGTGGCCCTTTCGCTAAGACCATTGCTGGGCTAGCTCCCATTGCAGCGTGTACATTCTCCAGTGGGTCTAATGAACCATGCTGGTGCAAGCCACCATGCATCCCAGGAGGTGCAGGAAGTCCCGAGCAGGGTACAACTACCCAACTAGAAATGATCGGGCAAAGGAGGAGAGAGCCTCCTCCATCTGCCGGGAGCTGAGCCCTGGCTCTGCAAGAGTAGAGCTCTGCCCCAATTAAACTGATCACCTGCGAGGGCATGAGTTCCAACTTGGCCTCGTTGACCAGGAGGCCAAGGGAGATGCAGGTCTGGAGGGTCAGGTCCCTGGACTGCTCCATCTCCTGCCTGGAGGGACCTGTAATCAGCCACTCATCCAGGCAGAGGTAAATCTGAACTCCTTGGGGCCTCAGATAAGCTGCCACCACTGCGATGCACTTGGCAAAGACCATGGGGGCCAAGGACAGGTTGAATGGAATGGCCTGGAATTCTTAGAGGATTCTCTCTGCCCGGAACTGGAGGAATCAGCGGTGGGACGGACAGATTGAAGATACATGGAGCAAAACCACATGTTCTGAGACAGAGTGACCATCCTGAAGCTGCACAGCCTGATGAACTTGTTCAGGTCATGCAGATCTAAAATGGCACGCCAGCCCCCCCATCCGTTTTGGCACCAGGAAGTACCTGGAGACAAACCCTGGGAGTTCCAGAGGGTCCGAGACAATCTGCCTGCAGAAGAGCTGGGCTATGTCGTCCTGAAGGGTTAACAGTATGCTGATGGACACCATGCCCTCCCACGGGCACAGGCTCAGCAGGGCAGGCATGCCTCGAAATCCAGAGGCAGACCCTGATCGACCACCTCGAGGACCCACCTGTACATTATAACAGTGGACCAGGTGGAAAGGAAGTGACAGAGCCATCCCCACACAGGACGACAAAGGGGAGGCATCATGGGCATGAGGGAGGCACCCCTCATCCTGTCACTGGGCAGGCTTGGAGGGAGAGGAGGGCCCGACTGAAGAGCCAATGGGACCTTATCCTACAGGCTTGCAGATGACTACAGCCACAGATTTAGTTCGAAGCCGCCAGGCCTGAGCCTGCTGTCCAGCTTGGGACTGGGCTGGTTTGACCGCAGGAACACAGGGGGCCACAGGGGCTTCTTCTTTGGTTGCTTAGAGACCTTGGGATCCCTCTGGGTGGATATCACCAAGTCAAAGGTGGCACTGGACTTCTCGATGCGGGTGATGTGCCCCTCAATCCTGGGCCTGAACAAGTCGGTACTCAGGAAAGAGACATCCGACAGCTTGTGCTGGGTATCTGCCGTGAAGGTCGAGATCTGCAGCCAAGCCCTGCAGCGTATGGCCACCACGGACCGGAAGCAGGAGTCACCAATGTCAATGGCCATCTGTAGCCATTGTTCAGCTACAGCTCGGTCCTGGTCCCGGACCTGCTTGACTGTGGTCTGGAGGTCTGCTGGGAGATGAGGGAGAACCCCCATCAAGTATGCCCAGAAGGGCATGAGAAAAGTGGGCCTTCAAAAGGGCTGAACTCTCCTGGTAAAGGCCTAGAGAGGAGGCAGCATAGACCTTCTTGGCTATATGGTCTAGCTTCTTGGACTCCTTATTGGGCTGCTTGTCAAAATCGCCCACATTGCCTGAGCACCTGAACAAGGAATCCGCTACAAGGCCCTCAGCTGAGGGGTACTCCGTGAACCCCAAAGGGGACCAGATAGGTACAACATACCTGTGGGCCATCTGGGCTGATGATGCAGGGTAGGAGGTCAGATGCTTCTCCGGGGGAATCGCCCCAGTCCAGGAGCTTGGTGAATGGGTAATGTACCCACTTCTGAATGGGCTACATCTGGAAAAGACGGAACAGCCCCATAAAGGAGGTAGGGCCTTTCTCCGTCGAGAGATCCGAGGTCAACTTCACGTCCACCAGACGAGAGTGCAAGGAGCAGCCATTCGACTCATCAAAGAGGGGTCTACTGCCAGAGTCCCCACTGACCCTCCACAGACGGTTAGGGGTGATGGTGACCGACAGCCAATGTGGAACTCCATGGTCGGAGCGCCGCTCTTTGGCTGTTTCACTAACAGCTCCACCCGAAATCAATGGAGAACCTGGTGGAGGCCGAGTTGGGACCCGACAGGTCAGTTCCTGCCGAGGCAGAGAAGGAGCCAGCCTCTGTGGCAACAGCAAGGTGATGGCCAAGGTCAAAGCCAGAACGGGCTTCATCTCGTAAAAATGAGCTGCTGCCACATCAAGTCCTCATAGCATCAACACAACTTAATCTGAAGGGTCTCCTCACCTGAGGAGGATGAGGACGAAAAATAACGGTGTCGCCGCTTCCCCGAGCACAGAGAGCACGAGCGTCGACATGGGCTGCTCGACCCGGGGGATGGAGAGCGCGACTGTGACCATCGGGAAGACCAACGGTGGGCCTCGAAGGGGGCAGCAATGGCTGAGGATCCTCTGAGTCCGGGATCTCCCGAGGCAAAGGTGGTGAATCAGCCAACTGATCCGTCCCGAGTCAGAGGCAGGACTGGAGTCCTGGATAAGGAGGTATCAGCCTCTTCAGGTGACAACAGGTTGACCGGCTTGAGAAAGATCTTGGCCAAAAGACTGATCTGCACCTCGACCAACTGGCCCAATGAGGAGACCATGGGGCTGGCGGCATGGGCCGAGGAACTGATCTAACTCAGAACCTTTGCAGAAGCATCGGAATCGGAGGCCCAAGAGTGCTCCCGACACCACAATCGATGGTGAGACCATTTTCTGGTCTCTTTTTTAGACTTAGATTTGTGCTTGGAAGAGGGACCCTGCCCATGAGTGGGAAGGGCCTGGCACAGTTCTTTGAATGCCCCAGTAAAGGAGGTACCCAAGCAGAGTGGCAAAAAGGCCGAAGCCAAAGAGGTATGTGCTGCGGCCTGAGCCGCAGCCTCCTCAAATGCTGCAAGTTGCTTGGTGGAGCTCACAGTCAGGGAGACTACCCAACGGGTGGCCTTAGATTTGACCAGCAGGTCCCGATCATCCAGACTACCTAGGAGCATGTGGACATGATGATCCTCCAAAGTGGACAGGTGGAAAGTGCGGCAAACACCACAGGCCTGGGGATCGTGCTCGTTGCCCAGGCAGTAAACGCACATGGTGTACGGATCCATCCGGGACATCTTCTGCCCGCAGGCACATTTTTAAAAAATGTTTTTTATGTTAGTCTTTGGTAACCGGGTAAGGTCCACTAGGCACAAGTGCCTGTTTTCAGGGGTGATCTGGGAGCACTGAGTGGTTAAGTGACTTGCTCAGAGACACAGTATGCAAGTGGAGGTTGTGAGAATCAAACTCAGATCTGGTCTGCTGGATGTATCGTGCTCGTTCACACCTCGTTCCTCTAACCTCTAGGCTATACTGCCAGCCCAGAATCCTGGAGCAGACTTTGCATCATCCATGTTGAAGGTGGGAAGAAATAGCCTGAAGACAAATTTTTTATTGAAATCCGAATAAAAAAAGCAAAAGGTCTCATCAGCTCGAGAGAAGTATGGAGGGATTCTTTTTTCTTCCAGCAGAAATGAAGATCTGATGTCACAGGATGGTGCCAAGGGAGTTACCACCCGGATGGAGCCAGCTTGAAGACGTTCCAGCAAGCCTTAAAGGGGAAAGGACACTGCCAGAAGTGTTGATAACACCATATCCATGTACATAGAACTAAAGATTGCATTGTCTTGGGCATGTTTCTCCCACAGTCTGCATACTGTCAGCTAGAGAACAAAAGAAATACATTGTTAGAGAGAGAAAGACACAGACCGACAAGAGGGACAGACGGACATGAGGGATAATAGTTTCTTGTCGCTTTGTTTCCAGCCACAGTAAATAAAAAAAAATGTAATTCATAGTTCACATAGGATTACAACGCTTTTACAACTTTCATAAAAAAGAAAACCTTGTAAAATGGATACGTGAGTTACTCACTGTGTTGTGTGTGAAGTAAACTATGCGTGTGCATAGAAAACTCTGTGTGTGTGTGTGTGTGTACAGTAAACTTTATGCGAGTATCTGTGTGCAGTAAAGTATGTGTGTAGTAAACTGTCTGAGTATGTGTACAGTGAAGTGTGTGTGTGTGTGTGTGTGTGTGTGTGTGTGTGTGTGTGTGTGTGCACCTTATAAATCTTCAATTGCACTGGTCCAGGCCTCTGATGTCATACGCGGTTTATTCTCCTTATACAATCAAATGAGACTGGGTATACTGTACTTTACATGAATGGCGAAAACAGATAAAGCATTTGATATTTAAAGGGACACTGTCAATCTTTTTTGCATCATATTATTTCTAGGTAAAACCCTATATTTTACGATTGCTTACCTTTTCTAAAATTCATTGATATTGCTGGTCGTTTAATCTGCCTCCTTACTTATTAGAACTGAAATGCATGGGAATGTATAGTTATACACAGCCTTGTTTTGCTCCAAATTGTTTACCTAAACTTCCTGCAAACTTCCTGAGCATTAGAAACACATGCTACAATAGACTCCTCTCCTCTACTCCTACTGCATTATGAGTCACTAGGCAGTGTTGAGGGTGTTCCTGAGTCCGGGAAAGATGTAGTTGAAGTTGATCAAGAAATGTAAACAAACATGTTTTGGTGAGGTAACACCAGTATGGCTGGCACTCAGTTTTTTTTTTAGTTTTTAAAAGGAAAAAGGAGTCTGAATCAAGCAAACAGCTACATCAGCAGTCTAGATAGAATGAGAACAATCATAAAATGTGTTTTTTAAACTGGGGACACTGAGGCCAAATGGGGTTGACAGTGTCCCTTTAATAGCCAAAATATGATAAAAATCAAGTCCTGCTCATAGTCGCCTATGTGCACACCAGTCACAAATTACGGAAGGTATAGTAACAGTCCTTTCATAAGTGTTGCCTTTTTTCTGTTACACAGTAATTCGTATGTAACCCCTTGTTACCCGGGGTTACTAGAATCCCAGTAAGACCTAGTGGTAGGCAGGGAAGGCAGCTTGTGAAACTCCAGTTAAATGGGTTTCACACTGTCTCACTCTGTTCTCAGTCTCAGCTGAGACTGAGGGATGACATCACCAATAGACCTTTCGCAGCTGCATAAGCCACACTGGAATCTGCAGCAGAGGGAGTTAGATGGAACGTTGGGAGTTTTCAAAGTGGTCAGTCTGCAGTTTGGTTTTTAAGAGTGAAGGAGTTATTGTCAAGTGGTGGAAACTGCTGTTCGGGTCTCAGTGCCCCTCCCTCCGGGGATGTAAAGATCCCCATGCAGATTCCTGGGGCATTCTCCTTAATTCTGCCAGGAGAAAGAAAAAGCTGCCTATTCAGTTCAGCCTTAGTTTTAGAAAGTTGGAAGATTTGTGATTCGCCTGTGGGGCACCTGCAGCAAAAGGGTGAGTGTTTGCTCTAACATGAGAGGGCAAAAATGTGTTTCTTCAGCCTGGGACATGTGAGGAAATCTAGGAATTGAGCTACAATTTGGGAAGCCTATAGGACTAGGTCAAACAAATGGAGTAGTGTCAAATGCTAGAGTGCTGTGTGAATTCAAGTAATATTGTAGAGGGGATGCGACAGTTCATCTACCATTTAATCTACATTCAGAAGTTTCAGTTTTTCCAGAGAAATGGCCGGGTATGGGCTGTGGGAGCTGGAGGTGGGCAAACCCCCCATCTTTAGTAACCAGGTCCACCTCTACGGATTTCTGCTGTGGTTGCTACTTTGCCTCATGCACTTGGCCAGTGATGAGGGAAGTACCCAGACGTGGGTTGCAAAAGGGAAAATCTTTCTAGGAGTCGCAGACTCTAAGTGGTGTGGGGAGCCACGACAAGATAATTGGTTCATTCTTCAAATGGACCGCGGATCAAGTGGCCGGCAGGGGAGCCGGGCCAGTCGGGCTGTGTACCCAAAGCGCATGCAAGTCCGGGCTGTGCGCCTGGTGGGTCCAGAGCCTGAAAACAGTATAACTGGTTCATTCTTCAAGTGGACCGCGTAGTAGTCTCTAATCTGCATTACCAGTAAATGTAGCCCCATGGGGGTCCGTCTATGCTTTGTTGTGTTCAGCTAGTTGTGAATAAAAGCCACACTGTAAAATCCCATTCCTGGTTCTGGACATTACAGTTATTGCTTCCTGTGTTCGGATTTACTTGGGTGCCCCTGTGCAGAGTAGTCAAACCTAGGTCCCCCTGTGCCGAGTAACCTCATCCCCCCCGAACCCAGGTCCCCACCAGGTACTGCTGTCAGCTTCAACAGCATGCCACCTGTCGTTTTGGTAAAAAGGCAGGGGTGAGGGGTTACACGTAGTACCAACCAAAGAGACAGCTGGGTCAGTCTTGTCTCAGTCTTCAATCAAACAGATGTAACTGTGGCAATAATATTGCCACTGCCAGTATTTGTTATGCACAGCATCCACATCATTCATCATTCACTGGATGATTTTTTTTTTTTTTTTTCTTTTTAATACCAGGATTCATCTTCTGTGCTGACTGTTCTTCTGTCAGGCTGGACCCTGATGATGATCTGGCCATGAAAGCAGTGTTCTGGTAATTTTTCCAAACTATTTCTCCCACGGGGAAGGCCCTTTGGGTGCCCCCCCACCAAAAAAAAAGAATAATTCAAGGATTTCAAAGTAGGTACAACTGAGAGGAGTCCTACAGGGAATGAATACAGTACACAACCCATGTAAAAATTTACAACACAGTGCCCGGTTTACATATGCTGGATTATTACTAGTAAATGAACCAGTTTAATTTATTCAATCTTTAGAACATATGCAATTTGAATATTATAGATATAAAAATAGATTCTTGCAAAGGGCTGTTAATGTGAAATCATTGGATACAACTGGCATCCCAATGTTTGCACATAATGTAATGCATTATTTGAATTCTGTCAAAATTATCAGAGTCGCCTAGCATTACAAGGATATGGCATGATATGCTGATATTTGTACTAAGAAATTACTTAGTGTCAATAAAAGGTTTAAGTTTAAAACCATAACTAATGGGCCAGCCCGGTGGCGCTGAAGGCTGAGGCTCTGGACGCCTTACCTTGCGCTACGCTGGTGACCCTGGTTTGGGAACGACCTTGGGGCGGGGTGCCAGCACATGGGGGTGAGGGAGGAGCAGGATTGAGCAAGCCGGCAAGCTGCTATCCTCTCCTGGGGGTGGTGGGTTGGCACCCCGTAGTTCCACTCCCACTAGGTGGAGGTCCGGTGGGTAGTGTAGGCAGGAGGCGGCAGCACTGTTATAGGTGGGTGGAAGGGGCTGAGCTTGCGCCATGGTATGCGTGCATGCCTCCACACACACACACGGTTGTCTGCCGGGGCCTCTGGCGGGGAAGTGGGGAGAAAAACCTACAAAAATACTACCAAAAAATAATAAAACCATAGCTCATACTGGCTCCCTTATAATAAAAAAATAAGCCCTACTCCTACCTGTACAAAAACAACAGCTTCCTAACTCCTCCCCACTCTCAAGTAAGCCCAAACCTGCCCAGTTTATATATATTTTTTAAATGTTTTTTCTCTTTTTCCCCCAGCAGGTCCTCCGTCAAGCTCTGCCCTGATCACGGCCCCCGGCCTCCCACCAACCGTCAATCCCCGCATACTCCCGGTCACCCCCGCTTACCCCCCTGGAGGGCGGGGCCACAGCACTGATTCCCCTAATTCTACTGTCGCGGAACCAGTAACTAGTTGGGAGTGCGGCGACGGTGGTTAATTGAAGCCAGGGGAGGGCTGCATGTAGATGGAGGACCCACCCTTCCATTTTCTTGTTTTTCCTGTGGGAGGTGGGGATGTTGCAATAACGTCCAGCATCCGCCCCACCTCCATTACAGATGAGCGCCGGTAGCTGCGTGACTCCCAGCCTCTGCCAGGGGTCCATCACTCGCTGGGCAGTTCCCCACCCACGCCCCAGAGAAGAAGAACAGTCCATAGGAAGCTCCATCCTTCTGCCTCTGGCTGGCCCTCCAGCGACTCGGGTCCATTCCCAAACCCGAGTCGCCGGCGTTGGAAGCAGAATTCCAACTGCTGTGCTGGCGGGCCGGCTGCCCGTTGCCCAGTTTATATAAGAACTACAACTTCAGTAGCTGTGTTTCTACCAGCGTTTAGTACAGTAAGGCAGCAAGCTTGTGCTGTTATGAGGTTCAGTTTGTTAACTGGGTGTAATGCTGAGGTGTAATGCTGAGGCTGTGTAACAGCAGATAGCCCAGCTAAGAACTGCATTAACTGTTTTTCCTGAGCCTGAGCTGTAGTGCTGCTGAGAGAACCCCCCCACCCCGTGCCTTGTCAATTGCCGGTAACTGAGAAAAAATGTGAAAGTGAAATTGACTAAGAACGTCATCGGGGGAGGAGGGGCTGCACCACATAAAGCTAACGCTGCACAAGCGCGAGCACGGCAGCGCAAGCATGAGTGGCGTGAGCGCCACTCGGCAACAGAAAAAGGACCTAAAAAATAATCCTGTTGGAACCTCACTGATATTGTAAGAGGTTTAATAATGTTTAATGTTTCTGGGGTTTATTTCCTAAATTGAGACCGTTTGGTTTATAGTTATAGTTAAATGTTTAAACTGTTTAAAGCTCACAGTACTTTTAAGTGCCCTAAGTTAAAGGTAAAGCATAGCTCATATAATCAGCTAATTTTATTAATAGTGAGCTTTATAAATGGGTTACAAGCTTAGTGTTTTTTCCAAATTTTTCTAAACCAAGTTGTAATAAGTAATAAGATGAAGAGCGTCCTTATTAAATTGATGGGACTGATGGTGGGAATTATTTGTTTAATGCAAACTTATGGATCAGTTACATCTGATTCTATAGAGAACAGAACTGGTGTGTTCCTGAACCTCTGTCAATCTAGAATGGGTCAATTAAGAACAAATAAGCTAACTAGAGGGAGAAATCCCTTTAAATTGGTTAGACAGCAGATTCAGAATACTTTCCAGCTAGTTCCTTGTAGAAGTTTTTCTTCAGCAGACCAGATGCTCCTGATATCCCTAGTTCTTTGTGGGGATATAGAAACAAACCCAGAACCTGAGTGAGGATGGGACCATAAAGTTAGTGTTGGATAATGCTAGAAGTTTAATTAAAAAAATGGACCTCCTCAGAGCTTGGGTAGATTTGGAAAAACCAGATATAGCCATATTAACTGGAACTTGTTTAAAAAAAGAAATCTTTCAACCCGAAATTGAACTTCATGATTTTTATTGCTATAGACAGGACTGAGGGTCACGGGGGGAGGGGTCCTAATTTATACTAGACATAAATTTGGGCCTTTCTGAGGTTATTTATACTGGGAAAACAGAAGGAATAGAATGTCTGCTTTTAAAATTCCATACAATTAATTTGATTGTGGGAGTTGTTTATTCTCCACCTAAGATAAACACTATGCATTTTGAGAAACTTTCACACGTTATTATGGAATGTATAGGCCAAACAAATGCGATATTGATGGGTGATTTTAATGCTGCTTGGGAATGTCCAAGGGGTCGGGTCTTGGAAAATTCTATGAAATGCTTAAACCTGGTACAGATAATCTATATACCTACAAGCAAAGGTAGTATACTGGATTTGTGTTTTGTTTCCCCAGAATTGACTGTAGTAAATAAAGGAGTTGGGGAACCAAATTTGGGGGATCATAACGTAATAAAATGTACTATAAATTTGGAAATTAAAAAAAGTTCCAATAATTAAAACTTCAACAGAGTATAAAAGAAGCTATACAAAATTTAATAAGCAGCTATTTCGAAATCATTTGCAGGGTTTACCATAGCATAGAATTTTCCCAAATCCTGACCTGAATTTAGCTGTACAGGAATTTACATTTATGTTTATTGAGGCATGTGACCAATTTGCACCTTGGAAAAAAGTTGATCATAAACGAAATCATTTGCCCTGGGTGACTCTAATTATAAAGAAGTTAATCAGGGCAAAGAATCAACTTTGGAAGAAAGCAAATAAGACTTTGAAATCTGACGTATGGGATAGCTTTAAAAAATAAGAAATAGAGTGGTTCAGGAAATAAGGAAATCAAAGGCCACTTATTATAAACAAAGGATCAATGAAACAACAGATCCTAAGAAATATTGATCTTTGATAAAAACTCTTACAAACCCTGTTAAAAAACCAAACAGAAATAAAACTCAATCATAATGGAATTGTATTCGAAGCAGATCGAGCTGCGGAGTTATTAAACAAATATTTTACTGAACTTCCTGATTTGGATCTGGGAACTGAAACTAAAACCAAGAGTGTTCAGACTATGGATCAAAATATAGAATTTGATAATTGTCAGGAAAATCATGTACCAATGTTTCGGTTTAAAGTAGTGACAATTTTAGAAGTACAAAAAATAATAAGTAATTTAAAGATAAATAAGGCTTGTGGTCCTGATAAGATAGAAAATAGATTTCTAAAGGAAGCAGTACAAGACATAGCACCCATCCTGAGGGATAGTTTTAATTGGAGTCTAAGGGAGGGATTGTTTCCATCAATGTGCAAGCAGGCAAGAATAATCCAAATTAATAAGGGGGGTGGGGGGGTGACCCAATGGCCGCATCAAACTATCGTCCAATAGCATTGTTTTCAGCAGTTTCTAAAATTTTGGAAAAACTTGTTCATGGACAGTTAATGGAATATTTGGAAAAATATCAGAAAATAACTCAGTTTCAGTTAGGTTTTAGACAGGGTAGGTCCACGGCTACCGCACTCACGGACTTCCTAGATTTAATTGCTACTCCTTTGGGGGAGGGGAAGTCGGTGGGTGACTTATCAAAGGCATTCGATTTAGTGAATCTTTGTATTTTGGTAAAAAATTGAAACAAATGGGTGTGGAGGAAGAACGCTGTAATTGGTTTAGATCGTACTTAGACAAGAGATCCCAATTTGTAATAGTAAATGGTCACAAGTCTGGTTTGGGTTCCGTGACAAGGGGGTTACCCCAGGGTTCGATCCTGGGACCGCTCTTGTTTTTTAGTCTATTTGAATGATTTACCAAAATCAATAAAAAGTTCACAAGTTAGACTTTACGTGGATGACACAGTTTTCGATTGCATCAGGAAGAAATTCAGGTGAAATAGAACAAAAACTACAAGGTGATTTTCTAGTCAGTCATGCAGAAATTTTTTTCATTACTTGGACTTTTGATAAACAGTAAAAAGACACAAACAATGTGTTTTGGTATACAGAGAAAAAATAAAATAATTCCAAAAATAATAATTATACTTACCACTCCATTATTCCCCATCTCACTCTTCCACTGAACCCAGCTCTTTTCCAACTTAACCTCTGTATCCCTCCTTACAGAGCTGTGCGCTCTCTGGGCTGTATTTTTCTCCCACCTGCCCATCCCTGGCTATTATTGATTGCTCGCATCCCACAGCTTGTTCCATCCTCCATTACATTATTGGTGGATACTTTTCTCAGCCCAAGCCTCGAAGGGGCTTTCTTAAGCCTGGACATCTGTTACTGCTATTAGTAACACCTTCTCTATTGTGTGCCTCACTGACTATTCTGGCCTTTTTTGCTGCAATCTTTTGTCCTGAGCCTGCCAACCATGACGCCCCCTGGCAATACCACATAGCAAGCTGTAGTACGGCTCTCTCCTTTCTAAGTGACGTCCTTCTCTCCCCTCTCTTAATACTTAACTGTGTGGACCTTATCCACCTGGATCATTTCTGGCCTGGGGCATCTCCGGAGGACAACCCATGCAGCCACCTACCGCTTCAGCCAGTCTGCCTTCTCATATACCCAATATTACATTTGCTGGTGCCCTTGCACTTCTCTAGGGATACCAACTCCAGGAGCTACTCAGAACCATATCACACCCTTACGACCCTCCTGGGCTCACCCATACCACTAACTATTCCTGTCCATATTGCAGTGTTCGGCCTAGTATCCCCTCGCTTTCTCTTCAACCGTGGCTATCCTCCTCCAGGACCTCCTTCCCTAAACATAGTCGCCACCCACTGCTCAAATTCCTGTATATGGGGCTTAAGAAGCTTCTCCTACTCTGTTCGGGAAACACTGAACTAAATCCTGGATCGGCTCTACCTAATTCCTGCTCCCTCAGATCTACCTCAACTAAGAAATCTCAGCTTTATACACATTAATGTCTTGCAGCCTGCTAAAGAAAATTGATTTAATTCAAGCCTGGGTACTCCACGCCACCCCAGATGTACCTGTAGTTTCAGAGTCCTGGCTGAAAGTCTCCAACCTAATCAAGCTATCGATATCCTGTCCTACAATGTTTGCAGAACAGATAGGATATCTAGGGGTGAAGGGGTTGCAATTTATGTTCTAGACAAATACACAGTCTCTGTCCTCGACTCCACAACCCTGCCCAAGGAATTTGAAAGTCTCACCTTAAAAATTTCTCTATCGGCTAACGAGTCAATCTACATTTCAGGCTGCCACAGACCCCCTTCTGGTGGACTGGGGATAATGTCCCACCTCCACAGGATACGAGGAGCCATTGACTCTGAATTTATTTGTATGGGGGACTTCATCTTGGATTGGAATTCTCATTGCTCTGAACCCTTAAAAAATGTCTGTGATGGACATGGACTTATGCAACTAGTCTGTAATGCCACCTGCCCTAATATGAAAAATCCTGGGCACAGCACTCTCCTGGACCTAATCTTTACCAACAAGCCCTGTAAAATTGCTTACACCGTGGTATTTCATTAGGACATTAGTGACCACAGAGGCACTGCCTGCATGAGGCACTCCCCAAAAACAACCAGTCCACCTAATTTAACCTACAAAAGGAATTTCCGCAAATCTAATATCTCTGCGTTTCTGTCCAATCTGAATGGGATCAGATGGCAAGATTTTTACCTGGCTCCAACAGTCAATGAGGCATATATCCACTACCTTAACCTTGTATTGGAGGTTATTAACAAACATGTCCCACTGACGGAAATAAGCCTGTCCTTGGTTCTCCAACTCATTGAAATCCATCTTACATCAGAGATCACCTATGGAAAAAAGCCCACAAGACAAAATCTGAAGCCAACTGGGCTACCTTCAGAGCAGCAAGAAACCAGTGCACCAGACTCATTTGGGCAGAAAAGGCCAAGTACTATCAGTCTGCTTTGGAGTCATCCAAAAACAATGCTGCTAAATTCTGGACTATTATTATGGAAATCGAAGGGCACAGTTCACCTTCATCCCTCCCAACTAAAATAGTCTCAGGGGACATTACCTACACAAATAGTGATGATATTCTGGACCAGTTAAATAACCATTTTGCCACAGCTGGCCTAGCTTTTGACTCTTCTCCCATCAGCAAGCTATCATCCCAGCCACTTGCTTGCACCCTTCCACCACCTTCCCCCAAAACTAGACCTGGCTCTTCACAATTTAGTTTCAGCCCTATCTCGCTCAAGCAAGTCGAGGATCTCTTGTTCACTCTTGACCCTAAAAATAGTGCAGGAGCTAATCTGCTTGAACCTTACTTTCTAAAGACAGGTGTGGCCAGGGTGTAATATCCTATCACCCACTTGTTCAATCTGTCACTTTCCCAAGGTATTATCCCTCCCATTTGGAAAACTGCTCATGTCATCCCTTTGTTTAAATCTGGCGACCAATGCAACCTCAATAACTACCGACCTTTTTCGCTTCTGCCCATTCTATCTAAGCTTCTTGAAAAGCTGATCAATGCCCAACTCAGAGACCACCTAGAAGCAGAAAATCTACTGAACTCCCTGCAATCTGGGTTTTGCCCCAAACGTAGTAAGGTATATGCTCTAGCAAAAGTTATAGATGACTGGTTAACCTCCCTTGACGCTAAGCATCACGTTTGCGCCCTTTCTTTAGATTTAAGCAAGGTGTTCGACACCGTTGACCACCAATTACTACTGGACACATTAAATAATTTCAGTCCAGATGACACCTCACTAAATTGGTTCTCCAGTTATCTTACTTACAGGTGGCAACAGGTTAAAGCCAATGGCACCCCCTCTTTAAAACCTATCCTGAAAGGAGTTCCGCAGGGCTCCATCTTAGGTCCGTTACTATTTGCAGTTTACATTAAATAATATTAACAACATCAGCACAGCAAATGTATACCTATTTGCGGATGATACTGTGTTATATATTGCCAGGCCTAGTCTCCAACTCACCCGCCTCGAGTTACAATGCGACTTTGACCTACTTCAACACAACTTAATAAATCTCAAACTACTCCTCAATGCTAAAAAAACAAAAATTATGCACATGTTACCTAACACCAAAGATGTTCCCACCAACTCCTTGAACACAAATTTTCAGATTAAGACCATCCTGGGAGAAGTACTGGAACCAGTTGAGAAATTTAAATATCTCGGCTTCTGGCTGGATCGAAAACTATCCTTTGTAATGCATATAGAGGAAACGGCCAAAAAAACGTCACCAAAGGCTTGGTCTCTTCTATCGCATAAAGCACTTGCTTACCCTGGATGCCAAACTAAGGCTGGTCCAAGCAACCTTTCTCCCCTTAATTGACTATGTGGACTTTCTCTACAGCCGTAGTCCAAAGTTAGCCCTAATTACTCTTGAAATCCTCTATCACAGGGCCTTAAAATTCATTACAAATGCTCCTTTCAACACCCACCATTGCTCCCTTTATCTGCAGGCTGGTTGGCCATCCCTTAGTGTCAGGAGGTGCCACAATGCATCCCTCTGGGTTTACAGAGCTCTAACCTTGAAACTCCCTCCCTACATCTGCTCCATGTTCAAACATGCCTCCAGTGTGTACACTCTCAGGAAGTTCTCATATAGAACATTTGATACTTCATGGATTAGAACCCGGTTTGGTTCTTCATCCCTAAGTTATACCCTGCCGACCTTATGGAATACTATACAAAAAAAACTCAAACGTAACCTTACCGTTTACTTGTGTACATTCAAGTCCTTGATTGGGCGTATGTTGAAGGACAAATGTAACTGCTATGCTTAAACCTGTTTACTGTAATCATGCATATTCTCTCGGACTCCTGGCACTTAATCCTCCCCCTACTCCCCCACTTCCCCTCTGGCCCAGTCTGCTTCCAACCCCTCTATTCCCCTCTTCCAGCACTAGTACCAAGCACTTGTATATCATCCACCCCACATGTCTCCCCTTCGATGCTTGCTAGTTTTCTGCATTCTTCATCCCTCCCTTCCCCCATATCTGCTCTCATCTCCCCCTCCTGTTATATTTCTGTAACCTGTATTACTTTTTCCACCTTTGACCATCCTCTATTGCTATAAAATCCCTCGACCTTGCACTCTATGTCCTCTTCCGTTGTTCCAATTTACATTTTTGCACCTAGCATTTTTCATAATTGTTGTACTCAACTAGCTTTACCTGTATAGGCATCTGTATTAAACTTGGAAACATTTTGCTATTCAGTAATGTACCTAGTTAATTTCCTTTTGCTTTTCTTGTACATGGTATCTCAGCTGTATTTGTATTGTACCACTGTAACTGTTTTGTATTTTGTATTGTACGTATGTCCCCCCAGGACCTCCTCGCAAATGAGCTTTCTCAATGGTGTTATCCTAGTAAAATAAACTTTGAATTGAAAACTATGCTATTTTTTTGGACTGGTTTTCTCATTGATTATAAATGCTAATTTTTGCTGGAATTAACACTGTCACTCAAAACACCTCAGCGTATACCAATGATCTTAAAATTGTCACAAAACCATTAAAGACAAATTATCTTATACCTTCCTAGTTACAAAACCCTTCACTTAAAGATCATGTGCTAAAGCTCATTTTTGAAAATTCTGCTCTGTTCTATTTCCATATACTGGTGCATTCAAGTAGACCTTTCCAGGCAGACTGAATGATCATTTTAATAAACTTTAGTTCCTGAACATATTTTCGGCATGTTTTTACTTTTAATGCAGGTACCCCTGACACTCAATCTGTGCTCATCAAGAACCCACTATAGAAATGAGTTATGATGTCAGTTTGAAGGAGCAGGATTTTTCCAGTATTGTACTAGATACTGTGGCAGTGGACAGCATTTACACTTGATAAAGCATCCAGCTACATTAATTTAGTTTTTATTCAAACCTTGAATGTCATCTGAAGATATATATAAGGCTCTGATAATATTAAGTTAGGCTCAAACATGCAGGGCATAATAGCAAACCCTATCACGGCAGCAAGCGAAATATCTGAAATTGACTCAGATTGAAAGTGTCAGCGATCTCACTGGGGACGAGCTTCATGACACAAAAGATAACAGGAAAATGAAAAACATTTACTTCTTTCTTAAACCCAGTGTTTATTAGTATTTTGTAGTGTATAGTGGAGTGTTGTTCTGTATAGAATTCTATCCCTTTCAAAATGCTGTTCTATCACAGTTCCAAGGTCATGGAATGTGATTCTACCCTACTGTGGTAGAACAGCATTCTAGAACCTCTAGAGACTGCATGAGTCAGTTTCATTTTGAATGCAAAAGAACTCACAAAACACATATTTCACATAGTGCTATACACTACAAAAAAATACAGGATGAGCAACTCTATGCACAACCAGTGTGTTTTGCCACCATGGGGTTCTGATTCCCATGGACCTCTCAAGCTTGGCTCTCGAGGTCAGAGAGAATCAGAACCCCTCTGTGGCAGAACACACTGATTCTGCATAGTTGCCCATCCAGTATTCTCTATGTAATGCCATGTCATTGATGAATCTTATTTGCAGGTAATAGTTTGGCAAAGTATGATCATACAATGGCATGCCTGGACATAAATTAGCATTCAGAGTGCATCTCTTACATTTACCATACACTGTGAACTGAAAGTGGGCGTCTACTGCACTTCTGTGATGCACGTCACTTTGTGGAAGAAGTAAAAATGAAAACCCACTTAGCAGTTCAATGCAACAGAAACTTTTATTTAGCTCACCTCCATTGTGTTTCACAGATGCCAGGAGTGCCCTTGTTTGTCTTCAGAGGGCACCATGCTGATGGAATGTGCATAGTTTGAGATCGGAGCAGCTAAATTAGCAGCCTCATGATGCTCTCTTTGTGCAGTCATCATTGCATGTGCAATGCGAGAGGCATATATATTTTTTTTTTTATCCCAAAGCTGCAAAGGTTGCCTGATTGAAGTTATTATATACTCTACTGCATACTTCGTGTTTGCATAAAGTTTCATCTATGAACATGATTTCTTTATATTCTTTCTATTGTTTGATTGTTTTCCCAGACCATGACAGCGAGACCTTTCCTGAACACTTACATATACAGTAGTTCTCTCAGTTATAATCTTTTTCTCATTGACAAAACAGTTCATAAATTTCATTCATGCAGTGTCCCTGTGCCTTGCAGTGGTTTCGGTTGGGGGGGAGGGGGCGGATTTGGAAACTCATAGTGAAAGTGATCATCTCAGCTGATTGAGTCAAAACTTTCACTGTGAATCTTCGAGTCTCCCCTGTTATCTCATCTTGGCTGACAAGTACTTCAAGTGCTCCAGGACTCATTTATGGATATTTGAATTCATAAATAAAATGCTAATCCACCAAAAAAAGTTACCATATGCAAATAACGTATCAGGATAAGAAACGGTACTGAGCTGTCAGTATACCAGCATGTAAGAGTGTGTGTGTGTGCGCGCGCGCGCGCGTATGTGTTTGACTGCAGAGGCTGTGAGTGACAGAGGAAAACTGATAAACAAGGTCAAAGCAAATCATGGACTACAGTGTATAAAACAGTAACTAGACTAAAATCCAGACTGCTACTTGTGCTATAGGTAGGGAATGTGAGTGTGAGTGTGTGTGTGTGTGTGTGTTTGACTGCAGAGGCTGTGAGAGACAGAGGAACGCTGTTAAACTTGGTCAGAGCAAGTCACAGACTACAATGTATAAAACAGTAACTAGACTAATAATCGGACTGCTACTTGTGGTGCAAACATTGTCTGGTGCCATATGGGTTATGTATGGTGCAATACTGAACACACTTGCATGTAAAATGAGCTACATTTATTGTTGATATATTAAATAAACCAACAAATATTAGGTAAATATGAAAAATTGCAGCGTCTGTATCATAAAGTACTGACAACTATCATATACGCAAGCTAAGATCACCAGATATTTGAACAGATGACAGCGTTCGGGACGGTTGCATCACTGTGAGCTCTGGTGCACCATTATCCCTCCTGTTGCCAAACATAGTTACATCCATCTAACATTTTATGTATTTTTTAAGTGAAATATTTAGTCATTGAAGAAACAGTCATGATCGAATCTCAATAGTTAATATTTTACATTAGCCTGTGTTTTAGGAGTCAAATGACTATCGAGTACTGACCCACCAATATTTCTGGTCAACTCCTGCATTCAGGTCAGATACACACTTAAGAAATAAGGAAATGAACAGAGAAGTAGAATGGGAGTGAAGACTCTATTGACTTTTCTTTGGACCGTGGTTTTGTTGTCTTCTACCCATTTAAAACTTGCCACAACTGTATCTCCTAGAAATCTATTACAAAAGATAACAGTATGGACTGACTTTTATTACCTTTCAATCGGTATTTCTCTCGATTCGAACAGTAAATTGTGACTGTTAACATTTGCACATTTTTTTTTAATCAATCAATCAGTCTATTTTTGTTTTTACCTGCCTGTCTTGCGGCTATCACAAACATCGTTCTAATTCAAAAATGGTGTGATGGGGCTGGCTCTGTGGCGCTGAGCGATGGGTGTTTGCTCGGCATGCTGGTGACCCGGGTTCGCGCCCCAATCCTGGATGTCAGAAGTGGAGTCGGGTGCCGGCCCACCCGCCGGCGCAGTGGTTGGATATCCACTTGTGATGCCAGCGACCTGAGTTCGGGAATGGTCTCGGGTCGGAGGGCTGGCCGGGGGAGAAGGATAGAGTGTCCCACGACAGCCTCCTTCTCCGAGGGGAGGTGCGGATGCTGCCGGTACAGGGGGGACACCTGGTGGAGACCAGGAGAGCCTCATGCATGCGGCGTCAGCAAGGTCACAAAAAGGGGAAGGATGGATGCTGGCGTTATTGCACATTCCGGCCCCTCCAGAAGGGAAAAAAACCTAAGCCTGGCTCTCTCCGCCTCTGTGATACCCTCCTCTCGGCTGTGATCGGCTCCCCAGGCTGGCTCCCGCCCTATCCCATTGTTCGTGGCACCTTAAGGGGAGGGTGCCACATCTCCACCCTGGGGGGTAATCCAGGGAGTCTCGGGAGAACAGCTAATGTGGGGATGCCGCAGTCGAGGGGTCAGTGACCGGGGGTCCGTGACCAGGCAGATGGCCCAGCGGAGAGAGGTAAGGCACAAAAATGTACCAAAAAAAAAAAGAAGTGGAGTCAGGCAAGGAGCGATTTTAGAGTGAACTTCAGATGTTTCCTTACTTCCGGAAGGGGGGGGGTTCCCAGATCGCTGTTTGTCTGCTCCTGGTGGTGGCTAGTCGTTGGCATTCCTGGCGGCATGCAGTCTCAATGCACCGCTGAATCCCCGCACCCCAGGATGCTGTCATGGCCAGGCCACTTCGAGGGTGATGGGTGGGTCAGGAAAAAAGCTAAAAAATAGCTGCTCAGATGACCGGATGACAGCATCTAGTCCCCGCTCGCCACAAAGCCTAGAGATGTCTGTGCCGATCCCAGCCGTACCCAGGATACGCCGAATGCCTATGGGCAACTCTCCTCTCCTGGTTGTCCCCCACAGGGGAGACCCCTCCAAACAAAGGGCTACGTTGGGTTACCCTGGTCACAGCACCTACAAGGGCAATGGATTGCGAAGGGATGTAGTGGCAGTATGCCCAGGCACCCCGAAGGACTGGCTGGCTGAGGCTCGAGGAGAGCATTAATAAATAAGACAAAAACTTTGTTATATTTTTTCACCACACACCCTTGACAGACCCAAACATCTCTGAAAATTTCAGGAAAAAATTAATTCCATCTGGGCTGTAGATGACGGCAAAAAGTCCCATGTTAACCTATGGGAAAGAAGTGTTTTTGTTCTGGTTTTTTACAACTCTGTATCTAAAAAAAATCACACAAGATGCCATCATAAAACTTTTCACATCTTGAGACTCTGGCGAAATGACCACACATGCCACATTTTAGGCTATTTTGTCAAGGTACGGCATCGTTATTAAGGTGAAAAATTTGGGACTTAACACTGAAGTGCTGTGCCAATCCTACCTATAGTGGCGCTACCGTGCCACTATTATTTATATACACACACATATACATATATTATATATCTACACACACTGTGTATATATATATATATATATATATATATACACATATATATATATATATATATATATATATATATATACACATATATATATATACATATATACATATATAATATATATATACATATATATATATATATATATATATATATATATATACATACATACACACACACACACACACACACACACACACACACATATATATATATATACACACACACACACACACACAGTATATATACATATATAGACAGACACACACACACACACACACACACACACACACACACACACACACACACACACACACACACACTCACTCTACAGGGGTCCAGTCCTACAGAAGCTCAGAATTACACATAAAATCCTAATGGAATGCAGCATGGACAATAAACACATATTACCATCAAGTATCTTAGGCTGGCTGGGTCTTGAACACAACAGCAAGATGCCGCATAAAACTGTCTGCACAGACTATGGCACGCTATGACTCTATAAACATTTTAATCATTGGCTGGCTGACCTACTATGCTGGACCACGACAATGACCACACCATACTGGCTATGACACACTAGTGTCTGGTTTACTGTTTACCATTTGTATACTGTGCAGTCTTCTACTACCTTAACGGACAGTAAGCCTAAATTCCTAGTGATATGCAAACATTGCCCTATGTTGCACTTTAATAGACACCTGTAATTCTGTTCTCTCAAACATGACTGGACTTCTATTAATTTTACAAAACCACTGCTCCAGTAATTATGTACTACATTTTGTTCTTTTGCAATAATGTACTTCTTCGGGCTTGCTATGACTATGACTGCAGAAAGTGTTATCACTGACAAGTTACCCTCCTGAACAGAGCTGATACAATGGCTACACCACCGTGAAGAATTCTAAATAAAACATGTGTCCATGGTTTGCAGTTTTCAGCCATTGCAGATCATTTGTGAAGCCTTCGGACCTCTCACAGTCTGTGTAAAGCTGTTTTACATTACTTAAAGGTGATTTGCATGACACACATATGGGTTAAAATTTAGGGGTGGGGGATTGTGGAATTCACTCCTTTTTAAACTCAGTCTCACAATTTTGGGAACCACTGGGGTGAATCCCCTCCCTACAAAATCATTCAATTTGTAATTTTTAACCCCTACTGAATTATTGACAACACTGCCATTTCCTGAACAAAAGGAAAAAATTACTTATAGTAATCTTGTTTCTTCCACGGTTGTCTCCAGTAGTCATAACTCTTGCAGTCAACCTTTAAGATAGAATTGCCTGGAAATAGAACGTATGCCAACGTGGAATCATCATCGGCTTGTGCCACTTTTCAAATGCTGCCCTTATCAACTGCCTACATTCTAACGCTTCAGATTTCGTGAGGAACTATATCTAATAGTAATAAAAAAATGACACTAATCTATTCCATAAACCTTCACTGAAGAACCACCCCCCCCAACTGAATGTCAGAATCACCTGAAGAAGAAGGAACCAATGCCCAAAGGGCTCAAGAAACAGATATGCCAGTGTGTGGCACCCTCACACATAGTTGCTCAGCTTGGAGTGCAGAGGCCACTGATTCTTAGTAGGGTAGGCAGGGTGGGAGAGTTATGAATATTGGAGAATACCTTGGAAGAAACAAGACTACTATGGTAAGTCATTTCTTTCTCTCCAATATTGCTAACTCTTGCAGGTTACGAAGCAGTACCTTTGGAACTGGGCACAGAACCTACTTTGGAAACTCTGAAGGACTGTTGTGCCAAACCTGGCATCACTTCTGGACTTGGTGTCCAGGCTATAATGCTTTGTGAAGGTGTGCACTGTTCTCCAGGTAGCTGCTTTACAGATCTCCACTAATGGGACATCACTGGTTGCTGCTATAGTAGCAGCTGTACCCCTTGTGGAATGGGCCCCCAGCCCTGCTGGGTGCTCTTTTCCAGCTTTGGAGTAGCAAAACTGAATAAACTGAACTATTCAGTGTGACATGGACCTCTTAGATGCTGGATTTCTTTTCCCCACATCCCCATAAGTCAGTAACAGCTGCTGTCTGTCCTACCTATAACCCCTATGTTGATAGAAACTTTCAAGTACCTCAAGTACTTCAAGTGAATCAACAAAGTCCAAGTGGGTAGCATCTTTCAGAAAAAGAGATGTGCAAGAACAAGGGGCACAGTTTGAAGATAGAGGGGGGGCAGCTCAGGGGCAATGTGAGGAAGTATTTTTTCACAGAGAGGGTGGTGGATGCATGGCACGGTCTTCCTGAGGAGGTCAAGGGGTCAAAAACAGTGGGGGAATTCAAGAATGCATGGGACAGACATAAGACAATTATAGTGGTGGTAGGAGGAAGTAGGCTGTTGGTTAACTAGGATCTGCAGCTTATCCAATATGTAGGGAAATGGGCAGACTGGGTGGGCCAAGCAGTCTTTATCTGACGTCAAAGTCTATGTTTCTCTGATCTTTAGTTTGAGTCATGTAGTAACTTAGAGCTCTCTTGACATCGAGACTGTGGAGTCAACGCTCACCTGAACTAGAGTGTTCAGTGAAAAAGATTGGTAAGGTAATGGATTGATTCAAATGGAAATCAGAAACCACCTTAGGGAGAAATTTCCTGTTTGTTCACAGGACTACCCTGTCCCTGTGGAATGAAATGTAGTCCTGATCAAAGCACAGAGCCTGGAGCTCACTGATCCAAACTGTTTTCCAGGTAACCCATTTCAAATGAGCTGAGGCCATAGGCTCAAAGTGGGGACCCATGAGCTTGGCTATACATATATTGAAGTCTCAAGCTGGCAGCGGTTCCCTATGAGGGGGGTGCAGAAGAGCCAGCCCTTTGAAGAACCTCTTAAAAATAGGATTTGATGCCACAGAGGCATTCTTTCCAGCTGAGATGTAAGCAGATACGGAAGCCAGATGGACCTTCAAAGTAGTGGTCTGCAGGCCTAGGGAATGCAAATGGGTAAAGTAGTCCAGCAAAGTTGGAATCCCTGCTTGTGCTAGTACCACATGATTGGTGGAGCACCAAATTGAAAACTTTTTCCATTTTGAAGCATTGGTTTTCTTAGTAGAGGGTTTCCTGTATCCCCTCAGAACATCCAGAACACACTCAGAGATGCAAGCCTGCATACTCCAAGTCCTCAAGAGCCATGCCTTGAGTCTGAGGAATCTGAGGTTCAGGTACAGGATCCTCCCTTGATTGGAGGTTAACAGACTGTCCCTCCAGGGAAGGTGTATTGGTTCTGCCACAGACATAGAGAGCAGCTGAGGGTTCCATGGCTGCCTGGCCCAGTCTGGTGCTATCAAGATCACTGATGCTGGCTGGGATCTGAGCAGGACTCTTAACACCAAAGGGAAAGGAGGGAAAGCAATAGGTGCTTCCCTGACCGATCCAAGGCCAGAGCGTCCAGGGGGACTGTTCCCTGGGTTTGTGGCCTACAACAGTATTGTGGCAGGTGGTGGTTCTCGTGGGATGCCAAGAGATCCATCTCTGGAGTACCCCACCTTCTGAAAACTGCTTCCAACACCTGTCTGTTGAGGGCCCATTCGTGATCGGCCTGGTTGATTTGACTCAGTGCATCTGCTTGGGTGTGATCTTTTCCTGGCAGATGGATGGCCTGAAGGAAAACTCCTAGAGAGAGTAGGCCAGGCTTCATATTTTCATAGCCTCTGTGCATAGAGGGCTTGATGTCGTTCCTCCCTGTTTGTTTATGTAGCACATTGTGATGGTATTGTTTGTTCTGACCTGTACCACACTTCCTTGCACTAGTGGGGCGAGGGCCTGTAGGACCAGTAACATTGCTCTGAGTTCCAGAAGGCTGATGTGCTGAAGTGACTCAGCACTTGACCATATACCATGGGTGGCGTGAGCCCCCAAATGGCCCCCTCACCCTAGTAGTGATGCATCTGTTGTGAGAACCACTGATGGGGACTCTTGCTGGAAAGGAGCCCCTTCCCTTAGGTTTGCTTCCTCTTTCCACCACTGGAGGGCCTGTAGTAACGTTTTTGTTACTGGAATCAGCTTAGAGAGAGGGTCCCTCCTTTGGCACCAGTGTGCCCTGAGATGGAACTGAATGTCTCTCATCTGGATCCTGGACCCCTGGACTGTGCCCATGGCTGCAGCCATGTGGCCCAGTAACTGGAGAACAGTCTTGCAGTTTTTGGTCTGTTTAACCTGAAGAAGCCCGCAATCTGTACAATGTTTCTTACCCCATCCAGAGGCAGGTAGGCCTTGCCCTCCAGGGCATTCAGCTCTGCTCCAATGGACTGCAGTACTTGTGCAGGTATGAGGACAGATTTTGAGATTTATCAGAAACCCTAAGGACTCTAAGAGTTCCTGAGTGAGTTACAAATGTTCCCTTACCAGTTGTGGTAAGTTTCCTACCACCAACCAGTCGTCCAGGTATGGGAATACTGTGACACCCAGCCTTCGCAGATGTGCCACCACCACTGCCTGGCACTTTGTGAACACTCTTGGAACTGAAGTGAGACTGAATGGCAGGGTTTAGAACTGGTAATGACCTGAAGGGAGTCTGAACCGGAAGTATTTTCTGTGAGACTCTCTTATTGGTATGTGGAAATAAAAAACTTTTAGGTCCAATGATGCCAACCAAGCTCCTTTTTGGAGTGTTGGTAGTATTGGTGATAAGGGTCGCCCCTGAAAAAGGGACCTTCGTGGCTCAGTGGGCTTACCCGGTCATCAAAATTGAACAAATGAATAAATAAGGTCACCATCTTGAACTTTGGTTTTGTCAGGTGCCTGTTCAGTAATCTTGGATCTAGAATAGGCCGCCACTCCCCATTTTCTTTGTTGTGAGGAAGTATCCTGAATAAAAACCCTTTCCCTTTTGCTGTGGAGGAAAGGTTCAACTGCCTTTGACAGCAGCAGGTTCTGAGCCTCTTTTTCCAGAAGCTTCCTCTTTACACTAGAAGCTGGCTTGAACAGTCTGGTTCTGAGAGCTGGGAAGGATTTGAAGTTTAGGGACAAACCCTGACTCGCTACTTCCAGGACCCACTTGTCTGTGGTAATGTTTTTCCATGCCTGGAAAACATGAGCCTATCTGCCCCCTACTGGTAGTGGGGAGGAAGCCTTGGTAAACGGGTCAGGGAAGTCTGCTTGGGCTGTGGCTGGACATGACCAGCCTGGGAACCTCACCTGGATCCCCTTCTGCCTTGGCCCCCAAAGTACCCTGTCTGCTGGGGGTACTGCTGGGGTTATGGAACAGCCTGGGCCTGGAAAAAAGGCCCGCTGTAGGAAGATCTGCCCCTGCCTCCCCTTCCATGGAACCTATCGGAGGGAGAGGACCTCTCTTTGGCAGAGTTACTCTTGTAGGTGGCTTTGTATTTGTCCACCTTTTTCATATAGGCCTCTGTCTTGTCCCCAAATAAAGGAATTACCCTCAACAGAGAAATCCATGGCCTTGGACCGAGTATCCCAGTTGAAGTTTGTGGCTCTCAACCATGCTAACCTCCTTAAAGTAACTGTATTTGCCATCCATCTGGCAGCAGTATCTTTAGTATCTGCAGCCATCTGTAACTGGTATTTGACTGCTTCTAGTGCAAATCTGGCAGTTTCAGCTAAATCTGCTGAGAGACTACCTGGAGCTTTGTCAGACACAGCCAGGACAGACTGCCACAGGGATTTTTGATACTGGGCAGCGTAGGCATGATAGCTGGCTTGCCCGATAGCCAGAGAAGCAGACAGGTAGCCTTTTTTGGTCACACTGAGTTTCACTTTTTTATGAATTGTATTCCTGGTATTTATGTACATACATGTATAATGTTTTCCTGTATAGAGTTTTTGCTCTTGTATGAATTGTATCCCTTGTATTTATGTACATACATGTATAGTGTTCCCTACTTAGATCTGCACTCTATGTAACTATGTCTGTATTTGTATATACTATGTATTCCCTGACAAGCAGCCTTTTAAATGAGTCCCTGACTCAAAGGTTTGCCATTCCGATTCCTACTAAATAAATATATAAAATAAAACCTTTGCCCTGTCACAGGCTGTAGTTTGCAGAACCCCCTGGTGGTCAGGGTGAGTAAATAAAAATTCAGCTCCTTCCCTGTCCAACTGATGCTTTTTGTCCAATCCAACTTTTATCCAAAGGAAGGACAGAGCTGGGGGTCTGCAAAATCTTTATCATATCTTTTTTTTTTTTTTAAGAATTTGTTTACTAGAAGCAGCAGTTTTTTAGTGGGCATCAGCCCCATCATCTCTAGATACTCAGCCTCCTCTTCATACTCTATAACCTCACTGGTGGCTTTGTCTAAAGCATCTACCATCCTTCTCACGAAGGAAAAGTGAGAGTAGTAGTCCTCTGATGTCCTGAGAGCGGAGCCAAACTCCTGATCAGGGGAGACTTCTGGTTTAAGAGGTTCTTCCGCTTCCTCCTCAAAATCCCCATAGTCCTTGAACTCCATCTGCTGTTGGAGTGGGGGCTGGGCAGAGGTTGCTGCTTGCTTAGGAGATCTGAACCGATGACTGATGGTCAAGGATAGGTAGCAGCCCCAGCAGGATCTGAATCACCCTAATGCCTGGGCAATTTCTTGTGGTGAAGGCATAGCAGCAGGCACAGAAGTCCCCAAATGCTGTCCAACGGGGGGGGGTTCACTGTGCTTGGTTTTCTTTGTCTTTTTGCTGGAACCGGATAGTCAGCCGGTTCACTAGGTCTCTTACCAGTAGCCTGGGTACCTGTATCGGGGTAGCTTGTATAGACTCTACGGTTTCACCCGTAGGAGTAGAGGGTGTCGGATGGTCAGAGCTTGAGGGATCCTTCAGCACAGGCAGTTTTTTTTTTTAAGCCTTTCCAGACGCTTATCCACCATCTTCTCAGGAAGGGCTTTACATATTTCACAATTAGTTTTAAAATGTTCATAGCCAAGGCAAACTACACATAAAGAGTGTTCGCCTGCCTTGGCAAACACATCACCACATTTAGTACAGTTTTTGAACCTGGGTTCACCGGTTCTCTTCTTAGGTTTTTCTGACATTATGAAAAGCCGATAAAAAAATAGGAACTGCAAAGAAAGTTTTAAATTTTAAATGTTTATTTGCAGTTGCGGTTGGCTCAGGAACCAATGGATGTTCCGATCGGAACTGGGAACCAGTGCAAGGAGAACCAAAGTTATTGGTCCTGTAACCGGGTTTATCACTTACTAAAAAATAATAAATTTAGAAAAATAAAGTGAACACTAATGAAGTTTTAGTCCAGAAAAACTCCAAAAATAACTAAAATTGTACTGGTTACTCCTCGGTTATACCGAACCGGACGAAACTGAGAAAAACAACAAAGAACTTTAACTAGAGATTTACTAAATAAATACAGGAGATAAAAACAGCAAAAGAAAAATTAAGTGAAGACTTATATTATTTTTGAAGTTCAGACAAAGACTAATGAGGAGAGGACTTTGAGGCATCTTGTCTTGCAGGCGGAGAATAAAATCTGAAGAGTTAGAATGTAGGCAGTTGATAAGGGCAGCATTTGAAAAGTGCCACGAGCCAATGAGGATTCCATCATTAGCACATATTCCATCTCCGGGCAGTTTTATCTTAAAGGATGACTGTGAGAAATAATAATTTTCCCCTTAAATTTTGGTAACCCCCCCTACTTGTAAGACCCTGGGGGGATCCCCATATGACACAATAGTGAATTTTAAGCCACGCAGCAAATATGGTCTACTGTGAGAGCTCTGGCTAGGGAACCAGGATAGAGACAAAACGCTCATGGATGACCTTGGATAAGTCAGTTAACCTCCTAGTGCTACAGTAGTCCACCTAGCTACAGAAACTGGCACAAGCAGGACTCCAGTAAAAATAAAGGTTTTGTGTTTCAGCTGGGCTACCCTGTGTGAATGAACTGCAAAATAAATTACAAAAAAATTACACACTGCACAATGCATGTTGCTGTAGGGTATCCATAATTCAGCAAACTTTCTCATTTTCATGTACTTGTGCCTCTCCAATTCTACAAATGTTCAAGATTTTCAAAATGGTCCATTTCTGAGGGAAAAGGAAAAAAAAAAAAAAAAGTACTGAATTATCTGTTTTGCCCTGTGTTTTTCTTCAACCACCCTTCCTGAGAGTTGACATCTATACATGGTTCACCAACTATTCACGTATGGAAAGTGCAATTTCGACGTCCCCACAGCCGTGACCACCTCAACCGGCTTAGCAATGCCCTAGTGAGCCTAGCCAGGGAGCAGTGTCAAGAAACTAAAATGTATAGAGCACAAACTAGTCAGAGGTTAGAAAAATGACAACTGGTATTCTGATATTTTTATTACAGGTAGGACAGTGTGCACACTGGACTTAGCAGTGTAAGAGCTGCCAGCTCAATTTACAGTACAAAGAAAAGAAAGCTCTGCACTCGAGAGTTTTGTGTGGAAAAAGCCAATGTGCTTAGTTTATTAACAAGGTGCCCAGCGAGAATACCATTACCCTGCGCTCGACGCTTATCCGGGCCTTGCTAATAAACTAAGCACCTCAGCTTTTCTGCACAACACTCTCGAGTGCAGAGCTTTCTTTTCTTTGTGATATTTTTAAACTGATATTTTTTTTTATATTCTATTCACGTTTCTTTATGTTCAACAAATATGTCGGTTATATATTTGATTATTTTAACACAGCATCCCATAATACAAAAATGTTAAGATAACTATTATTTTAAGTTACATGCATTTTCAGTTTACGTTTACGGAGCCTGCTACAGTATCTAAAACAAGCTACCACATTATAGTGTGTGTGTGTGTGTGTCTGCAGTACTGGTTAAACTTGCAAGCGATTCAGTAGTGGAAACACAGTTCATTCTTATTCAGCCTTTTAAAAACCTTTCCCTGATGTTCCCATACCAGCAACACTCAAAAAGAACATGATGAAGGCCCTGAACTTCACCCATCCCACACAGACAGCCAATATTATTATTTTCCCATTTTCTTTCTGAATTCAGATTCCCGAATTCTCCATGGAATTCATTTAAATCTGAACATCTTCATCAGCATGTGGTCCTCTGATAAGGTAAAGATACACAGGTATGGTTCTAGCCTGTGATCGGTCTTGTATTTAGGGCACAATATGGTATATTTTGAATTATGTATTAATGCCAAGTTCTCCTGGTTGGATGTACCAATTAACCTTTGTTTGATTAATGAGATGTACTTCTTATTTATGAGTATGCCTTGTAATGCATAACCTCATAAATAATACAACCTAAATCAATTTAGTGATTTAAGACAAGCTCCATTTTGATGCAAAACCTTTTCTTAAGTAGTGTATACCAACTTCTCTGACAGACAGAGCTTTGGAAATCTTGATTGGTTCACTGAAATCAGTTTTATCTAATATAGCATGTATAACAAGAATTTTCACACACACCTGAGGTGTTGGCATGCTACGTAAACCCCAAGAGCAAAGCTCATGGGGCTTATACAAGCATCCAGCACTGAGGGTGTGTGTAAAATTCAGGTTTTAAAAGAGAGATTAAAAAAAGATGTTAACATAGAGGACAATTGCTCTAAGAAAGATTTAAAATGTATCTGAAGGATCTCTATCTAATCCTGGTGCCTCGTTGGTCTTTGAAGCATTTATGAAAGCCACAGTTTTCTCAAAAGAAACCACTATTTGTTCAGATGCATCCACAGTTGTTGATATTATATAGCCAATTTTAGAGGCTTCATCAAAAAAATACTGTTTTATAGTATTCAAGCCATTTAAAAGGAAAGATATGAGAAGAGATATTCAATTAGTATTTTTTTGTTGCCGGATGACAAAAATAGTCTGGCATTGCTATTCTCCAAGGACACATTTGGGTCCAAGATTTCTGTCCATACACATCTTTCTGAGTTTTTAAGTCTTATGTTTTCTTTCTCTTTGTTCAATGTTCGAATGTTAAATCTGAAGGATTCTTCTTCATCCAATGAACTATTATCATTAGTTCTCGATTATATATTGGCACTAAACTTCCTGCTTTTTGTCTTAAAAACTTTTTTTATATATATTATTGAAACAAACTGATCAAAAACCATGGTAGTTTCGGTGAATGTTTTCTCAGTTTAAAGACATTTAATATCTCTTTAAATAACTGTTGAGCATTTTTGCTATAAGTAATTTCTAAGACTTTATCAAATCATTATTCCAACTAAGGCTGTTTTTTTTTCCATGTTATAGATTTTAAGTGGTGGCTGTAAAACCATCTTTTTTCTGGAGCCCATTTCAGCTTATCAATATTTTTTTATCCCCCATTTTTTTTTTTTTCTGTGTGTGTGTATGTATATGTGTATACACACACACACACACACACACACACACACACACACACACACACACACACACACACACTGTATATAGCATCGGCAGGTGGTTATTTGTTAGGAAGCAGAAGTATTTCTAATTGTTCCAAGTCTTCATAATTAGTGTACAAATAAAATAATTAATGGACACGCTAGAAGTCTTTGATGAAAAATTTGTAAAATTACCTTGCTTGTCCTGCTGTAGTCCCCCATTCAATAGTAAAAGGTTATGTCTGTCAATATACGGTGCTAGTCTTTTGCCCACAAGATCCATGACTTTATTTATGGCAGATCTTGTTAGCTAGCCAATAGTTCAATAATTTGAGTCTGTGGTCGCATGATGAAGCCACATTGAGAGCAGTTCAGTTTGCAGAGTTCAGTCAGGATTATTGATAAAATCGGCTGTAATCCTCCCTCTTCACACTGTTCTTTTGCTGGATATACACAAATACTGTGAGGAAAGATACCCTTAGGTAACGGATCCAGGTGGGCCAAAAGATTCTGAGCTATGGAAAAAGTACAAGTTATCAATTTTTCTGGGAAGCGAAGCAGACCTAACCTCCAAGATGGTAGAGGTGTGCCCAGAGTTGGAGAGTGAGCATATCTTTAGAGAACTGCTTGACATTAAAAGCTTCATAAGCAACATAAATGGAGAAATTAACCACCTGGGCAATGCATTTGCATCCGTGAAGTTGGCAATTAAGGGTCTTGGCAGTAGAGTAGGTGAAACTGAGGAAAGAGTAGACCAGTTGGAAGACTGGTCAGGGGCCATGGATCAGAGGCTGCAGGGTGCAGAACAAGAGACTAAAGTCCTGTGGGACAAACTTGATGACCAGAAAGATAATAATAGGAGAAACAATGTCAGAATCTTTGGTCTCCTGGATATTGCAGAGAGAGCTGACCCAACTGATTTTTCACAGTGCACACACCTGAAATTGCTGAATCACTACTGGGCCACCCCCAGAAGTGATCGATTTAGTGCATAGGATCCTAGTAAGACCCTGGCCCAACAAAGGAACTGCAAGACTAAGGCCAGTGATGTTCCACTTGCTCAGGTATCAGGACAGAGAGCTTGTTCTCCATAAAGCCAGGGCAGAAAAGGACTTATTTTGGCAGGGTATTAACCTGTTGCTACAACCTGACTTTCCAAAGTGCATCATTGACAAAAGAAAATCCACTTACCCTGTGCGCAACCTGGCCAATAAAGAAAGGCCTAAAATGCTTCCTGGGCCCTCCGGCTATATTGAGACTCACCACAGTAGGGGAGACACCGACCTTAACTTGTCCCAAAATGCCAAGAAGTATATCCATCAAATTACTGCACCTCAAAGCCCCAGAGCAGCAGAAACGATAGTGATAACAGTAGGTGATGTCACCTCACAAAGATCAAAGGCAGCCCGGGCAACAGGGGCTGCGTGGAGCAGTAGGAGAAGGCTGATCCCTAGAAGACAGCTGACTGGATCTTAACATTAAGGACCAGGTATGTCAGGACAAAGATAGAAGAGGTCTGGCAGCCTGATGTGACTATTTCAGACAGTGTTAAATTTTGTGCTATGGAGGCCAGTAGACTGCATGTCCCAGTTAAGTAATATCTAACCTTCAATGAGACTTATTATGTACTGTTCTTTCAACAATGAAAGACTCAAGCATTAAAAACTTATTTTTACACATATACACCGTTTTAGGCACGGTCCAAGAAAATTGTGAGGGAATGGTACATGGGGGGGGGCTCAGGTAAAATGAACAAAAATGATGAACGAAACGCAGAACACTGAATCTGCCTGCAGATACTACTTGCCCCACCTAGTCTGCCCATTTTTTCCTGCATACAGTATCATAACAGATCTTACTTGATCTCCAGACCATTCTCCCTCCCAGTTCCTTTCCCTAAGATTCCCTTATACTTATCCCATGCATTCTTAAACCTCACCACTGTTTTCTTCACACCACCTCCATTGGAAGACTATTCCAGGAATCCACCACTATTTCTGTGAAGAAGTACTTCTTCATGTCTCTCCTGAATCTTCCCCCCACCTTCCAGCTTCTTATGTCTCCCTGTACTTGCGCACCTTTTCTCTTGCAAAAAAAGAATTCCCTCCTGTACCTTATTTATCCCCATAAAGTATTTAAAGGTCTCCATCATATCCCCACTCTCCTGCCTCTCTTCAAGGGTATACATATTTAGGTCCCCAAGTCTCTCCTCAAAGGGCTTCTGCTGCAGACCCTGCATCATTTTAGTTGCCCTCCTCTGGACCGCTTCCTCTCTGCTTATTTCCTTCCAGAGATGTGGTCTCCAGTACTGGCCACAGCACTTTAGCTAGGGTTTTACCAGCGATCTATACAGAGGCAATTAATATCTCCCTCTTTCTGCTCATGATACCCCCTCTCTATGCACCCCCAGCATCCTACTAGCCCTCCCAACTGCCTTGTCTCACTGTCTGGCCACCTTAAGGTCTTCAGATCTGATTGCCCCAAGGTCTCTTTTCTGCTAGGTAGTCATAAGTAGCACCCCTCCCATTTTGTACCCCATCCCTGGGTTTCTGTGCCCTAGGTGCATTACTCTGCACTTTTGTGTATTAAAACCCAGCTACCATACCCTTGACCACTCCTTGAGGTCACTGCTCATCTTTTCCACCCCTCCTGGAGTGTCCACCCTGTTGTAGATTTTGGTGTCATCAACAAAGAGGCATACCTTCCCTCCAGCTCCTCTGCAATTCTTGGTCTTGATATTCTGTAACTTGTTCTCTTACTGCCTGGAAAATAGGTCTCAGTTGGTTAAGTGGAAGGTTGCCCAGTCTACAAAGAAGTCCATAATGGGTGGTGTTCCACAAGGCTTCATCCTGGGGCCCTCTGCTATTCTCCTTCTTTATTAATGATATGCCTGGTAACTGTGGCATGGCAAATTTACTTTAGTACTCAGATGATGCCATGTTACAGGGACACTCAAGCAATGTCACCCAAATTGGCAGTCAGCCTACTAGTGATTACAAGGAATCAGAGAAAAGGTTTGCTAATAACAAGTCAGTCCTGAATACTAAGTAAACCAAAGCCATCCTGTTCAGTCTCAGGCACCTTGGTCCCACTAAACAGCATTTGTTAACCACTGTCATGTACATTGCTGCTCAAAATGAGTTGATTGACTCTATTAAAGTGTAACCCCCACCCCTGCCTTTTTACCAAAACGACAGGTGGCATGCTGTTGGCGCTGGCAGCAATACCTGGTGGGGACCTGGGTTCGGGGAGGATGAGGTTACCTGGCACAAGGGGGCCTAGGTTTGGCTACTCTGCACAGGGGCACCCAAGTAAATCCGAACACAGGAAGCAATAACTGTAATGTCCAGAACCCGGAATGGGATTTTTCAGCGTGGCTTTTATTCACAACTAGCTGAACACAACAAAGCATAGATGGACCCCATGGGCTACGTTTACTGATAATGCAGATTAGAGACTACAAGGCGGTCCACTGGAAGAATGAACCATTTCTACCGTTTTCAGGCTCTGGAGCCACCAGGCACACAGCTCGGACTTGCACGCGCTTTTGGGTACACAGCCTGACTGGCCCGGCTCCCCTACCGGCCACTTGACTGGCGGTCCACTGGAAGAATGAACCCATTTTACTTGTTGTGGCTCCCCACACCACTTAGAGTCTGCGACCCCTAGAGAGATTTCCTTCTTACTTCGTCTGACTCCCATCTCACAAAGAGAATTTTATTTACCCTTGTTGTGGCTCCCCACACCACTTAGAGTCTGCGACTCCTAGAGAGATTTTCCCATTTGCAACCCACGTCTGGGTACTTCCCTCATCACTGGCCAAGCGCATGAGGCAAGTAGCAATCACAGCA
The DNA here is from genome assembly GCA_016271365.2 of Neoceratodus forsteri. NCBI lineage: Eukaryota > Metazoa > Chordata > Ceratodontiformes > Ceratodontidae > Neoceratodus > Neoceratodus forsteri. The sequence continues at coordinate 1,089,934,016 of CM057455.1, forward strand.
GAAACTGAGAGGTGGACCTGGTTACTAAAGATGGGGGTGTTCCCACCTCCAGCTCCCACAGCCCATACCTGGCCATTTCTCTGGACAAACTGAAACTTCGGACTGTAGATTAAACGGTGGATGAACTGTCGCACCCCCTCTACAAGATTACTTGAATTTACACAGCATTTTAACTTTTGACACTACTACATTTGTTTGTCCTAGTATTATAGGCCTCCCAAATAGTAGTCCAAATCCCAGATTTCTTCACATTTCCCAGGCTGAAGAAACACATTTTTTGCCCTCTCATATTGGAGCAACACTCACCCTTTTGTTGCAGGTGCCCCACAGGTGAAGTACAACTTTTTCCACTTTTCAAGCACAAACCGAAACTGTAAAAGGCAGCTTTCTTTCTTTAGCAGAAATTAGGGGATTGCCCCTGGAATCTACATGGGGATACTTTACTTCCTTTTACCCCCCCTCCAAGAGGGAGGGGGCACTGAGACCTGGACAGCGGTCTCCACCACTTGAACACTGGACACTCACTCCTTCTCTTCAGAAGGTAAACAGGAAACTCCCTTCCTGCTTGAGGGCAAGCAGAAGACTGTGACCTCCTTCCCCTACAAAAGGTAAGCAGGAACTGACTTTGAAAACTCCCAACGTTCTATCTCGCTCCCTCTGCTGCAGATTCCAATGTGGCTTATGCAGCTGCGACAGTTCTATTGGTGATGTCATCTCTCAGTCTCAGCTGAGACTGAGAACAGAGTGAGACAGTGTGAAACCCATTTAACTGGAGTTTCACAAGCTGCCTTCCCTGCCTACCACTAGGTCTTACTGGGATTCTAGTAACCCCGGGTAACAAGGGGTTACAAAAGTATCTTGGGAGTGTACATGAACCAGTATGTCTCCTTTAAACACCATGTGGATCTCGTCTTTAAGTCCCTACACCAGAAAATTAGGCTATTTTACTGGCTGAGTAATTACCTGTCCAATAACTCTAGGCTTGCAATTGCCAACAGCATGCTGCTCCCAGTTCTACTGTATGGAGCCCCACGCCTTCAGACCCTAAGATGCACAGAGACCCAATAAGCTGAAGGTCCTCTATAATAAAACTGGTAGACTTGCCGCCAGTGCTTCACCTAGGGAACACCATTGTGATGTCTTCCACTTATTAAACTTGCCCTCCTTTGAAGGACATTTCCGTTATCCTCTCCTCTGCCCAGCATTCAAACTTGTAAGAGGTGTGCGCTTCCCCACCCCCCAAGCCTCTGGAAGTGTTGGCAATTAAACACTCGAGGAGAACACTCCAGTCCTCCAGTTGCACGCTACTTGAGACACAGAGAAAGGTCTTCTGCAGGCAAAAGATCTAGATGATCCAGACAGGGTGGGCAGAATGAGAAGAGATAGAAAAATGTTCAGAAGAGTGGCAACTGGGGTTTAACACAAAGTGGTGCAAGATCATTCACATAGGGAAGAGAAACCCTGAAGCTACCTATAGGCTGGGAGGGGAGTTGCTGGCAGTCACAAGGGAAGAAAGAGACTTGGGCATCATCATCATCACCTATGACCTGAAATAATCCAAGCAGACCACTAAAGCAGTAGGTAAGGCTAGGGGGATGTTGGGGTGTATTAGCAGGGGTATCATAAGTCAGAAGAGGGAGGTAATAATCCCTCTTTACAAGACACAGATTAGGCCCCATCTGGAGTACTTTGTGCAGTACTGGACGCCACACCTTCACAAGGACATTAACCAAAATGAGGCAGTCCTGAGAAGGGCAACCAAAATGGCGCAGGGACTGCATCAGAAAACATACCAGTTCAGATTAACGGAGTTCAATATGTATACCCTAAAGCAAAGAAGGAAAAGAGGTAATATGATCGAAACATTCAAACACCTCAAGGGCATTGAGGTGAAAGAGTCTAATATGTTTCAATACTGTACAAGAAAAATAGCAGGACAAGAGGACACAGCATGAGATTAGAGGGAGGCCGATTAAGGGGCAATGTGAGGAAGTTCTTTTTCATAGAAAGGGTGGTGGATGCATGGAATGGCCTACCTCAAGAAGTGGTGGATATGGATACAGTGCAGGGCTTCAAACATACATGGGCTAGGCATAAGGTAGCAATACAGATGAGTATGAATAGATAGGCCATTGACAGAGCAAAGGCAGATGGCACATTCATAAGGTAGAAAAAGAAATGAGCAGACTGGATGGGCCTTGCGGTCCTTATCTGCCATCAACATCTATGTTTCTAAGTTTCTATGTTTTCTCTGCCCCTTCTCTCTGGAATGCCCTAACCCGCAACCCTCCATTACTGCCCCTTGCTGTTGGGCTGACTGGCCTATAATTGTCAGCATCTTCCCTGCTACGACCTCTGTGCAGTGGGACTACATTTGCCCTCCTCCAGTCCTCCAAAACCACACCTGTTTCAAATGAACTGTTAAACAGGACTGTCAGAGGTGCAGCCAGTACCTCCACAAGCTCGTGAACTCCCTCAGCACCCTTGGACCCACCCTGTCTGGCCCCATTGCTTTGTTCACTTTTATATTAGTGAGTCCCTTGCTTCATGCCGATGGCTCCCAGCATCAGTAAAAGTGGTTGTGGGGGGAGAAAAGAACAGAGAGGCCTTGATTGGAGGAATGCAGAGACCCTCATTTAGTTTGTTTCCATCATGAGAGGAAAGAGTCCTTAGACGACTTGCAAATCTGTAAGCAGATAAGGCTATGGAGACAGATGGGGTACACCCAAAGGTGCTGGGGGAGCTCAGGGAGGTACTGGCTGCACCTCTGACCAAGTCCCCCCAAGTGGTTCCAGAGGACTGGAGGAGGGCAGATGTGGTCCTGCTTCATAAAAGATGCAGCAGTAAGGAGACTGGCAAATACAGGCCGATCAGTCTAATGTCAGTGGTGGCGAAGTTAATGGAGACACTTTTAAAAGAAAGGCTAGTGGGGTATCTTGAATCCAGTGGGTTAAAAGATTCGAGGCAGCATAGATTTATGGGAGGGAAGTCATGTCAAATGAACTTGATCAATTACTTAGACTGGGTGCCCAGAGAAACAGATCAGGGTGGGTGGTGGATGTGGCCTTCTTGGACTTCAGCGAGCCCTTTAACAACGTACTACACAGAAGTCTTATAAGGAAACTAGGCAATCTGGGGGTGGGACTCAAGGTGGTGAACTGGGTATGGAACTGGTTGATGGACAGGCAACAGAGGGTGGTGCTACACAGCACTCTAATGAGTGAAGAGTGACCAGCAGGGTACCTCAGAGCTCAGTACTGGGACCAGTCCTCCTCTGTTTTTTTAATACTTTCTTTACTGAAATGCTTCAATGGCAATACACGATATGTCATACACACATGAAAGTATATTTATGATAGATATTACTGTTACACTGATGAGACATCTTGATATATTAGTTCTGTGCATTTCAATAAAATATTTTTTAGCATTGTGGTTTAGGGCACTGAGCTGCAAACCTGGAGACCTGGGTTTGAATCCCACAGTCCCCACATGCATACAATGTGACCCTGAGCAAGTCACTTAACTTCCTTGTGCTCCTAGGTCACATCTGGAAAAAAGCTTTGGCTTAATGTGCCTTTCTTAGTTAAACAATTTCCCCTTTCCCTTTTATAAAAAAAAATACCCTATCTACCTAACAAACCCTGTGGAGTGACAGGCCATAACCCACAAGGAATCTGGAGTTGTCCATCCTGTAGTTAGAGCCATATACTTGTAGATAATAGCCTACTTTCAGGGCAGTTAATCTGAGGGCATAAAACTAATGAAGTTAGAACAGCCGCCTTCCTAAACTGGTCCACACCCTGGAAAGAAGCACTACTTTTAGTCAAATGGGATCCCTTCCCCTACTGTAGCCTACCGTGTACTATGTAGATAAAACTGTAACCTAGTTTTAAGGTTCATTCTGTCTCTCCTCGCTCTTCCAGACCCCCTTCATCCTGGGCCACTTCCCATCTTACCGTGTCCATCTGGCTAAATACAACTGTGTACTCTCCTGGACTGCAAAAGTGAGATGCTCCATTTTCCAAATTTGAGAAACCACCTTTTTCCAATCCACAATCACTGGTGGGGTCTTTTGTAGCCATCTCCTAGTTATGGCTTTTGCAACATCTGCTATACAGATATTCTACAGGTAACAGGTATCTGCACCCTGTACCTCTTTTGAGCTAAGTCCCAAAACCAAATGCCACAAGTCACAGGAAGGGTTCCCCTATGATGAATATTTAAAGTGACCCTCATCTTATTCAATATATCCGAAGAGCCTGACGGTACCAAAATATATGACTGTGAGTCACCCTCAGTTTCCCACACCCCATCCAGCATGCTGTGGAGGCCCAAGCATCTCACTTGGCCTTCATCACTGGAGTGATAAAATAATGGTTACACACTTTCCATGCATACCATCTAGGCGAAGAGGCTGTCTTTAAAGTGGCTTGCCAAATCTTTCCCCAATCTTTGGGGGTAGCCTGGAGTTGTGCCTAGCTTGCCATTTTTCTATAACGTAGTGTACCTGTGTCAAGAACCAACAGAGCAATGTAATCTTCCCCTTCTCTTGCATTGTGACCAGTAAGACAGGGAAGGTAAGGGCCTAACATGTCATTCCCTCTCCCTTCTGTTCCTGTTTTAAACATTTAGAGAGACACTCCCCAAGCTGAAAAAATCTGAAACAGTCCCTTGTGAGCCAGTCAAATTCATTCCTACACTTCAAAAGTTTTAATTATGTCACTTATCAATAACAGAGAAGGGTATTGTAAGCCATGGAGAGCTTGAATCCAAACCAGGGATCCATGGTGCCTGGGAAGAACTCTTTGTCCCAGGCTAGCCATCTGTATTTCCATATACATTTAGCTATACTTTGCAGTTTCATACATTTATCCCAGGCCACTAAGGTGACCATCATCACTTCAAACATTACAAAGAAACTTCTTACCTAGCCTGTTTATCAAAACAGAAAGGCCAGACGTGGAATGGTACTTTCCATCTGCTTCCAAGTAGCTATATATACGGAATCCCTCCACAATAACGCTAGTTTGAATTGTGCTGCTAGCCAATATTTCTCTAATGTGGGCAATGCCCACCCACCCCCCATGTCTTTCTTACTGTTAATACCCTACTATGGACCCTGGATTCCATGGATCCCAAAACAAATTTCAGTATTTGCTTTTGTGCTGTCGCAAACCACACCTAGGACAGCTGCATTGGAGCACAACAGAATAAGTAAAGATATCTAGGTAGGAGGGTCATCTTAACAGCTTGTATTCTAGAACACATGGAGAAAGGTAAGAGGGGACTACCTCTTAATGTCTGCAGTTACTGACTGCATTAAAGGGGCAAAGTTGCCCTGGTATACGAAGGTGGAAAAATTTCTAAGATAGATTCCTAAATATTTTAATTTGGCCATGTCCCACTTCATCAGATATTGTTTCTATACTACTACTGGAGGGTAAAAGTCTGAATGTGAGGACTTCTATTATTGTGCTATTGAATGTTTACCTCAATAAGATGGAGAATTCCCATTATTTTAGCTAGGGAGGTTTGCAGCTGTGTGAGATAAAGGAGCAGTGCCTATTCTCTATGCTCGCCCCCCTAACCCCTCATCCTGATGTATGGCTTGAGCCGAGGCTCAATGTATAGGGCCAATAATACCAGTAAGAGGGTGCAGCCCGGTCTTGTTCCTCGTCTCCGCTTAAACCCAGTCAAGAGGTGTCTGCTGGCCCTAACATATGCCTGTGGGGCTGTATATAAAGTTTGTATACACTGTATAAAAGGACCAGGACTCTTCATTGTCTTTATAAGTGACACTGCAGAAGACCTTAAAGGGAAAGTATGCCTCTTTGCAGATGATACCAAAATCAGCAATAGGTAGCTACTCCAGACAGGGTGGAGAGAATGAGTAGAGACCTGAGAAAACTCAAGGAGTAGTCAAAGGTATGGCAGCTGGGTTTCAATGCAAAGTACAAAATCATGCATCTAGGGCACATAAACCCAGAGGCAGTGTATAAAATGGGGGAAGAGGTACTGACAGTCACTAAACAGCAAAGGGTCCTTGGGGTTATTGTATCTGATGAACTCAATGTGGCAGGGCAGAGCAACAAGGCAGAATGCAGGGCCAGTGGGGAGCTCAAGTACAAAGAGAGGGGAATCACCAACAGGTGGAGAGAGGTGGTGTTACCACTGTACTGATCATTGGTGAGACCCCCATCTGGAGTACGGTGTCCAGTTCTGGATACCACTTCTCAGGAGGGATGTAAAAAGGACAGAGGTAGCCGGCCCAGTGGCGTGAGGGTTGAGACACTAGACTGCCACCTGTGGCTGCACGGCTGACCGGGTTGAGGCGGACTCTGGTCGGCGGGGAAGGAGGACTCGAGCATCCCAATGGATGCTCTCTTCCCTTTGGGGATGGTTACCAGGGTTGCTACAAGCATCTGCTTCCAGAGGAGAGCCGGTGAAGACGGCCTCCCGGCCCGCTCACTGGAGTCGGGAGAGGGACACTGTCAGGCGTGGGAGAAGGCGGTGGTCAGCACGTCACCTCTCTGACATATGCCCCACGCCGTGTCCCAGGAGAGGGCTGGGGAACCACAGAAAATGGAAAATGCCCCAGTAAGCCTAGATGACGGCCACTCCTAACAGCCATCCAGGTCCAGAACCCACGGGCAGCTCTCCGCTGTGCAGGTGCTCCACGAGTAGGAGGAGGAGGTAAGGAGTTACCGGGCACTCTAGGGGACACATACCGTGGTAGGGACCTAGGAGGGACGTGAGCAATGCCTGAAGGAGTGGAGCACTGAGGGGAGTACAGGAGGAGGTATAAATGGGGCAAAACAGGTGTCCCAAAGTAAAAAAAAAAAAAAAAAGGACAGAGGCAGGCAAAGGAAGGAAATGAAAATGGTCCAGGGGTATGCTTGCGACCTGGGTTTGGTAACAACACTGGGCCAGAGGGCTGGCCGGGGACAATGGCTGAACGTCGCAGCAGATGCTCACCTCCTTGGGGTGGAAGGGTACTTGGTCTCCGTTGCAACTCTGCCACCTGGGTGACCCAAGGTTGCAATGTAATCTGGAGCCAGTACTCAGGAAGGGGGACACTGGCATCTGACGCACACAGCACGCTTGCATCAGAGCCAGGGCCTCCCAATGACTGAAAGACGGGGATCGCAAAGTGAAAAATCCCATGATCGTGCACAATACGGTCATCATCCATCATAGGCCCCGCAGTGCCGACCAGGCTTGAGCTGCAGACACCAATATTTAACCCCTGTTGGTGGCATAGGGAACCAAAGCACTAAAAGCCATGATGTGGCACTTAGGCCATCTGGATCTGACTCGATGTGACTACATATACCACCCAGGTACGGCTTAAACAGCTGGGTCAAAGGTTTTCATGGTGATGAGAGGATTCCTTTGGTGGGGGGGGGGTCACTGGATGTTACTATCAGACTGTACCACCGTTACATACACATTCCAATCTGATGATGCTGACAGAGAGCAGAAGAGGTGGAGGCTAGGGAACAGATAAGGGGTGTAAAGGAGTACATTACTATCTCCCTGGATTGATGGGGACTTCAAGGTGATGAAGATCAAGGGTCAGAGGTTGAAGCGTTGCAGCCGAAAGACCAGCCTGGAGGCTGACAGGCTGGCCCTACATGCCCACTATGTGGAGTACCAGTGGGCAATTTCCCATAAGAAGGCAGAATTCCTGTCCCAGGAAATTGCTGTGGGGAAAAACAGACCATTTCAGCTATTTCAGATTGTAGACAGGCTCCTTCATCCTGCCTGCAGCTGAGAAAAACTTCATCATCCATTTTGCATGAAGAGTTTGCTCTGTTTTTCTCTGACAGAGCATCAGTCATCCGGTCAGGGATCCTGCCAGGGAAGCATCTGCCTCACAGTGGTCAGGCTGAGGGTCGCAGAGACACTCTGCCTGTCTGGGAAGAGTTTAGGCCAGTGGAGGTGTCTCAAGTGACTACAGTGATTTTAGAGCTGAAGTACACTTCTTGCAAACTGGACCCAGCCCTGAAGCGTTTCTTAATGGGATGTGTTGAGGCTCTCGGCCCGGTGTTCGCCGGGATTGCTAGGTGCTCGATGGCGGAGGGGGTCCTCCCTGCAGCTCTGAAAGAAGCACTGGTGAGGCCCCTCCTTAGGAAACCTTCCCTCTGCCCTGACGTCCTGACACATTACCGTCCTATCTCCAACCTGCTCTTTTTGGGAAAGGTCATTGAGAAGTTAGTGGCACGTCAGCACGAGCATTGCCTGGAGTCTTCGAACATCTATGAGCCATTTCAGTCAGGTTTTTGGGCTAGACACAGCACAGAAACAGCTCTAGTGAGGGTGCATAATGATCTGCTCAGGGCTAGAGATAGTTAAGACAGATCAGTTCTTGTTCTCCTCAGCATCCAACACTGTGGACCACACTGTGCTTCTTAATCGGCTCTGCGAGTTTTGTGGACTCGCCAGTACTGTCATCAGGTGGTTGGAGTCCTATCTCTTAAACAGTGCCACAGGGCTTGATCTTGTCGCCACTGCTGTTCGCAGTGTACATGCTGCCCCTGGCAAGATCATTTGACAGTACAGTGTGGAGTTTCACTGTTATGCAGATGATACCCAGCTGTACTTGTCCTTTGCTCCCAGAACATCAGGAGTGGTCGATGATTTTAACCAGACAGTTGTTAAGCACAACAACTGGATGGCATCCAGCTGGCTGAGACTTAGTATGGCCAAGATGGAGATACTGGTGATTGAGCCTGGTCATGGATGTGATGGGTTACCACCTGGGGCTGACTCAGGGGTTCTATGCCATTGGTGGCTGCCCCGAGGGTGTGAAATCTGGGCATGATTCTTGATAACAGATTGACCTTTGAAGACCAGGTGTCATCTGCTATCAGTAGCAGTTTCCATCATCTGCGGAACATTACCCGGATTAAGCCCCCCGTTCCGTCCGAGGACCTGCTGACACTAATGCATGCCTTTGTGACCTCCAGGCTTGACTACTGCAACTCTCTTATACTTCAGGGCCATGGGAGGAACACTCTGCAGACTTCAGCTAGTGCAGAACGTGGCGGCCCAGTTACTGACGGGCCTTTCGAGGTCCAGTCACATGACCCTAGTCCTGTGAGCTCTGCACTGGTTGCCAGTCAGGTGGAGGGTCCTTTTCAAGGTGGGTCTTAAGGCCCTATATGGACTGGGTCCTGGTTACCTGTCAGAACTCCTGATACCGGTGACCTCTGATTGCTCTCTCCGCTCCTCTTCAAGGGGCCTCCTGGACGTTCCCAGGGTTCAGCTCAAGACCTCAGGAGATCATGTATTTAGAGTCTCTGGGCCGATCCTGTGGAACTCATTACCATCTTCTGTCCAGGAGGCTCCTTCAGTTGAGGTGTTCAAGCAGAGACTGAAGGCCTACCTCTTTGTCCTGGCTTTTCCAGATTTCTGAGTACATCCTGTTCTGGTCCCTTCTGTGACTTGTCTCAGGGGTTAAGACTGGCACCAGTCCACTAACCAAATATTGGTAGATTTTGTATCAGGCTACTAAAAATTTCCTTTAACTAGCCCTGTGGGCTTGTACTGCAGAAGGCAACATTTCAATAAGTACACCATCTTGGCCAGTGGAAAAGTCTGTGGGGCTACTGGGTTTTCCCAGTCACTAGCCCTGCTGGCTGGTGGCTGCAAAACTTAATTTCAACCCCTGTGTCTGAAAGCCTTTTAAGTTATTTTAAACGGTTATATTTATTCAGTGTTATTGTTCTACTTATTTATGCTGCTTCATTATGCCTTGTTATAACTCCTGTTAGGTGCCCAAAGCCTCTGGGATTGGGCGCCCTACAAATAAAATTGTCTTGCCTTTTTTGTATGATTTACTGACATTTTCTGATTTTAGGAATTTGTTTCCCACATTTGAAATGTTTGGTATACATGCACAATATTGGCAGTATCTGTGATGCAACAACAATGGCACTACACACTAACAAAATGAAAGCAGTGGGGTGGCAGAAAGAGCATCAGCATCAGTTGTGCACAGGGCAGGAGACTGTTTCAGGAGCTGCTCACTGGCTGAACCTGCCCCTAAGGACAAGACCTGCTTGAGGGTTGGAGTGCAGGGCTGTTGCTGTGGCTTCTCAAACTTGCCAAAATAAACTTGCACTAGAGCACTTTGAAAAAGGAGTTTGTGTGCAGATTTTTTCTCAACTATTTATTAAGCTGGGTGCTTTATTTCCTGCACCGCCAAACATCTAGTGCAGACCTTTTTGTTTGTCTTTGCTGTTCACTGGCTGATCAGAAGGGCTGTTTCGACATGCCAGATGTGAAAAAATGAGGTCACAGCAAGAATTCACAGCAGTATTAGACAGAGAGTGAGTGGCTGCAAGCGCCCAGTGGGACTGAGACTTGGTTTAGAGGTGGGGGTAAAAGTAGGTCAACAAATGATATTAGTACCATTGGGATCAAAATACTGTCAGGTGGAAGAAGTTAGCAGTGAATGCATTCCAGTTCTAAAAACTACCTGGATCCCCGGGTGGAGGGGCAAGGTTTCCCTGCTGAGGGATCCTAATTTTAAATCATGGCTTTTAAGGAGACAATATCTAGTTGACACTGTTGCAGAGGAGGTATAGCACAAGTGTGTAGGAAGGCTACACAAGGCTCAAATATGAGGAAGATTACTACCCATGCCAAGGCCTGGAAAAAAGGCAAAGGCAGAAGAACTAGGCAATGTGATGCAGGAACTAAGGGAATCAGAAAATAGACATAAGAAAAGAGAGAGCTCACCTGTACTGTTGCACAGCATAAGTGCACCAGGTACAGGGTGAACATATTAAATACAAAGCAGGCAAAGTTTGGGCGCAACAGAACACAGCAGGCATACTCAGAGGGGTGAGAGGAGGCTGCTAGCTCACAAATTAAAGAAGATGGAGTCAGATATGAAAGTCCCAGGGATGGTGTGTATATGTGTGTATGTGTGTGGGGGGGGGGGGAATAACCCCAAGGCTGTGAATATGCATTTAGAAAATAATATCTAAAATGGTACATATCTAAAAATTGAGTAAAGGGAGACCCATCTGCAGAAAATCAGAGCTCTTAGCATTGGTTTAGCTTACATAACTGGCAGGGTACAAAGATATAAAACAATATGGGGGTTCAAGAGTGCATGGGATAGACATAAGGGTATCCTGAAGAGAGGCAGAGAAGGTATGCCACAAATCAGATAGAAACATATCCATTTCCCTACTCCAAGATCCTATCATACCAGAAGGCTCACTCCAGCCGTAGGAAGTACAGGAGAGGATTTAAGGGATCTTACCTGTGGTACAGAACACAACCAATGTTAAAAAAAAAAAAAAAAGATGGTTGTCGCCCCGGCTGTGTGTGTGGTAGCGCTATCGCTCATGATGCTAACAACTCGGGTTTAGGAACCAGCCAGGGGAGGTGCACCGGGTGTCCCAAAGGATGCTCTCCACCTTGGGAGGGAAGACAGACAGCATCCACAGTGCTATTGCCACCTGGGAGCCATGGAACTGGGGACTGATGCCAACGAGTTCTAACCTGCAATGCACATGCATGCAAGCACACATGCCAGGACCCTCTTTGGCGTCCATAGGGAGGAAAACAGAAAAAGAAGCACCAGCCGTTGCAGGAGGATGTCTACCCCTCGCCGTAGGTCCTACACCACCGACTGTGGTGCTATCAAGCGCCTACCAATGCTCCTTTGGGAGAGAAGGAAGTCCGTCTCAGTGGCTCTGTGCCGGGGGGGAGTCAGGGGTGTAAGAGGGAGACCGTAAGTCTCAGGGAAGGTGGGTGATGGGGCTGGGTGAGGAATAGATGCCCCTTAAGAGAGATGCACAGCTACCACTGACCTACCCTCATCATTCTTCTTCCCTGATGAGTAGCAGACAATAAAAGAGTCAGGACACCTATTAAGATGCCCATAACTGTCCTAACCAGATCCATTTGTTGGTTTGTTTAACTGTTTACACGTTTACATGTTTGCTGATTGTTACAATGTTGTGCTTTCTCGTAAAACTGCAACAGCTCAGAGGCATCCACACCCTGAGAGAGATGGCTGAGTCACTGCACACCAGAAATAAAACCAGGACAGACCCTCTGCACTACAGGGGATATAGTTTCACACACAGAATATAAATCCAAGGAGCAAATTATGCGGTGTAGCTCCAGTTAGGAACATCAAAATGGTATGTACTGTATATGATGAATCTATATGGTGGATCAATATTAAAACCTTCAATAAAAAATTCTGAGTCATCTTCTAACACTTTATCATACTTACCACTTTCGTGGTAAAGCCTTCTGTGATTTTTTAATACACTAAAGCAACAACTAACAATATTTTCAGTTACTGTGTTCACAGCAATTACACTCTACTAGAATTTCTAGGAGGCTGGCCCATCTGTGCAGCGGAAGCACTGCCAATCACGACACTGGTGACCTGGGTTCGAGAATGAGCCCAAGGCACTGGAGGGACCAAATGGGTAGGAGGCTTGAGCATCCCAGTGGATGCCTGCCTCTGGGTGAGAGGTTGTTCATTCCCACTGCATTACTGCCATCTGAGGACGCACGGGTGGAGCAGCAACGCAGAGAGGCAGAGGGAGGGAGAGACTGGCTGACTCGAGCTGCACATGCCAGCTTTGTACTTGCGTACGCAAGTTCATGCCACCATCTATAGGGAGTAAGCAAAGGAAAAAGGCTGGCCAAGGCAGGATCCCACCCTCACCTCAAAAGCCCCACACTGCCCACGGAGGAGGCCAAGCCCTAGGGTTACAGGAAGACCAAGGAAGTCCCAAATACAACAGGATGGGAGGCAGGAGGAGGCCTCAGCTGGGACCAACAGAAAAAATAATTAAAAAACAAGAATAATTTCTAGGATGGGCTTGATCCCATCATCAGTCTTCCAAACATTTCGTATTAAAAAGTACTTATTCCACTGTCCGATTCAAAAAACATATGACCAGCCAGTCTCCAGCAGCCCCTCAACCGCTGTTTGAAGCGCTGTGGTGTTCTGTCATGGGTTAACACTATGTCATAAATGCACTATATAGTTAGAAAATCCAGATGAAAGGTTTTCGTAAAGATTTTATGAATATGTTTGCAAAAACGTAATGGAAAACCTGTTAAATCTGCAACAGCTGGACAGCATGTTCATGAAATTACACTAAAGTAAATAACTGCTCTTCAAGTTTGCCTATCAAAACATTGCACTGGTGCTCTATTATCTCCCTACTCTAATGACTAAATATGTGCTTATATATCCCCTGCATTTAGCTGAGGCCGGGCTTCTGTCTGTGCCACTGTTGTGCCTGAAAACAGAGTGGCTGGGCACTGGATTATTTCAACCCTTACATCAGGACCACTTTTCCTAATCCTATGACAGACTACAGCGAGTATAAAACAAGCAACAGAAATCAATAGTGAATCTGTGGTGGTGTGTTCCTTGGGGTCTGAATGATCATGCAAAACAGCGCTGGCGTTCCCTTAACTTCAGCACTGTCTGACCACTCACAAAAAAAAAAAAAAAAAAAATCAGTCACACACCAATGCTTGGAAAGAGGATGCCCAAATAAGGGCAATGACTACACTGCACAGTGTGATCATTTAAACCCCCAGGAACGTGATGCCACAGATTCATCAAGGCTCAGGGGAATTTTTTACCTTAATGTTGCATTTCTCTGCTTTCTACATTGTATGTATGAACCCTAACTGATGCATTCATGTAGTGTTTTTTTTTTTTTTTTATTTTTTTTATTTACCTACATTTTTGAAGCTATATAAAGCATGTGCCCCTCACAGTACCCCAGGCCTGTAGTGCACTCTCTATATGGATTCACAAAGCACCTAGCCTGCCACACGATGCTCTGGGACTACGGAGTGCTTTGTCAATGGCCTTGAGGTCATTCACAAAACATGGGGCCCTGCACAGATGCTCAAAACTATAACATGCCTTGTGCACAGAGTCCCCACCCCACCCCCAGAATCCCACACCACTTCCTGAGGCAGACCTGAACAACGTCTCACTGCTACTCCACTGATCTCCCAGATACTTCCCACAATGACCTACCCACCAACACCAGACACACTTACTGTCCCCACCCCCATGACCACAACCACTGCATCTTTGTTATCCACTCTTCTCCAAAACACACCACTTGCACCAAACATAAAATAAACCTACTGGAGATTTATTCCTTACCTGACTGCTGTGGCTTCCCCTTTTGTGTGCGCCCTCCAGCCTTTCAAATCCTGGTGCTGCTGTCCAGTCAGTTCCAGAGTAACACACATAATTAAACCAAGTAGGCAATGTGGTCTAGTGGTTAGTGAAATGACATGGAAACTGGGAGGTCACAGGTTCAAACCTAAACAGAGCTAAATACTCACTGTGTAATCTCTTACAAGTCACTTAATATCACAGTGCTCCAATCCACCAACGTGAAGAATTAGGTAAAGCAGGATTCCAGTGTACACAAAATGCTCCATCTCAGCTGGCCTATCCTGTGAAAACAAACTACCCAACCAACACAGTAAAGTAAATGACCCCACCCCACCCGCTTCCTCCTTGGCATCAAGTGATACCTACTCCCTCTCTCCATCCCTTTACAAGTACTTCCTGGCAGCCAGTGGCACCTCTTTCTTCTCCCCTGATCCAATGCATGTTGTTCCTGGTGGCCAGTGGCACCCCCTGGACCCCCCAAATCTATCATTCCGTCTTGCAACCATGGCTGGTACAAACTTTCCATTTACCTCCCTGGCCAGCTGCTATCCAATTCCTGCAAATAATATATCCAATACTGTATTGGAGACTTCCCAGTTTAATATAAGTAATAAGAGAATCTTCAGTTTTTATTTTAAGGATCATGACCTCACTGTAGAAAAAACTGGGGGGTGGGGAGTCTGAGTCTCTCCAAGTATGGATTTGTGGTAAAAGTGGTGAATTGTGGAAAAATATACATCCTTGGGATGCACATTAGGAAGCTTCTACCTCCTGAACTGCCAGCTGTGCATAAGGGACGAGGTTCCCCCAAGAGAGCCTTGTTCAACATTTTTTTTAACTTTCTTTTATTAAGATTTCCATTTGTACCTACACACATATTCTCTCCAAATGTCATCAAATACACAAAGTTATAAACAGACATCATAAACCCCACAATCTATGTACATACGAACATGCCAGCAGAAACAGGCACTTATGGTCCATCAAATCTGCCCGAGTGTGCAGCTCTCAGTCTATGTTACTAGAGCTGCCCCCCCCTTTCCCCACTGAGTTTTCATCCCTCATACTCTCTTCCCCTCTACCCATCATCCCACCCGTTATGACTACCCTTCACCCAGTCCCGTCCTCTTTTAAAGATGCCCACTGTTTTCAATTAAACCACCTCCTCTGGCAGTTCATTCCATTTGGACACCACCCCTTCTGTGAAGAAGTGCTTCCTCGTGTCTCTTTTGAATCTGCCCCCTACCAAAACACCAATTTCAGACTATACCCCCTAGTGGGCACCCCCCCAACTTGAGAATGCTCTTTGTTCTAACCTTGTTAATACCTTTAAGGTATCTTAAAGTTTGAATCACGTCTCCCCTCTCCCTTCTGTCCTCCAGGGAATATAAATGTACATACAGCATGACAGAAGTATTACTATTTACAGAAATAATATGCTCAACATTTTTTAATTCAACATAAAGAAACTTAACATGTCTCATTACAGTGTATATAAAAAAAATATTAAACATATCAATGCCTAATCACACTGAGACTGCAGACATCCACGAGTGTTTCCTGCCAAAGTACTATTTACTGTTAATACTTCTTGTAAGCATATATCTCCATCCTTTTTTTTGCTGTTGCAAATATAGTCTTTATTGATGATTTTATCATTTTTACAATCACATTATACATCATTGTGATTGTTTATGCAGGGTTACAGTTCATACAAGTTTATTATATTATACATCATTTGTGTGACAGTCTTACATGAGGGGCTCAACCCTCTTTCCAGGTCTAGTTTGCCCTTCCCAACTGTCACTCTTTGTCTCCCTCTGGGATCCTTCCTCCTCATGCTCTTCCCTCTCTTCCATCCCTGGCTCCATCTCCTCTGGTGTTTCATTTCTGCTACACTTCCCCAGCCCTCTAAATGTGAATCGTGTACCCTATTATAATACTATCTTCATAGCTTGAGTATTGAACACTATGCCTGGTATGGTGGATCTGGCTCGACTAATAGGTGGTAAGAGCTACTAGGGTATAAAGTGTGGGTCTCTGACCATAACGTGCATTATCCATCTTCTCCACCTTACAGAATAAAGACCTGCTTTATCATTTAAGTTATATGTAATTCTCTCACATCTGTACATAAGGTTAACTATCTCCCTCCAGTCCGAGAGTGTGGGTATTGCTGTAGTTAGCCAACGCTTGGTGATGGCCTTCCTCGCTGCAAGGAGAAAATTTCCCAGTAGATACTGGCAATGGGGGTCTCATAACTCATGTGGAAAGACATGCAAGATAAAGAACTCCCTGGTCAGGGGGTGCCTAAGCCCAAGAAGTTCCTCAAATTCCTCCAGTAAGCCCTGTTGGAATGGCTGTAACTTTGAGCACGACCACAGGATGTGGGAATGATGGGCATTAGTTTCCCCACATTGGCGCCAGCAAGCTGTGGAGCCTGTATCACAGTAGTGTGAGGTTATTGCTGGGGTGTGGAAAAATCTTACTAGCAGCTGTCAAGAGAACAGTCTCCACGTATGTGAGTAGGTGATTCTTCATGTTGAGTGGCATATTATGCCCCTCTGCTGGGGTGATATTCGGATACCCAGTTCATCACTCCATTTCTCCCTTACTGCCACTGTATTTCCACCTGTTTCCATCAGGGACTTGTACAGGGCTGAGATGGGATGCAATAACATCTTGGATTTTAATGTTTGTTGGAGCAGATGAACCATATGAGGGTGTTCCCCCGGGATGCGGACAATCAGGGGGAGAGCCTCAAAACAGTGTCGCAATTGTAGGTATTGGAAAAAAATCCGATTGTCGTAGATGAAATTCTTGCCTGATCTCCCCAAATTGCTTAAAAAGGGGCCCCACCTGGAGCTGTGAGAGTTTTGTAAGATGAGTAAGTCTTCAATTATGAAATGTGAGATCGATTACAGCTGGAGGGAAATTTTCTGATAAATCTATCAGACAAATCAACACCAGAAAAGGGGTAATCCCTAGGGATTTACGCACTGGATGCCAGGCCCGGATCTGGTGTATGATCCAGGGATTTTGAGTCAGTTGGCCTAGTGGGGTGGATTTTTATAAATAATAAGCCTTTGATAAACCCACTGGGGTAGTAGTACACTCTCCTCAATCTCTCTCTCCAACGGGCCGGGGATGCTCCGACCAGGCACTGGATTATGAAGGACAGATGTGAAGCCCAGTAGTACAGTTTAAGATTTGGGAGTGTAAGTCCCCCTTGCATTTTGGGGAGAAAGTTTTCAATTTAATTCTGGGGCGTCTTCCTGCCCAGACATACCCAGAAATTGCCTTATTCCAGGCACAAAATAGATTATTCGGTAGATTAAGTGGGATGTTCTGAAAAAGGTAAAGGGTCCTTGAGAGGATCACCATCCTCACCACGTCGACTCTCTCAATCATATTCAGTGGGAGGACATTCCATCTTCCACGATCTTGCTTCATCTGTGACGTTATCTCCATCCTTGACAGACTTGCATTAAAAAAGATTCGACAATAGGAGCGTCTTCTCTAACTTTGCACAGTGATTACAGGAAAAGTGCTGTTGAAATCTCTTTACATCTTTGGGTCACATTCTGGTACCACATTTATTTTTTTACATCTTCGGTTCACAAATTATTTTGTAATAAGAATGTCTCCACAAGAGAAGGAAGCCGTTTCAGTTTTGCCCAATCACATCAGACCATTACTTCCTAAATTTTTTTTTTTTTTTTAGTACTACTGAAACTCCAGATGCACATTTGTAAAACATTTGAAACAAATATAATATATTTCACACACTACCTTAACTGACCTGCCTGGTTCGGCCTTAGTATCTTCAACAAACTGAACGTTTTGCTTTCTTCCATCTACCGGCAATATGTTCAGAGTCCTAAGCTCAAAATTTAATAAAGGAAATGCCATTTGATAAACCCAATGAGGCCTACTTAACCTTTTAATTACCAGACTGTAGAATAAAAGAGGAACTGAAAACTGACAGTAATTCATTCTTGCCCTCAGCTAAATTTAAAGGTTCCAGACAACACAGTTCACCGTTACATACTTGCTAATTTTGCAAGAATCAAGTCACCATAAAGGAGACTATGCTGTTTCACTGCATCCACATGACCCCATACTATATAAATAAAATAATATACGAGTACCCACATTCAACAAGGCTGTGTTTCACTGAAGGTGTTGTGATGACATATGAACCTCAGGAGCAAAGCTTGAGGTCCCTGTCGTCATCACAGTCTCAGAGGTGGAAACATGGCCAAGTTGGAATGGTTGACCATATATTATTTTATGTAGTATATGGTCCTCCATACACTGACCTTAGTGTGCCGTGTGTGCTTGACTCCATGACATAGCTACTGTGGTATAATGAGATGAGAAGTCAGACCACAGTAGCTACATCCCTACTACGGTACAGAGGTGTTTTTGAGTGTAGGGATTTCCATAAACAAACAGCACTTCACCATACATAGTCTGCTGCACTTTCTTGGCACTTGGTACTTGCAGTTAATTGTTCATTTATGTTTTGATCTGCAATTTTGTTGTTCAAGCTCGTACTGGAGGGGAAAAGAGTGATTTTTGGAAAGGCTGATACTGAGTTACCGCCACTTGTGGAAATGGCTTGGGGTATTGGAACTTGATAAGAATATCGGATTGTCCAGAGGGTGGCGGAGAGAACTGAAGGGGACATGTGACGAGGCTGTCTGAAGTGCCATTGTGGGACGAGAGCCAGCATTACATGGCAGAAATACCCGGATGTGAAGGAGAAGGCCCAAAATGCTCGTGAAGAGAGAAGCTGATTGGAAAAGTGTCTGGGTGAAGGCAGGAGGGCGGGCGAGGGGCTTGGCTGCTGGTTTCTAAGTGCAGCCTAATCTCCCTGCTTGTCCTTACTGATAGCCCCAACCAGTTTTTTTTTTTGGTGTTCCTGTATGGTGAGGGATAAAGGAAGGGAAGGGCTTTAAGCTGGACAATATGGGGGATACAAGGAGGCCTGCAGTTGGGGAGACTGGTGAGGAGCGAGGAAAGGAAATGCTGGAGGTACTGGCAAGGAAAGGGGGTAGTTAAAAGGGTGAAGGTGCAGGGCAAGGGACACAAAGTTAAATGGCTGTGGGGGAGAGCGTGGGAGCGCTTTTTCAGTATCTGGGATGAGGCAGACACTCAAGTCGGGAGACTGATAGTGTCTAAAGAAAGGGCTATACAAGGAAGGGGGAAGGAAAGGTCTGTTTGGATGGGGGGTTTTCTAAAGGGAGGAAGGAGGGGTGGGAGCGCGGGAAGGGAAAGGAAGAAAACAAGGAACGGAGGGAGCTTTGGGAGAAGGAAGGGGAAGTGGGTCAGATTGGGGATAAAGGGAAAGGAGCAAGCAGGGAAAAGGTTAAGGGGAGGAGGTATGGTAGGGGATGGGGGGAGATAACGGGTAAGGGAGGAAAGGTAAGTGGGGGACACATGTACAAAGTTATATGTTTGAATTGTTGTTGAGCTTGTGTGTTTTGTTATTGATTTTTTTTTTTTTTATGAACAAAGTGCAACCATTGAAATTGGGTATATGAAACTATCATTCTATGGGTTGAAATGTGAAGGAAAAGGGAAAGAATTATTATTTGTGAATGTCGGTTAACAAAAGTATTCATGTAATTACTTGGAATGTTCGAGGTATTACAAAGCCAGTAAAGCGGTCTATGTTACTGACAGCCCTTAAAAAAGGGGAAACCCAAATAGCTCTGCTACAAGAAACATATCTAACAGAAGTAAAGCATGCCAAACTGGTTCGAGGGTGGGTGGGGAGGTGTAATGCGGCTTCTGCCTCGGTATGTCAAAAAGGGGTAGCCATATTGATGCATAAAGGTCTGAATTTGGAGGTGCAGAGGGTAATTAGGGACACTAAGGAGGGGAGATTTATTTTCATCTTGGGAACCTTGGATGGGGAGCAGATTACCTTAGGATCGGTGTATGCCCCGGCGGTACATGACTACCAATCCTATGCCTCTTTGCTGGATTTACTGGTCCAGGAGCAATTAATTGTTCATAATTGGGGAGACTTGAATTGAGCTATGGACTCGAAAATGGACCATTCTGAAGGGAAAGGGAGAATGTCAGGGGGGATGCAACAATGGCAAGAGGGAATGGCAGAGCTGGAACTGGTGGATGTCTGGCGAACGGCAAACCCGGGAGTGAGGGAATATACATTTCTTTTCGAACCCCCACAAAACATGGACGCGGATAGATTACATTTACGACACGGCACAGCCCCATATACATTTCAGACCATGCAATGGTGGTAATGAAAATACAAGGGTGAGAGAGACAGGGAACTTCCTCCACATGGAAATTCCCCACTTATATGGCTCAAAATGAGGAATTTAGAAAGCATCTGGAGGATGTTTATGGCAACAAATGATAAAGAAGGGATCTTAACAACATACTCTGGGAAACCGATAAGGTGTTTATGAGGGGAGCAATTATTGAATATGTATCTCGCATAAAGAAACGATGTGCACAGAGAAGGGAGCTGGAAAGTAAATTAAAGGAGCTAGAAAGGAGGGTGGCTTGAGGTAAAAAGGGGGAGGCTGTCCGAACACTGGACATGGTAAGGGAGACTCTAAATGCACATTTGAGATCAGAAGCGGGGAGAGCTGGCCTGTTTAACAAAAGATACATATTTGAATGGGGAAATAGACCAGGGCCATTGGTGGTTAATCTTATGAAGGGCCGTAGGAGGATGAATAGAATTTTGGGGGTGAGAGATAAGGGTATCCTGCAGAATAAAGATAAGGAGATGCAGAAAGCCTTTTGGGCCTTTTTTCAAAAATTATACCAGGTAGGGGATATGGAAACAAAAGAAAAGATGTTAGAATTCCTAGAGAGAATAAAAGTTCCGAAAGCCACACAGATGCAGAGGGAAAAGTTGGGGAAACCAATAACGGAGGGGGAAGTGATGAAAGCTATCCAAATGTTGCAGAAGGGGAAAGCTAGTGGATTGGATGGGTATCCAGTGGAGTACTATAAATTGATGCCCCCCCCCCCCCAAGTTGCACGGGTGCTGTGTAGAGTGTTCCAGCAGAAGGGGGGAGAAGGAGGAGGTTAGCTTGACGGATACATGTTATGATGCTATCATATGCCTCATACCAAAGGAGGGGAAGGATCTGCAACTATGCGCCTCATATCGACCAATATCACTGTTAAATTGTCATTTGAAGATGATGGCTAAAGTTTTGGCCCGCAGATTGGAGGAGACTCTCCCGGGGATGGTTCACCCGGACCAGACGGGGTTTATTAAAGGAAGGCAGTCGTATCATAATATAAGGTTGCTGCTTAATATACTTTGGAGAGTGAAAAGGGGAAAGGAAGATATAGGGATCCTCTCAATGGACGCGGAGAAAGCGTTTGACAGAGTGGAATGGAATTACTTGTTTGAAATATTGGGGAGGTTTGGTCTGGGTGAACCATTCCTGGGATGGATAAAGGCGATGTATAGAAGGCGCAGATGGTAGTAAATGGCAGTAGGTCAGAGAGTTTCAATCTGGAGAGAGGCACGAGGAAGGGCTGCCCGCTCTCCCCCTTATTGTTTGCGCTTGCGATACAGCCTCTGGCTATAGCAATCAGAGAATGTGGGAGCATACAGCGGGTGGGGAGGAAGGTAGGTCACAACATAGATTGGCACTATACGTGGATGACATGTTGTTGTTTATGAAGGATCCTACGTGATCGGTTCCCCCACTTCTGTCATTAGTAGAGGACTTCAGGAAATTTTCGGGTTACAAAATTAATCTGGGAAAGTCAGAAGTAATGTGGTCTAAGGGTGCCGGAGAAGAGGTAAGCCAATGGGGACTCAAAGTGGTGGGGACAAGTATGACATATTTAGGGGTCCAGGTTGGTAGATCCTTGGGGTCCCTATATAATTTAAATTACACCAAATTAATAAAAACAATAGAGGCGGATCTAAGAAAGTGGATACAGCTACCCGTGTCATGGCTGGGCAGAATCAATATACTAAAAATGAATGTGCTGCCCAGGATCTTGTACTTTTTACAAATGCTAAACCTTGGTCTGTCAAGGAGGATGTACCTGAGTTGGAAAAGGCCTTTACTGTCTTTATATGGAAAGGAAAGCGCCCGAGGCTTAGTTTGGGGAGGCTAAAGGCAGATAAAGATAAAGGGGGCTTAAATTTCCCAGATTTGGGAAACTACTTAGCCATACAACAAAGATACGTGGCGGACTGGGTACATAAGCCCGAAGTTGCCAGTCTGGTTGAATTAAAGCAGGGAAAGGCCCAGGGTAAACTAACGGCATATCTCCACAGTAGAGGGTTAAGGGCGTATAGGATGGGAAAAGAAGTTAATCCCCTAGTAGTGCAGGTATTATTGGCCTGGAAGGCATCAAGGAGGAAGGGATGGACACAAGGAAAGGAGACACTTTTAATGCCTGTGGCGGGGAATCCCTACTTCTTGCCAGGGTTGGAAGACATAGGCTATGGGAATTGGGAACGAAAAGGAATAAGAAATCTGGGGCACCTATTAGTGGGAGGGTGGGTCTGCTCATTACAGGAGTTGCAGAAGGTGGTAGGAGGGGGTAAGAGGGACAGATTCAGGTATCTTCAGACCAGGGCATATATGGGTAGTCTGGGAAAGGAAAACAAAGGGTTGTATGAGGTGCACCCAGTGGAGGTGATGATCTATGCAGCTCAAAATCAAGAGAAAGGATTTATAGGCCGGGCGGTGAAAAGAGGAAAGGTTATACTTCCTGATAGGACGGTAAGAACTAAGAAATTGTGGGAAAGATACCTCGGTAGGGACATAACGGACAAAATTTGGAAATTACTGCTCCAGATGCACTCAGGAATTATGGTATGCAACAAATACAAGGAGGCATACTTTAAATTCATTCACAGAGTGTATCATCCACCGATGATTGTGCATAAGGCGCCCCTGGAAGTATTACCCTTATGCGGAAGGTGTGGTTAGGGAAGGGGGACATATATGCACTGTTTCTGGGAGTGCCCGATACTACAGAAATATTGGAAGGAGGTGGTGTTTAGAGTAGGAAAGATTGCTGGGAGGGAGTTGCCAATGGACCCTCTAGGGTGTTTATTTGGGGTGGAAAATGGGGAGGAGGAGGAGGAGTGGACGCTATTACCTAGGTGGATCAGAGTACTATATGTTCTAGCTCGCCATGGGATCCAGAATACTTGGATCTCACAAGCTGCACCAACAGTACAAGGGTGGTGGAGGATAGTGCTGCAGACACTGGGACTTGAGAAGCTAACCTATGTGATGGGGGAGACAGGAAGGATTTACAAGACATTGGGCCCCTTTTTTGGTCTCCTTGTCGGAGGAGGAGAGCTGGATATTATGGGAAGGTACAGTAGGCTGAGAAAGATGAAGGAAGGGGGTACATAAATGACTGAGAAAATCGACTAGCCCCATAGACATTTCCATTGCCCCAGCTGATGTACTTGTTAAAAATGTTACCTTCTCCAGTAAAAGCCTGCAGGGCTACTTAAAGGAAAATCTTACTAACCTGATACGAAATCTGCCAGCATTTAAATAGTGGGCCGGTGCCAATTTCAACAGCTGTATTACCTACACCTTCTTCTCTGAAGAGGGTGACACTTGAGAGGCAACAAACTGGGGAGGTGGTGGCTTTGTTAATTCCTGAAGGAAACTGGACTGGATAATTTCTGGACCCATCTGTCCAACCATAAGGTGGCTCACACCCCTGCAAATAGTTGCAGTCTTCCTCTGATTAGACGAAAACAAAGAACCCATGCACAAGATAACAGCCCTGCAGCTATAACTGAAGAAAGCCAGAACACAAAAAGGGAGCTAGCACCAAACACTAGACAGTACAGTTACATAAAAACTTACCATAACAGTAGATTGAGAGTATCTCTTGCAGCAGGCCATAACACGTGGGATATCCCACTGCAGGCATCACTTCCTCTGCATGTTTTCTCAGCAGTCTCTCCCAGAGGCCTGTGCTCTTGCACATATATAAAATGGGAGGCCCTCGATACTCCTCAATTCTATTTTCCATTTAGCGGCTGATATGAAAAGTGAATCATAGGACTGCAATGGGAACCGAGGGGAGTAACAAAAGGCAGTAGCTCAAGGTTTCCACGTGAGGATGGAGCAAGGTACCTTCTGAAGCAGGAGCAAGGGGGATGGTGGGCGGGGCAGCATGGCCTGCTGCAAGATATACTCTCGAAGAGCTACTGTTACGGTAAGTTCTTACCCAACTGTACCGTTTCCTTCAAGTCACTCTCTTGGAGCAGGCCATAACACATGTGAAGAATCCCAAGCAGTTATGATGCCCATAGGAGGTAGCGAACCGTAGCAAATTAGCAAAGGAGGCCGTTGAGGACGGCCCGCCCAAAAGCAGCACACTTCTTAGAAGCAATGTCTAGAATGCAAAGTTTTGTGAATGTATGTACAGTAGACCAGGTGACAGCCTCGCAAATTTCGGAAGCAGAGACGCCTCAAAAACACCCTGTGGAGGTAGCCATGCCTCTAGTAAAGTGGGGTTTCACTGATCCTGTGAGAGGTTTATCATATTTGTTATATATGAACGTAATGCATTTGGCCAATGATGTGGGCAAACACTGCTTAGAAATCTGATCACCCAGTCATCCTGGGGGCGAAAGAAACAAAGAGTTGCTCAGTTTTATGCAACTGATCAGTGCGCAGAAGATAAATTCTCAGTGCTCTTTTCACATCGAGAGTATGAAGCAGGGCTTCCCCGGGATTCTCAGGTTCCACAAAAAATACTGGCAACTAAATGGACTGATTTACAGTAAATTCAGAAACAACTTTAGGTAGAAAGGAGGGGAACAGTACGCAAAGATATCCGATCCTTATGAAACTGTAAATAAGGTGGCTTGCACATAAATGCCTGTAACTCAGAAATACGTCTACCTGACGTAATCGCCACCAAAAACATTGGTGCCAGTGATTAGGTCGCTTGGGAAAGGGCGCCGACAATAACAGCGACACTTCTCCCAGTGCAATGCAGCAACAGCGCACAGGGGATAAGGTGGCCGGATTGGGCGAGTATAGCGACATCCTGTCGCTATAAATAGGTACGCATCGCGAGGGGGAGCGGCACACGAGGGATGGTGGTGGTGCTGCCATGGTGACCCTGTGGCACGGGTGTGGGTTGCCAGCCGGCTGGTGGGTATTAGTTTGGGTCCGCGCGGTCTTTGTTGCGCCTAGTCCAACCTTTTTTGTTTTGTTTGTTTGTTAGCCCCCCCAACATGCATTCCCTGGAGTTGGGAATCCTTTAGTGGGGACGGGGTGAAGCTTCGAGAGGGTGCAGCCCCTCACAGAAAACATTAAAACGTAAGTCCCGGTGCCCTTTTGCTGTGTGCTGGGGTGTCAGAGTGCAGAAATTAATTTTCGGCACTCTTGACTGCTGCATAACAGCGATTGCCTTTAGGCTTTTGCCGTTATGATATGGATCCAAAAACACAGTTTTCCACAACAAAAACCGGAGCTCGCACGTATCAAAGTACTCAAAAGGACCTTCAATCAATTTTTCAAGAACAAAATTTAAATCCCACACTGGGATAGGGTCCCAAACAGGGGGATGCAAATGTAGGATACAATTTCAGAAAGGTTCTAGAGAGGTAACTGGGACAATGGTTTGTTGTCCACAGGTAAATGGAAAGCAGAAATAGCCAATAGGTGTACTTTTATTGATGAACATTTTAGACCACCCTATGACAGAGAGAGGAGGCAGTCCAGTATTCACTGTGGGGAACAATCATGGGGTCTAGTTCCCGGGAAGAGGCCCAAATGGAGATACACTTCCATTTCATAGAGTAGGAGGTCCTAGTAGAGGGCTTCCGTGCCACCATCAGAATCTCCACTACCCCTGGGGACACCTGATAACGAGAGAGGACTATGTCCTCAGGAGCCAAGCATGCAGGCACAGGGTGCGCAGGTCTGGGTGTAGTAGGGAGTCGTCCTTCTATGAGAGGAGGGCTGGACAAAGAGGAAGAGAATCCTAATCTGAGATTTGCAACAGTAGGGGGAACCAAATCTGCCACTGCCAGTAGGGGGCTATGAGAATCGTTGACGCCCCATCTTGGACCAATTTCAGCAGTACCCTCTGTATGATAGGAAAAGGTGGGGAAGCGTAAAAATTGTTCTTGTCCAGGAACGAGATAAGGCATCCAGCCATAAAGTTCTAGGACCTCACTCTAGAGAGCAATAGAGAGGCAGTTTTGCGGAGAAGCAAATGGGTCCACTTCTGGGCTACCCCACCGGAAGACGACATCTGCCAAGACATCTGGGTGGAACTCCCATTTGTGAGCCTGAGCATGAGTTCTGGTCAGGGCATCTTCCAGGGTCTTTGAAACCCCTGGAATGTGAACTTCCAGAAGATGAATGCCTCTCTGGATTGCCCAATGCCACACCCTCATGGACTACCGGCAGAGAGGGTATGAATGGGTGCCTCCTTGTTTGTTCAGGTAGCGAACAACCATGGAACTGTCCGATTGCACTAGATGGCAACCATGAGGGAGTAACATCTCGAATGCCTGTAAAGCATAAAGAACTGCCCTCAATTCCAGGATGTCTTTGTGAAAATGAGATTCCATCACTGTCCAAGAGCCCTGAGACTGAATCTCTTGAAGATGGGCACCCCAGCCTATCAAGGAGGTGTCCGTTGTTAGAATGAAGTCCGAGACCCAGGGATAGAATAACATGCCCTGCAGGAGATTGTCCCTGGACTTCCACCATTGTAGTATGCAAAGAGCTGGGGAGGACAGAAGGACTGGGGCATCGAAGTTGTCCAATTTTTGATCCCACTGGACCCTGAGGTTCCACTGAAGGATCCTCATATGAAGTCTGGCATGAAGGACAATGGGAATGGTAGCTGCTAAAATGTCCCAGGAGCCGAAGGCAGTCCCTTGCAGAGACATACCAACAAGGTTCCAATCAGAGAATGAGGGTCAGGATGATATCCACCCTGGATTCGGGAGGTATCTAGTACCACTCCGATATACTGGAGAGTCTGTGATGCCCACCATGAAGAACATCTCCAGGGTGTGGGCCAGGGTGTATTCCAGCATGTGGTGTGTAGATGCCTTTAGGAGCCAGTCATCTAGGTATGGAAAGACGTACAGACCCTCCTGGCAAAGGGCTCCTGCCACTGCTGCCAGGCACTTCGTGAAAACCCCAGGGGCCAAGGAAAGGCCAAAAAGAAGGGACCAAAATTGAAAATGATGACTTTGAAACTGGAATCATAAGAACTGCATGTGAGCGGGGTAGATCAGGATAAGAAGGTATGTGTCCTTCATGTCCAGGGAACAAAGCCAATCTCCTGTGTTTAGCAGGGGAAGAAGGATGGGCAACATCACCATCCTGAATTTCTGGTACCTTATATAGAGGTTGAGGCCTCTGAGATCCAGAATGGGACATAAGTCCCCTGTCCATTTGGGAACCAGAAAAAAAAATGGGAGTAAAATTCTGAGCCTCTTTGATGGGCGGGAAGTGGTTCTATGGTGCGTTTTTGTAACCAAGCATTTATTTCTGCTTGTAGAACTAGAGCATGGTCTGGAGAATAGTGTGAGACCCGAGGAGGAAGACTTATCAAGTCCAATGTATAACTGTACTGAATCAACTGAAGGATCTACTGGTCTGACATGATCCTTTGCCAGCCTCTGAGGTACAGGGAGAACCTGCCCCCTGATGGCCGAGGAGGGGGTCTCCGCCTGCACTGCCGGAGACGTGCCTTCAGGCCGAAGGCTGACCCTGCTGAGGGACAGCAGGAACATGTCGGGACTTCTTTGGGGTAGGCCTGTCCAGTAGCGCTAACTGAGCCTTGCGTTTGTGAGCAGGTTGTTGCGGAGTAGTAGGTTTACCTTTAGAAGAACGGTTCCAAAAGGTACCCTTGTAGGCAGGCTTCGCCTGTGGGCAATATAGGATCTGAACAGACTGAAGGGTATAACCCAAGTCTTGCAGGTCTTTTAGAATGTCTTGGGTCTGTGGTCCAAAAAGTTTGTCTCCTTTAAAGAAAGCATTAAAAATGGATTGTTGGACATCTTGCAAAAAATCCTAAAATCCCTCAGCCATGCATGGCATCTGAGGCAAACACCCACCGAGGAGGCCTTGGCTGAAATATCAACAGCATCACAGGTGGCCCTAAGCAGGTGGTGACAGACAGCCCCAGCGGTAGAAAGTCTGGCATCAAGGTCCTTCTGAGGCTGGCCAGGCAGAAGGGATTGGACTGATGCTTGAGCAGCCTTAAGGATATCTGAGGAGACGGCGCATATAATTAAAAATGCAAAGGGATAAAGTGGTCGAAGCATAGACCCTCTTCCCCATGATATCCAATTTCTCGGATTCTTTATCTGGGGGATGAGCACTCATGTGTTGTGGTTTAGCAGATCTATAATGAGCCGCATTCTTAGCCACAGAGTCCGCCAGTGGAGGCATAGAAAGATAAGGGTGTTCCGTAGGGGCCCTATAAAGCTTGTCCACCTTGCAGGAAAGAGAGGGAACTTGGAAGGGCTGTTGCCAGGCAAGCAACATGGCCTCCTCAAAAAGCATCCACCAGGGGAGGGACGACCAGGGATGGGCTATCAGGAAGGCGTAGGTACCTGGGCAACTTGCTTCTTGAGGCATCCTGTTCCGTAGTCTGGAAACCAAAGGCTTTCTGCAGATGCACCATAATATCCGAAAAAGATGGGTCACCAGGAGGAGAGCAAGGGAGAACTTCTGGGGTGTCCCTGAGCATGGAAGACGTCTCTGAGGAAGAGACATGTGAGCCATAATCCTGATCAATTTCCTCATCCTCCAGATCCCATTCTGGGAGGGATGGGTCTTCAGGTTTGGGACAGAACCCAGGGGAGGAAGGAGAGGAACTCCCCATCTGCGAGGCAGAGGAAGGCCTGGAGGAGACTAAGGCAGGGACCACAACCTCCCCAAAAGGATGAGGGGAGAGTCTAGCAAGGCCCATGATGGTGTGAACTAGAGCCTGGATGTCCATCATGGGGCCAGGTGACCCCCTCCAAAGAGGGAGGGGTAAGGGACAGGACGGGCAACACAGAAGGGATAGCAGAGGGCAAGGAACTCTGCCGGCTTGATGGTACCGTGGGGTGAACATAAGACCCCAAAATAGAGGTAGGGGAGCACTCAAAGAAGACGTCCCCAAAACCGTTTGAGGCGGTGCCATGATTGTCGATGAGGGAGGCAGACAAGGGAAGTCCTGTCGGCAGGAGGACCGTCGACGAGAATGGAACAGAAGCCACATGGTCCCCTGTCAATGAGGAACAGCTGGAATGGGCCGACGACTGCAACATCGTCGACAGAGCAGCCAAGGAGTGGCTAGAGCGCCCTATCAACGGGAAGACCAGGAAACACTCCTTCAATGGAAGGACCGTCAGAGCAGATGCAGCTATCGGCGATGGACGATGGCTGACAATGTAGGTTAGCGGAGGCAGTGGTGGAAGCTGCAGCACAACTGCAGTCGTTAATGGAGCAGCCATCGACGACTTAGAGGGGCCCACTACCACTGACGGTGGAGAACACGGTGGGTGATCAGTGGGAGCCCTCCTACTTACCTTTGAGGAGCTCGAGGCCTTCGAAGACAAAGATGTTGGTGCAGAGGAAAAATGTTTGGTTTTGAGAGAATGTTTCCGCCTGGCTCCACGCTCCGTCGACGATGAGGGTTCACCCCTCCGAGACCCCAAGGAGGAGGTCAGAGACTCCCCTGCAGAGGAGCATTGCTGCTGCTCCAAAAGAAAACATTACCTACAATAGTAATCGTGTTTCTTCTAAGGGAATCTTACTGTATTCTGACAATTGCAGTATGGTCTCAGCATAGCACTGCCTCGGAGCCGAAATAGTTAATAGAACCGATGCTAATGATGGACTGTTAGGCTCGAGTTACATTTTCAAATCACTGTCCCTGGTTGCACTTCCCGCAACTGTCAGATTCTTATGAAGCATGCAGAAACTAAAATACTAAGTTAACTTAACTAATTCCAAATACCCTGCCTAGGGTAGAAAAACACACCTTCAGCTAACAAATGGCATAACTAAGACTCAAGTCAATAGATACCCAAGAAACTAATAGGTACCCACAGGTTTCCAACATCAGTAACAGGCAGTGTGCAGTGTCCTGTAAGTCCTAGTAGGGGAGGAAGAGTGGGAACTCAAAATACTGTAAGATTCCCTTAGAAGAAACAAGATTACTAAGGTAAATAATGTTTTCTTCAAACCCCAGGAAATCTTACTGTATTCTGACAATTGCAGACTACCCAAGCAGTGCCTCTGGAGGCAGGCAGAGGACCTATTTAGGAAACGGGCTCTGCAAAACTGCTTTGCCAAACCTGGCATCACTCCGGGCCTCTGTATCCAAACTGTAATGTTCAGTGAATGTGTGGACTGTTTTCCAGGTAGCTGCTTTACAGGTTTCCAATACAGGAATATCTCTTAGAGCTGCTACAGACGCAACTGTCCCCCTTGTAGAATAGGCCCTGAGCCCTTGAGGGGGCTGTTTGCCCATTTTTGCCACAACAGAACTGGATACATGCCACAATCCATCTTGCTATAGATCTCTTAGTGGCAGGTTTGCCTTTTCCAACTTCCCCATAAGTCAAAAAGAGTTGAGTTTAACCCCCCTATGACTTTTTGTATGTTCCACGTAGTAGCCGATAGCTCTTTTAACATCCAAGCTATGCATGGTACGTTCACCTTAAGTAGAACGGTCAGTAAAGGTGACTGGAAGTGTGATGGACTGATTAATGTGAAAATCTGAAACCATCTTTGGGATGAATTTATTATTTGTCCCAAGGACCACTTTGCCGCCATGGAATGCCACATAACCAGGCTCCATGGACAAGGCCTGGAGTTCACTGATCCTCCTGGCAGAGATAATGGCAACCAGCTTTCAGGGTTTTCTGCATTTGTTGTTGACTGATTGTTTCTGCTCTTACCTCCTTGTTCTTTCATCCGTGGTTCTTCTTTTTCGACAGGGGAAGGGCCCAGCCACCCACCCCCATCCCCAACCACCCCACACTTCACTTATTTTATAGGGTACCACAGTTGTGACATTTCCTGTGGCAAAGCAGGAAGGGGTGGATCAGTGGGGCATCCACAAGGTGAGCTCATTTACAGGGGCACTAGTAATTTAACTTGTTATAATAAGTTATATGAAAACAAAACACAAAATCAAACCATTACTTGCATTTTTTTCCTTCTAATTACTCTGACCAGGTTATAAACCCAGCAACTTATCAGGAATGGATGTCATTAACTGGAGGTACTGCGGAACACTTTTCAGAAGGACAGTCTTACAAGATTTAGGGCACTGTCCTACATGCTGGGCCACTGGAGATCTTAGGGCTCAGCTCCAGACAGCATGGGCAGGGATTGTGCGCCTCAAATTTTATATTCAAGAGGAAATACATTTTAAGAACCACCCGCCATTTCCCCAACATCCAACAGAAGAACCTCGACCGCAGAGGGTAGTTGGTCCAGGAGGTTGGCAGGTGGTTAGGAGGGGCAAATCGGGTGCCCCATCACTCTGTGCTCTCCAACATATTACCTCCAAAAACCATATAAACATTACAAACAGGTATCTGCCTCTATCTCCGAAATCAAACAAAGGGGCAGAGGACACTGCAGAGCAGGACACCGCAGCACAGGAGCTAGCATAACAAAACTCGCCCAAATCAGGAACCAAAACAAGAAAAGCATAAAGGAAATCCAAAAAACTTCTGATCATAGGCGACTCCATGATTCGGGGAGTTGATACCCATCTCCAGCCAGGGGTCATGGTCAGATGTCTCCCAGGTACATCAGCGTGGAGAGACACTGACAGCATTGCTAAAATTGTTCACAAAGCAGGAGAAAACATTGACATCCTGGTATACATATGGACTAATGATCTCGCCAGCCGGTCAGTTGTGGAGACCAAGGAACACCTGACCAGGCTGGGTGACAGACTATCATCCATTTTGTCCAACATCTTCTCTGAGATCCTTCCAGTCTGGGAGAGGGGGGCAGATGGACGGAAGGTCAGAAAGGGGAGACAGGGGAGCTAAACATGTGGCTCAAGGGCTGGTGCCAGGAAAAAGGACACAGATTTGTAGGGAACAGGCAACAGTTCTGGGAGCGAAAGTTCTTTAAATTTGATGGACTGCATCTGACTAAGGAGGGAGTCAGTGCATTGGGGCAGAAGTTTGACGTCTTTGCAGAATATTTAAACTAGCAAATGGGGAGAGGGGTGCAGCACCCCAGAAGTCGAATGGAAAGAACACCCTCCCCTCAGCTAGTGGTCAAACAGGGATTCAGTATGTTTGCAGTTCATTTGCATCACCAGGTAAGAAAAAGGTCTGTCTCCCACTCTGAGCACAGAAATGCCAAACCTCACCAAACAACTAATACATCGAATCTGGCCAATGGAAAATCATGTACACAAATGCTCACAGCCTGGGAAATAAGATCCCAGACCTGCAGGCAATAATGTCAGAGGCTAAACTGGACATAGTAGCAATTAGTGAGACGTGGTTCACCATTAACCACACTTGGGAGACTTCAGTACCTGGCTATGTACTGTTCAGAAAAGACCGAGGTGCAAAAAGGGGGGGGTGGAGTGGCCCTATATGTCAATGAAAATATCAAAGCTACAGAAATTCAGAATACACATAAGGAGCCAGAAGAACTATGGGACACCCTGGAAACAGGAAATGGGACAGCCATAAGAACTGGGGTTGTCTACAGGCCCCCAGACTGGGGGAAGACATAAACACATTATTGTTAGAAGATATACAAAACATGACAGCTAAACGGGAGGTTCTGATAATGGGAGACTTCAACATGCCGGATACAGACTGGTCAATACCAGCAAGAACTTCTGCCAGAACTAGACACATGGTGGATTCCCTGCAGGGGGAGGGCCTCAAACAACTGGTACAACAACCCACAAGAGACAGGGCTATCCTACATCTAGTACTGACTAACAGGGAAGGGATCACAGATCTCCAGGCAGAAGGTCACCTGGGGGCCAGTGACCATCACATGGTATGGTTCAATTTGGCCACTACATCTAAATCATCCCATTCCAAGGCAAAAATATGGGACTTCAGAGAAGCTGACTTTGATAAGATGGCCAACAGAGTTAAGCTAGCCCTGGCAAAAAGAAACACAGGTGAGGGTGTACAGGTAAAGTGGGCAATACTTGAAGCAACATCCCATTGTGTTAGACAGAAAAGGAAGTGCAAAAGAATAAGGAAACCACTGTGGTTCTCAACTACAGTAGCAGAAAAGGTCAGAGCCAAAAGGCTGGCCTTCAGGAAATATAAGGGAACACAGCGGGATGAAGATAGAGAGGCATACCAAACTGCCCTAAGAGAAGCAGGGAAGGCAGTACGGCAGGCAAAGTCCCAAACTGAGGAAACACTAGCATGAACAGTAAAAGAAGGTGACAAGACTTTCTATAGATACATTAGTGAAAGGAGAAAATCCAGAGGGGGTCTTGCTAAGCTCAAAGGAGAAAAGGGGGCATGTGAGGAGGAGGACCCTGTATAAGCATCTATCCTAAATAGATACTTTTGCTCAGTATTTACTGAAGAGAAGGTAGAGCAGAGCCCACAGCTCAGCACCAAGGACACAGTGGGGAAGGAGGTGAGCACTACTCCCTTCACAAAAGAAAGGGTCCTACAAGAGCTCGCTAAGCTTAGGGTGGACAAGGCAATGGGACCTGATGGCATACATCCCAGGGTACTTAAGGAGCTAAGGGTGGAACTAGCAGAGCCATTAGCAGAACTGTTTAGTGAATCTCTGAGCACAGGAGAGGCACCAGAAGACTGGAGAAGGGCTCATGTGATCCTGCTCCACAAGAGTGGTAGCAGGGAGGAGGCAGGGAACTGCAGGCCAGTCATTCTTACCTCAGTAGTGGGCAAGATTATGGAGACACTCATTAAGGAAAGGATAGTGCAACACCTGGAATCCACAGGGGCACAGGATCCAAGACAGCATGGCTTTACAAAAGGAAGGTCCTGTCAAACTAATCTCATAGATTTCTTTGACTGGGTAACCAGAGTGGTGGACCAAGGGGAGCAGTTGATGTCGCACCTTGACTTCAGCAAAGCTTCGACACTGTTCCACATAGAAGATTGATAAATAAGCTGGGTAGGCTCAGGGTGGGTCAGAAGTTGGTCAACTGGGTGGCAAACTGGTTGATGGACAGAAAACAGAGAGTGGTGGTAAATGGTACACAGTCAAAAGAGATGCAAGTCACAAGTGGGGTACCTCAGGGATCAGTCCTGGGGACAGTCCTCTTCAATATCTTCATTAGTGACATTGTAGATGGACTAGAGGGTAAGGCTTGTCTGTTTGCAAATGACACCAAGATGTGCAACAGAGTAGATGATCCAGATGGGGTGGGCAGAATGAGAAGAGATCTGAATAAACTAGCAAAATGGTCGGAAGAGTGGCAACTGGGATTTAATGCAAAGAAGTACAAGATCATCCACATAGGGAAGAGAAACCCTGAAGCCACCTATAGGCTGGGAGAGGAGTTGCTGGCAGTCACAAAGGAAGAAAGAGACTTGGGCATCA
Source organism: Neoceratodus forsteri (assembly GCA_016271365.2). Lineage (NCBI taxonomy): Eukaryota > Metazoa > Chordata > Ceratodontiformes > Ceratodontidae > Neoceratodus > Neoceratodus forsteri. The sequence goes on from CM057455.1 coordinate 1,089,968,783, forward strand.
TCATCACCGATGACCTGAAATCATCCAAGCAGACCTCTAAACCAGTAGGTAAGGCTAGGGGGGATGTTAGGGTGTATTAGTAGGGGTATCACAAGTCGTAAGAGGCAGGTAATAATCCCTTTTTACAAGACACTGGTTAGGCCCCATCTGGAGTACTGCGTGCAGTACTGGAGGCTTCACCTTCATAAGGACATTAACCAAATTGAGGCAGTCCAGAGAAGGGCAACCAAAATGGTGCAGGGACTGCATCAGAAGACATACGAGGACAGATTAAAGGAGCTCAATATGTATACCTTTGAGCAAAGGAGGGAGAGAGGTGATATGATTGAAACATTCAAACACCTTAAGGGCATTAACAAGGTGAAAGAGTCTAACATGTTTAAATGTAAGAAAAATAGCAGGACTAGAGGACACAGCATGAGAATAGAGGGAGGCCGATTAAGGGGGAATGTGAGGACATTCTTTTTTCACAGAAAGAGTGGCGGATGCATGAAATGGCCTACCTCAGGAAGTGGCGGCTGTGAATACAGTGCAGGGCTTCAGACAGGCATGGGATAGGCATAAGACAGCAATACAGACGAATATGGATAGATAGGTCATTGACAGTGTAAAGGTATGTGGCACATTCACAAGGTAGAAAAAATGGGCAGACTGGATGGGCCTTGTGGTCCTCATCTGCAGTCAACCTCTATGTTTCTATGCTTCAGGAACACAGTCTTTCAAGTCACATACTTGAGATCAGCTGTTGCCATGGGTTCAAAGGGTGGTTGCATAAGATGTGCTATGCAAATATTAAGATCCCATACTGGAGTGGGAATTCTGTGAGGTGGGTGCAAGTGCATCAGTCCCTTAAAGAATCTCCTGGACACAGGGTTAAATGCCAAGGATGAAGTCTTACCTGCTGAAAAGTAAGTGGAAAAAAACAGCCAAATGCACCTTCACTGTGGATAGCATTAAGCCTAGAGAGTGAAGGTGGCTAAGATAATCCAAAACCACAGGCAATCTTGCCTGATTATGGTTCAGGTTTTTATTCTGACACCAAACAGAAAATCTTTTTCAATTGGAAGAATAAATCTTTCTGGTAGAGGGTTTACCGAGGACCCCCATGACACTTTGAGAGATGCAGATTAGCATACTCTAGGTCCTCAAGAGCCAGGCCTTGAGTCTGAGGGACCGAAGGTTCAGATACAGGATCCTACCCTGGGATGAAGTCAGTAGGTTGTGCCTCCTAGGAAGACTGACTGGCATGGCTATTGACAGATCCTGTGTCATGGAGTACCAAGGTTGTCTGGAGCAATTAGGATCACTGTGGCAGACTGGGATCTGAGTTTGATCAGAACCTTTAGTAACAAGGGAAACAGAGGGAAGGCATACAGAAACTTCCCTGTCCAGTCCAGAACTAGTGCATCCAGTGGCACTGAACCTGTCACTGGTGGCCAGCAGCAATATCTTGGGAGCTGGTGGTTGTCTGGTGAGGCAAAGAGGTCTATCTCTGGAGTCCCCCACCTTTTGAATATCACCTGTAGTACCTCACTGCTCAGACACCATTTGTGGTGGCTCTGATATATTCTGCTCAATGCATCTGCCAAGACATTGTCTTTGCCTGGCAGATGAACAGCTGACAACTGGATATTTCGTGAATAAGCCAGAGTCCATATTCTCATGGCCTCTGTGCACAGAGGAGTGGACCTTGTGCCTCCTTGTTTGTTGATGTAGTACATTGTGGTTGTGTCTGTTCTGACCTGTACCACATTCCCCTGAAGCATGCTGGCAAATGCCTGCAATACTAACAAGACTGCCCAGAGTTCCAGCAGACTGATGTGAAGCAGGGACTCTTGCTTGGACCATGAACCATGGACCGTAATCTCTTCTAGGTGTGCTCCCCACCCTAGGAGGGATGCATCCGTGGTAAGCACCCTAGAGGGTTGTACCTGTAGGAAGGGAACTCCCTGCCTGAGGTTCTCTTCTCGCCACCACTGCAGAGCCTGCACAAAGGTTTGGGTTACTGGGACCAGCTTTGACAGTGAATCTTTCTTTTGGAGCCAGTATTGTCTTAGATGATATTGAATATCTCTCATCTGAAACCTTGCTCCTAGCACTGTAGTTGTTAAAGCTGCCATATGGCCTAACAACCATAGGAAGTGTCTGGCATGCCTGAGGCTGCCAGGCTTGAAAGAACTTGCCAACTGTACCATGTTGCTTGCCCTTTCCTGCAGAAGAAAAGCTTTTCCTTTCACTGAATCCAATTGAGCCCCAATGAATTCTAGGAGGTGCACTGGTTGCAGCATTGACTTTTTTTGATTTATTAATAATCCCAGGGAATGCAGGAGATCATGTGTGAGCACCAGTGACTGCTTGACCTGTTGAGGAGTTTGCCCTACAACTAACCAGTCATCTAGGTAGGGAAATACTGCCACTCCTTGTCTCCTTTGGTATGCCACAACTACAGCCAGACATTTTGTAAACACCCTTGGAGCAGAAGTGAGACCGAAAGGCATTGCCCTGAACCGGTAATGGCCTGAGGGCAGTTTGAACCTGAGAAATTTTCTGTGCGACTGCCTTACTGGGATGTGGAAGTATGCATCCTTGAAGTCTTTCGATGCAAACCAATTCCCTTGCTTTAAAATGGGCAGAATTGTAGACAAAGTGACCATTTTGAATTTTGGTTTCAGTAAATGCTTGTTCAGATGTCTGAGATCCAATATGGGTCGCCACTCCCCTGTTTTCTTGATAGTGAGGAAGTACCTTGAGTAGAAGCCTTTCCCCCTCTGCTGCAGGGGAACTGGCTATATTGCCCCTAGAGATAGGAGATTTAATACTTCCTTCTCTAGCAACAGAGTCTCTGCTGGGGAGGAAGGTCGAAAAACTCTTGCCCTCAGCCTTGGTTTTAGTTTGAAACTGAGGGCCAGACTTTGGCCCACTACCTCAAGACCCACTTGTCTGTAGTGACGGATTTCCAGTCCTTGAGGTAATGGGCCAACCTGCTTCCTACTGGTACCGGGGAGGCAACCCGAGCAGACCCCTCAGGGTGTCTGCTTAGATTGGGAAGCTGGCTAAGTGCTAGGGGCTATCCCCTTCTGTCACACCTCTAAAGTAGCCCCTCTGCTACTGGTACTGGGGGTAAGCTTGGGGCTGAAAGAATTGTCTACAAGGCTTGCCTCTGGGACCCCTGGCTTGCTGCTTATGGGGTGTAGAAGGCTTGTCTTTAGCAGCAGCACTTTGATAGGCTGTTTTGTACTCGTCCATTTTCTTCATGTAAGCCTCTGTCTGCTCACCAAACAGAGACAGAGACTCACAGGGGAAGTCCATTGCATTGGACTGGGTGTCCTGTTAGGTTAGTTGTCCTGAGCCAAGCAAACCTTTTATAGAGATATAGAAGAGGCCATTTTTTCTGGCAGTGGTATCATTACGGTCTACTGCCATATGAAATTGCACTTTAGATGCCTCTATGTCCCTTTCTGCAGTTTCCTCCAAATCTGCTGCCATAGGGGCTGGCACAGACTTTGTGATTTCCATCACAGTGTTCCACTAAGCCCTCTGATACCTTGCAACATAGGCCATATAAGATGCCTGTCTCACTGCAAGAGAAGACCCCAGATACTGTTTTTTGGCAATGGAATCTATCCTCCTGGAGTCTTTATCGGGAGAATGTGAAGCTAAAGGAATGCCAGCCGTATCACAGGCTACAGCCTGTACCACTCCTTCATGGCTAGGGCGTCCAAACAAGAATTCTGCTCCACCCTTAGCCACCCAGTACTTTTTATCCACTTTTCTTTCCAGGGGTGGAATGGAAGTGGGGGTATGCAGTACTTTCAGGACCTGTTTCTTTAGGGACTTATGGATGGGTAACAAAACCCTTTTAGAGGTTGGCACATTCATCATCTTTTTGTAATCTTGTTCTTCCTCCTCATCAGTGGATTCTTGAGTGGGAAGACTCAAAGACAGAGCCACCTGCCTAATGAACTGAAAATGAGATGTATAATCCTCAGTTCCCTTATCAGGTGAGTCCAGTCTGCAAGGATCTGGGGAGATATCTTGTTCAATGGGCTCCCCATAGTCCTCTTCCTCCTCATTGTCATCATCTTCATAATATTCCTCTGCAGAAACCTCCACTTCGGGTTCCCCTGAACCGGGAACCAAAGCAGAGCCCTGCAGTAGCCAAATGCAGTTGTTTTTCCAACTGGGACCAGACTGGTCTGGAAGGACTGAATTATGCGAATCACGTTCATCATCTCCTCAGCAGTTGGAACCGATGCCTTTGGTTGCGGTTCAATCACTGTGTTTTTTTCTTTCTTTCTTTTTTCTTTTGCCTGAATGTGCCAGATCAGTGGCCAGTTCGGCAGATCTTTTCTTAGTAGATAAGAAGTCACCTTTGTCAGAGGGCTGGTCCCCCGGTTCCTTATGAGTGTCTGCTACCAGTTCAGTGGTTTTCTCAGACATTTTCTCCTGCAGTCATTTAAGTCGCTTATCAAACGTCGACTGAGGAAAATTTTTTACAAATTTTACAGTCCTCCTTGAGGTGGTCAAACCCCAAACACATAACACAAATTAAATAAGGATCTGCTTAGCGAATGGTTCCCCACACTCTGTACAATGTTGGAAACCTGTGTGGCCTGTTCGTTTCTTAGGCTGTGACATTTATCGGTTGGTTAGAACCAAAGTGAACCAAGAATTACCTCGGTAAATATTATCAAAAGGTTTAAAATAACTAAACCACCTTAGTAGATGGTACCAAAATAAGAATAAATAAATTCAAACCAAAATCAAAGCATCGGTTCCTTATGCCGGCCTGCCGGTGCAGTGGTAGGGCTACCGCTTGCGGTGCCAGCAACCCGGGTTCGGGAATGGACTCGGGCAGCTGGAGGGCCGGCTGAGGGGGGTGGAGGACTGAGCACTCAGTGTCTGCTCTCCTCCTCCAGGTGGAGTGGGAAAGCAAGTCCCGCTGTTATACCGCCACCTGGGTGACCACAGGTGGAGGTGCAGTGAGACTGCATATAGTAGGGTGGGAGGATGCCTGCCGGGAGCCAGAGCACCAGCACGTCGTGACGTGCTTCACCCGTAGGCTTCCCTAGCACACGGACGTCCTGAGGGCAGGGAGACCAGAAAATGGAAAAACCCTGCACCAGGCTCCAGCAGATGGGAGTCGGTCGACCCGAGAACAACCATAACCAGGCTCCACAGAAGAGGCTGGTGAGGCCTTCCGACGCATACTTAAGGACTGAGAGAGGGTTGGGGAAGCCCCTCTCCTCCCCGTCCGGTGGGGGGTTAAACCGAGGCAGGATGGGGACAGGCCCATCGGTACCCGGAGGGAGGTACCTGAGGCGGTACTACAGGAGCGCGCACAACCTAGGGTCCCCGAAGAAAGGATCCTGGTGCAGAGAAGAAGGGAGCCAAAAAAAAAAAAAAAAAAGGCATTGGTTCCTTCCCGGTTAGGGAGAACTGGAGAAGAAACGATAAAACTTACCAAACTAACACTATCTAACTAATTCTACCTATGAACCAAGGAGAGTGCTTCAAAAATCAAGGACAATAAAATGTACTACAATTTAAACCGAGAAAATAACTTCTTCAGATGAAGTGAAGGAGAGCTCTCTGGAGACGTCTTACTGAGGCAAGTGGAGTAAAGAATCTGACATTTGCAGAAGTGCAATCAGGGACAGTGTTTTTAAAAAACAGAGCTCAAGCCTAACATTCCATCATTAGCATAGGTTCTATTAACCATTTCAGCTCCGGGGCAGTTCTATGGTGAGACCATATTGCAATTGTCAGAATACAGTAAGATTTCCTGGGGTTTGAAGGGCTACCTTCTGCACCATGAGGTACTCTCTTAGCTGCTGGAGCCTTTGGCGCTTGGTGGCCTTGTTGAACCGTCCACAGAGGATGCACTCCCTGGTGTTGTGCTCTGGACCCAGGCACCTAACACACACGTCGTGGAGGTCCTCCAATGCAATTCTCTGGCCACAGGAACACTTCTGAAACAAGGGTTCCGAAGACATCAGTGGATGAAGCTTCTTAGGTAACTTGTAGAATTTCATCTTCGAAAGACTGTAGAAAGCTGGTACTCTGAAGAAGAACTTAATGTGAACTCGGTCACGGTTGGAAAAGAACTGGAGAGTATCAGGGGCTTCCCCTTTATATATGTGCAAGAGCACATCAGGTGACAGGAAGGGGAGGCCCCTGGGAGAGACTGCTGGGAAATTACCCAGATGAAGTGATGTCTGCGGCTGGATATCCCATGTGTTATGACCTGCTGCAAGAGACTGACTCGAAGAAGATCTGGAGGATCTACAGCCCACACAGCATACAGCTATAGCTGCCTCTGGCTGCAAAACTCAAAATCTCCAAAAACTGGCAGCGCTGCAGAAACAAAGTATGTTTATTACAACATGCTAGTAGTGAATGAAAACAAATAGATCAGGGACAGTACTAAGGACCCCAGCACTTCGGATCTTCCACAATCCTTTATCAGGGAGCCTATTTTGGAAGGAGTATAGGGGTTTCTTAACTAAATAAATCTCTGGAGGACTCCCCTGTCCGGTTGTGGTGCTCAGACCATCTGGTCCTCCACCAGTTTGGATGGTTCTAGCTGCTATCCTTGTCCAGCTAGATATTTCCACCCAGATAGGGAAGTCCAGGGCAGATATTGGGGGGGGGGATGAATTTCATTGGCATCAGAAGCCGATACAGGGGAAGCTTATCCCCCTGCTTCTACAATTGATCACCCTTCCTATGCACCCCAGCATCCTGTCTGCCCTCCCCACTACTGCCCTGATGCACTATGCCTTACATTTCAGGCTTTCCTATATTATCATCTCCAGGTCTCTTGCCTCAGTTGTGCTAACACCGCTCCCCCATCAGACACTGGATTTTCAGGTTCTTGTTCTCGATATGCATTACATTTCTTAGCAATGAATCTCAGCTATCATACCATGGACCACTTTTCAAGTGCATCCCAGTCCTCCCCTCATTGCTCTGAGCCCATCCTCACTATCCACCCTCCCACAGATCTTAATGTTATCCATGAAGAGGCAAATATTTTCCAGAGAACTGCTACCCCTGTGTCAAAATGAATATGTTAAAAGTGGACGGGCTACAAGACTGAGCCCTGTGGTACCCTGCTTGTTACCTCCTTAACCTTAGAGTGCTCCCTCTTCAATACCACTGCCTGTGTCCAACCCATCAGGTATTTTTCCACCCATTTTGTTACCCTTTCATCAACCTCTAGATCCCTTAGCTTCTCAACTAGTCTCTTGTAGGTGACGGAAATAAAGGCCTTAGAAACATAGCATTTTACGGCGGATAAGGCCCACTTGGCCCACTGACTCTGCCATTTTTCCTACTACAGTATCACTGCAGACCCTACTTGATGTCCAGCTGTTTCTCACTCCCGATTCCTTTCCATTAAGATTACCTTGTTCTTACCCCATGCATTCTTGGACCCATCATTGTTTTCACGTCATCACCTTCACTGGAAGGCTGTTTCAGGAATCCACCACTCTTTCTGTGAAGTAGTTCCTCACATTTCTCCTGAATCCGCATCCTTCCAGCTTCATAGCATGTCCCCTTGTTCTTGAGCACCTTTTTTTCTGAAAAATACTTCCCTATTGTACATAATTTACCCCATGAGTATCTAAAGGTCTTTGTCATATACCCTTCTCTATGCACCTCAATATCCCACAAGCCCTCCCAACTGCCTTGCTGCACTGCATGGCCACCTTTAGGTTGTCAGATATGATTACCCACAGGTCTCTTTCCTGCTAAGTGAACGGTAATGCCACTCCATCCATTTTGTACTCTGTCAGTGGGTTTCTGTGTCCTAAGAGCCTTATTTTGCCTTTTTTTTTTCCTCACATTGACACCAAGCTGCCATATTCTTTAACACTCCTCGAGTTCTCAGGTCTCTACTCATCCCTTCATTCCCCCTCCTCCCAAAGTGTCCACCCTACTGCAGACTTTGGTGTCACTCACAAAGAGGCAGACCTTCCCTTCCAGCTCCTCTACAATGTCACTTATAAGGACATGAAAGATGACTGTTCCCAGCACCGATCCCTGAAGCACTACGCTGGTCACCCTCCCTTCCTTGAAATGAACTCCATTTATCACCACCCTCTGTAACCAATCCCCTAACAAAATTCTTACTCAGTTTACCACCTTTGGACCCACTCCTAAGCTCCTCAGCTTGCTTACTAGTCTCCTATGTGGAGCAGTGTCGAAAACCTTGCTGAAATCTAGGTAGACCATATCTACCACTCCACCCTGATCCAACTCCTTGGTCTCCCAGTCAAAGAAATCTATCAGATTTATTTGACATGATCTCCATCCCACCTCAAGAATCCATGCTGCCTTGACATCTTGTAACCCACTGGACTCAAGATATTCCACAATCCTTTCCTTCAGCAGTGATTCCATTGACTTTCCCACCACAAATATCAGGCTGACTGGCCCACTGCCAGCCTCCTCCCTGCTACCACTCCTCCAGTCCTCTGGAACCAATCCTGTTTCCAGTCAGCTGCGAAATAGGACCGTCAAAGGTTCAGCCAGTATCTCCCTGAGCTCACTCAATACCCTTGGATGTACCCTGTCTACACAGAAACATAGAAACATAGAAGTTGACGGCAGATAAGGACCGCAAGGCCCATCCAGTCTGCCCATTTCTTTTTCTACCTTATAAATGTGCCATCGGCCTTTGCTCTGTCAGTGACCTATCTATTCATAGTCATTTGTATTGCTCCCTTATGCCTATCCCATGCCTGTTTGAAGCCCTGCACTGTATTCATAGCCACCACTTCTTGTGGTAAGCCATTCCATGCATCTACCACCCTTTCTGTGAAAAAGAATTTCCTCACATTCCCCCTTAATCGGCCTCCCTCTAATCTCATGCTGTGTCCTCTTGTCCTACTATTTTTCTTATATTTAAACATGTTAGACTCTTTCACCTTGTTTATGCCCTTAAGGTGTTTAAATGTCTCGATCATATCACCTCTCTCCCTCCTTTGCTCAAGGGTATACACATTGAGCTCTGTTAATCTGTCCTCATATGTCTTCTGATGCAGTCCCTGCACCATTTTGGTTGCCCATCTCTGGACTGCCTCAATTTGAGTTAATGTCCTTGTGAAGGTGTGGCCTCCAATACTGCGCAGTACTCCAGATGGGGCCTAACCAATGTCTTGTACAGAGGATTATTACCTCCCTCTTCGACTTGTGATACCCCTACTAATACACCCTAACACCCCCTAGCCTTACCTACTGCTTTAGAGGTCTGCTTGGATGATTTTAGGTCATCAGTGATGATGATGCCCAAGTCTCTTTCTTCCTTTGTGACTGCTAGCAACTCCCTCCCAGCCTATAAGTGGCTTCAGGTTTCTCTTCCCTATGTGCATGATTTTGCACTTCTTTGCATTAAATCCCAGTTGCCACTCTTCTGACCATTCTGCTAGTTTATCCAGATCTCTTCTCATTCTGCCCACCCCATCTGGATCATCTACTCTGTTGCAGATCTTGGTGTCATCTGCAAACAGACAAGCCTTACCCTCTAGTCCATCTGCGAGGTCACTAATGAAGATGTTGAATAGGACTGGCCCAGGACTGATCCCTGAGGTACCCACTTGTGACTTGCATCTCTTCTGACTGTATACCATTTACCACCACTCTCTGTTTTCTGCCAGTCAACCAGTTTGCCACCCAGTTGACCAACTTCTGACCCACCGAGCCTACCTAGCTTATTTATCAATCTTCTATGTGAACAGTGTCAAAAGCTTTTAAGGAAGTCAGTAGGCTTACATCAACTGCTCCCTTGGTCCACCACCTGGTTACCCAGTCAAAGAAATCTATGAGATTAGTTTGACAGGACCTTCCTTTGTAAACCCATGCTGTCTTGGATCCTGTGCTATGGTTCCAGGTGTTGCACTATCCTTTCCTTAAGGAGTGCCTCCATAATCTTGCCCACTACTGAGGTAAGACTGACTGGTCTGTAGTTCCCGCCTCCTCCCTGCTACCACTCTTGTGGAGTGGGATCACATGAGCCCTTCTCCAGTCTTCTGGGACCTCTCCTGTGCTCAGAGACTCACTAAACAATTCTGCTAATGGCTCTGCTGGTTCCTCCTTTAGCTCACTTAAGTACCCTGGGATGTATGCCATCAGGTCCGTGCCTTATCCACCCTGAGCTTAGCAAGCTCTTGTAGGACCCTTTTTTTTGTGAGAGGGTGAGTGCTCACCTCCCTCCCCTGTGTCCATGATGCTGAGCTGTGGGCCCTGCCCTACCTTCTCTTCAGTAAATACTGAGCAAAGTATCTATTTAGGATAGATGCCTTTACAGGGTCCTCCCTCACATGCTCCCTTTCTCCATTAAGCTTAGCAATACCCCTCTGGACTTTCTCCTTTCACTAATGTATCTATAGAAAGTCTTGTCACCTTCTTTTACTGTTCGTGCTAGTGTTTCCTCAGTTTGGGACTTTGCCTGCCTTACTGCCTTACCTGCTTCCCTTAGGGCAGTTTGGTATGCCTCCCTATCTTCATCCTGCTGTGCTCCCTTATATTTTCTGAAGGCCAGCCTTTTGGCTCTGACCTTTTCTGCTACTGTATTTGAGAACCAAAGTGGTTTCCTTCTTCTTTTGCACTTCCTTTTCTGTCTAACACAATGGGATGTTGCTTCAAGTATTGTATCCTTAATGCTAGCCCACTTTGCCTGTACCTCCTCACCTGTGTTTCTTTTTGCCAGGGCTAGCTTAACTCTGTTGGCCATCTTATCAAAGTCAGCTCCTCTGAAGTCCCATATTTTTGCTTTGGAATGGGATGATTTAGATGTAGTAGCCAAATTGAACCATACCATGTGATGGTCACTGGCCCAGGTGACCTTCTACCTGGAGATCTGTGATCCTTCTTTGTTAGTCAGTACTACATCTAGGATAGCCCTGTCTCTTGTGGGTTGCTGTACCAGTTGTTTGAGGCCCTCCCATGCAGGGAATCCACTATGAGTCTAGTTCTGGCAGATGTTCCTGCTGGTATTGACCAATCTGTATCTGGCATGTTGAAGTCTCCCATTATCAGAACCTCCCCTTTAGCTGTCATGTTTTGTATATCTTCTAACAGTAATGTGTTTATGTCCTCCCTCTGGTCTGGGGCCTGTAGACAACCCCAGTTCTTATGGCTGTCCCATTTCCTGTTTCCAGGGTGACCCACAGTTCTTCTGGCTCCTTATGTGTATTCTGAATTTCTGTAGCTTTGATATTTTCATTGACATACAGGGCCCACCCTCCCCCCCTTTTTGCACCTCGGTCTCTTCTGAACAGTACATAGCCAGGTACTGAAGTCTCCCAAGTGTGGTTACTGGTGAACCATGTCTCACTAATTGCTACTATGTCCAGTTTAGCCTCTGACATTATTGCCTACAGGTCTGGGATCTTATTTCCCAGGCTGTGAGCATTGTGTACATGATTTTCCATTGGCCAGATTTTGGTGTGTTAGTTGTTGGGTGAAGTTTGGCATTTCCCTGTGCATCGTGTGGGAGACAAACCTTTTTTCTACCTGGTGATGCAAATGAACAGCAAACACGCTGAATTCCTGTTTGACCACTAGCTGAGGGGAGGGTGTTCTTCCCATTCGCGTATGGGGTGCTGCACCCTCTCCCCATTGCTAGTTTAAATATTCTGCAAGGCGTCAAACTTCTGCCCCAATGCACTGACTCCCTCTTTAGTCAGATGCAGTCCATCAAATTTAAAGAACTTTCGCTCCCAGAACTGTTGCCAGTTCCTACAAATCTGTGTCCTTTTCCTGGCACCAGTCCTTGAGCCACGTGTTTAGCTCCCTATCTCCCTTCTCTGACCTTCCGTCCATCTGCTCCCTCTCCCAGACTGGCAGGATCTCAGAAAGGAGATGCAGACGAAATAGATGATAGTTTGTCACCCAGCCTAGTCAGGTGTTCCTTGGTCTCCACAACTGACCGGCTGGCGAGATCATTAGTCCCTATGTGTACTAGGACATCAATGTTTTCTCCTGCTTTGTGAACAATTTTAGCAATGGGTCAGTGTCTCTCCATGCTGATGTACCTGGGAGACATCTGACCATCACCCTAGCTGGAGATGGGTATCAACTCCCGAATCATGGAGTCTCCTATGATCAGAAGTTTTTGGATTTCCTTTGTGCTTGTTTAGTTTTGGTTCCTGATTTGGGTGAGTATTGTTGTGCTAGCTCCTGTGCATGATGTCCTGCTCTGCAGTGTCTTCTGCCTCTTTATTTGATTTCAGAGATGAGGGCAGATACCTGTTTGTAGTGTTTATATGGTTTTGGAGGTAATGTGTTGGAGAGCAGAGGTGATGGGGCACCTGATTTGCTCCTCCTAACCACCTGCCAACCTCCTGGACCAACTACCCTCTGCGGTCGAGGTTTTCTGTTGGATGCTGAGGAAATGGCGGTGGTTCTTAGTAATGTATTTCCTCTTCAATATGAAATTTAAGGCGTGCAATCTCTGCCCATGCTGCCTGGAGCTGAGACCTAAGATCTCCAAAGGCCCAGCATGTAGGACAGTGTCCTAAATCCTGTAAGACTGTCCTTCTGAAATTGTTCCACAGTACCTGCAGTTAATGAAATCCATTCCAAATAAGTTGCTGGGTTTGTAACCTAGTCAGAGTAATTAGAAGGAAAAAAATGCAAGTAACGGTTTAATTGTGCTTTGTTTAACTTGTTATAACAAGTTAAATTACTAGTGCCCTGTAAATGAGATCACCTTGTGGAGGCCCCACTGATCCGCCTTCCTGCTCTGCCACAGGAAATGTCACAACTGTGGTACCCTATAAAAGGAGTGTAGTGGGTGGTTGGGGATGGGGTGGGTGGCTGGGCCCTTCCCTGCCTAAAAGAAGAACCACGGACGAAAGAACAAGGAGGTAAGAGCAGAAACAATCAGTCAACAACAAATGCAGTAACCCTGAAAGCTTATTCTAATGTTAGATAAAACTGTAAAACCTGTAAAGCACCACCTGTAATAATTTCAGAGAAGATATACCCTGTAAGAAACACTTTGCTCCAGAGAAAAAAAGCAGTAACAGAAGATATACCTTGCAAAAGACAATTTGAATCAGAAGATTACAGCAGTAATCTGTTAGCACCACCTATAGGCACACCTTGTAATAATGCAGAAGAAGGTATACCAGCAACAACAATTTGAATCAGAGAAAATAAAGCAATGAAATGTTAGCAACAAACAGTAGCAATCCCTGTGAGTAAAAATAAAAACACCACCACACAGTAAATCTGCTTAGCCAAACTAAGTCTTAATCCTTCTCCCTTGCTCTGGTAAGTTTCTCTACTCTGCCTTTCAAGCAGTCTTAGAAGGAAAGAGCTCAGGTGAAGCTAGGTGCCTTGGCCAGCAACCCAAGTCTTCTACCTCCAAGATATCAACTAACCTGACTTTTTAACCCTTCTTTCTGTTGGAAATTACTGACCCCCTTGCTTTGTCTGCTTTCAGATTAGCGAGTCCTTTCAGGACCTTCTTCTCTGAAAAAGGACTACCGTCCCCCTCCATCCCCTACAGTTTCTGTTACTTTTTTGTGGCCCTTCTCCTTCCTCTGTGAACAGTGACAAAAGTATTTTTTCCGGATGTCTGCCTTTTCCTGGTCCACCTCTGCACAGTTCTTCCTTTTTTAACCTTACAATCCCACCCCGGTCCTCCTCTGTTTACTTACATACCTAAAAATGTCTTGTCCCCTTTCATTAATGCCCGGGTATTCTCTCTTCAGTTTACACCTTCGTGCTCCTTATTGCTTTCACCAATTCCCTTTCACTTGATGCACCTCCTTATCCATCCCCTTATACTTTCTGAATGCTACCCTTTAAGCCTTTACCTATTTAGCCACTTCAATTGAGAATCAGGATACTCTCTTTTTCCTTTTGCTTTTCCTTACTTCCTGATGCAGAGACTTGTTGCCTTTATGCCCTCTTTTAGCTTTGTCCACTATTCCTCCATCTAGGTCATCACCCCAGCCATGTCATTCCTAAAGCATCCACCCATCTTAACATAATCTGCCCTCCTGAAGTCCAGGTCCCTCATGCTTGTGTGGTTTGATTCCGCAACTGTCCATATACTGAACCACACTACGTGGTGATCACTGATCCCCAGGTGGCCTCCAACCTTGACTTCTGCAACACTGTCCCTGTTAGTGAGTACCAGGTCCATTACTGTCCCATCATGAGTGGGTTCACCGATTAGTTGCCTGAGGAATGTCCCCTGCAGGGAATCCAGGATATCCCTCCTTCTAGCTGGAGCTGCAGCTGGGAGGCTTCACTCTACATCCGGCAATCTGAAGTCCCCTACCAGCAGTACCTCCTCCTTTTCTGCCATCTTGCCAGTGGCTTACACCAGTACCTTATCTAACTCCTCCCCCTGTACTGGAGATTTGTATATCACACCAGTGCAAATAGTGGCTCTGTTTCCCCTCTCCAGGGTAACCCACAGTACAGCTGCCCTCCCCCTTCCCTTTATATCTATCTGTCTATTTTATGCTTTCCCTCATACAAAAGCACCACACCCCATTCCTTTCCTTCCCACCCTCTCCTTCCTGAGCAGCATATAACCTGGTATAGTCATGTCCCACTCATGGTTTTCAGTGCACCATGACTCGGTAATGTCCACAATATCCAGGTTGGCCTATGCTGTGATGTTCTCTCAGTCCAAAATCTGTTTCCTGGACTTCTAGCATTCATACACATGGCCTTCCAGATTTTGCTGCCACTCTGCTCGTTACCCTTTTCTTCTTTTTGCCCTTTCTTCTCTTTTTTTAATGCTCCCATTCCCATCCCCCTTCACGTCTACCACCCTGCTTCCATTCCCATCCCCCATCATGTTTACCACCCTGCTTCTTTTATTAATTTGTACAGAGCACAAACATAAACGGCAGCACACTCACTGAGAAAACAGTAGTCAAATACTTTAATAAAGTTTGAGCCATTCAGTTTTTAATGCATGAAAGTCACAGCACCAATGCCTCAGCCCGTCGCATTATTGATGGCTCAAACTTTATTTGACTTTTTTCAGTGTGCTGCTGTCTGTCTGTTTTTGCGCTCTGTTCATATTTAAGCATGCACCAGCTTTCTCTCTCTCTGAGAGCACGGTCTCTGCTGTGTTCTTCATTCATTTGTACCCTGTGGGATTCCTCTCTCCTCAGGTTCTCCCTACTCTCTATTTCAGCCTGTGGGGGCAGTTTCTGTCTCCCAGATTCCTTCCACTACCACCCTCAGCTAGTTCATCTAAATAACATTTAAACCGTTCACTGAGGACTGCTGTTTCCCTCCCAGATAGATGCACGCCATCACCCTTGTATATCACCCTTGTAAAGGCCCTTATTCCTCAAGGTGCGTCCCCAGCCCCCAGTGCATACCAGATGGAGACCCCACTCCTATTTATCAGAAGAAGGAAGTCCTACTCTTCTACCGTTCTAAAGGAGTTATTTCTGAACAGGAATTTAGGTACCTGTCTCAGGACTTTCCTGTTGCCCCAACATTTTATCTATTACTGAAGGTGCACAAGGATCATGAGGATCACCTGGACATTTTACAGTGTCAGGTATAGACTCTCTATGGAAAACCTTTCCAGATTGATAGTTTTTTTTTTTTTTTTTTTTTTTAAACATACTATGGTTGTTAGGTTACCATCATATCTTAGAGGTACCACGGCGGTCCCCGAGGCACCTGAGCACCCGAAATTTGATGCTGGTTGTTTGTGGCTAATAACTAATGTTGAGTCACTTATATACCAGCATCAGACATCATCTGGGATTACATGCTTTGAACATGTTCATGGACCTTTTTCAAACTGATTCCATTATCGATCCAAATTTTATTATTGAAGCCCTAGATTTGATCCTTCACAGGAACTTTTTAATTT
Source organism: Neoceratodus forsteri (assembly GCA_016271365.2). NCBI lineage: Eukaryota > Metazoa > Chordata > Ceratodontiformes > Ceratodontidae > Neoceratodus > Neoceratodus forsteri. Next base: position 1,089,984,657 of record CM057455.1, read on the forward strand.
TTGACTCCAAACTTTATCTTCAGTCTTGTGGCACTGCCTTGTGGTTGGCAATGGCACCTTCCTGCGCCAATCTATTTCTGGGTTGGTGGGAAATGACCAACTTCGACCCCAGAGCAAACAAGTTCTGTGACAGGATCAAATACTAGGGCAGATACATAGATGAAATAGTATGAATTTGGCAGGGAGGTTTACCGGAGACTAACAAATGACCAATTTACACTTTACATATTCTATGGATTCTCATTCCGTGATTTTTCCTAATGTCAAAATCAGTTTCTCTTCTGACGGTTGTATCACCACTGAAAATTTTCATAAGCCCCTGGCCGGAAATACACTCCTCAGATCAGACAGCCATCATCCCCATCTTTTACGTGGTATACCTAAGGGACAGTTTCTTAGATTATGTAGAAACTGTTCCACAGTATCTAGTTATACTTGTCATGCTGATGAAGTAACCAGTAGATTTATTGACAGAGATTATGATCTGCAATATTAAGGGAGGCAAATTCGTTTGCCTGTTCCCAAAACTGTAAATCTCTCTTAATTCCTAAATGCCATGGGGATGACCAGGATGACAGAATTAATTTCATCACTGAGTATAACTCTGTGCTCCCCCTTCCAAAAAGAAAATTGCTGGTACTCTGAAAAGATTTTGGCACATTTTACATGCTGATTCTGACCTGAGGGAAAATACAGATCATTCCCCCAGGGTAGTGTATAGGAAAGGCCCTAGCATCAAGGATATAGTTGTTTAAAGTCACTTTACTTCTAGCAAAAGTCACTCTAGGCCTATGCTACCAGTTGGCTCTTGCGGGTCACACAGACATGGAAACTGCAATACTGTATATGTAAACACATGGTCCAAGGCAATACGTTTACTAGCTAAATGGCTCCAATTTTGAGACTGCCAGTTCGCCATGTGCTATACACCCTACGGGGTGTGACTGTCCCTCTTTATATACAGGCATGATCATCTGCCCTCTCAAGGAGAGAGAGAGAGTACAAGAACATGTCCATTCTATTTTAAATGAATGCTGTGACATCCATGTTGGGAGCCACCGGTGTGTTCACCAAAGGGCCAATTTTGATACTTTAAAAATTTATGGCTATTGACCATTTTTGAGCCATCCCAAGAGGGGGAAAATTGGTGCAGAACTTTTCACAACATGAGAGTAGACTCATTTTTACTATGGGGCAGTTTAACAATGTGGCCTCAATGATGCTTAGGATATTCTTCCCTTCCTTTAAAAAACTGCTGGAATTTCATCCTTTTCCTTTTGTACTCCTCTCTATTTAGTTACCCAAATCCGTATTGTTCCCTGCCCCTTGCCTTTTGCTATTTATTATTATTAAAATCAACTATTGTTATGCTTATTCCCTTGTATTAATTCTTTTTTGTCATTTTGCTAGGCTCATTGGAGTCCTTCGGAAATTACCAACTGGCTCCCAAGCTTCCTTTATACATTTACATAGAACTTAATATGTACTTAACTTTTGACTATACTTTCTAGCCACTTGGCTTAAACTTGAAATAACCGGGATATCTATTTAAACATTTGAATTTGAATTATTTGCTATATTATTTTTTGCTATTTTGATATTTACAAATAACGTTTTTGCAATACTGCTCTTTGCACTTAATCACTTCACACATTGGGCTATTATATTTAGACTGTGTAGCTTTAAGAGCAGTTCTATATAGTTAACATGCATTGTCTGAATCGCCCCTCTTTCTGACGAAGAACCCGCAGGGGTTCAGATAGCTGGGCTCTTCGTCTGCTGGTCTGGTGTAATGCTCGCACAATAAAAACACTGAGCAGTATATTTGTGTTATTCTTTGTTTTTTGCACACTTCTCTGTGTTGCTTCAGATGGAGACCCGCTTTAGTTGTTTTAGGTGTCGATTTAAAATTTATTTATTAAATTTGCTAGTGTTATTTCTTAGTTTTATTGTCTTTGTCTTATTATTTTATGTTTGTATTTTAATTGCTTTGTAAGGGCCTCTTGGGCCTTCGCGGAAGGGCGCCCTAAATAAATAAATAAAATCTACTACTAGTACTACTATTTTTTCTGGGTGCTGCATCTCCCCCAAGTGGCTTGCAGTTGTATTCTACTCAGACTATTTACTGCCTGTCCTTTGTCAACCGCTCTAGTTACCCAGTCAAGGAATTAGACCAGGATTGTCTGGCATGACCTCCCCAATGTGAACCCGTGTTACCTACTGTCATGTAGAAACCAGCCTTTCTCTTAGTATAACCTCAAGTAATTTCCCTACTATATTTATTTATTTAGCCTTTGTTAACCAGGTAAGTACACTAGAGACAAACACATGCCTATTTTCAGGTACGACCTGGAAGAGTACAGGAAATCAAAGGACATACAGAGTACAAACTGAAGCAAGTAGGGCAGATGCACTGATGTCAGGAGAAGCATAACATACACAGTAAGATATATCAGGTTACAACAGTAAGGACAGTCAATGTAACAAGGTACAGAGTCACTGACACAACGTTACCAGCAATAAATATACAGATATATACACAGAGTTTACACATTTGCAAGATACATGGGATGATATGCTCAAGAATACTGTGCAGAGGACCAGGCTAATCAGGGAAGTTTAAAACAGTCCCATACTGATGTGAGCTTCAAGTGGTTCCACAGGGAGGTGCGTTAGGCCTGACTGGGAAGGGGAGGTCCGGACCTGGACAGGAAAGGAGTTCCGCAATCTAGGGGCACATGACACAAAGTCCCTGTCCCCCATTTTGGTACGTGTAGCAGGGACCTTAAGGATAGCGGGGCCCAGTGACCTTCAGGGGTAGGTAGCGGGGGCTGCTGGCATAAGGAGCTCTGCCAATCAAGGGGGGGTGCCAGTACCCAGAATCTTACCCGTGAAACAGCCCACAACAAAATTCATATAACTGGGCAGGGAGAGCCAGTTGAGCTTACTGTACAGATCACAGTGGTGAGACAAGGGACTCCCCAAGAGCAAAACGGTAGATGTTATTGTAGGCAACGGTCCACCTAGAGAGGAGGATCTTGGAGGTATGGGCAAACAAAAGGAGCCCATAACAGAGAGATGGTAGAAACACACCTCTAGCCAGTGCTAGGCGAGCAGCCGGAGTAAGGTTATTCTTTGCCCTGTAAGCCAGACCCAATTTCCAGTTAACAGCTCTGCACACATTTTGGATGTGGTGACCAAGATCGAGCAGAGGGTCAAGTGTCACCCAAGGTATTTGACGGAATCGGTGGTGAGAACAGGAGTACCATCAATACCCGAGATGCACATGGGAACAGGGGAAGCTTTTTAACTTGGCCAAGGAACCGAATAGCATGGCCTGGGTCTTTTAAGATTTAGGACCAGTTTGTGGGACGACATCCAGGATTGGACACTCCTGAAACCCTCACTCAGTTGGTGGTTAATGACCCCAATATCCTTGGGATGAGTGAGGATAACTAGGTCATCAGCATACAGGACAGCCCTGCAGGAGGCCGCCGAGAAGGGAAGGTCATTGATGAATATGGAAAAGAGCAGAAGTCCAAGGACTGACCCCTGGGGAACCCCTGAGGACACGAGGGTGGTGTCCGAGAGCACCTTACTATATTTGGTCAGTTGCTGCCTTCCTTGAAGGTATTTGGAGAACCAACTCAGCGCCGGAGGGGACAAGCCCAAAGACCCAAGTTGAGAGCATAGTAAGGCATGGTCAGCAAGGTCAAAGGATTTAGAGAGATCAATAAAGATGGCCCCAGAAAGTCTGCCCTGGTCCATAGCAGCCCTTATCCCAGAAGTGACAGAGACCAGGGCAGAGGTGGTGCTGTGCCCTTTTCGAAAGTCATGCTGCGAGGGAGACAGAAGCTCATGAACCTGGATATAATCCAAGAGTTGTCCCTCCACAACTTTCTCAAGGAGCTTGCTGATGGCAGGCAGAATGGCAATCAGACGATAGTTGTCAAGGGTCCTGGAGTTGCCCTGTTAAATGGCAGGCAGACAGGTCTATAGCTACCCATATCGTACTTACTGCCACATTTGTGCAGGGGCACAACGTTAGTTGTCCCCTAATCCTTAAGGACCACCCCAGTGTTAAATGAGCAGTTGAATATGTCCACTGCCACATGCTGCCTCCTGAAAGAACTGGTTGGATTAAACAGCATAGCGTTTTGACTCCTTACATTCTGGAACTTTGTAAAAAATGTTTTGGGACTTCTCCCAAGCAATTCTGCTACAGAATTCTCCTTGAACTTAATTGAATTAATTACTTTTAAAATTATTTATTATATTATTTATTGGAAGACAGGACTCTGAAGGGGTTTGAGGTGTGTGTGGTTAGGATAGTAACTGAATGGGGGTTGCGCATGTCTAGTAACTGCTAAGACTGGTTGTTTGAATTGGTTGTGTGTATACGGAATTAGGCTGAATGAGTGGAATTTTATGTAAATTTTTGTTTTAGAGTTACTGTGTTATCCTGTAGTTTATTAAGATAGTGGAGAGAAAATGTGTGCATGTCTTGGCGCCCCCCCAGTCACCTACACAGCGTCTCTGCTGCGTGACCTCTGCCCCTTTGTCGACCCCCCTCCCAGCCACAGCAATAAGATGCTGTTGTGAGGTCAGCTTTGCTAAGGGGCATATAGGATGGCAGCGCAGCACAGCGGAGGTGAGTAACATCGGATTGGTTAGGGGCAGGAGATGCCCTGGGCTAAGATGGGGCCTTGAGAGAGGCCAGACGTGCTTGGTAACGATCCCCAGGGTTCCCACCAGACAGAGTAGGCAGGTATCCAGTGGGACTGCAGTCTCCACCATCCCCCTTTGGGCAGTGCTATGCAATGCCAGATCGATGCGGAACAAGACAGCAATTATGGCAGACTTGATTTCCTCTGTCAGTCTGGCTTGCATTACAGAGACCTGGCTGAGTGACAATGAAGGGCACGTTTTAGAGGTGTTGGTCCTGGCCAGGTACTCTGTAGTGCACTGCCCGAAGAGGGAACATAGGGGTGGGGGTGTAGCTATCTCTTTTAGATCCAGCCTGAACTTCTCTGTGCACTCGGTGAGATCTACCTCATTGTTTCAATGCGTGGCACTGTGTGAGGGTCCAGTTGCAGGATTCTCCTCATGTACCAGTCTCCTGGGCATGGAGAGGGAGGATTTCCTGCAGGAAGTCACAGACTTCGTCACTGACAGGGTGTTGGAGCTGCTCAGATGGTCAATGCTGGGTGACTTCCACTTCTGGGTCGATGATGAACTCTCGCAATTTGGTCAAGACTTCCTCCAGATTAGGACATCTCTGGGCCTCACACAAGCTGTTGCTTCTGTGACTCAACATCATGGCTATGCTTTGGATTTGGTATTCTCACTGGGGCTTGGGGTCACTGACTTCAGGATTGATCCAGTTGTGTGGTTGGATCATTGCATCAAGTTCTCGTTTGGGGCCCCCCGGATAGTCTTTCCCATACTGAGACGGTCCGCTACCACCCACTGAAGGGGTTGACCCCAGAGGAATTACTGGTGGTAACACACTTTTCTGGTGCGAGTACTGCATGTGCAGTTGGCATGGGCATGGCGGTGTATGCCTATTTCCAAGGCGCTTGATGCCATTGTACTAATTCATATACAACCTAGTTCTTCTCACTTGAGACCCCTGTGGTTTGATGGGGCTCTCAAGGTGTTTAAGACCAAGGGTCGGGAAGTTGGAGCATTGTTGGTGGAGGACCCTGTTCAAGGAGGACAGACTGGCTTTTCCCTTTGATATTCACCATAGTGAATTCACAATCAACTGTAAGAAGGCAGAGTTCTTATCCAGGGAGATTGCTGCAGAGAACAACAAGCAAGCCCTGATCTTTTGGACTACAGATAGGCTACTTCATCCTGCCTGTCTGCAGCTGAAATGAGCATTTCCTTCCCCCCACATTTTCTCCCTGTGGTCCCCGGTCAGCTCCTGCGAATCCAAGCATCTTCTTCCTCTGGCTGCCGTCCGTCTGCACCCATCTCCCCACAACTTCGCTACCCCCACAGCTTAACCCCCCCATGTCGGGGAGCCCCCAACTCCCCACCAGGAATGGATCCAGTACAGGTGGTACCCAGAGACAGTGTGTAGAGATGGACAGCCATCAAGCCGCTAGACCTGGCTGCCAATTTTCACCGTTCCCTTTCGGGGGTGGAGTGTGCAATGCTGACATGGGCGTGCCATGCATGCATCCACGCGCCCAATGGCTTCTCCGCCTCCATGCCCCACTGTATTGACCAGGTGTGTCAACATCTAGCCTCCACTAGGTATCAGGTAAACACCGGGCACTGTTCCCCACCCTCCCCAGGAGAGGAGAGCAGTCCTCCAGATGCTTGATCCTTTCCCACCCTGGTTGGCCCCCCCGATGACCCGCTTGCACCGTGAACATGGGTCGCTGGCGTGGCAGGAGGTAAGGCAACGCTGTCTCAGCCCTACACACCACTGGGCCGGTGATCGAAATAACCATTTTCAGTCACTTTGTGCAAGGAGTTTGCTCATTTCTTCTCTGACAGGGTGTCCTCCATTTCTTCAAGAATTTCCCCAGCAGGGCTAAATCAGCCTTGCAGTGGTAGGCCTTGTGTGGGCAGAGGCACTCCTATAGTCTGGGAGGAGTTCCAGCCCATGGGGGTGGCAGAGGTCATTGAGGTAATCTCAAAGCTGCAGCCCACCTTTTTAAATGGACCAAGGCCAGACGCATCTCCTAGTGGGATGTGTCGAGTCTGTGGGTCCAGTGTCCGCCAAGATTGTCCGGTGTCCACTCGGGGGGGGGGGGTTCTTCCCTAGTGTCTTGGAAGAAGTGCTGGTGAAGCCGCTTCTGAAGAAACCAGCTCGCAACCCTGACATCTTGGCGAATTATCAACCAATCTCCAACCTCCCATTTCTAGGGGAAGGTTGAGAAAGCGGTGGTTCTGTAGCTTGAGGCTAACCTCGCGGTCTTTGACATCTATGAGCTGTTCCAGCCTGGATTTAAGGTGAGGCATAGCATTGAAATGGCACTGGTCAGGGTGCAAAATGATCTCCTCAGGGTGAGAGATAGAAGAGAACGGTCAATTCTCATTCTCCTAGAGCTCTCCTCAGCATTTGATATCGTGGACCACATTGTGCTTCTTGATCACCTTAGAATATAAAGAACACTAAAGATTTCGTCTCTATGTGTATGAACCTAATAACAGTGGAAACTAACTACACAAAAGCTACAAATAGACCCATTACTTAGAATCAAACAAGAAATGTTAGATTTTCTTGAAGAAATGGTGGCAATAAATTGGCAGAAAGACCGGGGAACAAGAAATACTCACTTTAAAACACCCAAGAACACCTGTGTTCTACTCACTGCCCAAAGTGCATAAGGATTTAAACAAACTACCAGGGCACCCAATTGTATCAGGCATAGATTCAATTTTAGAACCTTTGTCTAAATACGCTGACCGCCACCTCCAGCCCCTTACTGAAGCCATTCCCACCTTCATTAAAGACACCACCCATGTTTTAAATCTCTTAAAGAATATTAATGACAGTAAGGACTTGTAACAGATCATATTAGTGACAACTGACATAATAGAACTTTACACATCAATTCCCCATGAATGTCGAAGGTTTAATAGCATTAGGAAAACTCCTAGTCCAAATACCAGATGGCATGAGACCAAAAACAGTACTCTTACAAGTAATGGCTAGGATAATGTTAAATAATAACTATTTCAGATTTAACAATGTTTATTATGGCCAAATGAAAGGAACAGCTATGGGCAGTAGCATGACACTTGGCTATGCAAATGCATATATGAGCAGTTTTGGAAAAAAAAAAAAGCATATTCTAAATGAAAAGAATAATCCTTACTATGACAAAATAATTTTTTTGGAAATGTTTTATTGATGACTTTTTTTAAATCTGGCAAGGAGATGACAATTCCCGTAGAGTTTGAGATACACCTTAACACTAGAAATCCAAACCTTAAGTTCACAAGCAACTCAAGAATCCAGGAAATAGATTTCCTAGATATTAACATAATGAAAAAGGGCACCAAACACAGTTTCCACTCCCAGAATCCAATAAACTGCATTCCATACTTACAACTTCTCAGGGCTAAGAGAAACTGCAGTCAAGAAACAGATTTTGAGCCCGAGCAGGTTGGAATTTTTGGTAGATTTACAAAAAGAAAATACAAATACTCCAGTTTACTAACAGCAAAGGAGAAGGTCAGGTAAATTAATAGAGAACAAACGGCAACTCAAAAAAAACAAGACAGATTAATCCAAGTACATAACATACAATACACATGCATAAAATAAGGAAAATTATATTAGATAACTGGAAAGTACTACTAGAGAATCAAACATCTAGGGATATCTTTTCGCATCGACCATATGTAGTATCAAAAAAAGTCCCAACTCTAAGGGACAGATTGGTGCATGCTAAATATACGCCAGAAAGAATACCAAAAGGTGGACAGGCTATTACCTGGACCATTAAAAAAGGGAATGACACCATGTGGGAGATGTGTGGTCTGTGGACACACCTCAAAGGACATATTTAAGCATCCACACACAGGCAAAGAATATAAACCAAGGACACACGTAAACTGTAACTCTGAAGGAGTGGTGTATGTAATACAATGCCCAAGCAATTGCCTATATATGTGGGAAAAACACTAAGAGAGTTCAAGACCAGAATTTCAGAGCATAAGAGCAGGATCAGAAACCAAGATGAAAATTCATCCTTGGCCAGACATTACATGAGCAGAGGACATATGGCAGTTCAAATCAGGTTCTGGGGTCTGGAAACGGTGCCCGAACCAATAAGAGGAGGAAACCACAACAGACTAGTGGAAAAACAAGAAATGTGGTGGATTTTTGAATTGGGAACATACACAGAAGTATGGGGCCTTAATGAAGTGGTAAACTGGCAGGCCTGCTGATGAGAACAAATGTGTCTATGTATAAAAAAAAAAAAAAAACAAAAAAAAAAAAACACCACAACTAGAATGCAGAAAAAGAAAGGTTGCATTATAACATCAATAAGAACATTAGGAGGTCAAATATAGTGACCTCAATCGTCATTAGGACAGAAAAATAAAAAAAGCAAACTATAATAAAAAAGCATTACAGAAGGAATTATAAAAGTGTAACAAAACATACAGTCACACTAAACAAATGTGCAAGTGTAAAAGCATGAAAAGAAACAAGAACATCGGGAGGTCAAAAGAAGGTAGACCTCCATAAGGGTATCAACACAACAGAAATACAGACACACTACAACAGGTGCAGGTAAAAAAATATGATAAGGAACAGAAAGGTTAACAGAACGTTGACCTCCATGTAGTTATTAATAGAACAGAATATGAAGACACACACTATAGTAATGTGCAAATACAAAAACAACATCAAGAACAAAAATGGAGGGCGGTCAAAGAAAACCTAACCTCCGTGTGAACATTAGCATAATATTAACGACCCATGAGAGATCCCAAAAATTACACAGGAGTCAAAAATATACAGTCACACTATACTAATCCCCTTTCCATAGGGGGAAAAACATACAAGACAAGCTACCCCTTAGAGAAACACAAAATCAAATGATTTTAATTGTACGAACATTTGGACGATGCAAGACGTAAAATGCATAGCTGGCCTGGTGGCACTGAGGGTTGAGGCGCTGGACGCCACACCTTGCACCACGCTGGTGACCCAGGTTCGAAGACTGACTTGGGTCACCGGGGGTCAGCAGGGAAGGGAGGGGATTGAGCATCTGGAGGACTGCTCTCCCCTCCCAGGGTGGGCACTGGAGCCTGCATCGCTCACCAGTGGCCCCTGATGTAGATCAGGAGTCATGCACGAGCACTGCAATTGCTTGGGGGGGCGCGCAGAGTGTTGGCATATGTCAGCATGTTGGTGCTCCAGATGTCACTGCATGTCCGTGCTCCAAGGGGAGTAACACTAAGAAAATCCCCAGTGGATCAGAGGAGGCGAAGGAGACCCCAGGGACCAATGCTCACATCCCGCCACTGGACCAGCCCTTCACCGGATCTCCAGGCCCTCCCACCTGGGCCAAGGACTGTCCTTCTAATTTCAGAAAGGCCGCTAGACCTGGGGGGGGGGGTGATCGGGGGCGGCTGGACGAGTTCCATGGAACCAAGGAGGGAGACTGGTAGGAGGATAGTTTCAGGCTAGAAGTAGAGGCAGAGGTTGTGTGGGTACTCTGGAGAGATGCCCTGGTTCCTCCAGAGCATACATTAGTCCACAAAAACAAAACAAAAAAAAAAAATAAAAGACATAAAATGGATAAAAACAAGAGCACTCCAAATCCAGGACACAAGCTCCATGGCTGTGTATTGGGTGCACAATAGGAAACCATGGCTTATACCCATATGAAAGCCATTCCTGCACCAAGCAGAAGCGTTACCTTGGTAATGAGTAACATCATTTGTCACATGGCTACATACACGTATAAGAGGATGGGCCTGGTGAGCCACACCTCACTATCAGTGCTTGGCTGAAATGGAAGGACCAAGAAGTAACAGCAAAAAATAAACAGTGGGGTGGGATATTCAGACTGCACCAGGCTGTGGCGCAAGCCTGGGTGCAGCGCAACTGGAATGTGCCAGGGCAGTGACAAGGTGATATTCAATGGTGCTGTGCCATGACTCAGCACCGTTGAATATGGCACTGTGGCCACCCGCATTGCGCATGGCGCAGTGGCAGTGCACCAGCGCAAGTGGCTAGAGAGGAGCAGGGGGATGTGCCAGCTCAAGTGCCATTGCGCTAGGCGCAGCAACCGCGATATTCAGCAGTGAATATGCAAATGGCACCATAATGCATCCAAGGCACAAATGGGGCCATTTGCATGCAGGTGCGCCGATCCCTGGCGACTTGCGCCTGGAGCCCTGCCAGGCAGCAGCCGTCGGGGACGGAGGCCCCCTGCCCCTCAGCGGTCAATGTGCCCCTACGCCCGATCGCAGGCATTCAATGAATTAATCTCCCTGGTGGTCCAGTGGACCCGATCCAACAGCCCGATCGCGGGCTTTCAGTATACAGAATAACCCTGGTGGTCCAGCGGTACCCCCATCCCGACCTGCCCACTTAGTGCCGCCACCCCGCTCCCACCCCCAGTCAGCAGCGGGCGGCAGCACTCCACCGGCAAGACGCCCGCCGACTGACAGCGTACAGTATGGCTGTACGCCCATTGGTCCACAGCATGGGCCAATGGGCTGCAGACCGTATCGTACCACATAGTCCATTCCCACGCCATACCGTATGCTGTCAGTCGGTGGGCGGCTTGTGGGCGGTGCTGCTGCCCGCCGCTGCCTGGGGGCGGACTGAGTGGGCGGGCTGGGAGGGGGTACCGCTGGACCACCAGGGTTATTCAATATACCGGAAAGCCCGCGATCGGGCATAGGGGGTGGGGCGACCAGACGGACGGTGCTACCGGAGCTCGCGTATTAACGACGGCTGGCAGCTGCCATGTTGCGCCTTGCAATACGGCAGCTCACCTGTGGGTGGCCAGCTGTTGCTCCTTTTCTTTTTTGCATAACTGTGTGCGGCGCCTGCCTATGCTCAGCACATCCCGGGCTGAATATCGGGATGTGCACGGTATGCATGGGCACGCCCCCCCTACTTGTGCTGCACACATTACTGATGCACCCCGGCGATCAGGATTTATGCCGTGCACTTTCCCCGTTTGAATATCGTGTCGGGCGATCAGTGGGTGTGCATGGATGCACTGTTGCCATGCGCAACCCTTTTGAATATCCCGCTCTAAGTATTTAAAGTTTTCACTAAAGAAGTGCAATACAAATAGTGGAATAAAGCTGTGTTAGTTAAATAAACAACTGGTGTAGCAAGGCAGGAAGTACACAAAAGAGACCATTATAAAACAAGTTAAGTAGCAGTCTAAGCAAGTACACTGAAATAAAGGATAAAGGTAGGTAGAAATTTAAATAAAGCAGAGCACCTGATAAAAGCTAGACTACACCAGATTTGTGAATTACTGTGTTAAAAGGAAAAAGAAACCATTTTAATAATGAACATTATAACCATTAAATAACTAAAAAATACATACAATGCTGTTTATTATTCACAGAGTAAAGAGAAACCGATCCCTCCGGAAAAGTATATATGCAACTTTTATTATATAAATATAACGCAGTTTGAATTTATGTAACAAAACAATGAAAGCACTGTATAATTTGTGATATCTAGGAAGAACACATTAAAAAGTGGAAATAAACCTGAGAGTTACAATAAAAGTGATGATAAGCTAAGGTATGAAACATACACACCAGTTTAAGTTCTTAAAAGAGACAGACACACTGGAAAATGGCTATTAAGAACTGTGTAATTTTGTTTTAGAAAGCCATGTCACAAACAAGAACATAAGCAAATGACCAGAAAATAGTGAGGTGCACTCAAATGAGTTGTAAACTAACATAAGAAAAGGAAGGTGGTTCCTTAATAAAGCTGTAAAATTAATGTAAGAATTTTTTGCTGTGATAATTTCATTTATTATGTAAAGAAATATTTAAAAAATGAAAACCAGTACAAGTATAACACATAAGAATACCAGATGGGGCCGGCCCGTCGGCGCAGCGGTTGGATTTAAGCTTGCGATGCCGGCGACCCGGGTTCGGGAATCGATTTGGGTCGCTGGAGTGCCGGCCGGGGAGAAGGAAAGGAGCGTCCCAGGACGTCTCGCCTTCTCCGGGGGGAGGGGAGGGATGCACCTTGGTGCATGCTAGCCCCTGGTGGAGACTGGGGGCACAACACTGACACCTGAGATGGAAGCACTGGGGGAGTGACAGACGTCGGCGTGCGCCTTGACATCAGTGGCACATCACTCCCCGGGGAGAAAACCAGGAAACTGCCCTTGTCGACCAGATGATGGTCTCTCCGGTCCCCTGACTGCTGCCAGGCCTCCTAACCGGCACCGCCACCTCAGTGACACCCCCGGGCCAATACAGACGCGCTGGCCCACCCCCACTGGCACCTTCCCCCTTGGAGGAGAGGGACCCATCTGGCAAAGGGATTTGCCGGGTTACCTGAGGGGGGGTCACGATATGAGGCAAGCAGTAGCCGGGGGTGAGGGAGAGCGCGTGATCTGGGACAATGAGAAGACCCAAAAGAGTGGCCAGCCAGGGGTGGCAGGAGGAGAAAACAAAAAAAAAAAAGAATACCGGATTAAAAAAATGGGACTTTGACATTACTAATGAAATAAGTTTACATTAAAAAATGATAAAATACAAATCAATCAACTTTATTTAACCAGGTGTAAACACCATTGAGCGAGCTCATTTTCAAGGTGGTCCTGGACAACAAGTTACAGACACAGGTAGCCAATCACAGAGTACATAAGGAGATATTACATGTCAAAACATATAGATAATATTACATGCAGTTATCAAGATATCACAGAACAATAAGTATAGGCCTGTGTGCAAACATATGTATACATATGCATATATAAGAAAATACAAAATCACACATGACCACACAATGCAAAGCATCATGGGCTGCATATGCAAATCACCACAGAATGTTATGCTGGTCCAACTTTAAGCAGAATTGCATGGTGCCGAAAGGCCTCTCACAGTTTGCAAAGGGTGCCAACAGAAGACATAGACACGTGTTTCGTCCAACCAGGACTCATCAGTAGCTCGTTCTGTTTGACACCTGAGTGAATGGACCACCTACCTTAAGACAGTGTGTCAACATATCCAAGACACACTGTCTTAGGGTAGCTGGTCCATTCCACTGGGGTGTCAAACAGACAAGGCATACTGATGAGTCCTGGTTGGACGAAACACGTGTCTAGGGTCTTCTGTTAGCACCCTTCAAATCTGTGTGAGAGCCTTCGCACCATGCACTCTGCTTAAAGTTGGACCAGCATAACATTCTGTGGCGACAGTATATGCAGCCCATGATGCTTTGCATTGTGTGGGCATGTGTGATTTTGTATTTTCTTGAAACTTGGCTTCCCAGCCAAATGCCCTTGGGTTGACCCTTTCCTTGGTGTTTGTGCACAGAGGTTCTTTTGTCTTTATATTCATTATCATATATTATATATATATATATATATATATATATATATATATATATATATATATATATATATATATATATATATATATATATATATATATATATATATATATATATATATATATATATATATATATATATATATATATATATATATATATATATATATATATAGCAAAAATCTCTGTTAAATGACATTAGGTTAGGTTGCCACAGCTATCAAAGTGAAAGAAATTGCAGTTGGGTTGAAAACCTTGACCCCCCGCCACCCCCCCTGCACAGATTGGGATCGTTGGTCCCAACTCTCACCCCATTCTCCTATACTTCTGCTGCTTTCACATGTCATGGGGTGAGAGTTAGAGCCAACGATCCCAATGCGCAGCTCAATGCCGATTGGGGGGGTGGGCGAGGGGGTCCAAGGGGTGTTTTCAACCCTAACACCGAATTTCCTCACTTTTGTCGCTGAGGAACAACCTATCTAATGCATTAAATGGAGTTTTTTGCCTCTAATTTCCCTTCTTTTTGAGAATGATAACGAGAAATAGTGAATGTAATGCAGCGGTGGCCCCTCGCTCCCGCCACATGATGTCTTGTGGCATAGTAACAGGAACAGCAACACAAACAGAAGCACTAACAGTGGCGCACATGGTAACACAAGTGCGAATGAGAACAGAAAGGGTAACGCACATGGTGATGTAGACAGGAACGGTCTGCCACGTGATGTGTTGTCACATAGTAACATGGTGCCTGCAAACGAAATGTCAATGGGCATGGTGACGCAAAGTGAAACAGAAAGAGAAACAGTACTGTAGACACAAATGGCAAAAAATAACAGAAACGCAAGCGCAAATGAAAACGCAAAGGATAACGCACATGGTGGCGCAGATGTCAACGGTAAGTGAAACAGGTACGGAACCACAAGCGGAAAGGGCAACAGTAACAGTAATTTAAGCGCACAGGCTGGTTTTCCCCAAAACCTGCATAGAGAAAGACAGCGAGTACAAATAATGTATGCATAATAATGAGTATCGGAGCAGAAAATGAGAACTTGTAATACTAAATACGTTATCTCAGGAACCGTACGAAGTAGAAAAAAAATTTAAAAGTCGTATGATTTACAGCTGTCCTGGCTAATTTTGTGCTTAGCCCCCATTTAGAGACTATGCATTTTTCCAACGAAAAGTCCATATCTCGCACCGTTTGTGAGATACGGGCCCTGAAAGGCGCGGCGAACGCCGTAATGTTATCCTATGGGAAAAAAAAAGAGACGTTCGGAGTGCCATAACTTTGCCTCCCTGTAATATTTTTTCACCAAACCACTGAAAGGCACATCTGTGGGCTGTTGGCTGTGTTCCCTCCAAATTTCAGGACAAAAAGACTAAACAGTTATTCTGCAGCAGGGTGCCAAAGGATTCCTGTAATGCGTCGGGCGCCGTAATGTTATCCTATGGGAAAAACAGTCAACTTTGGAGTGCCGTAACTTTGCTGCCATGTAATATTTTTTCAATACAATACTGAAAGGCACATCTGTGAGATGTCATCTGCTTTCCTTCCAAATTTCAGCCCAAAACTCCCAACCGTTCTTTTGCAGCGGAGTGCCAAATAATTACTGTTATTTTGGGCATAGTGTCGCAATTTGCGAAAGTGTCGCAAAAAAAATTGCAACACTTTCGTGAGTGCGACACTACTTTGCGAAAGTACTTTTTCCAGAAATTTGAAAAACATATTTCTGGGGTGTTTTACCCCAAAATAAAGACATGGCTAGCATCCTCAGGGCCCGACTAGGTGAATACAAAAAGAATTAGGTTGCTAGAGGGTCTCAATTTTAAATGCCAAGCATTTTTCTGATCACTAACTGAAAACAAGATGGCAGATCTGCGACAGTAACAGGGCCATTTACGACAGTAAAAGTGCATTTGCGACACTGTCGAACTTTTGTTAACTTTTCCATTGACTTATAATGGAAAATTGTTTTTTGAATAACTTTTGAACCGCTTTAATATTTTTTTCAAGAAATCTTTCGAAGGCACATCGAGGACCCTGGCCGCACGCTCCCTGAAGATTTCCTGGCCGTGGTTTGACAAACCGCACAAACCTGTAGGCACGACCGTAGAATTTGGAAAGCGTAAACGCACGCTGCAAAATCACGCTTAACTCCGCAGCCAGATATCCGACCGGTACAAAACTTGGCAGATCCCAAGGCCTATGGTTCTTGATCGTATTCCAAATTTCAGGCAAATCCATCAAATAGTTGCAAAGTTATTAAGGTGCAAAGTTTTGTGGTTTAACATAGAAATGGCTCTCAACCCTAACTATGATAATATATACACACACACACACACACACACACACACACATCATATATATATATATATATATATATATATATATATATATATATATATATATATATATATATATATATATATATATATATATATATATATATATATATACATATATATATATATACACACATACACATATATACACATATACATATATACATATATACACACACACACACACACACACACACACACACACACACACACACACACACACACACACACACACATATCCACTAGGCCATGATATAATATAGAAGAACGAATGTAGAAGAGATAGAGGGTGAAAAGAGGTTTGAGAGAGAGAGAGAGGGGAATGGTAAAGTGAGAGGACGGTGCTTGTGGAGATGAGAAAGTGAGGCAACACTATAAAAGGGGATGGTAGTGGAAGGGAGCAAGAGGGGAGAGGGGTATTAAGAGAAGGAGAGAGGGGGAGAGTGCATGAAGGAGGTAGAGGGAGTGGGGGGGGAAGAGGGGCATGAGGGAAGCTCTCTAAATAGGGAACTTGGTGAACTAAGTGCTAGAGCACAATGTGAAGAATATTGGCGGTTATGGAAACTGGGTCACCTAAAGCAATTACAGGTTTCCTTCAGGTATTTAGCTAGCTTAGCTTTGAAAGTGAATGGACTGGGAAGGATGTACGGTTTTAGCGAGCTTTGCATGGTATTCCATAGGGAAGGAAGGGAGAAGGTGATAGCGGACGAGCCATGCGAGGTTTTTACTCTTGGTGTCTGGAGGCAAAAAAGGGAGAAGCGTCGCAAGCCGTGAGCACCCTTAGCACGCCCGAAGAGACTTGAGATATACGCCGGAAGTTTGTCAGTCAGTGCTCTGTAGAGCCAAAGAAGAGTGTTTCTTTTCTCTTGAGGAAAGGAGGACCATCCTTATCTCATGATATAGTAGACAATGGTGAGTGCGAGAGGGTAGGTTAGCGGTGAACCTCAAGGCCCTGTGGTAGAGTGTGTCAAGCTTAATGAGTGCTGAGGAGGGACAGTGGTCGACAGGAAGTCAGCATAGTCCAAGAGTAGCATGAATGTAGATTGTACTAGTCTCTTCCTGGTATCTAAGTGAGAAGAAGTTTGATGCCTTAGAATAAACCTAGGCGTTGTCTTAATTTTTTGGAGACTTCATTCAAGTGACATAGAAAGTTAAGCTTCTTGTCCAGCCAGAACCCCAGATATTTGAAGTTGTCCACCATTTCAAGGGGTTCACCCAACAGAGTTAGGATCTTATGATCACTAGAAGGGCTAGAGGCTGCCTCAGGTGAGATAATCATGGCCTTAGTTTTTTTAGCGTTGAGTAGAAGCTTATGTTTAATTTGATTATATTGTAGAGACATAAAAGTCCTGCTGTAACTCCTCGTGGGCCATGTCCAAAGTAGGGTTGATGGTGTAGAGGACAGTGTCATCTGCAAATAGGTGTACATTAGCGGTACGCAGATTAGAGTCAAGATTGTTGATGTAGATTGTAAATAGGATCGGGCCCAAGGTGGAACCTTGGGGAACACCTTGTAATAATGGTTTTAGCGGAGACAGGTCACCTGATGCTTTTACTTACTGATGTCTGTTAGTGAGGTAGCAGTTAAACCGTTTGACAGTAGCGCTGTCGAAACCGATGACGCTCAAGGCATGAAGCATAATGTTGTGGTCCACCGTGTCGAAGGCCTTACTGAGGTCAAGGAAGAGAGCAAACATATACTTCTTGGAGTCTAAGGCCGTCTGCCAATCTGTGGTTACTTTGGCAGGGGCAGAGCCTGTGCTGTGTTTAGCTCTAAAGCCCGACTGGGTGGTGGTTAGCAGATTCTGCGAGTCCAGGTACTCCCTAATTTGGGTGTTAACAATTTTTCCAATAATTTTGAGATAGTAGGTACTAGGGAGATTGGCCTATAGTTGTTCATGTCGCTCGGGTCCCTGGATTTAAGCAAGGGGATGATGTGTGTGGTTTTCCATAAATTGGGTAGCGAGCCTTGGTTTAGGGAGGAGTTAAATAGGTGGGTAATGGGGGCAGTCAGGTGACGGTAGCCAATTTTTAGGAAGAGGGGTTCGATGTTGTCAGCACCAGCACTCTTTCTTATATCCAGTGCCAACAGAAGATCCTCAACTTGCTTGAAATTCACAGGTCGGAAACTGAATGCAACGGAGGGACGCTGAATAGTGTTAACATGGAGACTGGTCTAGTCAACAGCATCCCTGTGAGGACTTAGTTTGCTGATCGGGGAGGTGTCAAATGCTAGCCCCGCCGTCGCAAAATACTCACTGAGGTGTTTTAGAATCTCAGTTTTGTCAGTAAAGACATTGTCTCCAGACACTATTTTAGAGGGGAGAGAGGCTGCAGTGGTGTGGCCTTCAACCTTTCTGAAGATGTTCCAGACTTTGGCAGCTTTGTTTTTGTTATCTTCCAACGCTGCTTGGAAGTAGCTGGCTTTTTCGGATCTGTTAAGTTTGGTGCAGGCATTTCTGGCAGCACGAAACGCGAGCCAGTCAGATTCTGAATGGGATTTCCTGTCTTTTTCCAAAGGCAGTCTCTGTACTTGAGAGTTTTCTTCAGGGACAGTGAGAACCAGCCAGGTGGTCTGTTTTTGACTTGAAGAGCTTTGAGGAGCATGTTAGTCTAACAACTTTTAGTAGTTTGTGGAAGATGTTGAAGGCCATGTCGACAGATGGGGCTAGGTAAAAGTCCTGCCAGATTATACTGCCCAGGTCCTGTAGAAATGCAGTTGGACAGAAACATTTCAAACATCTCTTCAATTTAGTATTGGGGGTCGATTTTACCTGAGGAGAGTGTCTAATGCAGGCAATGGCACAATGATCACTTATATCATTGAAGAACACTTTGGTGTGAGCAATACTGTGAGGTTTATTGACTAACATGAGGTCCAGCTGGATGCTTCGGGTGGGGTTACTTCTGTTAGGTCTGGTGGGTGCCGGGGTTATTTTTGACAATCCACATGTGTCACAGAGGTCCTTAAGCTTCTTAGAGCTGTCATCATTCCAATTTAGATTGAAGTCCCCCAGAAATGCACTCCGAGTTAGCTGAGTCAAGCAAGCCTTGGAGATGAGGTAGAAGGGCTGTTCCGCCAGAGGGTGGTCAGTAGCAAGCGGAAACTAAGAGTGCCTTGTCGTTGGCTAGTGATCGTTTTAATGCTAGACGCTCAAATTCTTTAGCTTTGGATGTGCAGTCTACCACTACGACAGAGAATTTACTCTTAGCATAGATTAGGACCCCTTCCCCCGGCTGGTCTATCACACCAGAAGGTGCTGTGCCAAGGCATATTAACGTCTTTGTCTGGGATTGTGGATCTAAGCCAGGATTCCGAGATCATACGGAGAAGCATGAAGAATCCAAGTTTGGATTAAATCAAGTTTTTGAGCAAGCTACGGACGTTCACGTGTAGGAAACTGATGCCCTTATGTTGTGAGAAAGCCTCAGGGGTGGTCAGAGAAGTAGGTGGGCCTGGGTTTAGTTCAACATTTCCAGAACAGAGTAGTAGGAGCAGTAGCAATTTCCTAAGGAGATGGGTTAATCTGGAGAGAGCGCCTCTTATTCCATCTGGAATGAGTATGCTTTGGGCTGGATAAGACCTGCCCTCTAAGACAATTTGTTGTAATAAGCGAAAGTATAAAGGTTTTGACCATCATTTTTGAGGGTGCTCTGCACCAGGAGCTGGATACAGCTGGGTGCATGGATGCATGGGGCAGAGGGTTGGTCATCCCCACGGTGTGGTGCCAAATGTGGTTCTGTGCCAAAGTAGTCATGGAACCCTCTAGCAGGGGGGACTGGTCATGGTGACAGTGAGTAACTGGGGTGTAATGTGCTATGTGTAAGGACAGAATACAGCAAACAGCCCAGAAAAAAAAAAACTTTCGAGGCATTACTGAAATGACAAGTCTCAGACGAGGTGGCAATGTAGCGGAGCAAAGTCAGAAACCAGGGTGGAGGGAGTTAAGTTAGGAGGACAGACTGGTTGAGGAGTGTAGGAAAAAAAAAAAAGCAGTTGGGTGGAGCCAAGGGGTGTTAACCAATGACAATTTGAGGGGTTTGGCCCGCTCTTGAGGAAAGAGCACTTAATAGAGGCCGGGTTGGGGCGGGTGTGTGGAACAAAAAACAGAGCTGGCAAGAACGAGAGCAGAAACAGCCACGGAGACTCAAATCCCCTGTCGGCCAATCGCTGTAAAAGCCATAAGACAGCAGCCAATAGTTTGTGTGCAGGGACAGGCTTCATCCAATCAGGGCTCCAGTTATCTCCCTGAGGCAGTCTGTGGACTTACCCAGTTTTCCAACGCTCCGGTGCGGCAGGAAAAGGGCGCGTGGCCAGCTGGCTTCTCCAGCCGCTGCCGCAAGCTGAGATGGCATTCAGACCGATCAGGGTTTAAGGAGCCAGTTTTTCATGCTCCTGCGGTAGGAAGGGCAAGCGGCTGGCTGGCTTCTCCAGCCACTGCCGCAAGGTGAGATGGCTTAGTTCGATCGGGCTTAAGGAGCCGGTTTTCCGATGCTCGGTGCGGCAGGAAAGGGTGCATTTGCCGGGCTGGCTTCTCCAGCCACTGCCGCAAGGTTAGATGGCGTTCAGCCCGATCAGGGTCTTAAGGAGACAGTTTTCCAATGCTCCAGTTCGGCAGGAAAAGGGCGCGTGGCCGGCTGGCTTCTTCAGCCGCTACTGCTAGGTGAGATGGCGTTCAGCCCAATCAGGGGCTTAAGGAGACGGTTTTCCGATGCTCCGGTGCAGCAGGAAAAGGGCGCGCGGCTGGCTGACTTCTCCTGCCGCTGCCGCAAGGTGAGATAACGTTCAGCCCGATCAGGGGCTTAAGAAGCTGGACAAATAAGTATAAAAATGACAACATTTAAAAAACACACTGTAGAAGTTATTTTTTGTATTTATTTGTACAATCAGATTTACAACCTTTGAGTCAGAGACTCTTTTACAAAGGCACCTCGTCACAGTGGGAACAAAACAATAATACAAAGTTCTAAATACAGACAGTGAATACATAGCTAACAACGATAAAAGCATTACAGTGATACAGATCATTATGTACAGTCATTTTACATAGGTAATGAGTGATACAAATGGGAGATACAAGTTCCTGCAATGCAGTAACAATGAGGACAGAAACATATTTTCAGGTAGAAGCAGCGGGGGAGAGAGAGCAGTCCAAAGGACTTTGTAGAGGCTGGAGGAGCAAGATGGCACGAGTCTTCAGAGGCCCAAGGAGGGTGTAGGGATTTAGCTGCATTTACAGCAGCACGAAAGGAAAAGGTGGTCACAAAGGGTGATTTTAAAGGGACCAATTTTG
Organism: Neoceratodus forsteri; assembly: GCA_016271365.2. Classification (NCBI taxonomy): domain Eukaryota; kingdom Metazoa; phylum Chordata; order Ceratodontiformes; family Ceratodontidae; genus Neoceratodus; species Neoceratodus forsteri. Next base: position 1,090,006,325 of record CM057455.1, read on the forward strand.
AGCATGTTGGCGATGTCGACTGGGAGGCAGCTGAACCAGGAGGGGCCCTGTTAGCAGAAGGATCGATGCACATAAGGCGGTCCTGGTCCTGGGCACCTGTAGGGTGGTCTTATCCGAGCTGTGGGTGGCCACAGTTGGGGTGGTGAGTTGAAGGGATGCAGCCACCCCCTGGGGAGAGCCCAAGAAGAATTTTCATGGATAGAAGGCAGGTTTAGTAGTGCAGTCTTTCTTTAAGACTGAGGAGGTTTGGTGGCATAGAGTAGGCAAGTATGGGTGAGTCTGCATGCCCCAGTCAGAAGCCTGCAGGCCTTGTTTATAGAGATTTGATTTTACTGATAACACTGCTATCAGCAGCACCATATAGGCAGGCCACAATTCACTAGGGACAGGACAGGATGTGATGGCCAGCTGGAGCGCATGGGGAGGAAGGCAGTCCTTGTGCCGGTAGAGAAGGCCTAACTGAGAGTCGGTGGCTGCTGAGAGGGCATTTATGTGGGAGGGAAAAATTAGCAGTGTCAAAAGGTAATTTCTAGGTATTTATATGTGGACACTTGCTCTAAGGGTGCTGTGGCTGGGGAGGATTAGGGGGCGGATTTCTGGACTTGGTTTGGTGGTGGGTGAACAGCATAGACTTGGTCTTTTTAGATTGATATCAAGTCTATGATCCTTGAACCATTTTTCAGCTTGATTAAAGGTGAGCTGAGAGAGTCCTGAGTGAGGCAGGTTTATGGTGAGAGGCAAAGAGAACAGCATCATCTGCATAAAGAAGAATTTTGCCAAGCAGGCACTGGGCAGGGTGTTGAGGTAGAGATTGAACAAGAGGGGCCCCAGGATAGAGCCCTAGGGGACCCCAAAGCAAACTGGCCAGGTGATGGATAAGGTCCCATTGATTTTTACACACTGGGAGCAAGCTGAGAGGCAGCTGGAGCACCAGGCGAGAGGACCAGTGGAGAAACCGATCTGGTAGAGGGAGTCAAGCAGGAGGGGATGGCAAACAGTGTCAAGGGCCTTGGAGAAGTCAATGAACACTGTGCCAGCAAGACTGCCAGAGTCTAAGAATGAGTGCAGATAGTTGGAAAATTCAAGGAAGGCTGTGGTGGTACTATGTCCTTTTCAGAAACTGTGCTGCTCAGGGCACAGTATGTCATATTTGGTCAGATACTCGGTGAGCTGAGTAGCCACCACTTTTTCGATAACTTTGGAAAAAAGGGGGGGTATGGAGATTGGCCTATAGTTGTTTGGGGAGGACTTATCACCACTTTTGTGTATGGGTGTGAGACAGCCATTTTCCAGACACTGGGGAACTGACCTATGTTGAGGGGGTCCGTGTAATTGAGCCCAATAGAAAGCTGGATGGAAACGTGTTTTCCCATTCAGCTTTTTATATTATCCCAGAAGTTCCAGGCTGAGCCCCAGGAGGAGGTAAGGGTGGCCTGGTAGTGCTCCACTTTTGCCTCATGGATGGCCCATGTGCACTGATAGCGTGCAGCATTGTAGGATTGCCTATCCAACAATCTGACTCCACAGCAATATGCCAGAGATGTCCCTCTTCTGGAGTTTTGGAGCAGGGATGGGTCGGGCGATTTTTTTTTTTTTTTTGAGCGATGTCTGGTGAGCTGTGCATAGAGATTGCAGGCCTTATTGAAAGCCTGTGTGAAGAGGTCGAGTGCGGTGTCAATACTTGGGGCATGGTTGATGGGGGACCAGTCAATCTGGGTGAGATAGTGGCAGAGTTTTTTTTTTTTTTTTTTTTTTTTTTTTTTAAGGCCACCTGGGCGGAGGCACCTACGAAGAGAGGACTGAGTTACTGGTTTGGGGGTGGTGGAGGACCAGAGGAAGAGGACAGGGGAGTGGTCACCTAAGGAGTCTGAAAGGATTTTAATATCCTGGATTTTGGGGAGGTTGGAGACTATGATGTCCAGGAGGGTGCTGGTTCCTCTGGTGGGGTTGAGTCTAGTGGGCTGGGAGACGAACTGGGTCATGTCAAGGGCAGCAAAGGAATCCTCGCTGTGAGAAGCAGAGGTGCTGAGCCAACTGACATTAAGATCCCTAATAAGACTTATTCAGCTTTGTGAGGGAGCGTTGATAGAGACTCTGTGAGTGACAGGATAGCTGGGTTTTGGTTCCTAGGAGGCACGAGGAGACCGTGATGTGGAGTGGGCCCCTGGTAGGATCAGGTATGATCTTGAGGGTGAGGGCCTGGGCTCCATTTTCGAGCTTGAGCCGGGAGTGCATGACCAATAATGGTGTCACATAAGTAGACAGTATATCCGCCCTCATTTGCCTAATCTATCTTCCCGCTAGAGGGTGTACCCGGGAAGTGAGACGAAGGAATCGGGGGAAGATTTGGGAGCCACGTCTCCACTAGTGCAATAATGTCAGGCTGGTGTTAGATGACCCAGCATTGGAGCACAGCAGATTTTTTTAGCAAGCTGCAGATGTTCAGAGAAGCAATGTAGAGCCCAGAGGACGAAGTCTTGGGTGAGCTTGTGGGAGTTGGGCCTGGAATGGGGTGGACATTTCCAGACAGTAGCAGTAATAGAGTGATAATTCTAACCAATGGGCAGTGGTAGCAGGTATCCTTTACTGGTCTATGGGCTGAGGGTCCAACCTCAGGGGTGCAAGGAATGGGTAGGGCACGAAGGGTGGGAATAGCAGTAAGGAGGTGGGTCCAAGGGGGACCCAGAAAGGCAGAGGAGCCTGGCCAGTGGTGGGGAGATGGATGCCGAGGCCCCGGGTTTGTGACCAGTGTGGGTGGCGGTGTGGAGACCAAGGTATAGTCAGGGGGTGCAGTACAATGAGTGCAGGGAGTGTGGTCTGCTGGAGAAAGGCTAGTATCAAAAGGGCTGGAATGGCCAGGTGTAGCAGTGGGGAAATGGCACCCATGGTCCTTCTTGCTGATGAGGTGATACAGAGGTATAAGGGTCTAGGCTATGCTTTCAGTTATGGTAACTGCTACAGTGGTGTAGTGGCAGGACTGTGGACTGTGGTGCACAGGATACAATGTTCAAATACCCTGGGGGGCAGGTGTCCTTAAAGCCTGGAAAAGATGGGAAACCAGGCAATTGGGAGGCTGGAGTGTACTGGGTCAGGCCAAGAACGGAGGGAGGAAATAGCGACTTCTAAAGGGCCGCAAGGGGAATGGAAGATGGTCGGGAGGGGGTAGACTGCTGTGTGTGCTGCTGTGGTCCCAGCCTATATAGGAGAACAGAACAAAGACCTTCATTAGTATGCAGCGGGAGCTTGTAAGCCTAGTCACTGCTATTCTGGACACTGCGCTCCAGTGCACATGCATGGACACTGCTCCGTAATACATATGCGCACCAGAATAGGAGGCTTTTGAGGGGAAGAAACAGAGAAAGACAAGATGGTGCCCTGTAAGACCCTGCAGCAGGAGACGCCACACCACATGGTGGGTTCCAAGCAGTGTTCCAGGCCCAGGTAAGGACTGAATACAGCTAAATATACACAAAACTAGCAGAAGTAACAGCAGAATACAGCAACAGTACACAATTCCTGATTAGCTTAGCTGATAAGGAACAGAAATAGCTACAATCTGTACTAGCAGAGTAACACAGGCAAACGGATGTAAACAGAGACAAAAGCAGTACTGGAGAGTCTTGTCTTGTCACACTCAAAGCTCCCAAGTGCAACAAGCAGAAACAGTTCAGAGAAATACAATCAGTCGAGACAGGAGGACAAAAAAGAAATATCCAGACATAGTTCAACTGCAGGAGGAGAGTAGTCACCTTTAAGGGCTCTGGTGGATCTCACTACCCCTGCTGTGTGCGCTATTGTGGGCTGTGGTCCCGGCCTTTAAGAGCTCTGGTGGACCTCACTACCTCACTGTGTGCAGGCTTCCCTGGCTGTGTGTCCTACTGTGGGCTGTGGTCCCGGCCTTTAAGGGCTTGGTGGACCTCACTACCCCTGCTGTGTGCAAGCTTCCCTGGCCCCCAGATGTAGCCCACAGATGAAGCCAGCAGGCAAACGTTGGGGCAAGTTGAATAAGGACTCAAAAGAAAATTAGGAAACTTTTTCAGAATATTTTGAAGGTGTTCGATTGGGTTCTTTCAGAACCAGAGCAACCACATCTCTGTTTGGGACTTTGATAGTTGTTCAGATCCAGGTATGCTCCAGACACAATTAAAAGAAAAACAGAGAATAAGCGTCACCCACAAGACTCGCCTTAATCATGCACTGACTCACCGGTACTGTCATCAACTGGTTTCAGTCTTCTCACAGGCAGGACGCAAGGGTAGTGATGGGGAATTTCTCCTCCCACCAAGCCCCTGCTTTGTGGAGTTCCTCAAGGTTTGATTTGTCGCCGATGTTGTTCGTGTTGTACATGCTGCCCTTTGGTGATCTCATTAGACATTACAGTCTAGGGTTTTCACCGCCACACGGATGATACCCAGCTATATATGTCTTTTGCACCTGGGACAAATGGCACCATGGAGGTGCTAATAGGTGCCCTCACCGAGATCCAAGACTTGATCTCCCCTAACTGGCTGTGACTGAACCCCAAGAAGACAGAGGTACTGGTGGTTCAGCCTGGTCAGCAATGTGATGCGTCTGCGACGGGTGTAGGAACAAGGCTGTTTCTTGGTCCTACTCTGCTGGTGGCTGCTCCTAGGGTGAGGAATCTGGGCCTTGTCCTTGACGACAGTTCGATACTTGAATCTCAGGTGTCAGCCATTGTCCAGAGTGGTTTCTATCACTTGAGGAACGTCGCACAGATTAAATGCCTTATTCTGCCCGGTGACCTGCCAACTATGGTGCATGCCATCGTCACGTCAAGGCTAGACTACTGCAATGCTCTCTATTTCAGGGTAAGAAAAGGGAACCTCCCTTGGCTGCAACTAGTGCAGAACACAGTGGCCAGGCTGCTGACAAGTCTTTCAAGATCAAGTCATGTGGCCTCGGTCCTGTGTGCTCTGTACTGGCTGCCCATCAGATGGAGGATTTTCTTCAGGGTGGGCTTGCTTCACCCATAAGGCCCTATACAGATTGGGCCCTAGCTACCTAAATGATCTCCTTACCCCTGCCACCCTGGTACGCCACTCCAATCCCCACTGAGGACCTCCTAGTGGTTCCAAGGCCGAGCTAAAACCCCAGGAGACACAGCATTTGAGTTGGCTGGCCTGGCCCTCCGGAACCCACTCCACAAACCACTGAGGGAGGCCACACCAGTGGAGGTTTTTAAAAGGGGCCTAAAGACACACCTTTTTAACCAAACATTTTATAGTTAATTTGTTTTATTGATCTTATTGTAATTTATTTATTGATTTATTCACCCTGCTATTTTAATTATTTGTCTGTATTGTTCCAACGTCACTGCACTATCTGTAAGGCGCCCAGAGCCTCCAGGATTGGGCACCATATATAAATACATTTTTACTTACTTACTACTGGTGCTGCAAGCATCTGCAACATTTCCCTTAGTACTACTGGGATGCTTCCTACCTGGACACATGGATTTGTCCACTTCTAGCATTCCTAGCCTGTCCAGCACCCTTTCTTCGGTGATGTGGAGTGACAACTGCCCCATCTGACCTGACTGCACAGTCCAATAGCGGACCTTCCTCCTCCCATCCTTACACTTTTCACAGTCACACTATTCTCCTCTGTTTTGACATCATATATATATACATATACACACACACACACACACACACACACACACACACACACACACACACACGTGTATGAATAAAACCTTATCCCCTGCAATTCTTAGTTCTGCCTTGACTTTTGATGTTTTCATATTTACAGAATTCTCTTGTTAAGCTCAGATATGTTTTCCCTGTCTTCTTGACTTCCTCTGGCTCTCCTTGTATTTCCTGTCTTTGTTTTCCCTCACTTGGTTGCTTATGTCCACTGTGAGCCACAGGTTTGTCTTCCTGCATTTACTTACCTCCCCAATGTAGAGTCCGACAGCTTCTGCCACCCTAATGTAAATGCTTCATTTCTTGTCCACTCCTCAGTCCCTTCTATTATACCGTGCTGTCCACCAATAATTCCTGTATCCCAAAGTCTGCTCTTCTGAAGTCCTATACTTGCTTGTCTTTGTGCCCTGCTAGTTTCTAACTGATCTTCATCAACACTGTCCCATGATCACTTAAACCAAGCAGATTCGGATGGAGGCATTTTATGGACCCTTTCCCAGTTAGTGGGAACCAGGTCTAGCATGGCCCCTTCCTTGTGGGAGTCCGAGTTAATCTGTGGGGAATGCGTTTGGCATTCCTCCACCAGGAGCCAATTCCTTCCACTTGCTGTCACTGGGACGCTCCAGTTCACATCCAGCATACTGAAATCCTCTAACACCAGCACCTCCATGAGTTCTGCTTCCCTCTTGATAATCTCCCCTAATTCTCCGTCCACCTTCTGGGATGGTGGCCTGTACACCACTCCTACTGGATCCTATTATCATTGCCCATGGCTGTCTGAACCGAAGGATATGCAATTCCTTGGTACAACATCAGTTTATCTCTGTGGCTTCAATGCCCACCTTTATATGCACTGCCACTCCCGCCTCCCCTTCCCTTCTCCCCGTCCCTCCTGAGTAATACATGGCCTCGTATAGTCATGTCCCAGTCGTGGTTGGTGTTGCCCATATTTCTGTGACAGACACAATATGCATCTGTGCTTTCATCACCAGTAGCTCTGGAAGTTCGTTCCCCAGACTTCTAGCACTGGGGTAGAAATAGGCACCAGCCCACTGACAAAATGCTGGTAGAATTTGTATGAGGGAAGTAAAAAAAGTATTTTTCAAGTAGCGCTGTGGGCTTGTACTGGAGAAAGCAGTAACAAGTACATGAGTTGGGCCAGTAGAAATGTCTGTGGGCTACTTTATTTTCCCAGTCACTATCCCTGCTGGCTAGTGACTGCAAACTACTCCCCCGGCACTAGCGCAAAATACTCTCAAACACTTTGTTGTCCCTATGACCATTCCTTACCATTTTAATTTCCATTTTGGTATGGAAGGCCAGTAGAAAATCCTTGAGTTCTGTTTGTGTCCCTAATCCAAAATGAACTGCCTCCCCACTGCCCAGATTAAACTTCCTTACTGTGTCGTGCAAATCTCCTCCCCAGCACCCACTTACTATCCTCATTACGATGCAGAAAAATCTCCCTGAACAGCCTCCAAGCTGGACCAGTCCCCAAGGAATAAAAATTCCTTCTCCCTGCCCCACCCTCTTAGCCATGCATGAAACTGGTACAGGTGAAACTGTACTCTTGTTCAGGTGTAGCTAACACCTGGTGTGAAGGAATACATCCAGTCCTGTATCAGTGAACAGACAGCCAGTGTATAATACGAATACCTGCTACAAGCCACGTCACAGTGGGAAGGGGTACTGGAATAACAAAGGAAAAAAAGTAGAGTACACGAGCAAGACACAGCTGGATCCCCTGTGCAGTTGTGGCATTCAGACCACTGTGGCTTCCTACCTCATTTGGATGGTTCCAGCTGCTTTCCCTCCCCAGCTAGCTATTTAAGTTTTTGCTGATCAGGTAATTGCACTAGGAAAACATCTATTTCCGAAGGCCCAGACCACCCAAGCAGCACAAGTGGAGGGCTTTTTTGAACAGGCTGCGGGAGAGCCTGGCTCCACTGTGACCAGAAGGATAAAATGTCAAAGGGGAAAGGAAAGGGAACATTTAGCGGAAACTTGTTTTCAGATGTGACTTGGGAGCACAAGGAAGTTAAGTGACTTGCTCAGGATCACACAATATGAACCTAGGCGGCTGTGGGATTCAAACCCAGGTCTCCAGATCTGCAGCTCAGAGCCTTAACTCACTGTGCTAAACTGCTTCCCAAACTGTATAGAAATGAAAACAGATAACACATGCTGTAACAATTGAGTTAAAGCAAAAGTGCACAATAGCAGTGAACATTTTGACCTATGCTTGTTCATTCTATTTTAGATTGCCCTTATCCTCAGACTTATACAATACCCTCTTTCCCCACTTTGAGTTTGCATTAGCACTCTTTTTCGCATAACTACCATGAATTTATTGTCAGAATGGCTGAAGGTTGGGGAATGCAAATTTTGGGATCAGGAGTCAGAAACTGCAGGTCTGGAGGGATACTGTTTTTACTAATTCAACAAGAGGTGGCCAGAGCCACAAAGCTCTATTGGCTATGCTAACTGCTAGTGGGCCTACTCTGCTTAATGATGAGTGACAGACGTACTTTATAACAAGGGGTCAATTTGCCTCTCTTCAACAAGACTGTGAAACTTGTCAACTTATGAACATATTAAAAGTGTAACTATAGTAAAATCACACAAAATTTACTTGTGTCAATCATGTAATTTCTCAGTGAAACCAAAATAGTAAAATGGTCCATAAACTGATCACAGGGTAAAAATGCAGGTGGGGAAAGCATACAACCATTCCCATCCCCAATACTGTCCCCTATTTCAACACTTGTGGAGTGCTTCACAGCTGCCGACCTTGTTCTCAGGGTGAGGCAGTCTCCAAGAAGACCTGACAAATTCTACTTGGAACTCAGCCACCTGGGATGGTGCATAGGAATGAACACATGACCTCCATGACACGCCCACCTTTCATCAAGAGAGGGAGCAGGGCATCGGCTGTCACTCCTAAACCTTGGTGTCCTGTGTGGAAGTGCACTGTTGCTGAGCTTTGTGCTGGCAGTTATTCAGATATACCGTGAGTAATCACAAGTGCAGAAATTACAAGTCAGCTTCCCTGACTACTGAAATATACTAAATGATCACTGACAAACTGCTGTTAACAGAAACCAAGGCACTGCTACAAAGGTACTGAATTCAAACTTGGCTCGAGAAAAATACTGGCACAGCAACTGTATTTGTGCAGCACGCTAACTACATGCTATGGGCATTTCATAAAGCACAGTACAAGGTAAAGCAAAGCAAGCTAAACAAAAGCAATGATACAAGCTACATCTTTAAGCGCTTAACTGGTCTGTGCTAAAAGATGGATAAGGGATTTGAGTCCAGCAAAGGAAACACTGAAAATTTTAAAACAGCAGAAGGAAGACTGCTCAGAAGCAGAATACTGTATAGTCACATGAGACTAAAAAGAATGTAATACCTGAAAGAATCCCCAGGATGATATGCCCAACCCTACATTATAACCACCTCAGTATAGCCAGCCTATCGGCGCAGCAGTTGGAATTCTGCTTGCGACGTTGGTGACCCAGGTTTGGGAACGGACCCGAGTCGTCAGAGGGCCGGCCGAGGGAGAAGGATTGAGTGTCCTAGAGACAGCGCTCCTTCTCCAGGGGAGGAGGGTAGGGTCCATGTCCGGTGTTTGATGGACCCCTAGCAAAGGCTAGGGGTACCGCAGCAACAGACATCTGAATGCAGTCGGAGGGGCAGGACAGACGCTGGATGTCATTGTACATTCCTGCCCCCCCCCCCCATGTACAGCACCAAAAAACACTTCTTGCCTGCGGCCCTAGATGAAGCCTGCCCAGGCCTTCATCAGCCTCCAGGACCAACCCTCGGACCTAGTCCCGTCATGTGGCGCCGTTAAGGGGGTCGGTGCTGCACCCCACCCTGGGGGGCAAGTCATGGGGTATCCGAGGGGCAGGGTCTAATGTGGAGGTGGAGGTTAGGGTCCGTGACCAGGCTGAGGTGCCGGGTCGCAGGTAGCAGGGGCAAAAAGCATAATAAATAAAAAATAAATAAATAACCACCTTGGGATACAGTACAGTCTGCAAAGACTCTATCATCACCTGCGCTTTCCATGGATCTATGACTGAAAGAAACATTCAAACCACAGACTAGACCTGGACGTGATCCAACTGGATTGTGAGTTTTAAAGCTAAACAGCTATATTATGAAACTGTGTGGACATTATTATTGTTGTGATAATAGGCTATGTTATAGTTTGAACAGTTTGTCTATAATGTTTTCACAGTGGTTGGCGTCCTCAGCGACAAAATCAAAAGTGCACTAAATAAAAAGTACGCGTTTAACCTGCAAACAATTTTCTGGGCATGTCACTATACCGGGGATTTGCATGGCCCAACCCAAATGTTTTGTGCCAAGCCCATGGATTTAAATTGTGCTTTGGTCATAGGAAAGACTCCTTTCCTCCTGCAACCTTCGTCACTTTGTAGCACGGTGGTTCAAAGTGGCAGTATGGGTCACCGGGAGCAAACTTCCCAGATTTGTCTATTTCCAACTGCACCCGAGAAACAGGCCCATTCTTTTAATAGTAATCCGAAAAAGCACAACTGCGAGTAGCCCAGGTTGGGAGGGGTGCAGGTAGAGGCTGCCAGCCCAAAGAAATGCAAAGTTTAATTCAAAGGTACCTGCACTCCTGGAATAGAAATAAAGCTCCACACATCCAATGCAATTCTCAAAGCTTTAGTAGCAGATTTGTAGTCAGACTAGTGTGTTCAAGACCTCACACCACAACCACGTAGCCCCAGCGCTTCGGGAATTAACGCTTAGTCAGATTTTCTTCCATTCATTTAACAACAGTATAAAACTGCCATCATTAATGAATTCAAAATGGCTCTCTCCATCACAGCATAAACAGACAACACTTTAACTTAGTAAATAGTAATATCCAAAGTGGAGTCCAGTATTCATCAACCATCTTCTATACAAAAATAGAAGTTTACAAATGAAATGCAGAGCTCCTTCAAAGCCCTCTTGCGTTTCCTTAAACAAATATGAAAATGTGAGTATATAGATTGAAAGTCCAAGGTATAAGCATACTTTTTCTCATTGCCTTTTCTAGAATTACTCCCTCTTTCTTTCTCTGAGCTCTTTATGTTCCTTTCTCTTTAGGCTCTTCAAGTTTCTCTCTATACTTAAAGTGATTTTAAGAGAGTTTGAAGATACCTTTTCACGCAGTATGCCACTGACACCCACACTTCAGATGTTGAAGCTGCAATTTGTTTTGTAAAAAGTTATTTTTTTATGTTTTATCAGCACTTTATTTCTGCCCGCTCTCCAATTTTTTGTGTGTGGCCACACCCCCAGAATGATGTCATGCAACAAGGAATTCTAGGTAAATTGTAAAGTTGACTTAAATGTTCGTTACTCAGAGGTGCAGTCCCTTATTTTGGTAGTGGTGACTGCATTACAGCACCTGATACGTAGACTTATTTATTTGTGTAAAAGTTTCACCAGGAAAACATAATGAGCAGACAAGCTAGTTTCCAGATGCATCCTAAGGTAGAGGAAAAGGGACATAGTAGCTATATATGTATCAAGACATTGTGGGTATAGTACATAGTGGATTTTTTCTCCACCTACTCCTATTTTGCTAGTGTGGATGACTGAAATACCAAGACTGACCAACAGAGATCTTTTAAGAAGCCCAGAGTGGACATTTCTTACTGAAAATTTTTTTTTTTTTTTTTTTTTAGGACACAGCTGCCAAATCAGTGCTGTCCTGCAAAATCAGGGAGGTAGTAAACCTAATGTCTCTGTTTCACAACAGTGCTTACAAACTTTGTTTCCTTGCATGATGTCACAGTTGGGGGCTGCAGCACTGAGAAAAAAGGAGCGGTTATGCAAATGAAGCAGAGCACAGAAATAAAAGCATTTTCTAATGGAAAACAGCACTTTTGGCAGTCTGACTGGTAAGAGATTGAATCACAGCTCCAATAGGTTACTAATCCCATTTGCTATGGCAAAACTCAGAAAATCACTAACTTCTCTTCTCTCTGAACCCCAGAAGAACTGCAGGGATAAGGCTATGTTTTTAACATGGTGTAAAGCATTTTAACCACCCCCCCCCACACATGCACACACACACACACACACACACACACACACACACTCTCTCTTTGGGAGGAGAAAAAAAAAAAAAACACACCTCAAAGAGCAAATGATCTTTGTCAGCCAACAGGATGAGTGACTGGGAAAATCGGGTTGCTGTACCATAGACATTCCATTAACCTTATCAACAAACATATTGAAATGTTACCACCTCCAATGTAAATCAGCAGAGTAGACAGAAAACTTTTTGTGCCCCCCTCCCCACACTAGCATGTGAGTGATGGGTCAGTACCAATGACAGACCCTGAACTGGAGCTACAAGCTAACACAATAAAAGTGGTGGCAACGACATGACTCTATGCAATGTAGAACAGCCCGACAGGGTCTCGCTTTTGTTGGCTCGTTCTTTCTCTTTATAATATGAAGGAATACATCCACAGCAAACAAAAAAGGAAGTGTTGAAATTCTGTACTGACAACACACACAGAGGAGAGAAAAAGGAGGCTTTTTTTTTTCTGATAAACAACATAGCATGTTAAGTGAATGGAACAGGACTCTGATACAAATAGGAGATAATGTCTTGCAGTGTAATCTGGCTCAAACCTTGCTTCACATTTTGATTTTACAAACATTTTATTTGGTTATAGACTGATGGAATGCAATCACCTGCACTTGTACAAAAAGCTGCTGAACTAGTCAAAGGTAAAATGCTGGACTGATCACACAAAGACAGACAGTGCTCATTTCACATTTTCTATATACAGCTAGCTAACCACATACCAGGTTATAATTATTTAATGTTGCCCTGCCAGCAACCCCACAAATTAAAGTACAAAAAGAAACCATATGTCATGAATATTTAATCTACTGGATGACAAAATGCTAGTCTTTATCTATTATATGCAATTACCCACAATTAAAAAAAAAAAAAACAGCTAACAAGATGCAGATCATGATTTTTTTTTTGTAGACAGATGCTTCTATAACTGGTATGTTACTAAACTGTGTAAAGTTGTTTAGGCATGCTGTATAACAAAGAGACTTGGAAAACAAATAAATGATGAATTTTGCTTCTGAGAAGATGCTTGTGTGTCAAAAAGCAGTCTGTGTTGTACAAAAGTAACATGCTTCACAGGCTTCCTAATCTTATCTCAAGAGGTCAAGCCACGTTAGAAGCCCTAGAGGACTGCCCGCTTACCCAGCTGGTGAATGTTCCAACCAAGCAGAAAGCCATCCTAGAAGCAATCCTAACAAATTCGGAGGTAGTTAGAGCTGGCAGGGGTAGGGGAACCGCTAACCAACAGTGATCACAACTCAAGAGATATCCCTAGGGATGTAAAACTCAATCTCAGATGGAGATACTGAACTTTTAAAAGGGCTAACTCTGGAAAAATTAGACAGTCAGGGACAAACTGTCCAAGGCCCAAGAAAAAAAAGAGGTAGAAGATATCTGGGAGTTGGTAAAACAATCCATACTAGAGGCTACAAAACTATGTATTAGGACAAGGACAAAAAGAAACGAACGCAAGAGACCCTTGGTTAGGCCACACCTCAAGTATTGTGTACAGTTTTGGAGACCACATTTAAAGAGGGACATAACGCTCCTAGAGAGGGACCAAAGGAGGGCAACCAAAATGATCTGGGGCCTGGAGAAGAGGACCTATGTACACCCTGGAGGTGAGGAGGGATGGGGGGGGACATGATAGAGGTCTTTAAGTACATGAAAGGGATCAATAAAGGAGGCCCACACAGGGTGCTCCAAAGGAAGGAGGGTGGGGCAACAAGAGGTAATGGGTGTAAGCTGGAAGGGGTAGGCTCAGAAAGGAGAGGAGAGTTATTTCACTGAAAGGGTGGTGGAGCCATGGAATGCACTGCCCAAGGAACTGGTAAAGGTGGAGACTGGGATGCGACAGGTACAGGGGAGGGTAAATCTGACCAGGCCCAATACAGGTGGAACATCTGGGACTGGGGATGGTATAACCCATGGGGGAGTGGGGACACCAGAATCGCCCTCAGTGCGGGAAAAGGAAAATCGAAAAGACCAAGAGAGTTGAGGCTCATTCTGATGGCGTTTTAGTATGTTAGACCCATATGGGTCTCAGCTCAGGTAAAACAAAAACAAACAGAAAAAAAATATTATAATATACCAATCAGGCTCAAAAGAGAAGCATTCCACAAGTACAAAAGTAACCAGGAGGATAGTGACTGGGAAGAGTACACTCAGAAAACTATAGAGGCGAAGAAGGCAGTAAAAGAAGCAAAGGTGGCAACTGAGCTTCAGATTGCTGTAGGGATCAAATCTGGAGAAAACCTTTTTTTTCCATTTCATTCAGGAAAAAAGAAAGAAAGGGGTTCAATACAGGTAGCTGCTGTGCCAGGAGACTGGAGAAGTGCAGATGTGGTACCACTCCACAAAGGAAGAAATAGGGAAAAGGCAGGCAATTACAGACCACTTAGCCTTACATCTATTGTCAGAAAATTAATAGACCCTAATCAAGTAGGACCTACTGGAATACCTGGAAAAAACGGTCTTCAGGATAGCAAACAGCATGGGTTTGTAGCAAGAAGATCCTGCCAGTCAAACTTTCTACATTTGTTGACAGGATAACTAAGGAACTTGATAAGGGCTCTCCAGTGGACCTCCTCTACTCTGAGTTTAGCAAGGTATTTAACCCAGTGCCACATAATCACCTGTTAAAGAAGTTGGAGGACCTGGGTACCGCTAAGAGCACTGCCAGATGGGTGGGTGGGAAACTGGCTCAAGGACAGGTGACAGAGCAGCAGTCAATGAGGTGGGATCAAGTGAAGAAGAGGTCACAAGCGGAGTACCTCAGGGATCGGACTTGGTCCCGGTAAGCTTTTACATGTTTGTTAGTGACACTGGCGAAGAAGGGAGACAGTGTGGAAGAGGTTAGGGGCCTACAAAAAGACCTCTTCAACCTAGAAAGATGGTCAAATGTCTGGGCAGCTGAGGTTTAACGTGAAAAAGTGCAAAGTGATGCACACGAGGAAGGGGAATCCTAGGATAGAAAACTGGCTAAATGGTGTTAAGCTCAGTACCTCCCAACAAGAGCGAAAGACCTGGGAGTCATCATATGCAACACCCTAAAGCAAGCAAGTCAATGCAACATGGACACCACACCTTGCGCCACGCAAGCGACCCAGGTTTGGAAATGAGCCTGGGCCATCAGGGGTCGGCAGGGGAAGGATAATACTGAGCATTCGGAGGATTGCTCTCTTCTCCTAGGGTGGGTTCTGGGGATTTTTCCAGCTCGGTGGTGGCTCCTGGTGGAGACTGGGGGTGCTGCACCTGGGTCGGGGACAGCAGATGGGGTCTGATGTTGGCGGGGGTCTGCAGAGGTGGGTGGGCTCGCCTACTCTGCTTGCCGACACCACTGCATGGCCGAACCAAGGGGCAGAACAAAGGAAAATGCCCTGCCTCCCAATAGGAGAAGGGGTGCAGGGGCCGGCCAACCATGCCCAGTGCTGGGGCTCTCTGTTCCCACCTCCGGCTCTCCACCCTGCCTGGTCACTCTGCTAGATTATAGAGTGCCAGGAGAAGTAAGCGGTCCCACCTCGGGGGACTCAGAGCCGAGGGGTTGGGTGATTGGGCAGTGGATGCAGAGGTGGCCGATGGAGGAGGAAGTGGAGGACTTCAAGAGGGCGGGACCATGGCTGAAGCCAAATGACCCCCTGGAGAGAGTCTGGGTAAGGCAGCACAGAAGCATAAACAGAACTGACCAAAAAAAAAAAAAAAAAGTCAATGCAACAAAGCATACTGCAAGGCAAATGCAGTGTTGGGGTGCACAGGAAGGGGAATCAACAGTAGGACCAAAGAGGTGATCCTCCCCCTGTATGGGTCCCTGGTGAGGCCTCACTTGGAGTACTGTGTCCAGTTTTGGAGCCTTCACCTGAAGGAGGATAGGGACAGGCCATACAGAGAAGGGCAACAAAGATGATCCATGGCCTCCATGTGAGGAGCACCTACAGTCACTGAACATATACTCACTCGAGACCAAGTGGGAGAGAGGGAATATGACTGAAACTTTCAAGTTCCTGAAAAGTATAAATACCCTGCACAGAACTATTCAACAGAGTCACCAGCTCAACCACTAGAGGGCACAAATGGAAGTTGAGGGGAGGGAGCTTTAGGAGGGAACTAAGGAAGCACTACTCTATCGAAAGAGTGGTGGAACCATGGAAAGGTCTGCCTGCCGAGGAAGTGGGTGCAGGGACCATAGCGGCATTTAAGCATGGGTGGGACAGAGTAAGGGCTCAAATAAAAAGCATTAGAACAGAGAAGGACAAAAACCATAAGGGTGTTAGGACCCAGGATCAGCAATAGGTCCTGGTTAACTCATGGGCAGCCTTGATGGACCATTGGCCTCCTTCTGCCGTCACTTTCTATATTTCTGTGTTTCATTACAGGTTAGGTACTAAATAT